>CM059800.1:167500-1591007 GCA_030435695.1 Brachymystax lenok tsinlingensis | reverse complement strand
CACCTCCACTGCAGACATCCTCGACCTTGTCCTCTGCTCCCGGATCTGGATGCCAAACTCCTCAGCTTCTCTGTCAGCCATGATGTCAGAAGTGACCACCTTCCCATCCTTGCCTCCTTTTCACTTCAACTACAACAAGCACCTGCAAAACCAAAGTACATCTACAAGATAGCAAACTGGGAGAACTAGAGAAAATGCATTGCAAACAAGATCATAAACATTACAGTGAAAACAGAGACCCCCCAGGTGCTACTGCGGTCAACCTATCCTGCAAATGAAAATCCACGGTCAAGGCATACGTGCTATAGAAATTGCATGAGCGCGTGTACTGCACATTATGGTATCACACGGAATATGCGAGATGCTCCAATGTCTGAACGTCTTTTAAACAGATTTAGTGTCGCCAGTGAATTGTGTGATGATGATGTGATATTTCATACCCAGTAGCTTCATTCAAAAAGTGACACAAATTGTATTGACTTTATTAACTTTCTTTTTTGTTTCGGTTCGGTAGCAACACGCATCATACACAGAAGCACATAAGCATCCCAGGCTGTAGTTCAGTTAGACCCTCTTCAGTGATTGAGATTCCACATAACTATCATTGCATTTTGATATCATGAAATACACTACATGACCAAAAGTATGTGGACACCTGCTCATCAAACATCTCATTCCAAAATCATGGAGTTGGTCCCCCCCTTTGCTGCTATAACAGCCTCTACTCTTCTGGGAAGGCTTTCCACTAGATGTTGGAACATTGCTGTGGTGACTTTCTTCCATTCAGCCACAAGAGTATTACGTATTTAGGCCTGGCTAGCAGTCGGCATTCCAATTCATCCCAGAGATGTTCGATGGGGTTGAGGTCAGGGCTCTGTGTAGGCCAGTCAAGTTCTTCCACACCGATCTCGACAAACTATTTCTGTATGGACCTTGCTTTGTGCACGGGGGGCATTTTCATACTGAAACAGGAAAGGGCCTTCCCCATACTGTCGTCTAGAATGTCATTGTATGCTGTAGCGTTAAGATTTTCCTTCATTGGAACTAAGGGGCCTAGCCCGAACCATGAAAAACATCCCCAGACCATTATTCCTCATCCACCAAACTTTACAGTTGACACTATGCTTTGGGGCAGGTAGTGTTCTCCTGCCATCCGCCAAACCCAGATTTGTCCGTCGGACAGCCAGATGGTGAAGTGGGATTCCAGTACTCCAGAGTCCAAAGGCGGCGAGCTTTACACCACTCCAGCCGATGCTTTGCATTACGTATGAAATTAGGCTTGTGTGCGGCTACTTGGCCATTAAAACCCAATTTTATCAAGCTCCCGACGAACAGTTATTGTTCTTGTGCTTCCAGAGGCAGTTTGGAACTTGGTAGTGAGTGTTGCAACCGAGGACAGACAATTTTTACACGCTACGCGCTTCATCACTCGGTGCTCACGTTCTGTGAGCTTGTGTGGCCTCCCACTTCGCGGCTGAGCCGTTGTTGCTCCTAGATGTTTCCACTTCACAATAACAGCACTTACAGTTGACCGGGGAAGCTCTAGCAGGGCAGACATTTGACAAATTGACTTGTTGGAAAGGTGGCATCCTGTGACGTTGCCATGTTGAAAGTCACTGAGCTCTTCAGAAAGGTTATTCTACTTCCAATGTTTGTCTATGGAGATTGCATGGCTGTGTGCTCGATATTATAGACCTGTCACCAACTAGTGTGGCTGAAATAGTACATACTTTTGTATATGGAGTGTATGTCAGAAATACAGTCTTAAAGCAAAAAAACATCTAAGGACTTTAAATCAGATCAGATTTAATTCTGATTTATTCTGATTAATAATCCATGATTGGATTTTTATAATGATCATAACCTATTGTCAAATATGATAATGTTTAAGATTTGAATGGTTATGATTTTAATTGAAGAGCTAATAAAAAAATTGATTGCCAAGTAATTACTGGGTTTCATCTCATATTCCATAATATATGAGTGTACAAAACATTAAGAACACCTTCCTATATATTGGAGATTCAATTTAAGGACTGTTTCAAATATGTAGTCAGCAAACTCAATGTATTTATGTAGTATAACTACTCAATCAATCCCATTTATTTTATAAAGCCCTTTTTACATTAGCAGCTGCCAGTATGAACTTTGTGGTGGCAGGGTAGCCTAGTGGTTAGAGTGTTGGACTAGTAGCCGAAACTAGTAGCCGTACAAATCTGTTGTTCTGCCCCTGAACAGGCAGTTAACCCACTGTTCCTAGGCCATCATTGAAAATAAGAATTTGTTCTTAACTGACTTGCCTAGTAAAATAAAGATTTTAAAACAATAAGTTCATAAACAGATATGCAGCCTAAAACCCCAAAGAACAAGCAAATGTAGAGGTGCAGTGTCTATGAAAAACTCCCTAGAAGGGCGGGAATCTAGGAAGACATCTAGAGAGGAACCAGGCTCAGAGATGAGTGGCCAGTCCTCTTCTGGCTGATTCTAAAAGGACATAGGCATTAAGGCCAGACCATTCTTCAAGATGTTCAAACATTCATAGATGGCTAGAAGAGTCAAATAATAATCACAGTGGTTATAGAGTGTGCAACACATTAGAACCTCAGGAGTACGATGTGTGAGAGAGAGTCTCGAAACAGCCGGTCCGTAGCACATCTGGTGAACAGGTCAGGGTTCCAACCACTCCACTATCTATGTTATGCACTAGAAGCATTTTTACTGTACCATTTTGAAAATACAAACCTAAACCAATCCTATACAAGAGGGTACACAATACACAATAATGGCATTCATCCCATATTAAAGACTCAATTAATAACCCTTTCCAGCCTGTCCTTCAAATATTGGAAAACATGTTTCTGATAGTTGTCACGTCAATATCTCTGCTCTACAATCACCAATTTTTATTTTGATAGGTTACAATGTCTGCATTAATGATTGATTTAGGGGTTAAGGGGCCGGAATTAGCCTTTCTCTCAAAACTCAAAACACAAATGGTTAATTTGACGCTGCTGCCACGGAGGGGCTTTTCTCCCCCACTCAATCTGACAGGTTGATGACCAACGTTGGCAGCTCCATCATTCAGATTTGGACAACTATATCAAGGTAAGAAACTGTATAATATTTGTTTTTAAGCTGAACAAACATATAAACGCAACATGTAAAGTGCAGGTCCCATGTTTCATAAGCTGAAACAAAAGAGCCTAGAAATGTGCCACATGCACAAAAAAATGTATTTCTATCAAACTTTGTGCACAAATTTGTTTACATCCCTGTTAGTGAGCATTTCTCCTTTGCCAAGACAATCCATCCACCTGAGGTGTGGCATATCAAGAAGCTGATTACACAGCATGATCATTACACAGGTGCACCTTGTGCTGGGAACAATAAAAAGCCACTCTAAAATATGCAATTTTGTCACACAACACAATACTACAGATTTCTCAAGTTTTGAGGGAGCGTGCAGTTTGCATGCTGACCGCAGGAATGTCCACCAGAACTGTTGCCAGATAATTGAATGTTAATTTCTCTACCATAAGCCTCCTCCAACGTCGTTTTAGAGAATTTGGCAATACGCCCAACCGGCCTCACAACTGCAGACTACATGTATATGGCGTCTTGTGGGCGAGCAGTTCGTTGATGTCAACGTTCTGAATAGAGTGCCCCATGATGGCGGTGGGGTTATGGTATGGGCAGGCATACAGTAAGCTACGGACAATGAACACAATTGCATTTTATCGATGGCAATTTGAGTGCACAGAGATACCGTGACGAGATCCTGAGGCCCATTGTCGTGCCATTCATCCACCACCATCACATCATGTTTCAGCATGATAATGCACGGCCCGATGTCGCAAAGATCTGTAAAAAATTATTGGAAGCTGAACATTTCCCAGTTCTTCCATGGCATGCATACTCACCAGACATGTCACCCATTGAGCATGTTTGGGATGCTCAGACGAGTCACCTGACACTTGTGGGGGACGTAGAAAAACGGAGAACACAATCATGTTCGTGAGAATCTTGTAATAGTTTGTGGGTCAAACCGTTCGGACACTACAGACTACAGATTTTTGGGATGTCTCATGATCTGACAAACACCACTTTAGCTCTGCCAACTTTCACCGCAGATGCGGAAGTGCGACACTGGCGGATGCGGTGGATTGAGACGTATGCAATGCAAATAAAACGTTTCAATGGGTGATATTTTAAATTATGTAATTTAGATTTGCCTTGATGACCACTTTGCACACTCCTGGTATTCTCTCAACCAGCTTAACCTGGAATGCTTTTCCAGCAGTTTTGAAGGAATTCCCACATATGCTGAGCTCTTTCTGGCTGATTTTCCTTCACTCTGCAGTCCAACTCATCCCAAACCATCTCAATTCGGTTGAGGTCGGGTGATTGTGAAGGCCAGGTCATATGATGCAGCACTCCATCACTCCCCTTCTTGGTCAAATAGCCCTTACACAGCCTGGATATGTGTTGGGTCATTGTCCTGTTGAAAAACAAATGAAAAAGTCCCACTAAGCGCAAACCAGATGGATTGCGTATCGCTGCAGAATTCTGTGGTAGCCCTGCTGGTTAAGTTTGCCTTGAATTCTAAATAAATCAAATCATTGACAGTGTCACCAGAAAATCACACCCACACCATTACACCTCCTCCTCCATGCTTCACGGTGGGAACCACACATGCGGAGATCATCCGTTCACCTACTCTGTGTCTCACAAAGACACAGCGGTTGGAACAAATAATATTAAATTTGGACTTATCAGACCAAAGGACAGATTTCCACAGGTCTAATGTCCATTGTTTGTGTTTCTTGGCCCAAGCAAGTCTCTTATTGGTGTCTTTTAGTGGTGGTTTCTTTGCAGCAATTCGACCATGAAGGCCTGATTCACGCAGTCTCCTCTGAACAGTTGATGTTGAGATGTGTGTTACTTGAACTCTGTGAAGTATTTACTTGGGCTGCAATCTGAGGTGCAGTTAACTCTATTGAACTTATCCTCTGCAGCAGAGGTAACTCTGGTTCTTCCTTTCCTGTGGCGGCCCTCATGAGAGCCAGTTTCATTATTGTGCTTGATGGTTTTTGCGACTGCAGTTGAAAAAACGTTCAAAGTTCTTGAAATGTTCCGATTGATTGACCTTCATGTCTTAAAGTAATGATGGACTGTCGTTTCTCTTAGCTTATTTGAGCTGTTCTTGCCATAATATGGATTTGGTATTTTACCAAATAGCGCTATCTTCTGTATACCATCCCTACCTTGTCATAAACACATTAAGAAGGAAAGACATTTCACAAATTAACTTTTAACAAAGCACACCTGTTAATTGAAATAGAATCCAGGTGACAACCTCATGAAGCTGGTTGAGAGAATGCCAAGAGTGTGCAAAGCTGTCAAGGCAAAGGATGGCTACATTGAAGAATATAAAATAGATTTTAATTTGTTTACACTTTTTTGGTTACAACATGATTCCATATGTGTTATTTCATAGTTTTGATGTCTTCCCTATAAATCTACAATGTAGAAAATAGTAAAAATAAAGAAAACCCTTGAATGAGTATGTGTGTCTGTGTGGTGTATTTCACCACTAAGGGTGTCACGATCTTCATGGACGGACCAAGGCGCAGCGTGCCGGGTTGAGTTAAACATATTTATTAGGTTAACTCACTCAAACAAAAACAACAAAACGACGATCAATCAGGTGTAGCACCAACAGCGCACACACACATAAACAGAGTCAACTTCCCACAAGGCTGGAGGGAAAAATGGTGTGGTTCCCAATCAGAGACAACGATAGACAGCTGTCCCTGATTGAGAGCCACACTCCGCCAAAACAAAGAAATACAAAAAGAACATAGAATGCCAACCCCAAATCACACCCTGACCAAACCAAAATGAGACATAAAAAGGCTCCTACAGGTCAGGGCGTGACAGTACCCCCCCAAAAGGTGCGGACTCCGGCCGCAAAACCTGACCCTATTGGGGAGGGTCTGGGTGGGCATCTATCCGCGATGGCGGCTCTGGTGCGGGACGTAGACCCCGCACCACCTCTGGCTCCCTCGTTGCGGGCCCCGGACTGGGCAACCTCGTTGCGGGCCCCGGACTGGGCAACCTCGTTGCGGGCCCCGGACTGGGCACCCTCGTTGCGGGCCCCGGACTGGAGACCCTCGTTGCGGGCCCCAGACTGGAGACCCTCGTTGCGGGCCCCGGACTGAGCCGTGGAGCAGGCACTGGATACCTGGTGCGTGGATCAGGGACAGGACGTGCCGGGCTCTCGATGCGCACAGGGGGCCTGGTGCGTGGAGCGGGCACAGGCCATGCCGGGCTCTGAAGGCGCACAAGGGACCTGGTGCGTGGAGCAGGGGCAGGACATGCCGGGCTCTGAAGGCGCACAGGGGACCTGATGCGTCGAGCAGGTACGGGACGCGCTGGACCCACGACCCGCACAGGGATCCTGGTGCGTGGAACAGGGACAGTGCATGCTAGGCCCACAACGCGCACAGGAATCCTGGATCGTGGGACAGGGACAGTGCATGCTGGGCCCACAACGCGCACAGGGATCCTGGAGCGTGGGACAGGGACAGTGCATGCTGGGCTCACAACACGCACAGGGATCCAGGAGCGTGGAACAGGGGCAGGATACACTGGGCCGTGAAGACGCACTGGAGGTCTCGAGCGTACAGCCTGCACAACCCGTCCTGGCTGAATGGATAAATCCACTCTGCATCTGCGGGGCGCTGGCACAGGACGTACTGGGCTGTGGAGACGCACCGGAGACAGAGTACGCAGAGCCGGCGCAGGATATCCTGGTCCGAGGAGGCGTACTGGAGGCCAAGAGCGCTGAGCCGGCACACTCCTCCCAGGCTGAACACTCCTACTCGCAAGAACGATGCGGGAAGCTGGCATGTCGCGCACCGGGCCGTGAACACGCACTGGTAACACCGTGCGTTTCACCGCCTCACACGGTGCCTTACCAGTGTGCTGCTCTATCTGGTAAGCACGGGGAACTCCCCGTGTGCCCCCCCCAAAAAAATGTTTGGGGCTGCCTCTCGGGCTTAAAAGCCAGCCGTGTTCCCGCATACTTTTGCTCGTAGAAGCGCCGCTCCTTCTTAGCTGCCTCCAGCTCCTCCTTAGAACGGCGGTATTCCCCAGCCTGCCTCCCGGGTCCCTTCCGTCCAGGATCTCCTCCCATGTCCAGGACTCCAGATAGGCACGCTGCTTGGTCTCTTGGTGGTGGGAAGTTCTGTCGCGATCTTCATGGACGGACCAAGGCGCAGCGTGCCGGGTTGAGTTAAACATATTTATTAGGTTAACTCACTCAAACAAACAAACAAACAAACAAACAAACAAACAAACAAACAAACAAACAAACAAACAAACAAACAAACAAACAAACAAACAAACAAACAAACAAACAAACAAACAAACAAACAAAAACAACAAAACGACGATCAATCAGGTGTAGCACCAACAGCACACACACATAAACAGAGTCAACTTCCCACAAGGCTGGAGGGAAAAATGGCTGCTTAAGTGTGGTTCCCAATCAGAGACAACGATAGACAGCTGTCCCTGATTGAGAGCCACACTCCGCCAAAACAAAGAAATACAAAAAGAACATAGAATGCCCACCCCAAATCACACCCTGACCAAACCAAAATGAGACATAAAAAGGCTCCTACAGGTCAGGGCGTGACAAAGGGCTTAAACTCAATGTAAATGAATGGCCAGAGAGGATCACAAACTAAATCCAAGCTTGATGAAAACTCTGAAAAGGGCGTTCCCTTTCAGTCCTTATATACTGCTACACAAACAAGTCATATAAGCATGATTTACATGATTCATTATTCACATTGTTTCCTGCATGTGACTGACGAGGCTTCTTCTCTCAAAACTGGGACTTAGAAACTGAGATACTCCTTTCGGTTCCCAGAGCAATGTTCTGGGTGTACTGTCTGAGGAGGAGGTCACAGTCACCTGCATTATTATTTTGTTTTACCTTTATTTAACTAGGCAAGTCAGTTAAGAACAAATTATTATTTGATGGTCTAGGAACAGTGGGGGCAGAACGACAGATTTTTACCTTGTCAGCTCGGGAATTTGATCTAGCAACCTTTTCCACGTTTTGTTACATTACAGCCTTATTCAAAAATGGATTAAATTGATTTTCCCCTCGTCAATCTACACACAATACCCCATAATGACAAAGCAAAAACTGGTTTTTGGTTTTGCTACAGAAATATCATATTTACATAAGTATTCAGACCCTTTACTCAGTACTTTGTTTTACCACCTTTTGGCAGCTACTACAGCCTTGAGTGTTCTTTGGTATGACGCTACAAGCTTGGCACACCTGTATTTGGGGAGTTTCTCCCATTCTTTTCTGCAGATCCTCTCAAGTTGTCCTGTTGTTGTCCTGTAGATGCTGTCCTGTAGTTGTCCTGTTGAAAGGTGACCCTTCGGCTCAGTCTGAGGTCCTGAGAGTTCTGGAGCAGGTTTTCATAAAGGATCTCTCTATACTTTGCCCCATTCATCTTTCCCTCGTCTCCTAGTCCCTGCTGCTGAAAAACATCCCCACAGCATGATGCTGCCACCACCATGCTTCACCGTAGGGATGGTTTTGGCCAGGTGAGGAGCGGTGCCTGGTTTCCTCCAGATGTGACGCTTGGCATTCAGATCAAGGTGTTCGGTATTGGTTTCATCAGACCAGAGAATCTTGTTTTTCATGGTCTAAGAGTCCTTTTAAGTGCCTTCTGGCAAACTCCAAGCAGGCTTTCATGTGGCTTTTACTGCGGAATGGCTTCCGTCTGGCCACTCAACCTAAAGACCTGATTGGTGGAGTGCTGCAGAGAGGGTTGTCCTTCTGGAAGGTTCTCCCATCTTCACAGAGAAACTCTGGAGCTCTGTCAGAGAGACCATCGGGTTCTTGATCACCTCCCTGACCAAGGCCCTTCTCTCCCGATTGCTCAGTTTGGCCAGGCGGCCAGCTCTGTCTCTGAGCTCTAAGGACAATTCCTTTGATATCATGGCTCGGGTATTATGTGTAGATTGATGAGGGACATTTTAATTTAATAAATTTTAGAATAAGGCTGTAAACATAACAAAATGTGGAAAAAGTGAACAGGTCTGGATATATTCCGAATGCACTGTATTATGGAATATGAGACGAAACGCAGTAATTACTTGCATTAGCAGTCTATTTGAAAGCTCTTCAATTAACCATTCAAATATTCTACACGATCAAGTTTGACTGGTTATGATTATTATACAATGAAATCAAGGCTTTATTAATCAAAATATGATTTTAATCAGATCTGTGTCTTTATAAAGTGCATAGATGTTTCTTTGCTGCAAGATTGTATTTCTGACCCACTTCATGACATCCAAATGCAATCATAGTTATGTGGAATCTCAATCCCTAAAGAGGATCTAACTGAACTATCGCCTGGGAGGCATGTGCTGCCGCGTATGATGCGTGTTGCTACCAAACCCAAAACATTTTTGGGGACAAAGTCAATACAATTTACCTCACTTTTTCAAGTAAGTTACTGGGTATAAACATATCACATCGTCATCACACAATTCACTGGCTAAATTCACACACTAAATCTGTTTAGAAGAGTGCATATCCAAAATAGAAAACTGGTCAAACACGTGTCAAACTTAACCCTTAAAAAAAAACTGTACATCCTCTTCACAAGAAACACCAACCCAAAAGAGAAGAAGCACATCAATGTCACACTGCATGGCAAACAGGTCACTGTGGGTAAAGAAGCAAAGTTCCTTGGTTTCACCTTCCAACAAAATGTAAATTGTCCTGTGGCGATTGTATTAATTGTTCAGCAGTCTTATGGCTTGGGGGTAGAAGCTGTTGAGGAGCCTTTTGGTCCTAGACTTGGCACTCCGGTACCGCTTGCCGTGCGGTAGCAGAGAAAACAATCTATAACTTGGGTGACTGGAGTCTCTGACAATTTTATGGGCTTTCCTCTGACACCGCTTATTGTATAGGTCCTGGATGGCAGGAAGCTTGGCTCCAGTGATGTACTGGGCCGTTTGCACTACCCTCTGTATCGCCTTACGGTCAGATGTCGAGCAGTTGCCATACCAGGCGGTGATGCAACCGGTCAGGATGCTCTTAATGGTGCAGCTGTAGAACCTTTTGAGGATCTGGGGACCCATGCCAAATCTTTTCAGTCTCCTGAGGGGGAAAAGGTTTTGTCATGCCCTCTTCACAACTGTCTTGTTTGGACCATGATAGTTCGTTGGTGATGTGGACACCAAGGAACTTGAAACTCACGACCCACTCCACTACAGCTCCGTCGATGTTAATGGGGGCCTGTTTGGCCCGCCTTTTTCTGTAGTCCACGATCAGCTCCTTTGTCTTCCTCACATTGAGGGAGAGGTTGTTGTCCTGGCACCACACTGCCAGTGCTCTGACCACCTCCCTACAGGCCGTCTCATCATTGTCAGTGATCAGGCCTACCACTGTTGTGTCATCAGAAAACTTAATGATGATGTTGGAGTCGTGTTTGGCCACGCAGTTGTGGGTGAACAGGGAATACAGGATCAGCGTGGCAGATGTGTTGTTGCCTATTCTTACCACCTGGGGGGCATGGCCCGTCAGGAAGTCCAGGATCCAGTTGCAGATGGAGGTGTTTAGTCCCAGAGTCCTTAGCTTAGTGATGAGCTTTGTGGGCACTATGGTGTTGAATGCTGACCTGTAGTCAATGAACAGCATTCTCACATAGGTGTTCCTTTTGTCCAGGTGAGAAAGGGCAGTGTGGAGTGCAATTGAGATTGTGTCATCTGTGGATCTGTTGGGGCGATATGCGAATTGGAGTGGGTCTAGGGTGTCCGGGAGGATGCTGTTGATGTGAGCCTGACCAGCCTTTCAAAGCACTTCATGGCTACCGACGTGAGTGCCACGGGGGCGGTAATCATTTAGGCAAGTTACCTTTGCTTCTTTGGGCACAGGGACTATGGTGGTCTGCTTGAAACATGTAGGTATTACAGACTCGGTCAGGGAGAGGTTGAAAATGTCAGTGAAGACACTTGACAGTTGGTCCATGCATGCTTTGAGTACACGTCCTGGTAATCCGTCTGGCCCAGCGGCTCTGTGAATGTTGACCTGTTTAAAGGTTTTGTTCACATCGGCTACTGAGAGCATTATCACACAGTCATCCAGAACAGCTGGTTCTCTTGTGCATGCTTGCTTCAGTGTTGCTTGCCTCGAAGCGAGCATAAAAGGCATTTAGCTCATCTGGTAGGCTCACGTCACTGGGCAGCTCGCGTCTGGGTTTCCCTTTGTAATCCGTAATAGTTTTCAAGCCCTGCCACATCCGACAAGCATCTGAGCCGGTGTAGTAGGATTCAATCTTAATCCTGTATTTACGCTTTGATTGTTTGATGGCTCGTCTGAGGGCATAGCAGGATTTCTTATAAGTGTCCGGATTAGTCTCCCGCTCCTTGAAAGCAGCAGCTCTAGCCTTTAGCTTGATGTGGATGTTGCCTGTAATCCATGGTTTCTGGTTGGGATATGTATGTACAGTCACTGTGGGGAAGATGTCATCGATGCACTTATTGATGAAGCCGATGACTGAGGTGTACTCCTCAATGCCATTGGATGAATCCCAGAACATATTCCAGTCTGTGCTAGCAAAACAGTCCTGTAGTGTAGCATCTGCGTCGTCTGACCACTTCCGTATTGAGTGAGTCACTGGTACTTTCCGCTTTAGCTTTTGATTGTAAGCAGGAATCAGGAGGATAGAATTATGGTCAGATTTGCCAAACAGAGGGCGGGGGAGAGCTTTGTATGCATCTCTGTGTGTGAAGTAAAGGTGGTCTAGGATTTGTTTTTCTTTGGTTGCACATGTGACATGCTGGTAAAAAAATAAAGCTGATTTAAGTTTGCCTGCATTAAAGTCCTAGGAGCGTCGCTTCTAGGTGAGTATTTTCTTCTTTTGCTTATGGCCTTATAGAGTTGGTTGAGAGCGGTCTTAATGCCAGCTTTGTTTTGTGGTGGTAAATAGACTGCTACGAATAATATAGATGAGAACTCTCTTGGTAGATAGTGTGGTCTACAGCTTATCATAAGGTACTCTACCTCAGGCGAGCAATACCTCGAGACTTATTTAATATTAGACATCGCACACCAGCTGTTATTGACAAATAGACACACACCCCGACCCCTTGTCTTACCAGAGGTAGCGTCTCTGTTCTGCCGGAGCATGGAAAATCCCGCTAGCTCTATATTGTCCGTATCGTCGTTCTGCCACGTCTCGGTGAAACATAAGATGTTGCAGTTTTTGATGTCCCGTTGGTAGGATAATCTTAATCGTAGGTCATCAATTTTATTTTCCAATGATTTCACGTTAGCAAGAAGAACAGATGGCAGTGGGAGTTTACTCGCTAGCCTACGGATTCTCAGAAGGTTGCCTGATCCACGGCCCTTTTTCCTGCGTCTTTTCTTCACGCAAAATGCGTGGATCTGCGCCTGTTCCTGTGAAAGCAGGATTTCCTTCTCGTCGACTCGTTAAAGGAAACATTTTCTTCGCTGTTCTCATGTCCAGAAGTTATTTTCGGTAATAAGAGACGTCGTTACACAGACAGCAACATTATGTACACAAGAAGTAAAAAAATAAGTTACCCAAAATGCAAAAAAACGGACAAAATAGCACAAATGGTTGGGAGAATGTAAAACGTCAGCCATAATCTTCCGCACCATCTTCTTTTGTCAAAGCCGTACTGGGTCCTACACTGAGCCAACACAACCCTATATCCCGAAAATAACCCCGCCAAGCCAAACATAACTGACTCCAACCACACATGACCATCTTTTCCTATTTTTTATTTGATTTAGTTATTGCTATTTATCCAACTTAACTTCTATTTGAGGTACTTAACTTCTATTTGAGATAGGTACTAGCCTATCTTTAATTAACTTGCTTTAAATGTACTTACAACTTAAACATGCTTTTTATCCCTTTAGCACCAAACTATATGATATTTAAATACAACAAACCCTACCCGAATCCGGGTTTGTATCTTCTATGCCAGGGATCAGCTATTTAGATTCAGCTGCAGGCTGATGTTTTTTCTTGAGCGGATGGTCGGGGAGCCGTAACATAATTACAAATTATTTGACTGCAAATTGACCGCAAGAATCCCAAACAGATATCATATCTGACTAAAACATAACAATTTCAAACCTTGCTTACATTTGTATACAATCACGTGTCTCTCTATTATGCGTGGGAATACTTGGGAACAGATTTCTCAATTTATAATCCATTAGAGATCTCCTGGTGTTTTTTCATGTCCAACAATAATATTTTTTTTTTTTTATAAAACCACCCACGGGCCAAATTTGTCCCGCCGGCTGCCAGTTGGGGAACACTGTTCTATACCCCCTTCCCCCCCTTTTTTATTCTTTTAACCTAATTAAGTTTGTTTTAAATAAAATCATGTCAGGAAATCACATTAGATGAATGCATACATGGAAACTACTTGACCCTGGAGCACAAATCACTTTTAAAACCACATTTAAGCAGAGACATGCCTTGATCTAACCACACCCTCCCATCGTTGATCCTTGCCTGCGTTGCCTCTTCCTCCCAAGAGAACTATATGGACAGAAAAGAGCCGAAGCTCTGAGCTGTCCCATCAGTCCCAGTTAGTCTTAATCTCTCATGCCGGAAAGCAAGCTCACGCAAGAGAGGGAACGCCCATTTACACAGACAGGAACCTTGACCATTTCTTCCAATAGTTAACTGCCTGAGTAAGACATCTTAATTTATCCGCCATCTTTGCTTTCATCATTTTGAAGTAGTCTACTGGGTGAGACTTCCTATGGGTTAAGGAAGGATCACATGACTCCATCTGGGTCACCAGGAGGGATCAGCCAATGAATAATACTATATAATACTAATATTACTAATAACATTCCAAAACTGCAGGTGGCAGTAAATTGCCAACCATGGCTTTATACCTGTTAAAACAACACACTCCAGGTGGCAGTATGCACCCTTTCAGTTTGTTTGCCAAATCACAGAAGTAGTAGAAGAAGAAAATGTCCTACATCAAAATGGAGATTGCCTCAATGGCGCTGCCAAACATGGTCTATTATATTGACAAGATAGCCGAGTGACTGTTCTAACAATGTAAGTACATGCCCTCAATGATTGAAAGCAGGCAAGATCAGGGTGACCATTCTAGCCAATGAGAACAACAGGCACAACTAAGTCGTTGCTGGAATGCCACGTGCATCCACTTAAATACCAGTACATTAGCAACAGCCTAAACATTACAAAATGTATTTTGATAATATAAGCCTCACATAATTCAACACTATCTCATAGACCTTCATACAAAAATGGGCTTATCTCACACGGTCAGATTTTGGGCATAGTAAATCCTCTCGCTTCGCCTATTCCTCTCTGGCGCTGCCTGTGCGCTCAAAGACGCCATATTGGAAACAATATAGGGAGGCTTTCTCATTCATTCTCTGTGGTGTTACCATAGGAACTGACAAGGTGATATTTAGCTCAGCATTCATGGAGGATTGGAGAATCAGCTCAATGATATAATTTATAGTCATAGAAGTTTTCCTGGACACAGATTAAAGGGGTAATCCGGGACTGGAACATCCATTTTTGGATTTAAATGAATGAATGATATACTCTATAGCCATTAATTATAAAAGAATATAACTTATAAATCCCTCATGAGCTTAGTTCAACTGTTATACCCCATCAGAACTATGCATTTGATTTACTCCATTGTTTGTAAACTGTATATCTTTAAAACATGGTTAAAACTATAATTTTTATTTCACGGATGGTCAGTCCTTGCACCCATAGCTCTGCCTACTAATTTGAGAGTGGTTATATTTCTCCAGCCCCAACCTTCAGCTGATTTCCCCTTTAAGTATAGTCCTGCATGACTAAAAAGCTATTTCAATTGAGTTTTTAAGTCATCATTTTGGGGGGATCTGGACATTTGATTTGTTGTCAGGTCTACAGGTCATTGTTGTGTGAACTCAATTTCACCTCTTAATTGGTCAACATCACAATGATAGGAGTGTCATGAATCTGCCATTAAATCACCTGTCAAGTGGTTTGTGTTTCTCTGGCATTATGCATGTCAATTTGCATGTTAATGTACAATCAACGTGTGAAACTTGATGGGAATGAGTCATTAACAGGAAGGAAGCAACTATATTACCTCATTCCTCTTCCCCAACCCTCCTTCCTCAGCCCTCCCTCCTCTTCCTCAGGCTGGATAGGAGTTGGACTTAAGAGCTTTTAAGGGCTCTTTCTTAGTTGTCTTTGAATAATCTCGTCACTTTTTCTTCCTCGCCTCCTTCTCAAAACACATTGGAGGAGAAGATCCAAGGTCCCTCCTCTCAGACCTTCTACTCTGTGATTTCAGGAGGCAAAGAAATAGAATGTAAGTAATGGAGGAAAGACCATTCAGAAATATAAGTAATACTAAAGGGACATAGCCAAGTAGGACAACATTGTTATTGTATAAGTAACTGATATACACTACATGACCAAAAGTATGTGTACACCTGCTTGTCTAACATCTCATTCCAAAGTCATGGGCATTAATATAGAGTTGGTCCCCCCTTTGCTACTATAACAGCATCCACTCTTCTGGGAATGCTTTCAACTAGATGTTGGAACATTGATGTGGGGACTTTCTTCCATTCAGCCACAAGAGCATTAGTGAGGTTGGGCAATTACCCCTGGCTCGCAGTTGCCGTTCCAATTCATCCCAAAGGTGTTCAATGGAGTTGAGGTCAGGGCTCTGTGCAGGCCAGTCAAGTTCTTCCACACAGATCTCAACAACCCATTTCTGTATGGACCTCACATTGTGCACAGGGGCATTGTCCTGCTGAAACAGGAAAGGGCCTTCCCCAAACTTTTGCCACAAAGTTGGAAGCACAGAATTGTCTACACTGTCATTGTATGCTGTAGTGGTAAGATCTCCCTTCACTGGAACTAAAGGGCCTAGCCCAAACCATGAAAAACAGCCCCAGACCACTATTCCTCCTCCACCAAACTTTACAGTTGGCACAAATGCATTTGGGCAGTTAGTGTTCTCCTGGTATCCGCCAAACTCATATTAGTCTGTCAGACTGCCAGATGGTGAAGCGTGAGTCATCACTCCAGAGAACACGGTTCACCTGTTCCAGAATCCAATCATGGCGAGCTTTACCGACACTTGGCATTGTGCATGGTGATCTTAGGCTTGTGTGCGGCTGCTCGACCATGGAAAGCCATTTCATGAAGCTCCCGACGAACAGTTCTTGTGCTGAGGTTGCTTCCAGAGGCAGTTGGGAACTCGGTAGTGAGTGTTGCAACCAAGGGCAGCCAATTTTTATGCTCTTCAGCACTCGGCAGTCCCATTCTGTGAGCTTGTGTGGCCCACTTCACGGCTGAGCCGTTGCTCCTAGACGTTTTCACTTCACAATAACAGCACTTACAATTGACCGGGGCAGCCTTAGTAGAGCAGAATTTGACAAACTGACTTGTTGGAAAGGTGGCATGCTATGAAGGTGCCACGTTGAAATTCACTGAGCTCTTCAGTAAGGCTATTCTACAGCCAATGTTTGTCTATGGAGATTGCATGACTGGATGCTTGATTTTATACTCCTATCAGCAACAGGTGTGGCTGAAATAGTCAAATCCACAAATTTGAAAGGGTTTTCACATACATTTGTATAAATAGTGTATGTATATACAGTATGTAGGCTATAAACAACTGAACATCATGGTTGTGTATGCGAAACAAGAAATTGACTAATGACTGACAAACTGGGCTTATATCCCGGGTAGATGTTTAATACCACTTGACTAGTGTTATATGTGAATCATCATGCAGTAATCACCAGTCGAAGATGCGGGAAATACATGGCATTTATTTTCTTTGTTTTTCAAAGTCATTTTATTGAAGTATAGAAGGAGAAAAGTGAGGCAAGGGTTTGCTGTAGAGATAGAACAGGCGTGGCACCACACTTCTCGGAGAGCTACTGGCTGCCAGCTTTTGCTTCAACCCTGTTCTAACATAGATTATGCTACTAATCAGCTGCTCGTCTGTACCTTGATTAGCTGAATCAGGCGTGTTAAAGCAGAGCTGGAACAAACCCCTGCAGGCCAATGAAACGGCCATCTGGGCCTGTTGTACAACCTAATGCAAAAGACTTTGGTTATTGTATGAAATAAAGTAAGTAATGGAGGACCAAAGTGCATCAAGATCCTCTCAATACTGACTCTTCCCTATTAAACAATACATTTCCAAACACTCAAGTTTATATCTCTGTGTCAACCAATATACTTGTCAATGACCTACCAAGCTCATCTCCTCACACTCCACATGGCAATTGAGACCAAGGAGGAGAACACTGCTAACTCTCTACAGCTGACTGTGTCCATGAATGTGTGTGTGTGTGTGTGTGTGTGTGGATGGAGGCAACTACATTTCTTCAAGCTGGTGTAAATGGTTGTTCATCATTGGTCCATCAGGAGATTGCATCTGGAAAAGTGTAGGTCTGTACTTCCATCAGATGCATGACAATGAAAGTGCTACTGAGAGCCAAGTATGGACCATCGCATTTACCAGTTCTCTCTTGCCATCTCTCTGTATCAGACCACTACCTGGGGTAACAACCTAGAAACGTTATCAAACACAGCCTCTCTCTAGCTGTCTCTCAATGCTTCTGGCTCCCTTTCCTCCCCCAAGTCCCCCCCAACGATAGGTCCCCTGATTACGCTAGCTGTCGGAGACTGGCGGTAATTGCGGCTCTGTGATGGTAGCTGTTTTTGTGTTCTCCTCCATCTTTAATGAAAGAGGCATTATGTTGTCACTCACCAGGCCGCCACGCTTGATTGACGCGCCACCTTATTATTTCCCCCTGGAGATAGGACTTTAATGCCGTGCTCGGTGGTTCCATCCACTTATAAATCAAAGCTTGTGAAACCGTGGAGATTAAAACTGGTGGGAGACGACCTAAAGTTTTGTGTTGTTTTTGATTTCGTGGAGATCTAAAGTTGATTGGGGACTTGAGAAAATGAAAGGGGCTTTAGCTCGTGCACAGCCAGGTGAGAATCTGTTTGTGCCATCTCTTGTTGTCTTGTTGTTGACTTGCTTTGATGATATTGCATGATAATATTGACCTACAAGGCGACAGAAATGATGAGCTGAAGGGGAAGCTCTATAAGCATTAAAGGGACATTATACTCCAAAATCTAAGTGTGTCAGATATTTTCAGGCTGCAAAAGTGGTCTAGATGAGTCTACATCCTACAGCATAAGTTGTGTAGATCCAGCTATAAGCTGCAGCTTTGGAAATTATGTCTCGTGGACAGACCCAGGTAACATAAACGGATGTGATGACTAATGAGGAACATTGTTCTTGTGAAATGTTTTTCATCACTGATTAGGTTATCTGGACCAACATGATTTTGCAGGTGTGCGCATCTTTCGAATTTCGGAAGAGGAGGGACCATTTGGCCCGTAGATTTGCCCGAAACTTGCAGAGAGAGGGGGGTGGGACTACTGACCTGCTTTCACCGCATCTCTACCCAGAACTTAATCGAGTAGCTGGCGGAAGATTTTAGTTCTGGGTTCCCCAGATTTCTTAGTAGTGTAACGACCCTGGGTTTATAAGTGCGGATATCGACTCTGCCGCTCAAGCATGCTTTTGGGGCACAGTCGATAGCGTGCTGGCCTTCGGGCTAGAAGGTCGAGGGTTCGAGACCTGCTCCCTGCCTGTTTCATTACATTGGTGTCAGAAGTGATCGGACCTTGCATCCACGACAGTGCGTGTGCTTGGCCAGTGAGCGCGTTCCTATAAGATGTAGAGACGCAAGCTAGCGCGAGGACGTGCTCTTTGAAAGGAGGGAGTAGTGTAACGACCCTGGGTTTATAAGCGAGGATATCGACTCTGCCGCTTGAGCATGCTTTTGGGGCACAGTCGATAGCGCACTGTAAAAAAATGGTGAGGTCGGGCGAGATCTAAAAACACATGTAATCCTGCTTTGTGGCATTTTGCAAAGGCTCTATGTTATACTGATTGCACAATATACATTTTTGTGGGTGTATATATGGTTGTCCTCGTTCGATAGAGCAATTGGATGTATTTCAGCGATGTTCCTATCAGCATATTCATTGCTAAATATACAAGTCTGAAAGACTACTACCCCGTCCCTACCCCAAGGCAAGATTTTTTTAAATGAGGCGGACACTAACAACAATGCTTTGGGCAAAACTGAAAGAACTGACCAGACGCAATGGCTTCAAGTGATTCCTCTCATCAACACGAATTTGAGGATGGCACATCTATTAGCTACATGGTGACATTCAACCATACATGTTTCAACCAGAATATAGAGAAGAGGATTTGAAACAAAAGGTTGGATTTAGCTAACGTTAGAAGCTCAGCTACAGCCGATGCCATGACCAAGAGAGCACCAAGAGGACAGATAACAAATACAGTGCCTAGTAAGTTATTTTTTCCTGCAAGCCACCAGGCTAACTGTAGTTTATCTACTGAAACCCATATTGTGTATTGTTAGTTAACATACTACTGTGTTACAGTGGGAGGAAATCAAATATATTTTTCTGTTCGCTAAATTAGCTAACTATGTAGTTAGCTAGGTAGCTAGCTAACTACAACTACCGGTAGCCATATCTATGATGAAAAATATGATTTTTTGTATCTCGATTGTAAAACTTCTCTTTTTAGTCGTAGATATGGCTAGCTCCTAAACAGCAAGCTACAACGTTTCAACCAGCCACCTAAAGCTAGGTTTACCAGCAAACGTTAGCACATGACTGGAGTTGGCTAGCCAGTAAGTAGCCTGGCACCTGCTAACTTGTTATGCGCCATGCCTAGCAAATGTAACTTGTTAGCAATCCTTTCGGATCAGCAACTGTACATTTTACTAGCTAGCTATGTAACATAATTGACGAGGGTTGACATCGGTTATGATTATGAACTTGGATGCATTTCAATCACAAAATTATAGGCATGACGCAAGATAAGATTCCAAACAGATGTAAATAACAAGTATTGCATATCCAGCAATCTAGCTAAGTTTACTAGCAAACATTGAGGAGAAACAATAATACAACAATTTACTGTTGTAAATCTCTAAAACTAAAGCTGGTTTTACTATAAAAAATATTTTTGTAAGCATGCCTGATAGACATGGCTGTATGTAGATACTGTCTGACTACCTACCTAGGCTCATTTGTACAGTCTGGTCACTGTGCAAAGGTTGAGGGTTATACCCTATTTATTTTTATTAAGGCTTGATATTGTTGTAAATGTAATCTCTGTGTCTGTGCACTTGTACAGGTCATTCGGACCCCTTGACTTTTTCCACATTTTGTTATTTTACTGCCTTATTCTAAAACTGCTTACATGTTTGTTTTTTCTCTCATTAATCTAAACACAACATCCCATAATGACAAAGCAAAAACAGGTTTTAAGATTGTTTTTGCAAATGTATTACAAAATAAAACTGAAATATCACATTTACATAAGTATTCAGACCCTTTACTCAGTACTTTGTTGAAGCACCTTTGGCAGTGATTACAGCCTTCTTGGGAATGACACTACAAGCTTGACACACCTGTATTGGTGGAGTTTCTTCTCTGCAGATCCTCTCAAGCTCTGTCAGGTTGGATGGGGAGCGTCGCTGCACAGCCATTTTCGTTGCTTAGTTTAATTGTCCAGTTGGAAGGTGAACCTTCGCCCCAGTCTAAGGTCCTGAGTGCTCTGGAGCAGGTTTTCATCAAGGATCTCTCTGTACTTTTCTCCGTTCATCTTTCCCTCGATCCTGACTAGACCCAGTCCCTGCCGCTGAAAAACATCCCTACATTATGATGCTGCCACCACCATGCTTCACCGTACGGATGGTGCCAGGTTTCCTACAGACATGACACTTGGCATTCAGCCCAAAGAGTTCAATCTTGGTTTCATCATACCAGAGAATCTTGTTTCTCATGGTCTGAGAGTCCTTTAGGTGCATTTTGGCAAACTCCAAGCGGTCTGACATGTGCCTTTTACAGAAGACTGGCTTCCATCTGGCCACTCTACCATAAAGGCCTACTTGGTGGAGTGCTGCAGAGATGGTTGTCTAGCTATAAGGTTCTCCCATCTCCACAGAGGAAGCACTATCAGAGTGGAGCTCTATCAGAGTGACCATAGGGTTTTGGTCACCTCCCCGACGAAGGCCATTCTCCCTCGATTTCTCAGTTTGGCCGGGCGGCCAGTTTTAGGTAGAGTCTTGGTGGTTCCAAACTTCTTCCCTTTAAGAATGATGGAGGACACTGTGTTCTTGGGAACCTTCAATGCTGCATACATTTTTTGGTACCCTTCCACAATCCTGTCTCGGAGCCCTACGGACAATTCTTTTGACCTTATAGCTTGGTGTTTGCTCTGACATGCACTGTCAACTGTGGAACCTTATACAGACAGGTGTGTTCCTTTCCAAATCATGTCCAATCAATTGAATTTACCACAGGTGGACTCCAATCATGTTGTAGAAACGTCTCAAGGATGATAAATGGAAACAGGGTGCACTTGAGCTCAATTTCGAGTCTCATAGCAAAGGGTCTGAATACTTATATAAGGTATTCTTTTTTTGTATATAAATTTGCAAAAAAATCCCAAAACCAGTTTTTGCTTTGTCATTATGGAGTATTGTGTGTAGATTGATGAGAGATTTGTAAAATGTAATACATTTTAGAATACGGCTGAAAAAAAATGAAAAAGTCCTGGGGTCTCGAATACCTTTCCGAATGCACTGTATGCATGTTCAACTAGTCTACCTTAATGTTGATGCTATACTGGCATGGTTCAACTGTTGCTCAAACTGTACAAACTAAGTATAATTTTGTTAGCTTTCTGTGTCTAACAACATGGGTATCTTCATGGAGTGAATTCTAGATACAGACAAAGCAATTATATTTTTGTGTGTGTCATTGTAGCTGAACTGTATCTCTCTCGGAAAATTAGACATTATGCTCGTTTTCAAGCAGATGACTCATGAGGAGCTGAATGGCAGTTTGATCAAAACACTCCTCCTGTCACGACTTCCGCCGAAGTCGGTCCCTCTCCTTGTTTGGGCGGCGTTTGGCGGTTGACGTCACCGGCTTACTAGCCATCGCCGATCCATTTTTCATGTTCCATTTGTTTTGTCTTTGTTTTATACACACCTGGTTTCAATTCCCCAATTCCATGTTAATTATTTAACTTGTTAGGGAGTGGCAGCTGAGGGGTCGGTTTTGGAGAGCCTGGCGTGCCCAAAGTAAAATGCCTCCCATTCAGGCCCAGAAAATAGGATATGCACATATTTAGTACCATTGGATAGGAAACACTCTGAATTTTCCAAAAGTGTTAACCATGTGTCTGTGAGTGAAACAGAACGCATATGGCAGGCGAAACCCCCGAGGAATTTCTGTCCTGGAAAAAGTGATTTTGACACATTGCTCATTTGGGAACCCCTCCCTCATGAAAATGACCATATAAGGGCATATGAATGCAGTACCCATCGCTTCCTTTAGATGTCAACAGTCTCGAGACAGTGTAAATTTTCATTTTGGATGAATTAGACCAGAGAATAAGAGCAAACCAGGAAGTTACCTTTTTATGTAAACAGTACCCAGCGCGCGCTCCCGACAAGGCACGCAGTGTCTTTTTTACCGTCTTTATCGTTTATATTCCGGTTGATTTATAATAGTAAATATACGTAAAAGTGTTCCTAAGGATACATTTAAAACTATGTTTGATTGTTCTTGGACAAGTTTATAGGTATAAGATGAACGAGTTCGCGTCATGTTTCAATGGAGGAGTGGAGGCTGTCATTTCTGATTATAACGCGCGAACCAAATGGAGGATTTATGGAAAAAATACATTACTTTTCTAACAAAAGAACCATGGATTGTCTTCGTTGGACACTTAGGATGACCTCAGCAGAAGTTCTTCAACAGGTAATTGATTTGTTTTCGCTGTGAAATGTGTTATGTGTGTGCCATGATGGTTAATCGATTCATGGCTATGGGAAAAATATGTGAGGTGCTACCCTCAAACAATCAAATGTGCTGCTTTCGCCGTAAAGCCTTTTTGAAATCTGACAACGCTGTGATATTGCCAAGAAACAGAGCTTTTGATGAGTATGGAACACTTGTATATTGGTGGATGTTTAATAATTCAACTTTTGGATTTTGAATTTGGCGCCTTACATTTCACCTGGTAGTGTTGGGAGCAGCCCGCTAGCGCCCCAGCAATCCCTGAGAGGTTAACCCTCTGTTTTCCCATTGTTTGTGTGCGTAATTGTTATTAGATATGTCAGTCCATTTGGTGGGCTTGGTATTTGTTTCGACGTTGTATATTTTGAGTAATCTACGTTGTGTTGCTCATCTCTGCTGTCCTGCGCCTGACTCCTTTGCACTACTACACCAAGCCTTCTGACAGAATTACGCACCTCAAGAATGGAGTCAGCAGGAGCAGACACCCCCGTGTTTGCGGTCGAGGAGCGCGTCCAGCAGCACGTGACCATGTTGCAACATCTTGCCACCACCATGGATCGCGTTCTGCAGACGATGGATCGTTAGGAGAGAGGAGGAATTCCTCCAGTGCCTCTACCAGCATCACCACAGGCACCACTGCACAACCCTCCTTCACCCAGTCCCAGTGGGATTAGGCTCGCGCTCTCGAGGGAGTATGATGGGATGGCTGCCGGTTGTCAGGGGTTCCTACTCCAGCTGGAGCTCTACCTGGCGACCGTCCACCCGGCTCCTTCGGGTCGTGAGAGCATGTCCACCCTCGTCTCCTGCCTCTCAGGGAAAGCCCTGGAGTGGGCCAACGCCGTATGGGGGGAAGGAGAAGCGGCGTTGGACCACTACGAGGATTTCACCCAGTTTCCGACCACCCGCCTGAGGGTAGAGCAAAGGGTGAACGTCTGTTTCACCTGAGGCAGGGGACGAGGAGCGCACAGGAGTTCGTCTTGGACTTCAGGACCCTGGCCGCCGGCGCGGGACGGAACGGCAGGGCCCTGATCGATCACTACTGGTGTAGTTTACGAGAGGACGTCCGTCGGGAGTTGGCCTGCAATGACACTACTCTTACCTTTGACCAGCTGGTGGACCTGTCCATCCGGCTGGATAACCTGCTGGCTACCCGCGGACGACCAGATCGGGGCCTGTCGGTTCCATCCCCCAGCACCACCGCTCCAACGCCCATGGAGCTGGGAGGTGCTGCACTTAGGGCGACCGGGAGTCGAGGCAGCAGGCAGGGCACTCTCGTGTCACCCCAGGTGAGTCGGCACCAGGCTCACCCAGAGCCCCCTGTTGCTCACATGTTTTTGTATGTAAACTTTCCTGAGTTTTCCCCACATTCCCAACATAAGGCCCTCGTAGACTCAGGCGCAGCTGGGAATTTTATTGACCGTTCATTTGCCCATAGTTTAGGGATCCCTATTGTTCCAGTGGACATGCCCTTCCCAGTTCACGCCCTAGATAGTTGACCATTAGGGTCAGGGCTAATTAGGAGGTCACCGCTACACTGGGCATGGTGACGCAGGAGGGTCACATGGAGAGAATTAGTCTCTTCCTTATTGATTCTCCTGCGTTTCCCGTGGTGCTGGGCCTACCCTGGTTAGCCTGTCACGACCCCACTATTTCGTGGCAACAGAGGGTTGTCAAGGGGTGGTCATGAAAGTGCTCGGGGAGGTGTTTAGGGGTTTCCGTCAGTGCTACTACGGTGGAAAGTCCAGACCAGGTCTCCACCGTGCGCATCCCCTCTGAATATGCCAATTTGGCTCTCGACCTTCTGTAAAAAGAAGGCGACTCAAGTACCACCCCATCGACGGGGGGGATTGTGCGATAAATATCCTGGTAGACGCAGCACTTCCCAGGAGTCACGTGTATCCCCTGTCGCAAGAGGAGACGGCGGCTATGGAAACACATGTCTCCGAATCCCTGGGGCAGGGGTACAATTGGCCCTCCACTTCACCTGCCTCCTAGAGGTTATTTTTTGTGAAGAAGGATGGAGGTCTGCACCCGTGTATTGACTATCGAGGCATCAACCAGATCACTGTGAGGTACAGTTACCCGCTACCTCTCATAGCCAGTGCGATCGAGTCAATGCACGGGGCGCGCTTTTTCACAAAATTGGATCTCAGGAACGCTTACAACCTGGTGCGTATCCGGGAGGGAGACGAGTGGAAGACTGCATTTAGTACCACCTCAGGGCACAATGAGTACCTCGTCATGCCGTACGGGTTGATGAATGCTCCATCAGTCTTCCAGGCCTTTGTAGATGAGATTTTCAGGGACCTGCACGGGCAGGGTGTAGTGGAGTTTATTGATGACATTCTGATATATTCTGCTACACGCGCCGAGCATGTGTCTCTGGTACGCAGGGTGCTTGGTCGACTATTGGAGCATGACCTCTACGTCAAGGTTGAGAAATGTCTGTTCTTTCAACAGTCCGTCTCCTTCCTAGGGTACCGCATTTCCACAACAGGGGTGGAGATGGAGAGTGACCGCATTTCAGCCGTGCGTAATTGGCTGACTCCCTCCTCCCAAGGAGGTGCAGCAGTTTCTAGGGTTTGCCAACTACTACCAGAGTTTTATCCGGGGCTTTGGTCAGGTAGCGGCTTCCATTACCTCACTGCTCACTGCGGCGTCCGTGCCCTGGGCAGAGATGGCTCAGAACTCGCTTCGCCACTCCTCCACTAACCTCTCCCCCTTCCAGTGTATATTGGGGTACCAGCCGGTTCTGGCGCCGTGGCATCAGAGTCAGACCGAGGCTCCTGCGATAGACGACTGGTTCAGGTGCGTGGAGGAGACATGGGACGCCGCCCATGTTCATCTCCAGAAAGCCAGCGCAGACCGTCACCACAGTGAGACCCCGGTGTTCACACCGGGGGGGCAGGTCTGGTTCTCGACCCGAAACCTGCCCCTCCGCCTGCCCTGCCGGAAGCTGGGTCCGCGGTTTCTGGGGCCATTTAAAGTCCTGAGGAGAGTGAACAAGGTTTGTTATAGGTTACAGCTTCCCCACGATTACCGTAGTAACCCCTCATTCCATGTGTCTCTCCTCAGGCCGGTGGTGGTTGGTCCGCTCCAGGAGTCTGAGGTGTTGGAGGTCCCTCCGCCCCCTCTGGACATCGAGGGAGCCCCGGTGTATTCAGTCCACTCCATACTGGATCCGAGGCATCGGAAGAGGGGCCTTCAGTACCTCGTGGAGTGGGAGGGGTACGGTCCGGAGGAGAGATGCTGGGTTCCGGTGGAGGACGTTTTGGATCCGTCTATGCTGCGGGAGTTCCACCGTCTCCGTCCGGATCGCCCTGCGCCTCGCCCTCCGGGTGTCGGTGCGCTGCTGTCACCCCTGAGATGACTCCTTTGACTGGTGCAAAACACAAAACTACTGTTGTCCGGATTCGTTTGAGGCTCACTGCAATTTTCATCTATTCTTCAGAAATACAGTTAATAAAAAAAAAAGACCACTCCTGGTCACTCTGAATGATTCCTCTTTTCGCAGCACATACTTCACAATTTGACACCTCAAAGGGGTCTCCCATATATGCATCCTTACTTAACTTCTTTGGGAGCAGCGCACGAGGTGACCGTTTTGTTTTAGATGCTTTTAGAGCAGAGAAGAAGAGGAATCGGGAAGTGTCCCCATAGATGTCCTTTACAAGACAACGCGCACTCCCGCCAGGCACGTTCTTTGTTTTTTTCCTTTCTTATCGCCCAGTTTATATTCCGGTTGAAATATTATGCTATTTACGTCCGTCGGGAGTTGGCCTGCAATGACACTACTCTTACCTTTGACCAGCTGGTGGACCTGTCCATCCGGCTGGATAACCTGCTGGCTACCCGCGGACGACCAGATCGGGGCCTGTCGGTTCCATCCCCCAGCACCACCGCTCCAACGCCCATGGAGCTGGGAGGTGCTGCACTTAGGGCGACCGGGAGTCGAGGCAGCAGGCAGGGCACTCTCGTGTCACCCCAGGTGAGTCGGCACCAGGCTCACCCAGAGCCCCCTGTTGCTCACATGTTTTTGTATGTAAACTTTCCTGAGTTTTCCCCACATTCCCAACATAAGGCCCTCGTAGACTCAGGCGCAGCTGGGAATTTTATTGACCGTTCATTTGCCCATAGTTTAGGGATCCCTATTGTTCCAGTGGACATGCCCTTCCCAGTTCACGCCCTAGATAGTTGACCATTAGGGTCAGGGCTAATTAGGGAGGTCACCGCTACACTGGGCATGGTGACGCAGGAGGGTCACATGGAGAGAATTAGTCTCTTCCTTATTGATTCTCCTGCGTTTCCCGTGGTGCTGGGCCTACCCTGGTTAGCCTGTCACGACCCCACTATTTCGTGGCAACAGAGGGTTGTCAAGGGGTGGTCATGAAAGTGCTCGGGGAGGTGTTTAGGGGTTTCCGTCAGTGCTACTACGGTGGAAAGTCCAGACCAGGTCTCCACCGTGCGCATCCCCTCTGAATATGCCAATTTGGCTCTCGACCTTCTGTAAAAAGAAGGCGACTCAAGTACCACCCCATCGACGGGGGGGATTGTGCGATAAATATCCTGGTAGACGCAGCACTTCCCAGGAGTCACGTGTATCCCCTGTCGCAAGAGGAGACGGCGGCTATGGAAACACATGTCTCCGAATCCCTGGGGCAGGGGTACAATTGGCCCTCCACTTCACCTGCCTCCTAGAGGTTATTTTTTGTGAAGAAGGATGGAGGTCTGCACCCGTGTATTGACTATCGAGGCATCAACCAGATCACTGTGAGGTACAGTTACCCGCTACCTCTCATAGCCAGTGCGACGAGTCAATGCACGGGCGCGCTTTTCACAAAATTGGATCTCAGGAACGCTTACAACCTGGTGCGTATCCGGGAGGGAGACGAGTGGAAGACTGCATTTAGTACCACCTCAGGGCACAATGAGTACCTCGTCATGCCGCACGGGTTGATGAATGCTCCATCAGTCTTCCAGGCCTTTGTAGATGAGATTTTCAGGACCTGCACGGGCAGGGTGTAGTGGAGTTTATTGATGACATTCTGATATATTCTGCTACACGCCCGAGCATGTGTCTCTGGTACGCAGGGTGCTTGGTCGACTATTGGAGCATGACCTCTACGTCAAGGTTGAGAAATGTCTGTTCTTTCAACAGTCCGTCTCCTTCCTAGGGTACCGCATTTCCACAACAGGGGTGGAGATGGAGAGTGACCGCATTTCAGCCGTGCGTAATTGGCTGACTCCCTCCTCCCAAGGAGGTGCAGCAGTTTCTAGGGTTTGCCAACTACTACCGGAGTTTTATCCGGGGCTTTGGTCAGGTAGCGGCTTCCATTACCTCACTGCTCACTGCGGCGTCCGTGCCCTGGGCAGAGATGGCTCAGAACTCGCTTCGCCACTCCTCCACTAACCTCTCCCCCTTCCAGTGTATATTGGGGTACCAGCCGGTTCTGGCGCCGTGGCATCAGAGTCAGACCGAGGCTCCTGCGATAGACGACTGGTTCAGGTGCGCGGAGGAGACATGGGACGCCGCCCATGTTCATCTCCAGAAAGCCAGCGCAGACCGTCACCACAGTGAGACCCCGGTGTTCACACCGGGGGGGCAGGTCTGGTTCTCGACCCGAAACCTGCCCCTCCGCCTGCCCTGCCGGAAGCTGGGTCCGCGGTTTCTGGGGCCATTTAAAGTCCTGAGGAGAGTGAACAAGGTTTGTTATAGGTTACAGCTTCCCCACGATTACCGTATTAACCCCTCATTCCATGTGTCTCTCCTCAGGCCGGTGGTGGTTGGTCCGCTCCAGGAGTCTGAGGTGTTGGAGGTCCCTCCGCCCCCTCTGGACATCGAGGGAGCCCCGGTGTATTCAGTCCACTCCATACTGGATCCGAGGCATCGGAAGAGGGGCCTTCAGTACCTCGTGGAGTGGGAGGGGTACGGTCCGGAGGAGAGATGCTGGGTTCCGGTGGAGGACGTTTTGGATCCGTCTATGCTGCGGGAGTTCCACCGTCTCCGTCCGGATCGCCCTGCGCCTCGCCCTCCGGGTGTCGGTGCGCTGCTGTCACCCCTGAGATGACTCCTTTGACTGGTGCAAAACACAAAACTACTGTTGTCCGGATTCGTTTGAGGCTCACTGCAATTTTCATCTATTCTTCAGAAATACAGTTAATAAAAAAAAAAGACCACTCCTGGTCACTCTGAATGATTCCTCTTTTCGCAGCACATACTTCACAATTTGACACCTCAAAGGGGTCTCCCATATATGCATCCTTACTTAACTTCTTTGGGAGCAGCGCCGCGAGGTGACCGTTTTGTTTTAGATGCTTTTAGAGCAGAGAAGAAGAGGAATCGAAGTGTCCCCATAGATGTCCTTTACAAGACAACGCCAAGACTCCGCCAGGCACGTTCTTTGTTTTTTTCCTTTCTTATCGCCCAGTTTATATTCCGGTTGAAATATTATGCTATTTATACAGAAAAGTGTTCCTAAGGATACATTTAAAACGATGTTTGATTGTTCTTGGACAAGTTTATAGGTATAAGTTGAACGAGTTCTCTTCAAGTTTCAATGGACGATTGGAGGCTGTATGTTCTCATTCTAACGTGACAACCAAACGGAGATTCATGGATATAATACATTACTTTTCTAACAAAAGAACCATGGATTTTCTTCGTTGGACACTTGGGAAGCCCTCAGCAGAAGTTCTTCAAAAAGTAATTGATTTGTTTTCGCTGTGAAATGTGTTTTCTGTGAACCGTGAACCGTGTTAGGTGCTACCCTCAAACAATCAAATGTGGTGCTTTCGCCGTAAAGCCTTTTTGAAATCTGACAACGCTGTGATATTGCCATAAGGGAGGGGTTCCCAATGAGGCACTCTGTCAAAACTACTTTTTCCAGGACAGAAATTCCTCTGGGTTTCGCCTGCCATATCCGTTCTGTTTTACTCACAGACAAAATGTTAACACTTTTAGAAAATTCAGAGTGTTTCCTATCCAATGGTACTAAATATGTGCATATCCTATTTTCTGGGCCTGAATGGGAGGCATTTTACTTTGGGTACGCCAGGGGTCTCCAAAACGGTCACCTCGTGCGCTGCTCCCAAAGAAGTTAATGAAAATTGTGATAAATAAAATTATATACCAGTTTCCTTTAAGCACCCAAAAATTGACAGCTGTGCCATATACATTGCAAAATAGTTGGGAAGAGATTTTCGATGTACCAATTCCATGGCACGTGGTTTATGAATTGACACGCAAAATGACGCCGAATTCAAAGCTTAGAATTTTTCAATTTAAATTATAATACAAAATTCTTGCAACCGATAGAATGTTATTTATATTGGGGATACAATCTTCCCAGCTCTACAGATGTTGCTGCGAGGCAGAGTCATTAGATCATTTATTTTGGTAATGTCCATATGTAGCTAGTTTTTGGTCACAGGTTCAGGAATGGCTGAAGAATTGCAACATTGCAACACACTTGCAAGAATTGCAACACACCTGATTTAATCTCATCTCTGGCTTTAAATTCATTAGGGACACCACGAGCTTGTCCTATTACATCTAAATAGACCTTATTGTCAGACTTGTTGTTTTGTAGTTAACTGCTTAGTATCACTAGGATCCCATTCAGTGACAGTTATCTGTTGAATTCACCCAACCCCCGCACAAAGGCCTGTCCATCCTTCAGGTAAAACATTCAAAAGTTTGTTGTTCCCACACATCCAAAAACTGTCAGCAATACCCCTATCCTGATTTTTTAATAAGGTTAGAGACGGTGAAACTTGAGTTATGTGGCCACATGATCCTTTCCTATACATAATCATACCACTATCCCCGAATTTTCGAATACCTGCCACTTCCAACATCCAAATAGTATCACATACAACAGTAGTGTTACCCACATCAATTCCTTCAGTACCTTCAGTGACTTTGCTATAGAAACACTCATATTTCCCTTTAACCACATTCCTTTGGTCATGTTGAAGTCCATTTAATTCAGTTCTAATGTCATAAACAGCACATTCATGTTCTCCCCACCTAGTGTTGTTTAATATGTTCCTACCTTTGGTGCTACCTAGGGAAATCCTACATCCTATGTTACACAAAGGAATATGATATTTTAAATGACCACAGTGAACATTTTTCCATTTAGCACATTCTTGAAATAATGCAGGTTCAGGTACTATTAACAAGTTAGATAAAGGTGATTTGCTACACAGAATACAATTGTCAGCCCCATGTTTACCTGCTGTGTATCTAGCAGACACATTTCAGTTGAAGGCATTTGGTTGTACAACTGACTAATAATGGTGACTTTGACTTTGAGTTGATGGCAATCTAGTGGTGATAACAGCAGTTTTCACAGCTGCCTCTGCCATTATTGTAGTTGCCCTAGTTGTCAAAGGCTTCTCCTGCTCAGGTGCTGGCGCAGAATCAATTCGAATGATTGTTGCTCTGTTTCCTTCAGTCGGTCTTATATTTGCTATTTCAACTATAAATTCTTCACCTTTAACGTGTTTAATCTCACTCATAGTGAGCATCCACATGTCCTTGTCTTTGGCTATTGTCAGGTCGCAGCCTCTTGGATCCCATAAGACTTCTCGCTTGGTTTGATGATGTGTCCACCCACAGAAAGTAGTCTCAGGTAGTGGTTTGATCCTTATGATTGAGATTGACTTCTGTTCTCTAGGTTCCGTTATGATTTGAGGTAAGACTGGGATGCTAACCTTGTCGTTCTTCTCAAGTTTTACAGCAGGCTCTTCTCTTTCTGCTTGCTTCCTGTTTCTTAATTGTTCATGAACTTGCTGCCCTTTTTTCCATGTTGACTGATGCAATTGTTATGTCAATGTCACTGTTCTTTTGTTCTTCTGGTCTCAATTGACTGTTAAGGAGATCAGCTGAGGGAGGAAAAGTCAATTGTGGGGAAATCCCCCTCTTCTTCAACCTGTAGAAGTTGACCTCGTCCTGCCCCTTGTGATGGATTCACTCTCTCCTGCAACCTGTAGACATAGTCCTTCCTCTTCACCTGGTGGAAGCCCTCCTTCCAGTCTGAACGGGCTCCCCTCAGGGAATGCATTGATTTCAGGGAAATGTGGTTCCCACTCTTCTGTTGGTATTTCGGGGTCCCATTGTAACGGGCTTCTGTCAGGGAGATCTGCCAGAATAGATATGTCATTATGAGCATCAGGCATGCCACTTTCCCCCAACCCTGGACTCTCAGATCCTCCAGGAGAGTTGTGCCTCGCAGGTTTTGGCTCCTACATCTTCTTTCTTTCACCTTCCTCTCGGTGGATTAGTCGCATCCTGGCTTCCACTTGGTCTACTGACATCCTGCCTCCTCCCTGGCGCCTCGATCTCCTCTGCTGCTTCCGTTCCCTCTGAGCTCCTGCCTGGTTGATTAGCATTCTCTGTGTTCTCATGTTTCAATGGTTGTCTCCTTTTGACAATGTGATATGTTATGCATAAATATATATGCCCAAAAACCTAAATCTAAGACCATGACAATTCCCACTCTCTCTTCACCTGCCTCTACGCCTTAAGGATGCTCTCCTGCTGGACTCTGCAAACATAAAAGCCCTAAAAAGCTTCCTCATGCTTTCATCCAGTCTTCCCATTTCGGCCCCAGGTTCTGAGAGGTGTTCCCAAGTCATGTCATTTTTACTTAGTTTTCCATCTCCTCCATTTCAACTAATAGGCATGTCACCTGCTATGCATATCCCTAATCAACATTACATCCACTTTAAGTAAATCAAAACTGTATATGCTTTCATACCAATGCCTTCATCATGTTATTTAGAGTACAATTATCCTAACATCTTATTTCATACGATGCATTAACCTATAAAGCAATTAACTCCTAACTTAACCCATCTGCATGTATATCCACAGTGAAATCTAATCTCTTTCTTTAGCTCCTCTTCTTATGTTATGGTGTTTTCAAGCTCATCCCTTACATGGTGTAACTTACTTCTTGTGAGAATGATGCACCCACCAAAGAGAGACATGTCAATCTTTACCACTGCAGGTGTTGTAAGGAGTACTGTATGTGTGGACCAGACCAAATCTATCCCAACATCCCCTCCTGGTGTATCTGGATGTTCACTCAATCTCCGGAATTCAGTCCATGCCCTTGGTTATCTCTGGCTCCTTATGTGCTGCTTACACCTGAGGATATACACACTCCAACATGGGTCATTTCCTGACAACAGACTCTCTTCTTATGTCAAGATCCCTAATTCGTAATATTTAATCAACATCCCTATGTAAACATTCTATCTCAACTACCCCTTCTCTTGCTACATTTACACATAATGATTGCCCAACTGCGGTCCCTACTGCAACAGTCATAAGAAATTACTGCACGTAATCAGTTAAGTGTCTTCCACCAGTAAAAATATTAAAGAAACATACCACTGAGTTGGAAGAATATCCAACCTAACCAAACTCTTAAGTCATAAGTTTCTTAAACTTGCACCATAGTGTTCAAATTCCCACCATCATCACTTTTCCTCTCACCATAATTTAGATATGTGTAATGTTCAATGTCCTTACAATTGTCCCTATATTTTACACAGACAGCTTTTCTTCCTTTCCTGTAAGCTATCTCCTGTAACCATATACATAGTATCTAGAAACAACACCCCTATATTATCATAACCTTCATTTCTGAGTCCTACCATAGTTGAATACATACTAAAACATTCTCGAATCAATTTAGTCAATATTCATCCATCCCTCCTCTGGAACAATGATCGCTCATGTTCCATAAAACCTTGAAACACATGGACTTAAGGGAAAAAACTAATATTGGTTTAAAATCTTCCCACTACTTTTTAAAGTAACTAAAGCTGGGAAAAACGTCCAACTGTTATGTTCTATGCCCATATTATGCTGGTCTTCATGCCATCTCAATCATTACCATTATTGGGTGTTATTTCAAAACACAGACTATAAACCTTATATACAATTACTTGTATTTTATAACCCATACATCCCTATTAAAATGTACACTTATAAAATTTTTACTTTCAGTACAAGCAATAGCTATTCTCTTTACAGCCCCTTTGCCCCTGTTTGTCTGTCATGAGAGGCCTAGAAAGAAAAGCAAGTTATCCCTATGCATTCTTAGACTATACTTATTTATAGTTTATTAGCCCTTGTTCCCTTTTTGGCCTTCTTGCTTCTTGCACATACCATTAATACATTAACTTCCTGCTCAAATTCACTGGTGTTAGCAAGACATATAAACCAAGCAACAACAATCAGAAACTATCAATCCCTAATACATTAATTACTAAACTCAAATCAATCCTTCAGTTTTAAAATCATTCAGTTTCCAAATCATAATTAAAAACCCAATTAATTATCCAACCAAAATGTAAAATGACATTGCTCAGTGATTCAAATTGGTCCTATCCTATCGCCTAAAGTAAAAAAACTCAGTTTAACACACATCAACATTAGCAGAATGTACATTTATATTAACATCCAGTATAATTATTTCATAACTTTTTTATCATGATTATAATACAGATCAGTATCTCAATGCATTCTTAATCTAAATTATTATAATTTTATGCAGTGTATAGACCTCTACAATCAACCTGATACCCCAAAAGTCTAAAACAATTTTGGGCACAGTTGACCAACCCCCTCTTTCAGGCACTGATTCTTCTGGCGTCCTTTTCGTCTTCTTCAGATCCTTTTGAAGCTTCCAGTCTGTTATTCAAACTCAATCAGCATGACAGAGTGATCTCCAGCCTTGTCCTCGTCAACACTCACACCTGTGTTAACGAGAGAATCACTGGCATGATGTCAGCTGGTCCTTTTGTGACAGGGCTGAAATGCAGTGGAAATGTTTTTGGGGGATTCAGTTAATTTGCTTGGCAAAGAGGGACTTTGCAATTAATTGCAATTCATCTGATCACTCTTCCTGACATTCTGGAGTATATGCAAATTGCCATCATACAAACTGAGGCAGCAGACTTTGTCACAAATATTTCATTCTCAAAACCTTTGGCCACGACTGTACTATTATTCTGACATGTATCATTCTTGAAATAAAGTGGTGATCCTAACTGACCTAAGACAGGGAATTGTTACTAGGATTAAATGTCAGTAATTGTGAAAAACTGATTTTAAATGTATTTGGCTAAGGTGTATGTAAACTTTCGACTTCAACTGTATGTGGCAGGGTCTACAGTCAATCACGGTTTACAAAAAGAAAACCAGCCCCGTCGCGGACACCGATGTCTTGCTCCCAGACAAACTAAACAACTTCTTTGCTCGCTTTGAGGACAATACAGTGCCACTGACATGGCCCGCTACCAAAACCTGCAGGCTCTCCTTCACCGAAGCCAACGTGAGCAATACATTTAAACGTATTAACCCTCGCAAGGTTGCCGGCCCAGACGGCATCGCTAGCCGTGTCCTCAGAGCATGCGCAGACCAGCTGGCTGGTGTGTTCACGGACATATTCAATCAGTCTGCTGTTCCCACATGCTTCAAGAGGGCCACCATTGTTCCTGTTCCCAAGAAAGCTTAGGTAACTGAGCTAAATGACTATCGCCCCGTAGCACTCACTTCCGTCATCATGAAGTGCTTTGAGAGACTATTCAAGGATCATATCACCTCCACCCTACCTGACACCCTAGACCCACTCCAATTTGCTTACCGCCCCAATAGGTCCACAGACGACACAATCACACTGCACACTGCCCTAACCCATCTGGACAAGAGGAATACCTATGTAAGAATGCTGTTCATCGATTACAGCTCAGCATTTAACACCATAGTACCCTCCAAACTCGTCATTAAGTTCGAGACCGTGGGTCTCGACCCCGTCCTGTGCAACTGGACAAACTGAAATGATCCACCCACACAGACAGCGTGGTGAAGAAGGAGCAACAGCGCCTCTTCAACCTCAGGAGGCTGAAGAAATTTGTCTTGTCACCAAAAACACTCACAAACTTTTACAGATGCACAATCGAGAGCATCCTGTCGGGCTGTATCACCGCCTGGTACGGCAACTGCTCCGCCCACAACTGTAAGGCTCTCCAGAGGGTAGTGATGTCTTCACAACGCATCACCGGGGGCAAACTTCCTGCCCTTCATGACACATACACCACCCGATGTCACAGGAAGGCCAAAAACTCATCAAGGACAACAACCACCCGAGCATCTACCTGTTCACCCCGCTATCATCCAGAAGGCGATGTCAGTACAAGTGCATCAAAGCTGGGACCGAGAGACTGAAAAACAGCTTCTATCTCAAGGCCATCAGACTGTTAAACAGCCATCACTAACATTGAGTGGCTGCTGCCAACATACTGACTCAAATCTCTAGCCACTTTAATAGTTAAAATTGGATGTAATAAATGTATCACTATTGACTTTAAACAATGCCACTTCATATAATGTTTACATACCCTACATTACTCATCTCATATGTATATACTGTACTCTATACCATCTACTGCATCTTGCCTATGCCGTTCGGCCATCACTCATACATATATTTATATGTACATATTCTTATTCATTCGTTTACACCTGCGTATACGGTAGTTGTTGTGAAATTGTTAGATTACTTGTTAGATATTACTGCACGGTCGGAACTAGAAGCACAAGCATTTCGCTACACTCGCATTAACATCTCTAAATATGAGCATGAATCTATAATTTTGTGCTGTTATTTCTATTAATATAATCTATCATTGTAATTAATTATTTTTTTCTGACTGTTTTCCATGTTATTTGGTTAGTTCTCTTAAAAAGCACCCTAATTGATATGCAATAGACTTTGAATGTTTTGAGTGAAGGGTGGCAGTACTGAATTATGTTATCATGGGACTGCCCATATTTCCCTGCGGCCTACGAAATTGGCAGTCAAGGGTTTGCCTTAGGATGCAAAGGTGCAGCATGAGTCAGGTAGATGGTCTTAGTGAACACAGACCTAGATATGGGGGGAGGTTTTAGTGGGTGGAATATTAGGACAATTGGAAGTTTACAAAGTTGCAGCTACACTATGCTTAACAGTGCCAATATATTATGGTACAGCTATATGGACACTTAATCATCATGGTGCTTTTTTTTACCTCTTTTTCTACACAATTTTGTGATATTCAATTAGACAGACTTGTCCCATCGCTGCAACCCCCGTACGGACTCGGGAGAGTTGAAGGTCAAGATCCATGCATCCTCGGAAACACGGCCAAGAAGCCAAGCCTGCTTCTTGACACACTAACCCGGAAGCCAGCCGCACCAATGTGTCACAGGAAACACTGTACAACTGGCAACCGTGTCAGCGTACATGTGCATGGTCCGCCACAGGAGTCCCTAGAGTGCAATGGGACAAGGACATCTCGGCCGGCCAAACCCTCCCCTAACCAGGACGATGCTGGGTCAATTGCGCGCCGCCTCATGGGTTTCCCAATCACGGCCGGCTGTGACACAGCCCGGGATTGAACCTGGGTCTGTAGTGACACCTCAAGCACTGCGATGCAGTGCCTTAGACCACTGCACCACTTGCAAGGCCCAATCATGGTGCTTTTTAATGGTAAGTTCACAATAATTGATTGTGGTAAGTATAATTGACCTTGGGGATCATTATGGTAAGTGGGGAAATAAATATAGCCAGTTACAATTGTAATGGCTTAGCAGATCATAAAAATTATCAATTTTTACCTGGGCTAAAATAACCTCAAAATGGGTGATTATATTAATTTATAAAAATGTTGGGGGCGCTGGTGAGCAGCAACATGTGAAGACGCTTTTTCTCGGTGCTCCGATCCAGGGTGAACAATTTGCTATTAATACTTGACCAACACCTCCCCCACCGTGTTAATTTTGTAACATTTAATTTGAAATTGAACCCAATTTACCAATCTGGCTTTTTTTTCTGACATTTTTGGCCTTTTAATCATAAAATGTTGAGACAACAACGGCCGCGGGCCACAAAGGAGCAGGCCTCTGCTGAAGCCTCGGGCTCACCTGACACGGACTCTGATCCCCACGACCTAGCCATGGTAATGGCGGCTATCATTAAATCTGAACAAACTGTGCTTGCTAAGGTGGAGTCACTATCCACTGACCTATCCACACAAATAGCTATTCTCGCCACCGAGGTCAACATAAAGATCGACTATGTTAAAGAAGACTTGGCGAGACATGACACCTGTCTGAATAGCCTGGAAGATAGTGGGGAGCAAGTCACCCGGCTATCATCAGATGTCGTCAAACTCACTTCCAAGGTTGAGGACCTCGAGAAACAGCCAGCGCCGGGGGAACGATTGCATTTTCAACGTGAGAGAGGGACTCGAGACCGTAGGCGGAATGCGGCCTACCCTGTCCATAGCTAAACTGTTACAGGAAATTCTAGGCCTCAGAACATTGATCCGCCTTCCTTTGCAAATACAAAATCTGCATGGGAGCAAGACATAGGTGCAAGCTACCCGATGATATATATGGCAACAAAGTATTGAGAGTATCCACACATCATAATTTTGCATAAGGCACGGTCTTATTCAGTTTAAGATTCTCCATTACTCAAATGACAGATTGGCAAAAATATACCCAAATGTTACCACCAAGTGTTTGAGATGCCACCAGAGTCCAGCAACTGTGGGACACATGTTTTGGTCATGCCATTCTTTGAGACCCCATTTTTTAGTCATTCTCACATATGTGCAATACAACTGATAGCCAAAACCCGGTCACTGGCGTTTTTGGGGTACTTCCCCTAGACCAGAATGCTACCACGCATCAGGCAAATGGCTTGCCGCCTTGTCCTCTTTCACTGGAAGTCTCCTTTATGCAGTGGGTTAAGGAGGTGATGTGATGATCTTCCTCTGTAGAAGGTTAGGTACACTGTGCTTGGGTCCTGACAAAGGTTTGACCCCATTAATACAATACGTGGAGAGCCTGTCTTTTACTTGGTAACTTGGATATTTTGCATATAATAATTTTTATATAACTTTTTTCCCCATTGTTTTTGTTTCTATTACTGTTTGTTTCTGTTTGTTTCTTTCCTATTTAACTTACTTTTATAAGTGTCTTAGGTTTGGAGGGAGGGAGTGGAGGGATGGGAGAATGAGGGGTTGTACTGTTTTTGTTGTTCCACACTGATCCACACTATAAATATATATAAAAATCTATTGAGCTCACAAGCAACGAATGAATCTATTATTATGGTAGGAGATTATCATATGGTTTTACAGTGGCTTGCGAAAGTATTCACCCCCCTAGGCATTTTTCCTATTTTGTTGCCTTACAACCTGGAATTAAAATGGAATTGTTGGGGGTTTGTATCATTTGATTTACACAACATGCCTACCACTTTGAAGATGCAAAATTGTTTTTTGTAAAAAAAACAAGAAATAAGACAAAACAACTGAAAACTTGAGCGTGCATAACTATTCACCCCCCCTAAGTCGATACTTTGTAGAGGCACTTTTTGCAGCAATTAAAGCTGCAAGTCTCTCGGGGTATGTCTCTATAAGCTTGGCACATCTAGCCACTGGGATTTTAACAGGCAAAACTTCTCAAGCTCCTTCAAGTCGGATGGGTTCCGCTGGTGTACAGCAATCTTTAAGTCATACCACAGATTCTCAATTGGACTGAAGTCTGGGCTTTGAATAGGCCATTCCAAGACATTTAAATGTTTCCCCTTAAACCACTCAAGTGTTGCTTTAGCAGTATGCTTAGGGTCATTGTCCTGCTGGAAGGTGAACCTCCGTCCCAGTCTCAAATCTCTGGAATGAAACAGGTTTCCCTCAAGAATTTCCCTCAAGAATTTCCCTGTATTTAGCGCCATCCATCATTCCTTCAATTCTGACCAGTTTGCCAGTTCCTGCCGATGAAAAACATCCCAACAGCATGCTGCCACCACCATACTTCACTGTGGGGATGGTGTTCTCAGGGTGATGAGAGGTGTTGGGTTTGCGCCAGACATAGCGTTTTCCTTGATGGCCAAAAAGCTCAATTTGTCTCATCTGACCAGAGTACCTTCTTCCATATGTTTGAGGAGTCTCCCACATGCCTTTTGGCAAACACCAAACGTGTTTGCTGATTTTTTTCTTTAAGCAATGGCTTTTTTCTGGCCACTCTTCCGTAAAGCCCAGCTCTGTGGAGTGTACGGCTTAAAGTGGTCCTATGGACAGATACTCCAATCTCCGCTGTGGAGCTTTGGTTATCTTTGGTCTCTTTGTTGCCTCTCTGATTAATGCCTTCCTTGCCTGGTCCGTGAGTTTTGGTGGCCAGCCCTCTCTTGGCAGGTTTGTTGTGGTGCCATATTTTTTTCAATTTTTTAACCATGGATTTAATTGTGGGATGTTCAAAGTTTTTGATATTTTTTTATAACCCAACCCTGATTTGTACTTCTCCACAACTTTGTCCCTGACCTGCTTGGAATCCTCCTTGGTCTTAATGGTGCTGCTTGCTTTGTGGTGCCCATTGCTTAGTGGTGTTGCAGACTCTGGGGCCTTTCAGAACAGGTGCATATATACTGAGATCATGTGACAGATCATGTGACACTTAGATTGCACACAGGTGGACTTTATTTAACTAATTATGTGACTTCTGAAGGTATTTGGTTGCACCAGATCTTATTTAGGGGCTTCATAGCAAAGGGGGAGAATACATATGCGCGCACCACTTTTCCGTTACATTTAAAAAAATTAATTTTAATTTTTTAATTTCACTTCACCAATTTGGATTATTTTGTGTACGCCCATTACATGAAATCCCAAAAAAAATCCATTTAAATTACAGGTTGTAATGCAACAAAATAAAAAAACGCAAAGGGGGATGAATACTTTTGCAAGGCACTGTAAGTACCTCAATTGATCATAAAGGACATCACACTACAAAATATCACCCTTAAGCACTTAAGGAGATCAAGAATATCATGGATACATGTGGATATACAGTATGGAGGCTTAAATACCCTGACCTAGTGAGATATGCATGGAGGAGGCTTAATCAAGACAGCCATCTTGATTACTTCCTGGTCTCATTCTTGCTGGCATCAAAAGTTAAACAAAATATTAATAGGAGACCGAATGCGATTGGACCACCATCTAATTGGCCTCCATATAACTCTTACAGAATTTCCACATGGGCGAGGGTATTGGAAATGTTATCAAAGGCTATTGGAGGATAACTTGTTTTTAACTAGGACAGAAAAATGTACAACTGACTTTTTCAGACAACATAGGTACAGCAGATCCCCTTATTATTTGGGACACTTTTAAATGTACTTTTAGAGGCCATTCAACACAATACTCATCATTAAAACAAAAGCAGTTTAGGTCAAAAGAGATTAGATGAATAAAGGAAACAGAGGAAGTAACAGAGCAGGTAGAAGGTAACTGTACTATAGAGGCACAAAATGGGTTAGAGGAAAAACAAAAAGAATTGGAGGAACTTAGTCAAGAACGATCAAGTGTAATGTATTACAAAAATAAAGCGAATTGGACGGAAAATTGTGAAAAGTGCACTACATTTTTCTTGAATCTTCAACATAGAAATGCTACCAAAAGGAATTTACAGAAACCCATTACAAATGATGGAGTCATCCATGATTTACCAAATGTATATTTTGAAAGAGAAAGCAAAATATTCTAATTATTTTCTTTTCAGTCTCCTCAATCTCCACTGAATGATGTGAACTGTCAGGATTTATTTCCTATTAATAACAATGTTAAATTAATTAAGACCTGTGTGATGGCCAACATACAGAGGAGGAACTTTTTGAGGCAATAAAACATTTTCAGTCTGAAAAACACCAGGGCTTGATGGTATACCAGTAGAGGTATATCAGACCATTTTTTATGTCCTCAAAGACCCTTTATTATTTTAATTACTCCTATAATTTTAAATACTCCTATAAAAATTTGAGACTTTCAGGTACTCAACAAGGTGGTCTAATTTCATTACTTTTTAAACAAGAATACAGGTCTAGTCCATTTAAAAAACTGGATGCCTCTTACACTTCAATGTTGTGATGCGAAAATCCTGGTGAAATGCATAGCGCATAGAATAAAAAAGGTTTTACCAGATATTTTTCATCCTGATCAGACAGGCTTTTTACATGGACGATATATTGGAGATAATTTACAACAATTACTTTAAACAAGTGAACATTACGGAACATCAAAGATACCAGACCTGGTCTCCATAGCAGATTTTGAAAAGGCGTTTGATAAAGTACGTCTAGAATGTGTATTTAAATGCCTGGAGTACTTTAATTTCAGTGAATCTCTTATACAATGGGTTAAAGTACAGCAATCCCAGGTGTAAAATAGTAAATAATGGTTACTTCTCAAAGTATTGAGCTTTACCAGTAAAACAAGGCTGTCCGTTGCCTCCATATCTATTTAATATGGCCATCGAAATGCTAGATATTAAAATTAGATTGCACAAGAACATCAATTAGATCTAACAAGAACACCAAAGCCCCATACACTACCCACCACTGCGACCTGTACGCTCTCATTGGTTGGCCCTCGCTTCATACTAGTCGCAAATTCCACTGGCTACAGGTAATCTACAAGTCTCTGCTAGGTAAAGCCCCCGCCTTATCTCAGCTCACTGGTCACCATAGCAGCACCCACCCGTAGCACGCGCTCCAGCAGGTACATCTCACTGGTCACCCCAAAAGCCAATTCCTCCATTGGTCGCCTTTCCTTCCAGTTCTCTGCTGCCAAAGACTGGAACGAACTACAAAAATCACTGAAGCTTGTGGCGGAATAATCAGAATTAGTTGAGTAACATAGATAATTAAGATGTCTTATCTGCATAATATGCTTATGTGATATACTTGTTATTAGAATGTATCCCTTCGGACTCTGGTGTTGGCAGTTGCACTTCTTTCTTCAGCTGGGTCCTCAGTCACCTGGGGCCCAGAGAGGGGAGAGGTCAGGCTTGTCTTTCATATGTCCCTGGTGCTATGCAGAATATCAGAAAGGGAAGAGGACAGGAGGGAACATTGTCTTCATATGTGAATGTGTCTTTACCTATTCTTAAACCATGTGAAGGGATGGCGTGATTAATGGGGAACAAATTGCTTGTCCCCACAATGTCTGTGCGCCAGTCACTCCCTCCTTTTACTTTGGGGGATGTGTGTGGTAGTGTCTGGAACCATTGTATGTCATCTCTGATGTTGCACTTATCTTGGGATAGTGTATGACCTAGAGGCTCGCTCCCCTCAGCGAGCTTGTCCAGGTGTGTGGTCAAGAAGGGGTTTTACTTGAGATGGGAGTATCTGGAGTTGACAATTAATTTATGCCATTGGATGAGTTGGTGTTTCTGTGCTATGAAGTACCAGGAACGAGATCTGAACCTTGTCTTAGGGGCCAAACTGAACATAATTTATGGTGAATGCTATCTGGCTGGGGGATGCTCCTTTCTCATTTAAAAACTCTCCCCTTGTGACCTGTTCCAAACATCTGGTTTGTTATGTAGACTAGGGGGTGGATCATTGCTATAAAAGATCTCAGTAGCCTTTGTGTCGTCGCTCTCAACGGACCATTAGAGAAAGTGGTGAATTCGATGAGAAGCCGTTGCTATTGCAAAGCTCTTACTATTAAATATGTATTTTAAGTATAACTCTGACTTGTGTGATAAGTTTGTCTCTCCTCATTTGATAGTAAAGAAATTAACCACCACAAGCTGGAGACTCATATCTCCCTCACTAGCTTTAAGCACCAGCTGTCAGAGCAGCTCACAGATCACTGCACCTGTACATATCCCATCTGCACCTGTACATATCCCATCTATCTACCTCATCCCCATACTGTATTTTATTTATTTATCTTGCTCCTTTGCACCCCAGTATCTCTACTTGCACATTCATCTTCTGCACATCTATCATTCCATGTCTAATTGCTATATTGTAATTACTTCGCCACCATGGCCTATTTATTGCCTTAACTCCATATTCTTACCTCATTTGCACCAACTGTACATACTTTTTAAATTATTTATTCTACTGTATTATTGACTATGTTTTGTTTATCCCATGTGTAACTCTGTGTTGTTGTATGTGTCTAATTGCTATGCTTTATCTTGGCCAGGTCGCAGTTGCAAATGAGAACTTGTTCTCAACTAGCCTACCCGGTTAAATAAAGGTGAAATAAATAAATAAAATCAAAGGGTTAGAAATCCAGCGGATAAAAAAAAGTGGCAATGTATGCCGATGACTCAATTATTTTTCTTAAATCTGCCATCTGGATCCCTGCAGTCTCATTGAATATCTTGATCATTTTACTAGCATCTCTGGACTAAACCCTAATTATGATAAGTGTACCGTATTACGTATTGGATCGTTAAAAGACAGTGTTTACACTACCTTGTAGTTTACCAATAAAATGGGTGGATGGTGAAGTAGAGATACTTGGTATTCATATCTCAGAAAATATTAACACATTAGCATTTCATTTTTGGGGGGTTAAATACAGGCAAATATATTGATAAGTCACAATTTCCTAGAGATTTACAGTTATAAAAACGTCATGCCAGGGTAAGCCTACACGAAACACAGCCTGTATTTTAAGTGTTTCTAAAATCCATGAATGGTGGAAAAACTATTGGAACAATTTCATTGTTTGGCCACTTGGTTTTATGACTCCTACTGTGGTACTCTACTGCACAGGTCAACTTCTATCACATCTCCACAAGCATAGAATTACAGAATCAAAAGTAATTGAGTAGGATGTCCACAAGTGCATATGGCGTAGTGTCTAGGGGTCCATTCCGTATTGGACAAAAGCTCACCACCATACCTACCATTTAGGGTTCATCATTTGATCTAAAGTCTACCCCAGTTTGTGAATCTGATTCTATGAAATGTACATTTGATTGCATAAATGCTTTATTAATTCATGCTTGTTATTGAATTCTGTCTTGTCAAATTTTGTATATAATGTTTACATATCCGACATTACTCATAAAATGTATACACTGTACTCTAAACCATCTACTGAATCTTGCCTATGCCGTTCGGCCATCGACTCAAATCTCTAGCCACTTTAATAATTATAATTGGATGAAATAAATGTATCACTAGCCACTTTAAACGATGCCATTAATATGTTTACATATCCTACATTACTCATCTCATATGTATTTGCTGTACTCCATACCATCTACTGCATCTTGCCTACGCCGGTCAGCCATCGCTCATCCATATTTATATGTACATACTCGTATTAATTCCTTTACTCTTGTGTGTATAAGGTAGTTGTTGTGAATTTGTTAGATTACTTGTTAGATACTACTGCATGGTCGGAACTAGAAGTACAAGCATTTCGCTACACTAACATCTGCTAACCATGTATGTGACAAATACAATTTGATGTGAAATCTAAAACGCTGGAGTAGAGCTAAAAGAACAATTGTAGCTTTAGCGTCCAAACACATGGAGAAAGCACTGTAAATGGAGTGAATATGGATGGGATGGTTAAATTGGTCATTCAAATGAGAGGAATCAGCTGCTTCTTGAAAAGTAAAAAGAAATGTTTCACTTTCCCTTGTCAGGTGCAACATCATCAACTTAAACATCACATTCAACAAGAGTTAAATTTCATATAAATATATTTATTTCATTTGAGCAGCATATTATGTAGAGTATCATCACAAAAGATGCTTGTGTGCATTGAGATGCCTAGGGTAGTCTCTGGTTTTCCCCTGGAGTCTGAGGGGGAGGTTGGGTTGGCAAACCCCTTAGATTGGGTGGGAGTGTGAGGACGAGGAGGCGGAGGAAGGCCGGGTGGGGAGTTGGAGCTGGGACTGGGAGGGTGATTGTGGCTGTAGCGGAGGCTGCTGGGACTTAGACTTGACCTCTGTGTCGAGCTGGGCGGGGCACTCGAAGTGGACGCAGTGGAACACCTGAGGGAGAGAGAGGTTATAATAATAAATAATACAGAGCAAGTGCTGTGATTTTCATTCTTTTAGACAGTATGTTTACATTTGGTTACTTTTACAGCTATGCATGTGTAACAATATTTGAAGTCCTCTGCGTTGTGTATTTAAGGTCAAGAGGGAATAAAAAAATCTATGGAAATAGTGTTTTTTCTGTAACAGGGAATTAATGATCAATGGAAATAGTGTTTTTTCTGTAACAGGGAATTAATGATCAATGGAAATAGTTGTTTTTCTGTAATGGGGAACTGAAGAGTAATGGGTCAGAGACACGGGAGGAATTTCAGTCCGGGACTCATAGCTACATGTGGCAAGTTCTTATTGGTTCGAATTGTCTATACATTGAGACTGAAACAGGATACTTATACTTGGTTTCAGTTTTATTGCAATGAATTCTAATTGCTCAACCACAGGCTAGGGTTGGGTTATAAATTACGTCCTGTCTCTTTGTTCTGTGGAGAGAAACCCTGAGGACAGGGAAGAATGACCATCTACTTCCCAGCATAACATCTATGATTTGTTCTCTTTGAATAAACCTACTTCTCTCCCCCTGATTTGCTTTGGGGTCTGTGTTATTGAAGAATAACAAACTGCGTACACATGTTAGATTGTTAAATGCTTTTCTACATGGTTGTGGTCAGACATCATTCAAATGACCTGAGAAAGAAAGGCAGGTGTGCTACTTTGATATGGATGAAAAATTAGGTAGTATGTAGAAGGGAGAAAGGGTGAGAGTGAGAAAGAGGGGGAGGAATGGAAGAGGGAAAAAGAAAGGGATGGAAGACAGAGAGAAAATAAGGAAAGAGACAGCTTTGGGACACCATTAGGGGTGTGTGACTCATCGAGGTTCAGCTCACTTCCCGAGCCTGCTCATCTCTCCCCACCTCGTTGGATGTGTTGTGGGTCCCCACGATGCGCACAAAGGAGGCGGGGTGCTTGTCAAACACCAGCGTCTGCCAAGACCTTCAACACCAAGACAAACAATGTTGATATTCTTCTGTCCTCCAAGGAGGATGGGCCAATAAATAAAATGTTGATATTTCTATGGTTATGTCCCAAATTGCACTCCATTCCTTACAGGACCTGGTCAAAGGTAGTGCACTGTTGGAAATAGGATGCAGCCCACCATTTGGGATGCAGCCCATCATATAATATTTGACAATGTGTCCAATATAATGAGAGCAGAGTAGTTGGATTTTGAACAAATCTTTTGCTCAATCAATGTAAACAAAAAGCTTAGTCCTTAAATATATATCAGTGAGTGACTTGTTTTTTTCTTGTTCAATTCTAGAGTAATTGTATGACCAACAGATCTTTAGTTTGATCGATGGAAACAAATATGGTCATAAGCATAAGTGGCTGTCTTTTCTTTTTTATGGCCAATTTAAAATTGTTCGATTTTTTTTTGCAACATTTAAGTAGTTGTAGAGCAGCCAAAACCTTGACAACCAAAAAGTAGGCTTGTGACAAGTATCGTGATACTCAGAAAAAGTGTGGCAAGGAAACCAAACATGAAGCAGATTTAAATTTTTTAGGAAAGCAGACCTAATGTTGGAAACTAACATCATTATGTTGAGTCACATGTGTTTACTGCCTAAGCTATAGCACATACCATTTGACATAAAGCCGGTTTTTAAAGGACCAAATAGTTTGGTCTGCTACGAGTTATTTTTTGCCACGAAAACTGGTATTTTCACAACCCTATAAAAAAAAGGCTCCATTCTTTTTCCTTGTCCATGTTTCCCTACAGTGGAAACTTACAATTACAGTTGTCCACAAAAAAATATTAAAAAGAACAGTAAGCAAATAACAGAGAGACCAGCAGAGAAGAGAGGGACAAGAGAAAAATACATTGAAACAGGGGGATTCACATTCTCACCTGCAAGCCACTTTGGTACGGTCCACCACCTTGGTCCACTGCTGCTGGTTGGTGGACAGCTCGATATAGTAACTGTAACTGCGGTTATCACAGTCCCAGAGCAGCAGTCTGTCCAGAAACACACACAAACCATTGGACTGATGCTGAGGGCAGGGTCTCGGTCACTCCCCCTACCTGAGCTGAATGACAATGGCATAAACTCTGGCTAAAGTAGTGCACTGTATTAGTGGCTATATAGGGTGCCATCAGGCACAGCGCCCTTACCTGAGTGAGCCCAACATGTAGGGCTGGGCCAGTTGGATAACGATGGCCCCTGAGCCCAGCTGGTGGCAGGTGTAGCCCGAGTCCCAGTCATAGTTGGAGGTGTCCCCGTTGAGCAGGGCATTGCGGCTCCGGCTCACACCCTCGATCACACTGGCCCCGCATGCGATGGTTGCCACGTTACGGTCGGGGACTTGAGTAGGGGGTGGAGAGGGAAAGAGGTGAGTGAGGGATTTGGCTAGTAGCTTAATCACCTTGGGCTGTTAAGGTCCAAAAGAGGTTTCTTACAAAACAATAGGCCCAGTTTGCCAGACCCCAGATTAAGTCAAGTACTGGAAGCAAATTGACAAAGTAACCGAGTGGTGATATTGGATCAATTTTTGCCTTTTAGATCATAATGAATAAGACAGGGAGGACCGATGGCCACTGCCACGCTGGACAAGTGTGCTCTTCACGGATTAATCCCTGTTTCAACTGTACCGCAGAACTGCAGATGGCAGAAAGCGTGTAAGGCATTGTGTTGGCGAGCGGTTTGCTGATGTCAACATTGTGAACAGCCAACAACGGACGGACAACAAACACAATTTAATTTTAGCGATGGCAATTTGAATTCGCAGAAATACTGTGATGAGATCCTGAGGCACATTTTTGAGCCAGTCATCCGTCGCCATCACCTCATGTAACAGCACGATAATGCATGGCCCCATGTTGCAAGGATCTATTTACAATTCCTGGAAGCTGAAAATGTCCCAGTTATTCCATGGCCTGCATACTCACCAGACATGTCACCCATTGAGCATGTTTGGGATGCTCTGGATTGACGTGTACACCAGCATGTTCCAGTTCCCACCAATATCCAGCAACTTCACACAGCCATTGAAGAGAAGTGGGACAACATTCCACAGGCCACAATCAACAGCCTGATCAACTCTATGTGAAGAAGATGTGTTGCGCTGCATGAGGCAAATGGTGGTCACACCAGATACTGACTGGCTTTCTGATCCACTCCCCTAACTTTTTTTAAGGTATCTGTGACCAAAAGATACATATCTGTATTCCCAGTCAACTGAAATCCATAGATTAAGAATTTATTTCAATTTACTGATTTCCTTATATGAACTGTTGCGTTTACATTTTTGTTTCCCTATTAGGTTCAGTAAACCAGCCCTTAATATATCTCTATGGATGTTCAGTATTGGCGTAATAAACAAAGAAAACTGATCTGGGGACATTTTTCATCCAGATCCCTAATACACTGCTCAAAAAAATAAAGGGAACACTTAAACAACACAATGTAACTCCAAGTCAATCACACTTCTGTGAAATCAAACTGTCCACTTAGGAAGCAACACTGATTGACAATACATTTCACATGCTGTTGTGCAAATGGAATAGACAACAGGTGGAAATTATAGGCAATTAGCAAGACACCCCCAATAAAGGAGTGGTTCTGAAGGTGGTGACCACAGACCACTTCTCAGTTCCTATGCTTCCTGGCTGATGTTTTGGTCACTTTTGAATGCTGGCGGTGCTTTCACTCTAGTGGTAGCATGAGTCGGAGTCTACAACCCACACAAGTGGCTCAGGTAGTGCAGCTCATCCAGGATGGCACATCAATGCGAGCTGTGGCAACAAGGTTTGCTGTGTCTGTCAGCGTAGTGTCCAGAGCATGGAGGCGCTACCAGGAGACAGGCCAGTACATCAGGAGACGTGGAGGAGGCCGTAGGAGGGCAACAACCCAGCAGCAGGACCACTACCTCCGCCTTTGTGCAAGGAGGAGCACTGCCAGAGCCCTGCAAAATGACCTCCAGCAGGCCACAAATGTGCATGTGTCTGCTCAAACTGTCAGAAACAGACTCCATGAGGGTGGTATGAGGGCCCAACGTCCACAGGTGGGGTTGTGCTTACAGCCCAACACCGTGCAGGACGTTTGGCATTTGCCAGAGAACACCAAGATTGGCAAATTCGCCACTGGCGCCCTGTGCTCTTCACAGATGAAAGCAGGTTCACACTGAGCACGTGACAGACGTGACAGAGTCTGGCATTTCTTTGGGGGGCCGCACAGCCCTCCATGTGCTCGCCAGAGGTAGCCTGACTGCCATTAGGTACCGAGATGAGATCCTCAGACCCCTTGTGAGACCATATGCTGGTGCGGTTGGCCCTGGGTTCCTCCTAATGCAAGACAATGCTAGACCTCATGTGGCTGGAGTGTGTCAGCAGTTCCTGCAAGAGGAAGGCATTGATGCTAAGGACTGGCCCGCCCGTTCCCTCAGACCTGAATCCAATTGAGCACATCTGGGACATCATGTCTCGCTCCATCCACCAACACCACGTTGCACCACAGACTGTCCAGGAGTTGGCGGATGCTTTAGTCCAGGTCTGGGAGGAGATCCCTCAGGAGACCATCCGCCACCTCATCAGGAGCATGCCCAGGCGTTGTAGGGAGGTCATTCAGGCACGTGGAGGCCACACACACTACTGAGCCTCATTTTGACTTGTTTTAAGGACATTACATCAAAGTTGGATCAGCCTGTAGTGTGGTTTTCCACTTTAATTTTGAGTGTGACTCCAAATCCAGACCTCCATGGGTTGATAAATTTGATTTCCATTGATAATTTGTGTGATTTTGTTGTCAGCACATTCAACTATGTAAAGAAAAAAGTATTTAATAAGATTATTTCATTCATTCAGATCTATGGATGTGTTATTTTAGTGTTCCCTTTATTTTTTTGAGCAGTGTAGAAAAGCAGTGTCTGAAAATATCTCCAACCACTGACAGAAAAACATCCTTACCCAGGAGTCCTTTCTCCAGAATGTATCGTCGCTGTGTGAACATGCACTCGAAGGCCACCAGGTGGAACACCTTGTTCACGGTGTTGTGTGTCCCCACGATGCGTACATACCTGTGAGACAAAACAAAACAGCTCATGAGACAAGAAGCGGAACTGTATGTATGTAAAGATACCATATCACACAAGTCTATAGGTGCATTATTATGCTAGACCATCATATTTAACCAAATACATCCACAGTTGTCATTTTACCCCCATTGAAAAATGTCAACTTCAATAATTTAACCAAGCAATTCCGTTCAATACCAATTTTTATTTACAATGATTTTAAAAATTCTCATTTATAAAAGAGGGGGAAGCAAGTTTTTGCTTTGGGTCCTGTCTCTGTGTGTTAGTTTACCTGCAGACACGCGCTGTGAAGAATAGACTCTGCCAGGAACGACAGAGAAACTTGGAGTGGTCCACTACACGCACCCAGTCCAGCTCATCCATAGACACCTCCACATAGTAAGAGTAGGACCTAGATAGAGAGAAAGAGTGATGTACAGTATCACAAATGCATGCTTAGGGCCATTCTAATTTCTTGTCACAATCCAACAGATGCATTAATATATGAAAACAGAATCTGCAAGCAGAATAGTGAGCATTCAGACTGCCTAACATGAATGAAGCATTTCACCCAGGTTTGAAAGGTGTTACGGGGTGGTCTCTTTTGCAGTTGAAATGCAGAGATCAGATCTCAAATCGGCTGAAGAAGTTTGTCTAAGGAACCGCATTAATATCATATAGCAATATTATGGAGATGTGCAATTACAAGAAGAAAAAACAATTTGTCAATGGTGTTGTTACCTGCTGTCGCGGTCCCACAGCAGCAGGCGTACGTGGTTGACTATGTAGGGTTGGCCCAGCTTGACTTGGATGCCTGCACGACCGTCCTCCTCGATGGGGTGCCGGGAGAAGCCGTGGTCCAGGTCATAGTTCTGCGTGTCTCCGTCCAGCAGCGCCGACTTCAGCTCGCCCTTCACCACCTGGGCGCCGTGCTTCATGGTGGCAATGTTCTCCTCAGGGACTGGTGGGGGGTGGAGTCAAGGGGCACAGTTTAGGTAACTTTTGGTATCAGCTAGTTGTGTATTCAAAAGCATTAGAAAGAGGTGAAAGGGGAAGCATAACCCGATCCTCACAGAAAATACCATCAGTTACCATTAGCATTGCTAATTGCTAAAAGAAATGCTACCCAGTTAATGCTGGATGAAGGAAAATCTTGTCAAATGTGAACTCTTCATGTTTACTAATCAATCTCCATCTACACTGAACATGGTCCCATGTTTCATAAGCTGAAATTAAATATCCCAGAAATGTCCTATACACATAAAAAGCTTTTTGCAAAATCTTTTCCCCCCACAAAATTGTTTACGTCCCAGTTAGTGAGCATTTCTCTTTTGCCAAGATAAACCATCCACCTTACTGGTGCATATCAAGAAGCTGACTAAATAGCATGATCATTACACAAGTAAACCTTGTGCTGGGGAAAATAAAAGGCCATTAAAAATGTGCAGTTGTCAACACAACCCCACAGATGTCTCAAGTTGAGAGAGTACGCAATTGGCATGGTGACTGCAGGAATATCCACCAGAGCCGTTGCCAAAGAATTTCATGTTTATTTCCCTACCATACGGCCTCACAACTGTAGACCACATGTAACCACACCAGCCCAGGACCTCCACATCCGGCTTCTTCACCTGCGGGATCATCTGAGACCATTCACCCGGACAGCTGATGAAACTGTGGGTTTGCACAACCGAAGAATTTCAGCACAAACGGTCTTACACCGTCTCAGGGAAGCTCATCTGCGTGCTCCTAGTCTTCACCAGGGTCTTGACCTGACTGCAGTTCGGCAACTTCAGTGGGCAAATGCTCACCGTCGATGGCCACTGGAGAAGTGTGCTCTTCACGGATGAATCACAGTTTCTACTGTACCGGGCAGATGGCGTGTATGGTGTTGTGTGGGTGAGAGGTTTGCAGATGTCAACATTGTGAACAAAGTGCCCCATGGTGGCAGTGGCGTTATCGCATGGGCAGGCATAGGTTACAGACAACAAACATAATTGCATTGGGAGTGGGACAACATTCCACAACCACCAAACAGCCTGAGCAACTCTATGTGAAGGAGATGCATCGTGCTCATAAGGTAAATGGTGGTCACACCAGATACCAACTGGTTTTCTGATCTACGCACCTACCTTTCTTTTAAGGCATCTGTGACCAACAGATGCATATCTGTATTCCCAGTCATGTGAAATCCATAGATTAGGGCTTAATGAATTTATTTAAAATTGACTGATATCCTTATATGAACTGTAACTCCGTAAAATCTTTGGAATTGTTGCATGTTACATTTATATTTTTGTTCAGTGTAATTTCAACAAGTAGACACACAAGATTGATGTATGCGTAGAATAGTGTGATTATGGCTGGATAGTTGACCAGTTACTCACTGAGCATGCCTCTGTAGTTAAGGTCCATGTCGCGGCTCTCCGAGCGCGTCTGGATGGCGTCGAGCAAGTTGTCGGGACTGAGGAGGCCAGAGGGCCGCACCACATTTAGCATCTCCATCAGGCTCATGAGGGGCAGGCGCACTGCTGACATCACTTCCTGCGCTGCCACCTCGTTGTTACAGTTGTGCCGGCACCAGCGGCACAGCGCCTGGAAGATCTCCCGCTCGGTGGCGGCAAACGAGTCCCGCTGCACCACAGCCAGAAGCGCAGTCTGCACAGAGGGGGAAAAAGGACATGGACCCATTTAATCTAAATCCATCAAAACATGCTTTCATCCATCCACCATAACATAGTGTCATCTTTTATCCATCCATGCATGATACTTTCTTTCATCCATCCAACCATACCTTCATCATAACTTCTTTCAACTGTTCGTTTGTCCAGCCATCCATCTCATCATACCTTTTCAACTTCTTTCATACATCATACAGTTTTACCTTATATCCATCTATCCATATACAGCACTTTAATACTAGGTATTTCCACATCACCCTTCCACATTTGCCACTGTCTCACCTTAGAGAGAGTGAGGAAGCAGTCTGACGCCAGCACCTCGGGCGCCTGCCGGTCCATGTAGGCGCAGCAGGCCTGCGCCAGGCCCCCCAGGCAGTAGAGGCTGGCCACATCGTACACTAAGCATACATTCTGCGTGTGCAGCGCCGTGCGCAGAAACTCACAGGTGCTGTCCTCTAGGGGCTGGAGGCCGTAGCGGTGCGCCAAGCCCAGGAAGTCCAGTAAAACGTCCTCGCGGGCCGTACTCAGGCTCGCCCGGCCTGTGTACAGGTACTGCAGGAGCATGGAGAATGCCTCGGCCTGCGTGTCCTCCAGGGGCACCTCGGCCTGGGGCTGGGACTCCTTCATGCCATTAAAGAGCAGGGCTCTGTGGAGGGATGGAGGAGGGAGGGACGCTTGTCAGGTTTGTGTAAAGAAGGGGTAGGGAGCTGGGTGCACCTTCAACCTGAAAAGCTATGGGAGGATTTCAACCAAGCACTGCAGCACCTGATTCAAATAGGATAGTTGTGTCAATCTCAAATGGATACATTGGTTATGATACAAGGACCAGTGTCATGTTCATTAGGCACCAAACAAACAAACAGGGAGGGATTACCTTGACCAATTGTCTAGAATGCGCTAATCTTCATGCCCTAAATGAACACGATCCAGCCTTGCCTACTCATTGTTTAGACTTCAGAGACAGTGACTAAAGCAACCTGTAGTCACTAGTAGGGTTGGCACAATTACCGTATAACTGTGTTACCAACGGTTATGGATGAAGACCGTCATGAAAACAAAATAAGCCTCATAACAGGTGACAAAGCGGACGGCCGTGATTTGTGTGGTTGAGTCAGTTTCTGCTGTAACATGGACTCTACAATAAGATGGACATTAAACTTTGTTGCTCCTTGCTGAAACAAGCAAGATGTTGTAGCAAACGAGTCTTTGGTTGCCTAGGCAACGCCCCTCTCCTGCAGCAGCAGCAGAAAATGCAGTCAGGAACAGAGGAGAGGATAAAATGTGAGTCTTTAAAAAAAAAACTCTTAAAAACTTATTACGGTAACCACAGTAATTTAGCTGACCAATAACCGTCCCAGCCCTAGTTACCTGAAATATTGGCACCGTGATGCCAAGATGACCCGGTGGGCAGGGAAGCGCTTCCCCTCGACGACAAAGGTGACATCGCTGTACTCCTCGCCGGACACCAGAGCGCCCAGGTGCTCTGACAGCAGGTGCAGGTGGTCTATCTCTGACACAGAGGTCAGTGACCGCAGGGGGTGGCTGTTACTCATGGCACACAGCAAGACGGCGCAGTCACATCTGGAGCGAGAGAGAGGAGTCATTTTACATTCACTGCTTGTTTTTCAATGAATTTCAGTTTAATCAAAGCCAAGTCGCGTGACTGAGTGGATAAGAGAATGTTATTTAACACATTCTTGGCATTGGTTTCCGAGATCTATAGGCTACAAAGCGATCAGAATTCTTGAATGAGTCACTGATTATTCGGAATCACAACTGGAATTTGGATTTCATGCACAGTATGGCCATTTCCTGAAAAGTAACATTTAGGTTAGGTTAATCTAGGCCTATAAGACACCACCTTTACTAATTAAAGTGTCAAGGGCTCCAGAAAGTCAGTTTCAAGTCAAGAAAGTAACCTTGTTTATGAGGAAGTAGCTGCCGTTAATAAAATGTACTTGTCAAATGTACAGGAGGTCATGCTACTCGTGCAGTCCAAGTACTGATCATTTGGCAATGAAACAAGGGGTGTGAGATGGCAATGATGACATTGCTATCTGACGGAGAACGTACAGTAAACGTATCACAGCCATACCACAGATAGAACAATGAGACAGACATTTCACAGGATGTATAACTGTGAAGCATCCAGTTGGAGTTTCCACTCACTTCCAAATATGGTGATGCAAAGAAGCCCAGTGGGCAGCAAGTGGGAGAAGGTGGAGCAAGAAAGATTTTGGCCAACATTCTGCTAATTTTCTCATTGATGAAACATTTGATCTTCATACAGTTTTCTGTTCCCCAAAACCAAAATCTGTAACAAACAGAGTGGACTGCGTTTTGTAAACTTTACCCTTTGCCAAAGTTGAAAAAACTCTAAGTTTAGAAGGAGTGAAAGGTAATTGAGTTATTGCACACGTGCACTTCAGAGTAGGCGTACCCTAACAGAAATATTAAAAGAAATGCTAGAACGCGCCAATAGGATCCCACTAGCTTGTGCTTGGCCCTGCCCATTATGATTAATTTGCTACCATTGGAAACAACAGGCTATGGTCTATCTTGGGTTAGTTATAAATCACTTTGACCATACCAACTGTTAGCTAACTAGCTATCAAATTGTTGCCATCAACATTACTTACAGTGTCAGGTATTAGCTACCTGACACTGTACTAGATAACTTGTACTAGCTAGCTGGCTGGCTGACCCCAAAACAAGTACATTATAAATAAAACCATAGACATACAAAAAATCATATTACACTATAGACAGGTTACATTGACAAACACTAGATACTTTGATCATTTGCTATTTATAACTTTTAGGGATGTTATATAATATAGTAAAATCAATGAGAACAATATTTGTAAGTTTTTTTTTCACCAATTAAGTTAATTTTATGTATGAAAAGATTAGGAGACAGATTAAAGAAGGATTTTTAAGACAACAAGACAATTGAGACGGATGGATTGTGTATGTGTGCCATTCAGAGGGTGAATGGGCAAGACAAAAGATTTAAGTGCTTTTGAAAGGGGTATGGTAGTAGGTGCCACATTCAGGCTAATTTCACCTTTCCATTTTCGTTGGTCTCTTCTGGAACCACGTTTCTTTATCTCGCTGAATGCAACATTCACAGATGCATAATGCGTTCTCCTTTACCATCTTCTCCAGGTTGTCAGCCCTCGTCTATTTTCACGGCGTAACTCCTTGGATGATTTTCGCATGCAGTTCATAAAGGGAGATATCATTTCGCTTCACCTTGTGTGCAGGGCTTTATTTGGGTCTGTTTACTGCGATATCCGAGTCAGTCAAAACCCCTAACACACCAGTAAGCGTTTCGTCCTCAGATGAGTCAGGGCCAAGAGGCTGTCTGTCGAGTAACGTTAATCATGTTCAGTAACTAGGCTAGCTAACGGTTCTATTCTTGACAGCACCCTTGTGGCTTGCTTAGCCTTCTTTACATTTTCCTCTTGCGACATGTTAGCAGGTTCTTTCGACTAATGGAGGAATTGTTTTATAGTCTTAGTTTTAAACCGTTTTTCATGGCTTCCCCAAAAAAGTTTGAGGGATATTAAAGTTTAAATTATGCGGACACGGTGGTTGTCGCCATCTTGACGTTTGCCAGCAGCATACCACCCTGCATCCCACTGCTGGCTTGCTTCTGAAGCTAAGCAGGGTTGGTCCTGGTCAGTCCCTGGATGGGAGACCAGATGCTGCTGGAGGGCCAGTAGGAGGCACCCTTTCCTCTGGTCTAAAAAAAAATATCCCAATGCCCCAGGGCAGTGATTGGAGACATTGCCCTGTGTAGGGTGCAGTCTTTCGGATGTGATGTTAAATGGGTGTCCTGACTCTCTGAGGTCATTAAAGATCCAATGGAACTTATCGTAAGAGTATGGGTGTTAACCCCAGTGTCCTGGCTAAATTCCCAAACTGTCCCTCATACCATCATGGTCACCTAATCATCCCCAGCTTACAATTGGCTCATTCATCCCCTCCTCTCCCCTGTAACTATTCCCCAGGTCCTAGCTGTAAATGAGAACATGTTCTCAGTCAACTTACCTGGTAAAATAATGGATAAATAAATAAAGTCACCCCGTAGATAGTACAACTGAGGGCTCTTCCATCTTGACGTTAATCACCCCATAGATAGTACAACTGAGGTCACTTCCATCTAACCTTAATTCGCCTGTTTCTTTATCTCACTGACATTTGCGCGTAGCTGTCACTGACCCTATTAAATAGCCATACGCCACGGGACGTTTATAAGGGCTTTATTTGTGTCTGTAGTTAGCTTATCGACGTAAATAACTGCTTTATTTGGGTCTGTAGTTAGCTTATCGACGTAAATAAGGGCTTTATTTGGGTCTGTAGTTAGCTAGCTTGCTCTGCTAACTTAACTAGCTAACAAATTCGATTTCCTTACCTGAGCCAAAGTCGTTATCTTGTTTGCCCCTTTCAAGTGACAGCACCTTCTTTTAGCAAACCTGAACACCGTCAGTGGCAAACGTCAAATAATATAGATGCAATATCAAGCACAAGGATTTCAGTTGCAAACAAGTAGCTATGGATGCTAACCGGATGTTGTTAAGTAATGAAATGCGGCAGTTACGTAATCAGTGATTTATGAGCGACAGTATGGCGGGGCACATACATATCCTACCTATATCCCTAACAGCAAAATGTGTGCTCGTAAAAATATATTTCTAGCACTAAAATTAATGCATTTTTATATTTGACTATAAAGCATTTTGAAATAGAATCAGCTAAAATGTTGTACATCATTTTTGTAGATGATTAGCTAGTTGTTTTTACCCTTATTTTGCCAGGTAAATTGACTGAGAACACATTCATTTACAGCAAAGACCTAGGGAATAGTTACATGGTCTCCCATCCAGGTACCAACCAGGACCAACCCTGCTGAGCTTCAGCGGTAATCCAGCAGTGGAATGCAGGGTGGTACGCTGCATGCTGCAAATGCTCTGCAGATTCTATGAAATCCTACTACACTTCAAACACAAGTGTTGAAAGTCTTAAATGATTGTGGTTTCTTTACCAGATAGATTCCAGGGCCCGTATTCACAAAGAATCTTAGAAAAGGTTCTAGGAATCCTGTTAACCTGTTTTAAGTCTCCACTTTCTTCTTCTTCGATGAGGTTTAACGACGGTTGGCATACAATAAATGTTGCATTACTGCCACAAATTAGACTGGGGTATAAATCCCTTATACTTTGCATGGAATAAAGGGAAAGAGAAAATATAAATAGAAAATGCCCTGCCATCTAACCCTACATTAATTGAAAACCCACCACCCTATTCCACTATTTAAACCTATCTGGTCCTACCTCAGGCCAACACACCCTCTAACTCTTCTGACGTCAAATCTCGTACACCCGCTACAACCTTTATTTTCTGTGACTAATGTTCCATCTCTGCGGTACAGTTGATAGCCATTGCTATGCACGCTAAAAAGCCAATCTTACAGAAGCATATACACTACATGACTAAAAGTATGTGGACACCTGCTCATCGAACATCATTCCAAAATCATGGGCATTAATATGGAGTTGGTCCCCCTTTGCTGCTATAACAGCCTCCACCCTTCTGGGAAGACTTTCCACTAGATGTTGGAACATTGGAAGCAAACTTCCGGCGCCGACAGAGATGGCAGCCTCGCTTCACGTTCTCAGGAAACTATGCAGTATTTAGTTTTTTTAATGTATTACTTCTTACATTGTTACCGCGGGAAATATTACGTTTTATTACATACAACCGGGAGGAACTATTGGATATAAGAGCAGCGTCAACATACCAACATTACGACCAGGAATACGACTTTCCCGAAGCGGATTCTCTGTTTGGTACCCCAACCAGGACAACAGACTGGATCGCACCCGGCAACTCAAAACAACGGCGGCGCAGGAGAAGGGGGAAACGCAGCGGTCTTTTGGTCAAGCTACGTCGACGGGCGCATCGTGCACCTCTCCCGAGTATTTTAATCGCCAATGTACAGTCTCCGGACAACAAAGTAGACGAAATCAGATCGAGGGTTGCCTTTCAGAGAGACATCTGAGACTGCAACGTTCTTTGCTTCACGGAAACATGGCTCACTCAGGACACGTTATCTGAGTCGGTACAGCCACCTGGTTTCTCCACGCATCGCGCCGACAGAAACAAACATCTATCTGGTAGGAAGAAGGGTGGGGGTGTGTGTCTTATGATTAACGAGACGTGGTGTGATCATAACAACATACAGGAACTCAAGTCCTTTTGGTCACCTGACATAGAATTCCTTACAATCAAATGCCGACCGCATTATCTACCAAGAGAATTCTCCTCGATTATAATCACAGCCGTGTACATCCCCCCTCAAGCTGATACATCGACGGCACTGAAAGAAATTCATTTCAATCTAGGTAAATTGGAAACCACATATCCTGAGGCTGCATTTATTGTGGCTGGGGATTTTAATAAGACTAATTTGAAAACAACGCTCCCGAACTTTTACCAGCATATCGAATGTGCCACCCGGGCTGGTAAAATCCTAGATCATTGTTATTCCAACTTCCGTGATGCATACAAGGCTATTCTCCGCCCTCTGGGATATGTTCCGGATAGCGTCGGACAACAACATTGATGTATACGCTGATTCGGTGAGCGAGTTTATTAGCAAGTGCATCGGTGATGTTGTACCCATAGCAACTATTAAAACCTTCCCCAACCAGAAACCGTGGATTGATGGCAGCATTCGCGCAAAACTGAAAGCGCAAACCACTGCTTTTAACCAGGGTAAGGCTACCGGAAACATGACTGAATACAAACAGTGTAGCTATTCCCTCCGCAAGGCAATCAAACAAGCTAAGCGTCAATATAGAGACAAAGTAGAGTCACAATTCAACGGCTCAGACACAAGAGGAATGTGGCAGGGTCTACAGTCAATCACGGACTACAAAAAGAAAACCAGCCCCGTTGCGGACCATGACGCCCTGCTCCCAGACAAACTAAACAACTTCTTTGCTCGTTTTGAGGACAATACAGTGCCACCGACACGGCCTGCTACCAAAACCTGCGGGCTCTCCTTCACCGCAGCCAATGTGAGAAAAACATTTAAATGTGTTAACCTGCAAGGCTGCCGGCTCAGATGGCATCCCTGGCCGTGTCCTCAGAGCATGCGCAGACCAGCTGGCTGGTGTGTTTACGGACATATTCAATCAGTCCCTATCCCAGTCTGCTGTTCCCACATGCTTCAAGAGGGCCACCATTGTTCCTGTTCCCAAGAAAGCTAAGGTAACTGAGCTAAATGACTATCGCCCCGTAGCACTCACTTCCGTCATCATGAAGTGCTTTGAGAGACTAGTCAAGGATCATATCACCTCCATCCTGCCAGACACCCTGGACCCACTCCAATTTGCTTACCGTCCCAATAGGTCCACAGACGACGCAATCACACTGCATACTGTCCTAACCCATCTGGACAAGACGAATACTTATGTAAGAATGCTGTTCATCGACTACAGCTCAGCATTTAACACCATAGTTCCCTCCAAGCTCGTCATTAAGCTCGAGACCCTAGGTCTCGACCCAGCCCTGTGCAACTGGGTCCTGGACTTCCTGACGGGCCGGCCCCAGGTGGTGAGGGTAGGAAACAACATCTCCACCCCGCTGATCCTCAACACTGGGGCCCCACAAGGGTGCGTTCTCAGCCCTCTCCTGTACTCCCTGTTTACCCATGACTGCGTGGCCAAGCACGCATCCAACTCAATCATCAAGTTTGCTGACGACACTACAGTGGTAGGCTTGATTACCAACAACGACAAGACGGCCTACAGGGAGGAGGTGAGGGCCCTCGGAGTGTGGTGTCAGGAAAATAACCTCTCAATGTCAACAAAACAAAGGAGATGATCGTGGACTTCAGGAAATAGGAGAGGGAGCACCCCCCTATCCACATCGAGAGGACAGTAATGGAGAAGGTGGAAAGTTTTAAGTTCCTACATATCCGACATACTCATATGAAATGTATACACTGTACTCTAAACTATCTACTGAATCTTGCCTATGCCTTTCGGCCATCGACCCAAATCTCTAGCCACTTTAATAATTATAATTGAATGGAATAAATGTATCACTAGCCACTTTAAACAATGTCATTTATATAATGTTTACTTATCCTACATTACTCATCTCATATGTGTATATACTGTACTCCATACCATCTACTGCATCTTGTCTATGCTGGTCAGCCATCGCTCATCCATATATTTATATGTACATACTCATACTCATTCCTTTACTCTTGTGTGTATAAGGTAGTTGTTGTGAATTTGTTAGATTACTTGTTAGATACTACTGCATGGTCGGAACTAGAAGCACAAGCATTTCGCTACACTCGCATTAACATCTGCTAACCATGTGTATGTGACAAATAAAATTTGATTTGATTTGAAGTCCCTGCAGCATTCAGCCACAAAAGCATTAGTGAGGTCGTGCACTGATGTTGGGTGATTAGGCCTGGCTTGCAGTCGCAGTCACCTGGAATGCATTTCAATGAACAGGTGTGCCTTGTTAAAAGTTCATTTGTGCTAGCTGTGCAACTAGAGATCCTGGTTCGAGTCCAGGCTCTGTCGCAGCTGGCCGCAACCAGGAGACCCATGGGGCGGCGCACAATTGGCCCAGCATCGTCTGGGTTAGGGGACAGTTTGGCCGGCAGGGATGTCCTTGTCTCATCGCGCTCTAGCAACTCCTGTGGCAGGCCAGGCGCATGCACGCTGACACGGTCGCCAGGTGTACGTTGTTTCCTCCGACACATTGGTGTGGCTGGCTTCCGGGTTAAGCGGCATTGTGTCAAGAAGCAGTGCAACTTATTTTTACTTTTTTTTTTAAAGGGGTATATCAGCTTAATATTGCGGAAAGATTGTTGCTTCCGTCAATGAAAATGTCTGCATCATTTCCAATCCCCCATATATATTTTTGGTGGTAATTACATATCCATATACATACAGTCGTGGCCAAAAGTTTTGAGAATGACACAAATAGTAATTTCCGCAAAGTTTGCTGCTTCAGTGTCTTTAGATATTTTTGTCAGATGTTACAATGGAATACTGAAGTATAATTACAAGCATTTCATAGGTGTCAAAGGCTTTTATTGACAATTACATGAAGTTGATGCAAAGAGTCAATATTTGCAGTGTTGACCCTTCTTTTTCAAGACCTCTGCAATCCGGCCCGGCATGCTGTCAATTAACTTCTGGGCCACATCCTGACTGATGGCAGCCCATTCTTGCATAATAAATGCTTGGAGTTTGTCAGAATTTGTGGGTTTTTGTTTGTCCACCCGCCTCTTGAGGATTAACCATAAATTCTCAATGGGATTAAAGTCGGGGGGGTTTCCTGGCCATGGACCCAAAATATCTATGTTTTGTTCCCCGAGCCACTTAGTTATCACTTTTGCCTTATGGCAAGGTGCTCTGTCATGCTGGAAAAGACATTGTTCGTCACCAAACTGTTCCTGGACGGTTGGGAGAAGTTGCTCTCGGAAGATATGTTGGTACCATTCTTTATTCATGGCTGTGTTCTTAGGCAAAATTGTGAGTGAGCCCACTCCCTTGGCTGAGAAGCAACCCCACACATGAATGGTCTCAGGATGCTTTACTTTTGGCATGACACAGGACTGATAGTAGCGCTCACCTTGTCTTCTCTGGACAAGCTTTTTTCCGGATGCCCCAAACAATCGGAAAGGGGATTCATCAGAGAAAATGACTTTACCCCAGTCCTCAGCAGTCCAATCCTTGTACCTTTTGCAGAATATCAGTCTGTCCCTGATGTTTTTCCTGGAGAGGCTTCTTTGCTGCCCTTCTTGACACCAGGCCATCCTCCAAAAGTCTTCGCCTCACTGTGCGTGCAGATGCACTCACACCTGCCTGCTGCCATTCCTGAGCAAGCTCTGTACTGGTGGTGCCCAAATCCCGCAGCTGAATCAACTTTAGGAGACGGTCCTGGCACTTGCTGGACTTTCTTGGGCGCCCTGAAGCCTTCTTCACAACAATCAAACCGCTCTCTTTGAAGTTCTTGATGATCCGATAAATGGTTGATTTAGGTGCAATCTTACTGGCAGCAATATCCTTGTCTGTGAAGCCCTTTTTGTGCAAAGCAATGATGACGGCACGTGTTTCCTTGAGGGTAACCATGGTTGACAGAGGAAGATCAATGATTCCAAGCACCACCCTCCTTTTGAAGCTTCCAGTCTGTTATTCAAACTCAATCAGCATGACAGAGTGATCGCCAGTCTTGTCCTCGTCAACACTCACACCTGTGTTAACGAGAGAATCACTGACATGATGTCAGCTGGTCCTTTTGTGGCAGGGCTGAAATGCAGTGGAAATGTTTTTATGGGATTCAGTTAATTTGCATGGCAAAGAGGGACTTTGCAATTAATTGCAATTCATCTGATCACTCTTCATGACTGTCATGGATCGCACCTCTGTGGCTCTCTCCGATCACCGAAGGACACCATCACCGGAGTATTGACTACACTTCCCATCAGCCCCGTACCTAGGTCTCATTAGCTGCACAGCTGTATCCACTTCTCTCCCCTATATATTCTATCTCCAGGCCCCAATGCTTTGCGAAGTCTTGCACTGCCCCGGCTAGTCATTTCTGAGCGCTCTTTTGATCTATTGACTGATTCCCTGTTTTTTGACCTCGGACTGTGTTTTGATTCCTGTTTACCCGTCTGCCGCCTGCCCCGACCTACGCCTGGTACCGGTTCTGTTTCTGGATCCCCTTTGACACCATTTATGCTGTTCTCTGAGTTTTGCCTGTCTGACCTACCTTCATTAAAGTAACTGCATATGGATCCGAACGTCTCTGGCTCTGTACCACAATGACATTCTGGAGTATATTCAAATTGCCATCATACAAACTGAGGCAGCAGACTTTGTGAAAATGTATATTTGTGTCATTCTCAAAACTTTTGGCCACGACTGTACATATATGCATACATTTACACACATATACATACCTATATAGACATACATACTTTTTTTAGAATATACCTTTATTATTCCCCGCAAACCCTACCAGCCTTCCCCCAATTGGAGTAAACTAATAATCAATATCACTTAGGCTTCTACCTTCAGTTTATACATCTTATACACATTTTACAGACACAATCTATTTTACAATAGTTATATTTTGTTTGTGCTTTGTCCTTCCTCTATTTCTGATGTCCATCCAGTTTGATTTATATTTGTAACTGTGCAATATCACAAAATTTCTGAACCTATTTACATTTTACAGATCCCATATGTTTTACATTGGTTATCTTGTTATTAGTCCCACCCTTCACCTCCATTCAACCCCTCCCATCTATCTTTCAACACCATCCATTTTGGATTTCTATTTGCCATATATTTTTCTGTGCTGGGATGCTTCACAAAAGTACTGCACCTTTCTATTCTTATAGCTTCTACAGATTGTAAATTTAAAAAAAATATTTTTGCTAATATAATTATTATATTATTGATTGATTGACTATGGCTTTTCAAATCACCCAGTATTGCTATCTACAGCGTTAGTTCTAGGAAAATGTTGCAATTCTTAGCCATTCCTGGACCTGTGATCAAATACGAGCTACATATGGACAATACCAAAATAAATGATCTAATGACTCTGCCTCCTCACAGCAAAATCTGCAGAGCTGGGAAGATTGTATCCCCCATATATATAACATTCTATTGGTTGCAAGATTTTTATATAGTAATTTAATTTGAAAAATTCAAAGTTTTGAATCTGGTATTGTTTGCGTATCAATTCATAAACCATGTGCCATGGAATGGGTACATCAAAAATCTCTTCCCAACTATTTTGCAATTTATATGGCACAGCTATTCGTTTTTTGGTCATTAAATTAAATTGGTATATGTTTTTATTTATCACACTTTTCTTTAACCATTTATGTTCTTTAATACAAGGCCTACATACAAGTTCCTTACTTTTTTCGCCTTCTACTTGCCTCTTCCATTTTTGTGGTAATGCTGCAATTAGTTGGTTGTAATTTTGGGTAGAGCAGACATTTCCATATGTCTGTGTTAGCTGCATGTGTGACATAACTCCACCAGTCCTATTTATGATATCATTCACAAAAATTATACCTTTCCTAAAAATGTTGTCGAAAAATATGTTTTTTTGATCAATTAGTATATTTGAGTTTAACCACAATATCTGTTATATTATTTGTTCTGTCTTTTCAGGTGGATTAAACTGAAATTGTAACCAACTTTCTGAGGCTTGTTTAAAAAATAAACATATTTTGGAGATTATTTCCTTTTCAAACAACCGAAAATGAGCAGGTGTAATCTGAATAAAGGGGAAAAGGCCATTTTTGAACATAGGATGAGACATTCTTACCAATTTACTAGAGAACCAGTTTGGATTTAAGTATAACTTTTGTATGACTGATGCCTTTAGTGAGAGGTCTAATGCTTTAATATTTAATAATTTCTGCCCTCCGAATTCATATTTATTATATAAATAGGCTCTTTTAATTTTGTCTGGCTTGCCATTCCAAATAAAATTGAAAATTCTTTGTTCATATAATTTAAAAAGCAGGTCACTAGGTGTAGGCAAAACCATAAGCAAATAGGTAAACTGTGATATGACTAAAGAATTAATTAGGGTGATTTTTCCACAAATAGACAGTATTTTCCTTTCCATAGTAGCAAGATCTTGTATATATTTTTGCTAACTTTCTATAAAAATGTATTGGAGTGAGATAATTTCTTTCTTTTTGGATTTGTATACCGAGTATGTCCACATCTCCGTCAGACCATTTAATTGGTAAACTACACGGTAATGTAAAATTTGCTTTTTTTTGTGATCCAATACGTAATATAGTATCATAATTTGGTTTTAATCCAGAGTGGATAGCAAAAGTATTTAGATCCTCTATGAGGCTGCGGAGAGATTCTAATTGTGGTCTTAAAAGAAAAGATTAATCATCAGCGTACAATGACACATTCGTTTTAAGCCACGGATTTCTAATCCCTTAATATTATTATTTAATCTAATTTTAACAGCTAACATTTCGATGGCAATAATAAATTGATATGACGATAGTGGACAACCTTGTTTTACTCCTCTAAATAGTTTAAAACTTTCTGAGATGTAGCTATTATTTACTATTTTACACCTAGGGTTACTATACATAACTTTAACCCATTTTATAAAAGATTCCCCAAAATTGAAATATTCTAGGCATTTATATATAAACTCCAGTCGTACTTTATCAAAAGCCTTTTCAAAATCAGCTATGAAAACCAGGCCTGGTGTTCTCGATATTTCATAGTATTCTATTGTTTCCAGTACTTGTCTTATATTATCTCCAATGTATCGTCCATGTAAAAAACCTGTCTGATTAGGATGAATAATATCTGACAATACTTTTTTTATTCTATGCGCCAAGCATTTTGCTAAGATTTTTGCATCACAACACTGAAGTGTAAGAGGTCTCCAATTTTTTAAATGGACTCTTTATATATACCACTTGGGTCCTGTTTCAGTAATAATGATATCAGACCTTCTTGTTGCATGTCTGATAATCTACCACTTATATAGGAGTGGTTAAAACATGCTAATAATGGTCCTCTAAGTATATCAAAAAAAGTTGTGTATACTTCCATTGGTATGCCATCCAGCCCTGGAGTTTTCCAAGCGTTAAAGGCTTTAATTGCATCAAGAAGTTCCTCCTCTGTAATTTCGCCTTAACATGACTCTTTCTGTACAGATGTTAATTTTACATTATTATTAGGAAAAAAATCCATACAATTAGTTTCAGTTAGTGGAGATGGAGGAGACTGAAACAAAAACATATTCTTAAAGTGCTTTACTTCCTCTTTCAAAATATCATTCGGTGAATCATGCGTAACTCCATCATTGGTAACAAGTTTCAATACAATTTTTTTGGTAGCATTTCTATATTGAAGATTGAGAAAGAATTTGGTACATTTTTCGCCATGTTCCATCCAGTTCGCTTTATTTAAATAATATATTACACTAGATCTTTCTTTCTCCATTTCTTTTTGTTTTTTCTCTAACTTATTCTGTGCCTCTATGGTACAGTTTTTATTGCTATCTAACTGTACTGTTAGTCCTTCAATTTCCTTTGTTAATATGGACTCTTTCGATCTAAATTGCTTTTGTTTTATAGATGAGTACTGAATTTCATGGCCTCTAAAGGCACATTTAAAAGTGTCCCATAAATTAAGGGGATCTACTGTACCTATGTTATGTCTGAAAAAGTCAGTTATAAATTCTTCTGTCTTAGTTCTAAACAATTTATCATCTAGTAGGCTTTGATAAAATTTCCAATATCCTCGCCCACGTGGAAATTCTGTAAGAGTAATATACAGTGGGGAAAAAAAGTATTTAGTCAGCCACCAATTGTGCAAGTTCTCTCACTTAAAAAGATGAGAGAGGCCTGTAATTTTCATCATAGGTACACTTCAACTATGACAGACAAAATGAGGGAAAAATCCAGAAAATCACATTGTAGGATTTTTATGAATTTATTTGCAAATTATGGTGGAAAATAAGTATTTGGTCAATAACAAAGTTTATCTCAATACTTTGTTATATACCCTTTGTTGGCAATGACAGAGGTCAAACGTTTTCTGTAAGTCTTCACAAGGTTTTCACACACTGTTGCTGGTATTTTGGCCCATTCCTCCATGCAGATCTCCTCTAGAGCAGTGATGTTTTGGGGCTGTCGCTGGGCAACACGGACTTTCAACTCCCTCCAAAGATTTTCTATGGGGTTGAGATCTGGAGACTGGCTAGGCCACTCCAGGACCTTGAAATGCTTCTTACGAAGCCACTCCTTCGTTGCCCGGGCGGTGTGTTTGGGATCATTGTCATGCTGAAAGACCCAGCCACGTTTCATCTTCAATGCCCTTGCTGATGGAAGGAGGTTTTCACTCAAAATCTCACGATACATGGCCCCATTCATTCTTTCCTTTACACGGATCAGTCGTCCTGGTCCCTTTGCAGAAAAACAGCCCCAAAGCATGATGTTTCCACCCCCATGCTTCACAGTAGGTATGGTGTTCTTTGGATGCAACTCAGCATTCTTTGTCCTCCAAACACGACGAGTTGAGTTTTTACCAAAAAGTTCTATTTTGGTTTCATCTGACATTCTCCCAATCCTCATCTGGATCATCCAAATGCTCTCTAGAAAACTTTAGACGGGCCTGAACATGTACTGGCTTAAGCAGGGGGACACGTCTGGCACTGCAGGATTTGAGTCCCTGGCGGCGTAGTGTGTTACTGATGGTAGGCTTTGTTACTTTGGTCCCAGCTCTCTGCAGGTCATTCACTAGGTCCCCCCGTGTGGTTCTGGGATTTTTGCTCACCGTTCTTGTGATCATTTTGACCCCACGGGGTGAGATCTTGCGTGAAGCCCCAGATCGAGGAAGATTATCAGTGGTCTTGTATGTCTTCCATTTCCTAATAATTGCTCCCACAGTTGATTTCTTCAAACCAAGCTGCTTACCTATTGCAGATTCAGTCTTCCCAACCTGGTGCAGGTCTACAATTTTGTTTCTGGTGTCCTTTGACAGCTCTTTGGTCTTGGCCATAGTGGAGTTTGGAGTGTGACTGTTTGAGGTTGTGGACAGGTGTCTTTTATACTGATAACAAGTTCAAACAGGTGCCATAAATACAGGTAACGAGTGGAGGACAGAGGAGCCTCTTAAAGAAGAAGTTACAGGTCTGTGAGAGCCAGAAATCTTGCTTGTTTGTATGTGACCAAATACTTATTTTCCACCATAATTTACAAATAAATTCATAAAAAATCCTACAATGTGATTTTCTGGATTTTTTTCCCTCATTTTGTCTGTCATAGTTGAAGTGTACCTATGATGAAAAGTACAGGCCTCTCTCATCTTTTTAAGTGAGAGAACTTGCACAATTGGTGGCTGACTAAATACTTTTTTCCCCACTGTATATGCCAATTATGTGATGACCCAACCGCATTCTGTCCCCTATCAACACTTTTTAAACTTTTGGTTCCAGAGAGAATGGCATAAGAAAGTAGTCAAGACGACTAGCTTGATTAGGCCTCCGCCATGTATATCTCACTAGGTCAGGGTATTTAAGTCTCCATATATCCACTAATTCCAATATATCCATGACATTCATGATTTCCTGAAGTGCCTGAGGGTGATAGTTTGTAGTGTGATTTCCTTTCCGGTCCATAGAGGTATTTAAGACCGTATTAAAATCTCCCACCATAATAATAGAGTCTAGTGTTGTTTGTAGAGTTAATACATTTTTATATATATTTTCAAAGAAGCTTGGATTATCATTATTTGTACCGTATAGGTTAATAAGCCATATCTGTTTATTGTCCAATAACATATTTAAAATAATCCATCTACCTTGATGATCTGTTTGGACAATTTGCACATTTGTATCAAAATTACTGTTAATTAAAACCATCACCCCTTTTGAATTTCTTTGCCCATGGGAGAAATATATTTTGCCCCCCCCAGTCCTTTTTCCACAAAACTTAATCTAAAATTGTTGAATGAGTTTCCTGTAAACAATAGATATTATATTCCTTCTCTTTGAGCCAGGTAAATACTGATCGTCTTTTCTTATTATCTGCTAAGCCATTACAATTGTAACTGGCTATACTTATTTCACCACTTACCATAATGAGACACAACTTTCAATTCTATTTATCAAAATATATGTTTGTAAACGTACCATTAAAAAGTAACATGATGATTGAGTGTCTATATAGCTGTACCATGATATTTGCATTGCTACTAAGTAAACCTCCAATTGGTCCCCACTATTCCACCCGCTAAAAGCCCTCCTCATCCCGAGTTGGGTTGTCATCCCAATGCCCGGCAGACCACCCCCGACCCTCCGTATCCCATAGCCCTGAAAAGACTGGGATCCATCCTTCGAAAAGAGCACACAGTGCCAATTACAGAACAGAAGTAGATCAACCGCCAAATGCATTTCCATCGCCCTCACCTTGATTTGTATTATATATAGCAATCAAAAATAAATACATCCTTAAAATCCTGTTTCTTATTTTCCATAATTAGCTATTAATGTTTGTAATAATGTAGGCAATTTATGCAAAGGATTTTACCTCTCACCAGTATTGACATTACCAAAATTACATTATATTAGATTTTGTGCCACCAGGGCCACAATAATATACCCCCTCTCTGAATGTCCAAGTGTGACCCCCTACCCATGGGTTACTGCAGCTAGTGTTGCCAGCACTGCCACTGCCTGGGTGGGGGCACCCCACCAGAATCCCCACCGGCTAGGTACAAGTTTGTCAAGGTTCTCATTAGCAGCTTTGAGAATTTCCTTGTATAGTATGCTCTCGCTTTAGGGGGCTTTGGCTTTGCAGGACCAACCCTGCCAAGCAGGCTCAGAATCTTGAGGGGGCAGTGCTGCTCTAGGTCTCTGACCACATTTTGACTGCATACAGACTGCTTACAGCAGGCCCATAAAACAATTAGGGACTTCTCCTTAGTATCTGGGTCATTCAGGTGGGTGTCTAGGGTATAGGGTTGTGGACCGTTCCATCAATATAGGATCATAAATCAATAAATTAGATATAAAATGTATTTAAAAAATGTAGTTCCCCGTGATAGGACAATAAATAAACTAAATGTATAATTTATTTTAAAACACTGTTCCACCATGATAGGACAATAAATAAATAAGACGTATAATTTATCATAAAAAGTATATCCATCATCTGAACAACACTGAAGCTCTCTCACACCCCCGCTCACAGCAATACATTGGTTCTGGGATATGCAACCATTCCTTTCTCACTCAATGCCACACTTTCTCAAACATAAAAAAAAAACACCACACATACTGTGCCTTCTGTTTACTGAGTTTTATCTTCACCATGTTGAATTAGTGCTTTTGTGTTCCAATTAGTTATATTTGAAGACACATAGAAAAGCTATATTTTTTGTTGTATTATTACAATCCATAGCCTGGCTAGAATTGTGTTTCATTATTTTCCTCTTCTATAAGAACGTTGTCATTTTTAAAATAGCCATGGAGTAGTCTTTGTGTCTCTGAACAACTGATTATCAATATATAGTTTATCAACGACGAGAGCTACTCGTTTCCCTTTTAATCTATTTTCCTTGTAAATTGGATCCAGAACTTATCGCCGTTCTGCAATTTCCTTCGGGAACTGACCATTCATACCAATTTTGGTCCCAGCAAGTCTTTTACGCAGGCTTTTAACCATTATTTTATCTTTAAATTAAGCAAATTTGACAACGATTGGGCGTTCATACCTCTGCCCGAAGCGGTGTACACGTTAGAGTTGGATTTTGTCGATAGCTTCGCGTGGAATCTGAAGCGCTGTAAGGAGGAACTCTAACTACAGATTCAGGAACTTCTCCTTCTTGGATACCTGTAAGTACCAGATTCTCTCTCATGGATCTAGTGTACAGTGAGGGAAAAAAGTATTTGATCCCCTGCTGATTTTGTATGTTTGCCCACTGACAAAGAAATTATCAGCCTATAATTTTAATGGTAGGCTTATTTGAACAGTGAGAGACAGAATAACAACAAAAAAAATCCAGAAAAACACGTGAAAAATGTTATGAATTGATTTGCATTTTAATGAGGGAAATAAGTATTTGACCCCTCTGCAAAACATGACTTAGTACTTGGTGGCAAAACCCTTGTTGGTAATCTGTTATGGAAATCTTTTGCTCATGTTCACAAACTGAACTTCAATTAAACAACTCTGTCTGTTACCCAGTATTTGTAAGATACTGGTTGAAATGAGACAAACAGAGGCCCAATCTACAATGGTCAAATGTAAAAGTGTTTATTCACGCGAGAGCTCTGATTTTCAAAAGGTGTACAGTCTTTTTATATTGTACAAGTTGAAATACAAAAGATACAAATGCCCCACCCTCTCTTAGGAAATAGTGTTTTCCCACAGTACCCATTCATTCCTTATCAATCTTTGCAACATAAGTCAACCTTGGACAGCTCCTAACAGTCCCTCCCCTCCCAAGGACCAGAAAGCCTCCCACATATGTCTGATAGAACTAAGAATGCTTTGTTCTCACAGACTCCTTCTCGCAAGTCGTACCATCCTGTTCCACTCTCCACACAATATTAATTTCTAGACACACACATCAATTGAATTACCATTTGTCTTATAACCCTATCTCTATTGAATACATTTTCAGAATGGGATATTCTTAGTATTTTCTTACTAGTACAAACATTTAGTCATTAAAACATATAATCCATAACACAATCACAGAGGTCAGACGTTTCTTGTAGTTGGCCACCAGGTTTGCACACATCTCAGGAGGGATTTTGTCCCACTCCTCTTTGCAGATCTTCTCCAAGTCATTAAGGTTTTGAGGCTGACGTTTGGCAACTCGAACCTTCAGCTCCCTCCACAGATTTTCTATGGGATTAAGGTCTGGAGACTGGCTAGGCCACTCCATGACCTTAATGTGCTTCTTCTTGAGCCACTCCTTTGTTGCCTTGGCCGTGTGTTTTGGGCCATTGTCATGCTGGAATACCCATCCATGACCCATTTTCAATGCCCTGGCTGAGGGAAGTAGGTTCTCACCCAAGATTTGACGGTACATGGCCCAGTCCATCATCCCTTTGATGCGGTGAAGTTGTCCTGTCCCCTTAGCAGAAAAACACCCCCAAAGCATAATGTTTCCACCTCCATGTTTGACGGTGGGGATGGTGTTCTTGGGGTCATAGGCAGCCTTCCTCCTCCTCCAAACACGGCGTGTTGAGTTGATGCCAAAGAGCTCCATTTTGGTCTCATCTGACCACAACACTTTCACCCAGTTGTCCTCTGAATCATTCAGATGTTCATTGGCAAACTTCAGACGGGCATGTATATGTGCTTTCTTGAGCAGGGGGACCTTGCGGGCGCTGCAGGATTTCAGTCCTTCACGGCGTAGTGTGTTACCAATTGTTTTCTTGGTGACTATGGTCCCAGCTGCCTTGGGATCATTGACAAGATCCTCCCGTGTAGTTCTGGGCTGATTCCTCACCGTTCTCATGATCATTGCAACTCCACGAGGTGAGATCTTGCATGGAGCCCCAGGCCGAGGGAGATTGACAGTTCTTTTGTGTTTCTTCCATTTGCGAATAATCCCACCAACTGTTGTCACCTTCTCACCAAGCTTTCTTGGCAATGGTCTTGTAGCCCATTCCAGCCTTGTGTAGGTCTACAATCTTGTCCCTGACATCCTTGGAGAGCTCTTTGGTCTTGGCCATGGTGGAGAGTTTGGAATCTGATTGATTGATTGCTTCTGTGGACAGGTGTCTTTTATACAGGTAACAAACTGAGATTAGGATTCTCCAATGTCGCAGCTTTTTCATCACTCATCTCGAGGCTTGCCTTCAACTCTTTTATATCCTTACTGACTAGTTCAAGTATACCCAGTTTACCATTCCCGGTGGTGAAAATATTAAATCGTCTCAGTCTGTAAAAGAGTAACGTTTTCGTTTTGAAATCAGTTCCCCTGTCTTACTCTCCGTCATGTTTGGGTGTTGCTTGTTTTCGTAATATTTGTTGATACATTTCTGTAGTCTTAAGATTTGTTTTGTGTTGTTATCCAGATTGAAGGTTATCACCCGCCAGATTGGGTAGTGCTAATATTTAGTCTAACTTGCCAATATTGAATATTATGTTTTTATCTTGAGGTGCTCTACATAACTACTTCAGTCCGCCATTACCTGTGGTGAAGCAGTGCAACTTGGCTGGGTTGTGTTTCGGAGGATGCATGGCTCTCGACTTTTGCCTCTCCCGAGTCCGTACGGGAGTTGCAACGATGAGAAGACTAACTACCAATTGGATACCACAAAATTGGGGGATTTTTTTTTTTAAATAAAATAATTTTTAAAAAAAATGTAAAAAAAATATATATCTTTCCTTCTTGATGTGTTTGAGCCAATCAGTTGTGTTGTGACAAAAGAGGGGTGGGATACAGAAGATAGCCCTATTTGGTAAAAGACCAAGTCCATATTATAGCAAGAACAAGAATAAGTAAAGAGAAACGTCCATCATTACTGTAAGACATGAAGTTCAGTCAATCCGGAAAATTTCAAGAACTTTGAAAGTTTCTTCAAGTGCAGTCGCAAAAACCATCAAGCGCTATGATGAAACTCGCTCTAATGAGGACCGCCAAAGGAAGACCGAGAGTTACCTCTGCTGCAGAGGATAAGTTCATTAGTTACCAGACTCAGAAATTGCAGCTCAAATAAATGCTTCACAGAGTTCAAGTAACAGACAACATCATCAATTGTTCAGAGGAGACTGTGTGAATCAGGCCCTTTTAGTCGAATCACTGCAAAGAAACCACTACTAAAGGGCACCAATAATAATAAGAAACTTGCTTGGGCCAAGAAACACGAGCAGTGGACATTATACCGGTAGAAATCTGTCCTTTGGTCTGATGAGTCCAAATTTAGGGTTGTTTATATTTAACTAGGCAAGTCAGTTAACTTGTTGGAGCTAGGGGGCAGTATTTTGAAGTTCGGATGAAAAACTTGCCCAAAGTAAACTGCCTGTTACTCAGGCCTGTTACTCAGGCCCAGCTAGGATATGCATATAATTAGTAGCTTTGGATAGAAAACACTCTGAAGTTTCTAAAACTGTTAAAATAATGTCTGTGAGTATAACAGAACGGATATGGCAGGCAAAAACCCGAGCAAAATCCATCCAGGAAGTGGGATTTTTTTAAGTGACCAGTTTTAATTTGAAGGCCTATTGGTTATATAGAGGAATATCTCCCAGATTGGAGTTCCTATGGCTTCCACTAGATGTCAACAGTCTTTAGAAAAAAAATCAAGCTTTTATCTTAACTTCTTAGGAAACGGCAGCAGAGGTGATGATTTTGGAGAGTCTGGCGTGCCCAAAGTAAAATGCCTGCCACTCAGGCCCAGAGAATAGGATATGCACATAATTAGTACTATTGGATAGGAAACACTCTGAAGTTTCTAAAAGTGTTAAAATAATGTATTTGAGTATAACAGAACTGATATAGCAGGCGAAAACCTGAGGAAAATCCATTCGGATTTGCAGTTTTTTTTGTACATTACCTTCTTCTCTTCTCCTTCTTCTATTCATTTCTATTTTAACTAGGACTGAGACTGCAGTACCTATAGCTTCTACTAGATGTCAACAGTCTTTATAGAGTGTCTGGACGGGCGCGAGATTGTGAGCACGCCCCACTTTATTTTCCTTTCCTATTGTTCACGTTATCGTCCGGTTGAAATATTACAGTAAATATACATAAAAGGATACATTAAAAATGTTTGATTTGTTTGTAGAAAGTTTATAGGTATAATTTGAATATGTTCTCTTCACGGTTCAATGGGCGACTCAACGGTGGAGTTTATGATCATAACACGCCAACCAAACAGAGATTTATGGATATAATAAATGACTTTTTCTAACAAAAGAACCATTGGATGTCTTCATTGGACACTTGGGAAGCCCTCAGCAGAAGTTCTTCGAAAGGTAAGTGATATTTTTTAGCTCTTATATGGGTTTTGTGTGACCCGAGCTGGACATGAATTTATGCTAATGTGGAAAATATGAGGTTCTATCCTCAAACAATCAAATGTTGTGCTTTCGCCGTAAAGCCTTTTTGAAATCTGACAACGCTGTGATATTGCCAAGAAGCAGAGCTTTTGATGACTATGCAACACTTGTATATTGATGAATGTTTAATAATTCAACTTTTCGATTTTAAATTTGGCGCCTTACATTTCACTGGGTAGTGTTGGGAGCTAACTACTTAGGGAGTGGTGGGGCGCCACTCCCGACACTACCCGGTGAAATGTAAGGCACCAAATTCAAAATCCAAAAGTTGAATTATTAAACATTCATCAATATACAAGTGTTGCATAGTCATCAAAAGCTCTGCTTCTTGGCAATATCACAGCGTTGTCAGATCCATTAGCATAAATTCATAAACCATAGCGGTTCACACAAAACACATTTCACAGCGAAAACAAATCCCTTCCCTTTTGAAGAACTTCTGCTGAGGGCTTCCCAAGTGTCCAACGAAGACATCCAATGATTCTTTTGTTAGAAAAAGTCATTTATTATATCCATAAATCTCAGTTTGGTTGGCGCGTTTTTCATAAAATACAGCGTCCACTCGCCCATTGAACCGTGAATAGAACTCGTTCAACCTATACACTTGTCCAAGAACAATCAAACATCATTGATAATGTCCTTAGGAACACTTTTATGTATATTTACTATAATATTTCAACCGGATTATAAACTAGACGATAGGAAAGGAAAAAAAACCACAGCGCGCACGAGCCCGTGAACACGCTTCCTCTTCTGTTTACATCTGATGACTAGTTCGAAATTCTTCTTCTATTACCATCCAGAGAAACTAAACATCACCAAACACTGTCTAGAGACTGTTGACATCCAGTGGAAGCGATAGGTACTGCAATCTTACTCCCAGAAATAGCTGTTTTCAATAGGGGAGGGGTTCAAAATGAGGCAATGTGTCAAAAACACTTTTTCCAGGATAGAAATTCCTCGGGTTTTCGCCTGCTATATCTGTTCTGTTATACTCACAGACAATATTTTAACAGTCTTAGAAACTTCACAGTGTTTCCTATCCAATAGTACTAATTATGTGCATATCCTATTTTCTGGGCCTGAGTGGGAGGCATTTTACTTTGGGCACGCCAGACTCTCCAAAACCGTCACCTCGGGAGCCGCTCCCTAAGAAGTTAAGGGGAAACATTTAAAATGTCTTGGAACGGCCTAGTCAAAGCCCAGACTTCAATCCAATTGAGAATCTGTGGTTTGACTTGCTGTACACCAACCCATCCGACTTGAAGGAGCTGGAGCAGTTTTCCCTTGAAGAATGGACAGAAATCCCAGTGGCTAGATGTGCCAAGCTTATAGGAGACATACCCCAAGAGACTTGCAGCTGTAATTGCTGCAAAAGGTGGCTCTAAAAAGTAGTGATTTGGGGGGGTGAATAGTTATGCACGCTCAAGTTATTTTTTTGTCTTATTTGTTGTTTGTTTCACAATAAAAAATATTTTGCATCTTCAAATTGGTAGGCCTGTTGTGTAAATCAAATGATACAAACCCCCCCAAAATCCATTTTAATTCCAGGTTGTAAGGCAAGAAAATAGGAAAAATGCCAGGGGGTGAATACTTTCGCAAGCCACTGTACAGTCTGGGATCTGGGAATAATGGTTATTTATCTCAATTACTGAACCATTGATTCTATTGTTGGATTATACAATGTATAAACGTACACCAAGGTAATTCTTTGTCATGCCTCATTTTAGTAGGATCAGATGGTGACAGGAGTCTCAGCAGAGTCACGGAAGACCAGACTGTGACAGAGGTGAGGTGATTTTTTGCAGATAGAATTAAGTTGTGTCTCTGTCCAGCAAACACTGGACAAGCCAGAAGTTGGAAAGTTGATTTCCATACTGTATCAAGGGTTGAGAGGCTTTTCCCGATGACACAAAACATGTGAAACAAAAATGTGAGGAAGACACTATTGATGATGCTGCTGAATGGATACAGATATGTTAGAATGCCCAGTCATGTTCATATAATCTCAGACATAAATTACTGTAGTTTAAGACCATCAATAAAATGTACTATATGCCAGTGAAACTGAATATCACGGACTCAGAAATTGTATTATTCTGCTAGAGGTGTAAAGCACAAAAGAGGACAAATTTGTAGTCTTGTGAAGGCTGACTGTAATTCTGACAAAGAGTATGTTATCTCAGCCCGTCTACAGATTCTCCCTGTTTTTGTTTGCTTGGAAATGTTGCTACTGGAGACAGAAGAAACTATGTATTTACAGTGGCTAATAAATGCATTGCCATTAATTGGAAGTTTGGTTATCCTCCCACAAAGTATGGAAGAAATGTCAAGTTATGTTCAGTATCACTAGATTTGTTTTAAGATTAAGGGTATACTGTGCAACTTTCATAACGTCTGGATGCCTTCTTTGGAATACAGTACAAAATGTTATATATTCTGTGCAAGAAAAAAAATAGCTCTACAGTACTATTAGGCCTATGATAAATTATATGGAGGGTGTACAGTTATAGTGTCGGTGCATGTGTTTTAATTCAACTTTTGTTTTCCAAAACTTTACCTTGACATGAAAAAAAAAGATGGGAAGGAAGTTGTGTTGGGGAGAACGTTGAGTTATTGACTAAACTGGTGGGGGTCGAGCTGAAATTTGGATGTCTCAAGAATCAAGAGTTGTCTTTGTACTTTTTGTAAGAGTTGTTAATTTGTAAGGCTGTTGGGTAAAGGTGCAACAATATTGATTATTGAATTATCATGGATATAGTTCAGTTTTATAAATCATTTAAACATATTTAAATCACCTCTTACCTAGCTTGATGACTGTGGGCATTTTTGCTTGCTTTTTGTTGTTCTAAATAAACGGCTTGAAGAGCGAAGGGTCATATTAGATTGTGTAGAAATGCGCTTAAGTTGCCTCAAAAAACGGGAGGACCCCCAGACCCCCTGACAAGTTATGCAGGGTCTAAAGACTGTAGCCTTAATTAAGATGCTTTTGGGAAACCGGGCCCAGGACTAGTAAAACCGAAAGACAGGTTTGTTGATTGTATGAGTCTTCAGTAAAAAGTAGACTCCACAATATGACATCTTCATAGACAGCATGGTGGCGGGGTCCACAACAGAATTCCAATCTGCCAAGACTACCACTAATGTTCTGTTGCTCCCTCTACCTTTATGTAAAATAGAGTTTAAGTAAAGAAAACACGACAACAGTAACTGTAGGTTTGAACAGTGCCGTTTAGCTTTACTGCACATTAGAAGGTCAAGTTAAGCATCGCTGTATACTCAAAACAAAATGTCTGCCAAACCTGCGCTTGGCCATTAAACTCAATGAAAAATACAACCCTAATTCTTAACGAATGGCCCTTTTCCCAATGCCGGTCTGCATTTCATTGCCACAAGCTCTCATGACAATAGAAAAGTGAGCCTTGTCCTTCTGACCCGTCCCTGCTACTCCCATAAGTATCCTTTATGGAACTGGGTGGGTTTTCCTAAATTGTTGCCAAAATCTACATCCCAAATAACGCCACGGCACTGTATCCCGTTGGGGGTCCTTCTTGCCTCTTTAGGAGGTGATGGAGACCATGTTGTTGGGGCTGAGAATCTCGATCCAGTAGCCATCAGGGTCCTGTACAAACGCCAGCCCCTTCATTTTACCTGAGAGAAGAGCAGAGGGTGATAGAGAGAGGGAGAGAAAGAGGAGGATGGAGTAGAGAAGACAAAACACCAAGAAATACTCCTGATCAAATTGTCAGGATACACACATTGGATCAAGAGTAGAATATAAACATCCAAAGAGCACGAGCTGAATTAAAATATTTCCAGAGAAATAAATATCCTAAATTAACTAAAGTTGCATCTAAGAAAAGTTATTTATAGCATATTGCATTATCCATTTACAATAACGTTGTGAACTTTTATATGTCATATAGAACATGCCTCTTTGACATGTTGAATAAGGAATCCCATGGCCTCTGAATGTGGCCAAGAAGTGGTAATGTTACTGACCAAAACTGCCTCCATTGATTTCACATATGTCATGTTGCCAAGACAGTTCTAGTAATGTTTACATGTAACCCAATCTGATGCATTGACTACAGAGAACTAATCAAAGAGAAACGACAGTCCATCATTACTTTAAGACATGAAGGTCAGTCAATCCGTAAAATGTCAAGAACTTTGAATGTTTCTTTAAGTGCAGTCGCAAAAACCATGCTGAAACTGGCTCTCATGAGGACCACCACAGGAAAGGAAGACCCAGAGTTAACTCTGCTGCAGAGGATAAGTTCATTAGTTACCAGCTTCAGAAATTGCAGCCCAAATAAATGCTTCTGAGTTCAAGTAACAAACACACCTCAACATCAACTGTTCAGAAGAGACTGTGTGAATCAGGCCTTCATGGTCGAATTGCTGCAAAGAAACCACTACTAAAAGGACACCAATAAGAAGAAGAAGAGATTTACTTGGGCCAAGAAACACGACCAATGGACATTAGACCGGTGGAAATCTGTCCTTTGGTCTGATGAGTACAAATTTAGATTTTTGGTTCCAAATGTCATCTTTGTGAGACGCAGAGTAGGTGAACGGATGATCTCCGCATGTGTGGTTCCCACCGTGAAGCATGGAGATGGTGTGATGGTGCTTTACTGGTGACACGGTCAGTCATAAATTTACAATTCAAGGGACACTTAACCAGCATGGCTACCACAGCATTCTGCAGTGATACGCCATCCCATCCGGTTTGCACTTAGTGTGACTATCATTTGTTTTTCAACAGGACAATGACTCAAGTGTGTAAGGGATACTTGACCAAGAAGGAGAGTGATGGAATACTGCATCAGATGACTTGGCCTCCACAAATCACCCGACCTCAACCCAGTTGAGATGTAGGACTAGGTACTGCATACCTAGGGGGTTTAGCCCCCTAATAGATTAGACTGGAGCACTGCGGGCACAGCGTGTTCACGAGAGCCACATTCATGGTAAAAAAACTAACAAAAGCAAGAAGATATTCGAACGTTGTGTGAACATGGTGTGTATTAGCAGTAGCAATAAGGAGAGAGGTTGGTTTATGCCCTATTGGGGCGAGGAACCGTGACAGATTATGTAGAAATAGGAAGACAACGGAATAATTTTGGTAATGTGTGTTGTCAACAACAGTGATATTTGAGGCGTAACACTGGAAGAAGACATTAGGTCACCCGTATTCTCCAGTAATACATTTACAGACGCTTTAGTTTTGGTTCTAATATAAGGTATCAGGTCCCGGGACCAAATTATTAGGCACCTATACCATAACTACTCTCTGGGAAGTGGATATCACGACCTGAAAAATCATTAAAATTGGCGTGTATTAGAGCCGTGGGTGAGGATATCTAAACGGAGAGGCGTCAGAATAATAACTACTGAAATGGTGACCGACGGCTGCGATTTTAAAGCAGGGCTAGAAGGAACATTTTATAAAGCCATTGATGCACTAAACCAAGCACACAAGGAATCTACCAATTTGGCTCAAATATAGAAAGATTTGCAAGTTGGATAAAATTGGTCAGCATTTCCCTACGGTGTGAAAATTCCAATCAAATAAAGATCTTGGAGATGCTGTTCTAGTATGGCACAATGACATGAATGAGAAATCGCAAGCACAATACACCAGCGTTTTGATGTCAGCATTCTATCAAAAAAAAGGAACCGATAAACCCAAAATTAGTAGATGTACTCAGTTGCAAAAAGACTGGGTACATGAGTACATTGATAGAATTTGTACGTCTGCTTTGATGGCAGGATTGAAACCTGTTATCAAGACAGCAATTGCGGGGGTAGTGGATGAAATAGAGCAGGATGCTTTGAGAGTGGAATCTAACTCCGCTCACTTCGCAGTCGCTAATACAGCTAGTGAAAGTCACTAACAGTGTTTTAATGGCCAAGATAAGACAAAGAAAAAGGGAGGGAAAAGTAGCGTAGGGCGACAGAACCCCGTTTTAGATCTGGGGCCATTGGTCATTGGAAGAAAGAGTGTAGAATGGGAATGAGATGACTGCATTCGGAGGGAATGCTGCGATGTGAGCGTTTGCATTTGTGACAAAAGAACCAGCAGCAAACTCTTGAAAGCAGCGGGTCAGGAAACTCAAACATAGCTGTGTATGGCCTTCGTTCAATCAATAGTGGTTCATAGAGACAGAAACTGCTTGGTGAAGGGAGACTGAGGCCACATATCTCACAACTTTAAAACAGATGCCTGGGATCAAATATAGCAGATTTCTTACAATGAGAAATATGCAATATTTACGACAGGGAAACGTGTTACATTCAGCTAGGTAACAGGGGCAGAATCGAAAGCGATCCAGCATAGGACCAGTAACAATACCGGGATGATTTTACATGGGAGGACGTGAAGCTGATTTTGGGGTTGGAGAATCGATGCGAAATGCCAGAGGAATAGATTCTAAAAAGACTAAATGACCAGGCCAAACACTCCTTGCAAACTCAGAAAATCTTAGGGGGGTTTTAAATCTTGTGAGACGTTTTATTTTGTATTTTATGAAATGAATCTCAATCAAATTTATTTATAAAGCATTTTTTACACCAATGTCAAAATGCTATACAAAAACCCAGAGATCGACATTTTATGTCTTATTCTGAAATAGATTTATAGAATTGATGAAAGGGAGGAGGGGTCACAAAAAATTAGAGTGGAGTTAATATTGTGAGTTTTAAAGAAGCAATTCTGTCAAGTGACAGCATTGGGGTTACCAAACCTAAAATTACCATTTAAAATGTTTGTTCATGAACATGAAGGGCATTGTGGTCCTGTGGATACAGAAAATCATCGGGAAAAGGGAGACGGGAGTAAATCGTTAAAACTCGGTGACGAGAGAAATTTTGCCATGTCTAAGGGTAGTACGTGCTAAATAAAGGATACATAAACGAAGGGGTGGACTAAAACAAACTATTAATGATTTTTTTATTTAATATTTATTTAACCTCTCAGGGATTGCTGGGGCGCTAGCGCCCCAATCCCGACACTACCAGGTGAAATGCAAGGCGCCAAATTCAAAATCCAAAAGTTGAATTATTAAACATCCACCAATATACAAGTGTTCCATACTCATCAAAAGCTCTGTTTCTTGGCAATATCACAGCGTTGTCAGATTTCAAAAAGGCTTTACGGCTTAAAGCAGCACATTTGATTGTTTGAGGGTAGCACCTCACATATTTTTCCCATAGCCATGTATCGATTAGCCATCATGGCACACACAACACATTTCACAGCGAAAACAAATCAATTACCTGTTGAAGAACTTCTGCTGAGGTCATACTAAGTGTCCAACAAAGACAATCCATGGTTCTTTTGTTAGAAAAAGTAATGTATTTTATCCATAAATCTCCATTTGGTTCGCGCGTTATAATCAGAAACGACAGCCTCCACTGAAACGTGACGAGAACTCGTTCATCTTATACCTATAAACTTGTCTAAGAACAAGCAAACAGTTTTAAATGTATCCTTAGGAACACTTTTACGTATATTTACTATTATAAATCAACCGGAATATAAACTGATCGATAAAGACGGTAAAAAAGACACTGCGCGCCTTGTTGGGAGCGCGCGCTGGGTACTGTTGACATAAAAAGTACACTTCCTGGTTTGCTCTTATTCTCTGGTCTAAAGCATCCAAAATGAAATTTTACACTGTCTCGAGACTGTTGACATCTAAAGGAAGCGATGGGTACTGCATTCATATGCCCTTACATGGTCATTTTCATGAGGGAGGGGTTCCAAATGAGCAATGTGTCAAAATCACTTTTTTATGGTATGGGGTCTTTTTAAAAATTGGTTTTAAACTGGGTACGCAGACTGCTGGAAAATGTTTGAAATGTTGTTAAATGGTTTATGAAGTACAGGGAAAGAAAACACTTAACGGTGTTGAATGACCTTTGTCCTGACTTTCTGGTGAGGCATGATCAACCTCACTAGAAATGGCGAGATTTAAGTATAATATCAATGAGGGACATCTGTCTATTACGATTACCTGGGATACAATTATTTCCTTAAGGAGTTATCAAGAGTTGTAATTCTAATTTGATTTGTTCTTTTTTATTTAACAGGCAGTGTTTATTTTTTTATCGCGATTACAGCCATGTGTTAAAGGGGAAATAACCAGTTCCCTGAGGCCCTGGCCCATTGGTAAATATGAAAATGTATTTTGTTCAGTCTGCATATAAAAAGGAAAATATGTTGATAAATGGTTGACAGTTACTCCAAATGGATTGTGATGTGTATTGCTGTTGTTTTCGTTCCGATACAAATCTCACCAGATTGGGTCTGCTGTATCGTTGGGATTTCTCCCAAAGGGGTAGCGCTCCCTGACCCGGTAACTCTGCGTGATGGCAAAGGTGACCACAGATGGTGTCTTGATGCATGGAGTGGATAATTTGACCAAGAACATTGTGAACCTCAACCCTCCCTAACCGGCTGAAGAATAGCGACAAAGGCGTTCCCTACGACCTTGTTTCTCACCACTCCTACATGTGACCCGAGTCTGAGCCAGCAACCTGAGTACGAGCCGCAGGAGTGTGGCATGAGGCCATGCATGTGGAGTGAGCATGGCGAGAGAGCAAGGTAAAACTCCTCTCATACTGCTGATGTACTGGTGGGAAAAGTAACCAGACAGAATAGACTGTACAGAATGGTGGTAGCGGCTCAGGTGAGAGACTTGTGTACTTGGAAAAATCTGATAAAATTTCCTCAGATATTGAAAATCAGGACATTATCATGCCATCAACTGTGACAGGCATGAGTTACCCATAATTTAGACTAAGAATGCATTGAGATACCAATCTGTCATTAACAAGGCACTCGCGACAGTAAAACCGGGTTGTCAAAGAAGGTACAACGCTTGAAAGAAAAGCCACAGATCCCTGCATACAGGAGGCCACATCACCGGAAGGAAAGTTTGCTGTAATAATAGCATCACTTCTCCTGCAGAGTGTGATTAAGAATCATGTGACTCAGTTTTGTAAAGTTGGATACTCTTCCAACGCCACTAATATCTCCCCCATTCATAACAGCCAGCAAACACTTGACATATCTCCCAGAAGATTGGGACCGAGTGACAGTAAACGGAAAGTGTCAGGTGGCGGCTGCTTATCAACCGTTGGGACCCAAAGGTTGCGCTGTAATGAGGGTGTTCACAAACGGGTGGGGTGTAGATCGGCCTTGGGATGAGCAATGTGTACCTAACCTGAGCACAAGAGAGTATTATCCACAGGTACAGACTGTAGCAGAACACAGGAGGTCATTGGAGATGTTGGTGGCTAGGGGATTGGGTATGAGTTGGGAGACAGGTAGGGAGTATCTGAAAGGGTCAGTCCTAGAAACAATAAAAGAGCAGGAGACAGATTCCATGCAATAGTTATTCTCATGGCAGTCGCTGTAGGGAAAGTAACTGAAGGATGCTATAGTAACAGCATGGAATGGGATTTCAGCTCTAATGAGGGATTTTGAGGTATGTGTAATGGGCAGTGTCAGTAGTAGCAGGGGTTACTTTGGTAGCATTGAGGTAAAGTTTATTAAGGCCACTGCACGGGTATATCGGGTGGCTATGGAGCAAGAAGGACAAGGGGAGCAAAGTGAAAATGACATGGCTTGGGAACACCTCTTGGAGCCTGTGGTCTGAAAGGGGAAGACTGGGTGAAAGCATGAGGAGGCTTTTTTAGGGCCTTCATTTTTGTGGAACCTGTTGGAGATGAACTCACTACAATGATTACATTTCCAGTATTATGACTGATCACTTTGAAGTAGTGAGACAGAAAAACATATATAACGAATAAAACATATGTGAGCAGAATATCTGATGAGCTCAGGTAAATGGCCAAAGCTAGATAGTTGAACAATGGACACCAGTAGAAACAGGATGTCAGCAGGAAAGGCATATGGAACTGATATTCACACATGAAGAAACAGGATGTCAGCAGAAAAGGCATATGGAACTGATTAACAGACATGAAGAAACAGGATGTCAGCAGAAAATGGAACAAAGAACCTATAGAAAAGGACATAAGGGAAAATGTGTCAGCAAATGGGGGTGGTCTATATATTTAATGTAAGGATGAAATACTATAAAGGCCGTGCTCTGCTGTACAGAAGTTGGTTGATCCGTGGTTCAGCACGGCCTTGATACTCTGCATTAAAGGTCTTATTATTGAATTCACAAGTTCCAGTAAGGTGTCATATTTTGATTAAAAATTCCACAACAAACCCAGCAGGAAAGTATTCTGAAGGCATAGAGTTAGGCGAAGAGAGACTGGGAATTGTCATGTTGTCAAACTTTGGTTTTTCCTTTGCATATACAGTACCAGTCAAAAGTTTGAACACAAAGACTCATTCCAAGAGTGTGCAAAGCAGTCATCAAGGGTGGCTCCTTTGAAGAATCTAAACTAGATTTTGATTTGTTTAACAGTTTTTTGGTTACTACATGATTCCATATGTGTTATTTCATAGTTGATGTCTTCACTATTATTCTGCAAAAATAAAATAAAAACCCTTGAATGAATAGGTGTCCAAACACTTTATTACCCACTTTCTCTCACTTTTTTAAAAATGTTGTCTCAAATATTTTTTCGATGAAACCAAGCAAACATTTCACACACACACAAATCTTGCTTACAAAAAAAGCCAAGGATGAGTAGTACTGTGGGGCTACTCTTACCATCATCGGGCTTCTTGACAAAGGTGACTGCTTGCTCTTCAAACAGCTTGCAGGCAGCATAGACGTCAGGCACCGCAATTCCAATGTGCCCTATGATGCGTGAGAATGAACACATTGCTGACTAACTAGTTTACGCCACTTATGCAGATAATCAACAACTTAGATAAATACCCCAGGCTGTTCTCAAAGTCTTGAACAAAAATGTTATCCATTAGGATGAATAACAATCCAAAACATGTAAATGGCAGGGTGGGTAACAACAAATCCTTCAGATATAATGCTTTATAACTTGTTATAAGCATGCATGGGCCTTTTAAAGTGTACTTCTTACAGATATACAATAAGACAAAAGTGGGTCAAACATGTCAATGAGAAGTCTTACAATGCATTATAACTGAAAGAATTATGGATTATTCCAGCAAAGGTACTATGGGATGATTACTGAGCTTCAGTGTAGAGTACAGACTCACCAAAGCCACGAGGGTCCGAGTTGCCGTTGTGGTAAGACTGGCTAACATCACTCTCAGAGCCCCAGTTACTAGGAGGCACAGAAAAAACAATGCAATACAACTTCATCAAATTATAGGAATGTAAGATAACATATTCGATCCGATATTTAAACATTTAAAAAAATAAATTACCTTTTAATGTGGCATGAACACAACCAATCATGACATTTTCATCTGATTGTCAAACAAATCACTTCAAGTAGAAATGTACATACAATTCCAGCATCCAAACTGCATGTCTACTCATGCCATTTGATGAATGGTCTTAAGACATCTGTGTGTCTTGCTGACAAATTGAAAACAAATGAGAAGTTGGGACATGAGGCTGAAACGGTTCTGGGAAAGACAGGATGGTCACCCTAAACACAAGGTACAGTTATTACGCTAGGCTACAATATGTATTACTGTGAACTTCAAATAAGCTTACCAGAAGCCAGTGATTTAGTGTAAAAAAAAGGTGGGTAAACTGATTTGCCAGTCGCAGAGAAAAAGGTAACGCTCACCATGCTTTCAATGGCTTTTTAAGTAAATTATTTCCCCACTAGACCTACACCACTGCCGGTGGCCTACCCTCTCAGCCAAGGCAATTTTAAACAAACACACACAGAATAGGTAGTCCACATTCAATATAATACAATAATATAAATCAAAACTTGTTTTACACCCTAGTTCATGAGTTGTCCAGATTGTGTGACATAACACTACCTTTCCTTACATTATCGACAATGCCATTTGTCATTATTAAGCATTTAGCAATTTAATTAGAACTTAAACCCTGTACGATTCATAGATCTTGGAGATTTCAAAAATGCACTGTAAGTGTAACTATGCCTAAGTAACATTTAATTATGTTTCGCAGGAAAAACAAATCCACAATCATGTCTGCCAATGCCATTACAAAATGGAATGCTTCTGACTGAAAGAGTCAACTATCGGCCTAATGTCATTAACATATACTTGGATGGATTGGATGGACAGTTGTGTCTAGCTGTAGCTAGTTGTCTAGTAATATTGTCGATCATCATCAGGTGATCAAGTAAAAAAAGATGAATAATAAAAATAAAATAAACACCTGCACCTGATAAAGCAATGAGCTCTAAAAAACAACTGATTTAAAAAAGCAAAACAATGATAATCAACAGATACAGTGCATTCTGAAAGTATTTCGACCCCTTCCCCTTTGCCTCATTGTTATGTTACAGCCTTATTTTAAAATTGATTAAATACATTTTTGCCTCAATCTACACATAATACCCCATAATGGCAAAGTGAAAACAGCTTTTTAGAAATGTTTGAAAATGTAGTAATAAAAAAACAGAAATACCTTATTTACATAACTATTCAGACCCTTTACTAAGACTCAAAATTGAGCTCAGGTGCATCCTGTTTCCATTGATCACCCTTGATGTTTTTACAACTTAATTGGACTCCACCTGTAGTAAATTCAAATGATTGGACATGATTTGGAAAGGCACACACACACACACACACACCTGTCTATACAAAGGTCCCACAGTTGACCGTGCACGTCAGAGCAAAAACCAAGCCATGAGGTCGACGGAATTGTCTGTTGAGCTCCAAGACAGGATTGTGTCGAGGCACAGATCTGGGGAAGGGTACCAAAACATTTTTGCAGCATTAAAGATCCAATAACTCAGTGACCTTCAACATTCTTAAATGGAAGATGTTTTGAATCACTAAGACTCTTCCAAGAGCTGGCCGCCCAGCCAAACTGAGCATTCGTGGGAGAAGGGCCTTGGTCAGGGAGATGACCAAGAACCTGATAGTCACTGACAGAGCTCTAGATTTCCTCTGTGGAGATGGGAGGACCTTCCAAAAAGACAACCATCTCTGCATCTCAGGCCTTTATGGTAGAGTGGCCAGACGGAAGCACTTCTCAATTAAAAAAGGCACATGAAATCCCGCTTGGAGTTTGCCAAAAGGCACCTAAAGGGCTCTCAGACCATGAGAAACAAGATTCTCTGGTCTGACGAAACCAAGATTGAACTCTTTGGCCTGAATGCCAAGCGTCACGTCTGGAGGAAACCTGGCATCAACCTTACGGTGAAGCATGGTGGTGGCACCATGTTGTGGGGTTGTTTTTCAGCGGCAGGGACTGAGAGACTAGTCAGGATTGAGGGAAAGATGAACAGAGCAAAGTACAGAGAGATCGTTGATGAAAATCTGCTCCAGAGAGCTCAGAACCTCAGACTAGGGCGAAGGTTCACCTTCCAACAACACAATGACCCTAAGCACACAGTCAAGACAACACGGGAGTGGCTTCGGGATCAGTCTCTAAATGTTCTTGAGTGGCCCAGCCAGCTGCCGGACTTGAACCCAATCAAACATCTCTGGAGAGACCTGAAAATAGCTGTGCAGCGACACTCCCCATCCAACCTGACAGAGCTTAAGGGGATCTGCAGAGAGAAGAAACTCTCCAAATTCAGGTGTGCCAAGCTTGTAGCGTCATACCCAAGAAGACTTGAGGCTGTAATTGCTGCCAAAATGTGATTCAACAAAGTAGAGGCTCTGTATACTTATGTAAATGTGATTTCAGAATTTGACCAGTTTTTGCTTTGTCATTATGGGGTATTATGTGTAGAGCGGGGGAGAAATGTACTTAATTTTAGTATAAGGCTGTAACGTAACAAAATGTGGAAAAAGTCAAGGGGTCTGAATACGTTCCGATTGCACTGTACATCTACTGCAATGGAATAAAGGCTATTTATTTTATCAAGGACGCATGTCAAACAAATGGAAAAAATGAGGAAGAACAAAGGAAAATCTCAGGTGAGGCAACATGTTTTTATATCTGCACTACTGAAACGCCACCACATAAATAAAATGGTTTAAACCATTACGGAGAGGTGGGGGTGTTTGTTTAATTTTCATATTTACCACTGCATTTTAAACAAATAGGAGAATGGTTAAATTTAAATTATTTAGGCGATCCCACAGTTTTACTTTTGTTGCATTTAGGGGAGCCAACGTCTCCTTCCAGGGAGTTGAGCCCCCCTGGCTCCTCTGATAATTCACACCATGCTAGCACTAACAGCCATTTCAAGGATATCTCTAGGACTGGAGTAAGAGTACTTCTGATCATGCCCAGGCCTCTTGTGAAGAGTGAGGAGCGCTTTTGCCTATCACCCAAAACCCAAAGCGGCCTTACTGGGTGAGCTCAATGGTGGCTCGTCTGGAGAAGGTCCAGGCCGTTCTTTCTTTCACGTCGCCAGGGATCTCTTTCTTGTCCTCGTAACCCAGGAAGTAAAGGGAGAAGTGCATGGAGGGGAAGTCAAACTTTTGGAGTAACCTGGAGAGAAGGGACAAAAAAAAAAAAAGGTACCAAAGTTGTATGACTGCATTTGAGGAGAAAAGAGCACTACATATTGGAAAATTACAAAGTATCTGCTCTATTGACACGCTCTATTACCATTTGCTTATTGTCAGTTAGGGTGTCAGTCGGTAGCCTCATGAACCAGCCTGACAGCTGCGCTCAGTATGTGTTGAGCGCAGAGTTCAGGCTGGTTTCGGGGTTATGCCCTTTGTTTAATACTTTAGCCAACTTGTCATCTTCATTCCAAGAAGCGAAGGACCTGTCAGGTACCAAAGCTAGCTTATCATAGCATTTTATTAAGTAACTGTCAAGTTACTAAATAAGTGCCTCCAGCTCATCTTATTTCTATTACTGCTCGTACTAAATTAATTTACTTTGTTTAAAACTTTTGCATAAAATTCATCTAGTTCAAGTTTTATTTGAGAGAGTAGAGGTACTGTATTTCTCGTGATCCAATGACCAGACAACATTGGTGGGGATTCGGTCGGCACTCACGTCATTCCCATGATCCGGGTATAGAAGTCCAGGGATTTCACCGGATCCTTCACCCTCAGCATGGTCTGCTGCATCATGAAATCCTGGAACACCACAGAATTCCCAATTATAGGAATTATTCTTAATTCTAGGACTCATGTTTCACCTCAAAAAGAAATGAGCATTGAAAAACAGGTGAACCTGTAAATTCAGGGTGGCAACTTGATTTCCTTCAATAATCATTCATGCTTGCTGACGTGTTTTGGAGCAAACTCCTCCGGCAGAGCACATATCCGCCTAACTACAATGATCTAAGATTAATCATTATGTTTCAGTACAATAATGGGAGTCTAACGTTGTACATTCCGAGACAGTCGTGCTTTGCAGAATTTGTCATAAATATGTTGTTTCGTACACTGGGCCTTTAATAGTCCTGTATTTGAGGACCGATATAGCTGTCTGCAGCGCAGGCAACCCCACACCCCCCCATCCTTTTAACAGCAGGACACTGTAAAAGGCCTTTATCACTGAAGATTATGAATTGGGCTGTTTGAGAAGGTTTGAATCCTAAGCAACCTGCCTACACATAGTTTGAAGTACAATACCAACACAGCTACTGTAGTAGGTCAAAGCTGCGTGCTGGAAAACCTTGGTGACTATGCAACATAAGACAGCAATAAGAGGTAAGTAGACGTAAACAATAATGAAAAATGGCGTCAGAAATTATGTAGTTAGTATTTATTTAATATTAACAGCTGATTTTCCAGAGGGAAGCAAAAAACATGAAAGTGTACCTTATAATTTACTGAAGAAATGACTAGTACTACATTACCTGTAAACAACATTTTTGTAAATGCACAACCACATGTACATTCATCAGATAGTCAACTTTGTAAATACAATTCAGGTATGGCCACAATTGCTTTTGACAAGCTACAGGTTTATACAGGCTTTTTTGTTTAAGCCCAGTTATAACCACCCCTAATTGATTGTCTCGTTGAAGAGCTGAGGTCTTGACGAACAGCTGAGTAGTAGAATCAGGTGTGGTAGCACTGGGCTTGAACAGAAAAGCCTGCATACCGCTGTGGATCATCAAAAGCAATGTTGATAACTCCTGGTACAAACACTGCAACAAAATTACAAACTGCTGAGAAACACCTGTAAAATAGTCATTAAACATGTACAACACTTAGACTTATTTACAAATCTGAAATTGGATAGGTGCTCTAAATCCTTGAAGAAATTCAGCTACAAAATGTCGTAAATAATGTAGTACTGTCCTAAATAATGTAGTACACAGCTGTCCAACTCCAGTAAAAGAGCACAGGGCCTCATTTATAAATGGCAGCATAAATATGAAAACAGGTAGGAGAACTCAGATTTGGAACAAAACATACATTTTAAGGATTGATAGTGTACAAAGTACCATGTGTACCTCATGCATTTGAATTGGCATGAAGATACATTTTATGCTTGATCCGAAAATGTGGTCGGAGACACCGTATGGATGGTGTGACGCAATTGCGAAGCCTCCGGAGGCATAGCCGGATAGCCCTGACATCTGCAGAGGCCCTAACAACGTAAATGCTGCATGGCCAATGTAGACGTTACGGATACAGGTATCCTGTGTGTATTTGTTTTCTTTCCTTCTGCCCTAGTCACAGGTGTCACTCATCAGCAGTCATCAGTTGCCCATCAGTCAGTCACAATCAGAAGACACACCTGCTCCTTTTCCCTTACCCAATCAAATCCCTTTTCCCTTGGTTTAAAAACCCAGTCAGTAGTCTCTCTCGCTTGTTTTGTAGCTCTCTACCTGTTTGGATTTGCTGAAGATCAGTTGCTGTTATTTAGGTTGTCTGTGTTTTCTTTTGTTCTCACTTTTTCACTGGGGTGATTTGCATGAGATATGTTACGGGTCTCGTTTCCATCCCCCCTAGACTACGGGGAAAAAGGGATTCGTAACAGTAGACATCGAAATTACCATGTAGCGCCTTTAAGGGTGCGTTCCTAAATTGCCTCCAGTGTGTCGGAGTGCGCTCTGTGCTTTCCGGAAATTCAGAGCGTTTTGCCCGGAGTGTTCAGGGTGCACACTAGACGCTCTTGCCGATGAGTCGGATTGATCCGAGCGTTCTGACCTCGAAGGCAATCAAGAGCCCAAACTGGCTAAAGTTGCCTAGCTACTTTCAGACACATAACGAGAAAACACCTCACGCTGACCATTGTACTCACCCTAGCAGAGCTAGTTAGGCTGTTTTCATGTTATCCAATTTAATTCAGTTTTTTTTTGCTACCCTTTACTGACACTTGCCATATTCAACAGATGTTACAAAAAAATAGAGTTGACTAATGTGCATGTATTTCACCTTTATTTAACCAGGTAGGCCAGTTGAGAACAAGTTCTCATTTACAACTGCGACCTGGCCAAGATAAAGCAAAGCAGTAAGACAAAAACAACAGTTACACATGGGATAAACAAACGTGCAGTCAATAACACAATAGAAAAATCTGTATACAGTGTGTGCAAATTAAGTAAGGAGGTAAGGCAATAAATAGGCCATAGTGGCGAAGTAATTACAATTTAGCAATTTACACTGGAGTGATAGATGTGCAAGTAGAAATACTCAAATATGGGGATGAGGTAGGTAGTTGGTTGGATGGGCTATTTACAGATGGGCTGTGTTCAGCTGCAGCGCTCGGACGCTTAAAGTGAGGGAGATACAAGTCTCCAACTTCAGTGATTTTTGCAATTCGTTCCAGTCTTTGGCAGCAGAGAACTGGAAGGAAAGGCGGCCAAAGGAGGTGTTGGCTTTGGGGATGACCAGTGAGATATACCTGCTGAAGCACGTGCTATGGGTGGGTGTTGCTATGGTGACCAGTGAGCTGAGAAGGCGGAGCTTTACCTAGCAAAGACTTAAAGATGACCTGGAGCCAGTGGGTTTGGCGATGAATATGTAGCAAGGACCAGCAAATGAGAGCATACAGATCGCAGTGGTGGGTAGTATATTGGGCTTTGGTGACAAAACGGATGGCACTGTGATAGAGTGCATCCAATTTGCTGAGTAGAGTGTTGGAGGCTAATTTGTAAATGACATCGAAGTCAAGGATCGGCAGAATAGTCAGTTTTACGAGGGTAAGTTTGGCAGCATGAGTGAAGGAGGCTTTGTTTTCTGGGCCTGAGTGGGAGGCATTTTACTTTGGGCACGCCAGACTCACCTCGGGAGCCGCTCCCTAAGACGTTAAGCATATCCCAATTTAGGTCACCTAGTAGTACGAACTCTGACAATAGATGGGGGGCAATCAATTCACATATGGTGTCCAGGGCACAGCTGGGAGCTGAGGAGGGTCTATAACAAGCGGCAACAGTGAGAGACTTATTTCTGGAAAGGTGGATTAGAAGCTGTTTGGGCACTGTTTTGGCTCTCTCTACAGTAGATTAGACATTTACACTTCCTAGCTTAGAATTGTGAAGTAAAACATTTTCTAAATCTAGTTATCCTTTTGTCTGCATTGCCATTGACTTGACTGGCATTAGGTTGAGTGGATGCCCAGGGCAGCACATCTTTGTTGCTTGTCTGTTAGCTAATAAATTCCAGTACAGACGTGGCAGTCAACAAGAAGCTATAGGAAATTAGTAAATACATGGGAAAATGTAGTTAATATGATTCATATGAAATCTATTATTCATGTCCATGTGCTAATTGCTCAAGTGTCCCATATCCCACTCAGTTTCTAGCAACATTGCCTAAAACAATGTCCAAATGTATGAAGGGCTTGAGAGCTGGTCTCTAACAAGACGTACCATCACACTCACTGCCACTTCAACCCCAAACTCTTAAGAGCCACCTAATACATTTTAATAAATGTGTGTCGGGAGGGGGCTGTCAAAACTAACGAATGGTCAAAACATCTAATTTTGTTTTCTTTTGACTGCACGCTGCTACAAGCATATCTCATATCATTTCTTATTATTCTGTACGTAAATCCTGATCTCATATCATTTCTTATTATTCTCTACGTAAATCCAATGTAAACCAATGTAAAAGTAGTACGTAGTTGCAAAGTTGGTAATTAGCTAAAATGTTAAAGTTGTCCATGATGCGATTTGAACACTCAAATGTCATCATGGTTGCTAGACACACTTTACACGTCTAGAGTATGAGACCAGGCTGGCACACAGCATGTCCTGAAGGCAATGATTCTGATGTTGTTTTACCCTGGTGTACCATGTGCAGCCCTGACTACATTTTACTTGGAGACTTCAAATTTTCTGTGAACACACTTTAAAAGTAACTTGACAATGTTGATCAGTCAGCACAAATTTGGATTACAAGAATGACAAGACTGCAGAAGAGAGTTTATGTAGGAGCTGGAATGTATTCTACACGTGTCTGAAATAGCGATGCTGTCAGTCTGGTAAGTTGATGCTAGCATGCACAACTGAGGTTCTGTTTACATGTGCGTTTGGGGTTCAACTATTTACTGTATGGGGTTCATAACTATCTTACAATTTGTTCTCTCGGCTATGGTTTGTGTGGTCTTGGTTCTTAGTCGAGGAAATGTAGCGTAGCTACCTGCAGCGTTTGTCCTGTCTGAAATCTGGCTACCTCATCTTACCGTAGCTTGGTCTGTGGAATGCAAATGAACGTGAGCAACATGGCAGTTTCCCAAAGTTCAGTGATTTTAAACTAAAACTAGCTGTGTTGTGTAAGAAAGTATGATATATTGTGGTGCATACACGTTAGCTAACATTACCTAGCTAGCTATCAAAGATTATTTGTGCATATTTGTTTGTGCTCTGATTAAAGGCAAGTCTAGATCAGCAGTTTACACACTGTTTCCGCCTAATATGAAAAACCTTACTTGACATTGAACATAATAGGAAAATGTGTTTTTCCTCAACCATAGGTTACTGAATTAATGTTCATTATTATTGATATAGTAATCAAGTATCATTTCAAAACAGGTAGTAATAATAAACAATCATTATAGTACCCTGCTAAAATTATTGTTTCAGTCCTTCCTCTTGCGTTGGCAGTGTGAAAAGGGACAGAAAAGCAAGCGTGGGACTTTCTGTGAGGGTGAAGGGTAGGGTTAGGGGGTGCTTCCAGGGAGAAGTAACTTCATAAATTTAATGTGGTCTTATACTGCCATCTTTTGGAAATCTTTAGTAGTACCATAAACAATTTATTGATCATACCATCAACAAGTTTCTATTGCCAAGGTCACAAATACATGTATAGTAATCCTTACTAAAGTAGTAATTACTCAGAACTGAAAAATATAAAGTGTTAGTTAAGTGATAAAATTACAACCACAAAATAGCCATTTACAGCATAACAATGGCCCATATACCCGTAAACAAAAAAACACCATACAAAGAAATTATAACTTTCTTAAGATGGGTAAGGTAACATTATCTGCCAAAGTAACAGCCCCTTAAAGCGCCAATCAGAAGCTGAAACAAAGTGCTCTCCCAGCCCTGTTGTTTGGGTAAAAAGCCGAGATAGTGCTGGAGAAATGTAACTACTAAAATTTATAGACAAAGTTATGGATGCAAGGACTGACCATCCACGGTATGAAAATGATCATTTTAACCATGTTTTGAGAATTGTCTTTTTACTAACATTGGAGTTAACCAAGCTTTTATTTTGGGTTCTGATAGAGAATTACAGTTAAAATAAATCCCTTCTGAGCCTAGTTTATTTTCAAAAGCAAATGGGTAGAAATCATGGTTCAAAAATGGAAATTCTACATATACACACGGTCAAATGTTTTAGAACACCTACAAGTGTTTTTCTAGATTTTTACTATTTTATACATTGTAGAATAATAGTGAAGACAACCAAAATAGTAACCAAAAAAAAAGTGTTAAACAAATCTAAATATTTTATATTTGAGATTCTTCAAAGTAGCCACCCTTTGCCTTGACAGCTTTGCACTCTCTCAACCAGCTTCATGAGATAGTCACCCAGAATGCATTTCAATGAACAGGTGTGCCTTGTTAAAAGAATTTGTGGAATTTCTTTCCTTCTTAATGTGTTTGAGCCAATCAGTAATGTTTGTGACAAGGTAGGCGTGGTATACAGAAGACGGTCTTTAACCAAATAGGGCTAAGATCATATTATGGCAAGAACAGCTCAAATAAGCAAAGAGAAACGACAGTCCATCATTACTTTAAGACTTGAAGGTAAGTCAATACGGAAAAAGTGTAGCCGCAAAAATCATCAAGTGCTATGATGAAACTGAATGGAAGACCCAGAGTTACCTCTGCTCCAGAGGATAAGTTCATTTGAGTTAACTGCACCTCAGATTGCAACCCAAATAAATGCTTCACAGAGTTCAAGTAACAGACACATCTTAATCAACTGTTCAGAGGAGACTGTGAATCAGGTCTTCGTGGTCAAATTGCTGCAAAGAAACCACCACAAAAGGACACCAATAATAGAGACTTGCTTTGGCCAAGAAACATGAGCAATGGACATTATACCGGTGGTTATCGGTCTTTTGGTCTGCAGGGCAAATTTGAGATTTTTGGTTCCAACCTCCATGTCTTTGTGAGACGCGGTGTGGGTCAAAGGATGATCCCCGCATGTGTATTTCCCACGATATTGCAAGGAGGAGGTGTTGTTATGGTGTGGGGGTGCTTTGCAAGTGACACTGAATTATTTAGAATTCAAGGAACACTTAACCAGCATGGCTACCACAGCAATACGCCATCCCATCTGGTTTGGGCTTAGTGGGGCTATCATTTGTTTTTCCAACAGGACAATGACCCAAACACACCTCCAGGCTTTGTAAAGGCTATTTTACCAAGAAGGAGAGCGATGATTTCTGCATCAGATAACCTGGCCTCTATAATCCACCGACCTCAACCCAAATGAGATGGTTTGGGATGAGTCAGACCGCAGAGTGAAAGAAAAGCAGCTAACAAGTGGCATGCGGGAACGCCTTCAATACTGTTGGAAAAGCATTCCAGGTGAAGCTGGTTGAGAGAATGCCAAAAGCTGTCAAGGCAAAGGGTGGCTACTTTGAAGAATCTATATTTTGATTTGTTTAGTACTTTTTTGGTTACTACATGATTCCATATGTGCTATTTCATAGTTGATGCTTTCACTTATTCTACAATGTAGAAAATAGTAAAAATAAAGAAAAACCCTTGAATGAGTAGGTGTTCTAAAACTATCGATAAATACAGTTGAAGTTGGAAGTTTACATACACTTAGGTTGGAGTCATTAAAACTCGTTTTTCAACCACTCCACAAATTTGTTAACAAACTATAGTCGGTTAGGACATCTACTTTGTGCATGACACAAGTGATTTTTCCAACAATTGTTTACAGACCGATTATATCACAATTCCACTGAGTCAGAAGTTTACATACACTAAGTTGACTGTGCCTTTAAACAGCTTGGAAAATTCTAGAAAATGATGTCATGGCTTTAGAAGCTTCTGATAGGCTAATTGACATCATTTGAGTCAATTGGAGGTGTACCTGTGGATGTATTTCAAGGCCTACCTTCCAACTCAGTGCCTCTGCTTGAAATCATGGGAAAAATCTAAAGAAATCAGCAAAGACCTCAGAAAACAATTCGGTCCCCGCAGCTGTCATACCGCTCAGGAAGGAGATGCGTTCTGTCTCCTAGAGATGAACGTACTGTGGTGCGAAAAGTGCAAATCAATCCCAGAACAACAGCAAAGGACCTTGAAGATGCTGGAGAAAACAGGTACAAAAGTATCTATCCACAGTAAAAAAAGTCCCATATCGACATAACCTGAAAGGCCGCTCAGAAAGGAAGAAGCCACTGCTCCAAAACCGCCATAAAAAAGCCAGACTACGGTTTGCAACTGCACATGGGGACAAAGATCGTACTTTTTGGAGAAATGTCCACTGGTCTGATGAAACAAAAATAGAACTGTTTGGCCATAATGACCATCCGTTATGTTTGGAGGAAAAAAGGGGAGGCTTGCAAGCGTAAGAACACCATCCCAACCGTGAAGCATGGGGGTGGCAGAATCATGTTGTGGGGGTGTTTTGCTGCAGGAGGGACTGGTGCACTTCACAAAATAGATGGCTTCATAAGGGAGGACAATTATGTGGATATATTGATGCAATATCTCAAGACATCAGTCAGGAAGTTAACCTCTTCCAGCTAGGGTCCCATTTTCCAAATTTTCGCCTGTCTGACGTGCCCAAAGTTAAATGCCTACCACTCATGGCCAGAAACTAGGATATTTACATATTTAGTACTATTGGATAGGAAACACTCTGAAGTTTATAAAACCATTAAGATATAGTCTGTGGCTATTCCAGAACAGATTTAGCAGGCAAAAACCAGAGAGATTTCTGTCCGGAATTTATTTTTCTGTTGCTCTCCTCTCATTTTGAAGCCCATGTAATATTTTTCTATGGGGAATAGGACAGAGGTTGCAGTACTTATGGCTTCCACTAGATGTCAACAGTCTCTGGAAAGGGTATGGAGGAAAAAGCTCTGACCAGATCCTTAGAGAGAGAATTACTACGGGTAGGGAAAAAGGTAAACAGGCGTGCGTTCACGAGAACGTGAACGCGCCCAGCGCGACCAACTTTCTTTTCGCCTTTTAACGTTTCACTTACCGTTCTTGTAAAATATGATCGCTATTATTCATAAAAGAATACATAAGGATGCATTATTAATGATATTTGATTTGTTTGTGAAAAGATGAGAGGTATAATTTGAACGCGATCCCTTCACTGTAAAACGGCGAGTAGACTGACAATGCTTGGTGGAGTAGCTGAACGTAAGCGTGCCAAAAAACAACGGATATTTATGGATATAATTATTTACTTTTTCTAACAAAAGAACCATGGATTATCTTGTTTGGACACTTGGGAAGACCTCAGAAGAAGTTATTTGAAAGGTAAGTGATTTATATTAGCTGTGATATGGATATTTTGAGAACCGAGCTGGATATGAATTTATGCTAATGTGGAAAATATGTGAGGTACTAGCCTCAAACAATCAAATGTAGTGCTTTCGCCGTAAAGCCTTTTTAAAATCTGACAACGCAGTGATATTGCCAAGAAGCAGAGCTTTTGATGGCTATGCAACACTATGCAACACTTGTATATCGAAGTTAAATATTACGAATATGTATTACGAATATGTATTTTGAATTTGGCGCGTTATGTTTGCTCTGAAAACGATCCCGCTAAAGGGATCGGCGCGCTAAGAGGTTAAAGTTTGGTCGCAAATGGGTCTACCAACTGGACAATGACCCCAAGCATATCACATCACATTTATTTATAAAGCCCTTCTTACATCAGCGGATGTCACAGAGTGCTGTACAGAAACCCAGCCTAAAACCCCAAACAGCAAGTAATGCAGGTGTAAAAGCACAGTGGTTAGGAAAAACTCCCTAGAAACGCCAGAACCTAGGAAGAAACCTAGAGAGGAACCAGGCTGTGAGAGGTGGCCAGTCCTCTTCTGGCTGTGCCGGGTGCAGATAACAGAACATGGACTAGATTTTTAAATATTCATAAAACAGGCAGAACAGTTGAAGCGGGAGAACATACTTCCAAAGTTGAGGCAAAGGACAACAAAGTCAAGGTATTGGAGTGGCCATCACAAAGCCCTGACCTCAATCCTATAGAAAATTTGTGGGCAGGGCTGAAAAAGCGTGTGCGAGCAAGGAGGCCTACAAACCTGACTCAGTAACACCAGCTCTGTCAGGAGGAATGGGCCACAATTCACCCAACTTATTGTGGGAAGCTTGTGGAAGGCTACCTGAAACATTTTACCCAAGTTAAACAATTTAAAGGCGATGCTACCAAATACTAATTGAGTGTATGTAAACTTCTGACCCACTGGGAATGTGATGAAAGAAATAAAAGCTGAAATAAATCTCTACTATTATTCTGACATTTCACATTCTTAAAATAAAGTAGTGATCCTAACTGACTTAAGACAGGGAATTTTTACTAGGATTAAATGTCAGGAATTGTGAAAGACTGAGTTTAAAATGTATTTGGCTAAGGTGTACGTAAACCTCCGACTTCAACTGTGTGTGTGTGAGATATATATATATATATATATAGCGGGTGTAGCGAAATAGTTGTGTTCCTAGCTTCAACAGTGCAGTAATATCTAACAATTTACAACAATACACACAAATCTAAGTAAAATAATGGAATTAAGAAATATATAAATATTAGATTTAGTAAATGCCACTCCGACATTGCTCAACTACAGTAGAATAGAATGCATATGAGATGAGTAAAGCAGTATGTAAACATTATTAAAGTGACTAGTGTTCCATTATTAAAGTGGCCAGTGATTCCAAGTCTATGTATATAGGGCAGCAGCCTCTACGGTGCAGGGTTGAGTAACCGTGTGGATGCCGGCTAGTGATGGCTATTTAACAGTCTGATGGCCTTGAGATAGAAGCTGTTTTTCAGTCTCGGTCTCAGCTTTCATGCACCTGTACTGGCCTTGCCTTCTGAATGATAGCATGGTGAAGAGGCCGTGGCTCGGGTGGTTGTCATTGATCTTTTTGGCCTTCCTGTGGCATCTGGTGCTGTAGGGGTCCAGGAGGGCAGGTAGGTTGCCCCCGGTGATGTGTTGTGCAGACCGCACCACCGTCTGGAGAGCTACGCGGGTTTCAGGCGGTGCAGTTGCCGTACCAGACGGCAATACAGCCTGGCAGGATGCTCTCAATTGTGCATCTGTAAAAGTTTGTGAGGGTTTTAGGGGCCTCATCAGCCTCCTGAGGTTGAAGAGGTGCCGTTGCGCCTTCTTCGCCACACTGTCTGTGTGGGTGGGCCATTTAAGATCATCAGTAATGTGTATGCCAAGGAACTTGAAGCTTTCGTCTGCCCCGTCGATGTGGATAGGGGGGTGCTCCCTCTGCTGTTTCCTGAAGTCCACGATCAGCTCCTTCGTTTTGTTGACGTTGAGTGAGAGGTTATTTTTCTGATACCACTCACCCAGGGCCCTCACCTCCTCCCTGTATACTGTCTCATAAGTGTTGGTAATCAGGCCTACTGTTGTGTCGTCTGCAAACTTAATGATTGAGTTGGAGTCATGGGTGAACAGGGAGTACAGGAGGGGGCTGAGCATGCACCCTTGTGGGGCCCCTGCGTTGAGGATCAGTGAAGTGGAGGTGTTGTTTCCTACCATCACCACCTGGGAGCAGCCCGTCAGGAAGTCCAGGACCCAGTTGCACAGGACGGTGTTGAGCCCAGGGTCCCGAGCTTAATGATGAGCTTGGAGGGTACTATGGTGTTAAATGCTGAGCTATAGTCAATGAAAAGCATTCTTACATAGGTATTCCTCTTGTCCAGATGGGATAGAGCAGTGTGATGGCATCATCTGTGGGTCTATTGGGGCGGTATGAAAATTGCAGTGGGTGTAGGGTGTCAGGTAAGGTAGAGGTGATCGGATCCTTAACTAGCCTCAAAGTACTTCACAATGACAGAAATGAGTCCTATGGGGCGATAGTCATTTAATTCAGTTACCTTTGCTTTCTTGGGTACAGGAACAATGGTGGACATATTGGAGCAAATGGGGACAGCAGACTGGGATAGGGAGAGACTGAATATGTCAGGTAACACTCCAGCCAGCTGGTCTGCGCATGCTCTGAGGAGAGGTCTATGGATGCCTGCCTGGGCCGACATCTAGCCAATGGCAGCTCTCATCCGACTGGTATAACTTTATCTTAGCTAGATAATCAAAACAAAACCACATTCATTGGCTAGCTACCTTTTTATCTAGCTGGGTTAGCTTTCAGCTGACTGGTGTTAGCTAGTTAGTCAGAGGCTAGCTAATCAACATACCTGTTTGCATGTATTGATTGAGGACAGTTAGCTATATACAATAGCCTAGGCTTGATCGCATACAATTCCTATGACTGGCAGCGTGGTGCAAGCAGCTGTATTGTTGCTGAGCAACCGATCTGGTGTTATAGACCTCAGAAATGCTAAGAAAGGTATAGCACGTCGTTGCAACTACAAATACTGTAGAAGCGATTTTGGAATAGCATGATATACAGTAAAGTATCAGTAATACAGGGACGCTCTGGCCTACACAAGCTTATCACAGACCTAGGTCTGGCTGGCAAATAAACAATACAAATACCAGAACGGCATCGATACATAACAATGAAATATAAAGTAAGTACATGTAAAGCCTATCTAGAAGTGTGTGTCAATTTCTATAGAAGAGTGGGCAAAAAGTCACCACTGTGAGTTCCTGTTTTGCAGTTGCATACAGTATCAGTGTTAGCAGAGGCACAACAAACATACATGGTCGGATGTCACCCCTCCAAAGTCCAAATGTCACCTCGAAGTATAGCGTTTCATAGTCAGTAGCACTGCGGACGGTGTATCAGTAGAACGCACTAAGTCCAGAAATAAGACTCAAACAGCTATTTCAATTTTGCAAACGTTGCATCTGTCAGAAGACGTTGACCTGCGCGTTGTAAACCGCTGAAAGTGTATTACCGGCCTATGTGCCTAACTTTAGTAGGAGAGTTGCATTTAGGCACAACTCAAGAGGACTGGGCTGCTAGCTATAACTACTCACCTTCGTAAGGGGGTTTCCATCTTTGCACGCTGCTGCCGCGGCCTCGTCTGATAACCCTTGGTCGGTCATTTGGACTAGATATCTACCTCTAGAAGAAGACCGGGGAGAGCTCGGTGGACGTTGTGTGCTGTGAGCAGCAAGGCACGGCCACTGCAGTGAGGAACTAAAGAGCCACTCTAAAGACCGCTCGACTGGGAGCGTCTAGCTACGTCCGACAGGGCTAAACGGCGACGCGCCCGTTCAGAACGGGTTCTCACCACCATATATGGTCGCGGTGGGAGAAGGTGGAACTAAGTGAAACTGGGTCGACATTCTGCACATTTTCTCATCGATGAAACATCTGATCTCAATACATTTTTATGTTCCCAGAACTATAATATGTTACGAACACAGTGGACTAAGTTTTATAGACTTGACGCTTTGCCAAAGTTTAAAAAAATGGTGTTGTTTATAAGGAGTGCGAGGTCGACTTGAGTTTGTGCACACGCGCACTTCACAGAGGAGGCGTTCACTAACAGAAATATGCAAATATATGCTACAACTCGCCAATAGGATCTCTCTAGCTCATGCATTGCTTTGCCCACCTCCTTGCTTGTTCTGCCCAATCTGCTTCATTTGCTCCCACTGTAAACGACACAGATGAACTATCTTGGGTTAGTTATATATATCTTTGGCAACGTCGTATTATGTATGGCTGTACAGAAATGTAATATACATGCAAATGTGTGTCTGATTTGTGCTTTGCTATATTAACACGGCTCATATATAATTCAATCATTTTATTAATTTTCATTAACTTTTACGTGATATATGGAATAATGAAGACAGCTGGAAGTTAGTTTATTAATTTTGCCACAAGATGAAGGCATATTACAACTAAATACCATTTAGCCTACTAGTCTAGTGCATGCACAAGTGAAATTATTTACCAAAATAACCCAGTGTATGATAGTAGACCAGCCTGAAAGGAGTGCCTGAATTTATCTTTGTTACAGGCCGTCATCCATGCTAGATCTGCTGTCACGTTACATTTAGATTTTTAAGGGCTTTTTCAAAGATCAAAGCTGGTGAAAATGGGTATAATGGAAAAAAAATATTTACAATCATAAACACCTTTATTCTCCAAGTACATTTGCATGTACCAGGAACTTGAGATGGTCAAATGTTTCTGCGACAATAAGCAGAATATACACAATTAACAGAATGTACACAATAAACGTAAAAGACAGAGAGTACACAGACATAATATATAAACAATGCATTTACATACACTGAACAAAAATATAAACGCAACATGCAACAATTTCAAAGATTTTACTGAGTTACAGTTCACTGTATATGTACAGTCGAAACAGTCTGTTTGTTTATTCCATGTGTAACTCTATGTTGTTGTTTGTGTCTTACTGCTTTGCTTTATCTTGGCCAGGTCGCAGTTGTAAATGAGAACTTATTCTCAACTAGCCTACCTGGTTAAATAAAGGTGAAATAAAATACAATAAAATAAAAATAAATAAGGAAATCAGTCAAAATAAATAAATGAGGCCCTAATATATGGATTTTATGACTGTGAATACAGATATATATCTGTTGATCACAGATACCGTAAAATAAAAAGAGTAGGGGCGTGGATCAGAAAGCCAGTCAGTATCTGGTGTGACCACCATTTGCCTCATGCAGCGTGACACATCTCCTTCACATAGAGCTGATCAAGCTGTTGATTGTGGCCTGTGGAATGTTGTCCCACTTCTCTTCAATTGCTGTGTGAAGTTGCTGGATATTGGTGGGAACTGGAACACGCTGTTGTACACATCAATCCAGAGCATCCAACGCATACTCAATGGGTGACATGGCTGGTGAGTATGCAGGCCATGGAACTGGGACATTTTCAGATTCCAGGAGTTGTGTACAGATCCTTGCGACATGGGGCTGCACATTATCATGCTGAAACATGAGGTGATGGCGGCAGATGAATGGCACGATAATGGGCCTCAGGATCTTGTCACGGTGTCTTTGTGCATTTAAATTGCTATCGATAAAATGCAATTGTGTTCTTGTCCGTAGCTTATGCCTGCCCATACAATAACCCCACTGACACCATGGTTCACAACGTTGACATAAGCAAACCGCTTGCCCACACGACGCACAGTACAGTTGAAACCGGGATTCATCCGTGAAGAGCACACTTACCCAGCGTGCCAGTGGCCATCGAAGGTGAGCATTTGCCCACTGAAGTTTGTTACAATGCCGAACTGCAGTCAGGTCAGGACCCTGGTGAGGACGACAAGCACGCAGATGAGCGGTTTCTGACAGTGCAGATATTCTTCGGTTGTGCAAACCCACAGTTTCATCAGCTGTCCTGGTGGCTGGTCTGAGTGTTGCACAGAAAAGTTCTCTGCCAGTTTCTGCACCCCACAGGGATTCTGTGGATTCCCCATTGGATTTGAAAACACCAGCAAGGATAAGAACTCCAAAGTATGCATGTAAATGAGTTTGGTCCATCTCCTTCCATCTCTCTCCAAAAACACGCCTTCCCTCCAAATTAGTGGAGTCCAGAATGATTTTCTGGATGGTGTCTGGGATGAACAGTTCAAAAGAAGACTTTATGTCCTGCACATCAGTAATTGCCATGCGCAACGGCCCTGGTTGCATCCTTTTCACATTGGCAGCCATGCGGGGTGGTTCATTCCTTGGGTAAGAAGACCATTCAATTTCAATTTTTTTTGACATCCATATTTCTCCTACTGCAGGCTGACCCTGGCCTGGCTGAGGGTCAATCTCATCCTCACTGTCAGACTCTGAATTGACAGAGACATGATCCTCATATTCTTCACTTTCCAAAGTGGAAGACGCTTCTTCCACAGTAGCTTCTCTCTCTGCAAAGATTATTTCTAAGGCCATTTATTTGTTGTGTCCCTCCCCCAATTTGCACCTGGCTGGGGTAGAGCGTGTTAAAATACAGATTTTTTTACAGTGCATCGAAATAATGTAACAAATGAATGTATTGTAATAACATTGTGCAGTTTTGTGCAAGACATTGTGTAGTATCGCACACTACATAGAGTGCGAGAAAAGCAGGAGACATGCAGACAGGCAGGGAGAATGACAGGTTCTTGATGCTATGTTTAAACAGCAGGCCCAGGGAGGAGGAAGACAGAGTGAAGGCACACAGCAAATGTTTTGTTGTTTTCACCTACACACACACTTTTCCACACTTTTATTACCCTCGGGTCCAGTGGACCCGAACACCACATATGTAATATAAATGTGTAAGGAGGTGCACAGTGTACACTCAATGAAAATGTGTTATTTTACGTGTTTGTCACAGAAAATGAGCCAAGGCCAATGATTCTCAGGTTGAAAGAATTATTCATTGTATAATTTTTATTTTAGCAAACATTGAAAATGGGTCCCACAGACCCAAACACCAGGGTTAAGCTGGCAGTATTTTGAGACAGGCTTGAATAAGCTAATTTGCCTTATTCTCTGTAATAATGGTATGGGGATAATAAAGCATTTTCTTTTGTTAAGTGGTTTCTTGCATCAAACAACACACCACCATTTTCAGTCACCTCCTTGTCTGAAGGACAGGTTAATGTCAAACCCTGCATTATTTTTTCCAAAGTCTCATGGAATGTAGGCAGGCCTACATTGAACCCCACACATTGCCTGCTACTGTAGATTGAATGATAGAACAGCATTTCCAATGTTAAAATGTTATGGGATGCATTTTCTCCATTGTTTTTGATGGTAGGCCACTCTGGTAGGCCTACATTATGATCAAATAGCCACAGTAGCCTACTTGGTCACTGTTAAAAAGCAGGTACAGCCTCAGTGTTCACAGTAAATGTGCGCTGGAAGTTGCACAGAATTTTCACAACATTCAAGTTTTCGCTCAGCAGACCTGAAATTTGCTCAGTGCCGAGAAAAAATTAGAGGGAACATCGCTGCAGATTATTGTTGGATTTGAGAAAGGCGCTCCTCCATCACTGCTTTTGTCCATTCACGTCACAGGCCATAGATCGGTGCACCGCAGCTCAGGTTAATAGAACTCCCTCATTGTGCTAGGCTAGGGAAACAAGCGGATAAGGCAGATGGGCAACAAGCGGATTTGAACAGATAGGAATGCCAGATGTCCCAACTCGGCCCTTTCCTCTATGCTAAACTCAACTTCTTTACATACAGACATGTAAGCCGGAACATTGGTACATTGTTGGAGGCAACCAGTCTGTCCAGAGAGACTACCATCCGGTTATGTATTATCGATTTGTTGGCTGTTGTACTGGCTAACAGAAAGTGCCAGTGGTTTAATCTTGTAATTTAAAGAGAAACTCGTAATAAAATTATATGTTTTTCATAAAGTATTGTTTGGTCCATTGTAATGCTCAGAACTCGTGATCCAACTCAATAGGTGGCCTGTTACAAACCTGTGTCTTCCTATGGTTGAGATGTTCCCCCTCAGTAAACAGGAACTGCCGTAGTCTGTTAGTTCTGCCATTTTAGGTAACCCTATAGGCGGCAGGTGTTACTTAGTCATATGGCCAATAAAATATTCTGTAAATATAATTACACTTATACAAACACTAACCTGTTTCTTGAACACCAGTGTTTTTTTTAGGACAAGAATGCCTGTAACCTTTAGGACAATGTCTCTATCACAGGTCTCCAAGGGTATAGTTAGGGTATATCGTTGATAACATAACTTGTGATGGTTTAAATGTTCAGATTGGGCATGACAAAATTAATGAAGTAATCTTCCAACGTTGTGTTATTTACATTATACCACACACAACCTTTTCAAGGCGATATGCATTGAATGTAAGATTTTCACCTTCGTGAAGTAAGATGCATCTTTAAAAGTAATGACTTAAGTAACAACTTTATTGTTCAAGCAAATATATGGTGTAAACAGTACTGGAGGGGCAGAGCAAGCAGGTAGGCTTCCTAAATCTTTGGGGATACACTGAGGGAGGAGTTTCAGAGTCACCGGCTGGGCAGGGGTGAAGCCATTGTCTACTGAAGGGGGTGGCTCTCCCATAGACACCAATGCGATAGCATCTGGGTCTGGTCTACTTACTTCATTGACTTTCATTAAAACAGAAAATAATTATAGAGTGGGATGTCTCACTTCCTCCTACTCTTCCGTGAAGCTCGTCATTCAATTGACTAGAGGTTATCCGGTGGGGTCTAGCTGACCAAGAGGTTATACGTTGGGGCCCAGCTGAGGCCACTATGAAGGAGACAGGAGACCACGTGGAGACGGGGAGAAAAATGTGGACGGACAACTTGATTGGAGTCCACCTGTGGTAAATTCAATTGATTGGACATGATTTGGAAAGGTACACACCTGTCTATATAAAGGACCCTGTCATGTCCTGGCCAGAGATAGCCCTTTTTTGGCTTCTCTATGGTGTTTGTGGTCAGGACGTGATCAGGAGTTTTGTTCTATGTGGTGTATTTCTTTGTTTTGGTTTCATTGATGGTTCCCAATTAGAGGCAGCTAGGTTTCGTTACCTCTAATTGGGGACCATATTTAAGTTTGTAATTCCTCACTGATTTCGTGGGTCGTTTGTATTTCTGTGTGCCTGTGTTGTGCCACACCAGCGTTACGGTCTGTTTCGTGTTTGTTGTTTTTGCCAGTTTCACTACGTAAATAAAGTATGTATACTGGAACCCTCGCTGCATCTTGGTCCGCTCCTGTTGATGATCGTGACAGACCCACAGTTGACAGTGCATGTCAGAGCAAAAACCAAGCCATGAGGTTGAAGGAATTGTCCGTAGAGCTCAGAGAAAGGATTGTGTCGAGGCACAGAGGGTCCCAAATATTTATGCAGCATTGAAGGTCTCCAAGAACACTGTGGCCTCCATCATTCTTAAATGGAAGAAGTTTGGAACCACCAAGACTCTTTTTAGAGCTGGCTGCCCGGCCAATCTGAGCAATCGGGGGAGAAGGGCCTTGGTCAGGGAGGTGACCAAGGACCCTATGGTCACTCTGACAGAGCTCCAGAGTTCCTCTGTGGAGATGGAATAACCTTCCAGAAGGACAACCATTTCTGCAGCACTCCACCAATCAGGCCTTTATGGTAGAGTGGTCAGATGGAAGCCACTCATCAGTAAAAGGCACACGACAGCCTGCTTGGAGTTTGCCAACAGGCACCTAAAGGGCTTTCAGACCATGAGAAATAAGATTTTCTGGTCTAATGAAACCAAGATTGAACTCTTTGGCCTGAATGCCAAGTGTCAGGTCTGAAGGAAACCTGGCACCATCCCTACGGTGAAGCATGGTGGTGGCAGAATCATGCTGTGGGGATGCTTTTCAGCGGCAGGGACGGGGTGACTAGTCAAGATCGAGGGAAAAATGAACGGAGCAAAGTACAGAGAGATCCTTGATGAAAATCTGCTCCAAAGTGCTCAGGGCCTCAGTCTGGGGGCGAAGGTTCACCTTCCAACAGGACAACGACCCTAAGCACACAGCCAAGTCTCTGAATGTCCTTGATTGGCCCAGCCAGAGCCAGGACTTGAACCTGATCAAACATCTCTGGAGAGACCTGAAAATAGCTGTGCAACTATGCTCCCCACCCAACCTGACAGAGCTTGAGGGGATCTGCAGAGAAAAAAATAGGAGAAACTACCTAAATACAGGTGTGCCAAGCTTGTAGCGTCATACCCAAGAAGACTCGAGGCTGTAATTGCTACCAAAGGTTCTTCAACAAAGTACTGAGTAAAGGGTCTGAATACTTATGTAAATGTGTTATTTCTGGGGGTTTTATGGATTTTTTTTTACGACAGTCATACTATGGATCATTTAGCCATTTGATTTAGAATTTTGGGACCCCTTTAGGTATCCCCACATTTTCTTTTATAAAATATTGATTTTGATCTTTATTACTAAAGCCGATATAATTGAGACGCATCCAATGCAAAATAAAACATATCTCTAGCTTAAACTGACAGATTTTGATGGGGATTTTTTGGTTATGTAATTAGATTGGCGCAGCAGTGAGTTAATCAACTCTAGGTGGTTAGCAGTCTGATGGTCTGTTTTTCAGTCTCTCGGTCCCTGCTTTTATGCACCTGTACTGACCTCGCCTTCTGGATGATAGCGGTGTGACCAGGCCGTGGCTTGGGTGGCTGAGGTCCTTGATGATCTTCTTGGCCTTCCTGTGACACCGGGTGCTATAGATGACCTGGAGGGCAGGCAGTGTGCCCCGGTGATGCGTTGGGCAGACCGCACCACCCTCTGGAGAGCCCTACGGTTGTGGACGGTGCAGTTGCCGTACCAGGCGGTGATACAGCCCAACTGGATGCTCTCAATGGTGCATCTGTAAAAGTTTGTGAGGGTGTTAGGGGCCAAGCCAAATTTCTTCAGGCTCCTGAGGTTGAAGAAGCGCTGTTGCGCATTCTTCACCACGCTGTCTGTGTCTGTGGACATTTCAGATTGTCAGTGATGTGTATACCGAGGAACTTGAAGCCTTTCACCTTCTCCACTGCGGCACCGTCGATGTAGATGGGGCTATCTCCTAAAGTCCACGATCAGCTCCTTCATTTTGTTGACATTGAGGGAGAGGAAGTTTTCCTGGCACCACACCGCCAGGGCCCTCAACTCCTTCCTGAAGGCAGTCTTGTCATTGTTGGTAATCAGGCCTACTACCATTGTGTCGTCTGCAAACTTGATGATTGAGTTGGAGGCGTGTGTGGCCACACAGTTATGGTGAACAGGGAGTACAGGAGGGGGCCGAGCACACCCTTGTGGGGCCCCTGTGTTGAGTATCAGATGTACATAGTGTAAAAGCTCTTAAGTTACAATGTTTTCGTTATAATATCTTTATAACAATTTTAATGACATCACAAAATAGACATACATTTTCCATATTCCATCTCTCATCATTCCCAACATTCGAATTCTTCTGTTTTAGATGTAATACTTACCTACACCTTACCTATATTACTTATCTTGAATTTGGCTCCCCCTATTGTTGATCTTGTTGAAGTTGGTCATTGTTACCTCATGTAGAGCTCAGATTGCTCTGTTTCAGTTGTCTGCTTACAATCTTCATCCATCCTTTACGTTGTATGCCTTAGGAAGCTTTGCCAGTGAGTATTTTCATTGATTTTGCATATATCTTTAGTTTCAGAGCATTATTTGTGGAATTTGGATGTGTATGTTAACTTTGTGGAATAGATGGACAGCACTAACTTAATTAACCAGTATGTTAGCCTAGCTTTTGCTAGTTGTCAGTGTGAGCAAAATATCAGGTTATGTTCATATCTAGTTTGTATTTAAGGACAGATTACATTGTCTTATGCAGACATTGCTGTCTTTATTTCAGTTTCACGCTGTTTCAATTCAATAAATCTTGTGAACATGGAGATTATGCTTTGAGGGTTATTGATGTGAAGGCGTTTATCTTGCTGTCAAAATATGCACAGGAACGCATACGGAGGACAGTATAGCGAAATTACAGCACTCTAGCGGGCAGGACCACAAGTTGGATCAAGCAACAGACACTGCTAATCCGTCACATTGCCAATAGAGGCCTACGACAATTACGTCAGTGTACAGACAACCTACAACACACTATGGCCGAGGAGCAGGCATCCACCTTCAAGACCAGGTCTTGTGCCTCAGCCTCATTCCACCATTCAAGCAGCTCATCTACGGCCGCCATGGCTAGGGCAAAAGAAGAAGCTGCAAAAGCTTGTTTCTCCTTTGCGGAGAAAGAAGAATGAGAATAGAAAAAGTACAGTTAGAAGCATCTATGGACGTGCTGAAATAGGAAAAGGAAGCGGCAGCAGCAGTGGCTGAAGCTGAGGCTCTAGAAGCCGCTGCTGATTTAAGCAGTCAGAAAAGTAGCTGCAGACTCAAGCTCGACCACACAGCGATCTCATGGAGCAAGCTAAATCCTACGACACTCCCAAGCCAATGACAGGAGTAGAGCCGTCCTCTGACAAGAAAATGCAGGGATATTACAGGCCAGAGCCTGCACGTAACACCCTATTACAACGTCTCAAGCCTGAGATCAGTTCCTCTCCTGTTGACACCACTACTGTTGTAGACCGCCGCTTCCCTAATCCAGAGTCAAGGCCAGCCCAACAGTTTCACCTCACCTCTAGCATACACGGTTCCCTTCGAGAAGGCCAGAACAACAGTTGGACCCAAAGATCTATGCACAATGACGGAAGTCATCCACCTGCTCCACATTACAAGCGCACATGGGAAGAACCCCAAAGTGAGAACCCAAATGTTACCGACTTCGTGAGGTACTTCACTCGTCGCGAGCTCATCACCACGGGTCTACTCCAATTTGATGACCAACCGGAGAGCTACAGGGCTTGGCGGTGCTCCTTTCACAATGCCATCAGAGGTTTAGACTTAACATACGGTGAGGAAATGGATCTTCTAGTTAACTTCTTAGGGAGCGGCTCCCGAGGTGACGGTTTTGGAGAGTCTGCCGTGCCCAAAGTAAAATGCCCCCCACTCAGGCCCAGAAAATAGGATATGCACATAATTATTACTATTGGATAGGAAACACTCTGAAGTTTCTAAAAGTGTTAACATAATGTCTGTGAGTATATCAGAACGGATATAGCAGGCGAAAACCCGAGGAATTTCTGTCCTGGAAAAAGTGTTTTTGACACATTGCCTTATTTTGAACCCCTCCCTATTGAAAACAGCCATTTCTGGGAGTAAGATTGCAGTACCTATTGCTTCCACTGGATGTCAACAGTCTCTAGACAGTGTTTGGTGATGTTATAGTTGCTCTGGATGGTAATAGAAGAAGAATTTCGAACTGGTCATCGGATGTAAACAGAAGAGGATGCGCGTTCACGGGCTCGCGGCTGTGGTTTTTTCCTTTCCTATCGTCCAGTTTATAATTCGGTTGAAATATTATACTAAATATACATAAGTGTTCCTAAGGATACATTATCAATTATGTTTGATTGTTCTTGGACAAGTGTATAGGTATAGGTTGAACTCGTTCTCTTCACGGTTCAATGGGCGAGTGGACGCTGTATTTTATGGTCATAACGCGCCAACCAAACAGAGATTTATGGATATAATAAATGACTTTTTCTAAAAAAAGAACCATTGGATGTCTTCGTTGGACACTTGGGAAGCCCTCAGCAGAAGTTCTTCAAAAGGTAAGGGATTTGTTTTTGCTGTGAAATGTGTTTTGTGTGAACCGCGATGGTTTATTAATTTATGTTAATGAGAAAATATTGGAGGCGCTACCATCAAACAATCAAATGTTGTGCTTTTGCCGTAAAGCCTTTTTGAAATCTGACAACGCTGTGATATTGCCAAGAAGCAGAGCTTTGATGACTATGCAACACTTGTATATTGATGAATGTTTAATAATTAGCGCCCCACCACTCCGTTAAGTAGTTAAGTGGCTTGGAAAAGAGTCTGCTGAACATATAAAACGAAACCGGGCCGTTCATGTAAACCATCCAGAACAAGGTCTGCGAATGGTTTGGGATAGACTTGAGGACTGCTACGGTTCGCCAGAGGTGATTGAGAGTACGCTCACCAAACGAATCGACAGTTTCCCCAAGATCTCCAACAAGGATTACCTAAAGCTGAGGGGGTTGGAGCTTCAGTCCGCCAAGGCCGAAGGAGACCTCCCTGGCTTGACTTTGTCATCCAGCAAGCCAGAATCAGGAACGACCCCATTTTCAACCTTGTTGCCGATGTTCCTGCTAAGGCAGACAAAGTTCCCTGGAAGCAAAGCAGACAGAGAGAAATCTCTTCACAAAACAGAGGTATACCTACCTCCTCTGAAAAGCCGATCAAGAAAGCCAAGAACTCCTATTCACAAGAGGCCTCACCCCTTATGGAAGTGCTCCGCCTTCCGTGAGAAACCACTGGACCAACGCAAGGCTTATGCTTTTGGCATATGCTTTAGGTGTTGTTCATCCTCCTTTCACTTTGCCAAGAACTGCAAGTCAAGCGTTAGCTGCGCAGAATGTGAAAGTGAGAGTCATAACACTGCCCTTCATCCAGGACCACCCCCCTGGGTCAAAAAAACAGACCTTCCTACAGACCACGGTGAGGAGGAAGAGCTCACACCTCCTTCCGATGTAACGTCTCAGTATACACAAGTCTGCGGCGGGAACCTCACCGACAGGTCTTGCTCTAGGATCTGCCTCTTCAAAATGTACCCAACAGGAGACCGAGATAGAGCAGTGAAATTCTATGCCATCCTCAACGAGCAAAGCAACAGATCATTGGTTCATTCTGAGTTCTTCGATATCTTCAGGGTACAAGGCCCCAGCTCTCCCTACTCTCTTAAGACCTGCGCCGGCGTGATGGAGACAGTAGGAAGAAGAGCCAACGGTTACCAGGTAGAATCTATGGATGGGCAAGTCAGTATTCCGCTGCCAACTTTCATCGAGTGTAATGAGATCTCCGAACAACCGATCTGAGATCCCAACTCCCCAACTCCTGACGCAACGTTCACCATGCTCACCTGAAACTCCTTGCTCACCTCATCCCAGAACTCAAACCCAAGGCTCCCATCATGCTCCTTCTTGTAAGAGACATTATCAGAGTCCCTAAGGTACGCAAGCAAGTTAATTGGCCCCATGACTCACCATACGCCCAAAAGCTTGACTTAATTGCTACAGTATGTTAGCCTAGCTTTTGCTAGTTGTCAGTGTGAGCAAAATATCAGGCTACGTTCATATCTAGTTTGTATTTTAGGACAGATTACATTGTTTTATGCCAACATTGTTGTCTTTGTTTCAGTTTCACGCTGTTTCAACTCTATAAATCTTGTGACATGGCCACACTGCCCTCCACACTACCCTCTTCCCCCTACTCAATTACCCCTAAAACCTCCCTCCCATGCCATACATGTAAAATCAAATTTCATGGCTTCTCAACCTTTCATAATTTCTGTTCCCAAGAAATTTGAGCTCCTGGTTGTAGATGTGTCCATAAACCAGAATACACGTTCATTTGTTGCTGGGATTTACCACCCCCCTGCTGTATGGTGGATGCTATTGGTGCTATATCTGAGTGTTTAACACATTTTCTGTCCTCGGAGTTGGTCATTTTAAAGGGATTTTAATCTGGATTGGCTATCCCTTGCCAGAAAATCAATTTAAGAGTATATGCATTGATTTTAATCTGACTCAATAGTTACCCCACTCTTCCACCAAGGCACCTGAAAGTTCCCGGACATTCCTGGGGGGAATGGCCCTAGCCCTCACCCTCCGATCCAACAGGTCCCACACGTACTCAATGGGATTGAGATCCGGGCTCTTCGCTGGCCATGGCAGAACACTGACATTCCTGTCTTGCAGGAAATCACGCACCGAACGAGCAGTATGGCTGGTGGCATTGTCATGCTGGAGGGTCATGTCAGGATGAGCCTGCAGGAAGGGTACCACATGAGGGAGGAGGATGTCTTCCCTGTAACGCACAGTGTTGAGATTGCCTGCAATGACAACAAACTCAGTCCGATGATGCTGTGACACACCGCCCCAGACCATGACAGACCCTCCACCTCCAAATCGATCCCGCTCCAGAGTACAGGCCTCGGTGTAATGCTCATTCCTTCGACGATAAACACGATGGTGAGACAAAACCATGACTTGTCAGTGAAGAGCACTTTTTGCCAGTCCTGTCTGGTCCAGCGATGGTGGGTTTGTGCCCATAGGCGACGTTGTTGCCGGTGATGTCTGGTGAGGACCTACCTTACAACAGGCCTGTAAGTCACATCTGCAGTCCTCATGCATCCTTGCAGCATGCCTAAGAAATGTTCACACAGATGAGCAGGGACCCTGGGCATCTCTCTTTTGGTGTTTTTCAGAGTCAGTAGAAAGGCCTCTTTAGTGTCCTAAGTTTTCATAACTTGTGACCTGTGACCAGCTGTAAGCTATTAGTGTCTTAACTGTTCCACAGGTGCATGTTCATTAATTGTTTATGGTTGATTTTATTTTTTTTATTTAACTAGGCAAGTCAGTTAAGAACAAATTCTTATTTACAATGACGGCCTAGGAACTGCCTTGTTCAGGGGCAGAACGACAGATTTTTACCTTGTCAGCTCGGGGATTCGATCCACCAACCTTTCGGTCACTGGCCCAACTCTCTAACCACTAGGCTACTTGCCGCCCCATTGAACAAGCATGGGAAGCACAATTAAGATCTGTTGGGTTATTTGGATTTTTACGAATTATCTTTGAAAGACAGGGTCCTGAAAAAGGGACGTTTCTTTTTTTGCTGAGTTTAGAATAGCCCATCTTAAAAATAAGACATTTCCGAGGCTATGTGGTCCTTGAAAAGTAATTGGTTATGCTAGCCTATTAAGAACTTCTGCTGCTCTAATATCTGTGATTTAATTTCTGATCAGTTTTTATGAGAGCTGTAGCCGCGTTTGTTTGTTTCCTGCCTGTGTCAACTGAAGGATGTTGCGCTAGTCTGTTGCACTTGAGGTTATTTTGAGCAAGACAACATCGAATGTTGGCTTCAACTTGGTTTTCCATACAAATCGTTCCCAAATGGAATGCGATTATTGGTCGTTTTCTTGTTTTAAAACATGATACAATAACCCCTCAATAACTTTTCAATCTCAAATGGCGAGACTGACTAGCTACCACATGACACTATGGAGCATGTTGTCTATTAGTCATGCCCACATTATTCTGACATATTTTAGAATGTAAAAATTATGTGAATGTCAATGCATAATACCATTGGGTAGGCCTATTAAAAAATGCATTATTCTTAGTGATAATGCATACTTTTTTGTATATATTTTTGGGGGGACTTTTTTTCTATAGGCTATTACAACAATGAAATATAAAATGTAGGTCCTTACAAATTACAATTAAGTGCTAAAAAAAATCCTTAAGTCCTTGAATTTGACTTGCCAATGTCTCTATGAACCCTATATAGACTACTTGCACAGCCCACAAATTAAAGATAAAATCACCTGCAATTGAAATTATGTGGGTAACTAGCCCCCCCTAAAAACAATGTCTAAATGCTGACACAAAAAAGCAACGTTTGGGGAAAAAAATTGTATGTGGATGAAGGTTATGCTTAGGTGAATAAACTAAAAAGGGAAATAAATGGCTACAGTTTACACTTTTTTAGGTATTTCTTGAAATGTTGTTTTACTCAGCACTTTGTTGAAGCACCTTTAGCAGCGGTTACAGCCTCGAGTCTTCTTGGGTATGACGCTACAAGCTTAGCACACATCTATTTGGGGAGTTTCTCCCATTCTTCTCTGCAGATCCTCTCAAGCTCTGTCAGGTTGGATAGGGGAGCCTCGCTGCACAGTTATTTTCAGGTATCTCCAGAGATGTTTGATCAGGTTCAAGTCCGGGCTTTGGCTGGAACAATCAAGGACATTCAGAGACTTGTCCCAAAGCCACTCCTGCATTGTCTTGGCTGTGTGCTTAGGGTCGTTGTCCTGTTGGAAGGTGAACCTTCCCCCCCAGTCTGAGGCCCTGAGCGCTCTGAAGCAGGTTTTCATCAAGGATCTCTCTGTACTTTGCTCCATTCATCTTTTCCTCGATCCTGAGTAGTCTCCCAGTCACTGCCACTGAAAAGCATCCCCACAGCATGATGCTGCCACCACCATACGTCACCGAAGGGATAGTGCCAGGTATAATCCAGACATGACGCTTGGCTTTCAGGCCAAAGAGTTCAATCTTGGTCTCATTTGACCAGAGAATCTTGCTTCTCATGGTCTGAGAGTCCTTTAGGTGCCTTTTGGCAAACTCCAAGCGGGCTGTCATGTGCCTTTTACTGAGGACTGGCTTCCATCTGACCACTCTACCATAAAGGCCTGATTGGTGGAGTGCTGCAGAGATGATTGTCCTTCTTGAAGGTTCTCGCATCTTCACAGAGGATCTCTGAAGCTCTGTCAGAGTGACCACCAGGTTCTTGGTCAGCTCAGCCTTCAACACCATTTGTAACCTCCAAGCTCATTATTTAGCTTGGGGCCCTGGGTGTGAACCCTGCCCTGTGCAACTGGGTCCTGGACTTCCTGACAGCCCGCCCCCAGGTGGTAAGAGTAGGCAACAACACGTCTTCCACACTGATCCTTAACACTGGGGCCCCTCAGGGGTGTGTACTTAGTCCCCTCCTGTATTCCCTGTTCACCCACGACTGCGTGGCCAAACACGACTCCAACAACATCATTAAGTTTGCTGACGACACAACAGTGGTAGGCCTGATCACCGACAATGATGAGACGGCCTGTAGGGAGGTGGTCAGAGCACTGGCAGTGTGGTGCCAGGACAACAACCTCTCCCTCAATGTGAGCAAGACAAAGGAGCTGATCGTGGACTACGGGAAAAGGTCCCCATTAACATCGACGGGGCTGTAGTGGAGCAGGTCGAGAGTTTCAAGTTCGTTGGTGTCCACATCACCAACGAACTATCATGGTCCAAACATACCAAGACAGTTGTGAGCAGGGCACGACAAAACCTTTTCCCCCTAGGAGACTAAAAAGATTTGTCATGGGCCCCCATCCAGGACTTATGTAATAGGCGGTGTCAGAGGAAAGCCCATAAAATTGTCAGATTCCAGTCACCCAAGTTATAGACTGTTTTCTCTGCTACCGCATGGCAAGCGGTACCGGAGCGCCAAGTCTAGGACCAAAAGGTTCCTCAACAGCCCCCAAGCCATTAGACTGCTGAACAATTCATAAAAATCGCCACCGGACAATTTACATTGACGCCCCGTTGTACACTGCTGCTACTCACTGTTTGTTTGTTACCTATGCATAGTCACTTGGCCCCCACCTACATGTACAGATTACCTCAACTAGCCTGTACCCCTGCACACTGACTCGGTACCGGTGCCCCCTGTATATAGCCTCGTTATTGTTATTCTTATTGTGTTACTTTTTATTATAACTTTTTATTTTAGCCTACTCTGTAAATATTTTCTTCTTCTTGATCTGCACTGTTGGTTAAGGGCTTGTAAGTAAGCATTTCACAGTAAAGTCTAAGCTTGTTATATTCAGCGCATGTGGCAAATAAAGTTTGATTTGATTTGAAGACCCTCACAAACTTTTACAGATGCACAATTGAGAGCATCCTGTCTGGCTGTATCACCGCCTGGTACGGCAACTGCACAGCCCGCAACCACAGTCCTCTCCAGAGGGTGGTGCAGTCTGCCCAACGCATCATCGGGGGTAAACTACCTGCCCTCCAGGACACCTACAGCATCCGATGTCACAGGAAGGCCAAAAAGATCATCAAGGACATCAACCACCCAAGCCAAGGCCTGTTCACCCCACTATCATCCAGAAGGTGACGTCAGTACAGGTGCATTAAAGCTGAGACCGAGACTGAAAAACAGCTTCTATCTCAAGGCCATCAGACTGTTAAATAGCCATCACTAGCCAGCTACCCCCCGGTTACTCAACCCTGCACCTTAGAGGCTGTTGCCCTATGTACATAGACATGGAATCACTGGTCACTTTAATAATGGAACACAAGTCACTTTAATAATGTTTACATACTGCTTAACTCATTTCATATGTATATACTCTATTCTATTCTACTGTATTTTAGTCAATGCCACTCCGACACTTATTTTACACTGAACACAAATATAAATGCAACTTGCAACAATTTAGAAGGTTTTACTGAGTTACAGTTCATATAACAAAATCAGTCAATTTAAATTAATTAATTAGGCCTGAACCTATGGATTTCACATGCCTGGGAATCCAGATATGGATCTGTTGGTCACCGATACTGTTCTGATAGCTGTACTTCAGTACAAACTATTATAATGCCCTATGTTGTCATCTAGGAATTGTATACAGATCTTTGCAACATGGGGCTGTGCATTATCATGCTGAAACATCAAATCAAATTGTATTTGTCACATACAGATGGTTAGCAGATGTTAATGCGAGTGTAGCGAAATGCTTGTGCTTCTAGTTCCGACCATGCAGTAGTATCTAACAAGTAACCTAACAATTTCACAACAAGTACCTTATACACACAAGTGTAAAGGAATGAATACGAGTATGTACATAAGAATATATGGATGAGCGATGGCTGACCGGCATAGGCAAGATGCAGTAGATGGTATATAGTACAGTATATACATGTGAGATGAGTAGTGTAGGATATGTAAACATTATATAAATGGCATCGTTTAAAGTGGCTAGTGATACATTTATTACATCCACTTTTTAATTATTAAAGTGGCTAGAGATTTGAGTCGATGGCCGAACGGCATAGGCAAGATTCAGTAGATGGTATAGAGTACAGTGTATACATTTGATATGAGTAATGTTGGATATGTAAACATTATATACAAAATTGTTTAAAGTGGCTAGTGATACATTTCTTACATCCAATTTTCTATTATTTAAAGTGGTTAGAGATTTAAGTCAGTATGTTGGCAGCAGCCACTCAATGTTAGTGATGGCTGTTTAACAGTCTGATGGCCTTGAGATAGAAGCTGTTTTTCAGTCTCTCGGTCCCAACTGACCTCGCCTTCTGGATGATAGCGGGGTGAACAGGCAGTGGCTCGGGTGGTTGTTGTCCTTGATGATCTTTTTGGCCTTCCTGTGACATCTGGTGGTGTAAGTGTCCTGGAGGGCAGGTAGTTTACCCCCGGTGATGCGTTGTGCAGTCCTCACTACGCTCTGGAGAGCCTTACGGTTGTGGGCGGAGCAGTTGCCGTACCAGGCGTTGATACAGCCCGACAGGATGCTCTCGATTGTGCATCTGTAAAAGTTTGTGAGTGTTTTTGGTGACAAGCCGAATTTCTTCAGCCTCCTGAGGTTGAAGAGGCACTGTTGCCCCTTCTTCACCACGCTGTCTGTGTGGGTGGACCATTTCAGTTTGTCCGTGATGTGTACGCTGAGGAACTTAAAACTTTCCACCTTCTCCACTGAGGTGATGAGGTGATGAGGTGATGGCGGCGGATGAATGGCACGATAATGGGTCTCATTACGGTGTCTTTGTGCATCTAAATTGCTATCAATAAAATGCAATTGTGTTCATTGTCCGTAGCATATGCCTGCCCATACAATGTTGACATCAGCAAACAGCTCGCCATCTGCCTGGTACAGTTGAAACCGGGATTCATCCATGAAGAGCACAATTCTCCCATGTGCCAGTGGCCATTGAAGGTGAGCATTTGCCCACTGAAGTCGGTTTACGACGCCGAACTGCAGGCAGGTCAAGTCCCGAGCACACAGATGAGCTTCCCTGAGATGGTTTAAGACAGTTTGTGCAGAAATTCTTCGGTTGTACAAATCGACAGTTTCATCAGCTGTCTGGGTGGCTGGTTTCAAACGATCCCACAGGTGAATTTTTATTCTATTTTTTTATTTATTTTATTTAACCTTTATTTAACCAGGTAGGCAAGTTGAGAACAAGTTCATTTACAACTGCGACCTGGCCAAGATAAAGCAAAGCAGTTCAACACATAGTTACACATTGGAATAAACAAACACTCAGTCAATAATACAGTAGGGAAAAAAACTAATCTATATACAATGTGTGCAAATGAGGTAGGATAAGGAACATAAGGCAATAAATAGGCCATGGCGGCAAAGTAACTACAGTATAGCAATTTAACACTGGAATGGTAAATGTGCAGTAGATGAATGTGCAAAGTAAAAATACTGGGGTGCAAAAGAGCAAGATAAATAAATGACTACGGTAGGGGATGAGGTAGTTGGTTGGGCTATGTACAGGTGCAGTGATCTGTGAGCTTCTCTGACAGCTGGTGCTTAAAACTAGTGAGGGAGATAAGTGTCTCCAGTTTCTACGATTTTTGTAGTTCGTTCCAGTCATTGGCAGAGAACTGGAAGGAAAGGCGGCCAAAAGAGGAATTGGCTTTGGGGGTGACCAGTGAGATATACCTGCTGGAGCGAGTGCTACGGGTGGGTGCTGCTATGGTTACCAGCGAGCTGAGATAAGGCGGGGCTTTACCTAGCAGGGACTTGTAGATGACCTGGAGCCAGTGGGTCTGGTGACGAGTATGTCGCAAGGGCCAGCCGACTAGAGCATACAGGTCGCAGTGGTGGGTGGTATAAGGGGCTTTGGTGACAAAGCGGATGGCAGTGTGATAGACTGCATCCAGTTTGCTGAGTAGAGTATTGGAAGCTGTTTTGTAGATGACATCGCCGAAGTCGAGGATCGGTAGGATAGTCAGTTTTACTAGTGCAAGTTTGGCAGCATGAGTGAAGGAGGCTTTGTTGCGAATAGAAAGCCGATTCTAGATTTAATTTCGGATTGGAGATGTTTAATGTGAGTCTAGAAGGAGAGTTTACAGTCTAGCCAGACACCTAGGTATTTGTAGTTGTCCACGTATTCTAGGTCAGAGCCGTCCAGGGTAGTGATGCTAGTCGGGCGGGCGGGTGCAGGCAGCGAACGGTTGAAAAGCATGCATTTGGATTTACTACCGTTTAAAAGCAGTTGGAGGCCACGGAAGGAGTGTTGTATGGCATTGAAGCTTGTTTGGAGGTTAGTTAACACAGTGTCCAAAGAAGGGCCAGAAGTATACAGAATGGTGTCGTCTGCATAGAGGTGGATCAGAGAATCACCAGCAGCAAGAGCGACATCATTGATGTATACAGAGAAGAGAGTCGGCCCAAGAATTGAACCCTGTGGCACCCCCATAGAGACTGCCGGAGGCCCGGACAACAGGCCCTCCGATTTAACACACTGAACTCTGTCGACAAAGTAGTTGGTGAACCAGGCGAGGCAATCATTAGAGAAACCAAGGCTGTTGAGTCTAACGATAAGGATGTGGTGATTGACAGAGTCGAAAGCCTTGGCCAGGTCAATGAATACGCCTGCACAGTAATGTCTCTTATCGATGGCGGTTATGATATCGTTTAGTACCTTGAGCGTGGCTGAGGTGCACCCGTGACCAGCTCGGAAACCGGATTGCACAGCGGAGAAGGTACGGTGGGGTTCGAAGTGGTTAATGATCTGTTTATTAGCTAGGCTTTCAAAGACTTTAGAGAGGCAGGGCAGGATTGATATAGGTCTATAGCAATTTGGGTCTAGGGTGTCACCCCCTTTGAAGAGAGGGATGACCGCGGCAGCTTTCCAATCTTTTGGTATCTCGGACGACACCAAAGACAGGTTGAGCAGACTGGTAATATGAGTTGCAACAATGGCAGCAGATAGTTTTAAAAAAAGAGGGTCCAGATTATCTAGTACAGCTGATTTGTACGGGTCCAGATTTTGTAGCTCTTTCAGAACATCTGCTATCTGGATTTTGGTGAAGGAGAAGCTGTGAAGGCTTGGACAAGTAGCTGCGGGGGGGGCGGAGCTGTTGGCCGGGGTTGGGGTAGCCAGGAGGAAAGCATGGCCAGCCGTAGAGAAATGCTTATTGAAATTTTCGATTATCATGGATTTGTCGGTGGTGACCGTGTTACCTAGCCTCAGTGCAGTGGGCAGCTGGGAGGAGGTGCTATTGTTCTCCATGGACTTGACAGTGTCCCAAAACTTTTTGGAGTTAGAGCTACAGGATGCAAATTTCTGTTTGAAAAAGCTAGCCTTTGCTTTCCTGACTGATTGCGTGTATTGGTTCCTGACTTCCCTGAACAGTTGCATATCGTGGGGACTATTCGATGCAATAGCAGTCCGCCACAGGATGTTCTTGTGCTGGTCAAGGGCAGTCAGGTCTGGAGTGAACCAAGGGCTGTATCTGTTCTTAGTCCTACATCTTTTGAAAGGGGCATGCTTATTTAAGATGGTGAGGAAGTTGCTTTTAAAGAACGACCAGGCATCCTCGACTGACGGAATTATTCATTATTCTGCCAGGATACCCGGGCCAGGTCGATTAGAAAGGCCTGCTCGCAGAAGTGTTTTAGGGAACGTTTGACAGTGATAAGGGGTGGTCGTTTGACCGCGGACCCATAGCGGATGCAGGCGATGAGGCAGTGGTCGCTGAGATCCTGATTTAAAACAGCAGAGGTGTATTTGGAGGGCAAGTTGGTCAGGATAATGTCTATGAGGGTGCCCATGTTTACAGATTTAGGATTGTACCTGGTGGGTTCCTTGATGATTTGTGTGAGATTGAGGGCATCTAGCTTAGATTGTAGGACTGCCGGGGTGTTAAGCATATCCCAGTTTAGGTCACCTAACAGAACGAACTCTGAAGATAGATGGGGGGCAATCAATTCACATATGGTGTCCAGGGCACAGCTGGGAGCTGAGGGGGGTCTATAGCAGGCGGCAACAGTGAGAGACTTATTTCTGGAGAGATTAATTTTTAGAATTAGAAGTTCGAACTGTTTGGGCATAGATCTGGAAAGTATGACAGAACTTTGCAGGCTATCTCTGCAATAGATTGCAACTCCTCCCCCTTTGGCAGTTCTATCTTGGCGGAAAATGTTGTAGTTGGGTATGGAAATCTCCAAATTTTTGGTGGCCTTCCTAAGCCAGGATTCAGACACGGCCAGGACATCAGGGTTGGCGGAGTGTGCTAAAGCAGCGAGTAAAACAAACTTAGGGAGGAGGCTTCTGATGTTAACATGCATGAAACCAAGGCTTTTACGGTTACAGAAGTTAACAAAAGAGAGTGCCTGGGGCCTGGGAATAGGTGTGGTGCTGGGGGCTACAGGGCCTGGGTTTACCTCCACATCACCCGAGGAACAGAGGAGGAGCAGGATGAGGGTACGGCTAAAGGCTATCAGAACAGGACGTCTAGTGCGTTGGGAACAGAGAATAAAAGGAGCAGATTTCTGGGCGTGGTAGAATAGATTCAGGGTATAATGTGCAGACAGGGGTATGGCGGAGTGAGAGTATAGTGGAGGTAGGCCCAGGCACCAAGTGATGATAAGAGTGGTTGCATCTCTGGAGGTGCTGGTAATACTGGGTGAGGTCACCGCATGTGTGGGAGGTGGGACAAAGGAGGAATCTGAGGCATGCAGAGTGGTCCTAGGGGCTCCACTGTAAACTAAAACAATGATAATTATCCTAAACAACAGTAAACAGGGAATATTGACACTTGAGAGAGACATAAAGCAAGGCATAAAGCAAACACAGGTGTTGGTTGGGAGAGCTAGCTAGGACAACAATGGGTAAGACCGCAAAGGCTAGTCAGCTAAGACAACAGCAGGTAAAACTGGCGATGAATGGGCAGAGGGTTGGTTAGCAACACACAGGGCCTGAGTACGCGGCTGGGGCCGAAAGATAAAATAAATAAATAAATAAAAACAGAATGGAGTACCGTGATTAATGAATAGTCCTGCAAGCATCAGCTATGTAGCCGAGTGATCATAGGGTCCAGTGAACAGCAATAGATGGGGCAGGGAAGCCGCGAGGTAGTCGTTACTACGCCGGCACGCAGGAGAAGTTAGCAGGCCGTGGTTGGTAGAACCGTCTGCTCCGACGTCCGATGGAGGCCGGTTGCAGGCAGAGTGGATGGAGTAATCTTCGGCAGACCAGTCGAGGTGGTACGACGGGGCGTCGTGTCGAGAGGGATCCGAGCCAGATGGCGAGAGAGGTATTGTTGTTGCTAGCCGGGAGATGGGCCTGGCTCGCGGCTAGCTGGAGCTAGCTCCGGGGCAGGGGCGTTAGCCACTAGAGCCACTCGGTCACTCAGTGGCAGCTAGATCAGGTGTAGTGGTCCAGGGTTTACGGCAGGGATCCGGCGTTGTGGTGGAGAAACAGTCCGATGGTGGTAGGCTGGCAAGTATTATCCAGGCTAAAAAAGGCTGGTGTCTGTGCAGTAGGTTAAAGGCCGCTAGCGGTGGCTAACAGTGACTGAATAGCTAGTAGCTGGTTAGCTCACTAGCTCCCAATGGAATTCAGTCTAAAAAAAGTCACAAAAAAAATAGAGGTTAGGTAACACAATGGGTGAGGCAGGTTACCGGAAGGTATATTTAATATAAAAACGGAAGAGAGATTGAAAATACATTTGAAATATATACAAAAAAAGACGAAAAATACAAAGTACACGAGGGGACGAACAAAAACACGTCTGCAGATGGCGTAGCAGAAGCCGGATGTGGAGGCTGGTGTGGTTACAAATGGTCTGCGGTTGTGAGACCGGTTGGATGTACTGCCAAATTCTCTAAAACAACATTGGAGACGGCTTATGGTAGAGAAATTAACATTAAATTCTCTGGCAACAGCTCTGGTGGACATTCCTGCAGTCAGCATGCTAATTGCACTCTCAATCAAAACTTTAGACATCTGTGGCATTTTAGAGTGGCTTTTTATTTTCCCCAGCACAAGGTGCACCTGTGTAATGATCATGCTGTTTAATCAGCTTCTTGATATGCCACACCTGTCAGGTGGATCTTGGCAAAGGAGAAATGTTAAGACAAGTCCCATCCAAGCCATGGTGATCATCTGCCTCTAGAAAATGATTACATTGCTGCATTAGAGAACATTATTTTTTTTAAGAGTTGAGTTCATTACATTCTCTTTATTATGGGAGTGCAAGAGATGACTGACAACATGACATATTCCGGGGATGGCACATGTTGAATGAATGTGTCCTACTAAATGAGGATTGGAACGGTCCCCCATCTGAACTGTCCAAATGATCATCATCGGGGACACCTTCCAGGGGTTGCAGGCTATCAATGAACCCGCTAAACAAGTCCCCCAGGTCATCTTTCTCTGGTCTTACCAGTCTTGAAATGTTCCCTACAAGCAACAGCATTTGTCTTCTTTAAGTAGATTTTTTTATGTTATTCCACAGGACCTTCGAAAGACAAAATTACAATTGAAATCATAAGTTTACTTACACTTAGGTTGGAGTCATTAAAACTCGTTTTTCAACCACCACAAATTTCTTGTTAACAAACTTTAGTTTTGGCAAGTCGGTTAGGACATCTACTTTGAGCACGACACAATACATTTTTCCAACTATTGTTTACAGATAGATTATTTCACTTGTAATTCACTGTATCACAATTCCAGTGGGTCAGAAGTTTACATACACTAAGTTGACTGTGCCTTTAACTACTTAGGGGAGCGCCCCACTCCCGACACTACCCGGTGAAACGCAAGGCGCCAAATTCAAAATCCAAAAGTTGAATTATTAAACATTCATCAATATACAAGTGTTGCATAGTCATCAAAAGCTCTGCTTCTTGGCAATATCACAGCATTGACAGATTTCAAAAAGGCTTTACGGCAAAAGCACAACATTTGATTGTTTGAGAGTATCACTTCCAATATTTTTTGCTATTAGCATAAATTCATAAACCATCGAGGTTCACACAAAACACATTTCACAGCGAAAACAAATCCCTTACCTTTTGAAGAACTTCTGCTGAGGGCTTCCCAAGTGTCCAACGAAGACATCCAATGGTTCTTTTGTTAGAAAAAGTCATTTATTATATCCATAAATCTCCGTTTGGTTGGTGCATTATCATAAAATACAGCGTCCACTCGCCCATTGAACCGTGAAGAGAACACGTTCAACCTATACACTTGTCCAAGAACAATCAAACATCATTGATAATGTATCCTTAGGAACACTTTTATGTATATTTACTATAATATCTCAACCGGATTATAAACTGGACGATATGAAAGGAAAAAACCACAGCGCGCGCGAGCCCGTGAACGCGCATCCTCTTCTGTTTACATCCGATGACCACTTCGAAATTCTTCTTCTATTACCATCCAGAGCAACTACACATCATCAAACACTGTCTAGAGACTGTTGACATCCAGTGGAAGCAATAGGTACTGCAATCTTACTCCTATATGTCTGTTTTCAATAGGGAGGGGTTCAAAATGAGGCAGGTTAAAAACGACTTTTTCCAGGACAGACATTCCTCGGGTTTTTCGCCTGCTATATCCGTTCTGTTATACTCACAGACAATATGTTAACACTCTTAGAAACTTCAGAGTGTTTCCTATCCAATAGTACTAATTATGTGCATATCCTATTTTCTGGGCCTGAGTGGGAGCCATTTTACTTTGGGCACGCCAGACTCTCCAAAACCGTCACTTCGGGAGCCGCTCCCTAAGAAGTTAAACAGCTTGGAAAATTACAGAAAATGATGTCATGGCTTTAGAAGCTTCAATTGGAGGTGTACCTGTGGATGTATTTCAAGGCCTACCTTCAAGGCCTACCTTCAAACTCAGTGTCGCTTTGCTTGACATCATGGGAAAATCAAAAGAAATCAGCTAAGACCTCAGAAAATAAATTGTAGACCTCCACAAGTCTGGTTCATCCTTGGGAGCAATTTCCAAACACCTGAAGGTACCACGTTCATCTGTACAAACAATAGTACACAAGTATAAACACCATGGGACTACACAGCCGTCATACCGCTCAGAAAGGAGACGCGTTCTGTCTCCTAGAGATGAACGTACTTTGGTGCGAAAAGTGCAAATCAATCCCAGAACAACAGCAAACTAGAGAACGCAGGTCCAAGCTTAAGCTTTTAAAGAGTTAGCTAACTAAAGAAAGTTTAATTTAATTCAGTCTGATTTGACGTTAGATTGCTAAGTTAACGTTACCTGATACTCTTGTCCCTGCTCCCCCTTTCTCTTTCGCTGCTGTGGCTGGAAATATTTCAATAAACTCATCTGAGAAAAACATAAAATCTAAGACAGATAAATGTAGCTATCTTGCTTGCATTTGACGTTAGGTACGTTAGCTTGTTTGTTTGACTTTCTTGCAATTTCTCACGCAGGAGCACTGAGGTGTCAAGTGAATTGTGTTTCGCACTGCAGAGCGTCTGAATCAAGCACTGGTTCTCTTGCACACTGGTCCCTGGCGTGCTGTGTTTCTTGACCTGCAGGCTGCCTGCCACAGCTCACAGAGCTACATAACCTTCAGAACTGTGTTGAACTCAGACTGATGATCTATTTACCAACAAAAGCAAATGTGCTTTACAGAACTTTATTGAAACTATGTTTGGTAGAGACAGGATATTTATTTTGGTGTGGCAGCAATGATTCTGCCGTGGCGCAGCGCCACACTTAAATGAACGCAGAGGAAACACTGATAATTAGGAAGTTTATAATTTATCGATAGTCATGTGTGATTCGGACCACGAGTGGTGGTGTTCATTTAGGAACCATGATGTGAGAAAAGGGAATAAATGTATGTTATTGTTTTGTGTGTATGTGGTTGTTGTTTTGTTTTTGTCTTGCTTCAATACAAATCTCACCAGATTGGGTCTACGGGATAGCCTGGATTTCTTCATAAGAATTAGCCCTCTAACTCCCTGACCTTGTAACTCTGAAGTGAGATCGCCAAGATGATAGTGGGGTATAGGACAATTTGCAAAAATGGTTTCAACTGTATGTTATTCTCTTTGACATTTGTCTTCATACAAATGTCTAAGAATATTAGTAGTAGTAATAATTTGTCATAGGGTAAATAGTTTGTCTGGATTTCCTGAATCAGAAATGCCCTAAATTAAACTGTTGTTTTGATCTGTCCTCTCTCGAGGTTATGGCAAAGGTGACCACAGATGGTATCTCGATGCACGGAAAAGATAATTTGACCAAGAACAGTGTGAGCCTCACTCCCTCTAACCGGCTGAAGTAATGGCAATAATGGCATTCACTATGGTCCTTCAACACTTCTGCCCGGAGACCTGAGTCCAAGCCAGCAACCTGTGCACGAACTGAAACACTATCTGAAGAAAATGAAGAAACGCCAGAAGAATGAGTGCCTGCTGTTCCCACATGCTTCAAGAGGGCCACCATTGTTCCTGTTCCCAAGAAAGCTAAGGTAACTGAGCTAAACGACTATCGCCCCGTAGCACTCACTTCTGTCATCATGAAGTGCTTTGAGAGACTAGTCAAGGATCATATCACCTCCATCCTACCAGGCACCCTAGACCCACTCCAATTTGCTTACCGTCCCAATAGGTCCACAGACGACGCAATCGCACTGCCCTAACCCATCTGGACAAGAGGAATACCTATGTAAGAATGCTGTTCATCGACTACAGCTCAGGATTTAACACCATAGTACCCTCAAAGCTCATCATTAAGCTCGAGACCCTAGGTCTCGACCCAGCCCTGTGCAACTGGGTCCTGGACTACCTGACGGGCCGGCCCCAGGTGGTGAGGGTAGGAAACAACATCTCCACCCCGCTGATCCTCAACACTGGGGCCCCACAAGGGTGCGTTCTCAGCCCTCTCCTGTACTCCCTGTTCACCCATGACTGCATGGCCAAGCACGCCTCCAACTCAATCATCAAGTTTGCTGACGACACTACAGTGGTAGGCTTGATTACCAACAACGACGAGACTGCCTACAGGGAGGAGGTGAGGGCCCTCGGAGTGTGGTGTCAGGAAAATAACCTCTCACTCAACGCAACAAAACTAAGATGATCGTGGACTTCAGGAAACAGCAGAGGGAGCACCTCCCTATCCACATCGACGGGAGAGTAGTGGAGAAGGTGGAAAGTTAAGTTCCTCGGCATACACATCACGGACAAACTGCAATGGTCCACCCACACAGACAGCGTGGTGAAGAAGGCGCAACCTTAAAATGTAACAATAATGATCAGTGATAAGAGGGAATGTGAAGGAAAATGTGGGGTGTCTCAGTTTCAAGGTCTCAGCTTGGAGAGAAGCCTTGTGAGGTATTGGTCGGTCACATGCATGAACCAAACGTTAATGAGTTGGTTCGAACCTCTCCAGCTTGCTGGTAATAGATTATTCATTTAATATTGCCTCCAGGTGTCCCTGGTGTTAATTTCCATGACAAGTATCTTACCTCAAGTTGTTGTAGCATCCTTTTGTTTGCTACAAATGGTAGTGCAGGCATTTCCTGGTGATGAATCATGCTGTTTGTTCTCCATAATTGGGTGGTTTGATACAATTCGCTTCAAGTCGCTGAAATTCTTTTAACGTTTTCTTTTACCTCCATCTATTGTTTGGTTTAGGGGACTTGCTCCAATTCCACACAATACTTATGTATTGGTTTTTGAAGCATCCTCAGGTCAGCACCAAGTGAGCATCGTTAATCTAATCAGGATTCATAAAGATGAACTGGTTAGTCCTTACTTACCTTATTCTAGGACTCCCTAGTCTAGAACTAATTAATCTTAGTTAACTAAGTTAAGCAACGTATCCAAAAACAATTTTTTCAATCTGGATTAATTTAAGTAGAATTAGCCTAGTTCTGATTTAAATTAAACTCTGTCTGAGAAACCGCCCCTCAATGTTTAGTTGAGATGTAATAAAGTAACACGGGAGGGTAAACTATCATCTAATGATGCACTTAACTGCTTCAAAACTGGTCTGAGGCAGTTGTTACCTTACTAAAGTTGCACTTAAACGCTTGTAACAATGGTTTTGGGCAACAGCTCAGGGCCTGGTTTCCCAAAAGCATCTTATGGCCAAGTTCATCGTTATGGTTCTAAGAAGTCTTTGGGAAACCAGGTCCAGAGATAACGCTCCTACAAAGGTTTTAACTATGAATTTAGCCTTAAGATGCTTTTGGGAAACCGCGCCCAGATCTAATTTGATTATAATAGAACACATTCACCTGACTTCAGAATATCAGGAATCACTGATTCGTTTGTAAACTGAATGAAAAACTCTGGGAAAGTAGAGTTACACTTTTACACACTGACCAAAGAACAATGATGTGCACTTGTTTGGACAAGCATCCACACAATCCACCCATTTTCATATAAAGTGGCCATAATTTACAGATAAAGAAGCACTCAAATAATAATGCATCTCCCTAAAACAGAAATCACCTGAAACTATACAGTGGAAATTCAGAGTCCCTTTATTATTATAGACAAGTTCTACAATTGCATTAGTTGGAGTAAATCAGAGATTACAGTCCAGGTATGTATTCCCATAGAATTAGGATGCTAGAATGGACATTAACCTTCTTATGGTGGGACAAATGTCAGCCATTTTGGTCAGGGAGATGGTCAACCATGGTTTGCCAGTGCTGTGATAAATACTGTAAAACAATGAATTTGAAGAATGTATCTGCACTGTAAGTTTGTTAGCTAGCCAGCTTCAGAGGAATGATTCAATACATTTTTTCAAATTAACTGCCAATATGACAACATTCCATTCAAACAATGCAGTCAATCCACAGCCTGTCTCAAATCAGTTGATGATGGGACTTAGACAAGTTGTAAATGCAACCAGTATTGACATTGTATAATAGCACTCACAGCTTTCCAAGAAAACAAAAATTTTGACATTTATGGTCTTTTTACATATATATTATAGAGCAGAGCTCTCCAACAATGTGAAATACACATAAACAGCCTAAATGTATGAACATTTTGCTGGGGGGGCAATGAGAAGATTCGGGACCTTTCCCCCACACATTTCCATTGTTTTGGTCGAGATCCATTGACCTTGTTACTGCTTCTATGGCTATTATTTTCACCACATTCTGAAGCTTGAGGGTTGTTTATGACATAGATCCTATTAAATTACTAGAGGGGCTATGAGTATTCCTATGAGTTGGTACACAGGAATAACGTGTCTAAAACCTCCAGGAAACAACCCTCACCACCCCAATAGCTATGATAGAGAGGGGTCAATGTCATTCCAGTTAGTGGGGAGGTATTAAAACATCTTGCCTGAGTACAAGGTCATCTTTTATACCTGTAAAAGGTCCTGAGATAAGTTAGGGTGGGAGGGAGAAAGGGACAAGACTGTCACCGGGTATAAAATTGCTTTTTTGTTACATTTGGGGCTAGTGGGGAGATAATAGCTGATTACGTAGAGTGCCTTTCTTAAGTCACTTTCGAGGGGTTGGGCCACCATTGCAACATGGTTAAGGGCTTAAAGAAAGGGAACGCACTATGGGGTGTTGACTCGGTACATCTCAATAGTCTGAAGTGACTTCATCTCTGCTCATTCAAAAGAGCATGATAGGGGGAAACGCCCAGAGAATTTATTCGTTTTCAACTATCCAGTTCTTCACATTTCCCAGACAAAGGAGAAGTGACGAGGAGAGGAAGCCATTTCAGACGATTGAGATACACCCTCCGGTGTGTATTTAGTAGCTACGGCCAAACAGAGCGTAGTACTGGGCGGCCTCCTTGCCGCTGACACACATCTGGCAGGGCTGCAGGGGCTTGAGGGGCTTGAAGGGGATACACAGGCTCTTTGCACCCATAGAGGGGGCACCGGGCTCCAGATCCTGGTCCCTGGAGAGGGGGACAGAGAGACAGGATAGAAGTTAGGGAGTTGACAGATTTATTGAGCTTCATTCTACATTTGCTAACACTTCACTAAGAGACGATAAAGCATATTGATGCAATTATAAAGACATGCCATACACATGTACTTACAGTTGAAGTCGGAATTTTACATACACCTTAGCCAGATACATTTAATCTCAGTTTTTCCCAATTCCTGACATTTAATCCTAGTAAAAATTCCCTGTCTTAAGTCAGTTAGGATTACAACTTTATTTTAAGAATGTGAAATGTCAGAATAATAGTAGTAGTTTATTTCTTTCATCACATTCCCAGTGGGTCAGAAGTTTACATACACTCAATTAGTATCTGCAAGAATTGCCTTTAAATTGTTTAACTTGGGTCAAACATTTCGGGTAGCCTTCCACAAGCTTCCCACAATAAGTTGGGTGAATTTTGGCCCATTCCTCCTGACAGAGCTTGTGTAACTGAGTCAGGTTTGTAGGCCTCCTTGCTCGCACACACTTTTTCAGTTCTGCCCACAAATGTTCTATAGGATTGAGGTCAGGGCTTTGTGATGGCCACTCCAATATCTTGACTTTGTTGTCCTTAAGCCATTTTGCCACAACTTTGGAAGTATGCTTGGGGACATTGCCCATTTACGACCAAGCTTTAACTTCCTGACTGATGTCTTGAGATGTTGCTTCAATATATCCACATCATTTTCCATTCTCATAATGCCATCTTTTGTGAAGTGCACCTGTCCCTCCTGCAGCAAAGCACCCCCACAACATGATGCTGCCACCTCCGTGCTTCACGGTTGGGATGGTGTTCTTCGGCTTGCAAGCCTCCCCTTTTTCCACCAAACATAACGATGGTCATTATGGCCAAACAGTTCTATTGTTGTTTCATCAGACCAGAGGACATTTCTCCAGAAAGTACAATCTTTGTCCTCATGTGCAGTTGCAAACCGTAGTCTGACTTTTTTAATGGCGGTTTTGGAGCAGTGGCTTCTTCCTTGCTGAGCGGCCTTTCAGGTTATGTCAATATAGGACTTGTTTTACTGTGGATATACAGTAGATACTTTTGTACCTGTTTCCTCCATCATCTTAACAAGGTCATTTGCTGTTGTTCTGGGATTGATTTGCACTTTTTGCACCAAAGTACGTTCATCTCTAGGAGACAGAACGCGTCTCCTTTCTGAGCAGTATGACAGCTGCGTGGTCCCATGGTGTTTATACTTGCGTACTATTGTTTGTACAGATGAACGTGGTACCTTCAGGAGTTTGGACATTACTCCCAAGGATGAACCAGACTTGTGGAGGTCTACAATTTTAATTTTTTTAGGTCTTAGCTGATTTCTTTTGATTTTCCCATGATGTCAAGCAAAGAGGCACTGAGTTTGAAGGTAGGCCTTGAAATACATCCACAGCTGCACCTCCAATTGACTCAAATGATGTCAATTAGCCTATCAGAAGCTTCTAAAGCCATGACATCATTTTCTGGAATTTTCCAAGCTGTTTAAAGGCACAGTCAACTTAGTGTATGTAAACTTCTGACTCAGTGGAATTGTGATTCAATGAATTATAAGTGAAATAATCTGTCTGCAAACAATAGTTGGAAAAATGACTTTTGTGGAGTTGTTGAAAAAATGAGTTTTAATGACTCCAATCTAAGTGTATGTAAACTTCCAACTTCAACTGTATATATGCATCAAGGTCATTGAGAGATACACACTTGGCAGTGGTCTTCTTGATCCAGTCTTCACAGTCGATTCCTCCACAGAAGGGGATCTGGACAATCTGTGGACATCCCCCAAAAATAAATACAACTAAACGGTCAGTGTGTTTGTATTAGTTAAGCCAGCCAGAAGTGAAGACTTCATATAATTGTTATTTTTGTTTCCAGTATTATGGGGGAAGTAGGGCAGTCCCACTCCTGTAAGATTTCGCTTTGTTGAAGAGATAGTACAGTGTGATATACAGGGAAGGGTGAGTCAAAGGGCAGTGGGCCGGATACGAACCCATGCAGACTCTGGCTTACATGTGTACCGGGGTGAGCGGCTGTAACCGCTGGACCACACAGGCCATGAAGACTCAATCTCTGATGAAGGTTCAAAATATAACAGAAACAATGTAACTCACCCTGCCCTGGTCTAGGTCATTCTGGAACTGTTCCATAGAGTCTGCTACCACCATGTGTTTGTTCAAGTCGTCTGATGCCCTGCGACACAGAAAAATTAGATATTAGTCCAGGATTCGACAGGTCACACGTGTGTGATGTACATTAGGCCAAGTGCAGTAGCTGAGAGAGATACACACACACAAAGAGAGAGACAGACAGAGACGCACAGAAAGAGCGCAAGACAGAGAGCATGTACAGTTGAAGTCGGAAGTTGACATACACCTTAGCCAAATACATTTAAACTCAGTTTTCACAATTCTTGACATTTAATACCAGTAAAATTCCCTGTCTTAGGTCAGTTAGGATCACCACTTTATTTTAGAATGTTTAATGTCATAATAATAGTAGAGAATGATTTATTTCAGCTTTTATTTCTTTCATCACATTCCCAGTGGGTCAGAAGTTACCATACACCCAATTAGTATTCGGTAGCATTGCCTTTAAATTGTTTAACTTGGGTCAAACGTTTCGGGTAGCCTTCCACAAGCTTCCCACAATAAGTTAGGTGAATTTTGGCCCATTCCTCCTGACAGAGCTGGTGTAACTGTCAGGTTTGTAGGCCTCCTTACCCGCACACGCTTTTTCAGTTCTGCCCACAAATTATCTATATGATTGAGGTCAGGGCTTTGTGCTGGCCACTCCAATACTTTCACTGTGTTGTCCTTAAGCCATTTTGCCACAACTTTGAAAGTATGCTTGGTGTCATTGTCCATTTGGAAGACTCATCTGCGACCAAGCTTTAACTGTGTTGAGATGTTGTTTCACTATATCCACATCATTTTCCGTTCTCATGATGCCATCTATTTTGTGAAGTGCACCAGTCCCTCCTGCAGCAAATCACACCCACAACATGATGCTGCCACCCCCGTCCTTCACGGTTGGGATGGTCTTCTTCGGCTTGCAAGCCTCCAGCTTTGTCCTCCAAACATAACGATGGTCATTATGGCCAAACAGTTCTATTGTTGTTTCATCAGACCAGAGGACATTTCTCCAAAAAGTACGATCTTTGTCGCCATGTGCAGTTGCAAACCGTAGTCTGGCTTTTTTAATGCCGGTTTTGGAGCAGTGGCTTCTTCCTTGCTGAGCGGCCTTTCAGGTAATGTCGATATAGGACTCGTTTTACTGTGGATATAGATACTTTTGTACCGGTTTCCTCCAGCATCTTCACAAGGTCCTTTGCTATTGTTCTGGGATTGATTTGCACTTTAAGCACCAAATTAAACTCTAGGAGACAGAACGCGTCACCTTCCTGAGGGGTATGACGGCTGCGTGGTCCCATGGTGTTTATACTTGCATACTATTGTTTGTACAGATGAACGTGGTACCTTCAGGCGTTTGGAAATTGCTCCCAAGGATGAACAAGACTTGTGAAGGTCTACAATTTTTTTTCTGAGGTCTTGGCTGATTTCTATTGATTTTCCCAAGATGTCAAGCAAAAATGACTTGTGTCATGCACAAAGTAGATGTCCTAACCGTCTTGACAAAACTATAGTTTGTTAACAAGAAATTTGTGGAGTGGTTGAAAAACTAGTTTTAATGAAACTTCCGACTTCAACTGTACATGCATTCTACCTCTTGAAGAGGTTGGTCTGGATGTCCTCCAGTAGCTGTGTGAGCCTCTTCTCTGTGTCGGCTTCGGGCAGGGTGATCTTCTCCCCTGTGTCTCTCCTCACGGCCACACACTGACCCCGCTTCAGGTCCTTAGGACCCACTTCCAGACGAATGGGCACACCCTTAGAGGAATGGATGGAGAGAGGGAGGGGAATAGAGAAAGATAGAGGAAAGAGAACATGAGGGAATGAGCAAGATGGAAATAGAGTGAGACGTTTCCCTTTGATTAGACACCTAATATTGGACTGATGAGAAGTTTATCCCTGAAATCATCTAATTGTCGGTAGTACAAATGTATCCCCAGGATCCATGGAGCTGGGACTGGAGGCCCATGGACTACAGGTTCACGGTGGCAGTCATTTCGGCCAGTGTGGTCCATTGTAGAGGAAGAACTGAATGACAAGTTAACAAACCTCTAAAAGGGGGTGTGGGGAGTAATATTATACTAATAATAAGAAGAAATGCCATTCAGAAAATGCTTTAATGAGACATACAGTACAGTGAGTGATTTTTTTTTGTGTATGAACCCAGTGGGAAACAAACCCACGACCCTGGCGTTGCTAGAGCCACGCTCTTACAAAGTGACCCAAATATGGCCAGGAGTGGTGGTTTTACCTTGAGTTCCCAGTGGTTGAACTTCCAGCCGGGGGAGTAGTTTTCTCTGAGGTCTGCCTTGACTCGGATCTCTCCCCTCTGCAGCAGAGCCAGGTACTTGGAGCACTGGGCCAAGAGAACCTCTTTCTCAGCCTCGGGCAGGGAGGCAGTGATACCACATGGGATGATGATCACCTGGGTGAGAAGAGGAGCAGGTGAAGATGCAAAGTTATATAATTTTGAATTGGCACTGAATTTACTACGTCAACTTGACTCATGCTAATAAAGGTTGTTTTACAAATCTAAATGATTTACATTTTGGCATCATTGTAAATAAGAATTTCCTGGTAAAATAAAAAAACGTACCTGGAGACATGCGACTTTGGGGGGCAGCACCAGGCCCATGTTGTCACCGTGGACCATGGTGAGCACGCCGATGGTGCGGGTGGTGATGCCCCACGAGTTCTGGTATGCCAGCTGCTTTTCACCTGGCTTCTTGGGGTCCTCAAACACAATGTCAAACATCCGCGAGAAGTTCTGGCCCAAGTGGTGGGACGTGGCGCCCTGAGAGGAAGAGAAACATTTAGCTTGGTTGTTTTCTTATTGTTAAAAAGCAGACCTCGGTTAAAATACAGTATAAAATCTTTCAAATATATATACTTTCCTTTAGCCTACCTGGAGTGCCAGGTGGGTGGGGTTTGCACTTTGTGGACTTTTCGATATGTTTATTGCAACAGGTAAGCTCAATCAAGCACAACTAAGTATTTGAAATTAAATTTTAACCCAGATCTGTAAAAAGGAGTGCCTAAGAGATGTGTTTCCACTGTGTGCTTTAGTTCGACTGCTATTTACTTGTGGACTCCTTTAGTCTGCGCCTATATATTTTCCCCCTTTGGTCTGTACATGTTTGAATAAACTTGATAGGTGTAAGCATTAATGTGGAAGGCTCCAGCTATTTTAGAAGAGTTTCCTACATATTGCTTACAAGGGGGCCAGGAAAAGTGGGTTTCATCCAAAGTCTTAGTTTGTGTTTGGCTGTTAGAATATAAAAATAAATAAAGATCGTCACGCTCACCCTAAATATTCTCCCTAGGCGTTTACCCCATAAAATTATTGGGAGCATATAGTGTGCGACTATCCTTATTTATTTTTACACAAGTTTAGTATTCTGTTAGTCAGCACTTCTACCCCCCCAAAATTGGTGCGCCAATTCATGCTTCTTAATGAATTCTCATCTGTTAGAATGTATAATCGAAATCCACCCTTATGCCTAATTGTCTGTAGTTCAAATGTATTCCCAATATCCAACGAAAATGAATATGAGGCCCATGAACTACAGGTTCAATGTGGCAGCCATTTTCGCCAATAGTAGAGAAAAACGGAATAAGGCTGCAGACTTTGAAATACTTGAGAAATGCGCTTAATTCAATTCAGGTCTGATAGTTTTATGAAGGCCCCAGCTATTTTACATATTGCTTACACCTACTCCCATTGAAACGCCATTGACTCAAATGCAGAACTTTCATGCCCACCAAAAGCGTTCCGGCGGAAGTCCTTCATTGTCAATGGAGAAGTCCGCAAAGCTACTTTGGGAAAGCCGCAGTAGGCTGCGTTGCGTTCTGTGTACCGCATGCGTTAAATACCTTCAACTGGTGCGTTGCTTTACCGTGTGGTGGTACAAACAGATGTACACATACTCCAACTAGCTAGCTTTTATTGTTAAAAAGCGAAGCACGTCAAATCAAATTGTATGTCACATGCGCCGAATAGAAACAGGTGTAGACCTTACCGTGAAATGCTAACTTACAAGCCCTTAACCAACAATGCAGTTAAGATACATTTCGAATTTACTAAATAAACTGAAGTAATCAAAAGAAAATAGAATACTTAAAGAGCAACAATAAAATAATGCAAGTAGTCCGGGTAGCCATTTGATTAGCTGTTCAGGAGTCTTATAGCTTTGGGGTAGAAGCTGTTTAGAAGCCTTTTGGACCTAGACTTGGAGCTTGCCACACCAGGCAGTGATGCAACCAGTCAGGATGCTTGCGATGGTGCAGCTGTTGAACTTTTTGAGGATCTGAGGACCCAAATCTTTTCAGTCTCCGGAGGGGGAATAGGCGTTGTCGTGCCCTCTTCACAACTGTCTTGGTGTGTTTGGACCATGACAGTTGGTGATGTGGACACCAAGGAACACCAGTTGCTGGCTCCAGGTGGTGGGATTGGCGGAGACAAGGCAGCGCAGAGTTGTCTCCAGGTCTTGGTTGGCTCGCTCCGACTGGCCATTGGACTGAGGTTGGAACCTGGAGGACAGGCTGGTCGACGACCCAATGAGTGTGCAGATATGCCTTCCAGGAGCGGGACAAGAACTGAGGACCCCGATCGGAGGCCATGTCCACTGGCAGTCCATGGATCTGGAAGACGAGCTGCACCATGAGCTGGGCCGTCTCTTTGGCAGAGGGTAGCTTGCGGAGAGGAATGAAGTGGCTGGCTTTGGAAAACCGATCCACTACGGTCAGGATGGCAGTGCTGCCATCAGACGCGGGGAGACCCGTGACAAAGTCCAGGGATATGTGAGACCAGGGATGGTGAGGGATAGGCAGAGGTTGAAGGAGACCAGGCTGAGCTTGCCGAGGAGTTTTATTCTGTGCACAGATCGTGCATGCGGCGACGAACGAGGAGATGCCAGGAACCATGGTAGGCCACCAATAGCGTTGTCGCACAAAGGCCAGGGTACGACTGGAGCCCAGGTGGCAGGCAAGCCTGGAGTGGGCCCACTCCAGGACCGAGGTGCGGATCGCGTCAGGAACAAACATCCGGAAATCTGGCCCCCACCGGGGTTCGCCTGGGAACGATGCACCTCACAAACCTGCTTCCCTATTCCCCAGCTAAGTGCCGTCGCCAGGCATGAGGTGGGAAGGATGGTCTCAGGTTCATGTAGCCATGGGGTTATAGTGGCGTGACAGTGCATCCGGCTTGACATTCTTGGATCCCGGCCGGTATGAGAGGGAGAAGTTGAACTTGGTGAACAGCAGGGCCCACCTAGCTTGCCTGGATTTGAGGCGCTTGGCGGCGTGGAGATATTCCAGGGTCTTGTGGTCGTCCACAGGAGTGGAGCCTCCACTCCAACGCCATCTTCACCGCGAGAAGCTCACGATTCCCCACATCGTAGTTCCTCTACATCGTAGTTCCTCTCCGTAGCGATGAGGCAGTGGGAGAAGGCGCATGGATGTAACTTGAGGTCCAGGGCAGACCGCTGGTACAGGACAGCCCACACTCTGACATCCGAAGCATCGGCCTCCACCACAAACTGGTGGGACGGGTCAGAACCTCTCAACCTGCTCCACTACAGCCCTGTCAATGAGAATGGGGGCGTGCTTGGCGCTCCTTTTCCTGTAGTCCACGATAATCTCTTTTGTCTTGATCAGGTTGAGGGAGAGGTTGTTATCCGGGCACCACACTGCCAGGTCTCAGACCTCCTCCCTATAGGCTGTCTCATCGTTGTCGGTGATCAAGTCTACCACTGTTGTGTCGTCTGCAAATGTAATGATGGTGTTGGAGTTGTGCTTGGTCATGCAGTCATGGGTGAACAGGTAGTACAGGAGGGGACGGAGCATGCACCCCTGAGGGGCCCCCGTGGTGAGGATCAACATGGCGGATGTGTTCTAACCTAACCTTATCACCAGGGGGCAGCCCGTCAGGAAGTCCAGGATCCAGTTGCAGAGGGAGGTGTTTAGTCCCAGGGTCCTTAGCTTATTGATGAGCTTTGAGGGCACTATGGTGTTGAACGCTGAGCTGTAGTCAATGAATAGCATTCTCACGTAGGTGTACCTTTTGTCCAAGTGGGAAAGGGCAGTGTGGAGTGCAATAGAGATTGCGTCATCTGTGGATCTTTTGGGGCGGTGTGCAAATTGGAGTGGGTCTAGGGTTTCTGGGATAATGGTGTTGATGTGAGCCATGACCAGCCTTTCAAAGCACTTCATGGCTACAGACATGAGTGCTACAGGTTGGTAGGAATTTAGGCAAGTTACCTTCGTGTTCTTGGGCACAGGGACCATGGTGGTCTGCTTAAAACATGTTGGCATTACAGACTCAGAACGGGACAGGCTGAACATGTCAGTGAAGACACTTGCCAGTTGGTCAGTGCATGCTCGGAGTACCCGTCCTGGTAATCTGTCAGGCCCTGCGGCCTTGTGAATGTTGACCTGTTTAAAGGTCTTGCTCACATCGGCTACAGAGAGCGTGATCACACAGTCGTTCGGAACAGCTGGTGCTCTTATGCATGCTTCAGTGTTGCTTGCCTCGAAGCGTGCATAGAAGTTACTTAGCTCGTCTGGTAGGCTCATGTCACTGGGCTGTGCTTCCTTTTTAGTCTGTAATAGTTTGCTCGTCTGATGTGTCAGGGCTTGCATCAGGGACGGTGTAGTACGATTGAATCTTAGTCCTGTATTGACGCTGTGCCTGTTTGATGGTTCGTCGGAGGGCATAGCGGGATTTCTTATAAGCGTCCAGGTTAGAGTGCCGCTCCTTAAAAGCGGCAGCTCTACCTTTTATCTCAGTGCGGATGTTGACTGTAATCCATGGCTTCTGGTTGGGGTATGTACCTACGGTCAATGTGGGGACGACGTTATCGATGCACTTATTGATGAAGCCAATGACAGATGTGGTGTACTCCTCAATGCCATTGGAAGAATCCCGGGAACATATTCCAGTCTGTGCTAGCACAACAGTCCTGTAGCTTAGCATCTCCGTCATCTGACCACTTCCATATTGAGCAAGTCACTGCTACTTCCTGCTTTAATTTCTTCTTGTAAGCACAAGTCAGGAGGATAGAGTTATGGTCAGATTTGCCAAATGGAGGGCGAGGGAGAGCTTTGTACGCATCTCTGTGCGTGGAGTAAATGTGGTCTAGAGTTTTTTTTTCTCTTCTGGTTGCACATGTAACATGTTGGTAGAAATTAGGTAAAACGGATTTAAGTTTAAGTCTCCGGCCACTAGGAGCGCCACCTTGGATGAGAATTTTCTTGTTTGCTTATGGCCTTATACAGCTCGTTGAGTGTGGTCTTAGTGCCAGCATAGGTTTGTTATGGTAAATAATAGATAAAAACTCTTGGTAAATAGTGTGGTTTACAGCTGATCATGAGACTACCTCAGGTGAGCAAAACCTTGAGACTTCATTAATATTAGATGTCATGCACCAGCTGTTATTGACAACTAGACACAGACCACCACCCCTTGTGTTACCGGAGGCAGCTGTTCAGCCAGCTGTATGTTATCCATGTCGTCGTTCAGCCACGACTCAGTGAAACAAGATATTTCAGATTTAATGTACCGTTGGTAGGAGAGTCTTGATCGGAGCTCATCCAGTTTATTATCCAATGACTGCACGTTGGCTAATAGGACTGATGGTAGAGGCGGGTTACCCACTTGCCATCTTACTTACTGACTTTATTGTCCCCATGGGGAAATGTTGTTGCAGTGTCATGTACACATTTAAAGTAGCGTTTAAATACAACATTGACAATACAACATTCATAACAGTTACGTACCAATAAAAAATAATAATCGGATTCTTACAAGGCACCCGACCTACATCGGTCTCTTCTTCATGTGAATGACAGGGATTTGGGCCTTGTCCGGTGTCTATAGTAAATCCTTCGCGTACGACTCGTTAAAAAAAATCTTTGTCCAGTACGAGGTGAGTAATCACTTTTGATATCCAGAAGCTCTTTTCGGTCATAAGAGACAGTGGCAGAAACATTATGTACAAAATAAGTTACAAATAATACGAAAAAACACAATAGCACAATTGGTTAGGAGCCCGTAAAACGGCAGCCATCTCCTCTGATGCCATTATGTGCGTCAAGTATGGAAAATGCAGGTAAGACATTCGGCAAAAAACACATATGCATCTGGTGAACATCGGGCGTCAAAGGGCTCAGACACAACAATAGCTCGTTATTGTTATTCGTACACCTCTGAACGTAATTTGAAAACCGAGTACACACCGATTTTACATGTAGAATCGGGTAAAAAATTGTCAGTCAGTCGTTTACAGTGGGTTGTCCCTAAAAACCACTACGCTGAACGATCGGCAGACGAATGCTAGATCCACATTCAGTGCGATGTGTGCGAGGCTCAAGAGTACCTGGATGGCTCTGCCACTGGCAGAGATGAAGGCCTCCACAGTGGTGGTGTAGTCACCTCCGGCAAACTTCTCCTTCTCAGTCTTCCTGCCCTTTACCACGGGGATGGCCAAGAGCTCCTCGTACACCCGCGCGTACAGGTCCAGGATCTGTAACACCTGGACACACGCACAGTGGGAGGGACAAGAGGAGTCAGTTTTTATTACAAATAAATACTACCATGTTCAGAAGGCATATAACTGGAAAATAATTCTGAAACTGGGAGGTATTAGCTACCCTAACATTAAGTTATCACTGAAATCACCCATCAACAATATCAATCTCTGTGCAAATGGACAATAATTGTAATTGTATTAGGCCTAATTAACCCTTCACTAAACTCCACCCTCGAACAGCAAATGTCCAATCAGAGCTGAACAACCACAACCAACCAACCACTTGGACACTTCGCAAAAAATCCTTGGTTGTGGATAAAGCTTTGTGGACAAATTCATGCACAGTTGAACACAAGCAAGATAACGAAGGATGCATATGTTTGTTCCAAGGTAAGCAACTATTTTAACCTTTTGCATAATGTGTGATATCACAATATATTTATAATTGAAAAAACTGGCTAGACAAAGTAGGCAACAACTTTAACATTACACAACTAAGCTAAACATTGCTAACTTAGCTAGCTACCTTGTTAACAACATTAGCTAGCTAGTTAACTTTGTTAGGCTGCATGTTTCACAAATCTTTAGCTGGCTAATTTCGTTCAGCAGTTTGTTGATGGGAATTCAAGTCTTCAGTACTCAAATCCAGCTGCTGTACTGTAATATGAGGTTTTACCCAACTTATCAGACATTACCAAATACTGACAGACACAAGTTTATCCTACATATGGAGGCTTTGTACATAAATTATACACAACTTACATAACTCATACATAAATTAAATGTAATCACAAGTACAATGTAGGCAACAGATGTCTGATTTACACATTTGATTCAGAAGACCACTGAAACAGTATAACCCTAACACTGAATATCTGAATGAATAACACTACATGTATCATCCCGTATCTACAGATTAAGATCTGATGTGCAACAGGGCTCTACAGTGCGGCCATTTTACTTGCATACAACCTGGAATTCTTATTTAGGAACACCAGTGCGCTTAGAAAAATTAAAGATTCTAGCTTCAACATCTCACATTTTTCATTGTGCTCCTAAATCTGTGTGCGCCAATTTTTGTTTAAATTTAGGCACACATGCTCCTTGTAAAGAAAACGTAAGCGTCGAGCCCTGTGCAAGATGCAGCTTCCACTAACATCACAGGAGAGACCAAATCACCAGAGGATACCGGAGATGATAGCTCAACAAAGGAGGAATTATCTGCACAGGGCCGCCAGGAAATGCTTAAAAATAAGCAGTCCAGCTGGCTGTTCATGCTATCCTACTTTTCTGCATTAAAGTGGACACACTCCAGGTGAAAGTCATTTTTACTCATGACAAATAAAATCACACCACGGCATCCCTGTGATTCCCATTTGTCCCAGAATATGGTAGTGGAACTCATGATTAGGTTTGTAAGTGTAGGTACCATCAGCTCTTTGACAGAGATATTTACTACCAGTAAAGTTGTCTTGGTCTGGGCACTTTATTTCCAGAAGCCGTGGCTTGGGTTCTCATTACTCTAGACTTTCCTGTCAGGAGATGTGCCTAAATGGGGGGAGTGGAGGTTAACAACAAAGCCACATGGGAACACTTTGTGCCCAGTGACTTCAGTGTACGGTGCTGCTGCAAGCGGCTCAAGCTCCAGGTCTATGGTCATCGGCTTGGTCTGCACGGTCTTCTTCCTCTGCATGCTGGTGGCAAGACTGCCAGTCTGCTACCCTGGAGCACACCCTCTTAAAAAGAGGATGAAGTAAGTCGCTGGGAGCGAACGCTATGGCACCTAGTCTCTTTTTCCAGTGCCTCTACTTCAGACCGGGAGATCATTATATCACTATTGTAATATCTTATTTTCATTCAGAACTGTAGAGAAACAGCTTGGTTGTTGGCGGCAGAGGAAATGTTGGGAACTCATCCGTAGGGTTGGAGGAGGATGGTGGTGGTGCTGTTCTCCAAGTGGGAGCTGCAAAAGAACAGGGGAAAAACAGCTTTTACAAAGCACCAACTCGTTTAAATCATGTACGGTAGAAATTCTAATGTTTATCATGATGTATTTTGTATTTCCAGAGTAAATAGAGGAGCATCCCCAGTTGGAAGAAGAACAGGAAGGGATGAGCTAGGTCAGTTGTCGTCTGCATGGCCTCACAGGGACAACATCACAGAAAACATGCCAAATAACTACAGGAGAGATTTTCCAGTGGCCTTTGCAATACTAGATTGCACAGAGTTAAAGATGGAGAAACAAAGCTCACTGCTACTGCAAAGTAGGCTTGGGCGTAGATATACCAGTGTATTTGGAAATAACCATGGGATGGTTTTTCAATACTGTTCAAACTATTTATTTGAAGTTTTTACACATTAATATTTGTAGATACTTTTTAAGTAAATATCTGCAGTGAACTTGGGCAATACGTTAGGAGATAAAACAACATTGTATTCTTTCACCCGTCACAATTTTTTTATTATGAAGCTTACCGGTACTCCCCATCACATTGTGTTTGTTTACAAGCATACAACGACGAGACTGGAGCCTTGTGAGTCACTCACTGTTATGCAGCATGTGCCAGGTGATCTAGTTACAACATGGAATTCACAACTAAACGTTTGCCAGCTAGCTGGATATCTTATTACTAAGTTAACTGTATAAAATGCGCTAAATGCTCTGCAGTTGTGCATTTGGTTTGCCAATTTATTACCTAGTTAGCTATCTTGCTAAGCAGTTAGCTTCTTCAGAAAAAACAGCAGAGAATCCCCTCCTGGATAAAGAGCCTTGGTGTCTAATTTATTTTGTGCGTGCAGCCTGTCCTGCAAATACTTCAGGTCAGAGAGTGTATTAAATGTTTGCAATGAGCTCGTTAGCGTTTAGTTGGCATTGTTTATGGGATTTTAAATGGATTTGTTAGCATAGCTAACCTTCGGATTACAGAGACTCCGTGGCGGTTGAAAACGTCAAAGCCAAACTTATTCCATCTACAAGTCTATCAACACACTGAAGTCTCTTGATAATATGTGATCTATGCGGCTCAGTTATATTTGCATTCACCCTTTAAATATTTATCTGTCAGAAATGGATCCTGTGTAAACAGTAACAGAGCTACTGCAAAGTTTGCTTCAATGTGGCTACCTTAAACCTCTTAAGGCTAGGGAGCAGTGTTCAGAAGTACGGAGAGTCTGACATGCCCAAAGTAAACTGCCTGTTACTCAGGCCCAGAGGCTAGGATATGCATATAATTGGTAGTATTGGATAGAAAACACTGAAGTGTCTAAAACTGTTAAAATAAAGTCTGAGTATAACAGAACTGATATGGCAGGCAAAAACCAGAGAAAAATCCATCCGGAAAATGTGCTTTTTTTAGGTCACTGTCTTTCCATTGACTTGCTATTGACTTTAGAGGGAATTAGCTCAAAGATTGCAGTTCTTATGGCCTCCACTAGATGTCAAGAGTCTTTAGACATGGTTTCAGGCTTGTTTTTTGAAAAATGAACATGAAATTGTAGTTTATCCAGGTGGCTCATGATTAAGACACTAGTGTTTTGGCGCCCGTGAATGAGGTGCGCGCTCTTCGTTATTTCTCTTCCTTATTGAACATACTTTTCTCCGTCTGAAATATTATTGTTTATTTAGATATTAGACAACCTGAGGATTAATTAGAAACATCGTTTGACTTGTTTGGACAAACTTTACCGGTAACTTTTTGGATTCCTTTGTCTGCATGTTGAATGAGTGGATTGCAGAACTCAATGGCGCCAACTAAACAGACTTTTTGGGATATAAAGAAGGACTTTATCGAACAAAACGACCATTCTTTGTGTAGCTGGGACTCTTGGGATTGCAAAAAGAGGAAGATCTTCAAAAGGTAAGTGATTTATTTTATCTCTATTTTTGATTTTGTAATGCCTGTTCTGGTTTGAATAATAGGTTGTAGTGGGGCGCTGTCCTCAGACAATTGAATGTTCGGCTTTCGCCGTAAAGCCTATTGTAAATCCGACAAAGCGGTTCGATTACCAAGATTCTAAGCTTTTGAATGATGTATAACACTTGATTTTCTTGAATGTTTAATATGACTATTTTTGTAATTTGAATTTGGCGCTCTGCAGTTTCAACGGATGTTGTCGCTAGCGGTCCACCGATCCCTATTAAGAGAGGTGATGGGCTCATGGCAGACAAGGGGTTTCTCAATGAGTATGTTCACATGCACAGTAATAATTCAATATTAAACTGACTATGGAAGTAGGTAGATTATGCAATAGTCATGTAAACATCTTACTCTGGTACTCTTAAATTGTCTTATGGTCCAAATCGAAGTAAGCATACGCTGATTAAAACCTGTTTTTCTGAGCAATCTTTCAATTGATTAGGACATGTAAATGGGCGTTCCAGCGGTGGGTTTGATCTGTGCATGTGCTAGCACCAGCCGAGCGAGTCTCCCTCTTTAGCGTGACTCAAGTGAGTTCGGAACAACGTATGAGTCTTAGAAGTAATTTTCACATACAAACTTTATATGTCCGAACTCAGAATAAAAAAATTACATCGTCGCTGTGGTGGAACGTTGATTTTGATTGGTGATTTTCTGCATTTATCAGAGTGCCATCAGGTAGCCTGATTTCAGAAACAGAGTTATTAGGGAAATCCTTCTTCTTGCAAAGAACGTAAACACTTTAATCTAACTATATCAATCGGACTATCCACAATAATCCCATTATGTGCATGTAACTGTACTCATTGAGAAAGATGGAGGAAATTGGCCTTAGACTGAACATTCCTCCCTACAAATGCTGAGATGACAAACATTGAGGGCATAATTAATTAAGAAGTTTAAAGTAGTATCATGTAAGATCCCCCCAAAAAACAGATATGCTTTGTGGTTAGTATGCTGTCCAACTTCCAGCTACACACTCATCAGTAAATGTAAATCTGTTCATTTTGACACTGTCCTGAGAACATAAGCATACAAACATGAAGATGGAAACATTTGATGACATCTGTTTATGCATACCCTACTGTTTCTGCTGCTAACCATATATTTGTGCCAATACAGTAAGTAGCTGCCCATGTCTAACATGGGTTTCTTTGATATGTAGCTAACAGTGAAAGATAATGGACTTGCCTCGGTTATAATACCCTGGTGGTTGGATTGACTACTACATGCATTAGAGATTGTAAACAAGACATTGACGTGTAGCTCACCTGTCAGTTGGAACTGCAGTAGACAGGTCTTCTTTTCCGACTCACTTTTGCCTTTGCCACCCCGACCGCTGTAATAGGCTTTGCATCAATCTTCTTGCCTCTTGGCTTATGCAACTGTTGTGGCAAGCTTGTAGTGGACATTTCATCTTGGGCTCTCCAGAGGTCCAGGGTGTGGATCAGCCCAACAACATGCGAGCAGTAACCTGTGGAGCTAGCATAGAACGGTATATTTGTTGAGGTGAGGGCGTTGGTTGTTTACGTTAGCATAACAGCTAGCTGCAGCTGATATTGTACACAATATTGTATGAGTTTGGTTTTTAAATGATTGTGACACCTACCCTGCAGTTTAGGAACAATGTTGCTCCTTTGTCATCCGCCTCTACCTCGATGGTCAGCTAGTGGGGTTTCTCCCTCTTACACTGGGACCTGTAGACTTTGCCTCTATCCTAGTCCTCCTGCTTGCTGTGTTAAGCTCCTGCATAATTTGTTGTGAATATAGCCTTCAAAAGGCATACTGAAGATCCTTTAGTTTGCTCCAATCTGATATACGTGATGGTTGTCTCAAAGTAACTTAGTACCTCATTGGGGAGTTCCCTTAGTGTTATTACTATGCGCTTCTCCATTTTGGCAGGAAAATAAAAAGGCAAAGCTTGTCAGAGTTAGCAACAGTAACCAAGGTGTAGTACAACTGTATCCCCAGAATCCCTGGAAAAGAGATCCAGGGCCCATGGACTACAGGTTCACAATGGCAGCCATTTTGGCCAGGGCAGTCCATTGTCAAGGACACACTGAATTTGACAAGACTGCAAACTTTCAACTTACACAAAACAGAAAAGTTAAGCATCGTTTGAATGCACTCCCCAGACTTGACAAGTTCTATTTTTTTTTACTCAACATTCACAAGAGAAAAGTAAAAACTAGTCTCACGGACGGTTAATAATAAATTGGCCTTGTTACCTCTTCGGCGGCCTCCTCTTTGGTGGCGAAAGCCGTGTGTCCCTCCTGCCACAGGAACTCTCTGGTCCTCAGGAAGGGCTGGGGGTGCTTGAACTCCCACCTCTGGGAGAAATTAGAGAAACAGTAAAAATCACGACACATTCTGGAAAGATCACTTTCGCAGTCAAAAAGCAAGCATGACTTAAATTTAACATGAACCTAATACAAACAGTTCTATAGGAATGAGGTTTGGGCAGTAGGCCTTATACATTATCACAGCATATTGGCTATTTGCCTGGCCTGCCAATATTATTATTCTCAGACCCTATTACATTTCAAAAGTCAAGCTTTGATCAAATAGAACAGTTGGTGTAGCACCTTCAAGGCACTGCCTGAACTGAAATGATTAGCTTTTTTATTTTACTGGACTGATGGTAACTGTATCTGATGGTCATGGTGCTTTCAAGACAACTGGGAACTCGGGGAAAAAAAACTATGTCAAATCATGATGTCAGTGATCTTCAGGTCGGAAAGTCCAAGCTCTAGAAAGACACCCCAGCTTCGGACTTGGAATTCAAAATGATCCCAGTCAGATCACGTTTCCCCCTGTATTCTTTTATAGTCTCTCTGTGGTCATTGTTTTAAAAGTGATTCAATCTTATGTAGGCTAGTAGCCTATCGAACTTTGCTGTGGCCAGGGTCGTGGAAGCTCTGCAGGCACAATAATTTGAGCTATCTGATTGGCCAGCGCAGTAGGCATACTCGAGTTAGCCACAGATCTCCCGGTCCATCGGGTAGCCGGAGTTTGTCTTTTCAGACAAATAAAATGGTTGAAAATGGGAACTGTGCTTGCCCAATCGCAATCAACTGGTTGGTGACCACTGTCCTAAACGGTTCTGCCAAAAGACAGTGGACAAACTGGACAGGGTTGAAGTCTTCTATTTTCAGTAGGTTTGTGCTTTTCCATTTTTGAAATTGTACTGACCCTAACAGTGATGGTGAATATGACAATTATCATTAGTGGATTGGACACTGACCACAACGTTGCACCACTGGTTGAGTTTGATGGGGAGGTCTCTGTGGGACTGGACCCATTTGGCGTAGGCAGGGTACATCACTGTAAAAAGAAAAGACGAAGGATGCATTGGTCAGGGTGTGAATTAGTAAATGAATACATTTATGGCATTGACAGAAGGTAGAAGTAGTAAGTGGCGCCTTGGTGGAAAATATCCATAGATACGTTGTGTCGTGAGTTACACCTATACAATGTAGTTCTTTGAGACCTAGTGAAAAGCATCTGGAAATGCATGTATCAAGTTTAACTTTAAAGTCTGACAGAAGTGGTCAGGTGTGTTGGTCTTACCAGTTTCACTAGTGGGTCGGACAGCGACGGGCTCGGCAAGCTCAGTGTTCCCTGACCGCGTCACCCAGGCGACCTGAAGGCAGCACACACACAAACACAGTTCACTACAAATGTGTCAATCACTTAAAGGGGGATCTTCTTTAGTATGACAACAAGACAAATGGTGATCACACACACATCACTTGAGAAGCAAGGAACAGGATTTCCAATAGGGATAGATACACTGACACCACATCTCACCACTAGATGGTGTCAGGAACACCAATCCCTCCCAGTCCCCCCCCATCCAACACACTTCACAACACCCACCTCGGGGGCAAAATCCGCGATGTGGGACTTCTCCTTCTCCAGGGCAGCCTGTGAGACAAACATGGGGAAGTAGCAGTTCTCCACGCCCAGCTTCTTGATCTCGCGGTCAAAGAACTCCTTGATGGACTCCCAGATGGAGTATGACCAGGGCCGCAGCACGTAGCAGCCGCTCACATCGTAGTACTCAATCATTTCCGCCTTAGTGATTACCTGGAGGGGCAGAAGTGAAGGGAGACACTTGTCTTGAGCCCTATACCATGGCTGAATTCCGATTCTACACCCTTTTCCCAATCCTCTAGCGGATCTAAAACCACTGGATTGGTGTTTTGTCGTTGGCTGGAGGGACTTTCCACCATTGTTAAATCAATGACAGGAAGTGTGCAAGTGCACACCCTAGCTCCAGGCCCTATTCCCAATTTCTTTTTCACATCCTTTTAAATCCACCCGGGGGAGTGTACAAGGAGTAGAAATGGAATTGGGCTTCAGTCCAAGAGGTTTGTGACAATCCCAAAACTACTGGCTTTAGTAGAGTTTAGACTGCTAGTCAAAAACTGGGGCAATAATCACTTGCACAGGTGTACAGACTCACCTGAGAGTACCAATCAGCCAGGTTGTCCTCCTTCTTAGCCTCCAGTCCCAGTCTGAATGAGGAAAATACACAGAAATCAGCTGTGAAAACCACACAGCATCCTACTGATGAGTTCAACAACTTTTTTTATCGATTAGTAGATGGTTGCTAGGGACAAAATATAGGAAGAGCTGTGCATGCATACTAGACATGGTGACATGTCTATTGCGGAGGGAAAGCCATGTTTTGTATCTAGTGAAGTCAAATCTATGACCACTTTGCCTTGCAATGGAAAATATCACTTAAATTGGTTGTTTTCATTTCCCTATTTCAAATAGATACGGATGCCTTAGATCGACTAATCAAACTCAACCCTACAGAGCAGTGCGAACACTCACCAGAAATCCATCTTCCGGTCCAGTTAAAATGGATGAATCATTAGATGTTCGTCCTTCGCTTTTAAATCCAAGATAACTTTCCTACAATAGCGTGATTTGTATCAACAGCCATAAATAAGAACACAGAAAGCCTATCATGTGGTAGAGTCTACTGTAGCCAGCTAGCTACCTAGCTCTGGGCCTGGGAAAACTGCTCAACTTCAGCACCAACCCGTCTGCTAGCTAGAAGGCCCTGAATCCATGGGAATGCACCCCTGGGGGACACCAACCTACGTACGGAAATGAGATTGAGTAGAGACGGTCAATGTTGTCACTAACATGACAGGCGAGAAAAGCAATGACAAAATATGCGTGTCCATTGGAGAAAGAAACTGTCCCACTGCCCTACATTTACATGATTAGAATTTTAGTCATCGTTTACCAGACGCTCTTATCCAGAGCCACTTACATTAGTGAGTGCATATCATTTCATACTGGTCCCCTGTGGGAAATGAACCCACAACCCTGCAGTTGCAAGCACCATGGTCTACCAACTGAGGCACAGGGCACTACAAATCAAAATCGGATTGGCTAATCAGGCCGTCAATCAGGGGAAGATTTCTCCTCAGATACCGATACGGAAAACCCTGATTGGATAGCTACTCCTGTTTTCCTTTTTCCCTTCCCCACCACAGACAATACCACTCTGAACACAAGAGACAAATGATGATCATGATTGACAAGACTAATATAATTTTCAATCACTTAAACATTGAAATTTCAGTTAAAATATTCTTAGGCTTCCTCTGAAGGCCCTGACGGTACAGCACTGTCCAAGAGCAATGTTTTTGGCCTATGGCACAGCAGATCAAACCACACATGGAAGAACATTTACATTCAGCCTACCACCATCTCCCTTGATTTCTGCCATCTTATCATTCCATTTTCCATTAAAGTAACAATGATTTCTATTCATCCATCTCTGCTTCCCACCCATCCCACCCTCTCACCGTGTCTGTTTCTTGGGACCCCCCCTCTCCTCCTCCCCCTGCGCCTCCCGACGAGGCCTCCTTGACCTCGTCTCCCTTGGGCTGCTTCTTCCCTCCTCCTCCGCCACTACCACCTCCCTGTTTCTCAGACTTGTTCTCTCGGTCTTTGCGGTTCTTGTCCTCTCCGCCCGAGGCTCCGGCGTTAGCCACAGGTTTATACTCCTCTCCTGTGAGGGCCTTGTACTGGGTCTTCAGGGCCAGAAGCTGCTTCACGCCACCGTCCACCTGGTCCTGGTTACAGGGATGGCATTTTACATTGGTTGTGTTATGCGGTCTGTTGCATTTAATTACTCAACAATCAGGACCTGAATAACAATATTATGATTGAAATCAGATTATCATGTTCAGCTTATATTTGCCAAATGTAACATTGGTACAAGTAGCTACAGTTGCTAACGTTAGCTAGCTATTCTAAGTTGTACCTGTGCCAGAACTTCAGCATTCCTCATCTGAATAGCTTGTTCTCGCCAACATGTTTTCAGCACTTTTGGTCATAGATTTACAAGGCGAAATTAAATCTCACTAACCTTGGGAGCCTTCTCCGATTTCAGCTTCCTCACCAACTCCCCCTGATGGGACACCTGGGAGAAGAGCGCCTTAACGGAGGAGCTAGACTGGGCCTGGGGGGCGGGGCTAGCCTGGACAAGGGCAGGGCTGGTGGCTGGGGCCATGCCTGGTTTGTAGTCCTGGCCAGTCACCTGCTTGTACTCTGCTTTGAGTGACAGCAGATGCTTGACGGCTGCGTCCATCTGGTCCTGAGAGGGAGGGGGCAAAAACAGAAGGGTTGATGTCACTTTCTTTTAAACTACCGTAAATGAATTCATGAAGCTGTAAATGCCAAAAATATGGGGTTAAATACATAAGAAAGATTAGGAAACATTTTTCTTTATATCTCTTAGATATAGGAGACACTTCAGAACAAACCTCATTTTGATATGTTGTTGGGACCATCTGTTGTTCCATGTAGTGAATATGTTATTCAATGTATTTGTATGGGCTAATAGCAGTAAGACCAACAATTATTTTATCAAATAATTAGTGTATATATTTTTGGCGATACTTCAAGGGGTCTTAAAATTCCAAATCAAATAGCTAAATGATCCTTGGTAGGACCTTAAAACGTCATATAGTCGAAGCTCCCACCTCCTCCCCTGGCTTAGACAGGGCTTAGACTCTAATGGGTTCATATTGTAAAGAATGTTGAAATAGAGCAGGCATGTCAATTCTCTCCCCAGACTAGTGTGTGTATGTACACTGCTCAAAAAAATAAAGGGAACACTTAAACAACACAATGTAACTCCAAGTCAATCACACTTCTGTGAAATCAAACTGTCCACTTAGGAAGCAACACTGATTGACAATAAATTTCACATGCTGTTGTGCAAATGGAATAGACAACAGGTGGAAATTATAGGCAATTAGCAAGACACCCCCAATAAAGGAGTGGTTCTGAAGGTGGTGACCACAGAGCACTTCTCAGTTCCTATGCTTCCTGGCTGATGTTTTGGTCACTTTTGAATGCTGGCGGTGCTTTCACTCTTGTGGTAGCATGAGACGGAGTCTACAACCCACAAGTGGCTCAGGTAGTGCAGCTCATCCAGGATGGCACATCAATGCGAGCTGTGGCAAGAAGGTTTGCTGTGTCTGTCAGCGTAGTGTCCAGAGCATGGAGGCGCTACCAGGAGACAGGCCAGTACATCAGGAGACGTGGAGGAGGCCGTAGGAGGGCAACAATCCAGCAGCAGGACCACTACCTCCGCCTTTGTGCAAGGAGGAGCACTGCCAGAGCCCTGCAAAATGACCTCCAGCAGGCCACAAATGTGCATGTGTCTGCTCAAACTGTCAGAAACAGACTCCATGAGGGTGGTATGAGGGCCCAACGTCCACAGGTGGGGGTTGTGCTTACAGCCCAACACCGTGCAGGACGTTTGGCATTTGCCAGAGAACACCAAGATTGGCAAATTCGCCACTGGCGCCCTGTGCTCTTCACAGATGAAAGCAGGTTCACACTGAGCACGTGACAGACGTGACAGAGTCTGGCATTTCTTTGGGGGGCCCCACAGCCCTCCATGTGCTCGCCAGAGGTAGCCTGACTGCCATTAGGTACCGAGATGAGATCCTCAGACCCCTTGTGAGACCATATGCTGGTGAGGTTGGCCCTGGGTTCCTAATGCAAGACAATGCTAGACCTCATGTGGCTGGAGTGTGTCAGCAGTTCCTGCAAGAGGAACGCATTGATGCTAAGGACTGGCAAGCCCGTTCCCCAGACCTGAATCCAATTGAGCACTGGGACATCATATCTGGGACATCATGTCTCGCTCCATCCACCAACGCCACGTTGCACCACAGACTGTCCAGGAGTTGGCGGATGCTTTAGTCCAGGTCTGGGAGGAGATCCCTCAGGAGACCATCCGCCACCTCATCAGGAGCATGCCCAGGCGTTGTAGGGAGGTCATTCAGGCACGTGGAGGCCACACACACTACTGAGCCTCATTTTGACTTGTTTTAAGGACATTACATCAAAGTTGGATCAGCCTGTAGTGTGGTTTTCCACTTTAATTTTGAGTGCGACTCCAAATCCAGACCTCCATGGGTTGATAAATTTGATTTCCATTCATAATTTTTGTGTGATTTTGTTGTCATCACATTCAACTATGTAAAGAAAAAAGTATTTAATAAGATTATTTCATTCAGATCTATGATGTGTTATTTTAGTGTTCCCTTTATTTTTTTGAGCAGTGTATATCAGAGGGTTGGGTTAATACAGAAGACACATTTCCATCACATATGGACTAATAAAGCATATCTATCTTATCTATATTATTTTATGAAGCATTTTATCCAACTTGTGCCTAATGAATGCCAGCCTATCATCCCTTCCTGTTGGCCTCACCTTGGGGGCCTTCTCGGTTTTCAGCTTCCTCACCAAGTCACCCTGCTGAGTCACATGTTCATAGATGCCTGAGCCAAATGTGACTGTGGGGGCTTGGGTGCTCTGGACTGGGGCAGCAGCAGCGACTGGGGCAGTTCCTGGCTTGTAGTCCTGACCTGTCGCCTGTTTGTACTCTGCCTTCAAGTCCAAGAGCTGCTTCACCGCAGCATCAACCTGGTCCTTTGTGGAGAGATAGAACATCCCTCTAACCACTGTGTTTGATCAATCAATGGTAAAAATGTAGAGAACAGTTGGAGCAGATAGAGATGAAAGACAAGTCTTACAATGTACTATAACTGCATAATTCCCAATGCCTGCAGGCTTAAAGTAAAGCATTACTGAACTCGTCTTCCTTACCTTCGCTGATCTCTCCGATTTAAGCTTCCCTCACAGTGTCTCCCTGTTCGGTCACACGTTCGTATAGGCCTGAGGGAGAGGATGAGGGGGGGTGAGGCAGAGAGAGCAGTCTTGGCTTGGGCAGCGGAAGGAGGGGTCATCCCTGGCTTGTACTCCTTGCCTGTGATCTGATGGAACTCAGATTTAAAAGCCGGCAGCTGCTTGACTACAGCATCAACCTGGTCCGGGAGAGAAAAAAACAAAGAGACCTTTTAAAAAAAGTTATGTATTCTTTATTTCTAAAAACCTTGAGATTTAAAATATTTTTTACTTGTGACTTGTTTTTAGGAGGCATCAAATGAAATTAATAATGTTTAATCTTCTACTTGTGGAAAAAAGTGGAACTATTTCTAATTGTATAGCAGGCTATTTCAACTCAGGATAAAAATCGAATCCATAAAAAAAAAGGAGCCAAATGATAAACAAGAGAAAAATATACTCAAACCTTCTCGGACTTCAGCTTCCTCACAAGTTCCTCCTGCTGGGTGATGCAAGCAAAGGGGCAGGAGGCGGAGTCAGCAGAAGGTGCGGGGGTTGTGGCCTTCTGAGGGGCAGAGTTTGCAGGTGGGGCCATGCCTGGTTTGTAGTCCTGGCCAGTCAGCTGCTTGAACTGGGCCTTGAGTGACAGTAGCTCCTTTACCACTTTGTCCACCTTCTCCTTGGGGGCCTTGGCGGTTTTCAGATTGCGTACCTTCTCACCTTGAGCCACGATGGCGGAGAAAACGGCGCCGGCATCGCTAGCTGGGGCAGAGACAGGAGCGCCTTTGCCCTTGACTGGGAAGGCAGGCTAAGAGGAGACAAGGAGTTTATTCCTTATTTTACAGACATTTTACAAAATCTACAATCAAATTATCTACATGAATCTTTAAGAATACAGGGTGCATCGGAAAAATCTAAAATTATTCAAACTCGTCAAATAGTCCAACAATCTTCTTAAGCCTCTCCTTTACCTGCACTAATCTCACAGCACCGGACAGGTGGAAGGCAAATCGCCAGGTGAGCATCAGCTATATTGATTTGACTTATCCTATATTTTCAGATCAGTGCAGATAAATGAGGAGACAAGTAGAGGAAGCCACTTCAGACTATTGAGATGAGCCCATCGTTATTTCCTCTCTCCTGTCGCAGTAAAGGAGAACTCTAGAAGAGGGGAAATAGAGGAGTATTAAGACTCACTGTGGTGGGGGTGGTGGCCTTGCACTTCTCCTTGGAGCCGGCGGTGGGCATCTCCTTGGTGTGGCCATCGGGGATGAACAGCAGCACACAGGGACTCTCCTTACAGCTGTGGGGACTGGGTGACAACATCAGGGACACGTTAGTAATACAGACACTGGAACGATGTGCTTCTGCATTTAGGAAATGTAGCACCCATCCAATCCTCTGGCCCAAGTCTAGTCATCAGGGACAGAGTATTAATACAGACTCACACTGAAACAATGCAGTAGTACTTCATTTTGAAGAGGCATTGTGCTTTTCCTTTAGAGAATATCCATCCATATATGTATTATCTCATCCAAAAAATTAACCATCAACACATCCATCCACGCATCCCTCCCACTGGCCCAAGAGCAGTCGTAGTCAAAAGAACTAGTCAAATATCTTGTAGAGGACATAGAACCTGATTGGCTCGTAGGGCTGGTCACAGATGTAGAAGCCCCGCCTCTGCAGCTGGATGATGTCACCCTTCTTCAGGTCCTTCAGACAGGGGTCTCCCAGCATCTTTTCCTCCAGCTGAGAGAAAGAAAGGACGGGAGACAGAAAGAAAGGACGGGAGACAGAAAGAAAGGACGGGAGACAGAAAGAAAGGACGGGAGACAGAAAGAAAGGACGGGAGACAGAAAGAAAGGACGGGAGACAGAAAGAAAGGACGGGAGACAAAAAGAAAGGATGGCGTGAAGAAGAGTAAGAGAATGTGATAAAGTGATGTGAGGAGAAATAGGAAAACCCTTTCATTCTTCCGAAGGATTAGAAGAGTGTTCCTCTATACTGGTCAATGATATCTGAACTTTAGGCCCCTTTTTAAAGAAGCCTGTGGTGCCATCAAGTGGTCCAGGAGGGCATTCCAGAGGCTGGGAGCGGTCGAGCTGAAAACCTGATCCCCCAAGGAGGAATATACTTAATTCTCATAACATTTTTGCAAACAAAAACACACACACACTCCCTCACACGACATCTCATAGACAACCACCCTTGAGTCGTCGCCACACACACCTACCCTTGACCCATCCCACCCTTGCTCACCCACCTTGCTTTGTTTGTTGATGTACTCCTTGAAGTCGTCCTCCTTGCCTATGACAGGCTTGGTGATGAGGTGCTGGTAGTTGATGCAGATGGTGGGCAGCAGGGGCGCGCGAGGGGTCTCAGCCAGCCACGTGATCTTGGTGGTCTTCTTGTAGTCCTTGTTCTCCAGGTTCAGTTTGCCGTCCAGGGAGGTGACCTTACCGCTGGCATCTCTGGATCACAGAGATAAAAAGAGGTAGAGCGTGAGGGGGAATAGAAGTTGGGGAGTTGACAGATTTATTTTTACCATCATTGAACATTTGGTAACATTTTACTTAGAGCCAATAATGCATTTTAATGTGATACATCAGTTACATTGAGCGAGAGAAAGACAGAAGGAAAGTATAGTGCCTTCGGGGAAAGTATTCAGACCCCTTAAGGGTCTAAAGTTTCAGCCTTATTTAAAAATTTATTAAATAGTTCCCCCCCTCCCCTCTCAATCAATCTACACACAATACCCCCTAATGATAAAGCAAAAACAGGTTGACATTTTTACTAATTTAGGAGAAAAAAAACTGAAATCTCACTTTTACATAAGTATTCAGACCATTTACACAGTACTTTGTTGAGGTACCATTGGCAGCAATTACAGTCGAGGCTTCATGGGTATGACGCTGCAAGCTTGGCACACCTGTATTTGGGGAGTTTCTCCTATTCTTCACAAACTCTGTCAGGTTGGATGGGGAGTGTTGCTGCACAGCCATTTTCAGGTCTCTCCAGAGATGTTCGATCGGGTTCAAGTCCAGGCTCTGGCTGAGCCACTTAAGGACATTCAGAGACTTGTCCCGAAGCCACTCCTGTGTTGTCTTGGCTGTGTTCTTAGGGTCGTTGTCCTGTTGGAAGGTGAACCTTCGCCCCAGTCTGAGGTCCTGAGCGCTCTGGAGCACGTTATATCAAGGATTTCTCTGTACTTTGCTTCGTTCATCTTTCCCTCAATCCTGACTAGTCTCCCAGTCCCTGCCTGCTGAAAAACACCCCTACAGCATGATGCTGCCACCACCATGCGTCACCAAAGGAGGAGGTGCTAGGTTTCCTTCAGACATAATGCTTGGCATTCAGGCCAAAGAGTTCAATCTTGGTTTCATCAGACCAGAGAATCGTGTTCCTCATGGTCTGAGTCTTTAGATGCCTTTTGGTAAACTCCAAGCAGGCTGTTATGTGCCTTTTACTGAGGAGTGGCTTCCATCTGGCCACTCTACCATGAAGGCCTGATTGGTGGAGTGCTGCAGAAATGGTTGTCCTTCTGGATGGTTCTCGCATCTTCAAAGATGATCTCTGGAGCTCTGTCAGAGTGAGCATGGGGTTCTTGGTCACCTCCCTGACCAAGGCCCTTCTCCCCCTTCTTGGAGAACTTCAATGCTGCAGAAATGCTTTGGTACCCTTCCCCAAATCTGTGCCTCGACACGATCCTGTCTCAGAGGGCTATGGACAATTCCTTCGACCTCACGGCTTGGTTTTTGCTCTGACATGCAGTCAACTGTGGGACCTTTATATAGACAGGTGTGTACCTTTCCAAATCTCATGTCCAATCAATTTAATCTACTACAGGTGGACTCCAATCAAGTTGTAGAAACATCAAGCTTGATCAATGGAAACAAGATGCACCTGAGCTCAATTTCAAGTCTCATAGCAAAGGGTCTGAATACTTAAGTATATGCAATATTACATTATATTCAGTTTTTATACATTTGCAAAAATTCTAAAAAACGGTTTTCGCTTTGTCATTATAGGGTATTGTGTGCAGAATGCTCAGGATTTTTTTTTTTACTTAAACCATTTTTGAATAAGGCCGTAACGTAACAAAATGTGGAATAAGTTAAGTCAAGGTGTCTGAATATTTTCTGAAGGCACTGTATATTAGTTACATGGTGTAGCTATAACATCTAGGCTAGTGACGCTCCTTGCTGCACGTGGAGAGCCACAGCATATTTTATTTCACTTTTATCTAACTAGGCAAGTCAGTTACGAACAAATTCTTATTTACAATGGACGGCCTACTAAGAAGCCAAAAGGCCTCCTGAGGGAACTGGGGCTGGGAATAAATAAAATAACACACACACAGCGTATCAAGTGATCTTGATTAATTGAATTTAGTGTTTCACTGCTTAGCTGGTACTGCAGCTTCCTGGGACTGGGTGAACACGTGCCTAGGCAAAGCCCTCCGGAATATCCTTCTGTAAAAAGCTGCAGATCTAAGAAATATCTTCCGGTCCCACAGGCTTTATATAGCATTCATAAAAGCTTTAAGCACAAAATAAATGCTTCACAAATCTATAGGATAATGTCATGGTTTATAATGAGTCTGTAGCCATGAGGTGCTTTGAAAGGCTGGTCATGGCTCACAACACTATTATCCCAGAAACCCTAGACCCACTCCAATTTGCATACTGCCCCAACAGATCCACAGATGACGCAATCTCTATTGCACTCCACACTGCCCTTTCCCAACTGGACAAAAGGAACACCTATGTGAGAAAGCTATTCATTGACTACAGCTCAGGGCTCAACACCATAGTGCCCTCAAAGCTTATCACTAAGCTAAGGACCCTGGGACTAAACACCTCCCTCTGCAACTTGATCCTGGACTTCCTGATGGGCCACCCCCAGGTGGTAAGGGTAGACGCAACACAGGGGCCCCTCAGGGGTGTGTGCTCAGTCCCCTCCTGTACTCCCTGTTTGCTGCACGGCCAGGCACGACTCCAACACCATCATTAAGTTTGCCGATGACACAACAGTGGTAGGCCTGACCACTGACAACGATGAGACAGCCTATAGGGAGATCAGAGACCTGTCCGTGTGGTGCAAGGTCAAAAACTTCTCTCTCAACCTGATCAAGACAAAGGAGATGATTGTGGACTACAGGAAAAGGAGGACCGAGCACGCCCCCATTCTCATCGACGGGGCAGTAGTGGAGCAGGTTGAGAGCTTCAAGTTCCTTGGCGTCCACATCACCAACAAACTACCATGGTCCAAGCACACCAAGACAGTCGTGAAGAGGGCACGGACAAAACCTATTCCCCTCAGGAGACTGAAAAGGTTTGGCATGGGTCCTCAGATCCTCAAAAGGTTCTACAGCTGCACCATCGAGAGCATCCTGACTTGTTGCATCACCGACTGGTATGGCAACTGCTCTGCTTCCGAGCGCAAGGCACTACAGAGGGTAGTGCGTACCGCCCAGAACATCACTGGGGCCAAGCTTCTTGCCATCCAGGACCTCTATACCTGGCGGTGTCAGAGGAAGGCCCTAAAATTTTTCAACGACTCCAGCCAACTTAGTCATAGACTGTTACTCTCTGATACCAGCAAGCGGTATCGGAGTGCCTAGTCTAGGTCCAAGAAGCTTCTAAACAGCTTCTACCCACAAGCCATAAGACTCCTGAACTCTCTAATCAAATGGCTACCCAGACTAGTAGCATTGCCCCCCCACGCCCTCTGTTACGCTGCTGCTACTTGTTAGGTGACTAAGCATTATCTATGCTTAGTCACCTAACTCTACCTACATCTACATATTACCTCGTCTAACCGGTCCCCCTGCACCGGTCCCCCTGCACCGGTCCCCCTGCACCGGTCCCCCATGTATACAGCCTCGCTAAAGTTTTTACTGCTGCTCTTTATTTGTTACTTTTATTTATTTATTTTTCTTAAAACTGCAGTGTTGGTCAAGGGCTTGTAAGTAAGCAATTCACTGTAAGGTCTACACCTGCTGTATTCGGCACGTGACAAATAAAATTGGATTTGATTTGACATAATTCCCACTGTTGGGTGAATTGCCAAATGTGACATAACGCAGTGGTTCTTAAGCCTAGTCCTGGGGCCCCAAAGGGTTCTGCCTCAGCACTATACAGCTGATTCAAATGATCTGATTCAAAACTTGATGATGAGTTGGTGTGTAGGGCCAAGGCAAAAACAAAAAATGGGTCCCCAGGACCAGGATTGAGAACCACTGACATAACGCACTGTTTAATTAGGGATGTAATGATTCACCAATACGCATTGCTCCCCAGTTCAAATGTTTAAGATGAGTGCATTGGTCCACGAGACCCCAAACTGATCCAAATGTAGCATGCACCGGTCATAACATCGATTGTAGCTGCTTGTATTGCTTTCTTTCAACCTTCTGAAAATACCCCGAATCTTTTGTGACAACTGATGCGTCCGCTACTTCAGTGTCAAACTAAGCATGTAACTGTGTTGACAGTCATTGATCTACAAGTCATTTTGCATCCCGAACAACCCAGGCAATATCAGTAGCCTAGTCAAACTGAGCACTGTTTCGCATGCTGACCAATGAGAGGTTGGCAGCGAGTCACCTTCAGCATTCAAACATTTGTAAAATGGCTTGCGCAATATTAGGCTTTATCAGTTGAGTGACAACCAATGTAATTTGTTAGGTTATTGTTATCAAATGCACTGTTGAAAATAGTGTTTTACTGGAATAAAGTAGCCTAAGCAAGCGCCTGAGACAACTCCACTGGCTATATGCTGATCGGGGCTTAGCCTACAATGGATTTTATTTTGACTGTGCAGATCCACTGTCAGCAGTAGTTTTGGTAGTTGTTTTGCTTTAAACAATCAGTGTACAGTCGTGGCCAAAAGTTTTGAGAATGACACAAATATACATTTTCACAAAGTCTGCTGCCTCAGTTTGTATGATGGCAATTTGCATATACTCCAGAATGTCATGAAGAGTGATCAGATGAATTGCAATTAATTGCAAAGTCCCTCTTTGCCATGCAAATGAACTGAATCCCATAACATTCCACCGCATTTCAGCCCTGCCACAAAAGGACCAGCTGACATCATGTCAGTGATTCTCTCGTTAACACAGGTGTGAGTGTTGACGAGGACAAGGCTGGAGATCACTCTGTCATGCTGATTGAGTTTGAATAACAGACTGGAAGCTTCAAAAGGAGGGTGGTGCTTGGAATCATTGTTCTTCCTCTGTCAACCATGTTTACCTGCAAGGAAACACGTGCAGTCATCATTGCGTTGCACAAAAAGGGCTTCACAGGCAAGGATATTGCTGCCAGTAAGATTGCACCTAAATCAACCACTTATCGGATCATCAAGAACTTCAAGGAGAGCGGTTCAATTGTTGTGAAGAAGGCTTCAGGGCGCCCAAAAAGTCCAGCAAGCGCCAGGACCGTCTCCTAAAGTTGATTCAGCTGCGGGATTGGGGCACCACCAGTACAGAGCTTGCTCAGGAATGGCAGCAGGCAGGTGTGAGTGCATCTGCACGCACAGTGAGGCGAAGACTTTTGGAGGATGGCCTGGTGTCAAGAAGGACAGCAAAGAAGCCACTTCTCTCCAGGAAAAACATCAGGGACAGACTGATATTCTGCAAAAGGTACAGGGATTGGACTGCTGAGGACTGGGGTAAAGTCATTTTCTCTGATGAATCCCCTTTACGAGGGTTTTGGGCATCCGGGAAAAAAAGCTTGTCCAGAGAAGACAAGGTGAGCACTACCATCAGTCCTGTGTCATGCCAACAGTAAAGCATCCTGAGACCATTCTCAGGATGCTTCTCAGACACGGGAGTGGGCTCACTCACAATTTTGCCTAAGAACACAGCCATGAATAAAGAATGGTACCAACACATCCTCCGAGAGCAACTTCTCCCAACCGTCCAGGAACAGTTGCCTTTTCCAGCATGATGGAGCACCTTGCCATAAGCCAAAAGTGATAACTAAGTGGCTCAGGGAACAAAACATAGATATTTTGGGTCCATGGCCAGGAAACTCCCCAGACCTTAATCCCATTGAGAACTTATGGGCAATCCTCAAGAGGCGGGTGGACAAACAAAAACCCACAAATTCTGACAAACTCCAAGCATTGATTATGCAAGAATGGGCTTCCATCAGTCAGGATGTGGCCCAGAAGTTAATTGACAGCATGCCAGGGCGGATTGCAGAGGTCTTGAAAAAGAAGGGTCAACACTGCAAATATTGACTCTTTGCATCAACTTCATGTAATTGTCAATAAAAGCCTTTGACACCTATGAAATGCTTGTAATTATACTTCAGTATTCCATAGTAACATCTGACAAAAATATCTAAAGACACTGAAGCAGCAAACTTCGTGGAAATTAATATTTGTGTGATTCTCAAAACTTTTGGCCACGACTGTATATGGTAATTTCCTAGATAAACAGGGTAAAGTTGATCATTTCATCCTTAGGACAAGAACCACTATCTACCCACACTGCACTTCGAAACGCGAGGAAAAGAAAACTTCCAAACCATCTAAACCATTAGATTTTGAGACGAGGGTTAAATCCAAAGTTGTGATATATATTCATTGGCTATGTCATAGCTAATATTTGATACATTACTAGCTCAAACATTGTGTATCTCCAAAGAATTACAAATTAATTAGTGTGTTTTCCCCCCTTATCTGATAGTGGAGTGGTAGATGCCCAGTTTCCCTTATGGCTCAGCTCAAGTGCCTACAAACACCATAGACATATACACATGTAGATAATTTACACATACAGATAGACAGACACACAAAGAGAGAAGCTCAGAGAGGCCCAGCTCATGAACTGCAGCATATTTTGAATTTAGAATGGAACACTGTGTTTATACAACAAATGTTAGTGAATCATTGATTTGTTCCTCTAATCCACGTGTCAAAGGGCCGAGAGGCTGCGGGTTTTCGCTCCTCCCTTGTACTTCATTGATCATTTTTGGGTCATTGATTAGTTAGGAACTCCCCTCACCTGGTGGTCTTAATTGGACAAATATGTAAAGGAAATAACAAAAACTAGCACACACTCAGCCCTCCATATAATGAGTTTGACACCCCTGCTCTAATCAAACCGAATCATTTCAAATTAAAACGTATTGTTCCTGTATGGTATCGGAGCCCATGTATCTAGATACGTATCAAATGGTCTTGAAAGGGAAAGTTGCACATCCATAATGTTTATAGACCATTTTTTATAGTATGACACACTCATATAGATGATTTGAGAAGCATTTGTATGGTGCTTATGAAGCCTGTATGTATGCTTTATAAATTGAACTTTGTTTAAAGTGGGGGTCAATCTTACTTGTGGATCTCAGTGATGATGATGTTTCCCCAGTTGATGAAGGTGACCATCTCTCCCTTTGTGAAGGTCTCCGCATCTGCCCCCTCCACCAGCACCCTGGGTCCGTACCACACCTCTTTCATCCCCACCTCTGTGTTCTGGGAGGGAAAAAATACACATTTGCCAAGTTTAGTTGCTGATGGTATGATGGATTGACTATATTTGGTTGGTTTGGTTTATTTGGCTATATTGGTTAGGTTATTAATTTGGGAAAGATTAAGTTGGTTGATTATTCACATCATATACTCAACTTGACTGAGGCATGACAAAAATACAAATTTTGATTGTGAGGGGAACTCTTTTAGCATTGTCAGAGTATTATACATGTCATACCTTGGCTGCTGAACACTAGATAAGACTTCTATCTTGTCAGGCTGTGTCCAAAATGACATCATAATCCCTATATAGTGCACTACGTTTGGATTTGGTATTGTACTTTGTAGGGAATAGTGTGCCACTTCAGTGCAATAATTGGCATCAAGGTACCTTGGGGTGTTTGACGGCCTCCTTCATCTCCTCTGTTGCCTCAGGGATGACGACAGGGACGGAGTAGGATCCTGACAGGGCTGTGTACCTGGGGGCCACTGGGTCGATAACCTACAGACACACAGAAATGGGAGAGGTTCATTATTGCAATGGTTTCCTATGTAGACAGAAAAATGTATTCAATATCCTGACTGAAGACTAGTCCACAGAGGACAGTTCAATTGGACCAGAACATCTTCAACTTATTTCACACTAACCATCAGACCTTACAGAGCAGAGGGGTACTGTGCTGGCCTGGTTATGCATCCACCATAGTTGTTGGAACCATGCTGGAAACAACAAAGTGAAAGGAAAATACCCAACCCGGCACAGTACGGCTTGGCTCAAAAGTGTCAAAAAAGTATTTTTCTGGGCAAGTGAACAGAAATACTTTCACCATACACACCATTGAAGGAAGAAAATAAGGGGTGGATGGTGGTGGCAGAGTACAGGGACGACATGAAGGATAGAAAGTAGAGGGGGAGACAGTTTTGCAGTAATTATTGCCAACTACACAGACTAAAGGCAAAATGGGAGCATCTATAACCATGGGGAGCTGAGGACCTTTGAATTTTTCACATCCTGTAGCCTAGTAAAAACAGAGCCTAACAATTAACCGCTGTCATGTTATATACAGGTATGCCGGTGCCACCAAAGGTTTTCCTAATCAGAGTTTTTAGATACTAATAGTCTTCCAAAATATGTTTGCCAAAATCAAGTGAATCATCACTTTTCAAAGACTAGAATACACTGTTTTCCTTGTGCTAGTCACCTCTATCTACACCTCAAAGCTGCCAGTTGTGGGAATGGGAGGTGGCCGGAAAATCAGGGACACATAAGCAATCGGACAGGAGTGTCTAGGAGAGCAGTATGGGGGTAGGGGAAGAAAGTTAACTTTGTAGGGATGTTCTCCTCAGAAGTGACTAGGAGTCAGACTCCAGAATGAGCTTAACATTTGCTCCGAGTGGGATTTAAGCAAAATTATTGTTGTAGAATCCAATCTGAAAAAGCAGATTGGAGAAGACGGGGGAGGGACAGGATGGAAAGCACAAAGATGGAGGGAAGGAGTGGAGGAGGAGGAGTACCTTGATACCGCTAATTGGCAGCTTGGAAACAGAAAGTGAGATGCAGTTCAATGTCAAAGGAGAGAGACTGGAGGTTCGGAGTGGGTAAGACAAGTTCAGACAGGATCGGGTACATCTACTACATCCCTCCCCTCCTCATTGCCAATATCATGGGCTTAGAGGGGAAATAAATGTCTTCCCTAGATATAATATACGACATACATAGCAATGTTTAAATAATTTCTGGTTTATAAGAATGGGGTGTTTGTACCATAAAGATAAATATGTCTATGTGGTTTGTATATTGGACACAAAAAAATGGCACCTTGACAACACCTAGCCCCCCTGACCAAGGCAGAGCGCTCTTTGATGTCATCATCCAGCTCAGATGCATAGGTGCGCAAATTTAAGAGGAGGCAGTTACTGCATGCGGACAGACCATGGAATGCCAAGATTTACATGAAATTCTGAAAGGTAGCGAGGGATGTGGTTGCAATGAATGTTAGTCTCTCAGATGGGGCTGAGTTGTATTATGTGTGGCAAAACAAAATATATATATATTTTTTAAATACAAATAAAAATCAGGCAAATACTTCTGGAACTGAAATCAGTTTGTGACACCCACTATGTATAAAGAACGCTGGACGGTGACATTGACGTTTATTTTAAGAGAAACTTGTTTCATGATCACATCTATCAAACGTAAAGGCTAATGAATTGGACAGGAACCTACAGCCTCCTCAAACCGTAGAGTCGGTTTCCATGGGCCTTAAGTCTACTCGTGGAATAAAAATAATGTTTAGTGGAGATTCTCCATTGAGCATTTTTTTTTGTCCAGAACTACACTTAATCTGGGTCTATGAAACCGACCCTTATAGTTAAGGTAAGAAGACGATTGAAAAGTTGTAAGCCACTGACAGAGCTACGTCATGAAGAGGAGGGAATGTGCAGGAAGATTTTGTTTGTGCTTTTCTAATAACTAATTGGACTGGGTTCATGCAAGTGACTGACTGATCGTGCCTGGGAGGAATCCTCACTATCAGTATAAGCAATTTGGCAGTACACCCAGAACATTGCTTTGAGAATTGAAAGGGGTGTCTCAGTTTCAAGGTCTCAGCTTGGAAAGAAGAAGCCTCGTAAGGTATTGGTCGGTCACATGTATGAACCAAACGTTAATGATAAATTAATTATGAATGATGAATAAGCAAAATCATGCAAATGTAGCTTGTCTGTGAAAACAGTATATAAGAGAACTAACGGGACTGCCCCAGTGGAGCTCCCTTCAGACCGGTACTTTATGCATCTAGGTTTGACTGTGACCTCTCCAGCTTGCTGTTAATAAAGAATGATTCATTTAAGATTGACTTCAGGTGTCCCTGTGTAGTATTTCCTCGACAGGAGGATGAGTGGAAAGTGGGGGATGAAGGGAGGAAAAGGAGTCAAGCAGAGGAGAAAAAGAGCAGCACAAGACACATAGGCAGGCAGCAACGCAAGCTGTGCGTAGGCACCCTACCAGAGGAAAGATATGTTTGTGCACGTGAAACAAGCTTCCTTAGGGATTAAGTGCATTTAATTTTGCTCCAACCAATTTGGGCAACCAAAACCGTCAATAATTTAAAATGTCTAAAACCTACAATACAGTCTTGTCAAATCTGCCAACAATGTATTTTCCCCTCATGCCACCGATTTTCATATAAAGGTTGGGCAGGATGTGACCAGCTTCAACCCTACAGTGGGTTTCAAAGTGGCAGGCTTCAATCAGGATCAAGGGGCAGGCTTCAATCAGGATCAAGGGGCAGGATTCAATCAGGATCAAGGGGCAGGATTCAATCAGGATCAGTCCAAATGGGAATGTAGGGAGTGTGTGGAGGGGAAGGGGAATATCGATGTCCATGCATGCATACCTTCTTGTTGAAGGCCCAGATCTTGTCCCATTCCATGTTGACCACGGACCTGGATCCACCCTGGGTGAGTGGGGGAAAAAGCAAAATAAGGTTTCAAAGAAGGAATCAACAAGGGAATAAAAAGGGGGGGAAACCCACCTGGGCAGCGATGAACTGCTTGAGGCCCTCGACGGTCATTCCTCTGCGCAGGACACCCCTGACAGTGGGGAAGCGAGGGTCGTCCCTGAGGGAGAAGGGGGAAAAAAATCCACTCCATCAGCGCAAAGCGACTAATTATTCCAGGGAGATGTTTTTAAAACATAGTGGTACTTCCTGTACTTGTCAAATTAGAACACAGGTCTTCATTTCATTTTGCTATGGTGTGTCCTAGTGAACCCAACACCCTGTCGGGTGGAAAGGACATTAGTGGACTCACCAGCCATCGACGTAGCCCTGGTCAACGAACCAGGTGAGCTTGCGCTTGGAGAGCACAGTGTTGTTGAGGTTGAGCCGGGCGTACTCCCAGACGTAAGGCTTGCGCAGACGCAACGCATCGATCACCCAGTAGAACTGGTCGTCGCGATCGTGGTACTCTGTTGTGCGCAGCGCATGAGTCACGCCCTCCACACTGTCAACAATGGGGCAGGCAAAGTCGTACGTGGGGTACACCCTGGGAGAGGGGTAAAGAGAGTTGAGTCACTATTTTGGAAAGGAGGATGCTTCTATACTGTCCCCCTGTATGTCTTTATGAAATGTGTGAAGCCTGTAATGCACCTTTGCTGCACAGGACATATTTGCCAGGCGTGAGCCAAGAGTGATACCAGTGTTTCCCCTACATTCATTTAGCAGCAGGGGGCAGGCAAAAATATTTCAGTGTAACCTTGAAATTACTAAAACCATACATAAAGTATGCATAAAAAAAATGTATGGAGCTATATCATTTTTTTATACGTTTTTCTTTGAGGAATAAAAACTACAGTCAGGGAGAATCAAACATTCGTTGCATGGGGACCCCCATTGATTTTGTTATGTTTGAGTGACAGTATAACAACATTGCAAAATGTGTAGATTTGCAAGAAATTAGCTTTAAAACAACAACATTTTGCCAACGCCCTATGAATGGCGCCGGTGGGGATGGCTGCCATTTTACGGGCTCCTAACCTGTGCTATTTTGTTAGTTTTTCTCATTGTTTGTCACTTATTTTGTACATAATGTTGCTGCTACCGTCTCTTATGACCCCAAAAAAATTCTGGACATCAGAACAGCGATTACTCACCTCGAAATGGACAAATATTTTTTCTTTAACGAGTCCGGCGCAAAGGATATACTGCTTTCTCGGGAACGGGCCCATTTGCGTGAAGAAAAGACGAAGAAAAAGGGGGCGGAGGTCGGGCTGCCTTCTGTGAACTCGTAGGCGAGTGAGTAAACCTCCACTACCATCTGTTCTATTGGCCAACGTGCAATCATTGGAAAACAAAATGGATGATATACGATGAAGACTATCCTACCAACGGGACATTAAAAACTGTAATATCTTATGTCCCACCGAGTCGTGGCTGAGCGGCGATACGGATAATACTGAGTTGGCGGGGTTTTCCACGCATCGGCAGGACAGAGCAGCTACGTCTGGTAAGACAAGGGGTTGGGGTGTGTGTCTTTTTGTCAATAACTGCTGGTGCGCAATGTCTAATATTAAAGAAGTCTCGAGGTATTGCTCGGCTGAGGTAGAGTACCTTATGATAAGCTGTAGACCACACTATCTACCAAGAGAGTTCTCATCTATATTATTCGTAGCAGTCTATTTACCACCACAAACCAATGCTGTCACTAAGACTGCACTCAACCAGCTGTATAAGGCCATAAGCAAACAAGAAAATGCTCATTCAGAAGTGTCGCTCCTAGTTGCCGTGGACATTAATGAAGGCAAACTTAAATCCGTTTTACCTCATTTCTACCAGCATGTCACATATATAACTAGAAGGGGAAAAAAAGTATAAATACTCAAGACCACCTTTACTCCACACACAGACGCACTAAGACAGAACGTTCTCCCTCACCCTCCATTTGGCAAATCCGACCATAATTCTATCCAATTTCCTGCTTATAAGAAATTCCGCTATGCCCTCCGACGAACCATCACAGGCAAAGCGTCAATACAGGACTAAAATTCAATCGTACTACACCAGCTCTGATGCTCGTCAGATGTGTCAGGGCTTGAAAACTATTACAGACTACAAAGTGACGCGAGCCTACCAGACGAGCTAAATAACTTTTTTTCGCGCTTCGAGGCAAGCGACACTGAAGCATGCATGCACCAGCTGTTACGGACGACTGGGTGATAACGTTCTCGGTAGCCGAAGTGAGCAAAACCTTTAAAACAGGTCAACATTCACAAGGCCGCAGGGCCAGACGGATTACCAGGACATGTACTCTGAGCATGCGCTGACCAACTGGCAAATGTCTTCACTGACATTTTCAACCTCTCCCTGACCGAGTCTGTAATACATGCATGTTTCAAGCAGTCCACCATAGTCCCTGGGCCTAAGGAAGCAGAGGTAACCTGCCTAACTGATTACCGCCCCGTAGCACACATCGGTAGCCTGAAGTGCTTTGAAAGGCTGGTCATGGCTCACATCAACATTCCGGATACCCTAGACCAGGGGTGCCCAACCAGTCGATCGTGTGATTATTATAAATCTACAAAAATTCAGCCACACAAATCAATGCCTATAATCACTTCGTTTTAACATTTGACAGTCCTCCATTCACAGCAATGTCAGAAAAGTCAGGTGATGTACATAAAATATCACCAGTCCCTGCCCACTTATTGACGTATGCCTCGTTAGTGCGGTCAGATACAACCCGCCAACTCCAAGTCGAGGTTACAGTGATGCCAGGCATGTAGCTAGCTAACTTTGCAGACAGATTCGATCTTAAGTTGTGTGGTCGATAGCAGCAATAATGAGTGAAGGAAAGGATACAAAAACATAAAATGTATCATTTCCACAAGCGTTCAGCACCATAGTTCCCTCAAAGCTCATCACTAAGCTAAGGACCCTCCCTCTGCAACTGGATCCTGGACTTCCTGACGGGCCACCCCCAGGTAGTAAGGGAGGCAACAACACATCCACCACGCTGATCCTCAACAGTGGGGCCCCTCAGGGGTGCGTGCTTAGTCCCCTCCTGTACACCCTGTTCACCCACGACTGAATGGCCAACTCCAACACCATCATTAAGGTAAATATTTTCTTAACTCTTTCTTGAACTGCATTGTTGGTTAAGGGCTTGTAAGTAAGCATTTCACGGGAAGGTCTTTCACATGTTGTTTTCAGCGTATGTGACAAATAAAGTTTGATTTGATTTTTTTTTTTTTTGTCATTGCGAAACCTGTCCTTAAGACTTAGTTTTTTCATAAAAAAATAAAATAGAAAAGTGCATACTTTTTTTTTGATTAGCATGCCGTGTCCCCCTACCTGTAAGTGCTGCCAGTGCGGGGGTTGGGGGCATTCTTACAGCGGTAGAGGGTGGGGTCGCGCATGCAGCCATTGTTGGAGGCCATGTCAATCTTGGCCCGCATGCAGCACGTCTGGCCGTACTCCGTGCCCGCCTTCATCTCTTCCCACATCTTCAGGTTTTGCTCCACCGCTGGGGGAGGAGGGTGAAGATGCAAAGAGTGAAGACGACAAGTGTTGCGGTTATCATAATTACTTCCACATGCCCTGTGAAATTACACCATGTGGCTACAACTATCAAATCGTTTCAGATATAAAACAGTGCCTATGGACTAAGGGTATGTTGGAACTCAGCCATTGCTCCACTCCTACTCTCCTTACAGTTGCTGCGGTGGCGGGACTCGGTGCGCTGCTCCCTCGCCGCCTTCATCTGCTCTGGGGGTGTGTCGTCGATGTAGGCCTTGCCCTCCCTCAGCAGTTGCTCCGCCATGCCCTGGATGCGAGGGAAGTGGTCGCTGGTGTAGGTGAACTGGTCAGGCTTAATCTGCAGCATGGCCACATCCTCCAGGATCACCTATGAGAAAACAGAGGGAACAGGTGGATAGAGTTCAGGGGAACTCAAGGCATGCTACATCTTTTTTCAGGCCAGTTATACTCAGAGATGGAAACACAATTCTTACGATGGAAACGAGCCATTAGAGTCCACTTCAGAGTTTAAATAAACATGTGAAACTCACACTTTCAGATTGTTGTCAATGGAGACTTGTACGAACATTTGAGTAAGGCACAAGGATCTCAGGTCAGAATAGCACTAGGGTTGGGCGATGTCAACCTTTGTCCTATCGTGATTATGGACCCATAAAGCATTGATATACGTTGGTATCGCCTCGTATTGGCGATACCATTGATACTATTACCCAAAAACGAATGAACTGGACGAATCATAACGAAGGATAATGTTGTCGAAAGCCTGGGCAGAGGCTAAGTGCCAGCACATCTTTTTTAATATCCCTTTCTGGTGGATGAAACAGGTGCGTGTTTGTCTTACTGGGGCGCACATGATGGAGTAGTGGCAGTCTGGTAAGTAACGGGACTGTCTTACCGTAGCATTAGGTTATACATCATGGGCTGGATAGAAGCAGTCTACTGTATTCAGAACTGATAATTGCTTTTTTTCCCCCCTCATAAAATAAACAATATTTTTTGTTCCATCTGTCATAAAGCCGTGATTGAAAATAGGCTATAAACTTAATAATAAGCTACTGTTCATAATTTTAAAACTTCTTCAGGATCGGTGTCCCTTCCACAGGACGGTTGAGATAATGTAGGCTAATCGATTAGCATGAGGTTGTAAGTAACAAGAACATAGACATTTCTGATATTGGCAGAAAGCTTAAATTATTGTTAATCTAACTGCACTGTCCAATTTACAGAAGCTACTACAGTGAAATAATACCATGCTATTGTTTGAGGAGAGTGCACAATTTTGAACATGAAAAGTTATTAACAAACAAATTAGGCACATTTGGGCAGTCTTGATACAACATTTTGAACAGAAGTCCAATGGTTCATTGGATCAGTCTAAAACTTTACACATACACACATTGCACCTGGGCTGGAATAATACATTATGGCCTTTCTCTACAAAAAAAATAATACAAAAGATCGGTTGGTTTTTTCATTGTATTATCTTTTACCAGATCTATTGTGTTATATTCTCCTACATTCCTTTCACATTTCCACAAACGTCAAAGTGTTTTCTTTCAAATGGTACCAAGAATATGCATATCTTTGCTTCAAGGTCTGAGCTACAGGCAGTTAAATTTGGGTGTGTCATTGTAGGAGAAATATAGAAAAAAAGGGCTGATCCTTAAGAGTTAACTTAGCTTTTATGATGGGCCTAGGAGGAGGATAGGTTATTGGCCATTCACCCTCGCATGGAAGAATTTTATAGGCCGCATAAATCATTTTTCTTAATAAGCTTAAACTTGAATAAACTTGTAATTTGATTTTTCTATAGGCTATTGATATTGTTTGTTCCCTCTTATTATTAGTCCCATGGCTACTTTACGTTTTTAGGCTAGTCAAACAACAGATGGAACTCCGTTACATTCATTGTTTGATCAGGAGAAAGGCATGCATAAAACGATAAAAGCGTAGCCTTTAGCCCAAAGTTAACAAATGAAGAGAGAAGAGAATATAGGCCACGTTTTTTAAAACAGCTAGAGAAAAGATAGTTAAGGAGTGTCCATTATAATAAATAAAAAAATATTAGGTTAGGTTTAGGCTATAGCCTAAGACCCATAATGCATCCCACAGCGGGGGAAAACTATATTTTCTGACTGGACATTTTGCGCCGCTTTGGGGGAATTCTCCGCTCCGTCTGGCCTACATTCCTCTCTTGCGTTCAGTAGCCTATAACATATTTATTGAAATAGGCTATAGCAAATAGAAATAGGCAAATTACTATGTGTGCTGCTCTGCTGTGCACTACGAGACTCCGTTCTCTACTGCGCAGAGCAATTCAAGTTCAAATAGGCTAAACACTAAATGATCGATCACATCACGATGTTGTCACCATCAACGAGGCTGTCAATCAACGTCGATAGACGATGCTATCATAATATCGCCCAACCCTAAATACCACCCTGTATCAGCATGGAGGAGTTTCCCAAATGCGTTGTAGCTAACGTGGTACTTTATTTCTCTCGTTATATTGCCTCAATGTGTAAGCAATTCTTCAACATGCATGTAGAGTGTTTTCACACTTGATGGTTTATAAATCAAGATAAAATAACTGATATGAAACAATTTAGCTAACCAAAAGAAAATAAAAGGGACATTTGGGGGAATACCTTCTCAAAGTCCTCCTTCTCCTTCTCGGGGTTGGTGTCGTCGAAGCGCATGATGAGCTTGCCCTTGAATGTCACCTGGTAGTGCTGGTTGAGCAGGGCAGCCTTGGCGTGGCCAATGTGCAGGTACCTGAGAGAGAGAAAGAAGGGAAGAGGAAGAGAAATATTAATAATAAGTAACAGCTAATAATAAGTAACAGCTATACATTTCCCCTTTTTAAATGTAAAAAAACATTATCCTGTTTGTTCCTACTGAACACAACACTGTTGTTTTTGTGCCAAGTGGTGACACTCACCCGCTGGCCTCGGGGGGGAAGCGAACCACCACTTTGCCCATCTCGGCTCCCGGCAATTCCACAAACTTGCCCAAGTCCTGCTTCTTCTCCTGTTCCTCAGATAGAGTAGGGACACAGAGAGGAGGATACAGTCAGAGGGATTTGAGAATGCATGCATGCTTGATTTAAGTGTAAGTTTGTGTTAAGTATGCAGATTAGGACTCCACTCTTAACATTGGATCCATTATTTCCAATGCAAAGAGGAGACATACAGCGAGTTTACCTTCGGCATTTGTGTTACTTACATCGGACTTGGGAGGAGGGGCCTTGCTGTTGGCATACTTGTTGCCCACTGTGGTAAAGGGCACCTGGGAGCCCAGGAAGGAAAACCAGCGAGCCACGTGAGAGAACACCCCCCGCCTGCTTCTGGATTGACTGCCACTCGTTGTTACCTGTACGGACACACGTGTGAGTGTGTAAAAGAGAAAGAGAGAGAGCAAGAAAATACAACTCTGACAAGTCCAAAATCAATGCCTAGCCTCGACCCCTCAACATCAGATAGATGTTATCAATATAGCTCTGTGCATCTAGTACCGGGTGCATCTAAATAGTTTAGTTTTTAGATGCACACTATGTATATTTGCCTGCGCTATTATGTATGACTGTCTACACTGTCATGACGTTGCCTTGTTGGGGAGGTTTAAATAGCTTTCACCCTTTTCTCTCCACTCTACAGAATGGACTCTTGGAAAGACCTGTGTTACCACAGAGAAAGTATGGTAACATCAAAAGGTTCGGGAATGGAACAATATTTCCCTTTCTCAACCAGTTGAAAGTGTCCGTTGGTACTTAAAGAATACGATGTCAGATCAGTTGTTGTCTGGGACATTATATCTGATGATATGACGACATAAATTGTATCTTGGAAAGTCTACCCATTCTAATTATCAGATTCACATGGAATTGTTGTGCAGCTTAAATATGAAACTATTTGTGAGAAGATGAAATGTGATTTTAGCTTCTAAATGAGAGAATTGTTTTCATAAGTAAACTTATGCTCACTCGGTGGCCACGCCCAAGTGAACAGACATTGGTTGAGAACTATGAAACACGTACAAAAGCCCGTTGACCAAAGTCAACCTCAGTTCCCTACATTTAAAAGGGCTAATTTCAAATACAACCTAACGAAATTAACATTTAGTTCCATAAATGTTAGGACTGCTGTCCTAACGTTTAAAATGGCGAATTTCAACGTGGAGCTGACGATCACCATGCTAGGATGGGGAATTTTGACTAGACCAGCCAGAATACAGAGCGAGCTGATTGTGGCAACTTGGTATGAACTTTGAACGATTATTCCCTAAAGAAGAACTGATACCTCCTAGACGTTGAGTTATTAGCTGCAGCTGTAAACGCACATGGCCTAAGAAAGGACAGACAATCTCCTAATAATGACAGGGTACTTTAACGTATGGCAGAACAGACATTCCTGTCTAGCAGGAAATCACGCACAGAATGAGCAGTATGGCTGGTGGTATTGTCAGGGCCATGTTGTAGGGCCATGTCAGGATGAGCCTGCAGGAAGGGTACCACATGAGGGAGGAGGATGTCTTCCCTGTAACGCACAGCGTTGAGATTGCCTGCAATGACAACAAGCTCAGTCCGACGATGCTGTGACACACCGCAACGGACCCTCCAAATCGATCCCAATCCAGAGTATAAGCCTCGGTGTAACGCTCATTCCTTCGTCGATAAAAGAGAATCCGACCATCACCCCTGGTGAGACAAAACCGTGACTCGTCAGTGAAGAGCACTTTTTGCCAGTCCTGTCTGGTCCAGCGACGGTGGGTTTGTGCCCATAGATGACGTTGTTGTCAGTGATGTCTGGTGAGGACCTGCCTTACAACAAGCCTACAAGCCCTCAGTCCAGCCTCTCTCAGCCTATTGCGGACAGTCTGAGCACTGATGGAGGGATTGTGCGTTCCTGGTGTAACTCGGCCAGTTGTTGTTGCCATCCTGTACCTGTCCCGCAGGTGTGATGTTCGAATGTACCGATCCTGTGCAGGTGTTGTTACACGTGGTCTGCCACTGCGAGGACGATCAGCTGTCCGTCCTGTAGCGCTGTTTTAGGTGTCTCACAGTACGGACATTGCAATTTATTTCCCTGGCCACATCTGCAGTCCTCATGCCTCCTTGCAGCATGCCTAAGGCACATTCACACAGATGAGCACGGTCTCTGGGCATCTTTCTTTTGGTGTTTTCAGAGTCAGTAGAAAGGCCTCTTTAGTGTCCTAAGTTGTCATAACTGTGACCTTAATTGCCTACCGTCTGTAAGCTGTTAGTGTCTTAACCTGTTACGGATCCAATCCCGTGAACGGGGATCGATTTTGACAACATCCGGTGAAATGCAGAGTGCCAAATTCAAATTACAAAAATACTAATTTCAAACATTCATGAAAATACAAATGCTGCACACCCTTCAAAAGCTTAATCTAACAGCATTGTCAGATTTCAAAAAGGCGTTACGGCAAAAGCAGAACATTTGATTGTCTGAGGACAGCGCCCCACTAAAACTCAATTAGCATAATAATATAACCAGCAGAGGTGTCACAAAACTCAAAAATAGCATAAAATAAATCGCTTACCTTTTGATGATCTTCCTCTGATGGCATATCAAAGCGTCCAGGTTACACAATAAAATGTCCTTTTATTCGTTAAAGTTCCTCTTTATATCCATATAGCTCCGTTTGGTTGGCGCGTTTTGTTCAGTAATCCACCTGCCCAAAGGCTTTCATCCATGCAGACAAACGATATCCCAAAAGTACCCGTAAAGTTCGGTGAAAAAAGTCAAACAGCATTTGTAATCAATACTCAGACACCCTAAATTGAATATACACGATAATATTTCAGACGGAATATAACCTGCTGAATAGAAGAGAAAAAGAACTGAGCGCACATTCCCTGATACGCGCAAAATCCAAAACAGGACACTTGACGTGAACTCAAGTGGTCTTACTCCCTTGATTTTCATGATTGAAGCGTCCAACCTTTCTAAAGACTGTTGACATCTAGTGGAAGCAATAGGAACTGCAATCTGGGGGTTAAACAATAAGGCATTGAATAGCTGGCCTATTGAAAACAGTGTGACATGACTGATTCAGACATCCCGGATGGATTTTGCTCGGGTTTTTGCCTGCCATATCAGTTCTGTATACTCACAGACATTATTTTAACAGTTTTAGAAACTTCAGAGTGTTTTCTATCCAAAACTACTAATTATATGCATATCCTAGCATCTGGGCCTGAGTAACAGGCAGTTTACTTTGGGCACGTTTTTCATCCGAACTTCAAAATACTGCCCCCTAGCCTTAGTTCCACAGGTGCATATTCATTAATTGTTTATGGTTCATTGAACAAGCATCTGAAACAGTGTTTAAACCATTTACAATGAAGATCTGTGAAGTTATTTGGATTTTTACGAATTATCTTTGAAAGACATGGTCCTAAAAAAGGGACGTTTCTTTTTTTGCTGAGTTTACATCGATTACTAATCATGTGTGTGTGTATGTATGTATGTATGTATGTATGTATGTATGTATAATTCTGTGTGATTATTTAGGTATTTAGTAAATAAATAATTAAGCCAATTTGTATATTGCTGATTCAACTTGTCAGCCAGGATTCGTGCAGATAACCAAGTACTTACGACAATCAGAATGAGACCAATCGAGGTGACAATTAATAATTGATTGCTATTAAAAGATGTTCAGATCTTTAAGAGAGTGAATTCGGGAGATAACCGCTCTATATACAGTGGGGCAAAAAAGTATTTAGTCAGCCACCAATTGTGCAAGTTCTCTCACTTAAAAAGATGAGAGAGGCCTGTAATTTTCATCATAGGTACACTTCAACTATGACAGACGAAATGAGGAAAACAAAATCCAGAAAATCACATTGTAGGATTTGTTATGAATTTATTTGCAAATTAGGGTGGAAAATAAGTATTTGGTCACATACAAACAAGCAAGATTTCTGGCTCTCACAGACCTGTAACTTCTTCTTTAAGAGGCTCCTCTGTCCTCCACTCGTTACCTGTATTAATGGCACCTGTTTGAACTTGTTATCAGTATAAAAGACACCTGTCCACAACCTCAAACAGTCACACTCCAAACTCCACTATGGCCAAGACCAAAGAGCTGTCAAAGGACACCAGAAACAAAATTGTAGACCTGCACCAGGTTGGGAAGACTGAATCTGCAATAGGTAAGCAGCTTGGTTTGAAGAAATCAACTGTGGGAGCAATTATTAGGAAATGGAAGACATACAAGACCACTGATAATCTTCCTCGATCTGGGGCTCCACGCAAGATCTCACCCCGTGGGGTCAAAATGATCACAAGAACGGTGAGCAAAAATCCCAGAACCACACGGGGGGACCTAGTGAATGACCTGCAGAGAGCTGGGACCAAAGTAACAAAGCCTACCATCAGTAACACACTACGCCGCCAGGGACTCAAATCCTGCAGTGCCAGACGTGTCCCCCTGCTTAAGCCAGTACATGTTCAGGCCCGTCTGAAGTTTGCTAGAGAGCATTTGGATGATCCAGATGAGGATTGGGAGAATGTCATATGGGAGGATGAAACCAAAATAGAACTTTTTGGTAAAAACTCAACTCGTCGTGTTTGGAGGACAAAGAATGCTGAGTTGCATCCAAAGAACACCATACCTACTGTGAAGCATGGGGGTGGAAACATCATGCTTTGGGGCTGTTTTTCTGCAAAGGGACCAGGACGACTGATCCGTGTAAAGGAAAGAATGAATGGGGCCATGTATCGTGAGATTTTGAGTGAAAACCTCCTTCCATCAGCAAGGGCATTGAAGATGAAACGTGGCTGGGTCTTTCAGCATGACAATGATCCCAAACACACCGCCCGGGCAACGAAGGAGTGGCTTCGTAAGAAGCATTTCAAGGTCCTGGAGTGGCCTAGCCAGTCTCCAGATCTCAACCCCATAGAAAATCTTTGGAGGGAGTTGAAAGTCCGTGTTGCCCAGCGACAGCCCCAAAACATCACTGCTCTAGAGGAGATCTGCATGGAGGAATGGGCCAAAATACCAGCAACAGTGTGTGAAAACCTTGTGAAGACTTACAGAAAACGTTTGACCTCTGTCATTGCCAACAAAGGGTATATAACAAAGTATTGAGATAAACTTTTGTTATTGACCAAATACTTATTTTCCACCATAATTTGCAAATAAATTCATTAAAAATCCTACAATGTGATTTTCTGGATTTCTTTTTCTCATTTCGTCTGTCATAGTTGAAGTGTACCTATGATGAAAATTACAGGCCTCATCTTTTTAAGTTGGAGAACTTGCACAATTGGTGGCTGACTAAATACTTTTTTGCCCCACTAACTTAGTGCTTCCGTGGTGCCCCAGGTTAATGGTTTAATTGTTGCATGGTTTAATTCAATCACATAATCAATTAAACGTTAGGAAATCTATTTGATAAAATAGCATGTCATAATTTAATCATAGTCAGAGACAAGACCCCATCCATCCTCGGTTATAGCGTTAAACGGCCACTAGGGTCAGCTGGGTAACTGGGACTGACTGACCTTTGAGCGCGGCCCACACACAGAGGTCGGCCAGAGTCAGGCTGTGGCCCACCAGGAATGTGCGCAGAGCCAAGGCCTTGTCCAGCTCCCCCAGGGCAGTAGCTAGGCCTGACTGGCCACACACCTGCCGCGTACTGAACTCCAGCCAGTGGTCCACCTGGAAAGAGACAGAGGAGGGGATGAAGGGGTATTGAAAAGTAGACTGGCTGAGCAATAGTAAGGAGGGGAGGGGACCGAATGGCACACAATCTGAAATGCCTTGGATATAGTTGTATCGCAACTGATAAGGCTCAAGTAATAATAAGTTGATCCATTAAATATCAGTGAATGGCTGAATTAATTAATTTAGTGAGGGCCTCCCAAGTGGCGCAGCGGTCTAAGGCACTGCATCGCAGTGCTAGCTGCGTTACTACAGATCCTTGTTCAATACCGGGCTGTGTCTCAGCCGGACGCGACCGGGAGACCCATGAGGCAACGCACAATTGGCCCAGCATCGTCCGGGTCAGGGGAGGGATTTGCCGGCCGGGATGTCCTTGTCTCATCGCGCTCTAGCAACTTCTGTGGTGGGCCGGGCGCATCCACGCTGACATGATCGCCCCGTCTCCGACACATTGGTGCGGCTGGCTTCCGGGTTAAATTTGCATTGTGTCAAGAAGCAGTGCGGCTTGGCGGGGTTGTGTTTCGGAGGACCTTCGCCTCTCCCGAGTCGGTACGGGACTACCAATTGGATATGATGAAAATGAAGGAGAAAAAGGGGGTTCAAAAATCTCTATATAAAAATGTATTTAGTGGGGCCTCCAAGCTCTGAGTTGAGTAGCCATAACACAGTGAGAGCTAAAGCTAATAATGCTGGGTAAATGTTGGGTAAGCCCAAGCACTTGGGAATCAGTGTGGCAGTGCTAGTCTATCACCTCAGTTTGTTCCAGCATGTTGGAGCCGTACAAGCTCAGAGTGGGAGTCACACGGGCAAGGTAGCGAGTGATGGAGTTCACGTCGCTGAACTGCACTGACCTGAGGGAGAATAACCACTGTCAGCCAGACAAAAAGCTTGATTATTACACAGTCAGTGCCTTATAAAACGTTCTTATATAGGCCTAGTCACTATTGGTACTTTTGAAAAACACTAAACAGAATGAAGTAGCTGAACCTAAAACGTAACAAATCCTTTACTCTCTCTTCACACATCAATGACACATTGTCATGACAACATTTGTGAAGAAAAAGCCATTGCTAGGTGTTGTGGTTGTTGTGTACTCACTCTGAGACATGGAGCTTGTTGTCTTTGCCCTCATCCACAGACAAGTTCACGCTGCCCTTCACATGCTCTGCTGCCAACAGCACCCCTGCAGGCAAAGAAAGAAATCAATGTAATTGGAAACCAAAGACCTCACCCGTCCCATCATGCATCCATTACATGACAGAGTGCCCTAAATATAAAGTGGAAAGTGTGTTGATTTCATAACCCTTAGTTACCAACTAGCCTGGGGGCACCCCAGAGACTCAACAAAGTTCCAAAACACATAAAACGTTATGTTCTCACATTGTTGTGCACCAGACAATAATGACACCAAAAGACAATATGTGACCTGTTTCAAGAAGTCACTACTTGACAGGAGGAATGAGTGTTTTTTTAATGTTATCATCAAAATATGAATACAGTTGTTAAATTACGAGCCTAGTTGGTTTAGCCACGGAAAAGGACAGGAACCTTCCCGATAGCCATGACTGGCTGTGATAATGGATGGGCTGGACATGCCTAGAGATGAGTACGGATTGGTCTGCCATGTAGCCTGCTTCTGTCTATAACATGAGCTGCTCAGTATGTGTAGACAATCCTTGCTACCGCAGCTTTTTTGAAAAATATGTTAGCCATGGAAAACTGCAAAAGTGTTGCTACTGCTCTCAACATAGCTGCCCGGAAAAGACACGCTGCTGTGAAGTACTGATCCATGTATATGGGTAAGAGTCAAACTACATTTTCAGATATTATGCGTTTCTAACTTTGTCAGAAAGTTGTTTTCATTGCAAGTTAAAGTGTACTGTTAGCAAGCTAGCGAACGTTAGCTTGCTGGCTAACATTGAACCTAGTTGGTTACTTTAGCTACCTGCAGATTCATACTCCAGCATTACATGCATGGTTGCTAGCTATGACAATCCGTTCGTACTGTAGGTATGGGTTAGGATTTTGGTTTACTGTTTAGCTAGCTAGCTACCTACATGTCCAAACAAAATACTCCACTTCGCAACAGAATGATTCCATGACCCATCAAGTTTGCCAGGTGTGTCTGGGTGGTGATTACGGCCATCTATTTTATTTCATGAACATGTCTAGACAATACTGACCCATCCACTTAGCGAAATGTGGCTGGGGGGGTGGTTATAGTATTTCTTTCACATGACCCATCAATTTAGACAAGTGTCTGGGTAAGCATCTAATAATTATAAAATATTTATACAATATTTTTATCTGGACACTTTCAAAGTCAGATTAAGATTCAAGACAAAGACTAGATAGTGTATTTTTACTGGAGATTTTTCTTATTGTAGGCTACTACTTAAACCACATTTAGTCTTGAAATCTTTGGTTGTTTACTACACTACTTACTCTGTTCAGCACATGGCCTCACATGTGAACCCTTAAAGAGATGGGTGGGGCTAAAGTTTAAAAGGGTGTGAACAATGCTGAATAGGTGTAGACAAAGAAGAGCTCTCCAGTAGGCGTAGCAAAACATTCAAGGGCCATTTTATCAAAAGTGGGGTTACAAGTTTATCAACTTCCAAATCAGTATTACCTTCCCATTGTTCCTCAACTGCAGTGTATGATATACCATTTTGTTGCTCTGAATAAAACATGATATACCATTTTGTTGCTCTAAATAAAACACTATTTCAAATGTTGCTACATAAGACCGAATTGAGGCAGTCGGTCACATTGACAAATGTCTGTAAACTGTCCACTAGGTATCACGACCCTCATTAGTATCATGGCAAGGAAACAAAACCCAAAGCGGAACTGACTTCTTTCTGAAAACAAACATGATTATTGGAAACAAACATGATTATGATAACATCCAGAATGATTGTGTTTGGTATTTTAGACATCCTAGCTAGTATGCATAAAGCATACTTGAGAAGAAACTTGCCGAACATGTTCTGTGACAAGTCACAAGAGTTGCTTTCAAAGTTGTTTTTGTGTACTCAACAGCTTTGAACTGTGAATAACTTCCCATCAACAGGTCAACGATAAATTATGCATGCAAAAATTCTGTTTCGAATGCATAAACCAGTTAAAGTATTTCCAGCTGGTCTCTCATGTCGTTTGCATCAGCAAGTTATTATTGCAAACGCCATGACAGCAACTAACCAAAGCAAAATATAGACTCAAATAAAATTGTATTTGTCACATGCGAATTCAACAGGTATAGACCTTACCGTGAAATGATTACTTACAAGCTTAACCAACATTGTCATAAAGTTAAAAAAAAATAAGAGTAAGGAGGCTATATACAGGGGGTAACGAGTCAATGTGCGGGGCAATAGGTTAGTCATGGTAATTGATGTAATATGTACAGTACCAGTCAAAAGTTGGGACAGATCTACTCATTCAAGGGTATTTATTTTGACTATTTTCTACATTGTAAAATAATAGTGAAGACATCAAAACTATGAAATAACACATATGGAATAATGTAGTAACCAAAGAAGCTTCACCTGGAATGCTTTTCTAACAGTCTTGAAGGAGTTCCCACATATGCTGAGCACTTGTTGGCTGCTTTTCCTTCACTCTGTGGTCCAACTCATCCCAAACCATCTCAATTGGGTTGAGGTCAGGTGATTGTAGGGGGCCAGGTCATCTGATGCAGCACCATCACTCTCCTTCTTGGTCAAATAGCCCTTACACAGCCTGGAGGTGTGTTGGGTCATTGTCCTGATGAAAAACAAATTATATCCCATCTGGTTTGCTCTTAATGGGACTGGCGTATCACTGCAGAATGCTGTGGTAGACATGCTGGTTAAGTGTGCCTTAAATTCTAAATAAATCATAGACCGTGTCACCAGCAAAGCACCCCCACACCAAAAATCTCACATTTGAACTCATCAGACCAAAGGACAGATTTCCACCGGTCTAATGTCCATTGCTTGTGTTTATTGGCCAAAGCAAGCCTCTTCTTATTATTGGTGTCCTTTAGTAGTGGTTTCTTTGCAGCAATTCGACCATGAAGGCCTGATTCACGCAGTCTCCTCTGAACAGTTGATGTTGATGTCTGTTACTTGAACTTATCTTTTCATCTACAGCAGAGGTAACTCTGGGTCTTCCTTTCCTGTGGCGGTCCTTATGAGAGCCAGTTTCATCATAGCGCTTGGTGGTTTTTGCGACTGCACTTGAAGAAACATTCAAAGTTTTTGACATTTTACGGATTGACTGACATTCATGTCTTAAAGTAATGACGGATTGTCATTTCTTTTTGCTTATTTGAGCTGTTCTTGCCATATGGTATTTTACCAAATAGGGCTATCTTCTGTATACCACCCCTACCTTGTCACACCACAACTGATTGGCTCAAACGGATTAAGGAAAGAAATTCCACAAATGAACTTGTAACAAGAAACACCCGTTAATTGAAATGCATTCCAGGTGACTACCTCATGAAGCTGGTTGAGAGAATTCCAAGTGTGCAAAGCTGTCATCAAGGCAAAGGCTGCTACTTTGAAGAATCTCAAATATAGCACTCCAGGTTAAGCTTTTTTGGTTACTACATGATTCCATATGTGTTTTCATAGTTTTGATGTCTACACTATTATTCTACAATGTAGAAAATATTAAAAAATAAAGAAAAACTCTGGAATGAGTAGATGTGTCCAAACTTTTGACTGGTACTGTACATGTAGATAGTCACTTAACACCTATGCATAGATAATAAACAGCGAGGAGCAGCAGCGTAAAAATGGAGGGGTGGATGGGAGTCAATGCAAATAGTCCAGATATCCATTTGATTAGCAGTCTTATGGCTTGGGGGTAGAAGCTGTTAAGAAGCCTTTTGGACCTAGACTTGGCACTCCGGTACCGCTTTCCATGCGGTAGAGAGGAAAGTCTCTGACTAGGGTGGCTGGATCATCTTGAACCATGTGTGAAAATGACTTAAGATGCAGCCATCTTATGACCTTGCAAGAAATATTTCGCAAAATGTTTTAATTAACCAGATAAATCACCAAATATGCACCTGAGGAACCTATTCCGGTCCAAAAACAATACATTACATATTTTTCTGTTGCTTGTACATTTCTATTTCTTGCAGTATTACTCTAGTGCCTTTATTGCAAACAGGATGCATGTTTTGGAATATGCATTCTGTACAGGCTCCCTTCTTTTCACTCTGTCAATTAGGTTAGTATTGTGGAGTAACTACAATGTTGTTGATCCATCCTCAGTTCTCTTATTACAGCCATTAAACTGTAACTGTTTTAAAGTCACCATTGGTCTCATGGTGAAATCCCTGAGCAGTTTCCTTCCTCTCCGGCAACTGAGTTTGGAAGAACGCCTGTGTATTTGTAGTGACTGGGTGTATTGAGACACCATCCAAAGTATAATTAGTAACTTCACCATGCTCAAAATTGATATATCTTTTTTTGCCCATCCACCAATTGGTGCCCTTCTTCGCCAGGCATTGAAAACCTCCCTAGTGTTTGTGGTTGAATCTGTGCTTGAAATTCCCTGCTTGACTTTGAAGGGCCTTACTGATAATTGTAAACTCAGCAAACAAAGAAACAGACTCTGAAAAACACCAAAAGAAAGATGCCCAGGGTCCCTGCTCATCTGCGTGAACATGCCTTAGACATGCTGCAAGGAGGCATGAGGACTGCAGATGTGGCCAGGGTAATAAATTGCAATGTCCGTACTGTGAGACGCCTAAGACAGCGCTACAGGGAGACAGGACGGATAGCTGATCGTCCTCGCAGTGGCAGACCACGTGTAACAACACCTGCACAGGATCGGTACATTCGAACATCACACCTGCGGGACAGGTACAGGATGGCAACAACAACTGGCCGAGTTACACCAGGAACGCACAATCCCTCCATCAGTGCTCAGACTGTCCACAATAGGCTGAGAGAGGCTGGACTGAGGGCTTGTAGGCATGTTGTAAGGCAGGTCCTCACCAGACATCACTGACAACAACGTCATCTATGGGCACAAACCCACCGTCGCTGGACCAGACAGGACTGGCAAAAAGTGCTCTTCACTGACGAGTCACGGTTTTGTCTCACCAGGGGTGATGGTCGAATTCGCGTTTATCGTCAAAGGAATGAGCATTACACCGAGGTCTGTACTCTGGAGCGGGATCGATTTGGAGGTGGACGGTATGTCATTGTCTGGGGTGGTGTGTCACAGCATCATCGGACTGAGCTTGTTGTCATCGCAGGCAATCTCAACACTGTGCGTTACAGGGAAGACATCCTCCTCCCTCATGTGGTACCCTTCCTGCAGGCTCATCCTGACATGACCCTCCAGCATGACAATGCCACCAGCCATACTGCTCGTTCTGTGCGTGATTTCCTGCAAGACAGGAATGTCAGTGTTCTGCCATGCCCAGCGAAGAGCCCGGATCTCAATCCTATTGAGTACGTCTGAGACCTGTTGGATCGGAGGGTGAGGGCTAGGGCCATTCCCCCCAGAAATGTCTGGGAACTTGAAGGTGCCTTGGTGGAAGAGTGGGGTAACATCTCACAGCAGGAACTGGCAAATCTGGTGCAGTCCATGAGGAGGAGATGCACTGCAGTACTTAATGCAGCTGGTGGCCACACCAGATACTGACTATTACTTTTGATTTTGACCCCCGCTTTGTTCAGGGACACATGATTCCATTTCTTTTAGTCACATGTCTGTGGAACTTGTTCAGTTTATGTCTCAGTTGTTGAATCTTGTTATGTTCATACAAATATTTACACATGTTAAGTTTGCTGAAAATAAACGCAGTTGACAGTGAGAGGACGTTTCTTTTTTTGCTGAGTTTGTGTGGGGTACAGAGATGGGGTAGTCATGTTAAACACCATTGCACACAGTTAGTCGATGCAACTTATCTGACTGGTTTAACATGTTTACTCCTGAAGTTATTTAGGCTTGCCATAAAAGGGCTTGAATACTTTGAGATTCAATATATTTCAGCTTTATTTTATTACAATGTAAACATTTCTAAAATATAAATTCCACTTTGACATGATTGGGTATTGTGTGTAGATCAGTGACAAAATCTAAATGTAATCCATTTAAAAATGTCGACTGTAACAACAGAATGTGGGAGAAGTCAAGGGGTGTGAATACTTGAAGGTACTGTACCGGGCGTAACAAAAGTCAATTACGATAGTTGCAGGCAGGGCAGGTACTTGGTGAGTAACGAACGCGTTGACATACAGTAAGTCAATGCTTGCAGAGCTGTCTAATGGGAAGATGACTAGAAGCGTTCTGGGCAGAAAGATATCTCGTCATATTCATCGTCTGTCCAGATCCAACGACTACTGTTACATCATGCATCGACAACTTCAAATAAAATACCTAACTAGCTAGGATCAATTTACTACATGAAATACCAACATAACATTTACAGTTACTTATTTCCTGGCGATAGCTTCGACATTGAGTCACGACAACAGAAGTCTAGCTAGCTCTCAGTAGCTAATGAACTGTCATCACAGACCCTCGGTGTCAAACGGCACATGCTAGCTACCTTTTACTAGCCAAAGAGTCTTATCCATATTTTAGCTTTACCTAGCAAACAATACTGTCACGCTTACCTAAAGGAGGGTTGCTACTGTTGATGGTAAGGTGTAAAGCCATGCTTTCTCTTCCCTGTCTGTTCGTGAAGGCTCTTTTCGAAAGTCTGCTCTCCGACAACCCTCTCTTCAAGCTAAGATGATGGATATACTGACAAGATACTTGTCTATCCACCCTAACAATGGCAGTCGTTGTCCACAAAGCGCCACGGCGCGCCGTCTAGCTCCCGCCTATGCTTTCTTTGGATTGGTGGATACATCTCATTATTGTCATTTATTTTGAATTATTAATTGTGTGGTTCGATCCCTGAATGCTGATTGGCTGACAGCCGTGGTATATCAGACCATATGTAATGGGTGTGACAAAACATGTATTTTTACTGCTATAATTAATTGTTGAGAGTTGTTGACGTCAACCGCCTGTAATTCAATGGAGAGAGATGCTATGCTACTATCCTAAATCATGAATATGCATTCTCGAGACAACTCCGATATGAAGTGTTTTCTTCTCAGTTGCCAGGATGTAACGTGTCCTACTTATGTCAGTACACTCGTATGCATTACGAAACGTCTATTAGATCAAATAAACCTCACGTAGCAAATAAGCCATACATTTGTTTGTACGACACTCTCTCATCGACCTCCATACAAAAACTCCTTCCTTGGTCGGCGAAAGACGCCACCTGCTGGAGGGAGCCCGATTTTCTGACGAGGTTGGGCTCTCTCTCCCTCTTCGTCTCTGCTTCAACCAAAAGCCACGCCGGCTACATGCAGCCCAGCTTCTAGGAGTATGTGCAACGGTTTAAGGAACCCTATTGGAATTGGTGTAGAGAAGAACCGTTCCCTACTTTAAGTCATGGCCAAAGAGCTTGGCCTCTTCCTCGGGTATGGTTTAGGAATAATATAATTACAAAAAGGCATATTACTTATGACTGTTAGCTAACTATCCATGCCAAGAGGTCGTCACTAGTTACCACAGTAACAAAGTCATAAACCCCGCCTATTTCTACAATTTCTCTTCTTAAAATCTGATTTTAACCTAACCTCAACCCTAACCTTAACCACACTGCTAATCTTATGACTAATCTTATGTATTTGTTTTTAATTTTACAATTTTAAAAGAAATAAAAGGGGAGAAAGAAAAGTGGAGGCATATAGCCTTTAGTTTAGTTTTAGCAAAAATATGAATTGTGTGGTAAAACCAAAGGTGTGTGGTATTTTAATCAAAGGTGTAATGATATCTCTACAGTAGTGGCCAAATATATTGGCATCCTTGCACTTTTCTTAAATAATTCCCTATTTATTCTCAAATAAGTTGAAATAAAAAAAATTAAAAACTTTGGTCTCCACACCTTGTTATTAGATTTTCAGCATTGCCCGAATCAATTTTATTTTTGTAAACTGAAGTTTAGAATTTTTATTTAGATAATAACAGTGGGGTAAATGACTTAAGTAAACATACTTTGAACTAATATTTAAGGACTTTTTGGGGGTATGTTATAGAAATTTTGTTCTCAATGTTCACAAACTGAACATCAATTAAACAAACTCTGTCTGTTACCCAGTAGTTGTAAGATACTGGTTGAAATAAGACAGACAGAAGCCCAGAATACAATAGTCAATTGTAAATGGTTTAATTCAGGAGAGCTCTCAGCTCTAAAAGGTGTACACAGTCTTTTATATGGTACAATGTTGAAATACAAAGATACAAAATTCCCACCACTTCCCCCCCGCCCCTCTCCAAGGAAATAGTGTCTTCCCACAGTACCCATTCATTCCTTATCACAATCTTCGAAGTCAAACTTGGGAGTTCTGTTAACTATCTCTCCTGTCCTCAAGGACGGGAGTATTTCGCATGTGTCTGGTAGAATCAAAGAATTCTTTGTTCTCCCAGACACCCCCCTAAATGAAGTCATACCAGCTTGTTTGCCCTTCTACACACCAAGTTAATATCTAGACACACACACACATTAATTGGACTACCATTTGTCTTGTAACCCTATCTCTATTGCATACATTTTCAGAATGGAATGTTCTTAGTATTAAGTACAAACATTTAGTCATCAAAACATAAAATCTATAACAGGGTATCAGAACTTTACTTTACTATTTATATTTTTGACAACTCTTACTCCACTACATTCCAAAAGAAAATATGTACTCTTTACTCCCATACATTTTCCCTGACACCCAAAAGTACTCGTTACATTTCTAATGCTCAGGCAGGACAGCAATATGGTCCAATTCAAGCACCTATCAATATAACACATTGTCATTCCTACTGCCTCTGATCTGGCGGACTCACTAAACACAAAGACTGTGTTTGTAAATGATGTCTCGGTGTGGGAGTGTGCCTCTGTCTGTCCATAAATAAATAAAAAAAACAATAAAATCATCCCGTCTGGTTTGCTAAATATAAGGAACTTGATGTATAGTATTTATTTTGACTTTTTACTTTTATTAGAGTATGACAATTGAGTACTTTTTCCACCACTGGAAAATAAAGACAAATGACATGGACAAAATGATTGGCACCCCAGGCTTAGTTGCACAACCTTTGTGTGTGTGTGTGTGTGTGTGTGTGTGTGTGTGTGTGTGTGTGTGTGTGTGTGTGTGTGTGTGTGTGTGTGTGTGTGTGTGTGTGTGCGTGCGTGCTTGTGCGCGTACGTGTGTAATGTTGTTAAGTCCTTCATTGCCATTCACTGTCGTGAGCTATCAAGGTCATTTTAGTGAATAGAAATTAAGGAAGGCGGGAAATAAAGTTAAGACTGTGTTTTTATTTGAAGGATGTGAAGGGAAGCCATTGTGGAGGGAATTGACCTCACTAAACAGGTAAGAGAAATTAGAAAGGCAAGGAGAGGTAGACTGTCAGTTAACTTTTTTCACCATTTAAGTAAATCCTACTAATAATAAGACCATACATTTTGATGTAGGCACCAATGGGACTTCTTGTCACCTGCGCCAGACCTATATGATTTTCATATATGTATTGTAGATTACCTAACTGTGGCCAAAAGATTTCTACAAAAATTATTATCAGAACAACAGTTTTCAGCTGTGCTAACATAATTGCAGAAGGTTTTCTAATTATCAATTAGCCTTTTAAAATTATAAACTTGGATTAGCTAAAACAACGTGCCATTGGAACACAGGAGTGATGGTTGCTGATAATGGGCCTCTGAATGCCTATGTAGATATTCCATTAAAAAATCTGCCGTTTCCAGCTACAATAGTCATTTACAACATTAATAATGTCTACACTGTATTTCTGATCAATTTTATGTTATTTTAATTGACAAACATTTTTGAACGGTAGTGTATGCCTTTTATTTCAATGCGTGTGTAGGATTTATCTGGCATAGTTTGCATTTGTGGTCAGCTGTTTTATTACTTTCACAGTGGTTACTTTCACAGTGATGGCGGTATTTGAAGTCAGCCTTGATGTGACTTGATAGCGTGTATTATGCATCGATTTCATGTTGCACTGTATGCGCAGTTCCACAAGTAGTTAATTTATGAGGAGGTTGAGTAGTGCTTGAAATTGTACACAGAGTTCCACAGACTTTAAACCTAATATAATTAATGCCTGGGGTAATTTTTGTTTGTTTTTGCTGTTCTCCAAAAATAATTTGAGAGATTTTGCCATACCCTAGGTTTAGCTGAACTGACGCCACTGCATTATAGATCTTTTAAAAATTATCTTAACAGGCCCTTGGACCACCGGCAATGTCACCTTTTTCATTGTTTAATTTTTATTTAAAACATTTTTTTGTGTGTGTGTCAATTTCCACCAACCCACCCAACAAAAAAATGGTCCAGTCCATCTGGAATTTACCAGAATTGCCAAATGGCCAATCTGCCCCTGGCTGGGATAGTTGTTGGCCTAATTTATATTTCTTCAGTGAACTAGTTAAATTTTGGTTTCATATATTGGTATGAAAATAAACACAACTGAACAACTTGCTATTTAGAGCATTTCCCCAAAATACATGTCCTGTTTTTGGCTTCAAAGACTATAATAATTTTAGGTTATAACAAAGGTACATTGTCATGCAGTGACATAAATATAATTGAGATAATACAAATCATTAATGATTACTTAGTTGAGCTAACTATTTTTAACTTCTTGCTATAGGCCTACTTCATCAGCATCCTCTGCTTGCATCCCTAATCCCTACCTGTACCCTACAACAACAAAAAAACATACATTTCGGGACACACCGTTCTTATTATACTTCAGTGGGACACACTTGTGACTTGAATGATGCAATTCATGTTCCACATTTAAATTATAAAACGAGCATGCAATTCAAATGAGCAAATTCCCCCTGATATTTGAAACATTTAATTTGGGAGTCGAGGTACTTCATGTGACATGTGTCAAGCCTCTATATCAAACACAAACAATACAGGTAGATCATAATTAGGCACGCCGCTCCATTACTTGGGGTGACATTGCGCAGACTCCAAAAAGAATGAATGGATGCCCCTTTGAAGTGTCTAATTAGCCCTACACAATGTTCAAGCCCCCAGTTTTGGGACATTTGTGCACTAATGGAGGTCCGAGGTGAAAGTGAAGGAGGCGGTTTGGGATGAAACCTAGGTCTCTACACACCGTAGGCGGGTTTTCTCCCGGTTCAATTGGCCGTCTGGTAAACGACTGCGCGGTTCTGATAAAAATCCCTTCCAATTTTCGACGTGTCTTCAAGCGCGCTCCCGTCAGGCAGTTAGTCGTGTGAGAGGACACCCCTTTCAGTTCACCATTGACAGTTTCCCCTCACATGAAATAAGTGTTTACTGAATTAACCATACACATACCAATTACCCAGTTGATATTTTAACTCGAATAACAACTGGTTTCTCTGCTCTGTCAACCGCTAACGGAAGTTAGCCAGCTAGTTACTGTAGCACAGGACGATCTGAGGAAACGTTTCACATTTCAGAAGTCTTGATTTTCACGTCTGACTCAGACCACACTACTATTTGTTCTAAGCAAAGGTAAGACATGGCTACTTCATCTGTAGACCAACATGTTTGTAAGTCAACTAAATGAATTGTGTGGTTGTCCCCCATCGACTTTTGGCTGCTAACTAGCTGTGCTGTAACGTAGTTGCTTAGGTTGCTAGCCAGTTAGCTACGACATGAATATGGCTATGCTTGTTGACCTTCTAACTAGCTAGCATTTCTCGAGCGAAGCTAGGTTCAAAGCAAGTTGGTTCTTAACTCATCTACGTCAGTTAGCTACTAAAACATGTCAAAATATCATTGTATCACATTGTTGGCAGTCATTAATTTCTCTCACACTACTTATGTCACTGACAGGTCAAAAACACTCCCTCAGAAAACATTTCACTAGTGACCATTCATGAAGAAATCAACAGCATGATGAAACACACACACAGCTGGTGCCAGACACCCCCCTCAGTCACTGTGAGAATCAAACCCAACACAGCACACACCCTCCAGCTCAAGAGAGGCCTGCGGCTGAAGAGACCCAACCTACAAGAGGCCCAGGGGCCGCCGGGCAAGAGTCAACCCAGCCAAAGTCATGTCGAGGCCGCAAAGGGCAAAATCATATGGGGCCCGACGCTTGTCATTCAACGAGACGAGATGGCAGCCTTCTTCAGACTTTTTGGTGAGCCAAAGAGAACAGTCCTCTTACACCAGTCAAAATATCCGAGGTTGTTTGTTCAATGTTGATAGAGCCCACTCAACAATTTGTTTGTTTTGAGGCTTGGCATATCTCAGATTAGAGACAATGAGCAGTCGGTGTCTCATGCAACTTTATTTGGTTACAGATGACGATTTGATACAAGACTTTCTGTGGATGGACTGCTGTTGCAAAGTCACAGACAAGGTAAAAAGCATTGTTTTGGAGGGTACCAATTTCATTTGTGTAGTGATTAACATATACAACTATGGATGGACATGAGTACTGGAACGGACGTCAACTTTATCTTTAACCAGGGATCAATTTTTTTCAAATACTGTAAATCTATTTGGTCGACATTTTGTCTTGAAGACCACGTTCATTTTCTCAATCCAGTGTTCCATTTGTACATGTGCATTTGCATGACAACAAAAAAGAAACCAAGCATCTTCCTAAATTCCCTTCCCCCTCCCGTTAGGCCTACAGCAATAAATGCCTATAAAAATGTATCTAACTGATGGGATACACAAGCTACATTCCTTGCCAAATGATTAGTTTTATCACAAATTCAAAATGGACTGGTTGACTGAAGTATGGAAATGTTGTCCAACAACTAGCTGCAGTTTTGGACTAACTGCGGTCTTTTTTCTGCCTAGGCTACATTGCGGTTATCACTAGTTACCACAGCCACAAAGTCAAACTTGGCTATATTGAAGACATTTCTGAAAACAAAAATGTGCTTTTTGGTCTTAATTTAATGTTAGGCATAAGGTTAGCAGTGTGGTTAGGTTTTAAGAAGATAAATTGTAGAAATAGGCATGGTTTGACTTTGTGGCTATGGTAACTAGTGCCAACCCTACTTTTGCGAACTGCTAGTGCCATTTAGAATTGGTTAGCCTAGGCTCTAAACTCCCTAAACAGACAGGTTCCACACTGACAATATGCAAAATCATCTGTTTGATAAAGACAAAGAGGGTATTTATCAGAATCATTAAGCCTAGGCCTACTCACCAAACAGATGCCGTGGCCGTAATTCATCCCCGTGAAGTGTTCAATGTGGAATTGTTAATCCATTTAGAAAATTCCAAAGAACAGGCAGAATTAACTAAATCAAAAAGAACAGATTTTGGTTTGTAACCCTGAATTTTTTATTTTGACTTGCCAAATTGAGCCCAGTTTCAAATTATCACTCATTGAGAAAACTATTTGAGATGCGCATCGCTTGTAATATAACAGAATAAAATAGTGACGTGCTTTTTTGCTATAAAATACGTGTCCTGACTGTAGTAAGGGCTCGGGAAATAAGAGCATCTTGTTTGCTAAATCAACAAAACAAGGCTATGCCATTGCATAGCCATAGGCTTCTACAAGTATGCGCCACTGATGAGGTTAATACCTTTTTGAAGATTGTGTTCCACAATATAATGTAACCAGTTGATATTGTGGTTTCAATAAATTAATTTTAAAATGGCAGCTTTTTTTTGTTGTTGACTGAATTATAATTCCGCCAATAGGATTCGTAATGGTTATAAATGATACATTGTTGCACACGGCTTGCATATACAGTACCAGTCAAAAGTTTGGACACACCTACTCATTCAAGGGTTTTTCTTTATTTTTACTTTTTTCTACATTGTAGAATAATAGTGAAGACATCAAAACTATTAAATAACACATATGGAATCATGTAGTAACCAAATAAGTGTTAAACAAATCAAAATATATTTTGAGATTTTACAAAGTATCCACCCTTTGCCTTGATGACAGCTTTGCACACACTTTGCATTCTCTCAACCAGCTTCTTAATGCGTTTGAGCCAATCAGTTGTTGTGACGAGGTAGGGGTGGTATACAGAAGATAGCCCTATTTGGTAAAAGACCAAGTCCATATTATGGCAAGAACAGCTCAAATGAGCAAAGAGAAACGACAGTCCATCATTACTTGATGACATGAAGGTCAGTCAATCCAGAAACTGTAAAACTGTTGTAAAAGCATTCCAGGTGAAGCTGGTTGAGAGAATGCCAAGAGTGTGCAAAGGCAATGGGTGGATACTTTGTAAAATCTCAAATATAAAGTATATTTAGATTTATTTAACATTTTGGTTACTACATGATTCCATATGTGTTATTTCATAGTTTGTCTTAACTATTATTCTACAATGTAGAAAATAGTAAAAATAAAGAAAAACCCTGAGATGAGTAGGCATGTCCAAACTTTTGACTAGTACTGTAGTTCAATGTGCAATTTTTTTTTTTCCTGGTGCGGGACTGTTTTTTTTTTTTCAAGTACTCTCAAAACATTTATGCAAGTATTTGAACAGAAAAAAAAAACATTTCCAACACCCATCCCTGTATACAAGCCATGATGATGCATCACATTTAAACTCATTTCAATTTCAATTCAACCTCTCTTCCCTATTTCAGTACCTTCTAGCCATGGCATTTGTCTACTTCAAGAGGGCTCGCTTCAGTATTGGCGAGCACAACAGAACAAACTTTTTCATTGCACTGTAAGTTCAGTGAGACCTCTGTGAATCTACTACTCTGAAATAAATAGTTGGCTCGCTGTATTCTGAACAACTGAGTAACTTTCAATGGATGCATTTGTATCAGTCTACAAGTCCTAAATGTATCCCTTGTTGAGAACGAAATCGAATAGGCCCCTTTATCAGTGCGGACTGTGACAAACAACCTTTGTAATTGTAGCGCTTCTTATCCCCCCAAAAAGAGGGAGAGAATTAATTGTACAGCTGGCAACAAAAAGCTAGGAGGTAGGAATCCTATTTTTGATATCTCATGCCACCTTTTCCCTTTCACAGATACCTAGCCAACACCATGGAGGAGGACGAGGAGGAGAGCAAATACGAGATCTTCCCATGGGCGTTGGGCAAGACCTGGAGGAAGCACTTCCCTCGCTTTCTCAAGCAGCGGGACAAGCTGTGGGCGCGCATCGAGTACCGGGCTGCCGTCAGCCGCCGCTGCTGCGAGGAGGTAGGTATACAAAACCATTACATTAAATTATGATGGATTAGGTGTAGGTCTTATGCTTTCTCTTGACCTGGATGGAATTCTAACTTGACGCATCAGTGCATAACTCAAGAATGCTGTCAGTCAGTCAGATTTGGGCCAACATTTGAGATACCCACATGGATGTCAAGTTACTAGGATTCGTTGCTGTGTCTTACTGCTATTGTCAGCCGCAATGTAATTTTATCTATGAACTCTGACAATACAAAATGTACCATCTCTCCTCTTGAATTGGCTGTGTCTTTAATCATGTTTATTTATCCTTGTCTGTGTGTACATGCCCTCCTTCCAGGTGATGGCCATCGTGCCTACCCACTTCATCTGGCAGCGGGAGCGCGCGGAGCACCACAGCGGCGCTCAGAGGTTCTACATTGGCGACCGGGAGAAGGTCCACATGCCCCGTGGGCCCTCGGCCTCCCCCGCCCCCTGTGCCCTCTGCGCCAAGAGCTCCGTCCTGGGCCTCTCTTCCTCTGGATCCTCAACCTCCCTTACCCCCTCCTCGTCCTCCCCGCTACCCTTTGCCCTGGCCCTCTCCCTGGAGACTACTCCACCCAGGTCCCAGGCTTCATCCTCCCGCAGAACAGGCCAAAGAAAGACCAAGGTCCAAACCAAGGCCCAGCGCCCCTGCTGCTGCACAGAGGAGGCCCCAAGTGAGTGCAGGCGTTAGTACAGCTGTCCTGTAACCATGGTTAATTTCTGAATCATAATGTTGAAGCAAAATGATGACTACATATTGATTGGCAAGGCTTGCTTGAAGTTACGTTAAAATAGAATCCATGTTGAGTGACAGCAGCCAACTTTTTCTGTATCAATTTCTAACTTGTGTGCTGAAGTAAAACACCCAGCAAAGATTTGTTAGACCCTCAAGATATTATCTTGCTCCTTTAACAACACTCATGACTTAGCTAACGGTTTGAATATGTTTCGTCAGGGAACGAGTCTTATTTTGGAGCAGGGCACGACCCGTCTATGGACTGGATCAACGAGGAGTAGAATAGTACTACAAAGAACCAACTCAGGACTACATTTCCCAACCCCGGTCCTGTGATGCACTGATACCCTACATGTGCTTTTTATTCTGTGAAGCATGTATTTAGTTTTCATAACATCTATAGAATGCCAATTTACTGCTCTACCTCAATTAGGTGGTTTAAATGGAAACTAGCATCCACAGGGGACTAAATCCTATCTTGAGGATTCGTGTAATTCTAACTTGTAGGTGTTACTCAAACTTGTAGTTTCGTCTCATTTATCATCAAGTTAGGAATTGGTTCAGGGCTTCTTTGATCAGGGTTTAACTTTATATTGTTGCTTTAGATAAGGGCATGTAACATTTCCCTAAACTGTCCTGACACATGCCTCATTCCACAGGCCATGAAATGTGAAACATTTCAGTTAACATTTACTTCACTTTGTTCTGTGTATACTTTTTACATACAAAACCTGTACAGGGACTTAAGTTAAACTCTCTGAGCCTCTGTGTAGTCAATGTCTTTGCTTTAAAAAAGCACATTATTATTCCTTTAAGGTGGACACGCTTGATTTAACAGAAGTGATTAAGCACTCAAAACACTTGTTTATTTATTTGCTGAAGCACTTCAAGGTCTTGCACATTGGTTGGATCCTGTAATGGATTTGCGGCGGGAACTGTTGACCAATTCCTTAAATATAAAATCAGCTGGATGGATATGTACAGCATTTGATCCATGAGTGAAGGCTTTATTGGCCAATGGGGTTACAGTGGGTGTGTTCTGTGATACTGACTTGCCAGTCTAATGGCCTTTCAATAAAGGCTTCTTATGTCCCCATTAGGGTGTTTTATTGAGTCTTTATATTTGAAGTGTTGTCAAGCAGTATGAATTTCTATATCTAGACTGTGATTTTAGGGCAACTACTACATTTTCCTCTGCAGTACCAAATCACCCAAAATGTTCTCAGACAAGCCAACTCACATTAATTTATTAATATAAAACAGCCAATCGCTCCTGAGTCTTCACGTGCGATGAAGGAGGCTAGCTACCCCTGACTCTTCCTCAGTTTCACCAGGAATGCTGAAAGGACAAAATGTCACAGTGAACAACACAATACCATGGATGTATTCAGAGAGAATCATTCTGAATGCAGCAGATAAAAATGAATAGAGCTGCCCCATTCTCCATGACAGAAAATCTGTTCTACAAAAAGCATTTCTATCAACAATTTTTTACATCGAACCCTTCTGAACAGACCCCACATGGAATTGGCATCGTTGCACTTTCAGTTGTGTCATTAGCTAGGTTTCATGTGCAATTTCCATCAAACTGACTTAAGGCTGTGCGTGATGACGTGGGGCACAAACACTTTGCGCTTATGTTTTTTTTTAAATCCGGTACTTAAACTTAAGTTCAATGTGTTCCCATTGCATTTTCCACTCTACCAATGGTTGTCACACAAACTATAGATAAATGTCATTTGCCCAATCTGGTTTTTGGCGCATGCTCTCTAATCTAGACAATAGTTTGCTGGTAAAGTGGACAGGGTAAGGATAGGTTATGATGAGATATGGATGAGAGCAATATTTTCTATTTAATAATTGGCAGCCAGGCATTGATCATGTAATTAGCATTCAAATAATACCCTTGATATTTCTTGGAAATTTGCATCAAGCTCATCACTTAACCACCATTAAAGGTAGACCATTATACTGAGCTAAATGACTGTCGACATCTGATTTGTCATACCATATGACATAACTTTATGGAAACGTGGTTATTGACACTAACCTGTGTGGCTAGTTTGCTCCGGGTGAGGTCGAGCAATATAAGGGACACTCCCATATGGTGCGGGTTCCGGACTGCTTGTGTATTCTGAAAGAATAACAAATTTGGTAACACACTATTACTAAATAGAGGACTTTTATTCTGAAAACATCAGTGATCTTGTGCCATGTGAAAGACAGGGTCAGAATAACACATTTCTGTATAAGGGAATCATATAATGCAACGGCAGCAGGATATTATAATTGACTTTAGTTTAGACAGACATTATGACATCCAAGGATCCCCATGTGACCGGGTGATTTGAACAAGAAATCACCTTTTTCTTCATCTGACTTGTTATTCTCCTCTTCTTCCTGGTTTCTCGCTGAGGGAGGAGCTTTCCTGCGGCAGAACCGCCCATCTTTCTGGACTGCCGGTGCCAACAGCCAATCCCTGAGCTGCACTTCAATGATGCGTTCACACAGCAGGGGGAGGGCAGAGCATCGGAGGCCCTCCAGTAGATCAATGACCTGCGTTATACTGAATCACACAGTAGAGAGAGTGAAGGAGACATGTAAAGTACCTCAAAAAAGGGAAAGGAAAAACACACTTGAAAGCAAAGTATTGTCCAGAAATAACCTCTGGCCCCTTAGACACTTGTGGAGATCTGAGAGGATTGGACAGGTGTATGCAGTGTGCATGGGGTATGGGTTGTTTATGGACGGGTCGAGGTTACTCACTTGGCTAGGTAGACAGCACAAACTGCTCCGGGATGGAGATGTGGAGTCACAGTGGGCAAAACCAATTGAGGGCTTACCATATCCAGAGCAATCTGAAACACACAAGTTTCTGAAGGTTAGTCTTTCAAGTGACTGGTCAAGGGACGGTTTCCCAGACACAGATTCAACTCCTCAGCTGAAAACCATGATTAGTGTCGGAATCTGGCGCAGCAGTGATGCTCCCGAATCGTGACCACGCATATCACCATAGTGACGGGTTCAAGCCCTGTCTCGGCCACTCAGTCTTTGCCCCCAGGAGTAGGGGTCTGCCCCTCTATTTCTCTATGTCCGATCATAAATTATAAAGATTCCCAAGGTGATTTGCCTTGCACTGCAAAAAAAACGTAATTATACAAAAATACAGAAGTATACAGAATTGCTCAATAAACTATAAATGACATGCACTCAATTACAAGCAAAAACTACATATTCTTACAGAGTGAAACCCGCGCCCGGCGAGGAGCAAGGATGCCCCCTGCAGGTCAGAGATATGAAATTGGACGTTGTCGGGCCATTCCTCTCCTCGCCGCAGGATCCAGGAGGAACGCCAGCGGTTGTAGTTGAGCACGGCTCGTCTGTGGTGGTCCTCCCTGATTTCCACACTCATAACGCTGCCCTTGGAGCCCACTGGGGAAAACAATAATTATATAATAATAATACATGCCATTAAGCAAACACTTTTAGGGTGTTTTCACACTGTCCCTTTCACCCATTTTTGTAAACTCAGTGCGGTTCACTGATTTTTTTGTGCAGTGTGAACACTCCAAAGTAACTCAGACCCCTCAAAAGAGCCCCTGAAGTGATCCAAACTTAAGACCATCTCGAGAGGTGGTCTGAGTTCGGTTCGCTTGAATTCCCCAGGTTTGCTTGTCATTATTCCCGCACCACACACTAGACTACTGCAACACCCTCACATTGGTGCCACAAAAAAGAGAAGATGATGATGTGCAGGTTTGCTGGAAAATATGTGTGCTGTTTTTGGATATTGATTAGCAATTGTCAAGGACGCACAAAAATTCCAACATTTGTGGAGTTTTTAGTTAAGATTATTTGTTTGCAATATGTGATCTATAGGCTAAGGTAGCTTCATAAGCTTTTTATTGATTGTAGGGTTTGAATAGTGTGAGAAGACAACCTATTTGGTGAGAATCACAACAGAGTACACAATCTATTTTAGCTCTTAAAGGGGCAGTAGCCTACCTTGGGTGTACACTTTTCAATTACTGCATTATTTATTCTGCAGTTATTCTGCTATTTATTCTGTTAGCAATAAATTGTACATGTTAATAGTATCTTCTGATTACAATTATTATGTCTCATATTTTAATTAAATGCCATCAATTAGCAGAGTGGTGCCAGGAAAATAACCACTCCTTCAACGTCAACAAAACAAAAGGAGCTGATCGTGGACTTCAGGAGACAGCAGGGGAGCACGCCCCCATCCACATCGACGGGGCCATAGCGGAGGGAGAAGGTGAAAAGTTTAAAGTTCCTCGACGTACACGGCCAATGTAAAATGGTGCACCAACACAGACCGCGTGGTGAAGGCGCAACAGTGCCGCTTCAACCTCAGGAGGCTTTAGAAACTTGGCTTGGCCCGTAAGACTTCAAACTTTTACAGATGCACCATTGAGAGCATTCTGTCAGGCTGCATTACTGCCTGGTACGGCAACTGCACCGTCCACAACCGCAGGGCTCTCCAGACGGTGGTGCGGTCAGCCCAATGCATCACCGGGAGCACACTGCCCTTCAGGACATCTACAGCACCCTATGTCACAGGAAGGCCAAGAAGATCATCAAGGACCTCAGCAACCTGAGCCACGGCCTGTTCACCCGCTACAATTAGTAAAGCTTAAACCAAGTTTATTCACCCATTGGGTCATACAGCTGCATTAGACAAAGACATGAATCCACCAGTGGTAGTATACAGTTGAGGTCGGAAGTTTACATACACTTAGGTTGGAGTCATTAAAAGTAGTTTTTCAACCACTCCACAAATGTATTGTTAACAAACTATAGTTTTGGCAAGTCGGTTAGGACATCTACTTTGTGCATGACGTGCATGACACAAATAATTTTTCCAACAATTGTTTACAGGCAGATTATTTCACATATATTCACTGTATCACAATTCCAGTGGGTCAGAAGTTTACATACACTAAGTTCACTGTACCTTTAAACAGCTTGGAAAAAAAAATCAGAAAATGTCATGGCTTTAGAAGGTTCTGATAGGCTAATTGACATAATTTGAGTCAATTGGAGGTGTACCTGTGGATGAATTTCAAGGCCTACCTTCAAACTCAGTGCCTCTTTGCTTAACATCATGGGAAAATCTAAATAAATCCTTAGAAAAAGACCTCAGAAAATAAATTGTAGACCTCCACAAGTCTGGTACATCCTTGGGAGCAATTTCCAACCACCTGAAGGTACCACGTTCATCTGTACAAACAATAGTACGCAAGTATAAACACCATGGGACCACGCAGTCGTCATACCGCTCAGGAAGGTGACGCGTTCTGTCTTCTAGAGATTAACGTACTGTGGTGCAAAAAGTGCAAATCAATCCCAGAAAATCAGCAAAGGACCTTGTGAAGATGCTGGAGGAAACAGATACAAAAGTATCTATATCCACAGTAAAACAAGTCCTATATCGACATTACCTGAAAGGCCGCTCAGCAAGGAAGAAGCCACTGCTCTCTAACCACTATAAAAAAGCCAGACTACGGTTTGCAACTGCACATGGGGACAAAGATTGTACTTTTTGGAGAAATGTCCTCTGGTCTAATGAAACAAAAATAGAACTGTTTGGCCATAATGACCATCGTTATGTTTGGTGGAAAAAGGAGGCTAACAAGCCAAAGAACACCGTCCCAACCGTGAAGCACAAAATAGATGGCATCATGAGGGAGGACAATTATGTGGATGTATTGAAGCAACATCTCAAGACATCAGTCAGGAAGTTAAAGCTTGGTCGCAAATGGGTCTTCCAAATGAACAATGACCCCAAGCATACTTCTAAAGTTGTGGCAAAATGGCTTAAGGACAACAAAGTCAAAGTATTGGAGTGGCCATCACAAAGCCCTGCCCTCAATCCCATATAAAATTTGTGGGCAGAAATGAAAAAGCGTGTGCGAGCAAGGAGGCCTACAAACCTGACTCAGTTACACCAGCTCTGTCAGGAGCAATGGGCCAAAATTCACCCAACTTATTGTGGGAAGCTTGTGGAAGGCTACCCTGAAACGTTTGACTCAAGTTAAACAATTTAAAGGCAATGCTATACTAACTGAGTGTATGTAAACTTCTGACCCACCGGGAAAGAAATAAATGCTGAAATAAATCATTCTCTCTACTATTATTCTGGCATTTCAGATTCTTAAAATAAAGTGGTAATCCTAACTGACCAAGACAGGGAATTTTTACTATGATTAAATGTCAGGAATTGTGAAAATCTGAGTTTAAATGTATTTGGCTAAGGTGTATGTAAACATCCGACTTTAACTGTCTATACCCCAATTTGGGTGACATCCTCCTTCTCTCTAAACATTACATCTTTATTGCTATGCAGGAAATTAAGTGATGCAGGCAATCAACTGTTCCTTCTCCCTTAAAATGTGACCTGACCTCGTCCCCCCATTCCTCACTAAACCACATCTCTCAATCCTTATCAGTGCCTGCCAACATGTGATTGCCTTTCCTTTACTCAGTACATTCAAAGCTTAACTGCCTCCACCATATACATTCCCCCTACAGATAACAATTAACTTATGGTGTAGAAACCAGACTATGGCACTCAATATTTCAATAGGATACCTGATAATTAACAATATTTCAAGTTTAGAGTCAGAACTCATCAACTTTAAGACATGAAGGTCAGTTAATCTGGAAAATTTCAAAAAACGTTGAAAGTTTCTTCAAACGCAGTTGCGAAAACCATCAATGAAACTGGCTGCCCAGGAAAGGAAGACCCAGAGGTACCTCTGCTGCAGAGGATAAGTTAATTAGAGTTAACCACACCTCAGATTGTTGCCCAAATAAAAGCTTCACAGAGTGTTGTCCAGTGCTGCAAGGAAAGACCTAGTTAAGCTGCAGCTGGCCCACCTCCGATTACAATGCTCTTCATTGTAATCAGAGGGCTGATATAAATACTATGCATGCCAGTCTCTCTTGGTTAAGAGTAGAGGAGAGACTGACTGCATCACTTCTTCTCATAAGAAACATTAATGATTTTTTGGAAAATCCAAAATTGTTTGCATTGTCAACTTACACACAGCTCTGACACACACACTTACCCCACCAGACATTTTCACAGTCCCCAAATCCAGAACAAATTCAAGAAAGCGTACAGTATTATTTAGAGCCATTATTGCACGGAACTCCGTTCCATCAGCCAATGAGGATCCAAATAAAATACTAAATACCAAGTAACAGACATCTCAACATCAGCTGTTCAGAGATTGCATGAATCAAAGAAACCACTACTAAAAGACACCAATAATAAGAAGAGACTTGCTTGGGCCAATAAACACGACCAATGGACATTAGGTAAAATAAAGGTGAAATAGGTGAACGGATGATCTCCGCATGTGTGGTTCCCACCGTGAAGCATGGATGAGGAGGTGTGATGGTGCTTTGCTGGTGACAATGTCAGCCATTCATTTAGAATTCAAGGTACACTTAACCAGCATGGCTACCACAGTATTCTGCAGTGAAACGCCATCCCATCTGGTTTGCGCTTAGTTTTTTTTTTTTTTTTTTTTTTTTCATCAGGACAATGACCCAACACACCTCCAGGCTGTGTAAGAGCTATATGACCAAGAAGGAGAGTGATGGTGCTGCATCAGATGACCTGGCCTCTACAATCACCCGACCTCAACCCAATTGAGATGGTTTGGGATGAGTTGGACTGCAGAGTGAAGGAAAAGCATCCAACAAGTGCTCAGCATGTGGGAACTCCTTCAAGACTGTTTGACTAACATTGCAGGTGAAGATTTTTTGGTTACTACACGATTCCATATGTGTTATTTCATAGTTGATGTCTTCACTATTATTCTACAATGTAGAAAATAGTAAAAGAAAAACCCTTGAATGAGTAGGTGTGTGTATATTATGCATTTAATATGTATGTATATATACACACATACACATATACACACACTCCGACATTACTCACCTTAAGAAAAATGTATTCCATTCTTTTACTTTTAGATTTGTGTGTATTGCAGGATATTACTGCACTGTTGGAGCTAGGAACCCAAGCATTTTGCTACACCTGCAATAACATCTGCTAAACACGTGTATGCAACCAATAAAATGTGATTTGCTTCCAAAATGTAAGTAGGTATATCTAGCTGTATGATAACACATTCTGATTGAATGGCTTTGTGAAAACCCAGAGTGCATGTTTTCTTTGTGAAAACCCAGAGTGCATGTTGGAAACAGATCTTGGTTCCTTTCTAAACATAGCAATGTGAGAAGACTCGTCCACAAAATAGGTGAAGTGAACTGGCAAAAAAGAGTTGAGTCCTCATTCAAAAGCAAGTGCAGTGATCTCAGGACTGAGATCGGTTCTATTAGAAGAGGACTCTATGTGAAAACATCCTTATCCAAGTGACTTACAAAAATGTATACACGCATGACTGTATGTTTGGCCCCAGCGGGAATCGTACACACAACCCCTGGCATTGCAAACGCTATGCTCTTACCGACTGACCCACACAGGACCAAGACAAAAACGAGGGGTATCGGGGACACCCAAAATGGCCAATCTTGGACTATTCAATTTGAGAATTTCTGATTGATCCTAGTGAAGGCTTAGAATATGGGTGCAGTTTAACTTTCCCCTGTATTGTATGACAACCAGCCACACAAGCATTTGTCCACTTTCACTCATCATGACTCGTAGCAAACACGTGATAAATAAAGAAATATACAAACCAGCTCGAGACAGGAAAAGCGACATGGCCCCCGACCCAGAGCCTGACTCCAACACACAGTCTCCCTCTGTGACGTCCATCATCATCAGCATCGTACTGGCATCCTGGAGAGGGAGGAAGAAAGAAGAGTGTGTGAAAGAGAGGATATAAGTATTTCCTACAATGACCTGTTGTAGCTAAGTATGCATTGTGCAGCTCTATTATGCAGTTAACAAAGTATAATCTCTGATATCAAATCATGTAATGTTTGATTCCACAAGCCAAGCCAAGCCAAGCCAACACAGTCAAGACTATACCATTGGGCCGGTGATAGCACTGCATGGACTCTCCATAAGCAACAATGATACTGCTCAGTAGCATGATGTATTCTGGGGGGGAAAAGTTCTGCCTCTTCCAGTGCCAGACAGGAGCATTTGCTACATACCTTTGGATAGGCGATTGCCGGCCCCCTCTTCATATACAGCACGTATTCCTCCAGGTTGGGCCGTCGTATAAGGATGGGTGTCCCGTGGATGGTCCGAATGAAGTCTCCTGCGTGGCGGCCGACGATGTCACTGTGCCCGATGGTGCCCCAACTGCTCTGGAGACGTTGCCCATCCTGCAGCTGAAACATCTTCCTAAACTCCACACGACCCTTCTTCCGGTACTCCGCCAACAGTAGTTCCCCAAAAGTGAGTAAATGCTCCCCGGGAAGAAGGGTGGGAGTCATAGGAGTCACGTATCCCTCCTCTTGCGAATAATTTGTTACCTCTCTGAGAATTGGGCAACCATTTGGCTCTAGTACTGTGTTATCAATGACAGTACCCTCTGCTTTTCCTTCTCTCGCTCTAACTGTGTCATGTCCTATGTGCACCTGTGGCTCTGCACTTTCTACTTCTCCTTGTGAGCTGTGGGTCTTAGTCTCAGTCACCGAGGCTGCTGAAGTGTTGTGGTCTTTTTGAACCCCAACCCCATCAGGTACCCCCTGTTCCACTTCCAGGTTCTCCTCCTTTCTCAGCTGCAACACTTCTGGGGCTAGGGAGTCCGGAGGCAAAAGGCAGCTAATCCTCTCCAAGGGTGAGAGGGGTCGCCTTTTACCAAACAAACCTCTTCCCAGGGTGTGCAAAGGGGTTAGAGTCTGGGGTGAGGGGTCAGGGATGTCTGTTGTTTTGCTCCCATTCTGATTTTCCTCTTTCTCCCCCTTAGGATCAGTCCCGAAGCTCCTTGTGTACAGTGTACATGTAGGGAGTCGACTTTTGGGATGGAGCTGCCTGTATCCCTGCTGGCCAACGCAGGTGACACATATCCGCGCCAATCTTTGCGTGAGGAGAGACCCACCAAACTGAAACCCAACAGACATCAGTGCGAAGTGGAGTAAAACTGTGTGTGCTGAATTGGTACCATGTAGATCGTGTTTTCATGACATCAGCATGTTTCCTTCACTGTTCAGTGCTTTTTCAAATCACTAAGTGACACTTGACAAGTGACATATGACGCTGACAGTGCTAATCGATTTCACAATGACCTTTGTTGGAGAATAACAACCCACATTTGAAAAGTCCGGTCGTTCAAAAATGAGAGAAGGCTTAGACGAGAGTAATTATAGAAATACAGTAGTTACACTATACATTTACAACAAAAATAATGAACAAAATTGACGGCACGTGAACATTTCCAGAGGCAATGGCAGATAGCGTCCAGAAGATCCCCTATTTGTTTAAATGTCATTAAGTTACCGTTGAGGTCCTGGCCCGGTGCTTTACACCGTGGATGTCGTAGCCGTGCTGGAAACCGCATGTGTTCTACGTCAATGCAAAGCGACAGACCCCGGCTGCCGTACTTTCTGTTGACCAGTAGATGGTGCTGATTAAAGCGGGATTTCCTGGAGATAAATGCACATGTACTCTCCAAAAGTGATGTACTCACCTGCTAATGTTTACACTAAAAGGGTCATGTCATGCCGACATGCAAAAGAGAAACAATTGCTATGGCATCCACGCATCATTTGTTGCTCTTTGCACGGTAGTAGGCAGATATAATACTACCACAGATAGATCTATAAATGTCTTAGTGACATGAATTTGTCTCCAGTTGAACTATTTTAATAATTCAACTAACAGCCAGAGCCACTTCAATGTATCAAAGAGATAGACTGTTTACTTTTCATATGGAATCAGACATCTGGGCTTTGTTCCAGTGCTCTACTGAATGACCAGCTGGAAAACGTATTCTTCGATTAGGTTTAAAGGCGGTTGGCATCCAATATGTTGCATTACCTCCAACTACTAGACTGGAGTACAACTCCATTATTCTTTGCTTGAAAAAAATAATAAATACCCTACCATCTATTCTAACACTACACTCACAACATGTTTTATTTAAAAAAAATAACACCACCCTACTACACCCTACTATTTCAATCTATTTAGTCCTACCTCAGGCCAACAACCTGAAAGGATGGGACACCACCACTTAACACACTGTAACTCTTCTGATGTCAAGTCTCGCACACCAAAATACCTCTATGTAGCTGCCACCACAACCTCAATTTTCTGCGACTTACGTTCCATCCCTGCAGTACAGTTGATAACCTTTACTATAAATGCTAAGAATCCAATCTTACTGCAACATATATCACTTGTTGGCCTATCCCCCTCTACTGGTATAGATCTACTACTCACTCCACTCCTCTCAGGATCCCTCCCCCTTGACCCATCGTCCCCTTTTTTCACTGCCTCAGCATATGACAACTTCTGCACTACTCTAACCCTGGAAACCTCAACCTGCCTCTCTCGCACCGGACATTTCTGATCCCCAGCCCCATGTGCACCACTACAATTAACACATACCACTACTTTCCCCAATGCTACACATTCCTTTGTCTCATGCCCTTCTGCACACTTCTCACCCCTAGGAACCTCCCTCATAGATACTGCTGCCACATGCCCATACGCTTGACACCTGTAACAACGTAATGTATTCAGCACAAAAGATTGTACAGGATAACTTATATAGCCTTACATCACTGTCAGGCAAAGACTCAACATCAAAACTCAAAAGAACAGACAATTACTCTTGTTTCACCACCCTCGCCACCCTGCCTGCGTCGCACCAAACAACGAGCATCTGTCACGACTTCAACTGAAGTCGGTTCCCCTCCTCGTTCGGACAGCATTCGGCAGTCAACGTCACCGTTCTTCTAATCATCACCGATCTACTTTTCATTATCCATTAGTCTTGTTTTTCACACACCTGGTTTACATTCCCCATCATTATCTGTTGTGTATTTAACCCTCTGTTTTCCCCCATATCCTTGTGTGTGATTGTTTATTGTTAAGCCGTTTCTTTCTTGCTGGTGCATTTTCATTTATGCCTTGCATGTTTATTTGTATTTTACGTGTTTAGCTTGATATTTGTTTGAGTAAAGTGTTTTTGCTCATTCAGTACTGTTCTCCTGCACCTGACTTCTATGCACCAGCTACACAAGAGCCTGACAGCATCAAACACCGGGAATCTTACCCTTCAGTTAGTCAACTTTTACATTTACTGCTACCCCAGTAATCACTCCTTTCAATGGTGCCCTTTTCTTGAGAGTGAAACAATTCACATTTCTACCATTCTTCTTCAACAAACCAGCCCCCTTTTTCAACTGCCTCAAGCTCAGTCTTCCTCCCCTCTCTCTCTTAGACCTCCTCTGGGAGCAGGGTTGCCAAGTCAAGCTCATATTTCTTGCCCAATTACTACTCAAAACCCTCCCAAAAGGCCTGAACTTTCACGATCTTGTAAAGAAGCGGACCAAGGTGCAGCGCAGATGGAGTTCCACATCTTTTAATTTCGAATGTGAAACTTACAAAAAAACAATCAACAGCGCATACAACTAATGTGTCACGCACAGATACACAAAACAAACAATAACCCACAAGGCAGGTGGGAAAGGAACCAACTTAAATAGGATTCCCAATTAGAGGCAACATACAGCTGTCTCTAATTGGGAACCAACACAAAACCCAACATAGAGTCCCATAGAAAACCCTAGTCACGCCCTGGCCTAACACCCCATAGAGAAACCCAGAGGGCTCTCTATTGCCAGGGCGTGACATGAACTTGTCCCCAAAAAATGTCACAGCAAGAGAGGAGTTGCCACATTTATACAATAAACCGTTTTTCCATAACGTTTATCGAGCCAATTAAGGAGTATCGTAGTAACAACGTTAGAAGCAAAATTTGTTTTTACTCAAAGTAATAATTATTGCATGCTATGACATGACGTAATAAAGGAATATGAATGTCACAAGACAAAAGATAATTAACCCTTATTAAACTAATAAAGGAATATGAATATGTCACAAGACAAAAGATATTTAACCCTTATTAAACTCGCCAAATCATTTTCCATCAACGGATATCGATTTAACTTGTTAGACTGCTATGATTAAGCAATATGATTAAGCAAGAAGGCCCAGGGGGTATGGTATATGGCCAATATACCACACAGTGGCGATTTTAGCATGTAAATATTTTTTTTATGCATGCCGGCAAAGTCACTACACAACACTAAACAATACATTAATTGCACTATAATGGTGACAAACGGTGCCCACACACTGTTAGGGCCTACATAAAGCTGTACCAACAGCAGAGATTTCTTTTCAGCACCATGGAGTGAATCCTTACCACTGCTACACCTGGCTATCAGCGGAGCCTTGTCTGGCAGCGAAACAGTTAATTCAGTCTCATTTACTTCCTTTTTAAAAAAACCTAGCTGATATGGCTGACTTGCTTTTTTAAACAAATGTGGTTTCTACTGACAATTGAGATGTACAAACCATGGCATAATGGAACGACGAGCGGATAAGAGGCAATCTGTAATTTCGATTAAGACATTAATGAGCGAGCTAAAATGGACGTGGTCAATATAACTATTTGATCAGCACTTTTGAAATGTACAGCGACAGAATTGAGAACATGGGCTGTTCTTAAAGTATTCTCCCTGTACACCAAGTCAGAACCATAGGATAAATAAAGGGGGCAGATACTGTAAGCAAACAATGAACGCTCTTACAATATTCAATGATGAGATTTCTCTAAAACACGATAAAGGCTACATGTGCACCACCAAGTCAGAACAGTTGGCTAAATTATGAGGGGGAAAGGGACCAAATTATTAGGGTGAGGCACATGGGCTACTAACAGTTTATTACACAACATACACTTAGTATTACTTTCTTAGCTGCAGTATACATATCTCCCTGGCATTTTACATAATTTATGCAGCAGCATACAATACCTTTTTGGACTCACCGTTGTGCTGTGCTCACTTGAACAGGAAGGTGGCGGGGTGGTCCTTCTTGTGTGAAAATTTGGTCTTGAAACTTTGAAAAAAAACAAGCTCAGACTGGGAAAATATGTTTTGAACGGTCATCCAACTCAGAATTTCGAGTTGGGAACTCTGGCCTCTTTCTAGAGCTCCGACCTGAAGATGACTGACATCATGATTCAACCTTGTTTTTTTCAGAGTTCCCAGTTGTCTTGAAAGCACCATAAATCCAGAGAATGCCATACTTTGTTGACAGAGTTCCCAGATGTCTTGAACTCACTGAAGTCTGACATTTTCCAGTTCAGAGTTTCCAGTTGTTTTGAACGCAGCAGAAGTCATGCTGGATTGACATAATTGCCAATCTATTCAACCTTTTCTGGCCCATGGTGTTGCATGTGAAGCTTGGAAAAGAGACCCTTAAACCCAGAGTTGGACCACACACCCTCTCCACCGAATATCAGCCAGGGGAAGCAAAATAGTGACTGCTTTGCAACTCTTGCATTTAGCCACTGGTTCCTTCCAAACCACTCATTGTAGAATTGCTGATGACCACCGATACGTTTTATCTATAATTTCTCTTCAAATGACAAGGTTTGAAAATTATTTGCCAGTAGATTGTCGGTGTGATTCATGATGATGACTGCTTGTCTAGCTTGCTAGCTAAGATTTTCAAAGTTTGATGTTGACATGATCAGTCCAATCAAAGCTACGGTAGATATAACGTGATTTGACGTCATTTTATCTTTGGCCAATGACCTTGAGCCTTCTTGGATGGACACTTCTAATGTACAGTGCATTCGGAAAGTATTCAGACCCCTTCCCTTTGTCCACATTGTTTTACCTTACAACCTTATTCTAAAATGGATTACATTTTTAAAAAATCCTCATCAATCTACAAACAGGTTTTGAGAAATGTTTGCAAATGTAGTACAAAATTTAAAACAGAAATACCTTATTTACATAAGTATTCAGACCCATTGTTATGAGACTCGAAATTGAGCTCAGGTGCATCCTGTTTAAATTGATTATCCTTGACATGTTTCTACAACTTAATTGGAGTCCACCTGAGGTAAATTCAATTGATTGGACATGATTTGGAAAGACACACACCTATTTACAGTTGAAATCGGAAGTTTACATACACTTAGGTTGGAGTCATTAAAAGTCGTTTTTCAACCACTCCACAAATTTCTTGTTAACAAACTATAGTTTTGGCAAGTTGGTTAGGAAATCTACTTTGTAATTTTTTTTCCAAAAAATGTTTACAGGCAGATCATTTCACTTATAATTCACTGTATCACAATTCCAGTGGGTCAGAAGTTTACATACACTAAGTTGACTGTGCCTATAAATTCCAGAAAATGATGTCATGGCTTTAGAAGCTTCTGATAGGCTAATTGACATCATTTGAGTCAATTGGAGGTGTACCTGTGGATGTATTTCAAAACCTACCTTCAAACTCAGTGCCTCTTTTCTTGACATGGGAAAATCAAAAGAAATCAGCCAAGCCCTCAGAAAAAAAATTGTAGACCCCCACAAGTCTGGTACATCCTTGGGAGCAATTTCCAAACGCCTGAATGTACCACGTTCATCTGTACAAACAATAGTACGCAAGTATAAACACCATGGGACCACGCAGCCGTCATACCGCTCAGGAAGGAGACACGCTCTGTCTCCTAGAGATGAATGTACTTTGGTGCGAAAGGTGCAAATCAATCCCAGAACAACAGCAAAGGACCTTGTGAAGATGCTGGAGGAAACAGATACAAAAGTATCTATATCCACAGTAAAACAAGTCCTATATCGACATTACCTGAAAGGCCGCTCAGCAAGGAAGAAGCCACTGCTCCAAAACCGCCATAAAAAAGCCAGACTACGGTTTGCAACTGCACATGGGGACAAAGATTGTACTTTTTGGAGAAATGTCCTCTGGTCTAATGAAACAAAAATAGAACTGTTTGGCCATAATGACCTTCGTTATGTTTGGAGGAAAAAGAGGGAGGCTAGCAAGCCGAAGAACACCGCCCCAACCGTGAAGCACGGCAGCCCCCCCATCATGCACTTCACAAAATAGATAGCATCATGAGGGAGGACAATTATGTGGATATATTGAAGCAACATCTCCAGACATCAGTTAGAAAGTTAAAGCTTGGTCGCAAATGGGTCTTCCAAATGAACAATGACCCCAAGCATACTTACAAAGTTGTGGCAAAATGGCTTAAGGACAACAAAGTCAAGGTATTTGAGTGGCCATCACAAAGCCCTGACCTCAATCCTATAGAAAGTTTGTGGGCAGAACTGAAAAAGCTTGTGCGAGCAAGGAGGCCTACAAACCTGACTCAGTTACACCAGCTCTGTCATGAGGAATGGGCCAAAATTCACCCAACTTATTCGCTCCCCAAGCTTGTGGAAGGCTACGCGAAACATTTGACCCAAGTTAAACAATTGAAAGGCAATGCTACCAAATACTAATTGAGTGTATGTAAACTTCTGACCCACTGGGAATGAACGGAGCAAAGTAAAGAGATATCCTTGATGAAAACCTGCTCCAGAGCACTCAGGACCTCAGACTGGGGCAAAGGTTAACTTTCCAACAGGACAACGACCCTAAGCATACAGCCAAGATATTGCAGAAGTGGCTTCTGGACAAGTCTCTGAATGTCCTTGAGTGACCCAGCCAGAGCCCGGACTTGAACCCGATTGAACATCTCTGGAGAGACCTGACAATAGCAGTGCAGCAACGCTCCCCATCCAGCCTGACAGAGCTTGAGAGCATGTGCAGTGCAGAATGGGAGATACTCCCCAAATACAGGTGTGGCAAGCTTGTAGTGTCATACTCAAGAAGACTCAAAGCTTTAATCGCTGCCAAAGGCGGCTCCATTTATTCCATTCCAGCCATTACAATGAGCCTGTCCGCCTAAAGCTCCTTTCTCCAGCCTCCACTGGCATGTACTAGAGCTAGTGTGTACTAGCTAGTTAGTGTTGTACTAAGTAGCTGGTGTTGTACTAGTTAGCTAGCTATCCTAGTTAGCGTGTACTAGCTAGCTGCACAAGCAACAGTAGTTAACATAAAGCCCTGCACAAGAGCATAGCACACTGACACCCTGGAACAAAGCTACTGACTCACGCGATACACAAGATCAACAAACAGGTTGCACATCAGTGGAGGTCGGTGTCGTTTCAGATAAGGGATAATTATTTTTTTTATTTTATGAGAATGGCCTTATTTCTATTACAGCATATTGGATGACTGTCATTCATTAACCATTCACCCAGCTCAATGTAACATCGATAGTTTTAAGTTACTGCATGATACTTGAATTTTCCCAGTACCCATCATGAGGTGGCTACAACCTAGCCTATGAATTAAAGTTTACAACGTAGGTGCACAGGTCGAGAGAATTTTGAGTAATCAAGGTGACAGACAGTGACACATTCAACACCTCCTTGCACACTCTTGCCTGCATCTAGCTGATCTAGGGTGTAATCATTAGTCCAACAGTTGCAAATGAGAGTTTCCATTGGACAAATTCAGGTATATTTATCCCCGTTTCGTTACTTTTGCTTCCATTTAAGAAAAAAAAAATTCTACAGAATCGGTGGAATGAACACACTCCTGATCACACACAAACACAGTTCACTTTCATAGCAGCCATATAAAAACAGCATAATCATTTTTTTCCTTCTATATATCATTCCTTCTCGCAACTATCTACACTGTTGGGTTTGAGAATATGTTTCTTTGCTAATTGTTAGGTTTGAGAATATGTTTCTTTGCTACACAGGAATATGTTTGAGCTAAGGCTGATAAGTTGTGGAACAATACAGTGGATTGTAAACACCTGGTGTCTGACTGGCTAAGGGGCTGTGTTTAACCTTGGGAGATAACAGTATGTTGAGCTAGGAACACATGAATAGAAAGATGTTGAGACAAACAGGACTAAGCCTGTGGCCTCAGTAACCCCGGACAACAAGCGCCAAGAGGCTGGGACCAGCCTGTGCGCCTACTATTGGCTAGGCAAGTCTAAACCACGCCCAGCCACTGTTCTGATAGGCCCATCCCGAGGTGGGAACTAAACTCTGTCAGAACATACTTATACCAATGCATTTAGCAGAAAGGGCAGTTCTCTGTTAACCCTGCGTGGTACTACATGGAACCCGTATATACGAAGATTGTATTTACCATTTATTGCTTGAGTGAATAAAAATAATTAGAACTTACTTGGTGACTCTGTGTCACCTTTTGTCCTGATACCAGATTTGATTTTCGCAACCCTAACAACACGCTCTCCTCCTCTCACCTTTTCCCTTCGCCTGTGGACTTCAGTGCACAACACATCAGCTGTCTGTGACCAAGTAAAAAAAATATTCCAAGCCAAACCATATCATGACTGCTAAACGCTATGCACATTCTCTACATCGTTGTCACCTCATAGTCAACATAGTTACTGGAACTAACGCGTTAGTCAACCCTCTACAATCATGCAGTACAGTCAGAAATCAGTTTAGCAGTTACACCGGCGGCAATATATTAATAAAACCAAAAGCTTACCTTAACTTGGAAGAGTTCCAGTGTTGGATAGCCATAGCCAGCTAGCTAACATAACATCACTCTCTGTTTGAGCCGGGTGTTTGAGTAGGCTAAACTAGCTAGCTGCATTCATCTAGCTAAGTGAAAGTTAAAAAAAAAAAAAAATTGCTAGCTGAGTCATTCCTACAATGCGGTGCCTTTTGGACCACATAACTTTTATGAAAAAAATTATATATTTTTCATTTGTTTTGTATTCTATCAGAAAAAGGGCATATTGGTCAAGCTCAAGCACTTAAATCCTAATAAATATAGGCAGATTGTTCACACATGGGCCATGGGATATTTCCACCCTGTGTAAAATATAGATGTAGATTTTCTAAGAGATCAAATGTCCCTGGACAGTGCTTCATTTGCACCACATTTATGTAGTTGACCCCCTCTATCTCTACAAGTTACGACAAAGATATAAATAACATTTGATGATTTTGTTAAATTAAAACACTGACCTAATGAAGCATAACAGGGTGGATGGTCCTCCCCTTCCTCCTCTGAGGAGCCTCCACTGTTGCACATGCACATGCCATTTGAGATGCAAAAATAGAGCTTGCCAGTTTGTAGTCCTATAATCCGGATATAACTTACCTGTGGTTCGTTCAGACATCCCTATGGGAAAAATGTATGGGGAAAGATTAGGGTTTTGGAAAAAAACACATAAAATAAGGTTTGAGGTTAACACAGGTTTAGGAGATCTTATATGTTTTGTTATACGAGATAATAGCTGCCAGTTAACATGACCTTTATGAATTATGAGGCCTTTATGTGATTTATGTGTATTTTATTATAATAAGTGACGTTAGCTGATGAAGATTATCTCATAGAACAAAACTATAAGATCTACTAAGCCTGTGTTTACCACAGACCTTATTTCAGGCATTTATTTTCCTCATGGGCTTTGTCCTATGATCCATGGCTGAGTTTACAGAGACGTCATTACTATTTCTCTGCGCACCTTCTGAGACGCAAGCACATGCGCTTTGAGGTTCAAATCCCAGCAGTGTCAGAGCGCATCATCTGGAACTCGATCAAAGACAGACAGTACAGTATTGATTTGAAACTCTGTGGCTGGATGCTTCTCAGTCTGTTCAAGAATTTACAAGGCCGTTTTGTGCAAACCTGTCGTTCAGTACAAACCGTCCCGCAACATAGCACACTTTCAAGATAAGTGAATGCACCCCATTTCTTTTTATATGGCATTTTATTTATATAACGAGAAACACTTTTTTCACGCCACTCAGATACCGAAGTGACATTTTCGGAAAAGGATGACGGTAATCGAAAATGCTCGAACCTGCTACGATAATCACTTCGTATCGTGTGAAAAGAGTGTTTCATTTTTTAGGAAAAACACTAGCTGTGTTTGAATACTCATACTAACCGCACCATTTGTGACGTAAATTGAGTATGTAGTAAGCATTTTGGTCATACTGTAGTATGGACAAAGTTAGTATGCCAAAGGTTCCCGGACTACATTCGCCGAAATACGAAGGCTGTATTTCAAAGTAGAAAGTCCTCGGCCCTAAACCCTCGGCCATATTCGTCGTCGGTCCAAATGATTAGCCAAGCAAGGGAAGTTTGCAAAGTAAGCCCCTCAGCCCTCATTTTTAATGGAGTTTGCAAGTGTACAATTATGTTCACTTCGGGGCCTGAAACGCCCCATAATTCAATTCGCGATGATTGTACATCCGTGAAGAAAAGTCTGCCAAACGTAAAACCTCGACGTCAATATGGAGTCAACATACAAGTGGAAGTAAAAACGAATGTAAATCAGTTAGAAACAGTGCTACAAATCCACAAACACGTCTCATAAAAGTAATTATGTTTTTTTTGGTTAGCCTTTGGAAATTGTAGAAATAAAACTTCAGAAGTTCCAGCTAGGCCGGCTAATGTTATTTAGCTAATTAATTTGCTAGCTCACATATAGTAGGAGTATATTAATAATTATAAACTGGGTGGTTCTAGCCCTGAATGCTGATTGGCTGACAGCTGTGGTATATCAGACCTTATACCCCTGGTATGACAAAACATTTATTTTTACTGCTCTAATTACATTGGTAACCAGTTTACAATAGCTATAAGGAACCTCGGGTGTTTGTGGTATATGGCAAATATACCACAGCTAAGGGCTGTATCCAGGCACTCCGTGTTGCGTTGTGCATAAGAACAGCCCTTAGCCGTGGTATATTGGCCATATACCACACCTCAGGCCTTATTGCTTAATTATATATTTCATGTAAGTAGACATGCAATCATAATTGACTGTAGTGCATATAAAGCACACACAAGCTACCGGTGGCTGAAAACACAATCATCGCGGGATGATCGAGTGATGAATTTCTGGGCAAGGGCTGTCCATTTAAAAATCATTCCTTCCTCCCGCACCCCTTTTTTAAAAAATATATATTTTTGTATTTATTTATTTTTATTTTTTATTCACAAATATCAACAAACAGAGGAATAGTCACATGCAAACAAGCATACATACAAACTATTTACATTGCCAGGAATCCTAAACAAACAAATCATATTCATTAATAATACAAGTTTGAATTGCCTTTTTGTTTTTCCTTTTAGTTAAAGTAGTGCCATATTGTTTAAATTCATTTATAAAGTGAAAAAAGTTAGGTTTTGAATTAGACCATTTGCTTTTGTGAATAGAAAAAGTACCTAATATTATTAGCAGTTGAATTAAATATACTACATCTTTATCAATGTAAGAATTTCTGAAATAAATAATTATATCAAAACCATTCAATTGCACAACCGGTCCTGTTTTCTTTGTAACAAAGTTCTGTATGTCAATTCAAATAAATCTATAAATACTATAAATACAGGTAAAAACTAAAAACAGTCTCCTTCTCCATTCCACTGAAATCACAATTATAGTCAATATTCAGCTTGAATCTTTCCAAAACATGTTTCACAGGATAAATTCTATGTAACATTTTAAATGACTCTTCCTTTACCTTGTTACTGATACAATATGTGTTAGCAATTGTCCATGCTTTCCCCCATTGTATATCACCATAGATATCGACCCAAAAAATCTTGCTGAGAGAAATGTATCACAAACAATATTCCTAATCTGTTCTGGTTCTTAATATACTTCAGAATCCAATTTATTTAAAAAGTATTATTTAGAGTATTGAAATCTAAAACCTCAAGACCTCCTTGTTCTTGGGTATTACTGAGAATATCTTTCCATAGATAGTGAGGCTTGTTCCTCCAAATAAAACGATAAAGAATCTTATCTAAGTCCTTTACTGTCACGATCTTCTTGCGGGACGGACCAAGATGCAGCGAGGTTTCCAGTATACATACTTTATTTAAACGTAACGTAACTGGCAAAACAATAAACAAATAAAGATCGTAACTCCGGTGTGGCTAAACAGGCGCACACACACACAGTCTTGTTTTACTCCTCACAAATACATACCTTTTGAGGACCATGCTTTCCAGACATCATAGAAGCACAGGAATTACACTCATGAGTTGGAAAAAAAATCTATTATGAGGAAATCACCTAAAGTTGCTGACTCCTTGAAAAAAAGTTCATTTGTAATTTTACCAACTACTTGAGACCGTACATTGCAAATCAAATCAGTCACATACACATGGTTAGCAGATGTTAATGCGAGTGTAGCGAAATGCTTGTGCTTCTAGTTCCGACCGTGCAGTAATATCTAACAAGTAATCCAACAATTTCACGACAACTACCTTATACACACAAATGTAAAGGAATAATTAAGAATATGTACATTTAAATATATGGATGAGCGATGGCCCGAATGGCATAGGCAAGATGCAGTAGATGGTATAGAGTACAGTATATACATATGATATAAGTAATGTAGGGTATGTAAACATTATATAAAGTGGCATTGTTTAAGTGACTAGTGATACATTTATTACATCCAATTATTAAAGTGGCTAGAGATCGAGTCTGTATGTTGGCAGCAGCCACTCAATGCATTGAAATGCATTGCCATCAGCCATCGAGTGAATGCCTCCTATGAAATCTATAAAAGCTATTCAACTGCCTACGTTGTACATAATGGAAGAGCAAAATAATTAACAAGTTTAAATTCTCGATATTTGACGCATTCATTCTATTTTATGACTGAAAATATTGCATGTAGAATGCAACATGGATGGCAACTCAACGGCTGTAGTGTAGTTCTCCTGTAAAGTATTTCAACTGGAACAACCATTTCAGTAATGGATTCAAAATATCCAAGTAACAAATTAATAGTTTAGAAAAGTTTTTTTTATTTTTCTGTAACATTCAAAGTCAGCAGGCTTTGTATTTTTGAGACCTTAGTCACTCCAAAAGTGAACCACACACCTGGAAAAACTTCCCCCAAACAGAGTGAGAAAGAGGACATTTGTCATCTGCCTATGAGCTTAAGTCAAGTAAGTCCCATTAAATCCTCAGAAGGAACACCAAGATAACCAGAAGCATCTCATACACTTATTTTCTCTGATCTGCAACTATTCTGTTGTGTACATAGAACTTTACTGCTCTCCAGTCCCTGTTTACTAGCGTTTGGGGAGAAGCAGCAATGCATTTCTCACAGTCTTGTTTTCCAGGCGTTTTTCCCATTCGAATAAAATTCATCAAGGAATCTTCAACTGCATTCACCTCTATTGTCGACCAATACCTTTCTGTTCCTTTGGCACCTTCGGAAAGAGAAGGCATGATGAATGACTACATTATATAAAGGTCGACTACAATACAGTACTTGAACATCTCTCTGTATTAACTCTACAAGGTTGCAGCTGAATATGCAGAGTGTGTTGAGGTTAAATTAACAATTCCAACTAAATAACTACATGGATAAGGATGTGAGAGAAGAATGTGCAATTCTGACATCAAGGCAGACTCAATCTGTATGGAATCTAAGCCCAACAAATTGTTTGCAATGTAAACCTTCTAATAAAAGCAATATTTATTAAATTAAGTTCCCTCCCCCAAGAAAAACAATGTAAAGTGTGGTAATCCTCCTGTGTTATCATCTATCCTGACACACTAGTTTCAGATCTAACGTCTTGACTAGTGTACAATCCAACCTGAACCGTTCTGTGTTATCATCTATCCTGACACACTAGTTTCAGATCTAACGTCTTGACTAGTGTCCAATCCAACCTGAACCGTTCTGTGTTATCATCTATCCTGACACACTAGTTTCAGATCTAACGTCTTGACTAGTGTCCAATCCAACCTGAACCGTTCTGTGTTATCATCTATCCTGACACACTAGTTTCAGATCTAACGTCTTGACTAGTGTCCAATCCAACCTGAACCGTTCTGTGTTATCATCTATCCTGACACACTAGTTTCAGATCTAACGTCTTGACTTGTGTACAATCTAAACTGAACAGTTCTGGGCTAGCATGGTTGGAAATACACTAACTGATGAAGACAGGATTGATCTGAAACATGCTAACCGTGTGAGCCTCTCTCTTGTCCCAGCTTTCCCATTGTCATTGGCTGTTTGGCCCGAATCGCTGACATCTCTCCTGGAAAACATCAGTGGAAAACATGTCATTTTCGAAAAGGATATTGTAATTAAGAACACGTCTATGTGAAAGTAAGGTATAGGCATACCGGTCAGATTTTCTTCATAGGATTTTTCAGACGACTCCTCTCTCAGAGTCATTCTGTGATGCACAATCAGTGGCTGCAGCATCAATTTCTTCGGACATAACAGTTTGTAAAAGACAATAAAAGCAAAAGCAAATTGAAGCAAGTTAAATCAGTGCACAACAAATAAGAGTCAGCATTTTTTGCCAGAGTGAAAATGCAGGCAGCAGGAACTATTCTTACCGTGTGAGCCTCTCTTTTGTCCCAGCTTTCCCTTGGTCATTGGCTGTTTGCCCAGAATTGCTGACATCTCTCCTGGAAAACATCAGTGGAAATCATGTCAGTTTCACCCAATTCAACTTCTTATCCTATGAACTGATCCATAAGCAATAACTGTTGGAGCAACTCAAAATGCAGGTTTATAACAGCTGTGCCATTCAAGCCTATTGAATATGGTATGAGAGGGACGGCTACAGCCACCCAAACCCTACAGATACAGCCATGTAGTGAGAGGGGAACGTGCAATACCATGCTGAAATGATGGCAGACTCCATCAGGGTGGATCCTAACCTTTTTCACACCACTGTACAGTCTAAACTGAACCGTTCTGTGCTGGCATGGTTGGAAATACACTAACTGATGAAGACAGGATTGATCTGGACCAGCACACTACAGAGTGGAAATGCACTGACTGAAGGCAGCAGGAACTATTCTTACCGTGTGAGACTCTCTTTTTTCCCAGCTTTCCCTTGGTCATTGGCTGTTTGGCCCGAATCGCTGACATCTCTCCTGGAAAACATCAGTGGAAATCCTGTCATTTTCGAAAAGGATATTGTAATTAAGAATACGTCCATGTGAAAGTAAGGTATAGGCATACCGGTCAGATTTTCTTCATAAGATTTTTCAGACGACTCCTCTCTCAGAGTCATTCTCTGATGCACAATCAGTGGCTGCAGCATCAATTTCTTCGGACATAACAGTTTGTAAAAGACAATAAAAACAAAAGCAAATTGAAGCAAGTTAAATCAGTGTACAACAAATAAGAGTCAGCATTTTTTGCCAGAGTGAAAATGCACTGACTGAAGGCAGCAGGAACTATTCTTACCGTGAGCCTCTCTTTTGTCCCAGCTTTCCCTTGGTCATTGGCTGTTTTGCCCAAATCGCTGACATCTCTCCTGGAAAACATCAGTGGAAAACATGTCGAAAAGGATATTGTAATTAAGAACACGTCTATGTGAAAGTAAGGTATAGGCATACCGGTCAGATTTTCTTCATAAGATTTTTCAGACGACTCCTCTCTCAGAGTCATTCTCTGATGAACAAGAGTCTGCTGCCTCATTATTTTCAGCCATGCTTATTTCTAAAAGATAGCCAAAAGAAGAATGCTAAATTGAGGCAAGCTAAATCTGCGCAAAACAAAACTTTTGTTTTTATTGTCAAAGTGTAAACTTTTTGCCATTAAACTAAACACTGGGGGTAAACTTACCACTGGGACTGATGGTTATTTGATCCAGAGTTTTCCCCTTGAACTCTGTGTTATAGATTTTATGGTGATGAGTAAATGTTTGTACATCTAAGAATATTCCATTCTGAAAATGTATGAGATAGAGAGAGGGTTATAAGACAAAATGGTAGTCCAATTAATGTGTGTGTCTAGAAATGAATATTGTGGAGAATGGAACAGGTTGAAATGACTTCATTTAGGGAGTATCTAGGAGAACAAAGAATTCTTTGATTCTACCAGACACATGCGAGAGGCTCCTGTCCTTGAAGACAGGAGGGATAGTTAAAGAACCACCCAAGTTTGACTTATGTTGCAAAGATTGTGATAAGGAATGAATGGGTACTGTGGGAAGACACTATTTTCTTGGAAATGGTGGGGCCTTTGTATCTTTGTATTTCAACATTGTACCATATAAAAGACTGTGTACACCTTTTAGAGCTCAGAGCTCTCCTGAATTAAACAATTTACACTTGACCATTGTATACTGGGCTTCTGTCTGTCTTATTTCAACCAGTATCTTACAAATACTGGGTAACAGACAGAGGTTGTTTAATTGAAGTTCAGTTTGTGAACATTAGATACAACATTTCTATAACACTCTGCCAATCTGCCCTGTTCACACGCCATCAGTATTTTACTTATTTTTGCCAACTGAAGCGTTCCCTCTGGAAGACGGTAGAACTTTCGATGAATCCGAATGTCATGACCTAAGAAGTCAGCAAACTGGTCCTGTTCTGTATCATTGAGATTTAACACTCTGGAGAGGGTAGCAACCTGTTTTCGTAGTTTAGTTGATGACAATGCTTCAGGTAACTTGGCACCACATTGTTTGGCATAGACACGGATGCAGTCATTCCCACGAAAATGTGTCTCATATCCTGGCCTGGCAAATAAGTAGATATTACCTTCGCTCACTCCACATGAGCACCGCTCTTTGATAAGCAGCTCTAAAGATTCCACCATCACTGGAGTGAGGATTACAGGCACCTTCCCGCCACGCTTCCCACAGGTTTCGATGCGTTCAAAATGCGCACAGAGGAGTCTCTCAACCTCTGTTAGCGCCACTGCAACATCTTTGTTAAGTGGGGATTTGTCCCTGGAGTGAAATGTTGCCACAGACATCTTTGACACCTCTCCCTCTCTTTTCCTGTTGAAGATAATCATCTGAGCCAGTATTACTTTTGCTAGATTGCTCAATTTTCTTGGGTTTCTCATCGCACAGTTGGTTGTAGTATTGTTTCTGCTTTTCATCTAAGTACATGTGTATTTTTTTAAATGTCATCTGCTAATGGAATAAGCTGCGGTGCGTTCCATTTCTTCTGTTCAAGTGTACGATATGCAGCAGAAGAGACCATTTCATTCCAGCGAAGACGGTAGATGCCTTGGAAGTCTCGGACAAGCTTAAACTTTTCTTCATTCCTGGTAATAAGAGCTTCACCCTCTATGATGTCTGCAATTTTCTGGATGCTTTGCCCAAGCTTTGTGGCCAGGGTTGCTTTATCAAATGTGTTTGTCTTCTCAGTCACTTCTTTGACAGCTTTTATGATGTGTTGGAAGTGTTGTGGGTTGATATAATCCTTCATCTTTTTCAGTGGTGTCACCTTTCTACCTTTAATCACGAGTCTCCCTAGTTCTCGCAAAGTTTGACGAATGTGCTGGTGTTGTGAGGGGTTCTCCCCTTTCTTGTTGTACATTTTCACCCAATGCCAAGATGTATCTGTCTTTTTTTACTGCATGGGCTACATCATCTTGAGCCATGTTACTCACAAGTTTCCATACCTTTTCGCTCACTCCTTTGGCAACCGGTTGAGCATTAGCACAGTGCCTGTATTCTGGTTTTGCCAGGCATCTCCTTATGAACGTTTTGTGCTAGTGTGCACCGTGCCACATGCTTCCACATAGATTTGAGTTTAAAGAGCACATGGCAGGCAAAACAATGCTGATAGTCCTGTTGATTGGTCTTGTCATCACTTGTTTGTTTACATGGTACCAAAACCCCCCTTTCCTTCTTTAAGTGCCTGAATGTTGTGTGCCCGATTCCCCTTCTTGCGAAGGAGATTCAGATGAAGTCTCCTAGCTTTTGATCTCTTTGCAAACCGAAGCGCAGTAGCTACTTCCATTTCATCCATATGTTTACGTTGTAAATGACGAGCAATTTTGGATTGCGGTTGCTCGCAAAACAGACAGAAGTGCTTTTTTTGGTGGTACTTTTTTGGATCCATCTACTTCTGAGACATTCATTACAAGAAATGATTCTCTGCTAGTGTTTGACATTGGGGAACTAGTACATCTCTTGTAAGTATTTGCATATTGCTTCTTTCTCTTGAGTTCTGATTCTCCATTTGAGCTGTTTTCTTCTGAGGAACTTCTGGATCTCTTGTTAGTCTTCTTGTATTAATTCTTTCTTGCTATTTTATCTGATCTGTCTCCCTCTGAGACTAAATCAACGTGTTTACTGCTGACCACCCTTGTCTTTGGTTCTGAAAACTCATCGGAATTGTCTTCCCCTGATGATCCTGATGGCCCTGGGACATAATCATCTTCACTGTTGTCAATGCTGGTTATTGAGTCATCAGTCTTGTATCCAAGCATAGCTTTGGTCAACTGTATTGAAGAAAAAAGGTATCTTGGATAACTAGATAGACGACACAGAAAGTATTTGTACACCGGCACATTTTTATTAGTTATGACTCTGTGCTCCTCTACTTTAGATGTTGTTATAATACAATGAATATGGGAAGAAAGTGCAGACTTGCCCATCTTTGATTTACAAAGCTGATTCACGAGAACTTACAGTATGTGCTGGTGTTGAATGACACTTTAAGTTATGTATACGCTGTCTGTTGTGATCAACGGCGGTGCATCATCCAACACATGGACTATCGACCCAGAGGTACTGGCAGCCTCAGAGGTACTGTCTGTTCTGATCAACGGAGGTGCATCATCCAACACATGGACTATCGACCCAGAGGTACTGGCAGCCTCGTGTCTGACATCTAAGGATACAATAACATTATATTAGTCATGTGCAAATTAGGCAATAGGATATGATAACGATTCAACCATCCCCAGTATCCTCATTCTAAACAACTGACAAACCTGAGCTTCGGGATTTATAATTTCCTTTTCAAATCTGGCCTCACAAGTTGAATGATGTTTCTTTAGAGTTTCCATGCGTCTTCTTAGCCTCTGCAGTGCCTTTTGTAAAGGAAGACAAAAATAATAGTTGAGACTTAATAGAATGACAAGATTGCTCTGCACACAACAGGGGATGGGCTGGGGGACACCAATGACTGTTATCATTGACTTATAGGAGGTCCAACAAACATCTATTACAATTTCTGTTTTTAAGACTACTTTCAAGATAAAAACGCAAGTATAAGCATAACATAAGCGCATTATGCAAGTTCCTGGATGCAACTAATGCTGAATCTGCTTTTATGGATGGACTTAAAGAGAATCAGTATGAGTGGTTTGGCTGAAGCAAGGCAAGCCTACTCTAAATACTAGGTGAAGCAGAAAATACTAGGCTACACCTTAAAACATACCGCATTGGTTACTTTGTAGGTTCCTGGACTCTTATCTTCCATTTTGTTTTCGATCTTAAAAAATGTGTGTAAGAAATAGGGACTTGGTTAAAGAATCTGGCAATATATGTATATATTTTCTCAATTGTCACAGTACTACCAAATTTGACACTTTCCACAACCCTTATTCCTATTGTGGTGTTTCACTCTTTTATGTGCAATTTTTTAATAAAAACTAGGAACCGCACCACGCCCCTCACCCACCCCAAAACAAATGTCCATGGTTTTCAATAAAAAAAAATCTGGTCACTTATTTCTTAATTAGTTTAACATATTTCTTATTTTCATCTGAATTATTTCAATGTACAAAACTGTATTTGGGTAAGAAAGGGCTATAAAAAAATCTGGCGCAACTTAAATACATTAATTTAATGAGGGGATTTAAATATTTTAACACACATGCAGGCTTATGACTTGACAAAACAGATGAAAAGGAACTGGCTTTTCTAGCTAGCTTGTTACACCACAGCAATATTATTTTCCAATGCATGTAACATTGTGTTAACCACAATCATGTATTCTGAATCAGACACGTTTACCAATTATGCTAAACTTATTAGCTAGCTTGCCACCATAGCTAGCATAAAAAATATATTTAAAAAATAGCATAGGTGGAACGCTAACCATTAGCTAGCACCCTAACCATTAGCAAGCAGCAAAAAACTATAAGGTAGAAACATGCAAAGTAACAATTGCACATTAATTAATTGTAAGGATAAACCTACCAATTTCAATCTGTCATGACGCAGTATATCTGACACAATGCGCTTTCAGACATTGTCAATGCATGTTGGATTCCAGAAAGACATTCATGACTAACATTAATTTATTAAAAATAAAGACAACAGGAACATGCATTGCTTGTCAATACACCAAATACAAATACTGTCACGCCCTGACCTGTATGAGCCTGTTTATGTCTCATTTTGGTTTGGTCAGGGTGTGAGTTGGGGTGGGCATTCTATGTTCTTTTGTATTTCTTTGTTTTGGCTGAGTATTGCTCTCAATCAGGGACAGCTGTCTATCGTTGTCTCTGATTGGGAACCATACTTAAGCAGCCGTTTTCCCCTCCAGTCTTTGTGGGAAGTTGACTCTGTTAGGGTGTATGTTGCTGCTACACCATTATGATCGTCGGTTTTGTTTCGGTGAGTTTAAGAAATAAACATGTTTTTCTCAACCCGGCACACTGCACCTTGGTCCGTCCTTGAAGATCGTGACAAATACAATTTTAGCAAAAATATTGGTTAACAGTTGAGTTAATAGCTTACATTCTTGCATGAATGCAAACATCTGCAACCATCCTCCTCTTCCTTAAAAAACGTGTTGCACGGGTACATTTTAGTGGCGATCACGCTCGAGCAGGAACAGGCTTGCCAGGTCAATTTCAAGTTCCTAGGAAGTCCTGCATTTAAAACCCGCCTTCCCTAGCAGAATACAGGGAAATTAATGAATTTTTTAAAATGCCATGTTGGTAACGTTGCAATATAGAAGAATCTCTAACTTCAACCTAGCGATCAAAACCTTTCACATGCTGCAAAATTTTCAAAGTACATCAATAAACCACAAAATAGCGTACATGGCAACCCTGGGCAGAGATTTACGGTGCAAAATGGGGGAAGGGGGAACTGTGTTGACCTGTGAAACTTTTGGTAGTTTGGTACATTTGTGCACTCTGCAGTGGGGGAGGGGCAGGACATCAAGTGGAAATTATGGACAGTAGATATGCATAACAATGATTCCATCAGCCCAGATTTCTGAAAATGTGTGCAATGTTATTACTGTTAGCTACATTTCCTTAGACAATTTGGGTTTGTAGCTTACACAATTAGTATCAGTGAGGTGTTAAGTGCAGCTACTTGAAAGGTCTGTACTTGAGATATGGACATTTTTCACTGGGGAGACTTGCTGACACAAAAGTAGCTTATGGCAGGTTAAGATTCTAGCTAGCAACCTAACCCCTCAGCAATCAGGTTCATTACCTGCCCACAGACCAAACAGCCTAGTGATATTAACAGCCATCTCTCACTATAGGCACTCAGCTACTCTAACATTCTCTCTCATAACAGGCCTTTTTTAATCCTATTTGTATTTACCCTCCACTAGACCCCTGGTTTTACTAGGTGGAATAAAATGTCATAAGTGATTTCAGGTTTGTACTGCTGTGAAGACTTTACATCAGCATTAATCTATTTGCAAAAAGCCTCAAGAACACTCATAATAAACTTGGGTAGCTGATGTTCATATCTTAAAGGACAAGTCTCTATAAGCTTTTGTCAGGAATCAGGACTGGGTTAATAAAGCTAATGCAACTGCATGTTTTATAAATGGTAGGCCTCGTTATAAAATGACACTGCACTATAGGCCTATTTCTTTGCCGTATTGGAGAAGGTCTGCAATTGTCTTGGCTAGTGCGACAAAATGGACAAAGTATGGCCTGGTCATGGATGAAAAGCACTTTTTCAAAATTGGGTGGAACTGAGGGAACGTAAGGTGGACCCCAGGATTTCAGCTTCCTGTGTTAGCTGTTGTAGTCCTCTTGCTGTGTTTGTTTGTAGATAGACTCACCCCAACAGGGAGTTATGGGTTGGGAGGTATAATCACAATGTCTGCTTAATCCTTTTGAGGGAGCAGCATAAAAGTGTATCCAAGCTGGGGTACCCATTGCTAGAATTGGTAGTTGTAGCAGTAGTAGTAGCCATGTAATGGCAGCAGTGTTGTAATCCAGTCACTAAAGCATAATTCAATTCACAAGACCATATGGCTAACTCTGAGTTGAGTCAAAGTCACCAATGTTTGAGTCAAGAGTCGAGTCACAAGTCCCTATGGCTGAAATCAGAGTCCCAGTGTTCGGTCTAAGAGTTCAAGTCTAATACAATGGGTCCATATTAAATTAATAATAATATTAAGGTATTAACCCAGTCAGATAGTGTCAGGAGGAATTTGATCAATCTTTTTTAATATGCCCTTTCTTTCTGTGCCAACAAATATTTTTATGCTACAAGTAACCAGATTGATAGCTAGTTAATTAGGTAACATGATTGACCATGGTGTGGCTGCACTGCTTCTCTATCTTTGATGTAGTCTAAAGAGAAACTGAAAGACAGACAGATACACTTTTATAAACTATACTGATGTCAGATATTAGTGGCACATGTTCACATTCTGTGGAGGTCAACTGCTCCTATATCTGTTAAAAGGTCTACAGAAACAACAACACATTTCATGTTTGTGTTAGAGCGCACATAACAGGCCTATCTGAATTTAACTTAATTGAACTCACATTTTAATGTTAAGCTTTGATTTGTAACATTAAATGTTTTTCAGTGCATAGTAGTCTACAAGAGTCTGTGGAACATCTGCATACTAGTGGTACAGTTGAGTGAGAATTTCAGCTAGCAGTTGGAATTTTTATACATTGTATGACACACCCTACACTACAGCCAATCATTGAGCAGCCTCCCATCCCATTCTCTGCTCCCATCCTGCTCTCTGCTCCCCCCCAACCAAGTCATGTTTTAAGGCCAAATATAAGTCTTAATGAAGAAACTGCTATGGACAATACTGAAGTAAGATATTAGTGGCCGATGTTAACATTATGTGGAGGTCAACTGATCCTAGATCTGTGACTTTATAAGTGCCTAAGGCCAACTCTAATATATGGTACCAGTCAAAGGTTTGGACACACCTACTCATTCAAGGGTTTTTCATTATTTTCATTATTTTCTACATTGTAGAATAATAGTGAAAACATAAACTGAGAATAACACATATGGAATCATGTAGTAACCAAAAAAGTGTTCAACAAATCAAAATATTTTTTATATTTGAGATTCTTCAAAGTAGCCACCCTTTGCCTTGATGACAGCTTTGCACACTCTTGGCATTCTCTCACTCAGCTTCACCTGGAATGCTTTTCCAATAGTCTTGAAGGAGTTCCCACATATGCTGAGCATTTGTTGGTTGCTTTTCCTTCACTCTGCGGTCCAACTCATCCCAAACCATCTCACTTGGTTTGAGGTTGGGTGATTGTGGAGGCCAGGCCATCTGATGCAGCACTCCATCATTCTCCTTCTTGGTCAAATAGCTCTTACACAGCCTGGAGGTGTGTTATGGGTCATTGTCCTGTTGAAAAACAAATGATAGTCCCACTAAGCGCAAACAAGATGGGATGGTGTATCGCTGCAGAATGCTGTGGTAGCCATGCTGGTTAAGTGTGCCTTGAATTATAAATAAATCACTGACTGTGTCACCAGCAAAGCACCACCACACCTCCTCCTCCATGCTTCACAGTGGGAACCACACATGTGGAGATCATCCGTTCACCTACTCTGTCTCACAAAAACACAGTTGGAATCAAAAATTTCAAATTTGGACTCATCAGACCATTCCACCGGTCTAATGTTCATTGCTCGTGTTTCTTATCCCAAGCAAGTCTCTTCTTATTATTGGTGTCCTTTAGTAGTTGTTTCTTTGCAGCAATTCGACCATGAAGGCCTGATTCACGCAGTCTCCTCTGAACAGTTGATGTTGAGATGTGTCTTTTACTTGAACTCTGTGAAGCATTTATTTGGGCTGCAATCTGAAGAGCAGTTAACTCTAATGAACGTATCCTCTGCAGCAGAGGTAACTCTGAGTCTTCATTTCCTGTGGCGGTCCTCATGAGAGCCAGTTTCATCATAGCGATTGATGGTTTTTGCGACTGCACTTGAAGAAACTTTAAAAGTTATTGAAATTTTCCGCATTGACTGACATTCATGTCTTAAAGTAATGATGGACTGTTGTCTCTGTTTGCTTACTTTAGCTGTTCTTGCCATAATATGGACTTGGTCTTTTACCAAATAGGGATTTCTTCTGTATAGTCCCCCTACCTTGTCACAACACAACTGATTGGCTCAAACGCATTAAGAAAGAAAGAAATTCCACAAATGTACTTTTAACAAGGCACACCTGTTAATTGAAATGCATTCCAGGTGACTACCTCATGAAGCTGGCGGAGAGAGTGCCAAAAGTGTGCAAAGCTGTCATCAAGGCAAATGTGTTTACTTAGAAGAATCTCAAATATGTGTTTAACACTTTTTTGGTCAGTACGTGATTCCATATGTGTTATTTCATAGTTTTGATGTCTTAAATATTATTCTAGAAAATAGTAAAAATAAAGAAAAACCCTTGAGTATGTGTGTCCAAACATTTGACTGGTACTGTATATATATATTGCGGTTGGCTAAAGACTCAAGTATGAAGGTTGGGTGGCCACGCCCATCTCGTTTATGAACTTTATGGGGCCTAAGGCCATTTCTAATATATAGATGCTGCTATTGGCTCAATACTGAAGTATGATGTCGGGAGTGCCACGTCGTTGCCACCCAGTTAAGTTACAAGTGTCCAGGGGCAAGCCTTCTTATGTCCATGGTCCGATTAGCTCGAGACTCACATCTCCCCTCATCGCCATAGACATGTTTAAGCTGTGAATAGATTGAAAGACTAGAAATGTACGAATACCCTTAGTTAGATTAGAATTTGTAAGCGTTCCAAAAAGGGCAAAAAATAACTGAGAAAAACCTGGTTTTCTAATATGTACCGGTTCATGAGGGTTGCATAATCACACATATGACGTTTTGGAAAGATGTAACCTTTTTAACCCTTCGAAACAGCCCCTATGACCCCAGTATAAGGCACTTCCGGTTGTCACAGGAAGCTGAAAGTAAACACATATCCTCATTGGGGTAGGCTTTTACAGAATCCTGAGTTTCAAGTCTTTACGTTAAGAACTGACTTATTTACAGAGGGTTGAATTCAGTGTTTTTCCCTAACTGCAGGCTGGGTATAACAAAACCACTTTTAGGGTAGTTTAACCACTTCCGCTTGCTCCAGGAAGCTTAAACTCAACATAGGTAATCCTCATCATTGCCTGATGGATTGTCATTTAAGACAGCTTGATATGGCAATCATAACCCACATAGGCATCAGGTTGAATTTAGGGCAGCAAGCAATGTATTCCTATGGGGAGAGAAGTCATTGCAAACTGTTTGATGTAAACACCCTGTTTTCACTGTTAAGGGTTAATGCCACACGGTCAAGGTTTGCACAGATCGGGAGAACCTTAGGAACGTTCCTGAAGTCCTATATTATCAATTCTACACTATCTGATACTTCTCATCCATATATGTATATGTATATGTTCTTATCCCATTCCTTTACTACACTGTGTGTATTAGCTATTGTTGTGGAATTGTTAGTTTTACCTGTTAGATACTGCTGCACTGTCAGATCTAGATGCACAAGCGTTTGCCATAATAACATCTGCTAACCATGTGTATTTATATACGGTATGTTATACCATATATGGCATCTTTCCTATGCTGCTCGGTCATTACTAGTTTTTATAAGTTGAGGTCCTAATACAGTCTCAAAAACAAGAGAACATACATACAGTGGGGCAAAAAAGTATTTAGTCAGCCACCAATTGTGCAAGTTCTCTCACTTAAAAAGATAAGAGAGGCCTGTAATTTTCATCATAGGTACACTTCAACTATGACAGACAAAATTAGGAAATAAAATCCATAAAATCACATTGTAGGATTTTTAATGAATTTATTTGCAAATTATGGTGGAAAATAAGTATTTGGTCACATACAAACAAGCAGGATTTCTGGCTCTCACAGACCTGTAACTTCTTCTTTACGAGGCTCCTCTGTCCTCCACTCGTTACCTGTATTAATGGCACCTGTTTGAACTTGTTATCAGTATAAAAGACACCTGTCCACAACCTCAAACAGTCACACTCCAAACTCCACTATGGCCAAGACCAAAGAGCTGTCAAAGGACACCAGAAACCAAATTGTAGACCTGCACCAGGTTGGGAAGACTGAATCTGCAATAGGTAAGCAGCTTGGTTTGAAGAAATCAACTGTGGGAGCAATTATTAGGAAATGGAAGACATACAAGACCACTGATAATCTTCCTCGATCTGGGGCTCCACGCAAGATCTCACCCCGTGGGGTCAAAATGATCACAAGAACGGTGAGCAAAAATCCCAGAACCACACGGGGACCTAGTGAATGACCTGCAGAGAGCTGGGACCAAAGTAACAAAGCCTACCATCAGTAACACACTACGCCGCCAGGGACTCAAATCCTGCAGTGCCAGACGTGTCCCCCTGCTTAAGCCAGTACATGTTCAGGCCCATCTGAAGTTTGCTAGAGAGCATTTGGATGATCCAGATGAGGATTGGGAGAATGTCATATGGTCAGATGAAACCAAAATATAACTTTTTGGTAAAAACTCAACTCGTCGTGTTTGGAGGACAAAGAATGCTGAGTTGCATCCAAAGAACACCATACCTACTGTGAAGCATGGGGGTGGAAACATCATGCTTTGGGGCTGTTTTTCTGCAAAGGGACCAGGACGACTGATCCGTAAAGGAAAGAATGAATGGGGCCATGTATCGTGAGATTTTGAGTGAAAACCTCCTTCCATCAGCAAGGGCATTGAAGATGAAACGTGGCTGGGTCTTTCAGCATGACAATGATCCCAAACACACCGCCCGGGCAATGAAGGAGTGGCTTCAGAAGAAGCATTTCAAGGTCCTGGAGTGGCCTAGCCAGTCTCCAGATCTCAACCCCATAGAAAATCTTTGGAGGGAGTTGAAAGTCCGTGTTGCCCAGCGACAGCCCCAAAACATCACTGCTCTAGAGGAGATCTGCATGGAGGAATGGGCCAAAATACCAGCAACAGTGTGTGAAAACCTTGTGAAGACTTACAGAAAACGTTTGACCTCTGTCATTGCCAACAAAGGGTATATAACAAAGTATTGAGATAAACTTTTGTTATTGACCAAATACTTATTTTCCACCATAATTTGCAAATAAATAAATAAAAAATCCTACAATGTGATTTTCTGGATTTCTTTTTCTCATTTCATCTGTCATAGTTGAAGTGTACCTATGATGAAAATTACAGGCCTCTCTCATCTTTTTAAGTTGGAGAACTTGCACAATTGGTGGCTGACTAAATACTATTTTGCCCCACTCTACGGACAGACATTAGATGAACAATGACCCACAAAACCCCAGTGAAAAGCACAAAACATATATATGGTTCCCAATTAGAGGTAACGACAATCAGCTGCCTCTAATTGGGAACCATCAACCCAACATAGAAATATAACACCTAGAACAAAAACCCTCCTAAACAAAACACAAAAACTAAACACGCCAGTATGCTAACCCAGGCCTGGACATGACATTTACAGAGCTAGTACAACCATTATACACTGCTCAAAAAAATTAAGGGAACACTAAAATAACACATCATAGATCTGAATGAATGAAATAATCTTATTAAATACTTTTTTCTTTACATAGTTGAATGTGCTGACAACAAAATCACAGAAAAATTATCAATGGAAATCAAATTTATCAACCCATGGAGGTCTGGATTTGGAGTCACACTCAAAATGAAAGTGGAAAACCACACTACAGCCTGATCCAACTTTGATGTAATGTCCTTAAAACAAGTCAAAATGAGGCTCAGTAGTGTGTGTGGCCTCCACGTGCCTGAATGACCTCCCTACAACGCCTGGGCATGCTCCTGATGAGGTGGCGGATGGTCTCCTGAGGGATCTCCTCCCAGACCTGGACTAAAGCATCCGCCAACTCCTGGACAGTCTGTGGTGCAACGTGGCGTTGGTGGATGGAGCGAGACATGATGTCCCAGATGTGCTCAATTGGATTCAGGTCTGGGGAACGGGCAGGCCAGTCCTTAGCATCAATGCCTTCCTCTTGCAGGAACTGCTGACACACTCCAGCCACATGAGGTCTAGCATTGTCTTGCATTAGGAGGAACCCAGGGCCAACCGCACCAGCATATGGTCTCACAAGGGGTCTGAGGATCTCATCTCGGTACCTAATGGCAGTCAGGCTACCTCTGGCGAGCACATGGAGGGCTGTGCGGCCCCCCAAAGAAATGCCACCCACACCATGACTGACCACCGCCAAACCGGTCATGCTGGAGGATGTTGCAGGCAGCAGAACGTTCTCCACGGCGTCTCCAGACTCTGTCACGTCTGTCACGTGCTCAGTGTGAACCTGCTTTCATCTGTGAAGAGCACAGGGCGCCAGTGGCGAATTTGCCAATCTTGGTGTTCTCTGGCAAATGCCAAACGTCCTGCACGGTGTTGGGCTGTAAGCACAACCCCCACCTGTGGACGTTAGGCCCTCATACCACCCTCATGGAGTCTGTTTCTGACCGTTTGAGCAGACACATGCACATTTGTCATTTTGCAGGGCTCTGGCAGTGCTCCTCCTTGCACAAAGGCGGAGGTAGTGGTCCTGCTGCTGGGTTGTTGCCCTCCTACGGCCTCCTCCACGTCTCCTGATGTACTGGCCTGTCTCCTGGTAGCGCCTCCATGCTCTGGACACTACGCTGACAGACACAGCAAACCTTCTTGCCACAGCTCGCATTGATGTGCCATCCTGGATGAGCTGCACTACCTGAGCCACTTTTGTGGGTTGTAGAGTCTTATGCTACCACTAGAGTGAAAGCACCGCCAGCATTCAAAAGTGACCAAAACATCAGCCAGGAAGCATAGGAACTGAGAAGTGGTCTGTGGTCACCACCTTCAGAACCACTCCTTTATTGGGGGTGTCTTGCTAATTGCCTATAATTTCCACCTGTTGTCTATTCCATTTGCACAACAGCATGTGAAATTTATTGTCACTTAGTGTTGCTTCCTAAGTGGACAGTTTGATTTCACAGAAGTGTGATTGACTTGGAGTTACATTGTGTTGTTTAAGTGTTCCCTTTATTTTTTTGAGCAGTGTATAAAGTTTGGACTGCTTTAAAAAAAAAACTCACCAAACTGAAAAAACGTATTGCTTTGAACAGGAACTCATGTTCTAGTGTCAAAAGCTTTATAAAAATCAACAAACATAAGAAAACTATCATCAAGGAAGAGGTCATTATAGTCAGTCATATCTAAGATCAACCTGATGTTATTACTAATGTGTCGACCGTGCATAGAACCAGATTGTTCTTCATCAATTATATTATGTTACATTGTATGCCTAGATATCATTAAAAAAAAATTGCGACCGCTGTGAGAAACCCCTAAAATTGTTGATCAGCTTGAAATGTTACGGCCTCTCATGCTGCCACCCACACCCCTCCCTCGCCCCTTGTCTATGGAACGCTGTTTGGGTCTTAGCGTGGCAAAAAAAGATACACGTCGGATAACACTATTTGACACGTTAAAGAAGCTTTTAATTTGACACGTCAAATAACACAGTTTAATTGTAGAATGTTGTGTTGGACCGCAACTTCTGGTATTAGCTAGGTAGCCACTTGCTGTTGGCCTATACTAAACCCTGTTGCCCAAAGCTAACGTTATAAGCAGCCAGCTAGCTTCATGAGGCTCGACCGGACCGGGTTATGTGTTGTGAAGCTAGCCACAATAACGATTAGGCACAATAGTGGAATTTGCCTTCAAAATACAAGTACCTATTTGAAAGTGATGCAGAAGGTTACAACTGGTGGAATCATGCCATATTTAGACTAGATAATGTCAAACAAGGTTGGAATCTGATACAATGAAATGGGGTATCAGTCGACTCAGTGACACCCACAGAACACAACTGTGAAGAGCTTACGCAAATATTAGCATTGTAGCTCTTATCATGGGACTGTGTTTGAAAGCACCTCCCCAGTCAGCCTATTGTGATGAATTGACATTCATATTGCACTGTACAGCTTTACCTTCAGAATTGGGGATCAATGAAAATCAGTCTACTCAATACCCAAGATATTTCGTCCTCCTCGGTTGTTCTTAACTGATTTGCCTAGTTAAATAAAGGTTAAATATATATATATATCTTTTTTTTTAATAAAAATGCTGTACAGTGAAAAGTATGCCCCTTCTAAAGTCTAATACATCCAGTGTGACTTCAACAGATTTTTGTCAAATTAACAAATTATTGTATTTTATTTATTTTATATAACATTTCAACCTCGTTTAGCATGATCTTTTAAATTATGGCATAATTCTACTATTTGTATTCATTTGTATCACTGTCAATGAAACTTTTATTTTGAAGGCTAACCGCAAAGTCCACTGCTGTGGCTAATCCTTATTGCGGCTATTTTCACATAGATGGGTCCGACCACCATTAATCAAATAAGAACGGTCTTATAAATTAGGGTTATTTTAGATGATGACACCAAGCTAGATAGTTAGTTAGCTAGCTAACTATAGCTACTGAAACAGTTTTGCTATGTTTTTGGGGAAGAACATTGTTTGCATCCATGAGCTAGCTAGTTTTTTTTATGACCAGCACTGTAGGTGCACGAGACAACTATACCAGCATCATAGCATACGTATCTATGAATCGGTGTGACATATGAAATACGAGTGATAGTGTAATCAATGTGTAATAACTACGTAAAAAATGTATGAACGCGTTAAATTATTATGTGACTCGCAGTCATATTCAGGTCCTGATTGGTCAACAAGCTTATTTGACGTGTATCTTTTTTGACGGCGTTCCATACTTTTCATAATTTATTTTTATTTTTACTTCTAGGGGGTACAATATCACATTACACAAGGACCTACATACACTTATTATTCTAACAGCTTTTTTGTTAGTAGAGTATTTAATTGTCTTAAAATACAGTTCAATTTCTTTTTGTAAGGTAAGAAAATGTGGTGTTTTGTTTGTAAATGTACATTTGTGAATATGAAATTTGGCCAAAAGAATAATGAAATTAATTACATAAAATTGTTTCAGCTTATTTCTATTGTAGGTAAAGAATCCAAGCAATACATCTCTCCACAATAGTGTAAAATCTTCATGAATGTGTTCAATTATAAATCTACTGATGTCTTGCCACCGTTTTCTTACATGAATACAATGCCAAAAAAGATGCAACAACGTTTCTGGGTGGTCATTACAAAAGGTACAATTTGAGTTGATGTTCTCCTTAAACTTCTTCATATAGTGGTTGGCAGGATAATATTTATGAATAATTTTAAAGGAAACTTCCTTAATTTTGTTAACAAGTAGGTATGTGTGTAGCAACATCCAAACTTGTGTGTGTCTTTTAAGTGCTTGGAATGCTGAAGAAGTATACTAAGCAGTGGACGCAATTCTTCAGAAAATGGGCGTGGCTTCAACTTTTTCAGATTTGAAGAAAATGGTGGTAAATATGTAGTGTTTATTTATTAAATTTTTATTTCACCTTTATTTAACCAGGTAGGGTAGTTGAGAACAAGTTCTCATTTACAACTGCGACCTGGCCAAGATAAAGCAAAGCAGTTCGACACACAACAACACATAGTTACACATGGAGTAAACAAACATACAGTCAATAATACAGTAGAAAAACAAATCTAGATACAATGTGTGCAAATGAGGTAAGATAAGGAAGGTAAGGCAATAAATAGGCCATGGTGGCGAAGTAATTACAATATAGCAATTAAACACTGGAATGGTAGATGTGCAGTAGATGAATGTGCAAAGTAGAAATACTGGGGTGCAAAGGAGCAAGATAAATAAATAAATATGGTAGGGGATGAGGTAGTTGGTTGGGCTATTTACAGATGGGCTATGTACAGGTGCAGAGATCTGTGAGCTGCTCTGACAGCTGGTGCTTAAAGCTAGTGAGGGAGACAAGTGTCTCCAGTTTCAGTGATTTTTGTAGTTCGTTCCAGTCATTGGCAGCAGAGAAGGAAAGGCGGCCAAAGAAGGAATTGGCTTTGGGGGTGACCAGTGAGATATACCTGCTAGGCCGCGTGCTATGGGTGTGTGCTGCTATGGTGACCAGCGAGTTGAGATAAGGCGGGGCTTTACCTAGCAGGGACTTGTAGATGACCTGGAGCCAGTGGGTTTGGTGACGAGTATGAAGCGAGGGCCAGCCCACGAGAGAGTACAGGTCGCAGTGGTGGGTAGTATATGGGGCTTTGGTGACATAACGGCTGGCACTGTGATAGACTGGATCCAATTTGTTGAGTAGAGTATTGGAGGCCATTTTGTAAATGACATCGCCGAAGTCGAGGTTCGGTAGGATGGTCAGTTTTACGAGGGTATGTTTGGCAGCATGAGTGAAGGATGCTTTGTTGCGAAATAGGAAGCCAATTCTAGATTGTTTGATGTGGGTCTGGAAGGATAGTTTACAGTCTAACCAGACACCTAGGTATTTGTAGTTGTCCACATAATCTAAGTCAGAACCGCTGGACGGGCTGGCAGGTGCGGGCAGCGATTGGTTGAAGAGCATGCATTTGGTTTTACTTGCATTTAAGAGCAGTTGGAGGCCACGGAAGGAGAGTTGATGGTATTGAAGCTCGTCTGGAGGGTAGTTAACAGTGTCCAAAGAAGGGCCAGAAGTATACAAAATGGTGTCGTCTGCGTAGAGGTGGATCAGAGACTCACCAGCAGCAAGAGCGACATCATTGATATATACAGAGAAGTGAGTCGGCCCAAGAATTGAACCCTGTGGCACCCCCATAGAGACTGCCAGAGGCCCGGACAACAGGCCCTCCGATTTGACACACTGAACTCTATCGGAGAAGTAGTTGGTGAACCAGGCGAGGCAATCATTTGAGAAACCAAGGCTGTTGAGTCTGCCGATAAGGATGTGGTGATTGACAGAGTCGAAAGCCTTGGCCAGGTCAATGAATACGGCTGCACAGTAATGTCTCTTATCGATGGCGGTTATGATATCGTTTAGGACCTTGAGTGTGGCTGAGGTGCACCCTTGACCAGCCCTGAAACCAGATTGCATATCGGAGAAGGTCCGGTGGGATTCGAAATGGTGGGTAATCTGTTTGTTAACTTGGCTTTCGAATAGCTTAGAAAGGCAGGGTAGGATAGATATAGGTCTGTAGCAGTTTGGGTCAAGAGTGTCTCCCCCTTTGAAGAGGGGGATGACCGCAGCTGCTTTCCAGTCTTTGGGAATCTCAGATGACACGTAAAAAAAGGTTGAACAGGCTAGCAATAGGGGTTGCTACAATTTCGGCAGATAATTTTAGAAAGAAAGGGTCCAGATTGTCTAGCCCGGCTAAATTGTAGGGATCCAGAGTTTGCAGCTCTTTCAGAACATCAGCTAACTGGATTTGGGAGAAATGTGGGAGGCTTGGGCGAGTTGCTGTGCGGGGTGCAGGGCTGTTGACGGGGTAGGGGTAGCCAGGTGGAAAGCATGGCCAGCCGTAGTAAAAAAGCTTATTGAAATTCTCAATTATAGTGGATTTATCGGTGGTGACAGTTTCCTATCCTCAGTGCAGTGGGCAGCTGGGAGGAGGTGCTCTTATTCTTAATGTGACAGACGAGAGCTGATACAAATTAATTGCTTTAAGTAATTATGTTGAGCAATGTAAGAAAGTAATGTTTTTTCAAATAACGTACGCTACACGTAATGTTGGCTGACATTTTTTTTATTTCGCTAACCTTGCACGGTATAGATGATCATTACAGCAGTACTAGGTACCGGTATGTTAGCTAGCTACCCAACATAGTTACCTTATGTTAGTTGGTTACTAATACATCGAACTTGCCAGTATATTAACGATATGATATCTAACTAACTACCCAACGTTTATTAACTTGACTATTCACGTCATTTTTAGCTAAGTGGTATATAGCTGAGGTATAGAGCGTTCTCAATGGACATACATCGCTTAACTGACATTTACGACCGTGCGGTGTCAGTAAACTAAAACAAAACTAATTAGATTATTGTTACAGTCGCCAACGCTCTGGATAACATGAAACCAGCCTAACCAGCTCTGCTAGGGCCAGTAAAATAGTCAGAGTGAGATGTGCTATTATTTGTTGTCTTAGTAGCTAGCTTGTTGTTAGGTCAGAATGCTTGGATCAATCCTAGTCCTCGGCCAGAGCGTCCAGTGTGCGCTCTGAACGCTCCAAGGGGGAAACGCTCGGACTTTCTGAATGGACAATCTGACAACGCTGTGAATTTACGGACGCCCAGAGCGCTCTCTGGCACTCCAGATTCAATTTACAAACACACGTAAAATGTCTAGCTAGTCATTTGTTATGCTAACAAGAGGTTGCATAGCAACAGCATCCACTTCCGGTAGACAGGCGTAGCGCTAGCATGCTCAACTGAAAGGAGACCGTTCTTTTACAGTATACTAAAATGATTTCATTCATTAAGTATGCCCTATACAGTATGTTGTTATGGGTACTCGAACACAGCTTGTACTCTTTCTTCGTCACTGAATACACATATCCGCCCATTTTTCACTGTTTTCATTCTAACCACGCCCCCAAGACCTGGCAGTAACCAATAAAAAGTCTGCAGCTGACGCACCAACGCGCCTGCGCTGTGGGTAATAACACGTGGTTGTTGGCCATCCACGCAGACATTGGTTCAATAATGGCGACTGATGGAGGCAGCTCTTCGTTGGGGTTACCCTGTGTTTTCTCTCCAAAGTCACGACAATACCTTGCGCTATGTGCTCAGGATGGCAGACTTCGTATTTGGAACACAGATATTAAGACACTTAATCAAGAATACGTGCCTTCAGCCCACTTGAGTGCCACTTGTACCTGTATAGCTTGGGGACCATGCCGAAAGGCCAAGGTATGTGTCGGGGGAGGCATAGGCCCAGGCCTTCCTGTTATTAAAACAAATTTCTGATAACTTCATCAACTAGATGCATTTGGACTTCAGTTATTAGACCTGCTAGTGGTGGAATGTCCCCTTAAGTCGTATACCATTCTGTTATGTGAGGTGTGTAGTATTTGCCACGTTTAGCTTGCTGAAACCAGGTTAGGTACCACAACTGTCCTGTAGGACGCACATGTTTGTTGCACATGGTGGTCGCCCCACATTGTCACGAGCTCCTTGAATATATCTTGATTCAGACTAAGACCGCCTAATACATCAAACAAATGCATATAGTAAGAACATAGTTGCATTTCAAATAACACATGTAAGTGGTTAGCTAGCTAGATTAGAACAGCTAGCTAACGTTAGCTGCCTATTCACCATGTGACGCAGATTTTGATTTCCAAATCCAATTTTGTAACGTTGTTTTCCGTAGCCCACAGGAACGTATAACAACAATACGAGACTGCGGAGTTGTTCGCTTAGTCTTATTTTTTTATAGCATTGAATTTGGCCACAGCAATGCGTGTGTCTCGCCCACGTTTTACAACCTGTAACTAGCTAACGTTTCCTAGACGTGTCAGATGGGAAATACACTTCACGCCACTTCGATACCGAATTGACTTGTTCGTTATAGGTTAGGATAAATAACGTAGCATTTTAGGAAACCGGTTAAAGTTAGGAAAGGGGGTATGGTTATCGAAAATGAGCGCCTAACCTGCTACGAAAATCACTTTAAAACGAAGAGTTCTGACAAGGGACACTTCACGACAATCTATGTAACCATACTCCCTTTATGGATCTAGGTAACACCCTTTTTACTTTAAGCGTGTAGCTAAGTAGGGGAATGGCAACTCAAGTGACATGGTTTGAAGTGTCACCATAAGAAACCGTTTTGACAACTTAGTGATTTTGTTGTGGTCTAGTTACTATGATTTCGGGTTCCTGTCAATGCAAGGTTAACTATTAGCGATATCGACGATGAGTATTTCATAGCTCCTAACACCCATGAAGCTCCGACTCAAACTTCCATTTGACAGCTCTGCAAGCCTTCAATGTCAAAATACGTTTGATACTCACCAAATATGGAATTTCGCTGAGCAACTATCAGTTACGCCTGTTACAACTGAAATGTACTTAAAAAAAATCTAAATACACATTTATAAGCAACTGAAAAAGGACCTTTCGCCACCCCCAATGTAAATCACGTATTACTCATCACTCACCATGCACAGGTAAAATCAAATGTTATTGGTCCCATGCACGTGGTTAGCAGATGGTAATGGGAGTGTAGTGAAATGCTTGTGCTTCTTCCAGTCCTGACAGTGCAGTAATATCTAACAAGTAATCTAGCTATTTCACAACTACCTTATACAGACAAATCTAAAGGGGTGAATCAGAATATGTACATAAGTATATTGCAGAGCGGTGTAGGCAAGGTGCAGTAGAGGGTATAAAATACAGTATATACATATGATGAGTAATGAAAGATATGTAAACATTATTTAAGTGCCATTGTTTAAAGTGACTAGTGATCCATTTATTAATGTCCAGTGATTGGGTCTCAATGTAGGCAGCAGCCTCTCTGAGTTAGTGACTGCTGTTTAGCAGTCTGACGGCCTTGAGATTGAAAAACAGCTTCTATTGCTTGCTCCCAGCTTTGATGCACCTGTACTGACCTGGCCATCTGGATGGTAGCGGTGTGAACAGGCAGTGGCTTGGGTGGTTGATGTCCTTTATCTTTTTGGCCTTCCCGTGACATCAGCTGTAGGTGTCCTGGAGAGGGCTAGTAATTTGCCCCGGTGACGCGTTGTGCAGACCGCACCACCCTCCGGAGAGCCTTGCTGTTGTGGGCAGTGCAGTTGCCATACCAGGCTATGATACAGCCCGATGGGAAGTTTGTCAGGGCTTAAAAAATATAATATTTAACTAGGTGTGTCAGTTTAGAACATGCTTATTTACAGTGACTGCCTAGGAACAGTTCAGAACTGCCTTGTTCAGGGGCAGAACGACAGGTTTTTACCTTGTCAGCTCTGGGATTCGATCTAGCAACCTTTCGGTTACTGGCCCAACGCTCTAACCACTAGGCTACCTCCTGCCCTGTTTTTGGTGACAAGCCAAGTTCCTTCAGCGTCCCGATGTTGAAGAGGTGCTGTTGCGCCTTCACCACGCTGTCTGTGTGGGTGGACCATTTCAGTTTGATGTATACGCCAAGGAACTTAAAACTTTCCACCTTCTCCACTGCTGTCCCTTCTACGTGGATGGGGGGTGCTGCCTCTGTCGTTTCCTGAAATCCACGATCATCTCCTTTGTTTTGGCGGCACTGAATGCTTTTTATTTTTTTGGTTGCTTGTACATTTATATTTAGTCCTTTTTTGGAAGTACATACTGGTAGTAACACGAGTAAATTTAGGTAGTTGCTCAGCAAAATTCCATATTTTGTGAGTAACAAATGTATTTAGTTTCATGGGTGTTAGAACCAGAGCTTCTTGCATACTCATCATCAACATTTCTAATGCACAGATACTGGGGTAGCTTTTACCCAAACTCAGTCAAACCTATATCCCTCTGGTTACACGACCAGCAAAACAGCTCAAGTGTTTCACCAAAGAAAATGAACAGTGTCCTTAGTTTTATCAGACAGTTAAATGTGAATTTAATTAGTATTTGTACTACAGGAGGGACCTCAGCGGAAGAAGAGGAAATCGGAGGCAGGACAGGTGGAGAATCAGGTGGACCTGTTGGCTCTGGGCACGGCTGCGGGCAGCGTTATCATCTACAGCACAGTGAAGGGAGCACTGCACTGTACACTGGTAAGGAGTGGGATGTAGTACCACTGTCTCTGACCATTTGGGCAGTACCAAAAATCCTACAATTGAGAAATTCTATTAGACCATCCTGCCTAGAAATAAAAAAATTTTTGCTTGCGTAATTCAACAAAATGGTTGCATTGTGGTTGGAAGTGGTACTTTTTAGGTTTGGGCGGTGACCTGATTGTCATAACTTCATACTGACCTTATCAACCTTGTTCCATACTGGGATATTCGGTAACACTGCCACTGAACACAAGGAGTGCTGGTTTCAACCCCTACTTATACCCTGTAATCCAACATTTTAGCGACGCTAAAATCCCATAGAGAATGTTTAAAAAAAAAAAGCCAATTAACGCATGCATTGCTAACATTTTGTACGGTTTCTGACCTAAACTGTAAAGTAACAAAAATACTAGTTACCTGCATGCACAAAACAAATATTAGTTAATCCAGCAAGGTTTTCTCTGCTGTTACCAAGCGAATGCTTGATTTTGGAAGAAGCTAACCCCAGAGCTAGATAACTAATTAGCTAACCAAATGCAAAACTGCAGAGCATTTAGCACATTTTTGACACTTAGTAGTTGTAAGAAATGTAGCTGGTAAACATTTAGTTGGGACTTCCATGCTGTAATTAGATCACCTGGTGCTGTACAACAGTGAGTGACTCGCAAGGCTCCCGACTCCTCGTTGTGTGATTGTATACAAACACCACTTGACTGGATTACCGTAAACTTCATAATAATGTGACAGGTGAAATGAAGAACGTTATGTTTATCTTCTAACGTATTGCACTGCAGGTATTTACTTAAGTAGCTACAAATATTCACATTTATTAAACTTAACCATCCGGTGGCTTTATCAAAATACCTGGATATGGTATGTAGTATAATATGTTGCAGTGACATGTAATTTTACAATAAAAAATGTACCATCAATCATGCATATCGGATACACTACTAATTTCATGGTAACAGCTGGTACTGTTTTTATGCCAATTGTGAACCCTATGAATAATTTTTCTCAATATTCTGTCACAGTATCAAAGATCATAGTTGACCTCTGCTCTTTCCCAGGACGGTGGTCACAGTGGCGGGGTGAACTGTGTGCACTGGCACCCTGAGGACTGCCTGCTGTACAGTGGCTCAGACGACACACACATCGTAGAGTGGGACCTACAGACGGGCAAGGCGCGCTGGTGGGTACCGGTGGTGGGGAAATGGAATGTCCCTTTTAAAACGGTGTTTTAAACCAAAAAGGGTGTTCTCTGCGACAGTCCTCCATGGCTCAGCAGTAACACCTTTTGTGGCGATGAAAGGTCTGTTTTGCACCGCAGATGTCTCTCGCTGTAGGAATCTGTTACATTCACAATCCAATGTGCATTTAAAATCTGATGGCGCTTCAACCTGATTTACGTTTAATAAGTAGCCAGACTTGCATGAGCCTTGGCATAACGGCTCATAGGCGCAGGATAATTTCGATAGAAAACGGTGGTCTAACCACAACGGCTTTTTGACCCGGTAAAAACTTCAATTCACTTGTTAATGATAGAAGTCTTGGGAGTGCATAAGCTTACACGGTCTCAGCAGTATTGTCAGGAATAAGTATTGTTGACCAATTAGGCCACTCATTGCTATATAGTGCCTTTTGGCAGATGAGGTCCTACTCATGCTAACACACTTGTCAGATGGAATTTGGTGTAAAGTATAGATGTCAGTGTATATCTGCAATACAAATCTCTGGGGGTTGGAATTACATGTTTCCTAAAACAAAACCATGTCATTTCTTCTAAATATATTCCCAAATAAATGCATTCTCTTTTTTGTGTGTTGTGTGCACTGAACTGACATGCACAATTGTTGCTGACACGCCAATGTTCAGATGAAGGGAATTAAAATGCCCACCACCGCGGCGCTCAACTCGGTGTGTAGCCTACTCTAGCAACTGGCAAAGTAATTCAAAGTCTATACTTAATCACTCATGATGCAACTTTCCAGTGCTACTGTTTTTGCCATGTAATGGTAAAACAAAATCCGACAACCCCCATAGTAGAATAGTTTACCTATTTAACTATTTGTCTTATTGTGTGTTTTATGTGAGGCGCTTTCAAGTTAACAACCATAGGGAGGGAAACATGCATTAGATTTAAAAAAGTGTATAATTATTCATGTATAGTAATAACAATCAGGATGTTGTGTCAATGGGGAAAATGCTGTATATTTCAAAGTCACTATGCTGCATCAGTTGGGTTATAGGTGATGATTCTTATAGCACATTTATTAATCTAGACCAACACTGTTCCTGGAGCACTAACCATCCTGTAGGTTCTTTCCAACCCTAATCTAGCGCAAATGATTCTAATAATTAGCTGGTTTATGAGATGAATCAGTTTAGTGAACCTACAGGATGGTAGCTCTCCAGGAACAGGGTTGGAGAGCCCTGCTATAGACCCTCATATTCAACTCTGGACCCTGAAGCCAGTTCCACAGATGTTTTTCATTCTAACAATTTAATCAGGGACTGATTTTTAGACCTGGGATACCAGGTGGGTGCGATTAACTTCTCAAGGATCACTGGGGCGCTACTCCCGACACTACCAGGTGAAATGCAAGACAAAATTCCAAAATTGAATTATTAAAAATGCACCAATATACAAGTGTCCCATACTCATCAAAAGCTCTGCTTCTTGGCAATATCACAGCGTTGTCGGATTTCAAAAAGGCTTCACGGCAAAAGCACTACATTTGATTGTTTGAGGCTAGCACCTGACATATTTTCCATAACCATACCAGCGCGGTCGATAGAAATCCTGTGCCTTACCTTTTGTAGAACGTCTGCAGAGGGCTTCCTAAGTGTCCAACGAAGACAATCCATGGGTATTTGGTTAGAAAAAGTAATTTATTATATCCTTAAATCTCCGCTTTGGTTGGCACCTTGTGTTCAGAAAATCCAATGTGACGAGAACGTTGCTCAACTATACCTATAAGCTTTCCCTCAACAAAACAAAAACCAATTAAAATGCTTCCTTAGCTTATCTTTTATGAATAAAAGTGATAATCTTTCACTTGGATGGTCACCTAAACGTTATAAGTCAAATAAAGTGGACCGCTCAGCAAAATGTGCGCCCAAAAACGTGCAACTGGAAAAGAGGTCCCCCGGCTAAAACTTCTCCCAATAGAACACATTAGTTCCGATTTCCATTAAACTTTGCCTATACACTGCTGACATCCAGTGGAAGCAATAGGTACTACATTGAGTGTCCTGGTATAAACACTTTTTTATAGGCACTGTCTCAAAGTGAGCTATAAGCCACAAGAATGAGATTTCCGGATGGAAAAATCTCAGGTTTTTGCCTGCCAAATGACTTCTGTTACACTCAGACAAAATGATAACACTTTTGGAAACTTCAGTGTTTCCTATCCAATAGTACTAATTATGTCCATATCCTAGTTTCTGAGCCTGGGTGGCAAGCATTTTACTTTGGGCACGCCAGACTCTCCAAAACCGACCCCTCAGCTGCCACTGCCTAACAAGTTAATTATCAGGTAGAACCGAAAAACAGAAGGTTCCTGACCTCGTAGGGTAAGTGTTAAATACCCCTGATATAGACTTTATAGGCTATATGCATGGTGCAATATGTTAAAAGCCATTGTTTTTGTTCTCATTATTGGAGGTGGAAATTGTATTTTACATGGTGTCAGTGCTTTATTTCATTAGAAACAATTCAGTTGACTGTTTCATCTGTGGATTAATTGTCAGAGTAGAGGACCTTGTGCATTTGGGACGGCAGGGTAGCCTAGTGGTTGCAAGTTCAAATCCCCGGAATAGACAACAGGTGGAAATTATAGGCAATTAGCAAGACACCCCCAATAAAGGAGTGGTTCTGAAGGTGGTGACCACAGACCACTTCTCAGTTCCTATGCTTCCTGGCTGATGTTTTGGTCACTTTTGAATGCTGGCGGTGCTTTCACTCTAGTGGTAGCATGAGACGGAGTCTACAACCCACACAAGTGGCTCAGGTAGTGCAGCTCATCCAGGATGGCACATCAATGCGAGCTGTGGCAACAAGGTTTGCTGTGTCTGTCAGCGTAGTGTCCAGAGCATGGAGGCGCTACCAGGAGACAGGCCAGTACATCAGGAGACGTGTAGGAGGGCAACAACCCAGCAGCAGGACCGCTACCTCCGCCTTTGTGTGTCAGCAGTTCCTGCAAGAGGAAGGCATTGATGCTAAGGACTGGCCCGCCCGTTCCCCAGACCTGAATCCAATTGAGCACATCTGGGACATCATGTCTTGCTCCATCCACCAACGCCACGTTGCACCACAGACTGGATGCTTTAGTCCAGGTCTGGGAGGAGATCCCTCAGGAGACCATCCGCCACCTCATCAGGAGCATGCCCAGGCGTTGTAGGGAGGTCATTCAGGCACGTGGAGGCCACACACACTACTGAGCCTCATTTTGACTTGTTTTAAGGACATTACATCAAAGTTGGATCAGGTTGTAGTGTGGTTTTCCACTTTAATTTTGAGTGTGACTCCAAATCCAGACCTCCATGGGTTGATAAATTTGATTTCCATTGATAATTTTTGTGTGATTTTGTTGTCAGCACATTCAACTATGTAAAGAAAAAAGTATTTAATAAGATTATTTCATTCATTCAGATCTATGATGTGTTATTTTAGTGTTCCCTTTATTTTTTTGAGCAGTGTATATTTCAGGTAAAATAACTCGATGTTTATATCCCAGGACAAATTAGCTAGCAAGTGCAAGCTAGCTAGCTAAATTGCCATAAATGTTTAATGCTTTTCGACCTGTCCCCAAATTAATGTAATTGGTTCAGAATGTGTTTGGATATTTTAACCTGCGTATCGTGTTTGGTGTGGGGGGGGGGACAAAATAAATGTATGCACGATGGGGCACGCGCGCCAGACGGTTTGGGTTCTGTGTAAGTTTGTCATTCGATAATTTTTTTCCTGCACTGTAAGAATGTTTAAGAAAATGTTTGTAGATTAGTGTAATGGTTGGAATTTTGGATTTATTCCTCTATTTTACAGAAGGCCCATAATTTTCTTCTTCTCCACAGTAAGTGGAAGGCTGATCGTGCCTCAGTGACCAGTCTGTGTGTGAGTCCGGATGGCAAGCTGCTGCTGTCAGCGGGACATACCATCAAGATGTGGGACCTTGAGACCAAGGAGGTTTACCGGGTAAAAGGCAATGCATGGTCAATCTGATATCTGCAATGGCCGTGCATCATTTACGGTGATACGGCCTCTGCAGAAGTCAGGGCATTCATGCTTCGCAGAGCTGTTGTGAAGGAAGTGTGTTTGTACAGGAACTCCCGTCCACACCTACTGTCAACCAATCATGTCCATATGGAGCCCTCTGCATTGTTACACATTTTTTAGGCACACAGCCATGGGTTACAGAGCTTTATTTGACCTTACACCCTCCATACAAAGCCTCCGGCCACATTTTCAGATCAAGCATACAGTAAGTGGGTCCTGCCCAGACCACATGCGCAGCAGTTACGTGGCCTACATTCACATGAATTTGTCACGCTGTTATGCAGGGGAGCTGACAGGCCAATGTCTTTACATTTATATTTCCATGTAGCTGATGCGTTTACACCCTCGTAACAGTCAAATTCAAACTGAGATCTATAAGCATGAGTAATTGGGTTGTGTTCAGTTGAAAGAAGCTCAGGTGTAGTACCTGGACATTGCCAATAAGAGGACCATTGTGTGCCCTAATGAATGAGCCAGTTCAGTGATTACTTCAAACAGACTCCCCTGTCTTTGGATCAAGATTTTTTTCCCAAACTTACCCCTCCCACCTGTTTCCTCCCTCCTCCATCAGAAGTTCACCGGTCACTCCACGGCTGTGACGACCCTGCGCTTCGCAACCACGCGGCCCCCAGATAGTAACGGCCTCTACTTCCTCTCCGGCGCGGCCCACGACAGACTCCTTAGCGTGTGGTGAGTACGGAACGCCACAGCGCTTCTCTCAATAGACTCACAATACACAGGTTTTTTTTTGTGTTGCATGTGTTAAGTGTCGTGTCAAAGTTTCTTACAAAAAAAACCAGACCTGTCATTTGTCTTGACAGCCTGATTTGAATAAGGAACAAATGTTTTGATTTCGAGTGTTCACTTGCTATCAAGAACTCAAGGTTAAATTAACAAAGCAAAGCCAACTGGTTTGTCTTTGGCATGCGCTGTATATATGCTACATATTTATGTCGGTCTATCCACCCCTCAGGCAAGTCCGGGAGGACGGCAAGGACAAGAACTCGGTGGTGTCCTTCAACCTGACTGACGAGCCTCAGCACATAGACATCTTCACCTCCAACAGCAAGGAAGAGGTGAGACGACCGTGCTTCACTGGTGCCGGTTTTACCTAAACAAGTGCCAGCTGAAGTTGGCCGAACATTCCCCAGTGATGATCAGTATTGCACTTGGAAGCCCTCAGGAGCACTAGCTGACGGCTCGTTTTATATCGCCTTCTGAATTTCTCCTCAAATCTTAATCCTCCCGTCGTCCGCACGGTGTGACCTGGCCAAATGGCTAAGACGAGACCTGATGGGACCAATGATCCTATCATTTGTTAGAGGGGAGGTGGTGGTTGACCAAGCTTAGTCTCTTGTGCCTACCCTGCAGACCCACAGTTTCCTTAGAAACTGTGGGTCTGCAGTTTGTCTAAGACAATGGTGTGGGGGCTGATTTGGGACTGGACACATGCTTAATCCAATTTCTCCTTCTCTTAGGCGGTGAGGCTAGCGGTGGTGTGTAAAGACGGCCAGCTTCATCTCTTTGAGCATTTTCTGAACGGGTGAGTCTTTAAAAACCCTCATATCCTCGTGTTGAACTTGATTTACTGGCACGTAATATTACCCTGTCACTGGGCAAGGCGGTGTCTTCTAATGGCACTGAGTCTTATATCTGGCAGGGGAAGAGTGAACGAGTCCATATTCATCCCAGTCATCTCTATTCAGTGAGGAAAAAGGCTGGTTCATGCTATGGGCACAGACTTATGACAATAGGCAATTTTAGTAGTGATGTAGGGTAAAGAGAACAATCTATCACTCTTGATTCCCATCAAGTGGCGACCAACCCATTTACTTAAATACACCTTAAATAAAAAATTAACTAGGCAAGTCAGTTAAGAACAGATTCTTATTTACAATGACAGCCTACACTGGCCAAACCTGGACGACGCTGGGCCAATTGTGCGCCGCCTTATTGGATTACCAATCACGGCCAGTTGTGATCCAGCCTGGATTCGAACCAGGGTTTCTGTAGTGCCTTAGACTGCTGCGCCACTCGGTAGCCCACATTATTCACACAGCGGGTGTTATTCATTGATCAATCTTAATTTAACATTCACATTTTCAGTGCAGTATTTATGAATTATTATATAGAACTGACAACTTGTACATTGTTCTAGTTCTGTAATTATAGGACTAGTACACATTACATGGTATACTTCTTTGATACCTATGTCATGTTCATTAATGAACATAATTGTTTCCTCTGTAGGCCCTGTAAGAAGCCCCTGTCCCCGTCGTGTACAGTGCAAATGGCTGGGGTGGAGGACAGCCCCGTGCCCGTTCCCCTGTTGGCCGCGGCCCTCACCACAGACACACACAGCCTGCTGCTGGCCTACGGCAACCACTTGCAGCCTGTCATGGAGAGAGTGGTGAGTGGTGCACATTTCAATTCAATACATGTGTGCTGTATTCTCCAGCGCGCAATTATTCTAGCCTTTCAAATAGACTTTCACAGTTTAACGTTCTAGCTAATAAATGGTTCTTTTTAAATCTAGGCTGATGACAATAGGCTAGAAATGTTCCTGAATTGAACGTCATGTTGGCTTTTCAAATTACAGTTCACACTGAAGGAATGTTTTTGCGTTGGTTTGTACCCTTTGCCTCAAATTGAGGTTAGAGGCGAAGTGTGAAAAGGTTGACCTGACGGAATATTCTGCAACATGCATCCTGTTCAGAGGTGTGGAGTTAAATGCAGAAGACACGTTTCAGTTGTTCAACTGACTAGGTACCTCCCTGTCCCTTCCTGCCATTACGCACGGACATTCTGTCTTACTCTGTAGTATGAATAAGTATTGTTTCACTCCTTCCTTACGGCAAGTGTTGTCCTGTGCCTCACCCAGTTAACGGAGGAGTGAATAAGTTGTAATACAGCAGATATAATTATAGAAATGTGTAGTACTTTATACTTCAAATATTTTTACCATTACTGACTGTCCCCTCCCTTTTCCCCTCAACAAGGAGGTGAACACGGCAGAGAGACATGTTTGCCTGACCCGTAATGTCCACGCCACCCTCTCTCTCACCATGGAAACCACAGTCTCCAAGGTAATGCCCAGCGGTAGCCATTTTGCTTCTTTTACTGTTCTGAGCAACTGAACCAGTGGCATGGGCACATTACTGTTGCGTTGCTCAGTTAACTTAGTGAAAATATCAGCGTTTCAACACCCCTGAACGCATGCATTGTTATCTTCCAAGAATTTACATTTTGAGTGGTTTGTTAGGTAAAAATGTAAAAACAGTCACATACTCTCTTGTTACAGGTGAAAACCCCAGTAGTTAACGCCAAAAGCAAAGTACTAGTCCCTGGACTTCCCGGTCACCAAGCGACGGTTAAAGGAGCCCTGGGATCCGAGAAGAGAAAGGGCACAGATGCCAAAGAGGTATATTGTCTTGCATAACCTCAACCAAGACCAACTAGGCCTTTCAAGGTTGAACACAAGTGTTTCTTGCTCGAAAATACATGGATCCAACTTGCCCCTCAATTCTGTTGGCGATAGCAATAAAAACCTTGACTTAAGATTTAGATTTGAAGTCATCTCTAGCGCCCCACTCCCGACACTACCAGGTGAAATGCAAGGCGCCAAATTCAAAATCCAAAAGTTGAATTATTAACTTGTTAGGGAGTGGCAGCTGAGGGGTCGGTTCTGGAGAGCCTGGCGTGCCCAAAGTAAAATGCCTCCCAGTCTCGACTGTGACATCCAGAGGAAGCGATAGGTACAGCATTGATATGCCCTTATAAGGGCATTTTCATAAGGGATGGGTTCCAAATGAGCAATGTGTCAAAACCACTTTTTCCAGGACAGAAATTCCTCTGGGTTTCGCCTGCCATATGCGTTTTGTTTCACTCACAGACAAATGGTTAACACTTTTTTGTAAAATTCAGTGTTTCCTATCCAATGGTACTAAATATGTGCATATCCTATTTTCTGGGCCTGAATGGGAGGCATTTTACTTTGGGCACGCCAGGGTCTCCAAAACGGTCACCTCGTGCACTGCTCCTTAAGAAGTTAAGTTCTGGGGGCAGGCGTGTGTTGAAGGTACTAGAACGAGAAGTTGAAGCAGGGCGGTAGCTCCACCTCGTCTCTTTGCAAGTCTATGGGCCAAATGTACCCTTACTTTCCAAAATTCGAAAGATGCAAACACCTGCGGAATTGTGATTTGTACTAATGATCACCAAGGATAAATCTGCGCACAACAGCAGTTCCTCGTTTAGGCATCTGCATACTTCAGTTCGGATGGCGCCTAACCGAACGAGTGTGCTTGCATACTCCGTTAACTACTTAGGGAGCAGTGGGGCAATATCACAGCGTTGTCAGATTTCAAAAAGGCTTTACGGCAAAAGCACAACATTTGATTGTTTGAGGATAGCCCCTCATATTTTATGCATTAGCATAAATCCATAACCAAAGCGGGTCTCATAAAACGCATAAAATCGCTAATATAAAATCCCTTACCTTTTCGAAGAACTTCTGCTGAGGGCTTCCCAAGTGTCCAACGAAGACATCCAATGGTTCTTTTGTTAGAAAAGTCATTTATTATATCCATAAATCTCCGTTTGGTTGGCTCATTATTTTCATAAAATACAGCGTCCACTCGCCCATTGAACCATGAAGAGAACACGTTCAACCTATACACTTGTCCAAGAACAATCAAACATCATTGATAATGTATCCTTAGGAACACTTTTGTATATTTACTATAATATTTCAACCGGATTATAAACTGGACGAAAGGAAAAAACCACAGCCCGCGCAAGCTCGTGAAAGCGCATCCTCTTCTGTTTACATCCTGTGACTAGTTCGAAATTCTTCTGTTACCATCCAGAGCAACCTAACATCACCAAACACTGTCTAGAGACTGACATCCAGTGGAAGCAATAGGTACTGCAATCTTACTCTCAGAAATGGCTGTTTTCAATAGGGAGGGATTTAAAATGAGGCAATGAGTCAAACACTTTTTCCAGGACAGAAATTCCTCGGGTTTTCGCCTGCTATATCAGTTCTGTTATACTCAGGCACTATTTTAAAACTCTTAGAAACTGTTTCCTATCCAATAGTACTAATTATGTACATATCCTAGTTTCTGGGCCTGAGTGGCAGGCCTTTTACTTTGGGCACGCCAGACTCTCCGAAATCGACACCTCAGCTGCCGCTCCCTAACAAGTTAAGAACTGCGCTTGGAAAATCTAGGGGAAAAAAGGCAATGGTACGGTTTGTCCATTTTGAGACGCCGTAGCCAGTATACACTTCCTCAAAATAGTCAGAATTAACTGAAGTCTGTCATTGACATTTTTACCAAGGAGATCAGTCACTCAAATGTTTGCTGTATTTTTCAATGAATAAATGTGCATGGAAACGAGTCCTTTTGTTGAAATTCAACTTTATTAAAGAATCCCAAATGTTTACCAATCACCGACTAGCGATTTAACCTACTGACTTCCGCTTGCCTCCAGAACAAATTGTGCCCGAACAGCTGAAAAAACCCTCACTGAATTCCAAAACGGACAATGCCAATGTATTTTTCAGCCTCTTTGGTTCACCCACTAGTTAGTTTGAGCATGTAATGTATAAATATTTATCATTTACAAATTAGCTATGACATAGCCTGTGTGTGTATAATATATGTATGAGAGAGCACAACTTTGGATTTCACCCGCATCTCAAAGTTTAGTGAGCTTGTTTTCTCCTGCTTTGGCCATGCAGTGTGCCTTCCGAAGTGATTGCTGTCCTCGTTATGAAATTATCAACTTGACCCTGTATCTAAAAGTGACCGTACACTGATTGTTTTAAAGCAAAACTACCAAAGCTATTGCACATGGTGAACCTGAAAAATCTAAATCCAAATCTATTGTAAGCCCTGTTCAGCAGGTAGGGTAAGAGTACCTTTTAAGCCCACGTACACATTAAGCACAATTTCATCTTTGTATTCAAATAAACCATTTTGGTTTAATATTTCAACCAAATTATTATGTAATATCCATAACTGATTTATTAGCAATCATGTGCAAGTTACCACTAGTGGCCAACTTCAAAACTCCTAAAGCTGTGGTGTGGAGTCTACCTTCAAACACTTTTTATTAAAATTGTTTTAGGGTTTTATTATCTTCTCAAAGTATGATCACTGATCTAAATTTAAAACATGAAAGTGCTCATTGGACAGATCTGGTGTGCCAGTAGGATTGGGCGATTTGTCCAATTGTGATTATGTACCCGTAAAACATTTGATATACGATGCTATCACCCCTATTGGGTAGGGGGAGATGTATCAAACAGTAAATCAACTCCGCTATAGTGTGAAATTGAATGCAATAGGCGGCTCATAATGGATGATCATGTTGAAAGCCTGGGCAGAGACTAAATGCAGGCAATGTCAAATATTTTCTAATATTCCTTTCTAGTTTGCCTGTCTGTGTGGTGCGCACATGATGGAGCAGTGACTGAGGAACGGGCTTACAGTAGTTATCTAGTTTATAGGCTTTCATCATGGGCTGGATAGAAGCAGTCTTCAGAACTGGGTAATAATTGCTACGTTTCATGACCAAAAGTACTCGTCGAACTTCTCATTCTAAAATCATGGCTATTAATATGAAGTTGGTTCCCCCCTTTCTGTTATAACAGCCTCCACTCTTCTGGTAAGGCTTTCAACTATGTAATGTCAATACGGACCTATGGAGAGCCCTCCGCATGTGTGCCCCACTACCTGCGCCACTTATATTTCTATGTGCCCAAGCACTGTTCATGACACTGTTCACACCCCTCTTGTTGGAGATACTGCAGTTTTAAAGCCCCTTCCCGCCCTAGCCTATAGCCAGATGAGTTGTCTTCGGTAGCTTCTGGTAAAATAACATTTTCAACAGCGCATAAACAGTAACTTAGGTTGTCACTCAACTAATAAAGTGTAATGTCTCGCAAGACCAATTTAGCATTTTGATTGTGGAATGTGCTGCGCAGATGTGTTAGCTCAGGAACAGGCCTCCTACGTTGTTAGTCAGTGCGTGAAGCTGGGCTGCTGATATTCCATGGTTGTTTGGCAGGCAAAACTGCTTGTAGAACAATGGCTGTCAACCGATGCATTCTTATTTCGACAGTGAAGGAGAGGACGCATCAGTTGTCACAAGGTATTTCTGGAAGGTAGAGATGAAGTAATATGAGCAAAACATTTGTGAATCAGTGATTGGTAATGTTGAATTTATTTTTCTGACCGCATTTTACATTTGAATCGGGACCGATTAGTATTGGTGAATAGTTACATCCCTAATATATCCCTTAACTCTTTTATCCAAAGTGACTTAGTAATGCATGCATACATTTTACGCACGGGTGATCCCGTCAATTTATACTGGCTTTGGAGCACCATTCGCTACCATCTGCACTACTGAGGACCTGCTGTTCATCAGGCATGGTAGAATTCTGTGTTACTCTGGTAGTAGTAAATGCAGTCAGACACCATGCAAAAGTGTCTGTTCACTCGCTTAAGAGGGGTGAGTGCTATCCTGTGCCCTACCCAGTCAATGGAGGAGTGAATACATTGTAGCACAGCAAATCCAATACTATATGCTCTTCCCTCATGTATCTGTTCGCTGCAGACTGCTGCTGAGGTGCCGCCCTCATTTAACTGTTTACTCTTCCACTGCTACTTCAGATGTCAATAGAGGAGCGACTGGGCAAGATTGAGATGTCAGCTGAGAAGGGTGTCAAGGGGACCCCTTCTCTGCAGACTGACAACTTCGAGGTGCTGCTGGTACAGGGTCTGGAGAGCAAGGACGCCAACATCCTCAATGTGAGTGTACCCTTTTTATTTATATTTGGGCTACGGTAAAGACACTAGCTATACATACTGCCATAGGTTCTCTTTTGGTTTTGAGTTAACCCCCTCAGGTTTGTCTGCATCGCTGTGGAAATCTAATTAGCATAATACAAAAATCCCAAACAAATCTGTCAGTTTAAGCTAGTGATCTCACAAGAGTTTGTAGCTTCCGAACGGAGCAGTCTCTCAGCAGCAGTCTGCAGCTAACAGATACATGAGGGAAGAGCATATGGAATCATGTAGTAACCAAAAAAGTGTTAGAATTTTAAATATATTTTAAATTTGTTTAAGTAGCCACCCTGACAGCTTTGCGCACTCTTGGCATTCTCTCAACCAGCTTCACCTGGAATGCTTTTAACAGTCTTGAAGCCGTTCCCACATGCTGAGTACTTGGCTGCTTTTCCTTCACTCTGGGATCCAACTTATCCCAAACCATCTCAATTGGGTTGTTGTTGGGTGATTTGTGGAGGCCATGTCATTTGACGCAGCACGCCATCACTCTCCTTGGTCAAATAGCCCTTACACAGCCTGGAGGTGTGTTGGGTCATTGTCCTATTGAAAAATTAATGATAGTCCCACTTAAGCGCACACTAGATGGGATGGCGTATTGCTGCAGAAGGTTGTGCTAGCCATGCTGGTTAAGTGTTCCTTGAATTCTAAATAAATCACTGACAGTGTCACCAGCAAAGCACCATCACACCACCTCCATGCTTCAACGGTGAGAACCACACATGCGGAGATCATCCGTTCACCTACTCTGCGTCTCACAAAGACACAGCGGTTTGGACTCATCAGATCAAAAGGACAGATTTCCACCGGTCTGATGTCCATTGCTCGTGTTTCTTGGCCCAAGCAAGTCTCTTATTGGTGTCCTTTGGTATTGGTTTCTTTGCAGCAATTTGACCATGAAGGCCTGATTCACGCAGTCTCCTCTGAACAGTTGATGTTGAGATGGGTCTGTCTGGGCCGGCAGGTAAGCCTGGTGGTTAGAGCGTTGTGCCAGTAACTGAAAGGTTGCTAGATTGAATCCCCGAGCTGACATGGTAAAAATCTGCCGTTCTGCCCCTGAACAAGGCAGTTAACCCACTGTTCCCAGTGTCCTGGTAAATAAGAATTTGTTCTTAACTGTCTAACCTACTTAAATAACTTTTTTTTTTTTTTTATATAACTCTGAAGCATTTATTTGAGCTGCAATTTCTGAGGCTGGTAACTAATGAACCTGTCGTCTGCAGCAGAATTAACTCTGGGTCATTCCTGTGGCGGTCCTCATGAGAGCCAGTTTCATAGCGCTTGATGGTATTTGCGTCTGCACCTAAACTTAAATTTGTACTGTTTCCCGAATTGGCTGACCTTAACTTCTTAGGGCTAGAGGGCTGTATTTTGAAGTTCGGATGAAAAACGTGCCCTAAGTAAACTGCCTGTTACTCAGGCCGAGAAGCTAGGCTATGCATATAATTAGTTTCTTTGGATAGAAAACACTGAAGTTTCTAAAACTGTTAAAATAATGTCTGTGTATAACAACTGATATGGCAGGCAAAACCCAGAGCAAAATCCATCCAGGATGTCTGAATCAGGTATGTCACACTGATTACAAATGCTGTTACTTTTTTTGAACTTTACGGGTATTTTTGGGATATCGTTTGTCTGCATGGATGAACGCCTTTGGGCAGGTGGATTACTGAACAAAACGCGCCAACCAAATGGAGCTTAATGGATATAAAGAGGAACTTTATCGAACAAAAGGACCTTTTTATTGTGTAACCTGGATGCTTGGGTATGCCATCAGAGGAAGATCATCAAAGCGTCACCTCTTCTGGTTATGTTATTATGCAAATTGAGTTTGAGTGGGAAGCTGTCCTCAGATAATCAAATGTTCTGCTTTCGCCGTAAAGCATTTTTGAAATCTGACAACGCTGTTAGATTAACAAGAGTCTAAGCTTTTGAATGGTGTGCAGCATTTGTAATTTCATGAATATTTGAAATGAGTGTTTTGTAATATGAATTTTTCGCTCTGCATTTCACCGGATGTTGTCAAAATCGATCCCGTTCACGGGATTGGATCCTTAACTTCTTAGGGAGCGGTGGGGTGCTATACAAGTGTTTCATTAGTCATCAAAAGCTCTGCTTCTTGGCAATATCACAGCGCTGTCAGCTTTCAAAAAGGCTTTAAGGCTAAAGCACCACATTTGATTGTTTGAGGGTAGCACCTAACATATTTTTACCATTACCATGAATTCATAAGCCATCACGGTTCACACAACACATTTCACAGCGAAAACAAATCAATTACCTTTTGAAGAATTTCTGCTGAGGGCTTCCCAAGTGTCCAACGAAGACAATCCATGGTTCTTTTGTTAGAAAAAGTAATGTATTATATCCATAAATCTCCGTTTGGTTGGCGCGTTAGAATGAGAACATACAGCCTCCAATCGTCCATTGAAACGTGAAGAGAACTCGTTCATCTTATACCTATAAACTTGTCCAAGAACAATCAAACATCATTTTAAATGTATCCTTAGTAACACTTTTCTGTATAAATAGCATAATATTTCAACCGGAATATAAACTGGGCGATAAGAAAAGAAAAAAACCACAGAGCGTGCTAGCCGGGAGCGCGCATTGACTTGTGTGGACACTTCCTTATTCGACTTTTACTCTGCTCTAAAAGCATCTAAAAAGAATCAGAACACTTTCTCGAGACTGTTGACATCCAGAGGAAGCAATAGGTACTGCATTCATACTCCCTTATATGGGCATTTTCATAAGGGAGGGGTTTCCAAGTGAGGCAATGTGTCAAAACCACTTTTTCCAGGACAGAAATTCCTCAGGTTTTTGCCTGCCATATCACTTCTGTTTTACTCACAGACAAAATGTTAACACTTTTAGAAAATTCAGTGTTTCCTATCCAATGGTACGAAATATGTGCATATCCTATTTTCTGGGCCTGAATGGGAGGCATTTTACTTTGGGCACGCCAGGCTCTCCAAAACCGTCACCTCGGGAGCTTCTCCCTAAGAAGTTAACAGGTTAAAGTAATGATGGACTGTCGTTTCTCTTTGCTTATTTGAGCTGTTCCTACCATAATATGGACTTAGCCCTATTTGGTAAAATAACATCTTCTGTATACCACCCCTACCATGTCACAACACAACTGATTGGCTCAAATGCATTAAGAAAATAAATTCCACAAATTAACTTTTAACAAGGCACACCTGTTAATTGAAATGCATTCCAGGTGACTCCCTCATGAATGCCAGGTATGCAAAGCTATCATCAAGGCAAAGAAGGGTGTCTACTTTGAAGAATCTCAAATATAAAATGTATTTTGATTTATTAAACACTATTTTTTTTTTTTTTGGGGGTTACTACATGATTCCATATGTGTTCATAGTTTTGATGTCTTCATGATTATTCTACAATGTAGAAAATAGTACAATTTAAAGAACCCTTGAATGAGTGTTTTAAGCTTTTGGCCTTTACTCTACATGTCGGTCGTTTTGCTCTAGGACGCCCACAAGACTGGTAATGAAGGTCCCCCGGTACAAGTCAAACATAAATGGGAGTATACAGTCTATGGAGACTGTTTAGTGACCAAAATAAGTGGTTAAATACATGTCAAACTCTGTTTCCTGATCTTATCTCTCAGATATTGGCTAGATTGTTTTGGGGTGGGGTACTATCTGTTCCATGTAGTGAATCTGTTATTCAATGCTTTTCTATGGGCTAATGGCAGTAAGGCCAAATACACAATATTCTTTCCCTCATCAAATGTCTTAAAATTCATTATCAAGTAACATGATCCTTTGTTTGACCTTAAAACATTTCCTTAAATCTTAATAGTTTGTTGTACAGTAAGATCCCAGACAGCTCTGCCTCTTTATTGTAATTGACATCCATTTAGAATTGACATTCTTAATAGCACTTCTAACTATTTGTCTCTTCTGACATTGGTCTCTCCTCCGCCCCACAGAAAGTGTTTCAGACCCGGAAGGACATCTTGATAAAGAAAACGGTTGCACGGTTACCCCTCCCTGCAGTCTTGCCATTGGTGGAGGAGATCACCAAGAGAATGCAAGGGCATCCATACACGTAAGTTAACACCTTCGAATCTGTTATCAGATATGGTCAGATCTCAATATCAGCATTTACATGATGAATATTAATATTACTCTACATTGATGCTAAGAGTATTAATTTTGTGCTGCAAAATGTATATTTCGATTCAGGAATTCATCTGTAACACCTATTTTGTTCAGTATCTTTAACTTTACATCAATATTACCTTTTTGGGTCGTTTTAGTCAAATCAATTGGGTGTCATTCCTAAATCCCCTGATGTTGTTGCCCAAAGTGAACCTAACTGCACTCTTACTTAACTACTCTCCTCTTCCCCTTTGTACTACAGGGCAGTGCTGATGGTGCGATGGCTCAAGGCTGTTTTCATGCTGCACACCTCCTACTTAGCCTCTGTGAGTTTATCTATGGGTGTCTTTGCATAGCGCCTTCAAGCTTCAGGTCTAAAACATGTCTTGACCAGTGGAATGAATAGCAGCAATACTGTTACGCTCTGCAGGTAGCCTAGTGGTTAGAGTGTTGGGCCAGTAACCGAAAGGTTGCTGGATCGAATACCTGAGCTGACAAGGTACACATCTGTCGTTCTGCCCTTGAACAAGGCAGTTAACTACTTAGGGAGCAGTGGGGCGCCCCACTCCCGACACTACCCGGTGAAATGTAAGGCGCCAGATTCAAAATCCAAAAGTTGAATTATTAAACATTCATAAATATACAAGTGTTGCATAGTCATCAAAAGCTCTGATTCTTGGCAATATCACAGCGTTGTCAGATTTCAAAAAGGCTTGACGGCGAAAGCACCACATTTGATTGTTTGAGGGTAGCACCTAACATATTTTTACCATTACCATGAATTCATAAGCCTCCACGGTTCACACATTTCACAGCGAAAACAAATCAATTACCTGTTGAAGAACTTCTGCTGAGGTCTTCCCAAGTGTCCAACGAAGACAATCCATGGTTCTTTTGTTATAAAAAGTAATGTATTATATCCATAAATCTCCGTTTGGTTAGCGCGTTAGAATGAGAACATACAGCCTCCAATCGTCCATTGAAACGTGAAGAGAACTCGTTCAACTTATACCTATAAACTTGTCCAAGAACAATTAATGTATCCTTAGGAACACCTTTCTGTATAAATAGCATAATATTTCAACCGGAATATAAACTGGGTGATAAGAAAGGAAAAAAACAAAGGACGCGCCTGGCGTGAGCGCGCGTTGTCTTCTAAAGGACACCTGTGGTGACACTTCCTGATTCCTCTTCTTCTCTGCTCTAAAATCATCTAAAATGAATCTGAACACTTTCTCGAGACTGTTGACATCCAGAGGAAGCGATAGGTACTGCATTCATATGCCCTTATATGGGCATTTTCATAAGGAGGGTTTCCCAACGAGGCACTCTGTCAAAACCACTTTTTCCAGGACAGAAATTCCTCGGTGTTTCGCCTGCCATATCCGTTCTGTTTTACTCACAGACAAATGGTTAACACTTTTAGAAAATCCAGAGTGGTACAATGGTACTAAATATGTGCATATCCTATTTTCTGGGCCTGAATGGGAGGCATTTTACTTTGGGCACGCCAGGGTCTCCAAAACGGTCACTTTGTGCGCTGCTCCCTAAGAAGTTAACTGAATAGTTAAAGGTTACATTTAAAAAAATAATGATTAGCCCTCAAATCATAGGGGAGTTGGGTCTTGAGTTTTACGTTTTGAATTCCTTGCTCTTGAGAAATTAGTGTTACTCAGATTATTATTGACAGAATGACCGGGCCAACATTTAATCTTCCTTTAAACATATCCAAGGAATAATGCTTTTATAAATACTGATTTATGTGTGTGTGTTCAATCCTCTGTACCAGTTGCCAGACCTGGTGTTACAGCTGGGAGTGCTGTACCACATGATTGAGAGTAGAGTCAAGATGTTCCACAAGCTGACCAAGCTGCACGGCAAGCTCTATCTGCTCATGACACAGGTATGTTTGATATACGATGCTATCACCCCTATTGGGTAGGGGGAGATGTATCAAACAATAAATCAACTCCGCTATAGTGTGAAATTGAATGCAATTGGTGGCTCATGATGGATGATCATGTTATGTACTTTATGTATTATTTGTTACATTGTTAGCCCAGGAAATCTCAAGTGTTATTACATACAGCCGGAAAGAACTATTGGATATAAAAGCGATGACAACTTATCAATATTACGACCAGGACTACGTCTTTCCCGAAGCGGATCCTTTTTTCGGACCTCCGCTGCACAATGGATCTTATCCCAGAGGCTGACTGCAAGAGAGGCTGACTGAGCGGGCTACTGGTCAGACTCCGAAGGCGAGCACAACATCCGCTGCTCCCGAGCAATCTCTAGATAAGAAGGTGGACGAAATTAGGGCACGAGTTGCCTTCCAGAGAGACATCAGAGATTGTTACATTCACTGTTTCACAGAAACATGGCTCTCTTGGCATGTTAGTTGGTACAGCCACCCGGGTTTCTTCATGCATCGCGTTGACAGAAACAAACATCTCTCTGGTAAGAAGAAGGGCGGGGGTGTATGCCTTATGATTAACGACTCATGGTGTAATCACAACAACATACAGGAACTCAAGCCCTTTTGTTCACCCAACCTAGAATTCCTTACAATCAAATGCCGACTAGATTATCTCCCAAGAGAATTCTCATTGATTATAGTAACATGTGTATATCCTCCCCAGCAGATACCAAAACTGCCCTCAAGGAACTTCACTGGACTCAATGTAAACTGGAAACCATATATCCTGAGGCTGCATTTATTGTAACTGGGGATTTTAACAAAGCTAACCTGAGAACGAGACTTCCTAATTTCTATCAGCATATTGAATGTGTGAAACGGGCTGCTAGCATTCTGGATCATTGCTTCTCGAACTTCTGCGACGCATACAAAGCCATCCCCCGCCCTGCCTTCGGCAAATATGACCATGCCTCCATTTTGTTGCTCCTAGCTTATAGACTGAGACTAAAACAGGAAACACTCGTGCTCAGGTCTGTCCAACGCTGGTCTGACCAATCCTATTCCACGCTTCAGGATTGCTTCGATCACGTGGTCTGGGATGTGTTCCAGGTAGCCTCAGTCAACATTGATGCATACGCTGACTCGGTGAGCGGGTTTATCAGGAAGTGCATCGGAGATGTCGTACTCACTGTGACTATTAAAACCTTTCCTAACCAGAAACCTGGATTGATGGCAGCATTCGCGCAAAACTGAAAACACGAACCACCGCTTTTAATCATGGCATGGCGACTGGAAACATGACTGAATACAAACAGCGTAGCTATTCTCTCCACTGACAAAGCGTCAGTGTAGAGACAAAGTGGAGTCGCAATTCAACGGCTCATACACAAGATGTTATGTGGCAGGGTCTACAGTCAATCACGGATTACAAAAAGAAAACCAGACCCGACTCTGACGTCTTGCACCCAGACAAATTAAACAACTTCTTTGCTCGCTTTGAGGACAATGCTGTGCCACTGTACGACCTGTGAACAAAGCCTGTGGGCTCTCTTTCTCCGTGGCCAACGTGAGTAAAACATTTTAAACTTGTTAACCCTCGCAAGGCTGCCGGCCGAGACTGCAACCCTAGCCGCGTCTTCAGAGCATGCGCAGACCAGCTGGCTGGTGTGTTTACGGACATATTCAATCAATCCCTATCCCAGTCTGCTGTACCCAAATGCTTCAAGATGACCACCATTGTTCCTGTTCCCAAGAAAGCTAAGGTAACTGAACTAAATGACTATCGCCCCATTGCACTGACTTCTATCATCATGAAGTGCTTTGAGAGACTAGTCAAGGATCATATCACCTCCACCCTACCTGATACCCTAGACCCACTCCAATTTGCTTACCGCCCCAATAGGTCCACTGATGACGCCTGATGACGCAATCGCCTGCACAGTGCCCTATACCATCTGGACACAAGGAATACCTATGTAAGAATGCTGTTCATCGACTACAGCTCAGCATTTAACACCATAGTACTCTTCATTAAGCTTGAGACCCTGGGTTTTGACCCCGCCCTGTGCTACTGGGCCTGGACTTTCTGACTGGCCACCCGCAGGTGGGTAACGTGGGAAACATCACCCCGCTGATCCTCAACATTGGGGCCCATCAAGGGTACATTCTCAGCCCTCTCCTTCACCCATGACTGCGGGGCGGCAGGGTTGCAAGTTCAAATCCCCGAGCTGACAAGGTACAAATGTCATTCTGCCCCTGAACAGGCAGTTAACCCACTGTTCCTAGGCAGTCATGAAAATAAGAATTTGTTCTTAACTGACTTAAGTTAAAAAAAAAAAATGGTCCACCCACACACCCGATGTCACAGGAAGGCCAAAAAGATCATCAAGGACAACAATCATCCGAGCCACTGCCTGTTCACCCCGCTATCATCCAGAAGGCGAGGTCAGTACAGGTGCATCAAAGCTGGGACAGAGACTGAAAAACAGCTTCTATCTCAAGGCCATCAGACTGCTAAACAGCCACCAGTAACATTGAGTGGCTGCTGCCAACAAACTCAAATCTCTGGCCACTTAATTTTTTTAAATTAAGGTATCGCTAGTCACTTTAAATAACGCCAATTTAATAATGTTTACATATCCTACATTACTCATCTCATATGTATCAACTGCATCTTGCCTACGCTGCACTGCCATCGCTCATCCATATATTTATGTACATATTCTTATTCATTCCTTTACACTGTGTATAAGGTAGTTGTGAATTTGTTAGATTACTTATTAGATATTACTTCATTGTTGGAACTAGAAGCACAAGCATTTTGCTACACTTGCATTAACCTCTGATAACCATGTGACCAATAACATTGAATTTGAAATGTTAAGAGTCTCAAAATTGAGCTCAAGTGCATCCTGTTTCCATTGATCATCCTTGATGTTTCTACGACTTGGAGTCGAACTGTGGTACATTCAATTGATTGGACATGATTTGGGAAGGTCCCACAGATGACATTGCTTATCAGAGAAAAAAACAAGCTATGAAGTCTAGGGAATTGTCCGTAGAGCTCCGAGACAGGATTGTGGAAGGGTACCCAAAAATGTATGCAGCATTCAAGGTCCCCAATAAGTGGTCTCATCGTTCTTAAATGGTAGTTTGAAGCAACCAAGACTCTTCCTAGAACTGGTTGCCTGGCCAAACTGAGCAATCGAGGGAGAACGGACAAGGTCCTGGAGGTGACCAAGAACCCAATTGCCCCTCTGACAAAGCTCCAGAGTTCCACTGTGGAGATAGGAGAACGTTCCAGAAGGACGACCATCTCTGCAGCACTCCTACTATCAGTCCTTTATGGTATTGGCCAGACTGAAGCCACTCCTCAGTAAAAAGCATTGACAGCCTGCTTGGTGTTTGCCAAAAGGCACCTAAGGACTCTGACCATGAGAAACAAGATTCTCTGGACTGACAACGACCCTAAGCACACACTTTGGGGATGTCTCAATGTCCTTTAGTGGCCCAGCCAGAGCCTGGACTTGAATCCGATCAAACATCTCTGGAGAGACCTGCAAATAGCTGTGCAGCAATGCTCCCCATCCAACCTGACAGAGCTTGATGATTTGCAGAGAAGAATGAGAGAAACTCTCCAAATTCAGGTGTGCCAAGCTTGTTGCATCATACCAAAGAAGACTTGAGGCTGTAATCGCTGCCAATGGTGCTTCAACAAAGTACTGAGTAAAGGGTCTGAATACTTATAACGATTTCAGTTACAACATTTGTCAACATTTCTAAAAACCTGCTTTAGCTTTGTTATGGGGTAATGTGTGAGAGAATTCAGGGGGGAAACAGTTTAATCCATTTTATAACAAGGCTGTAATGTAACAAAGTGGAGAAAGTAAAGTGGTCTGAATACTTTCTGAATGAATCTTTTTGACATGGCTGCGGGACTTGCTTCCATTAAGCCACAAGCGTTAGTGAGGTCGGGCACTGATGTGGGGGTATTGGGACTGGTTCGCAGTTGCCGTTCCAATTTCTCCAAAAGGTGTTTGATGGGCTTGAAGTCATGGCTAATGGCACACCGATCTCGACGACTGATATGTATGGACCTCGCTTTGTGCACGAGGGCCTTGTCATGCTGAAACCAAAAAGGGCTTTCCCCAAGCTTGCTACAAAGTTGGAAGCACAGATTTGTCTAGAATGTCATTGTATGCTGTAGTGTAAAGATTCTGGCTGCTCAGCCATAAAACCCATTTCATGAAGCTCCCGAAGAACCCTTGTGCTTATGTTGCTTCCAGGCAGTTTGGTACTAAGTACTGTTTATTGCACCCGAGGACAGATTTTTACGCGCATCAGTACTCGGCGGTCCTGTTCTGTGAGCTTGTGTGGCCTACCAGTTTGTGGCTGAGCCGTTGGTGCTGCCAAGTGTTTCCCCACTTGTGGCAAGAGCTGCCTTTAAAGCATTTGTTCCCTCTCCACCAGGTGGCGACAAGTGACAGCGGAAACAAAGTCAAAGATGTGGACCACACGGCCAAGCTTGTCTATGAAGAGGGTAATGGCCACACTGCCCACTTTCTGTTTCTTTTATCCATTTTCTCGTCATACGTTCACTATCACTCTGTGCATTTCAGTTCCTTTAAGTGTTTTTTCCCTTTGTATCCTTTACTTCATTGACACTGATTTGAAAACGCAGGAAAGCAATTTAATGTAAGTGCAAATTAAGAAATTTGTATGCACCGTTTATCTGTAGGAGCTCTATTCCAATTAAGTTTGTCTCAACTAATATACCCTAAAACTTACATTAAATGCAGTATCTCAAATAGCCGCTTGTCCCTTTTTTAATAGCTGGGCAACGGCACACATTTCAACAAACACATGCCCGGTCTAAATGTGGTGTTTGCAAGGTTACTATTAATTACCATTACTTGTTTGATTTGTTACATTAGTAAATTATTTAATGACAATCATCTGTTTGAATCGCTAGTAAAACTCCTAGCCATTGGCTGCGAACAGCTGAGAACTGCTAGCTAACTGGCCAACATTCAACTTCGGGAGAACAGACTCCCAAGAGCAGATGGCCTTCTCGTGGCAAGAACTAGAAAAATCAGAGAATGTTTTTTTTATAGATGCTTACTAAGACAAAAGGAACAAGTTAAGAATTTGTATATGATTACAGTGCATTGTATTAAAATGCTGGAATTAAGCAAAATCCGTATGCATTAAAGGAAAAGATGCTGGCTCAAATAGAAGCCGGTCTCTAACTGCCTGTTTCCAGTGATTTTAAGCAAATAAACGCTGGGGCTGTTAATGGAAGGTTTACGGTAATAGATTGACACAAATGGCAGAGACATTGTATTTGATATACGCAAAGGGTCTCCTCTGAATAAGCTTTCTTTTTTACAGTACCATGTTGCGTCATTATTCCTAGCTCATTCTCTTCTCAAGTTGCTGGTTAGGATTTATTCCAGGACTTTTCCATATCCTTAGACTTGCTAATACACTGCAGGGCACGCCAAACTACGGTTAGGCCTGGTACCTGGTGACCGACGCCACAGTGGTGGCGTTTAATTCAAAGCCCCCCACAATTCTTTTCAGTGAACAACACTCAACACTGTCTCATTATAGTGCTGTATAAATGCATTTTCATGAAGTATTAGATGCGCTGCGCTCCAATGGTTTGGCTTCATAGGTTCATAAAACATAGTTGATACAAGGTGGCTGTGGCGCTTGTTGAAAAGGTGAGGTTGTTCCAAAGGTGTTCTCTGTTGAAGCCTGTTTCTGCACGTTGGGGATGCAGTGTGTGGAGCCCTGGAGGGGTGGGTAAGGCTGTAACAGGTTTCTGTTTTCTAGATTATCAGGGCAATCAGTTGTAGGGGATGTTCATATTTGCGTGTCTGGTCTGGAAAACAGGCTTACATTTTTATTTTACCGAGTGGCTGCAGATGCGAATCAGATTTTTCTGGTGCGTCCTCTTTCAGTGTCAAACTGCATGCAACTGTCTCATTGATCTACAAGTAATTTTGCTTGCTGAACAATCCCAGGCAATATCAGTAACCTAGCCAAACTGCACTGTGCCTGATTTTGCTCGGCTGACCAACTACGGTTAGGCCTGGTACCTGGTGACCGACGCCACAGTGGCCTGTTCCTGATCTTGCACCTTCAGCATTCAAATGCTAAATGATTTGTGTAATATTCCTATATTTTGGTGAATGACAACCTATGTAATTTGCTATGTTATCGAGAGCTGTGCGCTGTTGAAAATGCGGTTTTACCCAAATAAAGTAAGCTTCCGGAGACTTAACTCATCTGGCTATACCTGCTGAACGGGCCTTAAAATAGATTTTATTTCGTTTCTTCAGCTTCACGATCTACAATAGTGAAGTTTATCATTTCTTAAGACCGCAATCACTCTGCGAGGCACACTGCATAGCGGGAGGATAAAAGTAGCTCCACTGTAGATATTAGTATGGGAAATGGTCACAAAGTCAGGTCCCAAGGGTGAAATTGTCTATTATACATATGTAGTAACCGTATGGACATTTTGTCTTGAGTTTGTCCATAAGGCCTATGTTTCTCCATTTGCCATATGATCATAGGAAGTCTGCTTTCAAACCAAAAGGTCAGTGAACCATGTCCAAATGGCATAAGACATGTCCAAATTATGTAAATCACTATGTTAAGCCCTTAATCAACCTAGGTCGATTTCATGTTTGATCATAGGAAGTAAGAATGTTGATTCAGCATGTCCATTTTGTAATTGGTTGTCCTTATGGATATGTGATGGACACGGTCAACTTGCAGAAGCGCATGTTCACACTGACAATATAGCATATGTGTAATGGACGCTGTCCAATCACTCGGTGTTGATTCCAGCCTGTCCATTTGGTGATGGAAAATCCTTTTATTAAATACATTGGAGATGTGCAATGTCTTCCAATGGGCATTTACCAACACATGGACATGCTCTAATATACTGCAGAAATGCTTGTTGAACTCGGGATGGCCGAGCAGTGATAGTGGGTCCTCTCCATCGCTCATTGGGGTTGATTTCAGCCTGTCCATCCTGTTCTGACATTGTAGCTCAGCTTGTAGCCTAGCTGAGGCGACCCCGAGTTTCGCCTTGATAGGTCATTCGGAGCCCAAGCAGTGACCTTAATTAGTGCTGAAAATTAACTTTTTCCGGACGTTGCTGCAGTGTCCCTGAAAGAGTTATCGGGGAAACTTTAGGGTCTTTCTCTATTGGCAGAGGGTGGTTTTAATGCACTGAACCTTCTAGAGCCACAACTCACTGTACACTACCGACTTAAGCCCTAGAACAGGTTTATAAAGTTTCAGAGCTCTAGGTCAGATTTTTATTTTTTTATGGTTCGGACGCAGGTAACTATTGCAGGCTTTGTGTGTCTGTAAGCCCCACATTGCCTGTGTGTGAGTACAGAAAATCATGTGGAGCTCCGAAACCTGCCTTAACACACCGCTAACTTTTTGGGATAAAATTCACATTTGTTTAACCATCAAATAGACGTTGTACGATTTCTCGTAAATTACGATAGATAAATGGCTTTCTTTTTCCTTACACCGTAGGTTTATGTACTTTGACGTGAAGCGGTCAAATTAGCACTGTATTACCGTTATCGTTCTTTTATCCCAGAAAATGGGCATTAACTCGAGTGAGGCCTCGGCACCATCTTGTTTCTGGACTAAAAGTACATTTGGCCTGTGCTCAGAGTTTTGTCTTCAAAGTCTTTTCCGTTTACGAGAAACTGCCATGTCCATTTGCCATAAGCAACCAGTCGCCATCTGGTGGAATTTTCCCGGTACAGCAGAAAAAAAGTGTATCGCAGAAACCAAATGTCAAGAGATTTTATTTGACTTGGGCCCAGTAACACCTGCGGACGTCTAGTAAGGGACCGTACATTTGCAATATGGAGATCCTCATCAATCAATCATATGGGAAATGCCACTCGCGGCCTACCAAAAGGCCTCCTACGGTGGCTGGGATTAAAAATAAATCAAATGTAAATATTGGACGTAACACACCACGACAAGAGACAACACTACATAAAGAGAGACCTAGGACGACAACATAGCAAGGCAGCAGCACATTACAACACAGCATGGTAGCAGCACAAAACATGGTACAAACATTATTGGGCACAGACAACTGCACAAAGGGCAATAAGGTAGTAGAGACATGTTGATCCATCCTCAGTTCTCCTATCACAGCCATTAAACTCTGTAACTGTTTTAAAATCACATTTGGCCTCATGGTGAAATCCCTTAGTGGTTTCCTTCCACTCCGGCATTTGAGTTAGGAAAGACGCATGCATCTTTTGAAGTGACTGGGTGTATTGATACACCATCCAAAGTGGAATTGATTACTTCAATGTGCTTTTTATTTTTACCCATCTACCAATAGGTGCCCTTTGAGAGGCATTGGAAAACCTCCCTGGTCGTTGTGGTTGAAGCTGTGTGAAATTCCCTGGTTGACTTAGGGACCTTACAGATCATTTTGTGTGAGGTACAGGGATGAGGTAGTCACTCAAATCATGTTATACATTATTTATTATTATTGCACGCAGTGAGTCCATGCAACTTATGTGACTTGTTAAACTAACTCTTACTCGTGAATTTATTTATGCTTGCCATAATGAAGGGGTTGATTACTTAGTATTTAATTTGTTAAATGTTATAACATAATTGCACTTTCACATTATGGGGTTTTGTGTGTGTGTGTGTGTAGGCGTCAATACTTTCTGAAGGCTAGCTAAGACTTAATTCTGCGAAAATGTTAATTATTGGGTGATGGTTTACAAATTCAGCTCCAAAGTGGGGTAGACAAACCGCTACATTGCCCCTTCTAATGTGGTGCTGGGGTGGTAGATACTTTGTCTGCCTTATAGCTCAGCTCCAGTGCCTTTATTGACTATAGGCATGCATCACACACACCTGACAGATCGAGCTCCATCAGCAGCAGATTTTAATTTAGAATGCATAATGTATGCGTTCATTCAACAAATGTTAGTGCATCGATTTGTTCTCTAATCAAACCAAATTGCACCATTTATCCAGATGCGTATTGAATTGTCTTTTAAAGGGAAAGCAGATGCACATCCCTAATGGCATATTGTATGTAGGGAAATAATTGGTACGGTTCGTTGCTGATGGGTGCTCAGGAGCTGGCCGTGTCTGAGATGACTTCTCTTAGCTGAGTGGCCCTCTGTTAGTGTGCCATAGGACAGATTTATCTACCACCCCGCTATCAGATTAGGGGTAGGGGCAATTTATGCTTTTTGTCGCCCCGTTTTATCTGAAATAATCACCCACTTGTCATTCTTGAAGATGAAATGTTTTGAGCTAGTACTGTCCAATATTTATCTTTAGAAATGATCCAATGTGCGGGGGTACAAGTTTGTTGAGGTAGTATGTACATAATAAATAATATCAGCAGTGTAAAGGGGGGGGCAATGCAAATAGTTTGGGTAGCTATTTGATTAGATGTTCAGGAGTCTTATGGTTTGGGGGTAGAAGCCTTTCAGATCTAGACTTGGCGCTCCGGTACCGCTTGCCATGCGGTCGCAGAGAGAACAATATGACTAAGGTGGCTGAAGTCTTTAGGGCCTTCCTGTGACACTTCCTGGTATAGAGGTCCTTGAAGGCAGGAGGCTTGGCCCCGGTGATGTACTGGGCCGTACGCACTACCCTCTAGTGCCTTTGTATGCCTGTCTCAAAAGCAAATGGTTGAGACCGTTTGTAATTTTACTGCGTTTCTCCTGCTGTGACCAATGAATGTGACCATGTGCCGCATAAAGCTGTTTAATGAATTTACCCTGTTCATGTAAAATGACAATACACTGACTGTTTAAAGCAAAACTACCGAAACAATTTCTTAATGGAACAATCTAAATAAAATTGTTATAATTGAAAACTTGTGTCCATTCCGGTAAGCTACACAACTCTTAACTTCTTAGGGCTAGGGGGCAGTATTTTGAAGTTCGGATGAAAAACGTGCCCTAAGTAAACTGCCTGTTACTCAGTCCCAGAAAATAGGATATGCACATAATTAGTACTATTGGATAGGAAACACTGAGGTTTCTAAAACCGTTAAAATTATGTCTGTGGTATAACAGAACTGATATAGCAGGCGAAAACCTGTGAAATTTCTGTCAGGAAATCATTTTTCTTTTGACATTTCCTGACTTTGAATGCCTGTTTATTGAATTCTCAAGGAAATAGGACTGAGGTTGCAGTACCTATGGCTTCCACTAGATGTCAAGTCTCTGGACAGTGTTTTGGAGCGTTTATAGTGGAAGAGAGCCGAAAGGATGACGATTTTGTGACATACCAGGATATACTTTCTGTCTAGTGCATGATATACCAAGGCGCGCGCAGCACAGTATTAACCTTATTATCCGATGGAAATATAATAGCCAATATAGATAAATGGATGCCTAAGGATACATTATAAATGATTGATTTGTTTGGGCAAAGTTGCTAGGTATAATTTGACCGCGTTCTCTTCTGTACAACGGGCGAGTAGACTGGAAATGCCTGGTGGACTATCTGAACATTACGCTCCAACCAAACTGAGATTTATGGATATAATAAATGACTTTTTCTAACAAAAGAACCATGGATTCTCTTGTTTGGACACTTGGGATGCCCTCAGCAGAAGTTCTTCAAAAGGTAAGCGATTTATTTTAGCTCTATGGGTTTTGTGAGACCCGAGCTGGATATGAATTTATGCTAATGTAGAAAATATGTGGGGTGCTATCCTCAAACAATCAAATGTTGTGCTTTCGACGTAAAGCCTTTTTGAAATCTGACAACACTGTGATATTGCCAAGAATCCGAACTTTTGATGACTATGCAACACTTGTATATTGATGAATGTTAAATATTCCGAATTTTTATTTTGAATTTGCTGCACTTTGTTTGCTCCGAAAACGCACCCACTCACGCGATCCTTAAGAGGTTAACTTCTCAAGTACCAGTGGGTCGCTAGCGGGCTCATCCCGACACTACCAGCGACAATGTAAAGCGCCAAATTCAAAATCAGAAAGTTGAATTATTAAACATCCAGCAATATACAAGTGTTCCATACTCATCAAAAGCTCTGTTTCTTGGCAATATCACAGCGTTGTCAGATTTCAAAAAGGCTTTACGGCGAAAGCAGCACATTCATTTGTTTGAGGCTAGCACCTCACATATTTTCCAATAGCCATGTATCGATTAGCCATTATGGCACACACAACACATTTCACAGCGAAAACAAATCAATTATCTGTTGAAGAACTTCTGCTGAGGTCATCCTAAGTGTCCAACGAAGACAATCCATGGTTCTTTTGTTAGAAAAAGTAACGTCTTTTATCCATAAATCCTCCATTTGGTTCGCGCGTTATAATCAGAAACGACAGCCTCCACTCCTCCATTGAAACGCGGCGCCAACTCGTTCAAATTATACTTATAAACTTGTCCAAAAACAATCAAACATAGTTTTAAATGTATCCTTAGGAACACTTTTACGTATATTTACTATTATAAATCAGCCGGAATATAAACTGAACGCTAAAGACGATAAATAAGACACGGCGTGACTTCTGTTCACATTGCGCGCGCACGAGTTTTCAGAACGTGGGGTCCTCATGCTATGCTGTTTTTCAATGGTCTAAATTCATCCAAAATGGAGTAAAACACCGTCTCGTGGTTGAGATCATAAGGAAGCGACGTACTGCATTCATATGCCTATATATGGTCATTTTCAATAGGGAGGTGTTCCAAAATGAGCAATGTGTCAAAATGACTTTTTCCAGGACAGAGATTCCTCGGGGTTTTACCTGCTATATGCGTTCTGATTGACTCACAGACAAATGGTTAACAGTTTTGGAAAATTCAGAGTGTTTCCTATCCAATGGTACTAAATATGCATATCCCATTTTCTGGGCCTAAATGGGAGGCATTTTACTTTGGGCACGCCAGGCTCTCCAAAACAGTCACCTCTGCTGCTGGTGCTAGAGAAGTTAACCTGTTTGGGCTAGGGGGCAGTGTTTTGAAGTTCAGATAAAAACATTCCCAAAGTAAACTGCCTGTTAACTCGAGCCAGAAGCTAGGATATGCATATAATTAGTAGCTTTGGATAGAAAACACTGAAGTTTCTAAAATAATGTCTGAGTATAACAGAACTAATATGGCAGGCGAACACCCGAGGAAAATCCATCCGGAAATAAACAAATGTAATCTCCCTGTCCATTCTTATCTTTCCCTATTGAACAATGAAAAGAATAGCTCACACTTTGCAGTACCTATGGCTTTCACTGGATGTCAGTCTTTAGACATGGTTTGTCTTATTTTGAAAAATGAAGATTTAGTTTATTAAGAGCAGTTGGAGGCCACAGAAGAGTGTTGTATGGCATTGATGTTCGTCTGGAGGTTAGTTAGCACAGTGTCCAAAGAAGGGCCAGAAGTATACAGAATGGTGTCTTCTGCACAGAGGTGGATCAGAGAATCACCAGCAGCAAGAGCGACATTATATATATATATATATATATATATATATATATATATATATATATATATATATATATATATATATACACAGAAAAGAGTCGGCCTGAGAATTGAACCGTGTGGCACCCCCATAGACTGCCAGAGGCATCGGACAACAGGCCCTCCGATTTGACACACTGAACTCTATCGGAGAAGTAGTTAGTGAACCAGGCGAGGCAGTCATTTGACGTAACATTCTATAAGAGGAACAGGTGCTCAAGCAGTAGAAAATTAGAGTTGCTGGTACTCTACGCCGGTAAGCTCCTGCCCATGTCAAGCATTGCTGCTTATCCCTAAGCAAATATCCTACAGCTGTATGTCCCAAGCTCACTGGCCTGGAAAAGTCCTGAGGTCCCCGACTATTTTATACAATGTTGCAGACATGCCATGTTTAGCCAGTGGTATTTTATAGGAAATGTTTTTATATCAGGATATTTTCTACTTGCAGGCTGTAATTTTGTTGGCTTTATGTAGGCTATTTTACATGGTTGGCAATGTCAATAGAATTACCTTTTTTTTTTTTTTTTTTTTTTTCCATTTGGATGGAGTTGTGATGTAACCACATGAGATGAGGTTACTATAAATTAAATTTAACTTTGACAAATTTGCATATGAAAGCCTTAACTGCCATGCAGATTGGTAAAAATTGTAAGGTAAATTGGCATTCCACATTGGCATTCCACAAGGTAGCAGACTCCTCTTGTAGCCTATTACCGGCAACTTCAGGAGAGCAATGGCAGAATCTGCTAAAACCAGCAGGAGGAGAGTAGTCATGTCAAGTTATTTTTTATTTTTATCTAAATCTCTGGTGCCCTCTTGAGGCATTAGTCTTTTTTCATCAAACCGTAAGCTTAAAGCATCAGACAAGCTCGATGCATGTAGTTGATTTTATTGAAACACATGGTGTGTGTCTACTGTGTGTGTGTGTGTGTGTGTGTGTGTGTGTGTGTGTGTGTGTGTGTGTGTGTGTATGGACAACTATACCACTTAAAAATAAAAAAATAAAAAAACAATGATTATTCGAAGGAACAGACTACATTCGGTCAACAAAGATTTTTAGTCTGGACAGCCCTAATGCAGATGCCGTATGAACGTTCCTGTCATTAACTTGTCACTTTATATTTCTTTGAGGTCACATGTACCTCAGATTATCAAAATCGTATCAAATTCTCAATCTGATCATGCAGAATTACTTTGAAGATGCCTTAAAGGATTACACTCTCACGGTGGCCCTTCTGTTGAAGTGTATTCTCCAGAGTGTTGAGTATTTGCAGCTGCACCTCTCCGTTTGCGGGTATGTAGAAGTCAAAATAATTAATTCTGTTCTGTATTCAAACACAATGCTTTGCTTACAGTGAGGGGGGGAAAAGTATTTGATCCCCTGCTGATTTTGTACGTTTGCCCACTGACAAAGAAATGATCAGTCTATAATTTTAATGGTAGGTTTATTTCAACAGTGAGACAGAATAACAACAAAAATCCAGAAAAACGCATGTGAAAAATGTTATAAATTGATTTGCATTTTAATGAGGGAAATAAGTATTTGACTCCTGCAAAACATGACTTAGTACTTGGTTGCCAACAAGGGTTTTGCCATCAGAGGTCAGATGTTTCTTGTAGTTGGCCACCAGGTTTTCACACATCACAGGAGGGATTTTGTCCCACTCCTCTTTGCAGATCTTCTCCAAGTCATTAAGGTTTCGAGGCTGACATTTGGCAACTCGAACCTTCAGCTCCCTCCACAGATTTTCTATGGGATTAAGGTCTGGAGACTGGCTAGGCCACTCCAGGACCTTAATTTGTTAGGGAGTGGCAGCTGAGGGGTCGGTTTTGGAGAGCCTGGCGTGCCCTAAGTAAAATGCCTCCCATTCAGGCCCAGAAAATAGGATATGCACATATTTGGTACAATTGGATAGGAAACTCTCTGAATTTTCCAAAACTGTTAACCATTTGTCTGTGAGTAATAAATATACGTAAGTGTTCCTAAGGATACATTTAAAACTGTTTGATTGTTCTTGGACAAGTTTATAGGTATAAGATGAACGAGTTTGCATCACGTTTCAATGGAGTAGTGGAGGCTGTCGTTTCTGATTATAACGCGCCAACCAAATGGAGGATTTATGGATAAAATACATTACTTTTTCTAACAAAAGAACCATGGATTGTCTTCGTTGGACACTTAGGATGACCTCAGCAGAAGTTCTTCAACAGATAATTGATTTGTTTTCGCTGTGAAATGTGTTATGTGTGTGCCATGATGGCTAATCGATTCATGGCTATGGGAAAAATGTGAGGTGCTAGCCTCAAACAATCAAATGTGCTGCTTTCGCCGTAAAGCCTTTTTGAAATCTGACAACGCTGTGATATTGCCAAGAAACAGAGCTTTTGATGAGTATGGAACACTTGTATATTGGTGGATGTTTAATAATTCAACTTTGGGATTTTGAATTTGGCGCTTTACATTTCACCTGGTAGTGTCGGGAGCAGCCCGCTAGCGCCCCAGCAATCCCTGAGAGGTTAATGTGCTTCTTCTTGAGCCACTCCTTTGTTGCCTTGGCCGTGTGTTTTGGGTCATTGTCATGCTGGAATACCCATCCACAACCCATTTTCAATGGAAGAAGGTTCTCAGCCAAGATTTGACGGTACATGGCCCCGTCCATCGTCCCTTTGATGCGGTGAAGTTGTCCTGTCCCCTTAGCAGAAAAAACACCCCCAAAGCATAATGTTTCCCACCTCCATGTTTGGACGGTGGGGATGGTGTTGTTAGGGTTATAGGCAGCATTCCTCCTCCTCCAAACACGGAGAGTTGAGTTGATGCCAAAGAGCTCCATTTTGGTCTCCTCTGACCACAACACTTTCACCCAGATGTCCTCTGAATCATTCAGATGTTCATTGGCAAACATCAGACAGGCATGTATATGTGCTTTCTTGAGCAGGGGGACCTTGCGGGCACTGCAGGATTTCAGTCCTTCACGGCGTAGTGTGTTACCAATTGTTTTCTTGGTGACTATGGTCCCAGCTGCCTTGAGATCATTGACAAGATCCTCCCGTGTAGTTCTGGGCTGATTCCTCACCGTTCTCATGATCATTGCAACTCCACGAGGTGAGATCTTGCATGGAGCCCCAGGCCGAGGGAGATTGAAAGTCCTTTTGTGTTTCTTCCATTGTTGTCACCTTCTCACCAGGCTGCTTGGCGATGGTCTTGTAGCCCATTCCAGCCTTGTGTAGGTCTACAATCTTGTCCCTGGCATCCTTGGAGAGCTCTTTGGTCTTGGTCATGGTGGAGAGTTTGGAATCTGATTGATTGCTTCTGTGGACAGGTGTCTTTTTATACAGGTAACAAACTGAGACTAGGAGCACTCCCTTTAAGAGTGTGCTCCTAAACTCAGCTCGTTACCTGTATAAAAGACACCTGGGAGCCAGAAATCTTTATGATTGAGAGGGGGTCAAATACTTAATTCCCTCAATAAAATGCAATTCCATTTATAACATTTTTCAAGTGTTTTTTTTCTGGATTATTTTGTTATTCTGTCACTCACTGTTCAAATAAACAGCAGGGGATCAAATACTTTCCCCCCACTGTAGTTGCCAAACAAACCCTGAACTTCGCTGTGTTAACTGTAAATAAATACTTCTACTCTACACAATATAGCTGACTTCCTGTATGCATTTGCTTTAGCTACGAATTACATCAAGCAGTCAGTCAAGACCCCAGTGTCAGTCGTAGAGTTTTTTTTTTTTGTTCGTAAAATGCAAATAAGGATCTTTCCCCAACAGCATTCGAGAGTGGATGTGTGCACTTCAACTCAGGTCTTTGTTAAACAGTTTATTCTCCTCACGTAACTCTTATTTTCCCTCTTTCAATATGTGTTCTATCTTTACCTTTCTCTGTTCTGACTAATCAATAATATACACTGAACAAAAATTGAAATGCAACAAGTGTTGGTCCCATGTTTTATGAGAAAAGAAAAGTTTTCCATACGCACCAAAAGTTTTTCTCTCATTTTGTTGACAGATTTGTTTACATCCTGTTAGTGAGCATTTCTCTTTTGCCAAGATTATCCATCCACCTGATAGGTGTGACAAATCAATAACCTGATTACACAGGTGCACCTTGTGCTGTGCACAATAAAAGGCCTCTTTTTAAAATGTGCAGTTTAGTCACAACACAATGCCACAGATGTCTCAAGTTGAGGGTGTGTGCAATTGTCATGCTGACTGCAAGAATGTCCAAAAGAGCTGTTGCCAAAGAATTGATTGTTAATTTCTCTACCAACATCATTGTAGATGATACGTCCAACCGGACTCACCACAGCTTCTTCACCTGCATGATCATCTGAGGTGGTGGTGGGGATTTCTGTCTGTAATAAAGCCCTTTTGGTTGGGGACAAACTCATTCTGATTGGTTAGGCCTGGCTTCCAAAATGGCTGCACACCTGCCGTCATGCGATCCATAGATTAGGGCCTAATGTTTTTAAAATTGTCTGCAACTCAGTAAAATATTTGAAATTGTTAACATTTTTGTTCAATATAATAAAGCTGTGTAGTGGTTCTGTGAAGTGTCTGGACTATGGCTTTATGACTGACAGCTTTGTTTTGTCTTCTCCACTTTAGAGTCCTCTGACGACGACGATGCTTCAGGTGACGAAGGTCTTCCAGATGAGGATTCTGATGTAGGTGGTTCTGATGACACAAAGGGGCTGTGGGTGGGATGGAATACAGATTGATTGTTAAACTGTTTATCAAGTAAATATGAAGGAGTTTCCCAATCCTGGTTCTGTGGAACCGAAGGGGTGTGCTTTTTTTTTTACCCTAGCACTAACGTGCACTACTCAACTCTTTATCAAGCCTTTGATTAAGTTGGAATCAGTTGGTGAAAAACAATATATAATGTGCACCCCTATGGGTCCATAGGACTATGGCTGTGTTTGGGTGGAAAGGAATACAATACAGATTATACAATGATGCGTTGTAAAGTGCACTTTGGCTCTAGAACCCACACATTCTCACTGACATTGGGTTTATTGGAAGGTTGACGTATGATGAGTGAAGTGTCTCACTGTGTTGTGGGGTTCTGGTCTGTGCAGAACTGGGAGGAGGATGAGACTATGGAAGACGAGGCGGAGGAAGGAAAGAGGATGGAATCAAAAGTGAATGGCGATTCTGACATAGAACCGGGGAACGAGAGCGAGGAGGAGTGACAAGCGAAGGAAACCAATTTAACAAAATAAACTACAAATGGACCTGAGAGATTTATATGTACTTTCATTTATTTTTCTTTGATTTTATTGTATCAGAACAAAATGGTTTTACAAAAATAAAAATGGACAGGCAGTTGTTGGTGTATGGTGGTGAGTGATGCCACCATCGTGCCACAGCCGCTATGGCGGCGGTGTTAAATACCCACCCCACAACCAACCTGAAAGCCCCATATTTTGGAAACTGTACGAGGCTCAAGCACCATGCGTCTCCCAATCGCCACCTTTCTCCACTTGTTCTGGGTGTAAACCATGTGTATCTGACCATTGTCCGCACTGCTTGTTCCAGAGAAAAAAGTGGGCTTGTTGCCAGACATGGGCTGCATGTTTCCTACATAGGACTCTGGTCAAACGTAGCTGGCTATGCACCCTTGTTATAAGTGTTTTAACTATATAGGGTGCCATTTGGAATGTAATTATGACTAATAGGTCATGTCCCCACTCAATGTAAATCCGTATGAACGGTAGTGTTTGAGTCCCCATCTTTCCTGAGCTACCCCTCAGGTTTCTTGGTATTAAATGAAATTCTTCTGTAATGTCTCCAACTGAACCTTTTTGTATTTTCTGAACCTGTTTGTTGGTGTCCTTCACTCCTTTTGTGCAATTATTTTTTTTGGGGGGGCATTGAGGCCAGTGTCCACTGCCTTTTAATCATCGCTGGAGGGGCAGCTGTCTAAATGCAGGGAAGGTGGTCAAGGGGTAAATGTTTATTTTGTTAATTAGTCAAATGTATAGAATGCTGTTTTGGATGCTAGTTTACTTCTTGAGTAAACTGACACTGATTTGTTCCTTGACTTAGTTTAACATTCACACTGTCAGAGGAAATCATAGTAAACTAGTATCTAAATCAACAGCAAGTTGAAAACGGGATGGGGACACTGGCCCTGTTTGACGATACCCTCGGACAGAGCCAACCAGGCAGGATATTACCCCACTCACTTTGCCAAAGCACAGCCCCCACTCCACTAGAGGGATTGCAAGAGACCAACCTTTGACCCTGATACAAGTTGGAGTGTAGCCCATGAAGAGCTCCACCGCACGAACTTGAAGGGGTGCAAAACTGGACAGGAAGATCACGTCCGGCACTTAAATGATGCACTCCTAGGGATGTCATGAAAGTACTAGTAAGCCAGTGACTCAGCCCCCATAATCGGGTTAGAGGCAGAGAATCCCAGTGGAGAGAGGGTAGCCGGCTGCAAGGGCCGTTCATCACTCTGGTGCCTTGCTGTTCGCCTTCGCACCCCTGGGCCAGACTGCGCTCTATCATAGGACTGATCTACTGAAGAGATGAGTCTTCAGTAAAGACAATGGTTGAGACAGAGTCTGCGTCTTTCACGTGGATAGGCAGACCATTCCATAAAAATGTAGCTCTATAGGAGAAAGCTATATCTGGCTGTTTACTTAGAAATTCCTGGGAAAATAAGGAGGCCTGTGTCTTGTGACCTGTCATGGAAATTCACCACTAAGGACTCAAAGTAAATGAAGCAGTCTTTATTAACGTGCAGAGAGGTTCACAAATTCAATACACGCCAGATGAAACTCCAAAGGGGAGGTTCCCTTTCAGTCCTTTTATACTGCTACACAAGTCATATAAGCATGGGTTGTTCCTGTATGTGACTGACTGGTACCACACCAGGCTTACCTTGAAACTGAAATGTTGTATCACTCCTAGTTCCCAGGGCAATGTTTTGTGCATACTTACAAATTGCTTATGAGTGATAGTGTGGTTTACTCCTTTGTGCAGACAACCCACAAGAACATTTCCATCATTGACCGTAGCCTTCCCCTTTTCCACGTTTTATGTTACAGCCTTGTTCTAAAATGGATTAAATTGTTTTCCTCATCCATCTACACAATCTACCCCATAATGACAAAGCAAGAACAGGTTTTATACATTTAAGCAAGTATTCAGACCCTTTCCTATGAGACTCGAAATTGAGCTCAGGTACATCCTGTTTCCAAACTTTCAAAGTATTTGACATTTTCTGGATTGACTGACCATGTCTTAAAGTAATAAAGGACTAGTTTCTCTGCTTATTTGAGATGATTTTGCCATAATATGGACTTGGTATTTTACCGAATAGGGCTATCTTCTGTATACCACCCCTACCTTGTCACAACACAACTGATTCGCTCAAAAGCATTAAGGATGAAAGAAATTCCACAAATTAACTTTTAACAAGGCACACCTGTTAATTTAAATGCATTCCAGGTGACTACCTCATGAAGCTGGTTGAGAGAATGCCAAGATTGTGCAAAGCTGTCATCAAAGCAAAGGATGGCTATTTGAAGAATCTCAAATTATACTACATGATTCAATATGTGCTATTTCATAATTTTGATGTCTTCACTATTCTACAATGTAGAAAATAGTAAAAATAAAGAGAAACTCTTGAATGAGTAGGTGTGTCCAAACTTTTGACTGGTAGTGTGTGTATGTATGTGTTTGTATATATATGTATGTATGTATATAAATATGTATGTATGTGTGTATACACACACACACACACAGTTGGAAGTTTACATACACCTTAGCCAAATACATTTAAACTAAGTTTTTCACAATTCCTGATATTTAATCCTAGTAAAAATTCCCTGTCGTAGGTCAGATAGGATCACCACTTTATTTTAAGAATGTGAGAGAGAATAGAGAGAATGATTTATTTCAGCTTTTATTTCTTACATCACATTCCCAGTGGGTCAGAAGTTTACATACACTCAATTCGTATTTGGTAGCATTGCCTTTAAATTGTTTAACTTGGGTCAAATGTTTCGGGTAGCCTTCCACAGGCTTCCCACAATAAGTTGGGTGAATTTTGGCCCATTGCTCCTGACAGAGCTGCTGTAACTGAGTCAGGTTTGTAGGCCTCCTTGCTCGCACATGCTTTTTCAGTTCTGCCCACAAATCTTCTATAGGTTTGAGGTCAGGGCTTTGTGATGGCCACTCCAATATCTTGACTTTGTTGTCCTTAAGCCATTTTGACCACAAATCTGGAAGTATGCTTGGGGTCATGTCCATTTGGAAGACCCATTTGCGACCAAGCTTTAACTTCCTGACTGATGTCTTGAGATGTTGCTTCAATATATCCATGTAATTTTCCTGCCTCATGATTTCATCTATTTTGTTAAGTGCACGTGCAGCAAAGCACCCACACAACATGATGCTGCCAACGCTGTGCTTCACGGTTGGGATGGTGTTCTTCAGCTTTCCAGCCTCCCTCTGTTTTCTCCAAGCATAACGATGGTCATTATGGCCAAACAGTTCTATTTTTGTTTCATCAGACCAGAGGACATTTCTCCCAAAAGTTTGTCCCCATGTGCAGTTGCAAACCGTAGTCTGGCTTTTTTATGGCGGTTTTGGAGCAGTGGCTTCTTCCTTGCTGAGGGGCCTTTCAGGTTATGTCGATATAGGACTCGCTTTACTGTGGATATAGATACTTTTGTACCTGTTTTCTCCAACATCTTCACAAGGTCCTTTGCTGTTGTTCTGGGATTGATTTGCACTTTTTGCACCGAAGTACATTCATCTCTAGTAGTCGGTACCTTCAGGCGTTTGGAAATTGCTCCCAAGGATGAACCAGACTTGTGGAAGTCGCCAATTGTTTTTCTGAGGTCTTGGCTGATTTCTTTTGATTTTCACATGATGTCAAGCAAAGAGGCACTGAGTTTGAAGGTAAGGCCTTGAAATACATCCACAGGTACATCTCCAATTGACTCAAATTATGTCAATTACTCTAACAGAAGCTTCTAAAGCCATGACATAATTTTCTGGAATTTCCCAAGCTTTTTAAAGGCACAGTCAACTTAGTGTATGTAAACTTCTGACCCACTGGAATTGTGATACAGTGAAATAATCTGTCTGTAAACAATAGTTGGAAAAACTACTTGTGTCATGCGCAAAGTAATGTCCTAACCGACTTGCCAAAACTAGTTTGTTAACAATAAATTTGTGGAGTGGTTGAAAAGCGAGTTTTAATGACACCAACCTAAGTGTATGCAAACTTCCGACTTCAACTGTGTACACACACACACACACAATGGGATGTATAGACCAGTGACACCTATACATTCCCTTTTTTTCATGAGCATGGCCTTATTTCAGCAAAAAAGAAACGTCCTCTCACTCAACTGCATTTATTTTCAGCAAAAAATAATTGCATTTATGTAAGATTCAACAACTGAGACATAAACTGAACAAGTTCCACAGACATGTGACAAACAGAAATGTCCTTGAACAAAGGGGGGGTCAAGATCAAAAGTAACTCAGTATCTGGTGTGGCCACCAGCTGCATTAACTAATGCAGTGCATCTCCTCATGGACTGCACCAGATTTGCCAGTTCTTGCTGTGAGATGTTACCCCGCTCTTCCACCAAGGCACCTGCAAGTTCCCAGACATTTCTGGGGGGAATAGCCCTAGCCCTCACCCACCGATCCAACAGGTCCCAGACGTGCTCAAGGGGATTGAGATCCGGGATCTTCGCTGGCCATGGCAGAATACTGACATTCCTGTCTTTCAGGAAATCATGCACAGAACGAGCAGTATGGCTGGTGGTATTGTCATGCTGGAGGGTCATGTCAGGATGAGCCTGCAGGAAGGGTACCACATGAGGGAGGAGAATGTCTTCCCTGTAACGCACAGTGTTAAGATTGTCTGCAATGACAACAATCTCCACCTCCAAATCGATCCCGCTCCAGGGAACAGGCCTTGGTGTAAAGCTCATTCCTTCAACGATAAACACGAATCCGACCATCACCCCTGGTGAGACAAAACCGCGACTCGTCAGTGAAGAGCACTTTTTGCCAGTCCTGTCTGGTCCAGCGATGGTGGGTTTGTGCCCATAGGCGATGTTGTTGCCGGTGAGGACCTGCCTTACAACATGCCTACAAGCCCTCAGTCCAGCCTCTCTCAGCCTATTGCTCACAGTCTGAGCACTGATGGAGGGATTGTGCGTTCCTGGTGTAACTCGGGCAGTTTATGTTGCCATCCTGTACCTGTCCTGCAGGTGTCATGTTCGGATGTACCGATTCTGTGCATTTGCTGTTACACATGGTCTGCCGCTGTGAGGACGATCAGCTGTCCGTCCTGTCTCCCTGTAGCTCTGTCTTCGGCATCTCACAGTACGGACATTGCAATTTATTGCCCTTGCCACATCTGCAGTCCTCATGCCTCCTTGCAGCATGCCTAAGGCACGTTCACGCAGATGAGCAGGGACCCTGGGCATCTTTCCTTTGATGTTTTTTAGAGGCCGTAGAAAGGACTCTTTTAGTGTCCTAGGTTTTCATAACTGTGACCTTAATTGCCTACCTTCTGTAAGCTGTTAGTGTCTTAACAACCGTTCCACAGGTGCATGTTCATTAATTGTTTATGGTTCATTAAACAAGCATGGGAAACTGTTTAAACCCTTTACAATGAAGATCTGTGAAGTTATTTAGATATTTACAAATTATCTTTGAAAGACAGGGTCCTGAAAAAGGGACGTTTCTTTTTTTTGCTGAGTTTATATATGTGTATGTATGTACAGTATCTTTAAAAATATTTTCCAATAACCCTACCACCCCTCCCCTATTTGGCGTAAACGAATGAACAACAATACTTAGGCTTCTACTTCCAGTTTACACATACTATGCACATTTTACAGACACAATCTATTTTACAAGAGTTATATTTTGTTTGTTTTTAGTCCTGTCAACCTCATCTGTTTCTGATGTCCATCCAGTTTGATGTCTAAATGCTATATATTTTTAACTGTAACTTTTAACATGTCTATCTTTATTTCCCAAACACAATTCAGCACAATCACAATTGCTTATTTTTTTATTTTTTTTTATTAAGTGTCTTTTAACACAGGCTTAACACCTATCAAGCACTTAGTACTTAAAAAAAACTTTGAACATAGGCCAGGCATTTTTGTTACCTCATACCTCAGTGATAATGCCTTGCATTACTCCTGGGAAGAAAACACTTCAATTTGCTCAACTTGCCATTGGTTCAACTTACCCCAAGGCAAACATTTTGACCATATTAACCCACACAGCTACAACAATGCACTTTCATGCTAGGTTTAGGACCTCATATTAAAGCTTATAGAGACCCCAACTAATGTATAGAACAATCTTAAAATTATCTACTTTGGTTTAGATACAAGCTTAACACAAATTTAATTGCTTACCACTTTTTACATGTGATTTCTTAATTCATAGAATCCATGAAATGATCACCTCTTCCTAAATATTTGGGGAAATTATTAATTTTGTGTATGGTTTCTGAGAAACAAGGGTGGTTTAACTTACCCTTTTGGCTCAAATCCTACTAGATTTGAAAAACCAATGGCTAGGCATAGATAATACTGTAAAAAGCAAATTCTAAATACTAAATCATATTTAACCGAATGAGTTAACGCTTACCTTTGCAAAATTTTAAAGCTGTAATATATATATATATATATATATAAAGATAGTTGAAGTGAATATGGCAAAATAACTCTAACATGTTTGAAATGCTAACTCATGGTTGTAGGTTTACAGTGATGCAATATCATGAATAATTCATTTTTAAAGAAACATAGTGGAAGCCATTCCCTTTGACCCTGACAGCACTTTTCCAAAACGTTTGCCATCTTTTTCCCAACAAGAAATAAAATACGACCTGTGCCTCTCTGAAAGTACACTCCACTAGGCACACACTGGTTGAATCAACATTGTTTCCACATAATTTCAATTAAATAACTACGAACCAACGTGGAAAATACGTTGAATAGACGTCTGTGCCCAGTGGGACGTGCCGGAGAAATTGGCCTGTATAAGTGACATTTTGAAATGGACCATCTGGCGTTCGGACACTAAAATGATATCATTTCACTGTGATTGCACACTCACCACCCTCCCTATCATTCACCTTGAGGCACAGAGAGGGATGTCATTATTCTGAGAACGACGGCAGTGTGACATGCGAAATGAGAGCCTGCGCTTTAAATGTGGATTTATCGTGAGCACAACTGGATACAATTCTTAATCAAGGTCTTCTGAGATCTCTGTTTAAATTATTTATTCAATTAGACAAGAAAAATGCAATTTGTGTGTTAGTTTAAGCACACTGTGTTTTCCTATTGTTGTGACTTAGATGAAGATAACCTTTTCTGACCAATTTATGCAGAAATCCAGGTAATTCCAATGGGTTCACATACTTTATCTTGCCACTGTAAGTAGCCTACTGCATGACCTCCACTTAGATGCTAAAGGTGGTACTATGCATATTAGCCAACCTAGGAGTTTAAATCATCAGCTTTCTAGACAAATCACTGGTGTACAGATGTAGTGAATCCAGATTGTATTTCCTTTATTCCACAATTCCCCTCTCCTCGGCTACTTCTCAAAACACATTGGAGGAGATGTGATCGTCCAAATTCCTCCAACCGCTAACTGGAGCTAACAAAGAGGTTACGGCACTTGCGCTCAACTTGTATCTCATTCCTCTTCCCCCAACAAGTCAGCTGGATACTAATTTGTTCCCACAATTTTGTTCGATAGACGTCAAGAGGAATCTGACAATCAAGACAAGCAGCCTATAAAGACACCTATAAAGTGTTGTGCTTGGTTTCTATTTGGTTTATTTAGAATGTTGTGCCTAGAATCAGTGTATGTTGTTGCATGTTCAATCAATTATTGGATCATGTTGGAACATTGGAATATGTCACAGTCTGATTATGTGCGAAGTTCAATACACCCATGTGTTGGGGGTTTTGACCATTGATATAGGCCTACTGTCTTAATATATTGCGGGTGTTGACCATTGATACAGGGCTACTGTCTAAATACGTTTGGGGTATTGACCATTGATATAGACCTACTGTCTTAATATCTTGGGGGTGTTGGCCATTGATGAAGGCCTAATGTCTTACAATCTTGGGGTGTTGACCATTGATATAGGCCTACTGTCTTGATATCTTGGGGGTGTTGACCATAGATATAGGCCTACTGTCTTAATATGTTTGGTGTATTAACTATGGATTTAGGCCTACTGTCTTAAAATATTGGGGGTGTTGACCATTGATATAGGCCTACTGTCTTGATATCTTGGGGGTGTTGACCATAGATATAGGCCTACTGTCTTAATATGTTTGGTGTATTAACTATGGATTTAGGCCTACTGTCTTAAAATATTGGGGGTGTTGACCATTGATATAGGCCTGCTCTCTTAATATGTTCGGGGTATTGACCATTGATATAGGCCTACTGTCTTAATATCTTGGGTGTACTGACCATTGAAATAGACCTACTGTCTTAATATCTGGGGGTGTTGACCATTGATATAGACCTACTGTCTTAATATATTGGGGGTGTTGGCCATTGATATAGGCCTAATGTCTTACAATCTTGGGGTGTTGACCATTGATATAGGCCTGCTATCTTGATATCTTGGGGTATTGACCATTGATATAGGCCTGCTGTCTTAATATCATGAGTGTACTGACCATTGAAATAGACCTACTGTCTTAATATCTGGGGGTGTTGACCATTGATATAGGTCTACTGTCTTAATATCTTGGGGGTGTTGACCATTGAAAAGGGCCTACTGTCTTAATATATTGGGGCAGTTGACCATTGATATAGACCTACTGTCTTAATATCTTGGGGGTGTTGGCCATTGATGAAGGTCTAATGTCTTGATATGTTTGGTTTATTAACTATGGATTTAGGCCTACTGTCTTAAAATATTGGGGGTGTTGACCATTGATATAGACCTGCTATCTTAATATCTTGGGGTATTGACCATTGATATAGGCCTACTGTCTTAATATCTTGTGTGTACTGACCATTGAAATAGACCTACTGTCTTAATATCTGGGGGTGTTGACCATTGATATAGGCCTACTGTCTTAATATATTGTGTGGTGTTGGCCATTGATTAAGGCCTAATGTCTTACAATCTTGGGGTGTTGACCATTGATATAGGCCTGCTATCTTGATATCTTGGGGGTGTTGACCATTGATATAGGCCTACTAGCCTATTATCTTGGGGGTGTTGAGCATTGATATAGTTTTACTGTCTTAATATCTTGGGGTGTTGACCATTGATAAAGGCCTGCTGTCTTAATATCTTGGGGATGTTGACCACTGATATAGGTCTGCTCTCTTAATATGTTGGGGGGTGTTGACCATTGATATAGGTCTGCTCTCTTAATATGTTGGGGGTACTGACCATTGATATAGACCTACTGTCTTAATATCTTGGGGGTACTGACCATTGATATAGACCTACTGTCTTAATATCTTGGGGGTACTGACCATTGATATAGACCTACTGTCTTAATATCTTGGGGGTACTGACCATTGATATAGACCTACTGTCTGAATATCTTGGGGGTACTGACCATTGATATAGACCTACTGTCTTAATATATTCGAGGTACTGACCATTGATATAGGCCTACTGTCTTAATATCTTCGGGGTACTGACCATTGATATAGGCCTACTGTCTTAATATCTTTGGGGTGTTGACCATTGATATAGACCTACTGTCTTAACATCTTGGGGCAGTTGACCATTGATATAGACCTACTGTCTTAATATCTTGGGGTATTGACCATTGATATAGGCCTGCTCTCTTAATTTGTTGGGGGGTGTTGACCATTGATATAGACCTACTGTCTTAACATCTTGGGGCAGTTGACCATTGATATAGACCTACTGTCTTAATATCTTGGGGTATTGACCATTGATATAGGCCTGCTCTCTTAATTTGTTGGGGGGTGTTGACCATTGATATAGGACTACTGTCTTAACATCTTGGGGGTATTGACCATTGATATAGGCCTACTGTCTTAATATCTTGGGGGTGTTGAACATTGATATAGGCCTACTGTCTTAATATCTTGGGGATACTGACCATTGATATAGGCCTACTGTCTTAATATCTTGGGGGTACTGACCATTGATATAGGCCTACTGTCTTAATATCTTGGAGGTACTGACCATTGATATAGGCCTACTGTCTTAATATATTGGAGCAGTTGACCATTGATATAGACCCAATGTCTTAATATCTTGCGGCAGTTGACCATTGATATAGACCTACTGTCTTAATATCTTGGGAGTACTGACCATTGATATAGACCTACTGTCTTAATATCTTGGGGATACTGACCATTGATATAGGCCTACTGTCTTAATATATTGGGGGAGGTGACCATTGATATAGGCCTACTGTCTTAATATCTTGGGGCAGTTGACCATTGATATAGACCTACTGTCTTAATATCTTGGGGGTACTGACCATTGATATAGGCCTACTGTCTTAATATCTTGGGGGTACTGACTATTGATATAGGCCTACTGTCTTAATATATTTGGGGTACTGACCATTGATATAGGCCTACTGTCTTAATATCTTGGGGTATTGACCATTGATATAGGCCAACTGTCCTAATATGTTGGGGGTTTTGACCATTGATATAGGCCTACTGTCTTAATATATTGCGGGTGTTGACCATTGATAATGGGCTACTGTCTAAATACGTTTGGGGTATTGACCATTGATATAGACCTACTGTCTTAATATCTTGGGGGTGTTGGCCATTGATGAAGGCCTAATGTCTTACAATCTTGGGGTGTTGACCATTGATATAGGCCTACTGTCTTAATATATTGGGGGAGTTGACCATTGATATAGACCTACTGTCTTAATATCTTGGGGCAGTTGACCATTGATATAGACCTACTGTCTTAATATCTTGAGGGTACTGACCATTGATATAGACCTACTGTCTTAATATCTTGGGGGTACTGACTATTGATATAGGCCTACTGTCTTAATATATTTGGGGTACTGACCATTGATGTAGGCCTACTGTCTTAATATCTTGGGGTATTGACCATTGATATAGGCCAACTGTCCTAATATGTTGGGGGTTTTGACCATTGATATAGGCCTACTGTCTTAATATATTGCGGGTGTTGACCATTGATACAGGGCTACTGTCTAAATACGTTTGGGGTATTGACCATTGATATAGACCTACTGTCTTAATATCTTGGGGGTGTTGGCCATTGATGAAGGCCTAATGTCTTACAATCTTGGGGTGTTGACCATTGATATAGGCCTACTGTCTTGATATCTTGGGGGTGTTGACCATAGATATAGGGCTACTGTCTTAATATGTTTGGTGTATTAACTATGGATTTAGGCCTACTGTCTTAAAATATTGGGGGTGTTGACCATTGATATAGGCCTACTGTCTTGATATCTTGGGGGTGTTGACCATAGATATAGGCCTACTGTCTTAATATGTTTGGTGTATTAACTATGGATTTAGGCCTACTGTCTTAAAATATTGGGGGTGTTGACCATTGATATAGGCCTGCTCTCTTAATATGTTCGAGGTATTGACCATTGATATAGGCCTACTGTCTTAATATCTTGGGTGTACTGACCATTGAAATAGACCTACTGTCTTAATATCATGAGTGTACTGACCATTGAAATAGACCTACTGTCTTAATATCTGAGGGTGTTGACCATTGATATAGGTCTACTGTCTTAATATCTTGGGGGTGTTGACCATTGAAAAGGGCCTACTGTCTTAATATATTGGGGCAGTTGACCATTGATATAGGCCTACTGTCTTAATATCTTGGGGGTGTTGGCCATTGATGAAGGTCTAATGTCTTACAATCTTGGGGTGTTGACCATTGATATAGGCCTACTGTCTTGATATGTTTGGTTTATTAACTATGGATTTAGGCCTACTGTCTTAAAATATTGGGGGTGTTGACCATTGATATAGGCCTGCTATCTTGATATCTTGGGGTATTGACCATTGATATAGGCCTGCTGTCTTAATATCATGAGTGTACTGACCATTGAAATAGACCTACTGTCTTAATATCTGGGGGTGTTGACCATTGATATAGGCCTACTGTCTTAATATATTGTGTGGTGTTGGCCATTGATTAAGGCCTAATGTCTTACAATCTTGGGGTGTTGACCATTGATATAGGCCTGCTATCTTGATATCTTGGGGGTGTTGACCATTGATATAGGCCTACTAGCCTATTATCTTGGGGGTGTTGAGCATTGATATAGTTTTACTGTCTTAATATCTTGGAGGTGTTGACCATTGATAAAGGCCTGCTGTCTTAATATCTTGGGGATGTTGACCACTGATATAGGTCTGCTCTCTTAATATGTTGGGGGGTGTTGACCATTGATATAGGTCTGCTCTCTTAATATGTTGGGGGTACTGACCATTGATATAGACCTACTGTCTTAATATCTTGGGGGTACTGACCATTGATATAGACCTACTGTCTTAATATCTTGGGGGTACTGACCATTGATATAGACCTACTGTCTTAATATCTTGGGGGTACTGACCATTGATATAGACCTACTGTCTTAATATCTTCTGGGTACTGACCATTGATATAGGCCTACTGTCTTAATATCTTGGGGGTACTGACCATTGATATAGACCTACTGTCTTAATATCTTCTGGGTACTGACCATTGATATAGGCCTACTGTCTTAATATCTTTGGGGTACTGACCATTGATATAGGCCTACTGTCTTAATATCTTTGGGGTGTTTACCATTGATATAGACCTACTGTCTTAATATCTTCTGGGTACTGACCATTGATATAGGCCTACTGTCTTAATATCTTTGGGGTACTGACCATTGATATAGGCCTACTGTCTTAATATCTTTGGGGTGTTTACCATTGATATAGACCTACTGTCTTAACATCTTGGGGCAGTTGACCATTGATATAGACCTACTGTCTTAATATCTTGGGGTATTGACCATTGATATAGGCCTGCTCTCTTAATATGTTGGGGGGTGTTGACCATTGATATAGGCCTACTGTCTTAATATCTTTGGGGTACTGACCATTGATATAGGCCTACTGTCTTAATATCTTTGGGGTGTTTACCATTGATATAGACCTACTGTCTTAACATCTTGGGGCAGTTGACCATTGATATAGGCCTGCTCTCTTAATATGTTGGGGGGTGTTGACCATTGATATAGGCCTACTGTCTTAACATCTTGGGGGTATTGACCATTGATATAGGCCTACTGTCTTAATATCTTGGGGGTGTTGAACATTGATATAGGCCTACTGTCTTAATATCTTGGGGATACTGACCATTGATATAGGCCTACTGTCTTAATATCTTGGGGGTACTGACCATTGATATAGACCTACTGTCTTAATATCTTGGGGGTACTGACCATTGATATAGGCCTACTGTCTTAATATATTGGAGCAGTTGACCATTGATATAGACCCAATGTCTTAATATCTTGCGGCAGTTGACCATTGATATAGACCTACTGTCTTAATATCTTGGGGGTACTGACCATTGATATAGACCTACTGTCTTAATATCTTGGGGATACTGACCATTGATATAGGCCTACTGTCTTAATATATTGGGGGAGTTGACCATTGATATAGACCTACTGTCTTAATATTTTGGGGCAGTTGACCATTGATATAGACCTACTGTCTTAATATCTTGGGGGTACTGACCATTGATATAGACCTACTGTCTTAATATCTTGGGGGTACTGACTATTGATATAGGACCTACTGTCTTAATATATTTGGGGTACTGACCATTGATATAGGCCTACTGTCTTAATATCTTGGGGTATTGACCATTGATATAGGCCAACTGTCCTAATAGGTTGGGGGTATAGACCATTGATATAGGTCTACTGTCTTAATATATTGGGGCTGTTGACCATTGATATAGACCTACTGTCTTAATATATTGGGGCAGTTGACCATTGATATAGACCTACTTTCTTAATATCTTGGGGCAGTTGACCATTGATATAGACCTACTGTCTTAATATCTTGGGGGTGTTGACCATTGATATAGGCCTACTGTCTTAATACCTTGGGGCAGTTGACCATTGATATAGACCTACTGTCTTAATATTTTGGGGTATTGACCATTGATATAGACCTACTGTCTTAATATTTTGGGGGTGTTGACCATTGAAAGGGACCTACTGTCTTAATATCTTGGGGGTGTTGACCATGGATATAGGCCTACTTTCTTTTTATCTTGGGGTGTTGACCATTGACATAGGCCTACTGTCTTAATATGTTGGGGCTGTTGATCATTGATATAGTCCTGCTTTCTTATTGTCTTGGGGTGTTGAACATTGATATAGACCTACTGTCTTAATATCTGGGGGGTGTTGACCATTGATATAGGCCTACTGTCTTTATATCTTGGGGTGTTGACCATTGACATAGGCCTACTCTCTTAATATGTTGGGGCTGTTCATCATTGATATAGGCCTGCTTTCTTAATGTCTTGGGGTATTGACCATTGATATAGTACTACTGTCTTAATATCTGGGGGGTGTTGACCATTGATATAGGCCTACTGTCTTAATATCTGGGGGGTGTTGATCATTGAAAAGGATCTACTGTCTTAATATCTTGGGGGTGTTGACCATGGATATAGGCCTACTTTCTTTTTATTTTGGGGTGTTGACCATTGACATAGGCCTACTGTCTTAATATGTTGGGGCTGTTGATCATTGATATAGTCCTGCTTTCTTATTGTCTTGGGGTGTTGAACATTGATATAGACCTACTGTCTTAATATCTGGGGGGTGTTGACCATTGATATAGGCCTACTGTCTTTATATCTTGGGGTGTTGACCATTGACATAGGCCTACTGTCTTAATATCTTGGGGTTGCTGTTCACCATTGATATTTCTACTGTATGGACTGAGTGTACTAAATGTAATCTTTGTACTGTGTCTTGACTGTGGGTAAACAGAACACAATTATCATTTTACCTTACACCCCATTCCATGCTCAGATTGCTGTGAAACCGCTTTCCACGTAAAGTTATTAGTGTCACAGATGTTGGTCACATTGGTGCCTTGACCTTAATGGGTTTCTGCGAGAATGAGTGTGAAGAGGTCAAAGGGGAATGAAGTGTAACAAGGTGGTAATCGGTGACCATGCTTGTGTGATGAGTAACATTGTATGCCTAAGAGCTGAACAATTACATTGAATCCAAAAGTTAATGCTTAGTTTGGCATAGCGGGCTAATGCACTGGAAATCTACATTGGGAACGCATTAGCAAACTTCCACAAAACATTCTCCATAAGCGGTGGTGGGACTTTTGAAAATATGTAAAAATAAATAAATAAACCCAAAATGTCCATGTAGTTGTTGTTTTACACTAATTCTTGGATGTTATTGTTTGGATGTACAGTGCAGTCTTTCTCAGCATGGGTGTGTTGTCCATGACTTCGCATTGCTCAGGGATTAAATTCCCCACTCGCTCAGCTGGTGGACTTGCTTTTTATGTGTACTTACTATAGCAATGTATTTAATAATTGTGTGTTTTCACTTTATTCACTTAGTGCCTTCAGAAAGTATTCACACACTTTGACTTTTTCCACATTTTGTTGTATTACAGCCTGCATTTAAAATAGATTAACATGTAATTTTTTGTCAGTGGCCTACACACAATACCCCATAATGTCAATCTGGAATTATGTGTTTCGAAATGTTTACAAATGAATTAAAAAGAAAAGCTTAAATGTCTTGAGTCAATAAGTATTCAACACCTTTGTTCTGGCAAGCCTAAATATGTTCAGGAGCAAAAATGTGCTTAAGCCACATAATAAAGTGCATGGATCCATTAACATGATTTTTGAATGACTACTTAATCTCTGTACCCCACATAAATTATTATCTGTAAGGTCCCTCAGTCAACCAGTGAATTTTAAACACAGATTCAACCACAAAGACCCTGGAGGTTTTCAAATGCCTCACAAAGAAGGGCCCCTATTGGTAAATAAAAGAAAAGCAGACATTGAATATCCCTTTGAGCATGGTGAAGTTATTAATTACACTTTGGATGGTGTATCAATACACCCAGTCAGTACAACGATACAGCCGTCCTTAACTCAGTTGAGAGGAAGGAAACCACTATGGGATTTCACCATGAGGCCAAATTGTCACAATCCTCATAACGGACAGACCAAGGCGCAGCGAGGCATCCAGTATACATGTTTATTAAACGAACGAAACACACGTAACTGGGCACAAACAGAACAGAACAAAACAAAACACATCACATCACATCACATCACATCACATCACATCACATCACATCACATCACATCACATCACATCACATCACATCGACTGACAATACAAACAAAGCTATATCTAAACAATAACCCACAAACCCCAAGTGAAAACTACAAACATATATATGGTTCCCAATTAGAGACAACGACACTCAGCTGCCTCTAATTGGGAACCATTACCCCAACATAGAAATATATAACCTAGAACAGAAAAACCCTACACCAAAAACGAAACCTAAACACTCCAGCCTGTCTTCTCAGGCCTGGACGTGACACAAATGTGACTTTAAAACAGTTACAGAGTTTAATGGCTGTGATAGGAGAACTGAGGATGGATCAACAACATTGTAGTTACTCCACAATACTAACCCAATTGACAGAGTGAAAAGAAGGAAGCCTGTACATAGTACAAGTATTACAAAACATGCATCCTGTTTGCAACAAGCCAATAAAGTAATACTGCAGGAAATTGGGCAAAGCAATACATGTTTTTTCCTGAATACAACATGTTATGTTTGAATCAAATCCAATACAACACATTACTGAGTACCACTCTCCATATTTTCAAGCATAATGGTGGCTGCATCATCTTATGGGTATGCTTGTAATCGTTAAGAACTTGGGAGTTTTTCAGGATAAAAAATAAACGGAAGGGAGCTAAGCACAGGCAAAATCCAAGAAGAAAACCTGGTTCAGTCTGCTTTCCACCAGACACTGCGAGATGAATTCACCTTTCATTGGGACAATAACCTAAAACACAAGGCCAAATCTACACTGGAGTTGCTTACCAATTAGACAGTTATTGTTCGTGAGTGGCCGAGTTACAGTGTTGACTTAAATGTACTTGAAAATCTATGGCAAGACCTGAAAATGGTTGCCTAGCAATGATCAACAACCAATTTGACATAGCTAGAAGAATTTTGAAAAGAACAATGGACAAATGTTGCCCAGATTCACAAAACCTTCTTAGCCTTCTTAGTCTTATGAAGAAAGTTAAGCAAAGTTGCTATTCCTCAAAGTTATTGGAAATGTTCTTAATTGTTTCCGTTTGTTTCTTCCTAAGAAAAAAGTTAAGAAGAAATGGGATTTCTTCTTGGTAATGTATTTAACTTTAGGACAGCTAAACCCTTGTCTTGTGACTAATGGATACTTTTGTAACCATGAACGTGTTCTTGTGCCACTGTCACAGACACAGTTGACTACCGGACATTTAAATACAGCAAGAAAACAAATGAAACGTGCATTATCTTGCTAGCTAGTAATTAACAATATATTACAATATTCTAGAAGTGTTAAATGGCTAGCGCTAGCTCATCAATTTGCAAAGAAGAACTTGGCTCAAGCTAACTTTGTTAGCTATGTTGGCTAACATCTCTCATATCATGGACAACACCTTCTCCTCCAGTTGATCCACATGAATGGTCGATATCCCCCTTCCCTTCCAGTCTTCTTTAACTCCCTGCTTCTTTAAGTTTTTTCGTAAGTAGGTTTTTGTGAATCCGGCCCCAAGTGTGGAAAGCCCTTAGAGACTTACCCAGAAGGACTCACAGCTGTAATCACTGCCAAAGGTGCCTTAACTCTACTGGGACAGTTGTTGTTCAATATGAGATATTTGACTAGAATGGCGTTGCAAACAACAGCCAACCTTCCGGGACATAGACATGTCTTATATCGTCAGAAATCTTAAATGATTGTTAATCTAACTGCAGTGTCCAATTTACAGTAGCTAATACCATGCTACTGTTTGAGGATAGTGCGCAACAACAAAACACTTTTATCAAGGTAACTGGTTTGATACATTCACCTCTGTACTTACATTCATGAATTACGACTCTCAACTTGTAACAAAACCATTTTGTCAGAAGGCTTGGTGTAGTTGGTGCAAAAAGTCAGGCGCAGGACAGCAGAGATGAGCAACACAACGTAGTTTACTCAAAATTTTCCAAAGTAGTAACAAATAGCAAGCCCACCAAATGGACTGACATAATATTTGAACAATAACGCACACAAACCCCTAAACACCTCCCCGAGCACTCTCGTGACCACCCTATGAGAGCCCTCTGTTGCCACGAAATAGTGGGGTCATGACAGGCTAACCAGGGTAGGCCCAGCACCACGGGAAACGCAGGAGAATCAATAAGGAAGAGACTAATCCTCTCCTTGTGACCCTCCTGCGTCACCATGCCCATTGGAGCGGTGACCTCCCTAATTAGCCCTGACCCTAATGGTTGACTATCTAGGGCGTGAACTGGGAAGGGCATGCCCACTGGAACAATAGGAATCCCTAAACTATGGGCAAATGATCGGTCAATAAAATTCCCAGCTGCGCCTGAATCTACGAGTGCCTTATGCTGGGAATGCGGGAAAACTCAGGAAAGTTTATATACAAAAACATGTGTGCAACAGGGGGCTCTGGGTGAGCCTGGTGCCGACTCACCTGGGGTGACACGAGAGTGCCCTGCCTGCTGCCTCGACTCCCAGAGGGACTTCCCCAGCACCGACAGGCAGTGTGCCCTCTGCGGCCACAGATGGTGCATGGACCGGTCCCTCCTCCGGTCGCCCTAAGGGCAGCACCTCCCAGCTCCATGGGCGTCGGATCGGTGGTGCTGGGGGATGGAACCGACAGGCCCCGATCTGGACGTCAGCGGGTAGCCAGCAGGTTATCCAGCCGGATGGACAGGTCCACCAGCTGGTCAAAGGTGAGAGTGTTGTCCTTGCAGGCCAACTCCCGTCGGACGTCCTCTCGCAAACTACACCGGTAGTGATCGATCAGGGCCCTGTCGTTCCATCCCGTGCCGGCGGCCAGGGTCCGAAAGTCCAAGGCGAACTCCTGTGCGCTCCTCGTCCCCTGCCTCAGGTGAAACAGACGTTCTACCCTCAGGCGGGGGGTCGAAAACAGCCCGAAAGTGGCGGGTGAAATCCTCATAATGGTCCAACACCTCTTCTCCTTCCCCACATACGGCGTTGGCCCACTCCAGGGCTTTCCCTGAGAGGCAGGAGACGAGTGCGGACACACTCTCACGACCCGAAGGAGCCAGGTGGACGGTTGCCAGGTAGAGCTCCAGCTGGAGTAGGAACCCCAGACATCCGGCAGCCGTCCCATCATACTCCCTCGGGAGCGTGAGCCGAATCCCACTGGGACCGGGTGAAGAAGAGTTGAGCAGTAGTGCCTGTGGTGGTGCTGGTAGAGGCGCTGGAGGAACTCCTCCTCTCTCCCAACGGTCCATCGTCTGCAGGACGCGATCCATGGCGGTGCCGAGACGTTGCAACATGGTCGCATGCTGCTGGATGCGCTCCTCTACAGCCAACACGGGGGTGTCTGCTCCTGCTGACTCCATTCTGAGATGCGTTAATCTGTCAAACCGCTTGGTGTAGTTGGTGCAAAAGAGTCAGGCGCAGGACAGCAGAGATGAGCAACACAATGTAGTTTACTCAAATTATACAAAGTAGTAACAATACCAAGCCCACCAAATAGGACTGACATAATATTTGAACAATAACGCACACCAACATGGGGAAAACAGAGGGTTAAATAATGAACATGTAATTGGGGAATTGAAACCAGGTCTGTATAAAACAAAGACAAAACAAATGGAAAAATGAAAAGTGGATCGGCGATGGCAAGAAGGCCGGTGACGTCGACCGCCGAATGCTGCCTGAACAAGGAGAGGAACCGACTTCGGCGGAAGTCGTGACACATTTATGAAATCTAATCGGCAAAACTTTGCTTAACCCGGTCAAGTTAGGTTTCTGTGTAATCCTCAGACACTCTAGAAGGCAACTAAACTTGTTTCATCATTCTACAGGACTTATTGGCTACATAACACATCAATTAGCCCATGAAGGTCAGCCATCATTATGCACCAATGAGACGAGCGGTGTTCACTTGATTGACAGCGTCTTGGTCCAATGACCACCTATTGTTTTGAAACATAACTAGCTAGATAGCCAATGAGCTGGGCTTTACAGTATTATGTGAGCAAACAGCCATCAAGCTAGAGCTGATTCATATTCAGAAAACTGTAATGTCCTCGAAGAGGCAATTCATCTTGCAGCAGTCATAAAACATATAACATCTAAAAAATTTAAATAAATAGCAAAGGATATTTACAAACAAATAGGCAGGGTAAGTGCAATTTCATAATGCAAGTGCTAAGTGCAATTAGTCCAACATTTGTTAAGTTGCAGAATTGCATTCGGAATAAAAGAGTACATAGCCCTATTTCTTTTACCTTACGTAGTCTCTACCTGCGTCCAGAGGGAAGGAGCTGGAATTCAGGGTGGAGTGGATGGGAAGAGTCAACCGCTATTTTATTCGCCTTATGGAGGGCTCTGCCCAGGTAGAGAGATGACAGTTCTTGCTGTTGCTGCCCCATGATTTTTTCCTCAAGTCCTGACTATCTTGCCTAACCTATTTTTCTGTGCAACCTTGATATTCCCAAACCAGCAGGTCTAGCAGTAGGACAGAATGCTTTCAATGAATGATTTATAAAAGAGAACCATGAACCAATACAATCTCTGTTAGCCTCAGTACACTAATCCCAGGACAGCTTGTTGTCAATGACTAGCCCAAGGTATTTGTACTCCTCCACTATTTCAATGGGCTCACCTTTTATTAGTGATGGTGTGTGCATGGTAGTGTTCCTTCCAAAGTCAATCACCATGTCCTTAGTCTTTGATGTATTTAAAATTAGATGGGATGACTCACACCAGACAGGAAAATCATTCAGAGCCGGTCCATGCTCCGTCTCATCCCTTTCGAGAAGACTGACCAAAGCAGTATCTTCAGCATATTTATCGTCAGCCGGTTCCCAGGTGGCGCCCTGGGAACCGGCTCCGACAGCTGTCTGTATACAGTATGTGTAGTACTGTTGAAAGAACACTGCCCTGTGGGGTTCCAACTGAAGTAGTGCGCACCTCAGTGAGTGTGTTGCCAACTTGTACCTGCTGAGACCTATCAGTTTGGAAGTTGGTGATCCATGTGATAAGCATAGCATCAAGTCTCCTCTCAGTCTGTCCGCGAGGACCAACGGATTGATTGTGTTAAATGCAGAGGGGAAATCTGCAAACATGATATGCACATGGGTTTTACTGCCCTCCAAATGCATGTTTACAATATGTAAGAGCGAAAGGATGGCTGTGATCAACCGTGTTCTTTCTCAAGGGGAAAGAAAACAGGACGAACGGTAGTTTACGTTACGCAGCGGTTTGTTCTCTTTTACAAACTTTTCTCAAAACCGAAAAAGTAAAACATGGCTACTAAGAGTGGAAAAGATAAATCGAAGTGAAAATATACTTAATTTGAATGAGATTATTGCAGAAAATGACCGGGAGAGTGACACAGAACGAATGGATGAGGACTCTGAGTGAGCACAGTTTTGATTCCAGCTTGGAAGAAGGAAAATACCCACTTTTAGATCAGTAAGTAAAATACGTTTTTGCTTCTCATGCTAATGCAGTTGTTTAAATGGTTGCATATTCATTTGAGATATTTTTTTGGGATTTCGATATATATATATACCTGAGGCATACAATGTATTAGCATAGCCTATGTGTATGTTATGTTGGCTATGACGTGCTGTGGCTTTTGAGTGTCTTATTGCCTATTGGTCCACATATTTCATTATAGTGATTGTGTTCTCTATGCTATATATAATATATATGCTTATAGATATGTGTTGTGTATTTGATGTGTTGATGCAGGGATCATCTGTAAAGGTATTGATGCAGGACTCACCCCCTGCTAAAGTTAAATAAAATAAAATAATACAAAAAAAAATCCTCAATAGTGGTAGAGACTCAGATGACCTCTGGGAGCCAACTCCCGAGACCACATTCAAGTCCTCCATCCCCCACTCATTCAAATGTAGGAACTGGTTCCTCCAGTCTGACCCCTGCTGCTTTCTCTGGCTCCACACCCACCCCATCCTGGCCAAAATGCATAACTGCAGACCTGAATGTGCCTCAGGGCCAAAAGAGCACAGCAGGGAGGTGTTGATGTACTCGGTGCCACAAGAAATCTCCCATCACCTGCACTACTTTTGCTGTTACCCTCTGCTTCACAGCAGAAAGAGACTGCTATGGGACTTGGCATCAACTCTAATTGTAAATATTGTGCAAATAGTTTTTTTTCTCAATTTGTGTGTGATTTGTGGTGAAATATGAGTTGTCGATCTGTCATTCTCATTGAATGCAAGTGTAAGAAGCTGTAGATCTGTTCTGTGTGCGTTATTTCTATGCTTCCTCTTAAGTTTGGAAATTTGATAAGTGTTGGCTGCTAACTTGGCCCTTATCTTAAAATAGTTCACTTCTGTGTTGGGAAGCATTGGATCGGGTCTCCTGCTAGTACCATTTATGAAGGGAAGCTAATGATCCATCATGTATGACATTCCTGGGAGTGTGTAAACTTTTTTGTATGTTCTCTATAGTTATGTACTTGAAAATGTATCAATTGACCAATTCGGACACTTGGGTACATATGGGCAAACTCGTGAGGGACACCTGGGAGACTTTATACTAAATATTATGTAACTCTCTCATTCTTGGATGTATCAGTCTGAAACTTTGAACACACACTGTTGCCCTGTTATGGACAACATCTATCCCCAGCTTCCTATCTCAGTGTATGACCTTCCTTTTGCATTTCAAAGACGATGGAAAAATAAAAACAGAAACCCCATGTTTTTTTGTTTCTCTTTTACCAGATCTATTGTATTCTTTTACCAGATCTATTGTATTCTTTTACCAGATCTATTGTATTCTTTTACCAGATCTATTGTATTCTTTTACCAGATCTATTGTATTCTTTTACCAGATCTATTGTATTCTTTTACCAGATCTATTGTATTCTTTTACCAGATCTATTGTATTCTTTTACCAGATCTATTGTATTCTTTTACCAGATCTATTGTATTCTTTACCAGATCTATTGTATTCTTTTACCAGATCTATTGTATTCTTTTACCAGATCTATTGTATTCTTTTACCAGATCTATTGTATTCTTTTACCAGATCTCCACAAACTTCAAAGTGTTTCCTTTCAAATAGTATCAAGAATATGCATGTCGTTGCTTCAGGTCCTGAGCTACAGACAGTTAAATTTGGGTATGTCATTTTAGGCGGAAATTGAGATGAAGGGTCCTATCCATTTCCAAAGAAGCCAAGGGCAAATACAATAAGTAGCCTACAGTACAGAGATGTTGCATTTTGGATGGTTGTTTTCGACAATAGCCACTGGGTGTCAATGTTGTTAATTTTTTTAAACGAAGAGCTATCCCTTTGCAACCTGCACAAATCTATAGTGTTACTTTAAAAAATGTACTCTGATTATGTAAGGGATTTAAGGTAAGCTTAATTGATTCTCCCACAAGGAAGAATTGCATAATATGATGAAGGTCAAGTTATGTAACTAATGGAAATCTGTGTCCTGGAGCTATTGTTATAGCAATCTAATGCAAACATGAACATAGATTAAACATGTGATTAAAAAATGACATTATTTATTGAAAAATACAAGGTTCAATAAAATAAAACAGACTGAGATGACTGTTAGGCCTACCAACAGCCCTAAACATAAGTAAATGTAAGAAAAAAACGTATTTAATTATCCATTCCATATCTCCATATCTGCTGCTGAGAATCTCAGTCTCCAGTCTCCCCTGTTTTATTCCAAATCCCCGGCAACACACAAATATACACACACACGTTCACATTACAACTTGCTGAAATGTACTGGCATGGACATTACAAGGTTATATCATTTTGTATTGAAAATCACATCTTACCGATTTAGTGCGATCCTTGTCCCTGCTTTCCATTGCTGAGCCGCGTAATATCTGGGCTATATTTGGACACTGAGCTGCACACAGGCCTCCAAGTGGTCCGTTGTCAGCCGGCTGCGTGAGGAGCTCAGGTTTGACTTCTTCTGTGAAAAGATCTGTTCACATAGATATGTGGATCCAAATGCTGAAGCATTGCACATGCAACCTTCTTCAGACTGTCAAATTTCACTGACAGTGGATAACGGAGGCGATCAGCTGTATTTCAAAGTCATCAATACCCATCCACTGAAACACAGACAGATCCAAGTCGCTCTCCTCGAAGTTGTCTGGCTTGGAACACAGATTCTCTTGGCAAATGATAGTGACTTAACCATGGGGTGGCCAATCTTATCTTCAATCAGCTTTGCGAAACCTTTGTTTCCACACCATATCGGGGGCACCGTCGGTTATAATAGCAAATATGTTTTTAATATCGACACCTCTCTCCTCAAGATGATCTGTTAAGGCTTTTGCTACATTTCCCCTTTAGTATTTTGTTGTTTTTAATTGAACCTTTATTTAACTAGGCAAGTCAGTTAAGAACAAATTCTTATTTACAATGACGGCCTACCCCGGCCAAACCCGGACGACGCTGGACTAATTGTGCACCGCCCTATGGGACTCCCAATCACGGCCAGTTGTGATACAGCCTGGAATCGTGACACGTCTAGCACTGAGATGCAGTGCCTTAGACCGCTGTGCCACTTGGGAGCCACATTGGGAGGCTTTAGACAAAGCAGCTCCTCACATACCTGCTCTGAGTCACAGTATCTTGCAAAAAGTGCCAGACGTGGAATGTCATTCACATGAAAACTCTTATCAAGAGCCACACTAAACACAGGTGTATCTTTTACCGCTCCAGTTTGCTGCTCCTTTACATGTTCATCCATCTTGGTCACGGGCCTGTCAACAGTTCTGGCAGACACATGTCTTTTACCTTTGAGATGGTTGTGTCTTTGTTAGGCAATCCATCAAAAAAAGCTTGCGAACTACTGAGGAAAGCCTCTTTGATATATTATTCCCCATCAGTAAATGGTTTTCCCATGTTTAACAATGCACTGCGCATCTTTGCAGCTCCCCTCTGCAGCTTGATCTTTGACTGCAGGTAGATTTGTAAACACACTGCTTTGCTTTTCCTACCTGGACACGGCCCTCTTGATTCCTTCAGCCTTGTCCGCCTCATCCTTTAAGTTTTTCTCATGTCTCGTTTCAAAATGAGGGTGTACACTTGATGTCCGAAAAAAATCAGTTTTACAACAGAGAGGGCAAACAGACCGGCCCTTCAGTAAAACGTATCCACGTTCCTTTGTCCAAGAGGCAATAAATGAGCCTTATTTTTCTTAGCTGATGACATTTTGCGCCCTGAACGTTTTTAAATAACAAAAGAAAGCTTTCTAGCTGCTAGCCATGTGAAAACAAATCTCTCATCTTAGTGCTGCCTTGGTTTTGAATTTGGTGGGGGATGGCGGATCGTCTAATAATATAAAACTCCTGGAGAATCAGGATTGACATACCTTGGGAACTACAACATTGCAGTGAATACCAATGTAATTTCAAAACCCATGCATGCAATTTCAATTATTTTCTCTACTTTATAAAAAAATAAAAATACTGACGAAAATAAGTGAGATAATACACAACAAGGCTTAGCACGCCACAAAAAAAAAAAATATATATACAGTACCAGTCAAAAGTTTGGACACACCAACTCATTCAAGTGTTTTCCTTTATTTTTACTATATTCTATACTGCAGAATAATAGTGAAGACATTAAAACTATGAAATAACACATATGGAATCATGTAGTAACAAAAAAGTGTTAAACAAATCAAAATATATTTGAGATTTGAGATTCTTCAAAGTAGCCACCCTTTGCCTTGATGACAGCTTTGCACACTCTTGGAATTCTCTCAACCAGCTTCATGAGGTAGTCACCTGGAATGCATTTCAATTAACAGGTGTTTCTTGTTACAAGTTCATTTGTGGAATTTCTTTCTTTAATGCGTTTGAGCCAATCAGTTGTGTTGTGTCAAGGTAGGGGTGGTATACAGAAGACTTGAAAAATTGAGGATGATGGGAGACCCACGGTATAGGCGCGGAATGCACATAGAGACGAAAAAGGGTGTTTAAAAAATTGTCAGACTAATTATTATAACCTAAAGCATTTAATAAAGACATTTATAGAACAATATTATGGGGAATGGGAATGAGAGGGCTACTTACACAGTGTTGGAAAGGGATCACAGCAGTGATTGAATGACTGGACCTGGGCAGGACAGGATTTGACTGGGAAGACAAAATACAATAACACAACACACTTAGACAAAAGAGCTAAGAATGAGTTAGTCCAAGCAAGGAGTAAAATCATTGATGTGTAATAACGTGATTGTGATTGTGTATGTGATTGACTCTACATACAGTAATGAGAGAAAATTGATAGGGTTACTCACAGTGCTTGGAGAGGGAACATTCAGTGTGCCAGTGGTTTAGTGGGCACATGAGACGTGGCTTCAGTTCATGTCAGGAGAAAGTTGACAGTGGAGTGGAGTAGTCATTACCTCTAAAGCAGGGAACAGGAGGGGACTTATATGTAAATACAAATAGCAGATGCATTCCATTACAGCGGTTCCATCGTAGGTTTGGACAACATGTTTCTCTACGTAGTTAAACAGACATCTCAAAATTCATAAAGTCAAACACAGAATGCGCATCTCGCCAAGTAGACTAGTGGCACCATAGGTCCCAGAGTGGCGGGGCAATTTTTAACCACTGGGGCCTGGAGTTTTTCCTTATGTGTAACCTAACTAGGAAAACTGGACCCTATAAAAGGTATGACAGTGATTATTCAGTTGTAAAAAGGTTTTATATGGGCTATGATGGGACCCGTTTTTCCTTATGGTTTTAAAAAACTCCTGAAAAAAACTCCTGGCCCTGGGGGGGATGAAAACCCTGTCATACTGCAGCAACCTTATATTTGTTTATATAACTTATATTTAGACTAGACTACGGGGGTATTTCCTCTACCTAGACACACAGACAACAACTGATAGACAATTGAACTCACAGGGCAGAGCTTGCTTTTACTCACATCTGTCATCACTATTATGTTGGTTGATTAATTCCAGTGAATCATTTTGGATTAAAAACATATAGGCAGCCTAGCAAGCCCAATTTTGAATATAAACTACATTTGATCACACACACAGTGACTATAAATACATAACGTTACCAATTGGTTCACCCTGACCAGATGGACAGGGAGCATAGGCTGTATGCAGCTACTCTTATGGGTAGTCTACAGTTGATCAGACTGAACATTTTTGTTGTTTTCATTCCATACAGCATGTCAGATTTGAATGTTTAGGTGTAGCCTAGGCTGCTGCAACATTTATGGAATTCGTTTTTGCTTGTGTCTGTCTGGAGTGATTATAAGTTAAAATCTTTGCTAAATAAATACCAGAGGAAAGTGGAAAGCCTACTTGAACGCACAAGAAAAAATGCACTGCGTCAACCTCTTTCTTTAATCTAACTTTTAATAGATGATGCGATGGATCATTCGGAATTGTTTTCGACATCACAGAAAAGACAGTCGAAAGTTCGATATGTTCAGCAAGTAACGTATAATTACTTCAGCAAACTCCTTGTAGTTGCCCTTGTTAGAGGAACTTTCCCTCTCGTTGTGTCCTCTAAAAGCAAATTATTGCATGCCCAAAAACACAGTGGTGTTGATAAGCCGTTTGAGAACATTCCTGTTTCTTCTTACTTTCTCGTTGTGTTGCACAGTTTGAATACGCAGACCTTCGTCATAATCAATGCAGATTTTTCTTAAAAGCTTGAATCTGATATGGGTATTGATATGCTTCCTGCTTTTTGCCGTTTATCTGAACGATCAATGTACTTAAGGCCACTGTACCCACCTTTCGACGAAGGCTCTGACTTTCCAAAAAGCAGGCAAGGCCAGCAAAACAGGCGGCTTGATGAAAGGCTCCCTGTTAACTAGCTCTACTTTTGATACCAGTTGGTATTGAACGCCCTCACCAATCAGAGACTTACACCCGGTAACGAAGGAGCAGGGTGTCAGCCAAACCTATTGAAGGAACAGGGCGTCAGCCAAACCTATCCCACTAAGCGGAACTCGGTCCATGAAGAGATACCCAACGGAGACCTTCAACACGTAAATACATACTAGTGATGGTGCCGGTGGGTAGGCCTGCCGTCTTATTGACTCTCAACCAATCATGCTATTTTGTTAGTTTTTTCGCGTTGTTCGTAACTTGTTTTATACATCATGTTGCTGCTACCGTTTCTAATGACCGAAAAGGGCTTCTGGACATCAGAACTGGGATTATTCACCTCAAATTGGACGAGGGGCTCTTCTTCAATGAGTCGGACGCGAGGGATATACTGCACCCAACCAGGCCCCGACCCCTGTGATTCGCTGGAGAAGGAAACTGAGATTGAGGCAAAAGATCAGGGTGCCTTGCGAGGATCAGGCGACAAGAGGCTAATCTGTCTTTGCCTTCCGTTCTGTTAGCTAACGTTCAATCGCTGGAAAATAAATGGGACGAACTGAAAGCACGTATATCCTACCAACAGGACATTAAAAACCGTAATATCTTAAGTTTTACCGAGTCGTGGCTGAACGATGACATTAAGAACATACAGCTGGTGGGTTATACACTCTATCGGCAAGAGAGAACAGCAGCCTCTGGTAAGACACGGGGCGGGGGCCTAATCATTTATGTAAACAACAGCTGCACGATATCTAAGGAAGTCTCAAGGTTTTGCTAGCCTGAGGTAGAGTATCTCATGATAAGCTGTAGACCACACTGGGGGCCCTCAGGGGTGCGTGCTCTGTCCCCTCCTGTACTCCCTGTTCACTCATGACTGCACGGCCATGCACGACTCCAACACCATCATTAAGTTTGCCGATGACACAACAGTGGTAGGCCTGATCACCGACAACGACGAGACAACCTCTCCCTCAACGTGATCTAGGAAAAGGAGATGATTGTGGACTACAGGAAAAGGAGGACCCAGCATGCCCCCATTCTCATCGACGGGGGTGTAGTGGAGCAGGTTGAAATGGAAACCAGGAAGGGTTTGGAGGAAAACAATGATGATGGAATACTCATGCCTACACTGGGAGACGGATGATCACAGGGCCGCCCCTCTGCCCCAGTGGACCTGGGTTGCCCCTCCTGGCCGCAATAGGAACACAGTCCCAGCTGTCTCCAGCGATGCCGCTCTGCCTCTGAGAGGTGTGTGGCCCCTACCTCCATGGGTTCAGGCTCTGCCTCAGGATGGCCAAAGGAGAAGGGTAAGGGGAGAGGAAGGTGTCTCCTGTAGAAGGTTGTCCAGACAGATGTCCACAGCGATGAGCATGTCCAAGGAAAGGTTGTCGTCCCGGCACGCCAACTCCGTCTGCACCTCCTCACGCAGTCCTCTACATAATAGAGTGCCAGTTCATTCCATCCACTGGAGGCTGCCACGGTCCGGAAGGTGAGGGTGTACTAAGCAGCGGTCTGGGCACCGTGCCGGAGTTGGAATAATCGCTCACCTCCTTCTCTGCCCTCCGGTGGATGATCGAAGACCGCCCTGAACAGTCCATGAACCTCTCGTAGGAACCCAGCTCTTCTTCTCCTCTCTCCCAGACGTCTGTAGCCCACTCTAACGCCCACCCAGCCAGCAGAGAAATAACCGTGGCAACCTTGGACCTCTCGGTGGTGGGGGCTCCAGTCTGATGGGCGAAATAGAGGGACTACTGGATAGGAAGCCACAGAATTTGGATGGAGTCCTGTCATACTTGTCCGGGAGGGACAGTCGGGCATTGCCTCCCTGGGTGGACTGCTATGTAGGCTGGGGGGCTGGCTCGCTGGGACGACTCATGGTAAAAGGCCCTCCGCTAGTTGGAGTTGAATCCTCTCAGGTGGTGTCGAAGCGATGTACGACGCGGAAGACTTCATCCATAGCCACACACAGTTGCACCAGCTAATCGTGGTGTTGGCGGAGTAGGTGTCCCTGTTCACGACCATCTGGGAGATGTCTTTCGCTTCTGCTGCTTACATAATTTGTGAGGCAGTATTTTGTAACGTAAATGTAAGGAGTCAGGTGCAGAAGATGAGTTTAATACTAGTAAAAGGCAGATAAACAAAACAGGAGAAGCGTCCTGAACAAGACAAAACCAATACTGCCTGATGACTGAGGCTACTGAGGGCTAAATAAAGAGAGAGTCTTCAAGGTGATGGTGAGGTCCAGGTGTGCATAATGATGTGGAGCAGGTGTGCGTAATGATGGTGCCAGGACCGGTGGTTAGTAGACAGGCAACGTTGAGCGCTGGAGAGAGGTATCGGGAGTAGGCGTGACAGCTTGTTTATGTTTACCCATCTACCAATAGGTGTCTTTCTTTGCGAGACCTTGGAAAACTTTCTTGGTCTTTGTGGTTGAATCTGTGTTTGATATTAATTGCTTGACTGAGGGACCATACAGATAATTGTATATGTGGGGTAGAGAGATGAGGTAGTCATTAACAAATCAAATTATTATTGCACCCAGAGTGAGTCCATTCAACTTATTATGTGACTTGTTAAGCAGGTTTTTAATCCTGAACTTATTTAGGCTTGCAATAACAAAGGGGTTGAATACTTATTGACTCAAGCGAGACATTTTTTATTAATTTGTAAAAAAAATCAAAAAACATAAGTCCACTTTGCCATTATGAAGTATTGTGTGTAAGCCAGTGACACAAAATCTCAATTAAATTCATTTTTAATTCAGGCTGTAACACAACAAACTGTGGGAAAAGTAAAAGGGTGTGAATACGTGGTGAAGGCACTGTACAGTATATGATCTGATTAATGTGGTATTTAGTGTGTGTGGGTGGGGGGGACCCTGGAATGAGTAGGTGTGTCCAAACTTTTGACTGGTACTGTATATATATTTTTCAATTCATCAGGAACCTTACTTCCTGTGGCTATGGTGACAGGGCCCCTCAGCTCTGGAACATTCACCTGTACATGTAAAAGAGGCATCTCGTATTTCTTCATTTAAAAAAACACTTAAAACATTCTGTACCTATTCAAGCTAGCTTTGAATGTTTGATCGCCCCCTAGAGTCCATTGATGCACTGGTGTGTCAATCTAAGTAACATGATAAAATAAAAAAATATCAAAATCCGGCAGTTTAAGCTAGAGCTATTTCTTTGGCTGTGGCTGTGTCTCAATCCACCGCATCCGCCTATGTCGCCCTTCCGCATCTGCGGTGGAAAGTGGCAGAGCTACAGCACTGTTTATCAGAGCAGCAGACATCCCGAAAATCGGTCTTCTCACAAAAACATTTGTAGCATCGGAACGCTTTTGCCTAATATGACCTAGTCTATAAAAAGGGGAGACTCTCAAGCCCCACGGACTCGTCTGAAGTTGGTAAAGCTGATGTGCCAACATTAGTCTGTAGTGTCCGAACTGTTTAGGCTACAAACTAATATGACCTAGTCTATAAAAAGGGGAGACTCTCAAGCCCCACGGACTCGTCTGAAGTTGGTAAAGCTGATGTTTAGGCTACAAACTAATATGTGTCACGGGACTCGTCTAAAGGTAACCTGTACAAAGGAATGGAAGTATGGAGGTAGTTTAGTGCCAATACAAATAAGGGGTTAAATATGTGTCAGAATAGACAAAGATATGTCCTGAGCTTTCTTATATCTCCTAGATATAGGACAGACACTTCCTTATGACACATTTTTCACTGTCTTTTTTCCATTTGTGAAAGTGTTATTCAACGCGTTTCCAAATTCAATATTTTATCAAATAATTTTGTAATATTATTTTGGGATACCTAAAGGGCTCCTAAAATTCTAAATCAAATAGCTAAATTGTCCATGCATGGTATGACCTTCTTAAAACGATTCCATATGTCAGCTTAGAACCCCCATTCCCCCTTCCCCCGACAGCTTAGACCTTTAAGAATGAATTTGCTATATTTTGTTTATCTTTTGCATTAACATGTAATGTTTTGATGTATTGTGATTGTTGTTTCTACTTATTTATGTATTGATGGTGTTTTTTGTTTAGTTTTTGTTTTCTACTCTATGTGTATTGAGTGTGGGAAATGCCCTATACAAATTAAATATGATTATTATTATTTGAATTATGTGTGCATGGAAATTGACTAGATTTCTCTCATAGTCGCATTAGTCCATTTACTTAGCCCTCTCTACTGTCTACACGATTTAAGCTATTAACATGAAAATATTTTTGATAGCATTTATACTTTTGTACTACAACAATATTTAAATTAGCTCCCAATGCATTTCAATGGTAATAAAAGGGCCCTACATTCTTGAAGAAATGGTGCTATCTAGAACCTAAAATGATTCTTTGGCTGTCCCCATAGGACAACCCTTTGAAGAACCCTTCTTGGTTCCAGGTAGAACCCTTTTTGGTTCCAGGTAGAACTCTTTTAGGTTACACGTAGAACCCTCTGGGGAAAGGGTTGTACATGGAACCCAATAGGGTTTTACCTTGAACCAAAAAGGGTTATTCTATGGGGACAGCCGAAGAGCCCTTTTGGAATCCTTACATGGGAAAAATCTCTTCTTACACCGTTGAAGCTATCAACACCAAACCAACGTTGAGATCTTCAGACTGACCCAACTTAGATTACTTGTCAACGGCTTTTTAATACTACTCATACTTTTTGAACTATAACCATTTAATTGTTCATAATATTCCCTAGCTATCTTCACCTTCATCACACAAAACATTCCCAAAGGTGCTCTTGTTAGGTATCTTTAACGGAAACCCGGAAAGATATGAAGACGTAAAGAGAGTGTGACATTTCTTTTATGGACTGAAATATATTCTAATGTGCTTACCCTGGATGGTTCTGAAAGGATTTACTGCTGCGATTTAAGGCGCCCCCCGGAGGAGTTACTCTACATGACCAAATGTATGTGGACACCTGCTCATCGAACATCTGATTCCAAAATCATGGGCATTAATATGGAGTTGGTCCCCACTTTGCTGCTATAACAGCCTCCACTCTTCTGGGAAGGCTTTCCACTAGATGTTGGAACATTGCTGCGGGGACTTGCTTCCATTCAGCCACAAGAGCATTAGTGACGTCGGGCACTGATGTTGGGCGATTAGGCCTGGCTTGCAGTCGGCATTCCAATTAATCCCAAAGGTGTTCGATGGGGTTGAGGTCAGGGCTATGTGCAGGCCAGTCAAGTTCTTCCACACAGATCTTGACAAACCATTTCTGTATGGACCTAGCTTTGTGCACAGGGGCATTGTCATGCTGAAACAGGAAAAGGCTTTCCCCTAACTGTTGCCACAAAGTTGGAAGCACAGAATTGCCAAGAATGTCATTGTATGCTGTTGCGTTAAGACTTCCCTTCACTGGAACTAAAGGTCCTAGGCCGAATCATGAAAAACAGCCCCAGACCATTATTCCTCCTCCACCAAACTTTACAGTTGGAACTGTACGTTCTGGCAGGTATCGTCTCCTGGCATCCGCGAAGCATGATTCATCACTCCAGAGAATGCGTTTCCACTGCTCCAGAGTCCAATGGCGGCAAACAGTTATTCTGCTGACGCTGCTTCCAGAGGCAGTTTGGAACTCGGTAGTGAGTGTTGCAACCGAGGACAGATGATTTTTACCCGCTACGCGCTGAGCTTGTGTGGCCTACCGCTTCGCGGCTGAGCCGTTGTTACTCCTAGACATTTCCACTTCACAATAACAGCTCTAGCAGGGCAGTAATTTGAAGAACTGACTTGTTGGAAAGGTGGCATCCTTTGATGGTGCCACATTGAAAGTCACTGAGCTCTTCAGTAAGCCCATTCTACCGTCAATGTTTGTCTATGTAGGTAGCATGTTTGTGTGGTCTATTTTATACACCTGTCAGCAACAGTTGTGGCTGAAATAGCAGAATCCACTAATTTGAAGGGGTGTCCACATACTTTTGTGTATATAGTGTAGTTAGTCGATTTGTGGGTCTTATTTGTGTTCCAGCCGAGTCTATATTTTTGCTTCAGGGTAACCAGGTTTCTGTCTTTCTGTCATGAAATAACACAACTTGTGTTGCCGGTATGTTTCAGACATAATAAACACAATTTGTTGCCAAGATGGAGCTGTCTTGGGGGTCTGTGTTGCTCTCAGCAGTGGTAAATGTAAACAGATGATTTAGCCCTCTGCATACGTTTCATTTCCATTGAGTTTTCAGGTCACAGAGTCCAAAAGTGTATATTTGATGCTGAAGAGGCACGAAATCATATCCTTCACCACTCATGTTTTTTCTACCATTCTATTCACTGGATCCCACTGCTGCCGCCCAAATGTCAACCCCCATGTCAAAAAAAAGAATCAGAGTACTCATTACATCGATGGCTTGCCACAGTGGGCCTGTGCAACACAGAACAAACCAACAACAACAGAAGAAGAGGGAACGTCATTACTGTCTCTGGTAAGCAGACAGACACCTTGTGGTTCACATCAAAGAGTCTGCCGTGCTGAGATAGCAGAGTCTGAGAGTCTGCTTTCCCTCTCACCTTGGTTCCGAGGCAAACCTTTCAGTAAGAAAAGCTGTGTCTTGCTCTAAGCCGTCTGAGGCTTGGCGTGATACCGCTAAAATGGATAACATCAAGTTCTCGGGCCAGATCACACCTTTTGATTTGGAGTTGATAGAGATGTTTGTGTTGGAAAATCCACTCCATTTCTCTCGCTATTCATGAAGAGACGTCTCGATTGCCTCAGGACTTTGACAAATCCCCCACCCGGGGCGTTATTAAAAATGTCTGGGCTCTTATCAAAAAAGTGTAACTTTTTACTTCCTATACAGGTGTTTAGGGATTTGTCTCTTGAGAATTTGTCGATACATCCAGGCCAAATCAAATCAAATTCTATTGGTCACATGCAGATGTTAATGCGAAATGCTTGTGCTTCTAGTTCCGACCGTGCAGTAGTATCTAACAAGTAATCTAACAATTTCACAACAACTACCTTATACACACAATTGTAAAGGAATGATTAAGAATATGTACATATAAATATATGGATGAGCGATGGCCGAACGGCATAGGCAAGATGCAGTAGATGGTATAGAGTACAGTATACACATATGAGATGAGTAATGTAGGGTATGTAAACATTATGTAAAGTGGCTAGTGATACATTTATTACACCCAATTATTAATTATTAAAGTGGCTAGAGATTGAGTCTGTATGTTGGCAGCAGCCACTCAATGTTAGTGATGGCTGTTTAACAGTCTGATGGCCTTGAGCTTTGGTCCCAGCTTTGATGCACCTGTACTGACCTTGCCTTCTGGATGATAGCGGGGTGAACAGGCAGTGGCTCGGGTGGTTGTTGTCCTTGATGATCTTTTTGGCCTTCCTGTGACATTGGGTGGTGTAGGTGTCCTGGAGGGCAGGTAGTTTTCCCCCCCGGTGATGCGTTGTGCAGACCTCACTACCCTCTGGAGAGCCTTGCGGTTGTGGGCAGAGCAGTTGCCGTACCAGGTGGTGATACAGCCCGACAGGATGCTCTCGATTGTGCATCTGTAAAAGTTTGTGAGTGTTTTTGGTGACAAGCCAAATTTCATCAGCCTCCTGAGGTTGAAGAGGCGCTGTAGCGCCTTCTTCACCACGCTGTCTGTGTGGGTGGACCATTTCAGCTTGTCCGTGATGTGTACGTCGATGAACTTAAAACTTTCCACCTTCTCCACTACTCCACTAGGCCTATTCTAGGCCAGCCTAACACAACATCTCCGAGAGCGTTCCCTACCAGGTGGCCAAATTTCAATTACCTCCTTTATCCTTGCAGATGATAACAGAACAGAAGAATGTGGTAAGTTAAGCAAGCCAGATAGGCTACACCTTCAGAGAGGGGAAACTGTGTCCTGCGCATGAGGGACATGGCACAGGAAATGACATTGACACCCACTCGTCTTCCCCTTGTGTGATGTTGTCTATTTCTACCACGAGCTACATGCTCTAGTCTGTCTCCGAGGAGGAAGTCACTCGACACTCGCATGTCGTTCCTCTAAATTAGCTGATAAGAATTTCGGCATGCTAATCATTTTCAGGAATCCTATCCCCATCTCCCCCCACATAAGCACAGCTCCTAATCAGAGCCAGAGTATCTCCGCGCTGTGTTGCTGCCTCGCATTATTGGCCCCTGGGCCGTTGCTGGGAGTGATTCATGTCTGTTCCCTCAGAACGTTTCATCATCAATTCGAGCAGCCAAGCTTCGCCTCCTCCTTCTCCTCCTCCTTCTCCTCCTCCTTTCCCCTCATTCAAGTCACTTGACTCTCCCCTCCGAGCTCCCAAGATGGGTGTTTATGCCCGTTTGACTGGGCCCCCAGTCGCAAAACGTCATCCTCATCGGTGCCGGTCGACACCAACTTAATTCTCATGTTCTCGTCGTTGTTCACATGTTTACCTTTGACATATGATAACTAGTATTGTTTTGTGTGATATTCAATGAGTCTCTTGTCCAGGGGCGGACTGTGACCGGTGAAACATAGTCCTCCTTTTTTAACCAGCTCTTTTTAATACACATACAACATGTAAAAGCACCACTGGAGATACAACTTACCACTATAACTGTGTCTCTGTTGCCTCCCTATTGTGCAGTCTGTCTTTGCATCTTCTCTGCTGTCACTCTGTCTCTGTCTGTCTGTTCGTCTCTCTGTCTGTCACTCTGTCTGTCTTTCTGTCTGTGATTCTCTTTGTTTTCCTCCATTGACACACTGTCTTTGCTTCTCCTTGTGCTCCTCTGTTGTCACTCTGTTTGTCGGTCACTCTGTCTGTCACTCCTAAGTGTAAATTGCTATTACATACAGTATAGAGCCAACATATTAAGAAACTGTCAGTACATCTGTGTATCTTGTTTTCTTCCTACCTCCACTGCACTCACCTCTGAGCTGTCTCTGCAATGCCTAGCATCCTTTCCCACAGCACTGGTACCAGAAGACCAGAGGACCACACTGCCTGTGTAGACCCAGCAACATCCTAATTGTGAATGAATAAACACATGTATTAGATAAAGAAAAAAGATGACTGAATAAATGCCTAATACAGTGCCTTGCAAAAGTATTCACCTCCTTGGCATTTTCCTATTTTGTTCAAATCGAATTGTATTTGTCACAAACACATGGTTAGCAGATGTTAATGCGAGTGTAGCGAAATGCTTGTGCTTCTAGTTCCGACCATGCAGTAGTATCTAACAAGTAATCTAACAATTTCACAACAACTACCTTATACACACAAGTGTAAAGGAATGAATATGAGTATGTACATATAAATATATGGATGAGCGATGGCTGACCGGCAAAGGCAAGATGCAGTAGATGGTATAGAGTACAGTGTATACATATGAGATGAGTAATGTAGGATATGTAAACATTATATAAATGTCATCGTTTAAAGTGGCTAGTGGTACATTTATTACATCCACTTTTTAATTATTAAAGTGGCTAGAGATTTAAGTCAATGGCCGAACGGCATAGGCAAGATTCAGTAGATGCTATAGAGTGCAGTGTATACATTTGATATGAGTAATATCGGTATGTAAGCATTTATATGCAAAATTGTTTAAAGTGGCTAGTGATTTAAGTCAGTATGTTGGCAGCAGCCACTCAATGTTAGTGATGGCTGTTTAACTAACCTCCAGACGAGCTTCAATGCCATACAACTCTCCTTCCGTGGCCTCCAACTGCTCTTAAAAGCAAGTAAAACTAAATGCATGCTTTTCAACCGATCACTGCCCACACCTGCCCACCAGTCCAGCATCACTACTCTGGACGGTTCTGACTTAGAATATCTGGACAACTACAAATACCTAGGTGTCTGGCTAGATTGTAAACTCTCCTTCCAGACACACATTAAATATCTCCAATCCAAAATTAAATCTAGAATCGGCTTCCTATTTCGCAACAAAGCATCCTTCACTCATGCTGCCAAACATCGCATCATCACTCATGCTGCCCTCGTAAAACTGACCATACTACCGATCCTCAACTTCGGCGATGTCATTTATAAAATAGCCTCAAACACTCTACTCAACAAATTGGATGCAGTCTATCACAGTGCCATCCGTTTTGTCACCAAATCCCCATATACTACCCACCACTGCGACCTGTACGCTCTCGTTGGCGTGCCCTCGCTTCATACTCGTCGCCAATCCCATTGGCTCCAGGTCATCTACAAGTCCTTGCTAGGTAAAGCCCCGCCTTATCTCAGCTCACTGGTCACCATAGCAACACCCACCCGTAGCACGCGCTCCAGCAGGTATATCTCACTGGTCACCCCCAAAGCCAATTCCTCCTTTGGCCGCCTTTCCTTCCAGTTCTCTGCTGCCAGTGACTGGAACGAACTACAAAAATCACTGAAGCTGGAGACTCATATCTCCCTCATTAACTTTAACAGTCTGATGGCCTTGAGATAGAAGCTGTTTTTTAGTCTCTCGGTCCCAGCTTTGATGCACCTGTACTGACCTCGCCTTCTGGATGATAGCGGGGTGAACAGGCAGTGGCTCGGGTGGTTGTTGTCCTTGATGATCTTTTTGGCCTTCCTGTGACATTGGGTGGTGTAGGTGTCCTGGAGGGCAGGTAGTTTTCCCCCCCGGTGATGCGTTGTGCAGACCTTACTACCCTCTGGAGAGCCTTACGGTTGTGGGTGGAGCAGTTGCCGTACCAAGTGGTGATACAGCCCGACAGGATGCTCTCGATTGTGCATCTGTAGAAGTTTGTGAGTGTTTTTGGTGACAGCCAAATTTCATCAGCCTCCTGAGGTTGAAGAGGCGCTGTTGCGCCTTCTTCACCACGCTGTCTGTGTGGGTGGACCATTTCAGTTTGTCCGTGATGTGTACGCTGAGGAACTTAAAACTTTCCACCTTCTCCACCACTCTCCCGTCGATGTGGATAGAGGGGTGCTCCCCCTGCTGTTTCCTGAAGTCCACGATCATCTCCTTAGTTTTGTTGACGTTGAGTGAGAGGTTATTTTCCTGACACCACACTCCGAGGGCCCTCACCTCCTCCCTGTAGGCCGTCTCGTCGTTGCTGGTGATCAAGCCTACCACTGTAGTGTCGTCAGCAAACTTGATGATTGAGTTGGAGGCGTGCTTGGCCATGCAGTCATGGGTGAACAGGGAGTACAGGAGAGGGCTGAGAACGCACCCTTGTGGGGCCCCAGTGTTGAGGATCAGCGGGGTGGAGATGTTGTTTCCTACCCTCACCACCTGGGGCCGGCCCGTCAGGAAGTCCAGGACCCAGTTGCACAGGGCTGGGTCGAGACCTAGGGTCTCGAGCTTAGTGACGAGTTTGGAGGGTACTATGGTGTTAAATGCTGAGCTGTAGTCGATGAACAGCATTCTTACATAGGTATTCCTCTTGTCCAGATGGGTTAGGGCTGTGTGCAGTGTGATTGCGTTTGCGTCGTCTGTGGACCTATTGGGACGGTAAGCAAATTGGAGTGGGTCTAGGGTGTCTGGTAGGATGGAGGTGATATGATCCTTGACTAGTCTCTCAAAGCACTTCATGATGACGGAAGTGAGTGCTACAGGGCGATAGTCATTTAGCTCAGTTACCTTAGCTTTCTTGGGAACAGGAACAATGGTGGCCCTCTTGAAGCATGTGGGAACAGCAGACTGGGATAAGGTTTGATTAAATATGTCCATGAACACACCAGCCAGCTGGTCTGCGCATGCTCTGAGGACACGGCCAGGGATGCCATCTGGGCCGGCAGCCTTGCGAGGGCCAGCAGCCTTGACATCTGGGCCGGCAGCCTTGCGATTAAATGTTTTACTCACGTTGGCTGCGGTGAAGGTGAGCCCGCAGGTTTTGGTAGCGGGCCGTGTCGGTGGCCTGTATTGTCCTCAAAGCGAGCAAAGAAGTTGTTTAGTTTGTCTGGGAGCAGGACATCATGGGTCCGCGACGGGGGCTAGTTTTCTTTTTGTAGTCCGTGATTGACTGTAGACCCTGCCACATTCCTCTCGTGTCTGAGCCGTTGAATTGTGACTCTACTTTGTCTCTATATTGACGCTTAGCTTGTTTGATTGCCTTGTGGAGGGAATAGCTACACTGTTTGTATTCAGTCATGTTTCCGGTCGCCTTACCCTGGTTAAAAGCAGTGGTTCGCGCTTTCAGTTTTGTGCGAATGCTGCCATCAATCCACGGTTTCTGGTTGGGGAAGGTTTTAATAGTTGCTATGGGTACAACATCACCGATGCACTAGCTAATAAACTCGCTCACTGAATCAGCGTATACATCAATGTTGGTGTCGGATGCTGTCCGGAACATATCCCAGTCCACGTGCTCGAAGCAATCTTGCAGCGTGGAATCAGATTTGTCGGACCAGCGTTGAGCAGACCTGAGCATGGGCGTTTCCTGTTTTAGTTTCTGTCTGTAGGCTTGGAGCAACAAAATGGAGTCGTGGTCAGACTTGCCGAAAGGAGGTCGGAGAATGGCCTTGTATGCATCACGGATGTTAGAATAACAATGATCCAGGATTTTACCAGCCCGGGTCGAACATTCGATATGCTGATAACATTTATGGAGCCTTGTTTTCAGATTAGCCTTGTTAAAATCCCAGCCACAATAAATGCAGCCTCAGGATATGTGGTTTCCAGTTTACATAGAGTCCAATGAATTTCTTTCAGTGCCGTTGATGTGTCAGCTTGAGGGGGTTATATGCGACTGTGATTATAATCGAAGAGAATTATCTTGGTAGATAATGCGGTCGGCATTTGATTGTAAGGAATTCTATGTCATGTGAACAAAAGGACTTGAGTTCCTGTATGTTGTTATGATCACACCACGACTCGTTAATCATGAGGCACACACCCCCGCCCTTCTTCTTACCAGATAGATGTTTGTTTCTGTCGGTGCGATGCGTGGAGAAACCAGGTGGCTGTACCGACTCAGATAACGTGTCCTGAGTGAGCCATGTTTCCATGAAGCAAAGAACGTTGCAGTCGCTAATGTCTCTCTGGAAGGCAATCTTTGCTCGGATTTCGTCTACCTTGTGAGACTGGACATTGGCAAGTAGTATACTCAGGAGCGGTGCGCGATGTGCCCATCTATGGAGCCTGACCAGAAGACCGCCTCCCCCTTCTCCTGTTTTCGGTCACCAGCTGGGATCCAGTCTATTGTCCTGGTTTGTGGACCAAACAGAGGCTCCGCTTCGCAAAAGTCGTATTCCTGCTCGTAATGTTGGCGTTGCTCTTATATCCAATAATAATATCCTCCCGGTTGTATGTAATAAAACTTAAGATTTCCCAGGGTAACAATGTAAGAAGTAATCCATAAAAAAACAAAATACTGCATAGCTTCCTGAGAACGTGAAGCGAGGCTGCCATCTCTGTCGCCGCCAGAAGTCCTAGTGGTCCTATGCATTACAACCTGTAATTTAAATAGATTTTTATTTGGATTTAAAGTAATGGACATACACAAAATAGTGAAATAAAAAAATACCTTGTTTCAAAAAATTTAAAAAATTTAAAAACAGAAAAGTGGTGCATGCATATGTATTCACCCCCTTTGCTATGAAGCACCTAAAAAAGATCTGGTGCAACTAATTACCTCCAAAAGTCACATAATTAGTTAACTTCTTAGGGAGCGGCAGCTGAGGTGTCAGTTTTGTAGAGTCTGGCGTGCCCAAAGTAAAAGGCCTGCCACTCAGGCCCAGAAACTAGGATATGCACATAATTAGTACTATTGGATAGGAAACACTCTGAAGTTTCTAAGTGTTAAAATATTGTCTGTGAGTATAACAGAACTGATATAGCAGGCGAAAACCCGAGGAATTTCTGTCCTGGAAAAAGTGTTTTTGACACATTGCCTCATTTTGAACCCCTCCCTATTGAAAACAGCCATATATGGGAGTAAGATTGCAGTACCTATTGCTTCCACTGGATGTCAACAGTCTCTAGACAGTGTTTGGTGATGTTAGGTTGCTCTGGATGGTAATAGAAGAAGAATTTCGAACTAGTCATCGGATGAAAACAGAATAGGAGGCGCGTTCATGGGCTTGCGTGCGCTGTGTTTTTTTCCTTTCCTATCGTCCAGTTTATAATCTGGTTGAAATATTATAGTAAATATACATAAAAGGGTTCCTAAGGATACATTATCAATGATGTTTGCTTGTTCGTGGACAAGTGTATAGGTATAGGTTGAACGTGTTCTCTTCACGGTTCAATGGGCGAGTGGATGATGTATTTTATGAACATAATGCACCAACCAAACTGAGATTTATGGATATAATAAATGGCTTTTTCTAACAAAAGAACCATTGGATGTCTTCGTTGGACACTTGGGAAGCCCTCAGCAGAAGTTCTTTGAAAGGTAAGGGATTTTATATTAGCGATTCTATGCGTTTTATGAGACCCGCTTTGGTTATGGATTTATGCTAATGCATAAAATATGAGAGGGGCTATCCTCAAACAATCAAATGTTGTGCTTTCGCCGTAAAGCCTTTTTGAAATCTCAGAACGCTGTGATGTTGCCAAGAATCAGAGCTTTTGATGGCTATGCAACACTTGTATATTGATGAATGTTTAATAATTCAACTTTTGGATTTCGAATTTGGCGCCTTACATTTCACCGGGTAGTGTCGGGAGTGGGGCGCTAGTAGTTAAATAAAGTCCACCTGTGTGCAATCTAAGTGTCACGTGATCTGTCACATGATCTCAGCATATATACGCCTGTTCTGAAAGGCCCCAGAGTCTGCAACACCACTAAGCAAGGGGCACCACCAAGCAAGCGGCACTATGAAGACCAAGGAGCTCTACAAACAGGTCAGGGACAAAGTTGTGGAGAAGTACAGATCAGGGTTGGGTTCTAAAAAAATATCAGAAACTTTGAACATCCCACGGAGCACCATTAAATTATTAATGAAAACAATTAGAGAATATGGCACCCCAACAAACCTGTCAAGAGAGAGCATCAAGGAGAGCATCAATCAGAGAGGCAAAAAAAGAGACCAAAGATAATCCTGAAGGAGCTGCAAATCTCCACAGCGGAGATTGGAGTATCAGTCCATAGGACCACTTTAAGCCGTACACTCCACAGAGCTGGGCTTTACGGAAGACTGTCCAGAAAAAAAGCCATTGCTTAAAGAAAATAATAAGCAAACACGTTTGGTGTTCGCCAAAAGGCATGTGGGAGACTCCCCAAACATATGGAAAAAGGTTCTCTGGTCAGATGAGACTAAAATTGAGCTTTTTGGCCATCAAGGAAAATGCTATGTCTGGTGCAAACCCAACACCTCTCATCACCCTGAGAACACCATCCCTACAGTTAAGCATGGTGGTGGCAGCATCATGCTGTGGGGATGTTTTTCAAAGGCAGGGAATGGGAAACTGGTCAGAATTGAAGGCATGATGGATGGGGCTAAATACAGGGAAATTCTTGAGTGAAACCTGTTTCAGTCTTCCAGAGATTTGAGACTGGGATGGAGGTTCACCTTCCAGCAGGACAATGACCCTAAACATACTGCCAAAGCAACACTCAATGGTTTAAGGGGAAACATTTAATGTCTTGGAATGGCCTATTCAAAGCCCAGACATCAATCCAATTGAGAATCTGTGGTATGACTTAAAGATTGCTGTACACCAGCGGAACCCATCCTACTTGAAGGAGCTGGAGCAGTTTTGCCTTGAAGAATGGGCAAAAATGGCTAGATGTGCCAAGCTTATAGAGACATACCCCAAGAGACTTGCAGCTGTAATTGCTGTAAAAGGTGGCTCTACAAGATATTGACTTTGGGGGGGGTGAATAGTTATGCACGCTCAAGCTTTCCGTTTTTTTGTCTTATTTCTTGTTTGTTTCACAATAAAAAAATTGTAACTTCAAAGTGGTAGGTCATGTTGTGTCAATCAAATGATACAAAATATTATACCCCCCAAAAATCTATTTTAATTCCAGGTTGTAAGGCAACAAAATAGGAAAAATGCCAAGGGAGTAAATACTTTCGCAAGCCAATGTAGATTACCATTGACTCATAATACCTTATGAAAGCATACTGTAACTACCTATATTGCAAATATAAGTGCCTGGCTGTCATACATGTTACACTGGTCACTCAAAACATTTATAAACAATAAATAGCACTCACTTTAGATTAGGGACTGCAGAAATACTTTAATAATGATTAGTAAAAGGTCTATTAATGTAGGACTAAAGCTTAATAAATGGTTAACACATAATTTATAAATGCCTTGTAAATGGTTTATTACAGACCCTTAATATAAAGTGTTTCCCATCCTGGTAGTGAATGAATAAACACATACAGTATATTAGACAAAGTAGAAAATCATTGAATAAATGCCTTATACGCTGAACAAAAATATAAACGCAACATGTAAAGTGTTGGTCCCATGTTTAATGAGATGAAATCCCAGAAATTTGCCATACCCATAAAAAGCTAATTTCTCAAAAATGTTGTGCACAAATTTGTTTACAACCCTGTTAGAAAGCATTTCTGCTATGCCAAGATGATCCATCCACCTGACAGGTGTGGCATATCAAGAAGCTGATTAAACAGCATGATCATTACACAGGTGCACCTTGTGCTGGGGACAATAAAAGTCCACTTTAAAATGTGCAGTTTAGTCACACAACACAATGTCACAGGTGCCTCAATGCTAATTTATCTACCAAAGTAATTTTATAGAATTACGTCCAACCGGCGAATATTGACAACAGATTGGCATTTTACCATAGTGGGGGATCCTGCTTTCTGGATACAACAGCCTGCAGTACCCCAGTCGGCCTTAAACTCCAATGCTTCAATGAAAGGGGGCAGTTGTATTGATGCTATTGCAAGAAATCTACCTGTGTCAATTTAACCAGCTTTGTACAATTTTGCGCGCTGGGTATATCTTATATATAGTGTCACATTATAGCACTCTCCATAGAAGACTAGCGCATGGGAACTTCCACGTTTCCTGATGACTGAAGAGAGCTGAAGGGGAGCTTCTGAAACCTTGATCTAAGTGACTCTGCAGCCAGGGACACTGGCTGATTCCGGCAAATTATCTGTCATGATTGAACCAATTTGGCTTCCTATCTCAGCTCTTAAGAGACATTCTAAATGGTGGCTTGGGAGGGAGGGAAGGGAAGGATGGGGCAGTCAGAGAAACCAGCTGTTGAAGGCCCTCTCAGGACCGAAGATGAGTAGCGCGAGTTCCAGGTTCCTCCTCATCTCTGTAATGAACGGGACTGGGCTCTCAGTCAAGGGCGGCAACCCTTGGGACGCTCGGCCCGCTGTGATGAGTTGGCGGTGCACTGTCAAAATGACAGCCATTTTAGACACTTGTTTCCCATTCTCCTTCTCCCTCTTCTCTTCCTACATTTCGAGCAAAAATAACTCAGACAGGTATCTTGAGGGTAATTGGACCACTGCTGTGGTTTGCTTGTTAGATTCTTTGCTCTCCAGCACTTCTCCAGAGGAAAAGGGAATAAAAAGAGAAGAGACAAAAACATCAAAGGTATGTAGAAATACATGACAACAGCAAACATCACCTCAGGTTTCAGGGATTCTTTCTCTGGCTAGGATAGTGCAGTATTTCATGAAATTCAGTATTGCAACCAAAGTAATATCCTCTTGCCGCAATTCTCAAGCACCTTAAAAAAATGATTGCACCCAAATGATAGGGAAATAATAAGGAGGGATAATGAATATAATGTAGCAGTACATTTTTAATTAACTTTGAGTTTCACATTCAAATCTCAGATGCTCTATATATAAGAGGGAGATGGAAGACAAATACACTGCATTGCTAAGAAACTCATACCCCTTGGATTTTTCACATTTAATGAGATTAAAATGAATATGTCATTTTTTGTCAACAATCAACTCAAAATACTCCGTAATGTCAAAATGGAAGAAAAAATATACATTTAAAAAAAGATTAATACAAATTTGATAAACTAAAATATAGTCGCTATATAAGTATTCAACCCCTTTGTTCAGGTCAGGAGTGAAATTTGTCTTCACAAATAATACGTTTCATGGACTCGCACTGTGTGAAATAATAGGCGTTGACATGATTTTTTAATGACTAAACCTTCCTCTGTCCCCCATACATACAACATCTGTAAGGTCCCTCAGTCAAGTATCATGAAGAAGAGCAGTGACTGGTAGAGGTGTAACAATAACTAATCAGACATTGAATATCTATTTAAGCACGGTCAAGTTAATAATTATGCTGTGGATTATGTCTTACCTACACCACCCAAATACATACACATTTTATTTATTACGATCCCCATTAGCGGACGCCAATGGCGACAGCTAGTCTTACTGGGGCCCGACATACAGTACCAGTCAAAAGTTTGGACATGCCTACTCATTCCAGGGTTTTTCTTTATTTTGACTATTTTCTACATTGTAGAGTAATATTGAAGACATCAAAACTATGAAATAACACATATGGAATCGTGTTGTAACCCAAAAATTGTTAAACAAATCAAAATATATTTATTCAAAATAGATTCTTCAAAGTAGCCACCCTTTCCCTTGATGACAGCTTTGCAAACTCTTGGTTGGCATTGTCTCAACCAGCTTCATGAGGAATGCTTTTCCAACTGTCTTGAAGGGGTTCCCACATATGTTGAGCACTTGTTGGCTGCTGTTCCTTCACTCCGCGGTCCAACTCATCCCAAACCATCTCAATTGGGTTGAGGTCGGGTGATTGTAAGGGGCCAGGTCATCTGATGCACCACTCTACCACTCTCCTTCTTGGTCAAATAGCCCTTACACAGCTTGGAGGTGTGTTGGGTCATTGTTCTGTTGAAAAACAAATGATAGTCCCACTAAGCGCAAACCAGATGGGATGGCATATTGCTGCAGATTGCTGTGGTTGCCATGCTGGTTAAGTGTGCCTTGAATTCTAAATAAATCACAGACAGTGTCACCAGCAAAGCACCCCCACACCATCACTCCTCCTCCGTGCTTCATGGTGGGAACCACAAATCATGATCATCTGTTCACGTACTCTGCGTCTCATATAGACACGGTGGTTGGAACCAAAATCTCAAATTTGGACCCATCAGACAAAGGACAGATTTCCACCCGTCTAATGTCCATTACTCATGTTTCTTGGCCCAAGCAAGTCTCTTCTTTTTATTGGTGTCCTTTAGTAGTGGTTTCTTTGCAGCAATTCAACCATGAAGGCCTGATTGACGCAGTCTCCTCTGAACAGTTGATGTTGAGATGTGTCTGCTACTTGAACTTTGTGAAGCTTTTATTTGGGCTGCAATTTCTGAAGCTGGTAACTCTAATTAACTTATCCTCTGCAGCAGAGGTAACTCTGGGTCTTCCTTTCCTGTGGCAGTCCTCATGACAGCCAGTTTCATCATAGCGCTTGATGGTTTTTGTGACTGCACTTGAAGAAACTTTCAAAGTTCTTGAAATGTTCAGATTGACTGACTTAAAGTAATGATGGACTGTCGTTTCTCTTTGCTTATTTGAGCTGTTCTTTCCATAATATGGACTTGGTCTTTTACCAAACATGGCTATCTTCTGTATACCACCCCTACCTTGTCACAACACAACTGATTGCCTCAAATGCATTAAGAAGGAAAGAAATTCCACAAATTAACTTTTAACAAGGCACACCTTTTAATTGAAACGCATTCCAGGTGTCTACCTCATGAAGCTGGTTGAGAGAATGCCAAGAGTGTGCAAAGCTGTCAAATATAAAATATATTTTGATTTGTTCAACAATTTTTTGGTTACTACATGATTCCATATGTGTTATTTCATAGTTTTGATGTCTTCACTATTATTCTAGAATGTAGAAAATAGTACAAATAAAGAAAAAACCTGGGACGTGTAGGTGTGTCCAAACCTTTGAATGGTACTGTGTATATATATATATATATATATATATATATATATATATATATATATATATATATATATATATATATATATTTTGGGGGGGAACCCCGTGCCCCTTCTGCCGATGCCGACCCCTTGCGCCCCCCACAGTTTGGGAACCACTGGCCCACACCTCACGAAGATCTGATCAAATTGCTGGTTAGTAAGTTCTCTTCTTTATAGGGAGACTCACAGAAGGTGGGCTCTAAGGGCAGGTCTGTGTCATTGGAACCACCCCGTTGATTATAAGAATGCCGAAAGGTGTCTTGAACAAAAAAAACAGGATGAGGATGAGTACAAACATGGCCGTGGCCAAACCCCCCATACACCTTATGTTACAGCAACGTCCACAATATACTTTTAATAACATGGGAAAAATAGAGGAAATGTATCCTGGGTCAGATTGTGGGATCTCGTGAACATGTGTCCACACGGAGTGACTCCCCTTGATAACAATACAACAATTGTTATCTAGTTACATTACCTTCAAGTAATACTTTGTTTTTCTTTTTCCATAGACTCTGAGACAATGTTATGCATAGGAAAGTGGATAAAAAGAAAGGGATGATGCTTATTTCAACAATGGCTGTTTAATTGCTGTACTGCTGTAACAGAGGTGGTTTAGCGAACTATGCTCACATGATGATGAGTAACATTGCATGAGACCTGAAGACCCGCGTTAGCTTTAACACAGCGTCATGTGGTGCGCTGTACACCCAGGTTATAACCTAGTTGCCTTTCCAAATTCTGCATCACTGTTACTGAAGAAAATGTTGTTTTGTAAAGCTGGCTCATCAACCATCATTACACATTTGAATAGCTTCCTGAAACGTACACCGATCTAAGCAAAAGGACCATAGCTCTACCCAGAGTGACACACAAAAACACATTTATTTTCATATTAACGCTTTAACTGAGTAATATAGCTAGCTACAATTCAAGTTTTTCTGTCAATGACGTATGCTCTCAATGGGATTTAATAGGAATGGCGCCAAATCCAAGCTGGCTTCCCTTGACACTTTCTTTTGGTGAGCCAGGACCATTCACAGTTGAGCTTGCTCAGTTTAACTCGATGGTGATTGGTAAATGTTTTATACTTTTTTGTCAAGGGAGGCCAGATGCTCGCTGGCTTCCCTTGCCTTCAGAGCTACGGACGTCAACAATGTCATATTCGTTTGGACCAGACAGCATCAGATGTAGAGAGACAGAGGGGCGCTGCTTCGCTCGTTCAGATGCTTTCTACTGTGAGGTAAATTCAGCCTCTTACGAATTGAAGGAAAATTATGAAACACAGAGACAAAATATGCAATTTTTTTTAAATGATTTTTATGAAAAACACTCATTACAAGTGACTTGAAGCCGAAGCTACATCTCCGTGTGATTTATTATATTATATTTCCTACCTTTCAGAGGTATAACATTTTGGAGGCTCCGCTGAGATGAATGCACCTTAGATCGTCTCCATGAGATAAGAAGACCCTCAACCGACATTGATCTTCAAATCCAACTCAGGCAGACGACAGTGTGACAGATGGCTAAGGTGGAGGTTCGACAGACACTGGAAAAGGAGTGCATGCAAACTGAGGTCAGAGTGAACACCAGGGAGCAGCAAGGTGCATACAGTAACAGAGAAGCTTCATTAAAAGCATTATCAACTTGGAACCAATATTAGAGGATATGCAAATAGAAGTGAAAGGAGCATTGTAGAAACTGACTAAAGACAAACTTATTGAAATAAGTGACTTTTTGAAAATATCACGACAGAACCAAGAGAATCTCTGGTAAAGCGCGCATGACCCTTGTTTCATGTTATAAAATTGAACGGGAAGACTTGTTAGGGAGTGACAGCTGAGGGGTCGGTTTTGGAGAGCCTGGCATGCCCAAAGTAAAATGCCTCCCATTCAGGCCCAGAAAATAGGATATGCACATATTTAGTACCATTGGATAGGAAACACTCTGAATTTTCCAAAAGTGTTAACCATTTGTCTGTGAGTGAAACAGAACGCATATGGCAGGCGAAACCCCGAGGAATTTCTGTCCTGGAAAAAGTGATTTTGACACATTGCTCATTTGGAACCCCTCCCTCATGAAAATGACCATATAAGGGCATATGAATGCAGTACCCATCGCTTCCTTTAGATGTCAACAGTCTCGAGACAGTGTAAATTTTCAATTTGGATGAATTAGACCAGAGAAGAAGAGCAAACCAGGAAGTTACCTTTTTATGTAAACAGTACCCAGCGCGCGCTCCCGACAAGGCACGCAGTGTCTTTTTTACCGTCATTATCGATCAGTTTATATTCCGGTTGATTTATAATAGTAAATATACGTAAAAGTGTTCCTAAGGATACATTTAAAACTATGTTTGATTGTTCTTGGACAAGTTTATAGGTATAAGATGAACGGGTTTGCGTCACGTTTCAATGGAGGAGTGGAGGCTGTCGTTTCTGATTATAACGCGCAAACCAAATGGAGATTTATGGATAAAATACATTACTTTTTCTAACAAAAGAACCATGAATTGTCTTCGTTGGACACTTAGGATGACCTCAGCAGAAGTTCTTCAACAGGTAATTGATTTGTTTTCGCTGTGAAATGTGTTATGTGTGTGCCATGATGGCTAATCGATTCATGGCTATGGGAAAAATATGTGAGGTGCTACCCTCAAACAATCAAATGTGCTGCTTTCGCCGTAAAGCCTTTTTGAAATCTGACAACGCTGTGATATTGCCAAGAAACAGAGCTTTTGATGAGTATGGAACACTTGTATATTGGTGGATGTTTAATAATTCAACTTTTGGATTTTGAATTTGGCGCCTTACATTTCACCTGGTAGTGTCGGGATTGGGGCGCTAGCGCCCCAGCAATCCCTGAGAGGTTAAAGAAGAAGTTAAAGACCTAGAGGATGATGGTATGACATGATAAATGAGATGCAGGAGGCTAGTGATGTTATCTCAACGGACAAAGCAAATAAAAATGAACAGAGCTAGAGCAATTAAGGCCTTCACTAAAACAAAAAGAAAGTGCGATTCAGGAGCTTGTTATCGAAAATGGAAATGACACAGACACAAACCAGCAAATGCAAGACACTGCAAATGCAGGGACACGCCACAGTATGGTGCAAAGGGTTCAAGATATGCGGTCAAATAGGTGAACCAGGCCAAAAAGACAGACTCCAGACGTTCTCCAGCCTTGCTCACTAAATTGAAAATGGACTGAATAAAGGGTGTCCAGAGATAGAAATAGTAGATGCAGTGGTAAGAGCTATTGCATCAGAGCTGCAAATACGGACCTATCTGGAAGGGAAGTCAGAGTTGACTCTACCCACACTGAGAAGAAGGCTGCGGTCTCACTACCAAGAGAAGGGTGCAACAGAACTGTATAGCCCACTCAGAGCAGTACAGAGCAGCAAAGAGACCCCACAAAACGTCCTAGTCCATTCCTTTGGATCTGAGACAGAAAATCCTGTTTGGTCTTAAGTATGACACAGCACTGGTCCAGAGCATGTTCATGCAGCTGCTTCTAGAGAAACTGAACACTGCATGTGCTAATGAGACAGAACAAAAGGAAAATGCCTATGCCACAGCGGCCCACCACTGTCCAATCAGCTCAGACTGATGAGGCCCCTGTTGAAAAGAAATGCCCTCCCCAACAGAACACAACAACACTTCCCCCTGACCTGGTGTCAGAGCTAAAAGAACTGAGGTCTGATATGATGGTGTTAAAGAACTTAAGTGCTGAAGTCTCACAAATCAGAGAATCCATTCAAACAACCTGTGTTTAAACTGCAGCAATATCCCCCACCACCAAGTGGAGAACAGGATAACATGACAGTGCATTATCAAGCACAAGGCCCACCGCAGCAGCATTGGCCAGCTCTTGGCCTAGAACAAATGAGAGAAACCATCTTTGTTACATCAACAGTGATATGAACCACTGGTGAGAGAAGTAGCCCAGTTTCAGCTGAGATTTGAACCACTGGTGAGAGAAACAGCACAGTTCCAGCAGAGATATGCACCACAGCGATACTATGCACACGTAAACCGTGCCCGTATGAGAAGGTGCTTCCACTGTCAACAGAGCGAATCAGAGCTGTACTGCCAGCACTGCTACAGCTGTGGGAGCAGCAACCACTTCCTGGCAGGCTGCCGGTTGAGAAGAACAAGACCAAGCAGAGAGGTTCCTTTAAAAACCTCTTAGGGACCCAATCCCGTGAGCAGGATCGTTTTCGGAGCAAACAAACCTCGGCAAATTCAAAATAAAAATTTGTAATATTTAACATTCATGGATATACAAGTGTTGCATATGGTTGCAAAGATTAGTGTCTTGTTAATATAACAGCATTGTCAGATTTCAAAAAGGCTTTACGGCGAAAACACAACATTTGATTGTTTGAGGATAGCACCTCTCATATTTATGCATTAGCATAATTCCATAACCAGCACGGGTCTCACAAAACACATATAAGAGCTAAAATAAATCGCTTACCTTTTGATGATCTTCTGCTGAGGGCAATCCGAAGTGTCCAAGCAAGACAATCCATGGTTCTTTTGTTAGAAAAAGTCATTTATTATATTCATAAATCTCCGTTTGGTTGGCACGTAATGTTCAGAAAATCCACCGTTGAGGCACCCGTTGTACAGTGAAGAAAAAAAATGATACCTATCAACTTTGCCCAAACAAATCAAACATCATTTATAATTTATCGTTATATCTATATTAGCTATTACATTTCACACGGATAATAACCTAAACTATAGAAAAGGTAAATACCGAGCTGCGCGCTCCCGGGTCCCTCGCGCACAAGACAGAAATGATTTCCTGGCTTGTCATACCAAATCTTCTTCTATAAGGCTCTGTTCCATGATAAACGCTTGAAACACTGTCTAAAGACTGTTGACATCTAGTGGAAGCCATAGGTACTGCAATCTGGGAGCTATTTCCCTGGAAATTCAATAAAGAGGCATTCAAAGATTTCCGGACAGAAATCCCTCGGGTTTTTGCCTGCTATATCAGTTCTGTTATACTCACAGACATTATTTTAGCAGTTTTAGAAACTTCAGAGTGTGTCCTATCCAATAGTACTAAGTATGTGCGTATCCTAGTTTCTGGGCCTGAGTGGCCGGCATTTTACTTTGGGCACGTCAGACAGGCGAAAATTCGGAAAATGAGACCCTAGCCCTAAAGAGTTAAACTAAGACAGGTTGCCTCCTGTGGGACAGGGAGATACGGGTCACAAAGACACGTCCCAACACTGTACAACCTGTGGAATGAGAGAAAAGGGCCATGGACTGAAACAGTGCTCTTCCTGTAAGAAAATACTCTACTGTTCGAGAGAAAGTATGATCACTGGGCTGATCACCGACAATAGTGCACACAGAGACCGTACTCCTGTATGAAGGCGAATGTAACAAAAAATACTTCTGCTAAGGGAAACCTGCCTTCTACTGTAACTGCCTTACTAGGAAAACAGTGACTTGTTGAATGCTATCCACAGGGTCAGATAGCTCAAGACTTGTGGGACACTGGCTCTCAGGTGTGTATCATTGATGAACTGTGGAAAGATGTTGAGTGGAAAGAACTGTGGAAAGATGGCTGAGAAGTGTTTCATATATAATTGACTCACCTGACTCACTACAGATAGTTGCTGCCAATGGAATTAACATTATGTAGGTTGGATAGAAGTGACTTTCAAACTGGCCTCAGAGGCAATTGACATTAAATAACTAGTCATCCCAGTGCTTGTGATGAAGGGCAGACATCTATTTTATCCCATTATTGGCTTTAATGTGATTGAGCAAACCGTCAACAACAGTGAACAGTCAAGAGGCACATGCACAGAGCAGTTAAATGAGACAGTAAGAATGGCCTTTCCTAGCCTAAAGAAAAACAATGTCCAGGCTTTCATAGAGCTAGTGAGTGCTGAACAGTTTTACTAGTACCTGGTGAAGACTACAAAAGAGAAGATCAACATACCAAAACGCACCTCTGTTCAGGTTCAATGTCGAGTGCAGACAAAGTCCGTTAAAGAGGACACCACGCTGTTCTTTGAGCCTGATGTAAACCCTCAGTGGGCAGAAGAACTTGAGTTCTGTGAGACTCTAGTAAAGCTGAGAAAAGATGCCTCTCCACATGTCATCATTGATGTTCAGAACGTCACAGACCACGACATCATGTTAACAGGGTGAACTGTAATTGGCACTGTGCAGGAAATAAAGTCAGTCTATCCCACCACCATGCTGGAGAAGTGACATCAACCCCCACCTGTTGACAGAATTCAGACACAGAGTGAAAATACTTATGGGATCCTCCTGTTGATCTGAGCCACCTCAACACACAGCAGAAACAAATTATTCACCAAATGTTGAGAGAGGAATCAAGATCATTTCCCAAATCAGACAAATGATATTGGCTGCATTGAGAATCTGAGCATTTCATTAAAAGAAAGTGATCCTGTTGCACGAACATACCTGTCTGTGCCGAAGCCATTATACAAAGAGATGAAAGACTACTTGCATGACCTGATAGCACAGGGCTGGGTGGAGAAGTCCAAATCTCCTTACTCTTCCCCAGTCGTACACTACCATTTAAGGTTTAGGGTCACTTAGAAATGTCCTCGGTTTTTGAAAAAGAATTTTGGGCTAGTAAACTACATTTTTGTCCGTTAAAATAACATCAAATTGATCAGAAATACAGTGTAGATATTGCTAATGTTGTTGCTAATGTGCAATTATGTTAGCACAGCTGAAAACTGTTCTGATTAAAGAAGCAATAAAACTGGCCTTCTTTAGACTAGTTGAGTATCTGGAGCATCAGCATTTGTGGGTTCGATTACAGGCTCAAAATGGCCAGAAACTTTCTTCTGAAACTCATCAGTCTTTTCTTGTTCTGAGAAATGAAGGCTATTCTATGCGAGAAATTGCCAAGAAACTGAAGATCTCGTACAATGCTGTGTACTACTCCCTTCACAGAACAGCGCAAACTGGCTCTAACCAGAATAGAAAGAGGAGTGGGAGGCCCCGTTGTACAACTGAGCAAGAGACAAGTACAATAGAGTGTCTAGTTTGAGAAACAGATGCCTCACAAGTCCTCAACTGGCAGCTTCATTAAATAGTACCTGCAAAACACCAGTCTCAACGTCAACAGTGAATAGGCGACTCCGGGATGCTGGTACTATTATATATTATATATAATAATAATAGAATCATAATTTGTACCAGTAAGTAATATTATATTAATTTATCTACATGTTAATTACACAATCTGTGTGCTAAATTGATGTCTGATCTGAGTTTGATTGGTTAGGAATTCCTATAGGGGCACAAGTTTACTCATTACAAGTGACTTGAAGCCGAAGCTACATCTCCATGTGATTTCTTTCTATATTTCCCCCTTTCCAGTATGAATGCTATTTCAAATATATTTGTTCATATCAGAATGTTACAGATATTACTGTGTGTTATTTAGTCAGTAGCAAACATGTTTAAAATAATATAAACGTGTTATTTGTATGTTTAGACCACTTGGAAATTAGCCATGAACCGTTTTAGCTTGCTAGAAGGCTGCTTACTTGCACGAGGTGACTTCGTGATCAGATCGTGCACGATGTAGTAACCCCCCAAAATTATAAAAGTGTTAAACTAATCAAAAGATATTTTACATTTTAGATTCTTCAAAGTAGCCACCCTTTGCCTTGATGACAGCTTGACATTCTCTCAACCAGCTTCACTTGGAATGCTTTTCCCACAGTCTTGAAGGAGTTCCCACATATGCTGAGCACTTGTCTGCTGATTTTCCGTCACTCTGCGGTCCAACTCATCCCAAACCATCTCAATTGGATTGAGGTCGGATGATTGTGGAGGCCAGGTCATCTGATGCAGCACTCTATCACTCTCCTTCTTGGTCAAATATCCCTTACACAGTCTGGAGGTGTGTTGGGTCATTGTCCTGTTGAAAAACAGACGATAGTCCCATTAAGCGCAAACCAGATGGGATGGCATATCGCTGCAGAATGCTGTGGTAGCCATGCTTTGAATTCTAAATTAATCACTGACAGTGTCACCAGCAAAGGACCCCCACACCATCACACCTCTCCTCCATGCTTCACGGTGGGAACCACAAATGCGGAGATCATCCGCTCACGTACTCTGCGTCTCACAAAGACACGGAGGTAGGAACCAAAAATCGCACATTTAGATTAATCAGACCAAATGACAGATTTCCACCCGTCTAATGTCCTAATGTCCACATAAGTCACTGGCTTTATCAATAAGTGCATCGAGGACGACGTCCCCACAGTGACTGTATGCACATACCCCAACCAGAAGCCATGGATTACAGGCAACATTCGCACTGAGCTAAAGGGTAGAGCTGCTTTAAGCAGACCACCATAGTCCCTGTGCCCAAGAACACAAAGGCAACCTGCCTAAACGACTACAAACCCGTAGCACTCACGTCCGTAGCCATGAAGTGCTTTGAAAGGTTGGTAATGGCTCACATCAACAACATTATCCCAGAAACCTAGACTCCCCCTCAATTTGCATACCGCCCAAACAGATCAACAGATGATGCAATCTCTATTGCACTCCACACTGCCCTTTCCCACCTGGACAAAAGGAACACTTATGTGAGAATGCTATTCATTGACTACAGCTCAGTGTTCAACATCATAGTACCCTCAAAGCTGTGAAGCATTTATTTGGGCTGCAATTTCTGAGGTTGGTAACTCTAATGAACTTATTCTCTGCAGCAGAGGTAACTCTGGGTCTTCCTTTCCTGTGGCGGTCCTCATGAGAGCCAGTTTCATCATAGCGGTTGATGGTTTTTGTGACTGCACTTGAAGAAACTTAATAAGTTCTTGACATTTTGAATATTGACTGACCTTCATGTCTTAAAGTAATGATGGACTGTTGTTTCTCTTTGCTTTTTTGAGCTGTTCTTGCCATAATATGGACTCTGTATTTTACCAAATAGGGCTATCTTCTGTATACCACCCCTACCTTGTCACAACACAACTGATTGCCTCAAATGCGTTAAGAAGGAAAGAAATTCCACAAATTAACTTTTAACAAGGCACACCTGTTAATTGAAATGCATTCCAGGTGACTACCTCATGAAGCTGGTAGAGAGAATGCCAACAGTGTGCAAAGCAGTCATCAAGGCAAAGGGTGGCTACTTTGAAGAATCTCAAACATAAAATATATTTAGATTTGTTTAACACTTTTTTGTTTACTACATGATTCCATATGTGTTATTTAATAGTTTGGATGTCTTCACTATTATTCTAGAATGTAGAAAATAGAACAAATAAAGAAAAACCCTGGAATGAGTAGGTGTGTTCAAACTTCTGACTGGTACTGTAAATTGTTGATGATTGTATATGAAAAACAAGTGACTTGAAGCCGTAGCTACGTCTCCGTGTGATTTATTTCTACATTTCCCCCTTTCAGGAGTATAACACAAGCTCCCTCAACAATGCAGTACAAATATCATTATCAATAATAATCAAAAGTCAAATAAAAAAATAACAAGTAAGTTGAGGAAAAGTTGTATGCATTGTGGCGTGTAGCAGGTCAGCCACCAGGGGGAGACTCGTCGAGGCCTGGTGACAGACGGAGTATACATCACGAGGTGATGGCTCCATCTGATGGTCTCGACGGGTTCTCCGGCCAGGACTAATTGGGGCTGATTGGGAGTTTGTGAGTAATCAAGGGCTGATTGCTCACCAGCTGTACAAGTCCCATAAAGCTGCCAGAAGGGCAGCACACAGGAGAGGACTGGGGGAAGAAAGGACTCCCGTATGGTTGTGGATGGTTACAGAGGTAACAGGAGTGAGTTACGTTTTTGATCCCCATAGGATACAGCAAGACCTGGAGCCCAGAAGACGGTATCCCGGAGAGGGTCTCATGGGGGAGACCTATTCTTTTCTTATTATTTTTATTATTAACTATTAACTATTAACTATTATTTTTAAATAAACACCCTTGAAACTGAGCTAATCCTTCTCTGTCCGTGTCTGATCTGGGTAAACGTCTTGACCAAACCCCCTGGTCTGCCGCAGCATAGTAATAAAACTGATATGTATACCATAGTATAAATTATGAATGTGCGGTCAAGTATGATTGTATTTACAATATAAAGTGTATAGTGTCTTGGTGACTTTATTGTCCTACAAGTGGAAGATTTTTTGTACAACTCACACACCCCTCCACCCCACACCTCCCCATAGGAGGAAGCTACATGATCAAATATACCAGGGAAATCCCAACATTTTATAAATGTATTCAATCAGATCCACTTTAGCCGACATCCGCATAGCAGTTGTTTTGGCGGTGTCGGAGGTGGAACTGCGTTAAGAGCTGTCAAATCCACAAGCGGTTCCTGGCATTATCCATAATGTGGACATTGCCATTAGCTGCATGGAGTCGTATTATGAGAAATCCTGTGCAGCCTTGTTTACAAGTTTGAACACTGAACTTCTAACGCAAGTGGGACGGGTGTGGCTTCGTGACAATGATCAAGCAACTGCTCACCGATTTGACAGCTAACACTTGATCTGATTGAATCTAGGCCTTAATCAACCACAACATCAAGAGTTACGGTACATGTATCTGTTTATCAAAGTTAGCTGGCTAACTTAATAATCCTGCTTTCTGGAATACCTCACACTCTTAGAAAAAAAGTGTTCAAAAAGGGTTCTGCGGCTGTCCCCATAGGAGAACCCTTTTTGGTTCCAGGTAGAACTCTTTTGGGTTATTCCTGGAACCAGAAAGGTTCTACCTGGAATCAAAATATATTTTTCAAAGGGTTCTCCTATGGGGACAGCCGAAGAACAGTTTTGGGTCTAGAGAGGGATGAGAGGGGACCACACCTTATTAAACGATGTCTTCTTGACATGATAGTAATGGACTCAAGGCCTCAGAGCCTCCAAGTTGCTCTCCCCCAAAACACACTATTGATTGCCTGACACCACGCTTATCTCTGCCATTTTCCAGTGAGGCGTGTTGCCCTTTGATATGGTGTTTTCCAAAGTGTCAAAAGTGGGTTAACGTCCCTGTCTGTCTCTCTCACCTTGTTCTCTGGGTGTGTTCCAATAATAGCTCCTTTCTCCTATACTTGTTCACTACCTCCCACAAATCTAAAAGCATTGCATTGGTGGAGGGAAGTAAACATGTGCACACTTTGGGAGGAAGGAGAGATAATTGGGACATAGCCTCTTTCTTTATTTTCCTCTATTTTATTCTCTCTCTTCTGTCTCTCGTTCTGAAAACATCTCTACACAGTTCTTTTGATATTACGGTCATGTAGTTGATAGAAGAAAACCCTACCGCTCGTATTGCAATTCTAATACCAAGGTTATTTTAGCTAGGCTAAATAATAATAAGCATAGTGCAGTATCTCCATTGATTTGTTAATTGAGGCAATTGTTATGATGAATTATGAAATAGAATTGTATAAACTGGATATGGCATTGAGGGAAATGACCCTCAGTGGTTTAAAAGAAGAGGCATCTTCAGATCAATAGGTTTATATAAAAAAAATGGTATTAGAATCCACGCAGGAAAACAAACTTTTAGTTTTTTTCTTGATTCTTAAGGCCGGATTACCCAGAATTTTCTGTTAACTGTAAGCATAATATGGTGCTGAACTTCTGTATAAATCCTCATTTTGCCAACTTCATGGTGACTAAAAATACAATTGTGAGGATATAGATGTTATCAAATCAGTAGAAAAGGTATGAAATAATTACATTTAATTCCGAACGATTTGTGCATGCATAACCATGAATGTTTGTTGTATTTGCAACCATTACATTAGAGTACATTATACTATATGTGGTTTATCATTCCACTTCTATGTTGCTTTTGCATCTCATTTGAGGATTACTCACAGGCAATGGCAGTACACTTAGTATACAGTAAGTAGAAATAGTGACAATAGCAGTGGTTGCTATGACACCCCCACCACCTCCTTACAACCCTACACTGAAAAAAATAAGGTTCTTAACTGGTTCTTCCTTGGCTCTTGCCCGATAAAGAACCTTTGAATTAAGTGAGGGGTTCTTGATGTGGTATCTACAGTTCTTGATTATTATGGAAGCCTGCAGATGTGTCCCTTTCATATCACACATAAAATTGTCCAGTGTTAACGAGTGTTGATTTTTTGTGTAACATATCTAGTGTTTATTCTGGAGTTAATTTAACACTGTACATAGTTAAATGAACACTCAGTGGTGTAAAAGATCCCCAGTGTGAAACCAAAACCAAGCCCATCATTATCATATTTCCCAGCATGCTTTATTGCAGGTTAATGTTTAGAATTGTTTGTTTCAATATTTATTTTTTGCATTTACATTGATTGATTCATATTATGCTACTCAAATATAAATAACATATGTTTTTCTAAACTATTACAATCTGTTACTTGGACTTGCACCCATTACTGAAATGGTTGTTCTGGTTTTGTCGGTTTAGGTAGTCTCATATCTTAGTCTTCCCAACCCTGGCATTCATTCTGAATGCAGGTTGCTGGTAAATAGAAATTCAAAATGTTTGATATCCTCACTTTGGCCAGATTCCAATAGGAAGTACACATCACTTTGCAAGCCAGCATAATGAAATTTGCAGGCCTGATGTGGCCTGTAAACTATGAGTTTTAGTCCACTGTATTAGGGTAAAACTAGGTCCTCAAAATAAGGCCTTATGAAATATGTATTGTGTTGAAGATGAAACATTTTATGACAACACATTCACTTAGAATCTAATGGTGAAGGCCACACGATTGACAATGAATGCAACAACCTTGTCTCTGTCACTAGCAAACAGTCATGGGTGGCACTGGTAACTTTAGAATTCACTCGAAAGGAGTGAATTTTCTGTAAGTCTTCACAAGGTTTTCACACACTGTTGCTGGTATTTTGGCCCATTCCTCCATGCAGATCTCCTCTAGAGCAGTGATGTTTTGGGGCTGTCGCTGGGCAACACGGACTTTGAACTCCCTCCAAAGATTTTCTATGGGGTTGAGATCTGGAGACTGGCTAGGCCACTCCAGGATCTTGAAATGCTTCTTACGAAGCCACTCCTTCATTGCCCGGGCGGTGTGTTTGGGATCATTGTCATGCTGAAAGACCCAGCCACGTTTCATCTTCAATGCCCTTGCTGATGGAAGGAGGTTTTCACTCAAAATCTCACGATACATGGCCCCATTCATTCTTTCCTTTACACGGATCAGTCGTCCTGGTCCCTTTGCAGAAAAACAGCCCCAAAGCATGATGTTTCCACCCCCATGCTTCACAGTAGGTATGGTGTTCTTTGCATGCAACTCAGCATTCTTTGTCCTCCAAACACGACGAGTTATTTTGGTTACATTCTCCCAATCCTCATCTGGATCATCCAAATGCTCTCTAGCAAACTTCAGACGGGCCTGAACATGTACTGGCTTAAGCAGGGGGACACGTCTGGCACTGCAGGATTTGAGTCCCTGAAGGCGTAGTGTGTTACTGATGGTAGGCTTTGTTACTTTGGTCCCAGCTCTCTGCAGGTCATTCACTAGGTCCCCCCGTGTGGTTCTGGGAGTTTTGCTCACCGTTCTTGTGATCATTTTGACCCCACGGGTGAGATCTTGCGTGGAGCCCCAGATCGAGGAAGATTATCAGTGGTCTTGTATGTCTTCCATTTCCTAATAATTGCTCCCACAGTTGATTTCTTCAAACCAAGCTGCTTACCTATTGCAGATTCAGTCTTCCCAACCTGGTGCAGGTCTACAATTTTGTTTCTGGTGTCCTTTGACAGCTCTTTGGTCTTGGCCATAGTGGAGTTTGGAGTGTGACTGTTTGAGGTTGTGGACAGGTGTCTTTTATACTGATAACAAGTTCAAACAGGTGCCATTAATACAGGTAATGAGTGGAGGACAGAGGAGCCTCTAAAAGAAGAAGTTACAGGTCTGTGAGAGCCAAAAATCTTGCTTGTTTGTTTGTGACCAAATACTTATTTTCCACCATAATTTGCAAATAAATTCATTAAAAATCCTACAATGTGATTTTCTGGATTTTTTTCCCTCATTTTGTCTGTCATAGTTGAAGTGTACCTATGATGAAAATTACAGGCCTCTCTCATCTTTTTAAGTGAGAGAACTTGCACAATTGGTGGCTGACTAAATACTTTTTTTCCCCACTGTACCTACAGTTGAAGTCAGAGGTTTACATACACCTAGGTTGGAGACATTAAAACATTAATGTCTCCATTACATGTTTTAACCACTCCACAAATTTCTTGTTAACAAACTATAGTTTTGGCAAGTCGGTTAGGACATCTACTTTGTGCATGACACAAGTAATTTTTCCACATATAGTAACTCACTGTATCACAATTCCAGTGGGTCAGAAATTTACATACACTAAGTTGACTGTGCCTTTAAACAGCTTGGAAAATTCCAGAAAATGAAGAAGCTTAGAAGCTTCTGATAGGCTAATTGACATCACTTGAGTCAATTGGAGGTGTACCTGTGGATGTATTTCAAGGCCTACCTTCAAACTCAGTGCCTCTTTGCTTGACATCATGGGAAAATCCAAAGAAATCAGCCAAGACCTCAGAAAAAATATTGTAGACCTCCACAACTCTGGTTCATCATTAGGAGCAATTTCCAAACGACTGAAGCTACCACGTTCATCTGTACAAACAATAGTACGTGAGTATAAACACCATGGGACCACACAGCCGTCATACCGCTCATGAAGGAGACTCGTTCAATCTCAGAACAACAGCAAATGATCTTGTGAAAATGCTGGAGGAAACAGGTACAAAAGTATCTATAGCCACAGTAAAACGAGTCCTATATCGACATAACCCGAAAGGCCGCTCTGCAAGGAAGAAGCCACTGCTCCAAAACTGCCATAAAAAATCCAGACTACGGTTTGCAACTGCACATGGGGACAAAGGTTGTACTTTTTGGAGAAATGTCCTCTGGTCTGATGAAAAAAAAAATAGAACTGTTTGGCTATAATGATCATGTTCTGTTATAATCTGTACCCGGCACAGCCAGAAGAGGACTGGTCACCCCTCACAGCCTGGTTCCTCTCTAAGTTTCTTCCTAGGTTCTTGCCTTTCTAGGGAGTTTTTCCTAACCACCGTGCTTTTACACCGGCATTGCTTGCTCTTTGGGGTTTTAGGCTGGGTTTCTGTACAGCACTCTCTGACATCAGCTGATGTAAGAAGGGCTTTATAAATACATTTGATTGATTGATTGATTATTATGTTTGGAGGAAAAAGGGGGAAGCTTGCAAGCCCAAGAACACCATCCCAACTGTGAAGCACGGGGGTGGCAGCATCATGTTGTGGGAGTGCTTTGCTGCAGTAGGGACTGGTGCACTTCACAAAATAGATGGCATCATGAGGCAGGAAAATTATGTGGATATATTGAAGCAACATCTCAAGACATCAGTCAGGAAGTTAAAGCTTGGTCGCAAATGGGTCTTCCAAATGGACAATGACCCCAAGCATACTTCCAAAGTTGTGGCAAACTGGCTTAAGGACAACAAAGTCAATGTATTGGAGTGGCCATGACAAAGCCCTGACCTCAATCCTATAGAAAATGTGTGGACAGAACTGCAAGGAGGCCTACAAACCTGACTCAGTTACACCAGCTCTGTCAGGAGGAATGGGACAAAATTCACCCAACTTATTGTGAGAAGCTTGTGGAAGGCTACCCGAAACGTTTTACCCAAGTTCAACAATTTAAAGGCAATGCTACCAAATACTAATTGAATGTATGTAAACTTCTGACCGATTGGGAATGTGATGAAAGAAATAAAATCTGAAATAAATAATTCTCTCTACTATTATTCTGACATTTCACATTTTTTGTCATGACTTCCACCGAAGTCTGTCCCTCTCCTTGCTCTGGGCAACGTTCCGCGGTCGACGTCACCGGTTTTCTAGCCAATCCACTTTTCATTTTTCTATTGTTTTTGTCTTGTTTCACACACCGGTTTCAATCCCACAATTACTTGTTCATTATTTAACCCTCTGTTCCCCCATGGTTGTTTGTGAGTAATTGTTTGTTGGTGATTACGGTCCGTTATTGTGGGCTCGTTTTATTTAGTTGTATTTGTATTATATTTGAGTAAATACATAAATTACTCATATCTGCTGTCCTGCGCCTGACTCCTCTACACCAGCTACACACAGGATCTTTCACAGAATTACTCAACCTTTTCTATGGAGTCAGCAGGAGCAGACAAACTCCCTGTGGCGGTAGAGGAACGTGTCCATCAGCACGCGACCATGTTACAACATCTGGGCACCGCCATGGATCGCGTGCTGCAGACGATGGACCGAATGGAGAGAGAAATAGGTATCCAGCGCCTCCACCAGCCCCACTACAGCAGGTCCCACTGTACACCCCTCCTTCACCCGGTTCCAGCGGGATTCGGGCTCTCACTCCCGAGAGAGTATGATGGGACGGCTGCCGGATGCCAGGGGTTCTTACTCCAGCTGGAGCTCTACCTGGCGACCGTCCACCGGGCTCCTTCGGGACGTGAGAGTGTGTCCGCCCTCGTCTCCTGCCTCTCAGGCAAAGCCCTGGAATGGGCCAACGCCGTATGGAGTGAAGGAGACGCGCTGTTGGACCATTACGCAGAGTTCACACGTCGCTTTCGGGCAGTTTCCGACCACCCGCCTGAGGGTCGAGCGGCGGGTGAACGTCTGTTCCATCTGAGGCAGGGGACGAGGAGCGTGCAGGATTTCGCTTTGGCCTTCCGGACACTGGCCGCCAGCGCGGGATGGAATGACAGGGCCCTGATTGATCACTATCGGTGCAGTCTGCGTGAGGACGTCCGTCGGGAGTTGGCCTGCCGAGACACCATCTACACGTTGGATCAGCTGGTGGACCTGTCCATCCGGCTGGACAATCTGCTGGCTACCCGCGGACATTCGGATCGGGGCCTGTTAGTTCCATCCCCGAGCACCTCCGCTCCGACGGCCATGGAGCTGGGAGGTGCTGCACTTAGGGCGACCGGAGGAGGGGCCATTCCCTGCACCATTTGTGGCCGTAGAGAGCACACTGCTGGTCGGTGCTGGGGGGGTTCCTCAGGGAGTCGAGGCAGCAGGCAGGGCACTATCGTGTCACCCCAGGTGAGTCAGCACCAGGCTCACCCAGAGCCCACTGTTGCGCACATGTATGTGTTTATAACATTTCCTGAGTTTTCCCCGCATTCCCAGCATAAGGCGCTCATAGATTCAGGCGCAGCTGGGAATTTTATTGATCGTTCATTTGCCCATAGTTTAGGGATCCCCATTGTTCCTGTGAATGTACCCTTTCCTGTGCACGCCCTAGATAGTCGACCCTTAGGGTCGGGGCTGATTAGGGAGGCTACCGCTCCACTAAGCATGGTTACGCAGGAGGGTCACAGGGAGAGAATAAGTCTCTTACTTATTGATTCTCCTGCATTTCCCGTGGTGCTGGGTCCACCCTGGTTGGCCTGTCATGACCCCACTATTTCGTGTCAACAGAGGGCTCTCAAGGGCTGGTCACGAAAGTGCTCAGGGAGGTGTGTAGGGGTTTCCATCGGTGCGACTACGGTGGAAAGTCCATACAAGGTATCCACCATGCGCATCCCCTCTGAATATGCCGATTTGGCTCTCGCCTTCTGTAAGAAGAGGGCGACTAAATTACCACCCCATCGACATGGGGATTGTGCGATAAATCTCCTGGTAGACGCAGCACTTCCCAGGAGTCACGTGAATCCTCTGTCCCAGGAGGAGATGGCGGCTATGGAAACATATGTCTCCGAATCCCTGGGGCAGGGATACATTTGGCCCTCCACTTCACCTGCCTCCTCGAGTTTCTTTTTTGTGAAGAAGAAGGATGGAGGTCTGCGCCAGGTGTATTGACTATCGGGGTATCAATCAAATCAGCTACCCGCTGCCTCTCATAGCCAGTGCGATTGAGTCAATGCACGGGGCGCGCTTCTTCACAAAATTGGATCTCAGGAGTGCTAACAACCTGGTGCGTATCCGGGGAGGGGGACAAGTGGAAGACGGCATTTAGTACCACCTCCGGGCACTATGAGTACCTCGTCATGCCGTATGGGTTGATGAATGCTCCATCAGTCTTCCAGGCCTTTGTTGACAAGATTTTCCGGGACCTGCACGGGCAGGGTGTAGTGGTGTATATCGACGACATTCTGATATACTCCGCTACACGCGCCGAGCATGTGTCCCTGTTGGAGCATGACCTGTACGTCAAGGCTGAGAAATGTCTGTTCTTCCAACAGTCCGTCTCTTTCCTAGGGTACCGCATTTCCACATCAGGGGTGGAGATGGAGAGTGACCGCATTTCAGCCGTGCGTAATTGGCCGACTACCACCACTGTTAAGGAAGTGCAGCGGTTCCTAGGGTTTGCCAATAAGGTTTATCCGGGGCTTTGGTCAGGTAGCGGCTCCAATTACCTCACTGCTGAAGGGGGGACCGTTGCGACTGCAGTGGTCGGCTGAGGCGGACAGGGCTTTTGGTCACCTGAAGGCTCTGTTTACCTCGGCTCCCATGCTGGCTCATCCGGATCCCTCTTTGGCGTTCATAGTGGAGGTGGACGCGTCCGAGGCTGGTATATCCTCTGAGGTGCGGGAGGTTCCTCCGCCCCCTCTGGACATTGAGGGGGCCCCGGCGTATACTGTTCGAGCCGTCCTGGACTCGAGGCGTCGGAGAAGGGGCCTTCAGTACCTCGTGGAGTGGGAGGGGTACGGTCCGGAGGAGAGATGCTGGGTTCCGGTGGAGGACGTTCTGGACCCTTCGTTGCTGCGGGGGGGTTCCACCGTCTCCATCCGGATCACCCTGCACCTCGTCCTCCGGGCCGTCCCAGAGGCCGATGTCGCGCCGCCGTCTGGTACTGTCACGACTTCCACCGAAGTCGGTCCCTCACCGGTTTTCTTGCCATCCCCGATCTACTTTTCATTTTTCCATTGTTTTTGTCTTGTTTTACACACCTAGTTTCAATCCCACAATTACTTGTTCATTATTTAACCCTCTGTTCCCCCATGGTTGTTTGTGAGTAACTGTTTGTTGGTGATTACGGTCCGTTATTGTGGGCTCGTTTTATTAAGTTGTATTTGTATTATATTTGAGTAAATACGTTCATTACTCATATCTGCTGTCCTGCGCCTGACTCCTCTACACCAGCTACACACAATCTTTCACATTCTTAAAATAAAGTGGTGATCCTAACTGACCTAAGACAGGGAATAAATTTTTACTAGGATTAAATGTCAATAATTGTGAAAAACGGAGTTTAAATGTATTTGGCTAAGGTGTATGTAAACTTCCGACTTCAATTGTACATATTGTACAAGCACACATCTGTGACCGAAGGATCAACCAAATTGTATGTGACCTGATCAGTCATATACATTTTTATGTTCCTGTCTCCCGTTGCTAGTATCCTCACACAACCTCTAAAACTATGTACAGTACCCCCCCAAAAAAAACAGCCTAATACTGTAAAAATATTGGGCAGTTTGTGAAATTCCTCGATCTCTGGCATCTAATTGTACACCTCATTGGGAAATCGCTAAGCTACTCATTCCTTTGTGAACACTCTGTTTCTCAGAGAGTTCTGCAAGAATGCTCCGTGACGTTTGTATTTGTTTCTCTCTCTTGCAGTTCTCGCTCTTTTTTTGCTCACTCACTCTCTGTGTATCCCTCCCCCTACCATCCCCCTCTCTGCATCTCCCCCCCTTGGTGTATCTCTCTCTCTCTCTCCGTCTCTGTGCATCCCTCTACCCATCTCCCCACCCCTGTACCCATCTCATAGTGGCAGAAATAAACAAGACTTATGGAGTTGGTCTGTGCAGAGGAATACATATTCCAGGTTTAGTTTGCTATGCAAGGCTCTGGAATTTTCATTACACCCGAAGCACAACAACAACGACAACAACAACCGCACAGGCACGTGGCCTATTACAAATGTGTTTACAAACCGCCGCCCGAATGCAGAAATGGAAAAGGGATGGTGGGGGAATGCAAACACAGGGCCAAAAGGGTTGGTGGGAAGAAGAAATTGCCATGATTCCTAACATTTCCTGTATCTTGTTATGCATTAAATTGCAACCAGATGTGGCCTCAGTCTTGCTTTCTTCTTTTCTATCTCTCAATTCAAAGGGCATTATTGGCATGAGAAACATATGTTTACATTGCCAAAGCAAATGGAATAGACAATTAACAGAAGGGAAATAAACAATGGAAGCATTATAACATTTTTTTTTTTTTAAGAATATAGACATGTTCTTATTGGCTATGTACAAGTAGGTGAAGTATGAAAGGGAAAATAAATAAACAGAGAAATATAGGTTATATTTACAATGTTGTTTGTGCTCCACTGGTTGCCCTTTTCTCATGACAATAGGCCACAAATCTTGCTGCTGTGATTGCACACTGCGGTATTTCGCCTAACATATATGGAAGTTTATCAATGTTTGATTTGTTTTCAAATTCTTTGTGATCTGTGGGAAATATGTGTCTCTCATGTGGTCATACATTTGGCAGGATGTTAGGAAGTGCAGCTCAGTTTCTACCTCAATTTGTGGGCAGTGTGCACATGTCTACAGTACTTCTCTCTCTCGCTCTCTCTTTCACACACAATTAAAATGGCCAAGTTGTATTTAGCTCTCTCGCTTCTTATAATCCTGGTAGTTTTTGGAAAACTACAATGTCTAGGTTAATTTCTGTGCGACAGTATAGCATGGGCGACCTAACTGCACCGTCTTGCTGTCTTTCTGAGTTAATTGCCGTGTGGGAAAGCATCCAAATAGTCCATTAACACGTAATGTGTGTAAATTGTCCTTGCATAACAAACTAGGGTTTTGTTCATTAGGTGGCAAATGGGAGAAAACGGACTGAAAAAGGGAGGGACTACCTGGACTCATTTTTTTATGTTTTCCATTGTGATCCCTAATGAACATGGCCCATCTGTTAAAGCCAGCCAACAGGGTCGTATTCATTAAGCCCCAAACAGAAGAAAATCGACTGATACAAGAAGGCACTACCTGGACTTATTCAGTAAGAAACACACATCTTTGTTTTCTGTTGCAAAACATTTTCAAACTTATGAAAAGGCAAAAGGTTTTGATGCTGATAGGCTGCTGTAAGGGAATGTAGGACTATTACTGTCCATTTTAGGACAGCCTCAGGACAGCCTGCTGGTTGGGTTGAATACTAATATGTGTACTGCTTGTTTAAGGTCTCGCCTGGATAGTGGATAGATAGACTACCGTTCTGACAGCAGCAACCTTTTTCCTCAACTTTGCCTGAAGCTGGCCACCTGGATGGTATTTCGCATTGCAGAGCAGCCCCCTGAAAAACGTTGATGCCGTGTTTCTTCGGGTAACGCTGCCAAAGAACTGCCCTTACTGGTCCAATGTTAATTGGCCATCCTGTTCCCCCTTCCCTCCATTGCTCCCTTTCTTCATCCTCCCATCCCTTTCTCCCTCTCACTGTCCTCATTCCCACCAAGCTTTGAAGATGTCTCCTCAGGAAGCGCAAAGGTTTACTCCCTCCCTTTTTCTCTCTCCCTCTCTCCCTCTGTTTTATTTTTCTCTATTTCTATCTCCATCTCTCTCTGTGGTGGTACTTTTCAAAGGGCCTTGTACTTACATATGTAGGATCTTAATTTGATCACCATGTTGCAGGAAATTTCCTGCAATGCAGAACATTTAAAACTTGTAGTGTATTTGAGGTTTAAAAAGGCTTCTGAAGTTCCACTTTGAAATTCCAGACTTGATTTTCCCTTAAGAAAAATGTATCAACCCCTACAAAAATGTTTATTAATTATAATCAACATAATAATTTGCATTTCCTGTTGCTGCAGGATTATTTTCATGCTGCTAGCAAACTCAAACGGGCTCAAATTAAATATCCTACATCTGTACAGACCTAACATGGGGTTGGGGGAGCGAGCCGAGGATTTAAACTGCTCGGATTAGCTTCTGTTCCTTAAAACTTCTTGGGCATGGGTGCATGAGGTGACCGTTTTGGAGAGCCTGGCGTGCCCAAAGTAAAATGCCTCCCATTTAGGCCCAGAAAATAGGATATGCATATATTTAGTACCATTGGATAGGAAACACTCTGAATTTTCCAAAACTGTTAACCATTTGTCAGTGAGTGAATCAGAACGCATATAGCAGGCAAAACCCTGAGGAATCTCTGTCCTGGAAAAAGTGATTTTGACACATTGCTCATTTGGGAACCCCTCCCTATTGAAAATGACCATATATAGGCATATGAATGCAGTACACGTTGCTTCCTTTAGATGTCAACAGCCTCGAGACGGTGTTTCCCTCCATTTTGGATGAATTTAGAGCAGAGAAAAACAGCAAACAATGAAGACCCCTCTTTCTGAAAAAAGTTCCCGTGGCGCGCGCACGAGAAGTCACGGAGTGTCTTATATTTAGTTTATCAGTTTATATTCCGGCTGATTTATAATAGTAAATATACGTAAAAGTGTTCCTAAGGATACATTTAAAACTATGTTTGATTGTTCTTGGACAAGTTTATAGGTATAATTTGAACGAGTTCGCGCCGCGTTTCAATGGAGTAGTGGAAGCTGTCGTTTCTGATTATAACGCGCAAACCAAATGGAGGATTTATGGATAAAAGACGTTACTTTTTCTAACAAAAGAACCATGGATTGTCTTCGTTGGACACTTAGGATGACCTCAGCAGAAGTTCTTCAACAGGTAATTGATTTGTCATATGGTTTTATTGCTCCAAGTCCCCCCTTCCACTCCCTTTCTCTCTCCCCTCCGCCCCTCCCACTGCCCCAACTGCTCACTTATAATGGCCTCTGCAATTGACATTTTCCCTAAAGGTACAGTACTTCGTTTTTGGTTTCTTACTTCCGATTAAATAATTGATCTATCAGTTGTTTCATTTTGTCCATAAGTGCTTTCTTTTTAGACAGGTTGTCGCGTTTCCCCAGGTCAAGGCATGCATCTACATCTTGGACAGTTTTGCTGCTTTCATCTTTGTCCCGTTTTTACCCGCAATGCTTTCAGAAAAATGTGGAAATTGTTCTCGGAGGAGGGCTGGCAGAGTTTAGCTAGTCCATTAGGCTTTAATACATAACTTACTTTCCTTAGATCCTCATTTAAGAATATTTACATGGTACTTTACAAGCTGACAGCCAGACTGTTTGGCAAGTGACTTCACTATTCCTGTCATCACTTGATAAATACTATCTAGAAATGTGTGGAAACTTGCCAACACGAGTAGCACTCACACTCACACTTGTAATATTGCACAGTGTTGTTTCTCCACTGTAAACTACTTAATTTGGCCTAACGGGCCTAGCATAAATCACAGGTGAGCCCGATACACAGTATGTTCAATATAAATATATGTATTACATTGTAATAGCTAATTTATAACTGTATTAGACTTAATTACAGGCATAAGCTGAGCCAGAATGCATCATTAACCCCCGTAGCTAAGTTGGCTTGCTTTTGTGACATTGTGCTGTTTGTATACAGTATGTTTTACATTAAAAAACAAAATTATCCCATTTTCTGATATTTGGATAAAACCATTTCATAATAAATGACCCAAGCATGAAATTACTGTAGCTTGTACAGTACATTGACAAAGTTGATCATAAAGTTACTGGTTCCCTTTTTTTTAACCTTCATTTGACTAGTCAAGTCATTTAACTAAGAACAAATTCAGGAGGCAGGCATTACTTCTGGCATTATGCAACGTCACGTAATGCCGGACATTTTATACACCAATGGTAGCTTTTCATAATCTTAACTAATTTAAATATGTAACGCCTTAACTTTCATCACATGTGCGCATCATACGGCTTTGTTTACAGAACGTGGCAGAACGATACTGGTAACTAACCCCTTTTCATCTGTGACTTTTAACTAGCAAGCTACTTTCCAGCATGCCGGAAAAAGTGCACTGTCTTGTGACTGGATGCCATTGTGTGGGGCCGAAGTGGGACAGGGGGAGCAGGTAGCTGACTAGTGGTGACTATTCAGCAGCGTGATGGTCTGGGGTTAGAAGTTATTGTGTCTGAGTGATGGAAATGGGGAGAACAGGCTATGGCTCGGGTGGCTGGGGTCTCTGATCTTTTCCTGCGACACCTGGCTTCGTACAGTGAGGGAAAAAATATTTGATCCCCTGCTGATTTTGTACGTTTGCCCACTGACGAAGAAATTATCAGTCTACAATTTTAAGAGAGACAGAATAACAACAAAAAAATCCAGAAAAACACATGTTATAAAATGATTTGCATTTTAATGAGGGAAATAAGTATTTGACCCCCTCTCAATCAGAAAGATTTCTGGCTCCCAGGTGTCTTTTATACAGGTAACAAGCTGAGATTAGGAGCACACTCTTAAAGGGAGTGCTCCTAATCTCATCTTGTTACCTTTATAAAAGACACCTGTCCACAGAAGCAATCAAACAATCAGATTCCAAACTCTCCACCATGGCCAAGACCAAAGAGCTCTCCAAGGATGTTAGGGACAAGATTGTAGACCTAAACAAGGCTGGAATGGGCTACCAGACCATCGCCAAGCAGCTTGTTGAGAAGGTGACAACAGTTGGTGCGATTATTCGCAAATGGAAGAAACACAAAATAACTGTCAATCTCCCTCGGCCTGGGGCTCCATGCAAGATCTCACCTCGTGGAGTTACAATGATCATGAGAACCATGAGGAATCAGCCCAGAACTACACGGGAGGATCTTGTCAATGATCTCAAGGCAGCTGGGACCATAGTCACCAAGAAAACAATTGGTAACACACTACGCCGTGAAGGACTGAAATCCTGCAACGCCCGCAAGGTCCCCCTGCTCAAGAAAGCACATTTACATGCCCGTCTGAAGTTTGCCAATAAACATCTGAATGATTCAGAGGACAACTGGGTGAAAGTGTTGTGGTCAGATGAGACCAAAATGGAGCTCTTTGGCATCAACTCAACTCTCCGTGTTTGGAGGAGGAGGAATGCTGCCTATAACCCCAACAACACCATCCCCACCGTCAAACATGGAGGTGGAAACATTATGCTTTGGGGGTGTTTTTCTGCTAAGGGGACAGGACAACTTCACCGCATCAAAGGGACGATGGACGGGGCCATGTACCGTCAAATCTTGGGTGAGAACCTCCTTCCCTCAGCCAGGGCATTGAAAATGGGTCGTGGATGGGTATTCCAGCATGACAATGACCCAAAACACACGGCCAAGGCAACAAAGGAGTGGCTCAAGAAGAAGCACATTAAGGTCCTGGAGTGGCCTAGCCAGTCTCCAGACCTTAATCCCATAGACAATCTGTGGAGGGAGCTGAAGGTTCGAGTTGCCAAACGTTAGCCTCGAAACCTTAATGACTTGGAGAAGATCTGCAAAGAGGAGTGGGACAAAATCCCTCCTGAGATGTGTGCAAACCTGGTGGCCAACTACAAGAAACGTCTGACCTCTGTGATTGCCAACAAGGGTTTTGCCACCAAGTACTAAGTCATGTTTTTGCAGAGGGGTCAAATACTTATTTCCCTCATTAAAATGCAAATCAAATTATAACATTTTTCACATGCGTTTTTCTGGATTTTTTTGTTGTTATTCTGTCTCTCACTGTTCAAATAAACCTACCATTAAAATTATAGACTGATCATTTCTTTGTCAGTGGGCAAACGTACAAAATCAGCAGGGGATCAAAAACTTTTTTCCCTCACTGTAGGTGTCCTGGATGGCAGGCAGTGTGCACCCAGTGGTGCGTTCTGCTAAGCGTACCACCCTCTGTAGTGCTTTGAGGTCCACGGCGGTAGGGTTGCCGTACCAGGCTGTGATGCAGCCCGACAGTATGCTCTCAATAGTGTTCCTGTAGAACACTTTGAGGGCCCTCGGGGACAGGACAAATTTCTTCAGCCTCTTGAGGTTGAAGAGTTGCGGTCGTGTGGTTTGACAATTTCAGTCTCTTGGAGATCTGTACGGCAAGGAACTTGAAGTTTTTGACTGTCTCTACGGTGGCCACGTTGATTAGGATGGGGGCGTGCCCAGCCTGGTTCCTCCTGAAGTCCATAATCAGATCCTTTGTTTTGCTGATGTTGAAGGAGAGGTTATTTACCTAACCTCCTCCCTGTATGCCGTCTTGTCGTTGTTGGTAATTAGGCCTACTACTGTCGTGTCATCAGCGAACTTGATGATGGAGTTAGAATTGTGTGATGCCTCGCAGTCATGGGTATACAGGGAGTACAAGAGGGGACTGAGAACGTCCCCTTGTCAAATCAAGTCTAATTGTATTTGTCACATGCGCCGAATACAACAGGTGTAGACCTTACAGTGAAATGCTTGCGTACAAACCCTTATCCAACAATGCAGTACTAAGAAAATACCAACAACAAAAAAGTAAGAGATAAGAATAACAAATGATTAAAGAGCAGCAGTAAATAACAGTAGCGGGGCTACAGAGTCAATGTGGAGGCTATATACAGGGGGTACCGGTACAGAGTCAATGTGGAGGCTATATACAGGGGGTACCGGTACAGAGTCAATGTGGAGGCTATATACAGGGGGTACCGGTACAGAGTCAATGTGGAGACTATATACAGGGGGTACCGGTACAGAGTCAATGTGGAGGCTACATACAGGGGGCACCGGTACAGAGTCAATGTGGAGACTATATACAGGGGGTACCGGTACAGAGTCAATGTGGAGGCTATATACAGGGGGTACCGGTACAGAGTCAATGTGGAGGCTATATACAGGGGGCACCGGTACAGAGTCAATGTGGAGGCTATATACAGGGGGTACCGGTACAGAGTCAATGTGGAGGCTATATACGGGGGTACCGGTACAGAGTCAATGTGGAGGGTATATACAGGGGATACCGGTACAGAGTCAATGTGGAGGCTATATACAGGGGGTACCGGTACAGAGTCAATGTGGAGGCTATATACAGGGGGCACCGGTACAGAGTCAATGTGGAGGCTATATACGGGGGTACCGGTACAGAGTCAATGTGCTGGGGCACCGGTATCGAGGTAATTGAGGTAATATGTACATGTAGGTAGAGTTATTGAAGTAGATATAACAGAGAGCAGCAGCAGTGTTCCGGGTGGGGGGTGGGGGTGGGGGTTCTGTGTAGCCAATAGTCTGGGCAGCAATTGATTAGCTGTTCAGGAGTCTTATGGCTTGGGGGTAAAGGCTATTTAGGAGCCTCTTGGACCTAGACTTGGCGCTCCGGTACTGCTGGCTGTGCGGTAGCAGAGAGAACAGTCTATGACTAGGGTGGCTGGAGTCTTTAGACAATTTTTAGGGCCTTCCTCTGACACTGCTGTACTGGGCCGTACGCATTACCCTCTGTAGTGCCTTGTGGTCGAAGTCCGAGCAGTTACCATACCAGGCCGTGATGCAACCCATCAGGATGATCTCGATGGTGCAGCTGTAAAACCTTTTGAGGATCTGAGGACCCCATGCCAAATCAAAGAAGGGGGGATATGTTGTGAAACATGTGAAGACAGGCCAAAGAAGGTGGAATATCCAATGAAGCCTGTGAAGACAGACCAAAGAAGGTGGGATATCCAGTGAAGCCTGTGAAGACAGACCAAAGAAGGTGGGATATCCAGTGAAGCCTGTGAAGACAGACCAAAGAAGGTGGGATATCCAGTGAAGCCTGTGAAGACAGACCAAAGAAGGGGGGATATGCTGTGAAACCTGTGAAGACAAACCAAAGAAGGGGGGATATGCTGTGAAACCTGTGAAGGCAGACCCAATATACTGTAAGTCATAGTTATTCACTTCAAATCAATTGAGCATTTCAGGCACACACATTCAAAATACAAACTTTCACCAAAAACTGCACAACCGAATATTGTATTTTTCAAATTAAGTACTTCAAAAATACCAGAAAAAATATTGTAGAATGAGTAGATCAGTACACAAACTAATTGCTAATAACATAGAACAGTTAAAAAAAGTATTCATCCCCCTTGGCGTTTTTCCTATTTTGTTGCGTTACAACCTGTAATAAATTTTTATTTGTATTTCATGTAATTGACATACACAAAGTAGTGAAATAAAAAAAAAAACGGAAAAGCGGTGCGTGCATATGTATTCACCCCCTTTGCTATGAAGCCCCTAAATAAGATCTGGTGCAACCAATTACCTTCAGAAGTCACATGATTAGTTAAATAAAGTCCACCTAAGTGTCACATGATCTGTCAAATGATATCAGATATCAGCCCCAGAGTCTGCAACACCACTGAGCAAGGGACACCACCAAGAAAGTGACACCATGAAGACCAAGGAGCTCTCCAAACAGGTCAGGGACAAAGTTGTGGAGAAGTACAGATCAGGGTTGGGTTATAAAAAAATATCCAAAACTTTGAACATCCCATGGAGCAGCATTAAATCCATTATTAAAAAACTGAAAGAATATGGCACCACAACAAACCTGCCAAGAGAGGGCTGCCCACCAAAACTCACAGACCAGGCAAGGAGGGCATTAATCAGAGAGGCAACAAAGAGACCAAAGATAACCCTGAAGAAGCTGCAAAGCTTCACAGCGGAGATAGGAGTATCTGTCCATAGGACCACTTTAAGCCGTACACTTCACAGAGCTGAGCTTTACGAAAGAATGGCCAGAAAAAATTGCTTAAAGAAAAAAATAAGCAAATATGTTTGGTGTTTGCCAAAATGCATGTGGGAGACTCCCCAAACATATGGAAGAAGGTACTCTGGTCAGATGAGACTAAAATGGAGCTGTTTGTCCGGCGCAAACCCAACACCTCTTATCACCCCGAGAACACCATCCCAAGAACACCACCAGCATGGTGGTGGCAGCATCATGCTGTGGGGATGTTTTTCATTGGCAGGGACTGGGAAACTGGTCAGAATTGAAGGAATGATGGATGGTGCTAAATACAGGGAAATTCTTGAGGGAAACCTGTTTCAGTCTTCCAGAGATTTGAGACTGGGACGGAGGTTCACCTTCCAGCAGGTCAATGATCCTAAGTATACTGCTAAAGCAACACTCGAGTGGTTTAAGGGGAAACATTTAAATGTGTTGGAATGGCCTAGTCAAAGCCCAGACCTCAATCCAATTGAGAATCTGGTGTATGACTTAAAAATTGCTGTACACCAGCTGAAGCCATCCTACTTGAAGGAGCTGGAGCAATTTTGCCTCGAAGAATGGGCAAAAATCCCAGTGGCTAGATATGCCAAGCTTATAGAGACATACCCCAAGAGACTTGCAGCTGTAATTGCTGCAAAAGGTGGCTCTACAAAGTATTGACTTTGGGGGGTGAATAGTTATGCACGCTCAAGTTTTCAGTTTTTTGTCTTATTTCTTGTTTGTTTCACAATAAAAAATATTTTGCATCTTCAAAGTGGTAGGCATGTTGTGTAAATCAAATGATACAAACCCCCCAAAACTCAATTTTAATTCCAGGTTGTAAGGCAACAAAATAGGAAAAATGCCAAGGGGGGTTGTTGTATAGCACACTGTATTACTTATACAACAAATATAAGGACAGGACATGAGACGGGAGTAGAAATGAACATGGGCATTGTTAAATGCGTTTCACAGGAAGAATATTCCAAGCATTTCAACGTAGGTAAGCAAGGGGGGGTTACAGGTGCCCTAAAGGGACAAAACTAGAATATCAATACACAACAGGGATGAATACCACTGTAATGAAAGGAAATTAAATCCACTACCCAATTAACAAACATTTCCCCTTTCAAAAACATTACAGGCTACGTAGACAGGCTCCTGGATCTTTTCTTCAACGAGGTCACCTTTGATCCAGCGACATATGTGGGGAAGCTTTGCGAGCTGTCCATCCCAGGACCCCTGTCTGCCCAGTATGAGAGGGCTGAAAAGGAGATTGATTTGTCCCGCAAACTTGGGGATGACTGAAGCCAAGTGGGTGACTGAAACCCCTCCCCTCCCACTCCCCTCCCCATCAATCTCTGTAGTTGGTTGCATTTCCTAAAGCCTAAGTTATTCAATTTGTATTGTTTTCTCAACCATTCAGGCAGGGGATGAGTGTTACAAATTATATGAATCAATGGGGTCCTGCACAATGTAGGGTGGCCAGGTGCCTATATTGGGCTTATGGCTCTGATAAAAAAGTTTTGTAAAATGACATCTCACCATTATTTCTCATGAGTGTTCATGTTGATCGATATTTTGGCTATGCTGGCCTATTGTAAATTATCTAATGAATATCTAATGCTATTGTAGAGGCAGCAATAAATTGTCCAGTACACTTGTATGCTGTTTTCATGTACATTCCCTTATGTCTAACCTTCTAAGGTGACAGAGGCTTTACTAATTATTGTGAAGAAGTGCATCAATGGACTGTAATCACACTGAACAAAAATATAAACGCAACATGTAAAGTGTTTGTCCCATATTTCATGAGTTGAAATAAAAGATCCCAGAAATGTTTCATACTCACAAAAATATTTTTTCTCTAAAATATTGGGCACAAATTTGTTTACATCCCTGTTAGTGAACATTTCTTCTTTGCCAAGATAATCCATCCACATGACAGGTGTGGCATATCAAGAAGCTGATTAAAAAGCATGATCATTACACAGGTGCACCCTGTGCTGGAGATAATAAAAGGCCACTCTAAAATGTGCACTTTCGTCACAACACAGTGCCAATGATGTCTCAAGTTTTTTGGGAGCGTGCAATTGGCATGCTGACTACAGGAATGTCCACCAGAGCTGTTGTCAGAGAATTTAATGTTCATTTCTCTCCCATAAGCCGCCTCCAACGTTGTTTTAGAGAATTTGACAGTAATTCCAACCCAAAGATTTGTACACAATTCCTGGAAGCTGAAGAAGTCGCTCTGGATCGACGTGTACGACAGCGTGTTCCAGTTGCTGCCAATATCAAGCAACTTTGCACAGCCATTAAAGAGGAGTGGGACAACATTCCACAGGCCACAATCAACAGCCTGATCAACTTTATATGAAGGAGATGTGTAGCGCTGCATGAGGAAAATGGTGGTCACACCAGATACTGACTGGTTTTCTGATCCACGCCCCTACCTTTTTTGTAAAGTATCTGTGACTAACAGATGCATATCTGTATTCCCAGTCATGTGAAATCCATAGATTAGGGCCTAAGGAATTTAATTAATTTGACTGATTTCCTTATCTGAACTGTAACTAAGTAATATTTTTGAAATTGTTTATATCTTTGATCAGCGTAGTTACAAAACAATAGACATGCAATTGTGTATTGCTGCTGTCTGTCTGATATCCAACAGTCTATGATCCTCTATGTTGTCCGTGAGAGAATTTTGCTGAGAACATGGGGTGAGGTATACTAGCCTCAGAATGACATATGGGCCATTGTTTACCTGGTCATCAATGACATGTGGCCCATTGTTTGCCTTGTTACCTGGCAACGACCACAACAGTTTTTTCCAAAAGCGGTCAGTCAAGGCGAGCTTGTGAATATAAGCTCCCCGCCTACTCAGCCTGTTCTTTAAGGCTTCTTGATAGTTAGAGATGAGAGAAAGGGTCAAATGTTTAAATTCTGAGCATTTTAATAGTGTAAAAATATTATGGGTGATGTTTTGTTCTATATCTAGGCCTGAGAGAGGATGGTATATCAAATCCAATCTCATGAATAATTTGTCACAATAACTCCTACTTCCATCAAGTTTGTATGTCACGTAAGTATACATAGAAGTACGTGAAATAGGTTCACACTATGTCTACTTACGTGACATTCTGTGAATGAACAACCTTATATCGTAAATGTACCATGACTAACAGGTGTTGTTTGGCACAAGTAATTCATTACAGGAGTAATACATTCCATTTTATTACAGTGTAATAACTCATTTATAAACATGGAAATAACTCCTACTAAATAATGATGATCTGGTAGCTACTGATTAGCATTTTATGCCTCCCTTTACCTTAGACTGATGTGTATTGAATTCAAACAATGTGGAGCAGAGGTTGCGTGTGCCTGTGCGATCACACAAAGTGAATTAATCCACTTTGAGGAGAGAGAAAAGAAGAAAAACCCACAGCGACCAACCGTGTTTGCTCCAGCTGTTGAGTCATCCAGACGTCCTTCACAATTTGCAACATTTGAATGCAAATGCACAAGGGGCCCTCATCTCCCAGTGACTCCCACACAACATAGCTCTGTCTACTCTTTCTTCACATCACATTTACAGTTTCACCCCCCCATCCCCCAAAGGTAGGCCTAATAAATATATCCGCCAACAAATAGTGTTGTTCTCTGTGTATCGGAGGAGACTAAAAAATTATAGAAACTATTATGAGTCACTCTTTATGCTATTCCGTCAGCAATAACCAGTCAGCCTCCCAATGTAGATGGCTTTAATATTTTTAATTAGAACCAGGCTATTTTGCTAACAACCATTACATAAAAGTAATTTGTCTTTTTGATTAACTGGACGACGTGCCCGCCATAGTAAAACTCGCCTTATTAGTTTTGTATTCCACATGATGAGGGATTGCTGCCTGTCTGGGTTTGTGTTGTGGAAGGTGGAGGTGATCGTCTGAAAATGCTGTTGGAGTATAATGTATTTTATGTTGTTCAGTCAATCAATAAAATGCATTTCATAAGCCATTTTAACATTAGCCTTTGTCCTTTTCTGATACACACAACAGCCTCAACCTCAAAGATCAAGCAATGCAGAAGCAGAGTGGCCAGGAAAAATTCCCTAGAAGGACCTAGGAAGGAACCGAGAGAGGATAAGAGGAAAAAATCAAATTTTTTGTTCATTTAAATTTAGAGTACAGTCAAAGTCTGTATTCAGAGTACAACAAGCCATCGCTAAAATGTGATCTAGTCATTTAGGATTTTACAAAGGATCAAAGTACATTTCCTTGAAGTAAAAACATCACTGCACAAGTTTTTAAATCACAAAACATTGAATACGGAGAACCCTTCAAACAACTTATGACAAGGGTTATCCTCTTCAGCAGTTCCTGTAAAGGCCTCATAGATTTTACTGTAAGGGCAGTAGATAGCCCTAGAGGTTAGAGAGGTGGGCCAGTAACTGGAGGGTTGACGGTTTGAATACCAGGTCTGACTGGAGAAAATACTAGATGTAATCTCCTGCCAATGTGCCTTTGAGCAAGGCATTTAACCCCTAAAACTGCTCCAGGGGTGCAACACAAGAAAAATCTTCATGGACAATTAAGTCAGCTTCTTATAAAGCCCTTGACAGTTTCCCCTCAAATGCTAGAAAACAGTAGCCTGGCACAAAATCTGTGTGTGCTGTCTTGCCGAGTAAATCTGGGACTAGGCTAAATAAACCATCCTTCTGAGAAACAAACTGCTCTCTACATGACAAAAATATAAAAACTGTCTCTAAGCCCTTCATGACTGTCATCAGAAAGCTCTATAAATGCTGCAGATGCTACACAAGGTCCAGTACCGAAACAGTTTCCTCGTCGACCCCCACTTCTCCTTTCCTCTAAGCACCCAGCGGCTGAGTCTACATCTCTTCAGGGGTTATGAACCATGGCTGGCGAGGCGCAGACACATTTGAGCGTGATCCCTCCTTAGCCCCCCCCCCATTCCTGGAAAACTGTAAGCAAGCCTTTGTCAAATTGTCGTCCTTCCTTACAGGCTCTCATTAGGAAGAGAGGAAGAGAGGGTGATATGGGGCTGGCGGGATTCTCTGTGGGGTACTGTAGACTCCGGAAGAGTCAGAGACCCGTTGTCAGCATGTTTCATAGACGTCTTTATAAAGGGAAAAGAAGAAGTCGGGACTTGGGTTGTTTAGAGATTTGTTATCGTCCGGTATTGGCTACAGAAGATTTTGCCGACTCTTGCTTGTTTTGAAATGGAATAACTAAATTGCTAGTTTCAAACAGTAAACAGGTTTAGACGGCACTTCAACCAATCATAATTCAGTCAAAGGTGAAAAATCTAAGAAACATAGGTGCACAAAAGTGTCACACCCTGATCTGTTTCACATCTTTGTGCTTGTCTCCACCGCCCTCCAGGTGTCACCCATCTTCCCCATTATCCCCAGTGTATGTATACCTGTTTTCTCTGTTTGTCTGTTGCCAGTTTGTTTTGTCTGTCAAGCCTACCAGCGTTTTCCCCCTTGCTCCTGTCTTTTTCTATAGTTCCTGTTTTCTAGTTTTCCTGGTTTTGACCATTCTGCCTGCCCTGACCCTGAGCCTGTCTGCCGTTCTGTACCTTGTCACATTGCCCTGGATTATTGACCTCTGCCTGCCTGCCGTTCTGTACCTTATGGACTCTGATCTGGATTACTGACCTCTGCCTGCCCTTGACCTGTCGTTTTGCCTGCCCCCTGTTCTAGTAATAAACGTTTGTTACTTTGACACTGTCTGCATCTGGGTCTTTCCTAAAACGTGATACAAAAGATTATCATAATTTTTATATATATATATATATTATTTATTGGGATTGGCAGTTATGAAAGAGAGGGAGAGAAAGGTATATTTAATGAGACACAGACAAATGAGCAGTGCTAACACAATGAATATGTGCTGCAGGTGGCGTTACCCACTAGACCAGGGATCATCAACCATATACTGTAAATTCAGCCTCGGCCGATTTTTTTCTGGAGCGGATGGTCGGGGAGCCGGAACATAATTGCAAATCATTTGTAGACTACAAAAAGCCCAAGCAAATGTAATGTTTGACTAAAACTTAATCATTTCAAACCTTGCTTACATTTCTATGCGATCACATGTCTATCTATCTACTTAAATTTAAATCACTTGGAGCTGATTTCCTGGTTCTTTAACAGTCTTTTATGTCCAACAATGAAAATATCTATTTTTTTTACTTGGGGGGCCAAATAAAACTACCTGCGGGTTAAATTTGCACTACACAGTCAACCTGCGGGAATCCTGCACTACACCAGCATCAGGCACTGAAACGTCATGTTTTCAACATGTAATACCATCAGCTTTGAATTGTGAACCAGAGTCTTGGCTATTCTCCTATGGTTACAAATGCTAGAATGTTTTGGCCCGTGCTACAATCCCCCCAAAAAGGTATTGGACCCAGAGACCAGGGAGTGCTTGTGGTGTGGTTGCACCTGGGTCCGCGTGGGAAGAGGGGTCACGTGGGCCCTGTAGAATATTGATTGGGCCCCAACTAATACTGTTTGATAATATTTCTTGTACCATGTATATTGTCATTATTGTCATTTTTGGAACTCAGCCTAGTTGCTGGCTTTACAAGATGTTGAGGACTTCAGCCTAGTGTGCGCATCAGGCTTGGCGTCAATTCCATTTCAATTGTCAATTCAGAAAGTAAACTGAAATTCCAAATAAAAAAATTCTCAATGCTTTTCAATTAGATAAAATTGGAATTGGAATTACTTCCTGAAACACCCTGGTGTGCATCTTATGGGTTATGAATGGTGGTTACCTGGGACTCACAATGCAAGGTCGGAGGTACTGTAGACTCTCATCTTGCTCTTACGCAATAGCTGGTACATCCTTCACTGTCAGCTCCCATCAAATTCTTCTACATTTTCCATTGAGGAAACATACCAGTGACATAAAAAATAAGGAGAGAAAGAACGAGAGGAAGAGAGGGATAAATAAAGAACACAGGAAACAGAGAATGAAAGAGAATAGGGAGAGAGAAAAAGAAAGAAAGAGAGAGTGAGAATGAAAGAAAGAATTTATAAAACTGGTTAACCAGGTGTCTTGTCAAGCAAGCTGTGCGGCTGTGTGTGACTGGTCATTGGGGTCAAGGTCTTTCCTCTTATTATTTCTCTTTTTAGGCTCTGAAAAGAAGAAAGAAGAAGGATGAACAGACTAGCCCAGAGGGACATCAGAACGGAATGAGGCCAGTGGTATTTCTGTTAGGGGAATTACTTATGCTCTTTGCCATTCAATCACCAGGCATTATGCAAAATAATGTATCAACTTCCCAGCAAACCAAAATTGGATCTCTGAAAGTTCCCAGAACATTCGATAGGTTGTGGCAAATTTTCTCATAACACAAAAACTCTTCAGTTGTGCTGATGATTATACAATGTTTGGACAAAACATTTGCCTGATATTGCAAGAGCGTTCCCTCTCACATTTTGTTTTGGCAGTATGTTCTAAGAACTTTACTGGTACATTGTGTTAACCTTACCTGGAAACCTAATGAGAACATTTGGGAAATGTTCTGTGGTGGTTGTTACAGATGTTGTGCACAACACTTTAGTGAACATTAGGAGAACATATATCCAAGGATATTTCATTTAAAACATTAAAAAATACAGTCAAAAGCTTGGACACCCCTACTCATTCCAGGGTTTTTATTTATTTGTACTATTTTCTACATTGTAGAATAATAGTGAAGACATCAAAACCATGAAATAACACATATGGAGTCATGTAGTAACCACTAAAGTGTTAAATAAATCAAAATATATTATATATTTGAGATTCTTCAAAGTAGCCACCCTTTGAGTTCATAACAGCTTTGCACAATCTTGGCATTCTCTCAACCAGATTCATGAGGTAGTCACCTGGAATGCATTTCAATTAACAAGTGTGCCTTGTTAAAATTTTATTTGTGGAATTTCTTTCCTTCTTAATGCGTCTGAGCCAATTAGTTGTATTGCGATAAGGTAGGGGTGGTATACAGAAGATAGCCCTATTTGGTAAAAGACAGAGTCCATATTATGGAAAGAACAGCTCAAATAAGCAAAGAGAAACAAAAGTCCATCAATACTTTAAGACACGAAGGTCAGTCAATACGGAAAATGTCAAGAACTTTGAAAGTTTCTTCAAGTGCAGTCACAAAAACCATCAAGCGCTATGATGAAACTAGCTCTCATGAGGACCGCCACAGGAAAGGAAGACCCAGAGTTACCTCTGCTGCAGAGGATACGTTTATTAAAGTTACCAGCCTCAGAAATTGCAGTCCAAATAAATGCTTCACAGAGTTCAAGTAACAGACACATCTCAACATCAACTGTTCAGAGGAGACTGCGTAAATCAGGCCTTGCAAACTGTAGTCTGGCTTTTTTATGGCGGGTTTGGAGCAGTGGCTTCTTCCTTGCTGAGCGGCCTTTCAGGTTATGTCGATATAGGACTCGTTTTACTGTGGATATGGATACTTTTGTACCTGTTTCCTCCAGCATCTTCACAAGGTCCTTTACTGTTGTTCTGGGATTCATTTTCACTTTTCACACCAAAGTACGTTCATTTCTAGGAGACAGAACGCGTCTCCTTCATGAGCGGTATGATGGCTGCGTGGTCCCATGGTGTTTATACTTGCGTACTATTGTTTGTACAGATGAACGTGGTACCTTCAGGTGTTTGGAAATTGCTCCCAAGGATGAACCAGACTTGTGGAGGTCTACAATTTTTTTTCTGAGGTCATGGCTGATTTCTTTCGATTTTCCCATGATATCAAGCAAAGAGGCACTGACTTTGAAGGTAGGCCTTGAAATACATCCACAGGTTCACCTCCAATTGACTGAAATGATGTCAATTAGCCTATCAGAAGCTTCCAAAGCCATGACATCATTTTCTGGAATTTTCCAAGCTGTTTAAAGGCACAGTCAACTTAGTGTATGTAAACATCTGACCCACTGGAATTGTGATACAGTGAATTATAAGTGAAATAATGTGTCTGTAAACAATTGTTGGAAAAATGACTTGTGTCATGCACAACATAGATGTCCTAACTGACATGCCAAAATTATAGTTTGTTAACAAGAAATTTGTGAAGTGATTGAAAAATGAGTTTTAATGATTCCAACTTCAAATGTATCTAGATAACTTATTTTGCTTGTAGTTTGCTTCTCATCCGACTGGTGTTAAGTAGCTAGCTACAGCTGCTGTTGCGCAGCAACCAAGTTGTTGGCCCCGGTTTTAGAACTCTGAGATTAGGCTGGAAATACAAAACAAAATGTAACACAACGTTTTTTCTAAATGGACAGTAATTAGCAAGAGAGAGCGAGAAATGATACATGTAATAAAAACTGTTGCACCTACAAACCAAAATGTTTTAAGTCCAATGGTCACTTTATGGACGCTATAGTCACACAGTGCCTTGCAAAACTATTCATCCCCCTTGGCGTTTTTACTATTTTTTATAAGGGCACAGAGCGAGACCCAGATGCAGACACAGGAGGCGGATTATTCGAATCTCTGATATTTATTTGTATCCAAGGGGCAGGCAAGAGAATGGTCTTGGACAGGCAAAGGATCATAACAAGGTCAGAGTCCAGGCGGGTTCAGAGTCAAGGCAGGCAAGGGTCAAAATCGGGAGGACTAGCAAAAAAGAGAGAAAAGGAAAAAGCAGGAGCATGGAGTAACACTCTGGTTGACTTGACAGAACAAGACAAACTAGCACAGGCAGACAGAAAACACAGGCATAAATACCCAGGGGATAATGGGGAAGATGGGTGACACAAGGACAGGTGAAACAGATCAGGGTGTGACAATTCGGTTGCATTACAAACTGTAATTTAAAAGGATTTTTATTCGGATTTCATGTAATGGACATACAGAAAATAGTCAAAATTGGTCAAGCGAAATTAAAACATTACTTGTTTCAAAAAATTATAAAAAGTTAAAAACAGAAAAGTGGTGCGTGCATATGTATTCACCACCTTTGCTATGAAATCCCTAAAGAAGATCTGGTGCAACCAATAACCTTCAAATGTCACATCATTAGTTAGATTGCACACAGGTGGACTTTATTTAAGTGTCACATGATCTCAGTATATATACACCTGTTCTGAAAGGCCCCAGAGTCGGAAACACCACTAAGCAAGCGGCACCACCAAGCAAGCGGCACCATGAAGACAAAGGAGCTCTCCAAACAGGTCAGGGACAAAGTTATGGAGAAGTACAGATTAGGGTTGGGTTATAAAAAAATATCTGAAACTTTGAACATACCACGGAGCACCATTAATTAAATCCATCATACATTTTTTTTAAGAATATGGCACCACAACAAACCTGCCAAGAGAGCTCCGTCCACCAAAACTCACAGACCAGGCAAGGAGGGCCTTAATCAGAGAGGCAACAAAGAGACCAAAGATAACCCTGAAGGAGCTGCAAAGCTCCACAGTGGAGATTGGAGTATCTGTCCATAGGACCACTTTAAGACGTACACTCCACAGAGCTGGGCTTTACGGAAGAGTGGCCAGAAAAAAGCCATTGCTTAAAGAAAAAAATAAGCAAACACATTTGGTGTTCGCCAAAAGGCATGTGGGAGACTCCCAAAACATATGGAAGAAGGTGCTCTGAGACAAAAATGTTGCTTTTAGGCCATCAAGGAAAACACTATGTCTGGCGCAAACCCAACACCTCTCATCACCCCGAGAACACTATCCCACAGTGAAGCATGGTGGTGGCGGCATCATGCTGTGGGGATGTTTTTCATCGGCAGGGACTGGGAAATTGCTCAGAATTTAAGGAATGGTGGATGGCGCTACATACAGAGAAATTCTTGAGAGAAACCTGTTTCAGTCTTCCAGAGATTTGAGACTGGGACGGAGGTTCACCTTCCAGCAGGACAATGACCCTAAGCTTAAGGACCAGACCTCAATCCAATTGAGAATCTGTGGTATGACTTAAAGATTTCTGTACAGCTGTTATTACTGCAAAAGGTGGCTCTACAAAGTATTGACTTTGGGAGGGGGGGTGAATAGTTATGCACTCTCAAGTTTTCAGTTTTTTTTCTTATTTCTTGTTTCACCCCAAAAAATATTTTGCATGTTGTGTAAATCAAATGATACAAACCCCTCCCAAAAAAATCTATTTTAATTCCAGGTTGTAAGGCAACAAAATAAGAAAAATACCAAGGGGGGTGAATACTTTCGCAAGCCACTGTATTTCTTATCATACCACTGCCTGCATAGAACATCCGTCAAACCAATGTCTTGTCTAAATAATTTAACCCCACCTTCATGATGTATGTCAAATGCCAAACACTCTCGCTTGCCTTGTGTGATTTCCTTCTTGCTTCTGAGTCATTTATACCCGCTAGTGCTACCTTACTTCTAGATGGCTCATATTGAAAAATCACCCCTACACCTTTAATAGCCCCCTTCTTGATCTGTGAAGGTAATTGAATTGGCGAGTGCTGCCGGTGAAACGCTACATCTCTGTGTGGGAATCCATCAGTGCTCCCGTTCAAGTTCCCTTGAAATGGACCATTAGACACTTGCAGGTCGATGGTTAACTAATCGCGGGGTCATCCGTTGGTGTCAATCTGGACCAATTGGAGGGGAGCGCCACGAGGGAATAACATCCTCGGTCAACATCAATGTCCCCTAACGTAGAAAGATTTGCTTTGATTGGTTTCCCTGACTGATAGACGCGTTGACGGTCTGAGAAATGATGGAATCCGATAATGACGTGATTGATCAAGGTCACCTACTCTGTAATTTATGTGCAAGTACTTTTCCTGTGCTGTGTATGAAATTGGCATAACGTGGCAGGTAGAGGTAGCAAAGTAGTTCCTAAATTCCATAAACCCCCAGCCCTTACCCTCTAAGTACTTGAGAGGATTGGATACATGTAAGCAACGGAGAGGTAACTCCACCTTGCCCTCTGATAGGCCAAGGATTTGTCACCTATCATGGACACCTATCCAATCCTCTCAGATCTACACTAGTGCTTATGGTGTAGGGGTTGATTTGGGATTCAGAATATTTCAGATAAACTATAGGGTCTTGTTTCTTCAGTTCAGAAGTACTGCTTCGACATTGCTTCAATACTAGTATCAAATTAGTTTTTTGAGATTCAGCGAGCTCAGAATCAGGCGGCAAGGTGTCTTGACGCACACATTTTGTGTGCATGTGCGTATCAACGCTCCTATAAGCTGCCTCAGAAGGCTTTTGAAGGTCATGGTTATTTAATCCCCATTTAGGTAACTCTCCCTATACCACCAGCTTTAAAGGCCCAATGCAGCTGTTTAAAAAAAAATCTCAATATCAAATAATTTATGGGTAATAATTATGCAATAATTATAATACCTTACTGTCATTGTTTTCAGTTAAAATGGTAAAAAATTAACAAAAATAGCTTCTTAGCAAAGAGCAATTTCTCAAGCAAGATCTGCTAGGACTGTCTGAGAGTGGTCTGAGTGGGGAGGGGAAAACCGAAAACTGTCTGTTATTGGCAGAGAGGTTTGGCACTTCCTTTCTTATTGGTCTATTGACTAATGTCTCAAGGCAGGCCAAAACTCCATCCCACCAAAATAGGCTGAAATGTATTTTCAAACAGCTCTTACACTAAAAGGACATTATCATCATTTTCACAATTTCACAGTATTATTCCAACCCCATAGTGTGGAAACATATATAAAACACTGCACTGGGCATTTTATACACATTAAACCTGAAAGATCTAATCCCATATAGGAGTTGATGGGCTGTGTGTTGGAGAAGCATTGACAGTATGTGGAGAGGTGAACGTATGTGTGCTTTAGTCAGAACTACGGTACACCCCAGAACCCAGTTTATTATTATTTTATTTTCCTATAGGTGGAGCCACGAAGGGGGTTGTAGAAAATCATTTTTCAAGACGAGATGAATTTCTTTGGAAGTGGTCAACATAAATTTTTAACAATCTCGATAAAGCCGGTCGAGACGTGGAATTGAGCAATGAAATAAATTCCTTATACGGCATTCGTGCCTATAGATGAACATGATAAGGCAACCACAAATGCTTTCAGATTTCTTCTCCCCCCCATATCTCTCTCTCTTGTGAAAACAGTAGGGGAAGGGGCTTTGAAGGAAATGGTGAGGATTTGGACTAGAGTGATATAGTGGTGGACGGGGGTTATTGAATGACCATAGCTATTCCTCTTTGTTCAATTGAATTAAGGTTTTGATCTTGGTCATGTAGTGATTGTATGTGGTCCTGTTTTTTTTAATGGTTGGATGATTGTCACTGCTGGTCCTTATTGCACCTTGGACTGCCACTAAACACGTTTTGTGGCACATTTATTGACATACAGAATAAAAGTGTTCCTCAAACCTCCCATGAGTGCTCTGTTGTTCCACTTATTTGATATATTTCAGCACTAGCACACCATATTCAACTGGTCAGGTAATCACCGAGCCCTTGATTGGTTATATCAGATGTGGTAGTGCTGGAATAGATCAAATAGATGGAATGGTTGTGGGCACTTAAAATGAGATTGTGAAGTACTGACATACTATATACAGTGCATTCGGAAAGTATTCAGACCTCTTGACTTTTTCCACATTTTGTTACGTTACAGCCTTATTCTAACATTTATTAAATCGATTTTTTGATAACTGTTATTTATCAAATCAATTAACTATGTTTAATTATTACCCAATTAAATTAATATTACAACAATTGACCCATTATGAATTTGGGGCACCACGAGAGCGGTTGTTTAAAGAGTTACCATCTCCCGAATTAAACTCTAAAGGTCGTTACCTATCACATTCATAAAACAGTCAACGTATTAAATCATAACCTCTTATCATATCATCATTCTGAACATTCGTAACGTTCTTGGATCTGCAAAAAACCCAGCCTTACTTATGGTTCAGTACTACACAATTTGGTTTAATTTTTATGTACTAGCTAACTAAATAATAACACAGAATAAACATACACACTTAATACATGAGAAAAAGGTCCCTAATGGACTGACAACATATGGCGGCTTGTTACACAGAAAATGAAGAGGGGGGAAGAGAGAGAGAGAGAGAGAAAAGGTACACTTATTGTTGATACATTTTAGAACTTTTCTCACAGTAATCATATACTTTGCACACGAACCGCCGCCCTTTTGAAGTAAGAAATCATAAAGGTATTTAACGTTACGTGTGAATGGCTTTGTTTGCCGTTTATCTCTGTCGGAACCAGCCCTCCTTAGGAAGAGTTCGCTTTTCAGCCGTACCAGTGATTGTCAGAGAAGGGGAGTTTTCATTAGTTGACATTAGTTTTCTATAGATCATCTCTGACCATTTCCCACGTTCTTATGTTAGAAAAATTGTTCCAGTATTCGCTTTCTGAACGTGTTAGAGTCTGTTAACAAAGACCAAGCTGATCTGACCCATTGGATCCTCACAGGACAGTCATGACAAAAGCAAAAACAGGTTTTTATAGATTTTTGCAAATTTATTACAAATACAAAACAGAAATATCTTATTTACATAACCATTCAGACCCTTTACTACGAGATTTGAAATTGAGCTCAGGTGCATCCTGTTTCCATTGATATTCCTTAAGATGCTTCTACAACTTGATTGGAATCCACCTGTGGTAAATTCAATATATAAGGATTGTGTCGAGGCAATGATCTGGGGAAGGGTACCAAAACATGTCTGCAGCATTGAAGGTCCCCAAGAACACAGTTGCCTCCATCATTCTTAAATGGAAGAAGTTTGGAACAACCAAGACTATTCCTAGAGCTGACTGCCCAGCCAAACTGAGCAATCAAGGGAGAAGGGCCTTGGTCAGGGAGGTGACCAAGAACCCGATGATCACACTGACAGAGATCTAGAGTTCCTTTGTGGAGATGGGAGAACCTTCCAGAAGGACAACCATCAAATCACATCAAATTTTATTTGTCACACATACACATGGTTAGCAGATGTTAATGCAAGTGTTGCGAAATGCTTGTGCTTCTGGTTCCGAAAGTGCAGTAATATCTAACAAGTAATCTAACAATTCCACAACAACTACCAAATACAGTGGGGCAAAAAAGTATTTAGTCAGCCACCAATTGTGCAAGTTCTCTCACTTAAAAAGATGAGAGAGGCCTGTAATTTTCATCATAGGTACACTTCAACTATGACAGACAAAATGAGGAAACAAAATCCAGAAAATCACATTGTAGGATTTTTAATGAATTTATTTGCAAATTATGGTGGAAAATAAGTATTTGGTCACATACAAACAAGCAAGATTTCTGGCTCTCACAGACCTGTAACTTCTTCTTTAAGAGGCTCCTCTGTCCTCCACTTGTTACCTGTATTAATGGTACCTGTTTGAACTTGTTATCAGTATAAAAGACATCGGTCCACAACCTCAAACAGTCACACTCCAAACTCCACTATGGCCAAGACCAAAGAGCTGTCAAAGGACACCAGAAACAAAATTGTAGACCTGCACCAGGTTGGGAAGACTGAATCTGCAATAGGTAAGCAGCTTGGTTTGAAGAAATCAACTGTGGGAGCAATTATTAGGAAATGGAAGACATACAAGACCACTGATAATCTTCCTCGATCTGGGGCTCCACGCAAGATCTCACCCCGTGGGGTCAAAATGATCACAAGAACGGTGAGCAAAAATCCCAGAACCACACAGGGGGACCTAGTGAATGACCTGCAGAGAGCTGGGACCAAAGTAACAAAGCCTACCATCAGTAACACACTACGCCTTCAGTGACTCAAATCCTGCAGTGCCAGACGTGTCCCCCTGCTTAAGCCAGTACATGTTCAGGCCCGCCTGAAGTTTGCTAGAGAGCATTTGGATGATCCAGATGAGGATTGGGAGAATGCCATATGGTCAGATGAAACCAAAATAGAACTTTTTGGTAAAAACTCAACTCGTCGTGTTTGGAGGACAAAGAATGCTGAGTTGCATCCAAAGAACACCATACCTACTGTGAAGCATGGGGGTGGAAACATCATGCTTTGGGGCTGTGTTTCTGCAAAGGGACCAGGACGACTGATCCGTGTAAAGGAAAGAATGAATGGGGCCATGTATCGTGAGATTTTGAGTGAAATCCTCCTTCCATCAGCAAGGGCATTGAAGATGAAACGTGGCTGGGTCTTTCAGCATGACAATGATCCCAAACACACCGCCCGGGCAATGAAGGAGTGGCTTCAGAAGAAGCATTTCAAGGTCCTGGAGTGGCCTAGCCAGTCTCCAGATCTCAACCCCATAGAAAATCTTTGGAGGGAGTTCAAAGTCCGTGTTGCCCAGCGACAGCCCCAAAACATCACTGCTCTAGAGGAGATCTGCATGGAGGAATGGGCCAAAATACCAGCAACAGTGTGTGAAAACCTTGTGAAGACTTACAGAAAACGTTTGACCTCTGTCATTGCCAACAAAGGGTATATAACAAAGTATTGAGATAAACTTTTGTTATTGACCAAATACTTATTTTCCACCATAATTTGCAAATAAATAAATTAAAAATCCTACAATGTGATTTTCTGGATTTCTTTTTCTCATTTCGTCTGTCATAGTTGAAGTGTACCTATGATGAAAATTACAGGCCTCTCTCATCTTTTTAAGTTGGAGAACTTGCACAATTGGTGGCTGACTAAATACTTTTTTGCCCCACTGTACACACAAATCTAAAAGGGGTGAATGAGAATACGTACATATAAATATATGGATGAGCGATGGCCGAGCGGCATAGGCAAGGTGCAATAGATGGAATAAAATAGACTATGTACGTAATGTGAGATATGTAAACATTATTAAAGTGGCATTATTTAAAGTGGCATTGTTTAATTAAAGTGGCTAGTAATCCATTTATTAAAGTGGCCAGTGATTGGGACCCCATGTAGGCAGCAGCCTCTCTGAGTTAGTGATTGCTGTTTAGCAGTCTGATGAGCTTGAGATAGAAGCTGTTCTTCAGTCTCTCGGTCCCAGCTTTGATGCACCTGTACTGACCTCGCCTTCTGGATGGTAGCGGTGCGAACAGGCAGTGGCTCGGGTAGTTGTTTTCTTGATCTTTTTTGCCTTCCTGTGACATCGGGTGCTATAGGTGTCATGGAGGGCAGGTAGTTTGCCCCCAGTGATGCGTTGTGTAGACCTCACCACCCTCTGGAGAGCCTTGCGGTTGAGGGTGGAGCAGTTGCCATACCAGGCGATGCTCTCGATTATGAATCTGTAAAAGTTTGTGAGTGTTTTTGGTGACAAGCCAAATATCTTCAGCTTCCTGAGGTTGGCAGGAATGGCATCGGGACAAGTCTCTGAATGTCCTTGAGTGGCCCAACCAGAGCCCGGACTTGAACCTGATCTAACATCTCTGGAAAGACCTGAAAATAGCTCTCCAGCGACACTCCTCATCCAACCTGGCATGGGAGAAACTTCCCAAATACAGGTGTGCCAAGCTTGTAGCGTCATACCCAAAAAGACTCGAGGCTGTAATCGCTGCCAAAGGTGCCTCAACAAAGGACCGAGTAAAGGGTCTGAATACTTATGTAAATTTGATATTTAAGTTTGCGGCATTGTGTGTAGATTGATGATGGAAAAAGACAATTTAATACATTTTTGAATAAGGCTGTAAAGGAACAAAATGTGGAAAAAGTCAAGAGGTCTGAATACTTTCCGAATGCGCTATATATGCCTGCTATTTATAAAATCCCCTGTCGTCTTTCTTCCACTTTTCCAGTCTTCCCCAAGGGTGAGCAGGGTTCCAAAAGTGGAAATGATTAAACAGACCCAGAAGGAGATCAGGAAGTGTGTGCAGATAGCTTTGTGGAGAACAGTGTGGATTATGGGTATTGTAATAGAGAATTATTTGTTAATAGTGTCGATTGATGTATCCGTGCGTCAATCTAATTAACATAATAAAAACACTGTTATTCAAATTTGTCTGTTTAAGCTAGAGTTTTTTGGTTTTTTTATCATGGGCTGCGTCTCAATCCACCGCATTCGACTATGTCAGCCTTTCGTATCTAAGGTAGAAAGCGGCAGAGCTATTTCGCTGTTTGTCAGAGCAGGACACATCCCAAAAATCGATCTTCTCATGAAAACGTCTGTAGCGTCTGAATGGTTTGGCCTACAAACTAATATGACCTCTCTATAGAAAGATGGTGTTCTCTGTTTTGCTCTATGACCTCCACAAGTGTCATGGGACTCATCTGAAGGTAACCCAGTATCAGTTAAAAAAAATTAATGGAAGTAGTTTTGTGCCCACCAAATTAAAGGGTTAAATATGTGTCCAAAAAAATTATAAATAATTCCTTAGCTTTCTTATATCTCCTAGATAGAAGACACTCTTCAAAACCTTATTCCTGTTTTGCCATTTATGAATGTGTTATTCAATGCGTTTTTATGGGCTATAGCAGTATAGACCAAATCCAATATAATAAAATTGTATACCTACAGGAGTCCTAAAATCCTAAATCAAATAGCTAAATGATCCATGGTACAGTATGACCAATCCTAAAACAATTCCATTCCACAGTTAGCTTAGTAGAAGCCCCTTCTTATTTTCCCGGCAGTGTTTTCCAAAGAATCGTCATGTTAGCGATAGCTGTTAGCAAAGATTGACTGATTTAACAGTCCCACCGTAGATGAAAAGCAACCATCAAAACGCATACACACTGTCTTGCATTACAATCCCAAACATGCATAGACAAGTAGCGGCAATTAAACTAGATTTAGTATAAGTAATGGAACTTTCAGGCTATGCATGAGTTGGCATTATGGTAAGGGTACTTAAAAATCAATTCAACTTCCAGCTTCTAGCTTTAACTCCTAATCTCTTATTAATAACTGCAGACATGCCTTATTCCAATGAGTGATTACAGAGCCTTAAACAATCCCCATCGACTCTTTGCCTTAAATTGTAAAATTTGTGTTAAGCATATGCTAATGCTACTTTAAGCATGCTGTCCCTAATTCTATAATTCTGCTCAAACAGGTCCAGTTGCACCCCTAGGCAATTACCCATGCGATATCTAGGCGTCTAGGTATTGATGCCCTAGACTGCGTCCCAAATTGCACCCTATTCCGTACATAGTGCACTACTTTTAACTAGGACCCATAGTTCATGCATGAAAATAGAGTTCCTGGGTAAATTCTGTAGTGCTCTTCATTTTGTGTGAGACCATGAGTACAGAATCTCAGATGAGATATTGAATGGAGTTCAGAGTCTCAATGTCACCACCCTCCCTCCCTCCTTTTACCGGCGTTGGGATTCATCGGCGTTGTGATTCTTCTTCTGCCTCCTTTGCGAGCCTTCAAATATTAATAAACCTGCTTGTCTTCAGTAATATTCAATATGCTCAGATACAGTAGGAATACGGGGCATAAAAATAAGACTGCCTGGCATTGAAGGAATTGGTTGGTGGGTTTTACTTTCTTGGGTTTGTCTCGGTATGTCTCGACGCAGTATGAAGAATGAGCAGCTGCTTTCTGTGTGTGTGTGTGATGCACACCAGGCCTGGCTTGTAAACCATATATGATGTGTTTATAGAGAAATTCTCTTGTAACATGTCTCTGTAATGCTTGTGATTGAAAAACAGCCTTGGTCAGAAATGTGCACACACACACACACACACACACACACACACACACACAGGCATGCGCACTCACACACACGTACACAAGTATAATAAGTGCCATTTACATCCATTCTACCATAATACACAAATGCACAAAAGCTCAAACACACATTACAAAAAATATGAAATGCAAAAACACACATTCATGGTCGAGCATTCACACAAACTAACACAGCCTTGGTCAAAAGTGTACACACAAGCACACAAAATCAGACACAAACACGATTAAATCACCAATGCCCTTTCAGAGCAGCAGCACAAATGGAGAGGATGGAGGAGCAAAGCAGCAAAGCCAGATGAAGCGGAAGACAGAATCTGTGAAGCCCATACTCTACAAAGGAAGCATCAACCAATGCCATACCCCCACAATCCCTTCCTAAGCCCCTTGGGAAAACGTATTTTATGGAGGAGTCACTGGGTCACAGTCTACAGCACAGGAGCTCAGTAAGCACCCAACACACACCCACACTCACAGACCCAATATGGAAAATATAAGAGGATCAGGTGAGAAAGGGTAGTGGTAGAGGTAAGTTTTACGCCTCAGAATCACTAGGAAAAATATCATTGACTGTTGATTCATACAGTAGCTGTATCTTAATTTGATCATCCTGTTATTGAAGGAATTTTCCTGCACGGCAGGAAATGCAAAGTGTATTAGAGGTTTACAAAGGCTTCTAAAGTTTGTAAATTCCCCTTTCAAATCTCAGACTTAATTTGACCAAACAAAAAATGTAGCAACCCCTACAAGAAATGTCCATTAATTATAATCCACATAATAATTCACATTTCCTGTTGCTTCAGAATTATTATTTTTTTCCTGCTATGAGAAACTGGATTAAATGTAGATATGGTGTCTGTATGAGATGTTAGGTTCAGACCCAGTAACCTCTGGGGCTGTAGACTCTGTAGACAATTAGGTGAGATTATGTATCTGTGGGTTTGAAGGGATAGTTTTAGTATTTTGTTCATTAGGACCACTGTTAATACAATCGCCCCAAAATGATAGGACTATGATGCTAAAACGCAATGTCATCACAGTTTGTTCTCATATTGAAAGTGTTCTATCTTTAAAAAAAAATTGGGATTGAATTAAGAGTTGACTAATTCATGAAATACTAAAATACTATTTTTGAGTGAACTATTACTTTAAGAAAGTATTTTTCTTAAATATTTGGCACCAATGAAGTCTAGAGTACTGCTGCTTTTGTCAACTCTGACTATTATCTCAGTGTTTGCAGGGGAAATTTGGATCAGGTGTGTGAGTGCTGTTTGGCATGTGTCTATGCATTTGGTGGAATGGTTGGGGCGCCGTAGAGATTGGGCAGCACTTGAGGACAGCGCCATGGTGATGAAATGGACAGAGCAATGCGGCATAAGGATACTTGTTTGAGCAGAGAAGATATAGGATAAGAGTGACCACATACAGATGAGTAGGTGAGGTATAAATATCCCTACACTTTAATAGTGTAGTTAAAAATAAGGAATAGTCTTACAAACTAATATTCCAGTTTTGTAAGCCCTCTATTTTGTATATATTTAAGGCTAATAAGTACAATCAGGTGTGCAAAATTAGGATTGGACGGAAAACCTACAGAGCTGTAGATCTCCAGGAAGAGGTTTGGGCAGCCCTATTTTAGAGAAAAGCATTTGCCCATGTATCATGTTGTTATTAATAGTCTAGTCATAAAATCCCATAGTTACCACTCCCAGTGTTGGCTAGGTGATAATGATAATATGCCACTTAGAAAACTCTCATCCAAAGCAACTTACAGTAAGTAGTACAGTGAGTGCAGACATAGTGTGGGTTTGTGATCCCTGCAGGAATTGAACTCACAACCATGGCATTGCTAGCTTTACACTCTTACCACACAAACCAGGGTGATGGTTGTTGTTGTTATTGGTTGTAACTGACCTACCCTTAAACCTGCTTGGTTCATGTCCAAATACCATTATACCTCCGAACTTGGTTTGTTCATACCAAATAGCCCAAAAACCTGACTGGTTAAAATCCATAGTTCTTGAAGATACCCACCTGCTTCATTTTTAAACACAGACTTTGTTTATTTTACAATTAGCCGGTTTGTCTCACTCACAGCCTAACAAAGGTATTATACATTGAGCAATTATTCTTCCAATTTTCAGGAGTGGTAATGCTTTAATGGCATGTTGTACAAATTCAAAGCTATGAAAGCATTTATGATTTGTCATAGTCAAATGGCCTACACAGAGATTATGAAATGACAGAATGCAATTCAATTTAGGCTACACATGTGTATTGGCACCACCTAGCGGTCGGTGGTAAGTATCAATATATTTTATTCAGAAGGAAAATGCTGAGCAGAGTAGGCTTGAAGCTTAATATTGAGCTTAACAATTCGTCGGAGCATGGACTCAAGGTGTTGAATGCATTCCACAGGGATGTTGGCCCATGTTGACTCCAATGCTTCCCACAGCTGCGTCAAATTGGCTAGATGTTCTTTGGGTGGTGGACCATTCTTGATACATACGTTGAACGTGAAAAACACAGCAGCATTTCAGTTCTTGACACACTCAAACCGGTGCGCCTGGCACCTACTACCATACCCCGTTCAACGGCACTTAAATATTTTGTCTTGACCATTCACTCTCTGTATGACACACATAAACAATCCATGTTTTAATTGTCTCAAAGCTTAAAAATCATTCTTTAACCTGTCTCCTCCCCTTCATCTACACTGATTGAAGTGGATTTAACTAAGGGATCCTAGCTTTCACCTGTATTCACCTGGTCAGTCTATGTAATGGAAAGACCAGGTGTTCCTAATGTTATGTACACACACTGTAGTGAATGCAAATGTCCTCCAGGTTACATTCGCACTCAATGAAGTTGGATAAATCTATTGCTGACTTCAGCGTTGCAGACAACAACTAGCAGACCACAACAGTTAATCAAATTTTGGCGACATTGCCTAAACATTTAGATCCACTGCAGTAGCCATTATTGTCCCTAATTACATCTACAGAAAAAATATTTGTGGATCCTGTATACATTTGTATTTTTTATTTTGCTTGTCTGGAAGCAGTTCAATTATTGTGTGAAAAAGACCAACAGGCTCATTTACTAAAAGCCTTGATGTCAAAATACTGAATCCTAAACAATTTTGGAAGGCATTCTATTCTTTGCAGTGTGTTGTATTACGTTGGACCCAGGGTAACCTATAAATTGAATGCATGCACTTTGAAGAGGGTGTTTAAAGATGTGTGTGTGTCTCTCTCTCCCTCCCTCTATTTCAGTGTGTGCGTGTGCGAAGCGTGTCAGGGGGCGGGTGGCTCCCAAGAGATCTCTAATGAGAGCATGTAATTGAAAAGTTTATTTCCAAAACGCTATATCCACCAATTTTTCACATTTGTGTTTTTTCATCAGAAAAGATTGCTAACTGGCCTAAACAGGGAATTTTTACAAGGATTCAATTGTTTACATACGCCAAATACATTTAAACTCAGTTTTTCACAATTCCTGATATTTAATCCTAGTACAAATTCCGTTTTAGGCCAGTTAGGATCATTACTTTATTTTAAGAATGTGAAATTGCAGAATAATAGTAGAGAGAATGATTTATTTCAGCTTTTATTTCTTTCATCACATTCCCAATCTGTCAGAAGTTTACATACATTCAATTAGTATTTGGTAGCATTGCCTTTAAATTGTTGAACTTGGGTCAAATGTTTCGGGTAGCCTTCCACAAGCTTCCCACAATAAGTTGGGTGAATTTTGTCCCATTCCACCTGACAGAGCTGGTGTAACTGAGTCAGGTTTGTAGGCCTCCACGCTTTTTCAGTTCTGTCCACAAATATTATATTGGATTGAGGTCAGGGCCACTCCAATACCTTGACTTTGTTGTCCTTAAGCCATTTTGCCACAGCTTTGGAAGTATGCTTGGGGTCATTGTCTATTTGGAAGACCCGTTTGCAACCAAGCTATAACTTCCTGACTGATGTCTTGAGATACATTTTCTATTTCTATTTTGTGAAGCGCATCAGTCCCTCCTGCAGTAAAGCACCCCCACAACATAATGCTGCCACCCCGTGCTTCATGGTTGGGATGGTGTTCTTCGGCTTGCAAGCCTCCCCCTATTTCCTCCAAACATAACGATGGTCATTATGGCCAAACAGTTCTATTTCTGTTTCATCAGACCAGAGGACATTTCTCCAAAAAGTATGTACACTTCTGACCCACTGGAATTGTGATACAGTGAATTATAAATGAAATAATCTGTTTGTAAACAATTGTTGGAAAAATGACATGCACAACATAGATGTCCTAACCGACTTGCCAAAACTATAGTTTGTTTACAAGAAATTTGTGGAGTGGTTGAAAAACTAGTTTTAATGACTCCAACCTAAGTGTATGTAAACTTCCGACTTCAACTGTACATAATATGCATATATCAAATATTACCACACTACAGCGAGTAGTTTAAAATGGCCCAATACATGTGCACGAATCCATGGAATAAAGAAAAAACACAGCTCCTGGTAATATTGGGCATAAATTTGACATGATTTTGGCTAGAAGCACAGGGTCTTCAGCGATGTAGCTAAAGGCGCAAGCATTGACTGTAGCTGTGTAGCTGTGTAGCTGTGTAGCTGTGTAGCTGTGTAGCTGTGTTCCGCGTTCCGCACTTAAAAGGGTGCATGCAGAAACATGTGCACTTGAAAGGTTCTGTGCAGTGAAGAAATGGAGACACGATTAACTTCTTAGGGAGCGGCAGGTGAGGTGACGGTTTTGGAGAGTCTGGCGTGCCCAAAGCAAAATGCCTGCCACTCAGGCTCAGAAAATAGGATATGCACATAATTAGTACTATTGGATAGGAAACACTCTGATGTTTCTAAAAGTGTTAACATAATGTCTGTGAGTATAACAGAACTAATTTAGCAGGCAAAAACCAGAGAAAAAAACATCCGGAAATCAGTTTCTGGTGACCTTTGGCTCTGTTAGACAATATTATCGCTAATATTCATAAAAGGATAGCTAAGGATGCATTTTAACTGGTATTTGATTTGTTTAGGAAAAGTTTATAGGTATATTTGAACGCGTTCTCTTCACGTTTCAATGGGCGATTCAACGTTGGATTTTCTGAACATAACGCACCAACCAAACGGAGATTTATGGATATAATAAATGACTTTTTCTAACAAAATAACCATTGGATGTCTTCGTTGGACACTTGGGAAGCCCTCAGCAGAAGTTCTTCAAAAGGTAAGGGATTTCTTTTCGCTGTGAAATGTGTTTTGTGTGAACCGCGATGGTTTATGAATTTATGCTAATGCAGAAATATTGGAGCTACCCTCAAACAATCAAATGTAGTGCTTTAGCCGTAAAGCCTTTTTTGAAATCTGACAACGCTGTGATATTGCCAAGAAGCAGAGCTTTTGATGACTATGCAACACTTGTATATTGATGAATGTTTAATAATTCAACCTTTGGATTTTGAATTTGGCGCCTTGCATTTCACCGGGTAGTGTCGGGAGTGCTCCCCTAAGTAGTTAAATGCCTATGCGTATCCCAATGTTGGGATAGTTGCCACCTTGTTAACCTCTTAGCGCGCCGATCCCTTTAGCGGGATCGTTTTCAGAGCAAACATAACGCGCCAAATTCAAAATACATATTCGTAATACATATTCGTAATATTTAACTTCGATATACAAGTGTTGCATAGTGTTGCATAGCCATCAAAAGCTCTGCTTCTTGGCAATATCACTGCGTTGTCAGATTTTAAAAAGGCTTTACGGCGAAAGCACTACATTTGATTGTTTGAGGCTAGTACCTCACATATTTTCCACATTAGCATAAATTCATATCCAGCTCGGTTCTCAAAATATCCATATCACAGCTAATATAAATCGCTTACCTTTCAAATAACTTCTTCTGAGGTCTTCCCAAGTGTCCAAACAAGATAATCCATGGTTCTTTTGTTAGAAAAAGTAAATAATTATATCCATAAATATCCGTTGTTTTTGGCACGTTACGTTCAGCTACTCCACCAAGCATTGTCAGTCTACTCGCCCGTTTTACAGTGAAGGGATCGCGTTCAAATTATACCTCTCATCTTTTCACAAACAAATCAAATATCATTAATAATGCATCCTTATGTATTCTTTTATGAATAATAGCGATCATATTTTACAAGAACGGTAAGTGAAACGTTAAAAGACTAAAAGAAAGTTGGTCGCTGGCTGCGTTCACGTTCTCGTGAACGTGCACGCCTGTTTACCTTTTTCCCTACCCGTAGTAATTCTCTCTCTCTAAGGATCTGGTCAGAGCTTTTTCCTCCATACCCTTTCCAGAGACTGTTGACATCTAGTGGAAGCCATAAGTACTGCAACCTCGGTCCTATTCCCCATAGAAAAATATTACATGGGCTTCAAAATGAGAGGAGAGCAACAAAAAATAAATTCGGACAGAAATCTCTCTGGTTTTTTGCCTGCTAAATCTGTTCTGGAATAGCCACAGACTATATCTTAATGGTTTTATAAACTTCAGAGTGTTTCCTATCCAATAGTACTAAATATGTAAATATCCTAGTTTCTGGCCATGAGTGGTAGGCATTTAACTTTGGGCACGTCAGACAGGCGAAAATTTGGAAAATGGGACCCTAGCTGGAAGAGGTTAAAATATTTTTATAATAATGTTATTAATTTCATATTGAAATATGTAATGACCAAAAATATTGAAGGTAATTGGAATATTGGCCTCCAGAGAGATATTTTTAGCCACCCGTGAGAGTAAATGGAATTCCTGTTATGTTTGTACAAAGCGAATTAAACTTGTCCTTCAATATTTTTGCACGTTATATATTTTAATGTACAATTAATAACATTATTATTTAAACTTATAACAAAGTGGTAACTATCCCAACATTGGGATATGCGTAAGCACTTGAGGAACTCAACTTGTGTAAGCCTCATTAAGCTACAAAAGTGTCAGTGCTCACAAAGATGGTAAGTATTTCTGTTACATGAATTTGAAATATGTTTCAATTACATCTGAGTATTTTGTGATTGGTATTACACCTGGCTGAACTACACTAATGTATTTTGTAACAAGATAGTCACGAGTACTTATTGTAACAATAATCGACAGCACCATGGTGAACAAAAGGCACATATATACAAATACAATTGCGGGAATAGGGGCCTGGTGTGCGCAGTGAAAGTTCCAGAGGGGTTCGTGACAACAACAGAACAGATGAAACAGAATGACATTTACTTTCGTGGGTGGCCTAAAATAACTATCTGAAAGCCACGCCCCTACTAAGCCACGCCTCGAATCTTATGATCTGAACCAGTGGGTCATAGCTCAATAACCAAGTGAGGATAACTGGCTTTATACTGACGTCAACGGGATGTATAAATGAGTTTACAATGGGAACCTGGGGAGGACAGGTGACTCAAACAAAAAACCATCGAAAAAAACACATCCCGGGAATGAATTAATCCAATTGTGAAGAGGATCCATCCTACTACAGAGGTGATAGCAACTGGAAGACACTGCTTCCTGACAGAGAGGGTATAGTCCTATTGGAAATCTCTATTTTATTAGGATTTCAAGTTGCACTATACGCTTGACGGCTCCAAACTCGGGTGGTAAATTTAATCGAGGATGCATATTGGAGTAAGCCTAAATTGGTTCACGGTCGGTCAATTTGTCAAACAGCTTTTGCTGAATACTGGCATGGTCAGTAAAGACTTAAACCGCGTGCACACAGATTATTGTCATATGGTACATTTTACAGTCCATGTGCCGCATCACAACCAAAAGAGTCACGCTACACATTAGCAACTTCTTCGGTGGTTTACTACTGGTACTGCACCGCAAAGCAACGCACAAGTTGAAAAAATCCAATGCATGGGAAACACTGCACGGAGTACCACGTATCGCAAAATACTGTAGTCCGTCAGATGAGTCGCAGCGGTGCCTTTGCCTTTCAATGAAATGAATGGGCTTTTGCTGGAACGCATACAGTTCACCTCACCCGGTGTGTACGAGGCGTTATGAGAGGAGCGAGCAATACTGCATATCTTTGCTGACAAAACGACTACTTATACCGCCACAACTGTGCCACGAGACACACACAAGGAGCCTTTGACAGACACTGAAGCGGACCCGAGTGGCATATCAAGCAGCGCCCTGCAGTAATTGGGGCCGTATACCCGTGACAAAGAACATAATTTAGGGAGGAAAAAGGATTACACTTTTCGGATTTAAGGAAAAGGGATAGTAGCAACAGTCACCGCTATCACCAAACATATGTGCCGCGGGTGTCACAAGCCAGAACTACAGAGCCCGCATGATAATTGATTTGCGCGTTGATTTTGTGCTGTGTTCGTGAAAAAAAGGAGGGAAGGGAAAGGTGGTAAAAGAGCATCAAAAAGGAGAATTTCCGATTCCAAGCATGACGACCAGGATATTATACTTGTTCGTTTGGTCTGCAGCGTTTCTCACTGAGCTGCAGTGCGCCTTGCAAAGGACCACCGCAGGGCTTGCGTTCCCCTCTGCGGGGCTTGGCAACAGCAGCAGCGGGGATGCCAGCAGCAAAAAAGACTCCAACCAAACCTACAACTCCCGACTCAAGAGGAAAAACCTGGCCGTTGATTTTGCAGTGCCCTCTCTGTTGCGCTACTACATGGCCGAGTTGATCAAACGTCCACTTAACGGAGATTGTCTGAGTTTTAGTGGGTGCTATATGGTGCGCGCTAACTTAAGGATGAACTGCATACCCTTACAAAAAACGGTGGCTACTTTTCTCGACCCAAAGTTGGCTGCAATCGATAGCATGGCGGCAGAGAATTCAACCAGTGCTGGTGGACAGCTCCCTTACGGCTACAATCCGCTGCTGTCCAAAGTTCTGAATTTGGGTTTGACGAAAGCCAGCCGAAAATCAAATCAAGTCGTGGTGGAAATTGGGGAGGACGTGGTTAAAACGGGTTGCGGTGGACTGACAGTCTACGAAGAAGACCCGGTATTTTTCCTGGAAATGGACCTAACAAGTATTTTAGAATGGTGGTTGGGCGCCGAAGGGGGCCGGCTAAGGGTCCGGCTTATGCCAGAAAAGAAAGCTCAGGTTCCCGGGAGAGAGGACAAGTACACCGCGGCGATACGAGCAGCTGACCCCCGCCTATTTATTCATATAGCCTCCCGAGGTAAGGCTTTGGATTGCGATCCCTCCTAATTTATCTGTCACACACACACACACACACACACACACACGTTCTCGTAATGCAATGCCTCATTGAGCGACAGGTAGCAATTAACTGTATCAATGAATGAACGATGTCCACAATGACCACAATCTTAGTGTTGGTTGGTTGATATACGTAAGGCTGCTTGTTCCTTTGCACTGTCTGGAAACTTCAGGATACAAGTTTGATAGTGTTGTTGGGGTTGATAAGGTTATTTGGTTTGATAGATAGCTTTAGGGCTTGGCTATTTCCTACTGCTCTTGAATACATTTTTACGCAGACCGATGGCACTGTGGTATTACTTTCTGAGTTATGTGGCAAAAGTAGGTCCCCCCTAAGAACAATGACCAATTGCTGACACCAAAAAAGTTAAGTTTGGTAAAGACATTTGGTATGTGGATGATGGTCATGCTTAGGAAAGCAAACTATGAAGGATAATAAGTGGCTACAGTTGACACTTTTTTTGTTTTTAATGATATGTGTTTAGAAAAAGGGAGTTTTTCCCAAGTACCTAGGTATCTTGCCCCCAAAGATTAGTGTGTTAAAATCTATTTTATCCATTTTTATTTAATAAACGAATCAAATATTTAAACAAAATGGCATTGCAAATTTCATTATTAATATCCTCATTATGATGAGGTTTTGATGTAAGGTCCCTCTTAAAATTTTCGTGCCAAATCATGTCCAAATCATCTTTAAAGTATCTAAAAACTGACTGTGTAACTCAATACATGTACTTGTACATAATTTGGACATGGAAAATGCTAATTTAGGTACCATTGACTTGCATTGGAGTGCCTTAAATGTTACTGCTTCATTAAAAGCTGTGGATTATTTAAGCAATAAGGTACAAGGGGTTGTGGTATATGGCACAACGCGTTGGACACAGCCCTTAGACCGAGAAGCTTTATTGCTATTATAAACTTATTAACAAAGTAATTAGAGCAGTAAAAATAAATATTTTGTCATACCCGTGGTATATGGTCTGATATACCACGGCTTTCAGCCAATCAGCATTCAGGGCTCGAACCACCCAGTTTATAATTATCTTTATGCTCCACTAATGGTGTGTATAAACAATGCATTTAGAAAGTATTCAGACCCCTTGACTTTTTCGACATTTTGTTACGTTACAGCCTTATTCTAAAATGATTACATATTTTTCCCCCCTCATCAATCTACACACAGTACCCCATAAGGACAAAACGAAAGTAGGTTTTGAGCAATGTTTGCAAATTTATGAAAAAAATAAAAACAGAGGCCTCACGAGTCTAAGGCACTGCATCGCAGTACTTGAGGCGTCACTACAGACCCAGGTTCAATCCCAGATTGTGGCATAACCAGCCGTGACCAGGAGTCCCATAGGGCGGAGCACAATAGGCCCAGCGTCGTCCCGGTTAGGGGAGGGTTTGGCCGGGGGAGCTTTACTTGTCTTATCGCGCTCTAGCGACTCCTTGTGGCTGGCCCGGGCGCCTGCAGGCTGACTTCATCAGTTGAACAGTGTTTCCTCCGACACATTGGTGCGGCTGGCTTCCAAGTTTAGAGGGCAGGTGTTAAGGATCGCGGTTTGGCGGGTCATGTTTAGGAGGACGCATGACTCGACCTTCGCCTCTCCCGAGCCCATTTGGGGAGTTGCAGCGATGAGACAATTTCGTAATTGGATATGACAAAATTGGGGAGAATAAGGGGGGTAAACAAGATTCTCTGGTCTGATGAAACCAAAATTGCCACCATGGGATATTGTGTGTGGATTGATGAGGGGAAAAAACAATTGAATACATTTTAGAATAAGGCTGTAACATAATAAATTGTGGAAAAAGTGAAAAGGTCTGAATACTTTTTCCGAATGCACTGTATATAGTATGTCAGTGCTTCACAATCTCTTCTTAAGTACCCACAACCATTCCATCTATTTGATCTATTCCAGCACTACCACATCTGATATAACCAATCAAGGGCTCGGTGATTACCTGACCAGTTGAATCATGTTTATAGATCTAACTTAATCAGATTGTGTGTATAACTTTTTCTAAATGGTTAAATATTAGATAGACTTACCTCATAATGGTTTTGTTAGAGTGACTTAACAGTTTTAGATGAGACGGACAACAATGAGCAAGAGTAGTGGGGGCAGGTACCCCAGGTGGATAGTTACCCTAGGCTTAGTGCTTATGTAACAGAGTCCAGCTACTCAATCAGTAGTAAATAATGACTCATGTTATATACTCATTATCTATGAATGTTGGCGATATATGAAAGAAGGTGCCTGTGGTGATGGTATTGTGTCATATTATAGTGCACTTTTGTTGTATGAGCAAGTTGTGTTTCTGTTAGGCCTATTCAACAGTTGGCATTTCTTTAATAATGATGGGGTATTGTGAATAGGTTGGCGTTCACAAAAAGAATACATTGAGAGCAAGTGCTCACTTCATTTTGCAATAAGACTACATTGAGAGCAGATATTATTGCTGTATTAAACATTATACAGCATCTATATTAGATTTCATTGATGTTGTTTCCATGTTGGTAATGAAATAGTTACTAACACTCCCCCCCTGTTCATTTTGACCACATCGACTTGACATACCTTCCAAATCAAAGTTATGGCCCATCTTGTCTACAATATTACCACACATTAAGGTATTGTATTATACTATATGCAATAATAACTCTGAAATATCGCTGTCAAAGTTCATGTACTGCTATTTAAGTTATAAAAGCCTCAAGTAGTTTATTTTGTATTGCTAAACATGCCTAAAAGGCCTCATCAATTCCCTGAACCTAAGACACACTGTACCGATAGGTCAGGGATTATCAGGAATCAAGGTAAGACCAAAGTGCAGACCTAGTGAAGTAACAATGTTTATTGTAACACCAGGGGAAGGTGAACGACAGGTCAAGGTAGGCAGGCAGGCTCAGGGACAGGCAGAGTTCAGCAATCCAGAGTTGGAGCAAAGGTACAGGTCGGCAGGCAGGCTCAGGAGCAGGCAGAGTGGTCAGTCAGGCGGGCTCAGAGTCAGGACAAGCAAGGGTCAAAATCAGGAGGGCGAGAAAAGAGAGACTGGAAAAAGCAGCAGCTGACAGAACGAACGCTGGTAAGCTTGACAAATAAGAGGAACTGGCAACAGACAAACAGAAAACACAGATATAAGTACACAGTGGATAATGGGGAAGATGGGTGACACCTGGAGGGGGGTGGAGACAAGCACAAAGACAGGTAAAACAGATCAGGGTGTGACAGGGATAAAAATACAAAATAAAACAATTATTTTGATCAAGCACAAATTAAGCAGTTATCTTGGCTAATGCTTAGTACTCAACACTCAAAGGTGCTTCCCCATTTCTTCAGTGCACTGTAATCATCATATTTGCTTAATCGCTTTGATGAGGGAAGCTGGCCTACAAAAACGCAACCGAACCAATCAGATAAGCAAACGGTGGGGCTGTCTTGGTCTAAGACTGATAGCACAGTTCCCCATGCCGGGTGTTTCCATACATTCTTAGCCGACTTGATTGTCCCTCTTTTTTCACCCCAATTTTCTTTCCATTTGATCCAACCAATCCTACACCTCCATACTCAGATCTAAAGCGCACTGTCACCAGTAGTTACATTAAGAGACATACTTTATACTGTATACAGCTCTTATTGTAGCTACTGGTTTCAACAGTGGGATCCTCCTCACTGTCACCAGTAGTTACAATAAGAGACATACTTTATACTGTATACAGCTCTTTTTGTAGCTACTGGTTTCAACAGTGGGAAGATGGCCCATTTTCATCGCAGGTTTAACAAAGTATGAGTCAACTCTGGTTTGCTTAAGCCCTGTGTTCTATTGTAATCAGAATATACTATATGGGTCCAACTACTATGAATATATAGCGCTTGTATCTACTGATGTGAGTAGGAGGATCGTTATATTATCTTGTGATTACAAGAGCAAACCATAGCTGACCCCTACTTCGTTAACCCTGCAATGCGTCGAACAACACCTCCCGGTGTCTCAAACTGTCATTGCCATATTAGTACAAGATGACAAAGCCTGCCCACATATTCATAGCCTAGAGGGAAAAGTTGCCTAACCAAGTATTATCCACCATCGAAGAGGTAAATATGAGAAATAATTAGCTTTGAATGAAATAGGAGTAATTGCCGAGAGCACATCGCTACATTTCGTTACATTTCGCTACACCCACAATAACATCTGCTGAACACGTGTATGTGACAAATAAAATTTAATTTGATTTTTGATTTGATGACACACTCACAAGCACTTTCTCAGTGTACTTAATGGATTCATTTCTCGATGTTTGCGCTTATAGCCCTCCTTTGCCACTGGGGTATTCTTATTTATTTGAGAAACATAATCATGAGGATGACCTATGTGAGGATTAAGTCTGAGTTTCAGCCCACCTACATTTAGAAAGTATTCAGACCCCTTGACTTTTTCCACATTTTGTTAAGTTACAGCCTTATTCTAAAATTGATTAAATAGCTTTTTTTCTCAACAATCTACACACAAAACCCAATAATGACAAAGTGAAAATAGGTTTTTAGAATTTTTTTGCAAATGTATTAAAAAAGAAAAACAGAAATACCTTATTCACATAAGTGTTCAGACCCTTTGCTATGACACTCGAAATTGAGCTCAGGTGCATCCTGTTTCCATTGATCATCCTTGAGATGTTTCTACAACTTGATTGGAGTTCACCTGTGGTAAATTCAATTGTCTGGGCATGATTTGGAAAGGCACAAACCTGTCTATATAAGGTCCCACAGTTGACAGGGCATGTCAGAGCAAAAACCAAACCATGAGGTCTTAGGAATTGTCCATAGAGCTCAGAGACATGATTGTGTCGAGGCACAGATCTGGGGAACGATTTTTAAATGGAACCACCAAGACTCTTCCTAGAGCTGACCGCCCGGCCAAACTGAGCAATCGGGGGAGAAAGTTATTGGTCAGGGAGGTGACCAAGAACCCGATGGTCACTCTGACATATCACTAAAGTTATTCTGTGGAGATGGGAGAAATTCCAGAAAGGACAACCATTTATGCAGCACTCCACCAATCATGCCTTTATGGTAGAGTGGCCAGATGGAAGTCACTCCTCAGTAAAAGGCACATGACAGCCTGCTTGGAGTTTGCCAAATGGTACCTAAAGGACTCTCAGACCATGAGAAACAAGATTCTCTGGTCTGATGAAACCAAGATTGAACTCTTTGGCTTGAATGCCAAGCGCCATGTCTGGAGGAAACATGGTACCATCCCTACGTTGGAGCATGGTGGTTGCATCATCTTCAGCGGCAGGGACTGGGAGACTAGTCAGGATCAAGGGAGATATGAACGGAGCAAAGTACAGAGAGATCCTCGATGAAAACCTGCTTCAGAGCGCTCAGGACCTCTGACTTGGGCGAAGGTTCACCTTCCAACAGGACAAAGACCCTAAGCACACAGCCAAGACAACGCAGGAGTGGCTTCGGGACAAGTCTCTAAATGTCCTTGAGTGGCCCAGATAGAACCCGCACACTAACCCACTTGAACATCTCTGGAGAGACCTGAAAATAGCTGTGCAGCAACGCTCCCCATCCAACCTGACACAGCTTGAGAGGATCCGCAGAGAAGAAATGGGAGAAACTCCCCAAATAGAAGTGTGCCAAGCTTGTGGCATCATACCCAAGAAGACTCAAGGCTGTAATCGCTGCCAAAGGTGCTTCAACAAAGTACAGAGTAACGGGTCTGAATACTTATGTAAATGTGATATTTCATTAAAAAAAAATACCTTTGCAATTTTTTCTAAAAAACAGTTTTTTTTTGTCATTATGGGGTATTGTGTGTAGATAGATTCAATTTTTCCTCATGTTTTCCATTTTAGAATAATATTGCCTGTAATGTAACAAAATGTGGAAAAAGTCAAGGTGTCTAAATACTGCCCAGTAGTCACAGAAACCTTGTTTTCAACTTTTTTACCTTTCGCCTGCCGAACTACCTTTCCTCTGGTCCGTTTTGAGAGAACAGGACAACACTGTTTTCTGTTGGGCAAACCTGTAGCAAACATTATAGAAACAAATCCATACTGTAGATTGAGAGAGTCCATGGGTATGCGTCATCAAGTACTCTCGGGAATCAGTCATATTTCATTCCAAGCTAATTATTTCTCACATTTACCTCTTCGATGGTGGATAATACTTGGTTTCGCATTACCTTTCCAAGGAGGGATGTGTATGTGGGTGGAAAGAAGCATCCTGTACTAAGAAGCCACTGACAGTTCAACAGTATCACAATACCAGGAGGTGTATGGCATATTTACAGTAGATTACAAAATAACTACAAATGTTTCCACAAATATTTGATCTAGTTGATAACATTTGATTACACAGGGCTGTGCAGTTATTTTTATGTTGAGGCATTTTTTCTGCATGTCTGACTGGTGTTGACTCACCCAACCAGGTGGAAGGCTGCAAAGCCACACATAAAGTGACAATGCAGACCCGTGTCACTGAGGACAGGGGACCGCCACATGGCAATCGATGACACACTTGACATTTAAAGCTTGTATAAATCAGCTGCTAATGGGAAAGTCAATGGAAAGTCAAAATGACATGGCAGTTCATTATTTATGTATCTCAAATAATCAATGGGAACTCAAGGAGTTGCCCAATTACAAGTGACAGCATAACCCTGTCTCGCCCCACTCAATTGCCAAGGGTGTTTGCTTGTTGAGTCCCTGATCAATACACACTGGGCACACACTGGTTGAATCAACATTGTTTACAAGTCACTTCAATGAAATGACGTTGAAACAAAGTTGGAATAGACATTGAATTGACGTCTGTGCCCAGTGGGTAAGTTGTATTGCGCTAGATCAAGTGGGCTTAATTTTTTCTCACTCTTGCCCCATACATGTTGTCCCATCACATTAGAAAGTACATACGACATCAAGACCATTCATAATGATAGTTCAGTTAAATAAAAGCCTTTTAGGAAATTTGCCATTGGTGACATGCACATGTTTGTGATTGCATCATGCCTCCTTGGGAATGGAATACATACAACTAGCATAAAGTTACATTTCTGGCCAGTCATCAACACCTTGAGAGCTGTTGACATTTCGTAATGGGCAAGAAAATCAGTCCTGTTTGACTGACATCCAATGCACCGTTGCCAAACGAATTCTGATTGCTTAATTACAGTAATTTACAGTCGTGAGTCTTTTTTCACATCCTTACAGGCTTTTCTTTTCTGCTGTCTATAACGTGATTCAGATGAGGCCCCCTCTCCCACCTTTTAAATTCAAAGGGCCCAGTATTAGGAAATATGTGATTTCCAAAGCCAACCTCTGATTGGTCCAGGTGAATGAAATTAATCACTGGAGGTTGGTGGCACTTTAATTGGGGAGGACGGCTCGTGGTAATGGCTGGAGCGGAATCAGTGGAATGGTATCAAATACATCAAACACATGGTTTGATGCCATTCCATTCGCTCCGTTCCAGTCATTTATTATAAGCCATCCTCCCCTCAGCAGCCTCCACTGAAATTAATGCATATTAATGAGGCGACCCTTGAACCTGCCACAATCTATTTGTGATCTAAACATTCGGCTGTACGGCCAGTGCAATCCGACCACTCACTTCTCCTCGTGACAAAAGCAGCAAGAGGAATAACAAAATCATTAGGCTTTCACCTCATTCTGTCTGTGCTCCAAAACATTTGAAACGTTTCTATTTATGATCCATTATTGCACATTTCCATTGGTGGTGCCTCCATGGAACTTGGAAGAGATTGCAAAAATTGGTGGTGCAGGCGCCTAATGCTTCTAATGATGTTAAATCACTGCACTTGTGTTTAATACCGGGGCCATTATTTGATGTGATGACATCATTTAATTCAAGGTGACATTGCTGCTGTTATAGCCACTTTGTGTGGTCTACTGGTCGTTTCTGTCTCCGTTCTCGGATGTTTTCATTTTTATGTAACTTTTTTGGTTTGTTCTTTTAGGTTTTCCAACAGCTTTTTTTATTATTTGCGTAGTGCATATGGACGCTAGGGCACGGGAGTTTTAGCTTAATGTTACTTATGGGAATATGTTACATGCAACATGTAGGAAGTCGGAGAGTGTTTATGTGTGAGTTACATTGGTGGAGGTACTTGGTGTGTGTTGAATTTGGAATGCTATGACACTAACGCAGACCTAGGTTTCTCTGCTCTGCCATAATTGGCAACAGTGTGTCACAGTGAGAAATGTGTGACATTTTCTACATTCCTGTTGGAACGATACCTAGGAAAGTGATTTTCAGTGCATGTACCAATTTTTATTGCATGTTTTAATTCAAGTACCATTGCTATGATGTAAAATCTATCTACCAAGAAGAAACCTTTTCAAAACATGGCAACGCAGGAGTTCTTTCTACCAATTGTCAGTTTATTCCATCCTTGAGACTTGGCTGCAACTGAAACATGAGGTAAAATGATTGTACTAAATAAAGATTTCACATGTGCTATTACTGTGGAGAGCACACTACACATATTGCTGTGCAACCTTGCTAATCCTTAGGCTATGACCACACGGACACGGATTAAATCGTATATACATTCAATAATTGTTGGTATTTGAACGTCAAAAATGTTACTCAAGTCAACTATTTTGGGATGAGTACATATGGCATAAAGGCAGACATATTGTGATTTTTTTGACGGACAATCATCTCAGTTGTCCATCATCCATCAACGGATGAGTCCTATTTGGCCAATTTTGGCGTAATACAGTACATCAAATTCCTCTCACCCATATGGATAATGATTGAGTCAGAATGTCACACAAACTTACTTACAATCTATATTTATGTGGCTTTTTTGGATAAACACACCCAGGTCCTTCCAAAGGTAGTAGGACATCAATAAACCTATTTCTTTGCTGATGTCATTATGTGAGCAGTGTGTGTGTGTGCATGTGATTGTAGTCACAATTAGCACAATTAGTGTGTGTGGTCATAGCTAGCACAATTAGCGAGTGTTGGTACTGGTAGTCCCAATTAACAGCCTCTCATGATGCCCATGACCAAGCATGAACAAGAGGATGTGCAGGGGGAGAAACTAGCCGGCTGATGATGCAGATCGCTTTAGATCCCATTTATACATCCTCCCTCACTGCCTCTAGCCTGAAGATAATAAAGGGAGTCAGGGATGTTTGGGATGTGGTCTGAGAGCACTCAGGGGCTCTGTCCTAAATGGCACCTTATTCCCTATATAGTGCACTACTTTTGACCAGAGCCCTATGGGCCCTCACAAAAAGAAATGCATTAAATAGGGAATAGGGTGCCATTTAGGACGGAGCCCCTGAGTGCTCTCAGACCACATCCCAAACATCCCTGACTCCCTTTATCATTCGTAATGGGATTGTCGCGGAGCGGGGAGTGATGTGTGTCGTATCATTGTCACTGGACAAAACCCACTTATAATAGGATATGATTCGCAATGAAAGGAGGAAGAAGTAGCGGCACGGTTCTGTAGCTTCTGGAGAAAGCACAGTTTCTACAATAATTCCCTTTCCGATCCCCTCTCGTAATCACACACCTCATATTTAAGAGACGGGCATGGTGCGTAACAGTTCACCAATCTCTCCACTGCACCATCAGGCCTAGGGAATGCACCCCAGCTGTGAAATGCATTGATTGGGGAGGTTAGGGCAGAGATGAGGGGTCAGAAGGGAGAGAGGTGGGGCGAGTAATGGCACTGGAGGGGCTAGAGGGGTTGTTTGGAATTATCTGATCAGTGGTAACGCCTGGGAGGACGCCCCAATGTGCTCAGCGGAGTGGAGAGGTTGATAGAATCGAGGCGGAACCCTTCGCTCGTGTCATTGAGACTGAATAGAGTGGCACAGCCATGGCAGTTTTTTTACTCACTCACTGACGTCTCCGAAACAGTTGGTTTATCTTCTTGGCTTGAGCGGACGGAGAGTGCACTCAGCGTGGAGAAGTTTGATGGAGTCGCGACCTTTCGCTGTTGTTCTTATTCCTAGTTTTCAGTCGAGAAGTTTCAATTCAGTGCATTAGGCATTAGGCTTCCCGCTCCACACTTGATAGCACAGATTATTTGGGCAGAAATATACTGGCAAATAGTTGAAGACGGTCTAAATGAGATGAATTGTTTGCATGTTGTGATTGATAAAAAAAAGTTAGTCGGAAGTTTACATACAACTTAGCCAAATACATTTAAACAATTTCTGACATTTAATCCTTGTAAAGATTCCCTGTTTTAGGTCAGTTAGGATCATCACTTTATTTTAGGAATGTGAAATGTCAGAATAATAGTAGAGAGATTTATTTCAGCTTTTATTTCTTTCATCACATTCCCAGTGGGTCAGAAGTTTACATACACTCAATTAGTATTTGGTAGCATTGCCGTTAAATTGTTTAACGTGGGTCAAACGTTAAAGCTTCTCACAATATGTTGGGTGAATTTTGGCCCATTCCTCCTGACAGAGCTAGTGTAACTGAGTCAGGTTTGTAGGCCTCCTTGCACATGCTTTTTCAGTTCTGCCCACAAATGTTCTATTGGATTGAGATCAGGGCTTTGTGATGGCCACTCCAATGCCTTGACTTTGTTGTCCTTCAGCCATTTGGCCACAACTTGAAGTATGCTTGGGGTCATTGTCCATTTGGAAGACCCATTTGCAACCAAGTTTTAACTTCCTGACTGACAATTTTCCTGCCTCATGATGGCATCTATTTTGTAAAGTGCACCAGTCCCTCCTGCAGCAAAGGACTCCCACAACATGATGCTGCCACCCCAGTGCTTCATGGTTGGGATGGTGTTCTTCGGCTTGCAAGCCTCACCCTTTTTCCTCCAAACATAACGATGGTCATTATGGCCAAACAGTTCTATTTTTGTTTCATCAGACCAGAGGACATTTCTCCAAAAAGTACGATCTTTGTCCCCATGTGCAGTTGTAAACCGTAGTCTGGCTTTTTTATGACGGTTTTGGAGCAGTGGCTTCTTCCTTGCTGAGCGGCCTTTCAGGTTATGTTGATATAGGACTCGTTTTACTGTGGATATAGATACTTTTGTACCTGTTTCCTCCAGCATCTTCACAAGGTCCTTTTCTGTTGTTCTGGGATTGATTTTCCCTTTTCGCACCAAAGTACGTTCATCTCTAGGAGACAGAACGCGTCTTCTTCCTGAGCGGTATGACGGCTGCATGGTCCCATGGTGTTTATACTTGAGTACTATTATTTGTACAGATGAACGTGGTACCTTCAGACATTTGGAAATTGCGCCCAAGGATGAGGTCTACAATTTTTTTTTCTGAGGTCTTGGCTGATTTCTTTTGATTTTCCCATGATGTCAAGCAAAGAGGCACTGAGTTTAAAGGTAGGCCTTAACATAGATCCACATGTACACCTCCAATTGGCTCAAATGATGTCAATTAGCCTAGCAGAAGCTTCTAAAGCCATGACATAATTTTCTGGAATTTTCCAAGCTGTTTAAAGGCACAGTCAACTTAGTGTATGTAAACTTCTGACCCACTGGAATTGTGATACAGTGAATTGTAAGTGAAATAATGTGTCTGTAAACAATTGTTGGAAAAATGACTTGTGTCATGCACAAAGTAGATGTCCTAACCGACTTGCCAAAACTATAGTTTGTTAACAAGAATTTTGTGGAGTGGTTGAAAAACGAGTTTTAATGACTCCAACCTAAGTGTATTTAAACTTCCGACTTCAACTGTAAATCAAGGTCTGGTGTTTATTTGTTGTGCCTTTTGATATTTGTTGCCACCTATTTTCATTGATGTGATGTCGAAAATGGATTATCTAAGAGGGATAGCTATTTACTTTGCTTGCTGTTTACCGACCTCCGATATTCTGTCTTGCTGTATGGCAACTCCTTGAATAAACAAAGACATTTTTTATTTATGTAGTTTTCAATGTTTGCCTTGTAAATGGTAATGTAGAGGCTTTGTCACGATGTGAAACATTTTAGTACAGTCATTGTCAGTGTAAGGACACACTACATTAGACATTTTTTATTTTAGTCATTTAGCAGACTGACTTAGTTAGGGCGTTCATCTTAAAATAGCTAAGTGGAACAACCACATATTACAGTCATAGTAAGTACATTTTTCCTCAATAAAGTAGATATCAACAAAGTCAGAGCTAATAAGGAAAAAAGAAATACAAATAAAAGTAAACTGTGGGTGTCAGTTCACAAAAGGCATTCCTTTTTGGGAGAAGTGGGTGCAAAGGGTGCTGTGGGATTATTTAAAATACTCCTTGAAGAGGTAGGATTTCAGATGTTTTCCGGGTGGGAGGGCCAAGAGACCAGAGGTGGCAGGATGGGATGCTTGGGTTGGGGTGTAGGTTTTGAGCATAGCCTGAAGGTAGGGAAGGCCAGTTCCTGTACCATGGTCACTACTACAGCATGGTACACCAACAGTGGAGAGCAGGACATGTCGTTGGAACACTACTATTCAACTATAATTTACCCATGCCCACCACCTCTTGCAATGATGTAGCTGTAGTGTACCCTCATATCCCAGTCATCCTTTTAATTAACCAAGGGACCTTCTGTCCAAATATTTGAATAGCTTCAGGGCTAAGGAGGTTTGAATTTAAAACAGTCCTGGGTATAATGTCCACTTGGGAGCAGTGGGGTGCTTTTAGGCAGCTGGATACCTTTCGGTCATTGGTCCTGCTGGAACAGTAGAACATGATAAGTTGGTAGCCAGGCTCCATGCAGCCACATCAGCAGTGCAACATGGAGAAATCAAAAAAGCTCTGAATTTCGCCACTACTGCCAGCTGGATGACATCAGGGTTGACCTTGATGGCTTGCTTGCATTTGTCCATGGAATCTGCCCTCAGCCCAGGCTCAGTATGGCCCCTGCCCCCCCACTCCCTTTTTCCCCAGCCATTTCCTGACCTTGCTTGTTGGTAGGTAAAAAGACAGAAACTAAATGAAGATTGAAATGAAGACTAAACAAGGAGGGCTAGCAGTGTAACAGGTTCAGCGTAATGAATTCACCCATTGGACAACGTTTTCGTCAAGATAGTGCTGCCGCGACGCTCTTGCTTATCGCTAATATGAAACTTGCTGACCCTAAAGCACTTGGAGAGATACGTTTTCCCCTTGCTGTGATAGCGTTTGTTGCGATTAAACCGAAGCGAAGTGGGCAGACACAGCTCAACCAGTGCATGGCCATTGGCAGGAAGCGAGTTTGGCTCACTTCCTATTTGCCATTCGATACCAATCAAAAATCAAGCAGAGGGTTTTTTAAGTTGTACGGTTTTTGCTTAGGCCATTGGAAGAGAGGAGGGGTGGATGTTGATGTCCAATGCGGATTGAAATCGATGTTTCTTTGTGGATGAATGCCAAGCTTGAAGAATACCGGAAAGAACTTGTATCTAAACTCTCCATTGAAAGGGACAGTAACACTTTGCTATGTAACGGCTCATGTTACAATCTAACATTCTAGCTTGGTAATAATGAACCGCCCGATTAAACTGTCGTGTATTGGAGGATATAGATGGTGAATGCCTGTGGGAAAATCCCTTGAATAACAGGGGAGGAAAACCATTTCATTATAGGTATGCATACTAAGATGGCCTACTGTTCAGGTGGGAATAAAGGGAATGTAACTATTTGACACACATTTCCTAGGTGGCAAAGGTCCGGATGGATATCGTCCTGGAAACATGTTGTTATATAAAATGTACATTAAATACATAAAATGAGACTACGAATGAATCACAACTTCTTTCGAATGTAAACATGTGCAGCATTGCATGAACATTGCTGAAGAACAAAAGTGGTTGCATAGTTGTCCATGCAAAAAGTACACTGTGAACCATTGTACATGGGCCTTGAATAATACAACAAATATTTAAATAAAATAAAGTGCATGTTTTCTGGAGAACAAAAGAGAGGAACAAAAATAATAATCTGAATGCACAGAACGTCACTGTGGGCCATGCAATGTTCATGTATAAATCAGTCTGGGCCTTGCCTTGCATTAATAAGAGAAATTACACTTTCTGTCTCCTGCCAATCCTTTGAACTTTGTCTCAGAGTTTCTCTCACCATTTGTGCCACTGGTACAGGTGTTCATTGGTGAGCCTGGTGCTGTGTTTGTTTTTAATAAAGTTAATTGTGGAGAAGGCTGATTCACAGCTGTATGTGGAGCCAAACATGGTCAGCATGTATAGTGCCAGTCTCTTGAGCACAGGGACATCAGCTGCAGGCACAATCTTTCCCCAGAAAGTGACAGGGTCACAATCACCAGCCTGCCCATTCAAAGACACATTTTCTTCCCTGAGCTCATCTTTTTGTTTACCTTCAAGCAAGGTGTCAGCAACTTCACACACACATTATTTTACCATCCCAGCATCTGTAAATATCCTCAGTGAACACTCTGTTGCACGTTTTCTGGCTGTCAGGGAATTGACAAGGATTTTGGTGGACCTCTCATATTGGGATTTAAGTTGGTTAATCTTGTTTCTTCTCACCTCCGTGTTCAAAGGATATGTCTGATCGAATTTACTATGCCTGGTGTCATAATGGCGCTTAACATTGTATCTCTCGTGAAAAGTGCCAGACTCACTGCATATCAGGCACATTGTTTTTTTGCTAATTGCGGGGAGATTGAATAAATACTGTTCCGCCCACTTGTCTTTGAATATACGGTTTTCAGAGTAAACTTTTTTTTAACAAGCCATATTAACAAAGATACTGGCATCTAAGCTCCTTTACAGTTGAACCGCAGTCATATCTTGCGGTTTCTTTCTGCCTGCTTTCCGAGAGGTTCTGCGGAGGATATTTGGATTAATGTGATTGGGTAAGATTCAGCCTCTTGTATTTGCATATAACCATGCGATTGGATTAGACAGGGCACTAGTAGAGTTGGGCGTTGCTTCGAGAGAGAGCGAGCGAGGAAAACAAGCAGCTGCGCCTGGTAGATTTTTTAAAAGCTGTCTAAAAATAATGTATTGACTTTTATATGACAAAATGCGATGTTGTCCGGCCCGGATTGACCCTTCTCTGGGTCCGGACTCAGACCGTGGTCCGCCAGTTGAGTTTGGCTGTGCTCTACAATGACAATACAGGTACTATACATGTATAGCTCTGACAGGCTTTCGGTTTAAATTATTAGCTGTGACTGTTACTGTGCTGTCTGTCCCCCTCAGCAGCAGTATCTCATGTCATAGAATAGCCCTGGTCACTGAGCCTTGGAACTTTTCTATGCAGTGTGACGGCTCTAACATGGCCTGAGAGCAGGAACCCAACAGTCAGGTCACTGGCCCATTCTAAAGGACAAGCATGGAGGAGTAGACCGGCTATTGCTAATGACTTTAAGGGGTAGAGGGGACATTTTTCTAAGGAACGGGAAGCCTGACAGCTGTTTTGATCCAAAGGTTTTTTACAGGGTGGCCTTAGCCGTGTACTGATGTAAAACGAGCTCCCATTTATGTGTTCTCATCTCGACCAGAACAAAATGTGGAGTGGGACCGATACGATCCCTGAGGTTGGCACAAGAGATGCTTAACTTAATATAATTTCCTAGAACACAGGGTGACACCCAGATGCAGACACAGGAGGCAGATTGTTTGAGTCTCTGATATTTATTAGAATACAAGGGACAGGCAATAGGCAGGTTGAGGACAGGCAGAAGTTCATTAAGCAGGTCAGAGTCCGAATGGTACAAGGGGGCAGGCAGGCTCGAGGTCAGGGGGGGTGGAGACTAGCACAAAAAGAGGTGAAACAGATCAGGGTGTGACACATGAAGAACATAAGATGTGGAATATGAGAGCTGGACCTACTTCCCTAATCCCAACATTACTCGAATTGTAAAAAGGTATTTTGGTGTATATTACAGGAGGAAGTACAAATGTTGGGGCTGGGCTGTGGTGGTATGAATCAGCTCGCTGGGATACGGGTCATTCATCTTGCACGCCTTACTGGTTTAGTATTGAGCAGGGCTCAATCAGCCGTCCGGCTGCCGGAGTGGCAATAAAAAAAAGAACAAATGAATGGAGGCGTATTAATGGCCATGACTGGGCAGGAGGCTGGCCCCAGCTCTTACTCTGATTAAACAGAGGCCATCAAAGGGGAAGAGGCCATTAGCCATTGATCGTATTGACTTTATGGCAATTCCACCTAAATAAGACATGGCAGGAGATGGGGTCAGTTCACTCCCCCTACCCACCCTTGTGTTTCTCTATAGCCAGAGTGAATGAAGTCAAGTCAAGTGAGGTCTGCATGTTGTGTAGTCGGTGATGGCCTATTATTTAATACTCAGGACAGTGTTTGGGAATTTTCTGTGTTGATAGAGTGCCATTCTGAAGACTCTGAACATCTATGGACAAGCGGTCAGCATTGGGTCTGTAAAGTGCTTAAGAACACATTCACGAATTTGAGAGTTCCACCGAGTGAAAGGTGACATAAAACATTTCTTAAATACAGTTTATTATTGTTACACATACAGTAGTGTCAATGAAAGCATCAACTATACTAACTGTAGTAATTTCAGATTTTATGGTCATTATAAAAATGAGGAGGGGGTTTATAGCAGTGTATGGTGAGTATTCTACAGTACGGGTACAGGGTTCACCCTGTAACACAGCTTACAAATGTGCGCCACATAGCTTGCCTTGATGCCCTGCTTAGATCGGTGGCTGATTCACATTCCAGTGTGCGCCACCCATGTCGACAGAGTATTTTAGTACCATTGTCATTCCAGTGTTGACACATTCGATTTGACAACAAGTCCCTCCGTCAAAGAAACATAGAAGGCTGTCAGTCACTGGGGATTTGTTTGACATACAGTGCCTTCAGAAAGTATTCACACCCCTTGACGTTTTCCACATATTGTTGTGTTACAGCCTGAATTTGAAATTGATTACATTTAGACACAATTTTTTTTTTACACATTCATAAAACATGTAAGTCTTGAGTCAATAAGTATTCAACCCCTTTGTTTTGGCAAGCCTAAATAAGTTCAGCAGTAAAAATGTGCTAACTTCTTAGGGATCAGTGGGGCGCTATTGGCCCACCAACGACAACATCCGGAAAAATGCAGAGTGCCAAATTCAAATTACAAATGTAGTATTATAAAACATTCATGAAAATACAAGTGTTGCAAAGTGTACAAAAGCTTAGAATCTTGGCAATCTCACAGCGTTATCAGATTTCAAAAAGGCTTTACGGCGAAAGCACAACATTTTATTGCCTGATGACAGCGCCCCGTGTACTTCCACCATTAGCATAAAAACATAACCAGCACGGGTGTCACAAAACTCATAAAAAGAGCTAAATTACCTTTGAAGATCTTCTGCTGATGGCAATCCGAAGTGTCCAAACAAGACAAACAAATCAAATTTTATTTGTCACATACACATGGTTAGCAGATGTTAATGCGAGTGTAGAGAAATCCTTGTGCTTCTAGTTCCGACCATGCAGTAGTATCTAACAAGTAATCTAACAAATTCCCAACAACTACCTTATACACACAAGAGTAAAGAAATGAATACGAGTATGTACATATAAATATATGGATGAGCGATGGCTGACCGGCGTAGGCAAGATGCAGTAGATGGTATGGAGTACAGTATATACATATGAGATGAGTAATGTAGGATATGTAAACATTATATAAATGGCATCGTTTAAAGTGGCTAGTGATACATTTATTTCATCCAATTATAATTATTAAAGTGGCTAGAGATTTGACTCGATGGCCGAACGGCATAGGCAAGATTCAGTAGATGGTTTAGAGTACAGTGTATACATTTGATATGAGTAATGTCGGATATGTAAACATTATATACAAAATTGTTTAAAGTGGCTAGTGATACATTTGTTACATCCAATTCCTTTTTTTAAAGTGTCTAGAGATTTAAGTCAGTATGTTGGCAGCAGCCACTCAATGTTAGTGATGGCTGTTTAACAGTCTGATGGCCTTGAGGTAGAAGCTGTTTTTCAGTCTCTTGGTCCCAGCTTTGATGCACCTGTGCTGACCTCGCCTTCTGGATGATAGCGGGGTGAACAGGCAGTGGCTCGGGTGGTTGTTGTCCTTGATTATCTTTTTGGCCTTCCTGTGACATCGGGTGGTGTAGGTGTCCTGGAGGGCAGGTAGTTTTCCCCCCCGGTGATGCGTTGTGCAGACCTTACTACCCTCTGGAGAGCCTTAGGGTTGTGGGTGGAACAGTTGCCGTACCAGGTGGTGATACAGCCCGACAGGATGCTCTCGATTGTGCATCTGTAGAAGTTTGTGAGTGATTTTGGTGACAAGCCGAATTTCTTCAGCCTCCTGAGGTTGAAGAGGCGCTGTTGCGCCTTCTTCACCACGCTGTCTGTGTGGGTGGACCATTTCAGTTTGTCCGTGATGTGTACGCCGAGGAACTTAAAACTTTCCACCTTCTCCACTACTGTCCCGTCGATGTGGATAGGGGGGTGCTCCCTCTCCTGTTTCCTGAAGTCCACGATCATCTCCTTTGTTTTGTTGACATTGAGTGAGAGGTTATTTTCCTGACACCCCACTCCAAGGGCCCTCACCTCCTCCCTGTAGGCCGTCTCGTCGTCGTTGGTAATCAAGCCCACCTCTGTAGTGTCATCAGCAAACTTGATGATTGAGTTGGAGGCGTGCATGGCCACACAGTCATGGGTGAACAGGGAATACAGGAGAGGGCTGAGAACGCGATTGCGTCGTCTGTGGACCCGTTGGGGCGGTAAGCAAATTGGAGTGGGTCTAGGGTGTCAGGTAGGGTGGAGGTGATATGATCCTTGACTAGTCTCTCAAAGCACTTCATGATGACGGAGGTGAGTGCAACGAGGCGCTAGTCGTTTAGATTTCTTGGGAACAGGAACAATGGTGGTCCTCTTGAAGCATGTGGGAACAGCAGACCAGCTGGTCTGCGCATGCTCTGAGGAAGCGGCTAGGGATGCCGTCTGGACCGGCAGCCTTGCGAGGGTTAACACGTTTAAACGTTTTACTCACATTGGCTGCGGTGAAGGAGAGCCCGCAGGTTTTGGTAGCGGGCCGTGTTGGTGGCACTGTATTGTCCTCAAAGCAAGCAAAGAAGTTGTTTAGTTTGTCTGGGAGCAAGACATCGGGGTCCGCGACGGGGCTGGATTTATTTTTGTAGTCCGTGATTGACTGTAGACCCTGCCACATACCTCTCGTGTCTGAGCCGTTGAATTGCGACTGTACTTTGTCTCTATACTGACGCTTAGCTAGTTTGATTGCATTGTGGAGGGAATAGTTACACTGTTTGTATTCGGTCATGTTTCCGATCGCCTTGCCCTGATTAAAAGCAGTGGTTTGCGCTTTCAGTTTTGCGTGAATGCTGCTATCAATCCACGGTTTCTGGTTGGGGAAGGTTTTAATAGTCGCTGTGGGTACAACATCACCGATGCATTTGCTAATAAACTCGCTCACCGAATCAGCGTGTACATCAATGTTATTGTCCTGAGCTATCCGGAAATATATCCCAGTCCACGTGTTCGAAGCAATCTTGAAGCGCGGAATCCGATTGGTCGGACCGGAGTGGACAGACCTGAGCATGGTCGTTTCCTGTTTTAGTTTTTGTCTATAGGCTAGGAGCAACAAAATGGAGTTGTGGTCAGATTTGCCAAAAGGAGGGCGGGGGCGGGCTTTGTATGCGTCGCGGAAGTTAGAGTAACAATGATCCAGAATTTTTCGAGCCATCGCGCATTCGATATGCTGATAAAATTTAGGGGAGCCTTGTTTTCAGATTAGCCTTGTTAAAATCCCCAGCTACCATCAACACAGCCTCAGGATATGTGGTTTCCAGATTACATAGAGTCCAAATGAAGTTATTTTAGGGCCGTCGAGGTGTCTGATTGGGAAGGGATATATACGGCTGTGATTATAATCGAAGAGAAATCTCTTGGTAGATAATGCGGTCGGTATTTGATTGTAAGGAATTCTAGGTCAGGTGAACAAAAGGACTTGAGTTCCTGTGTGTTGAGGGAAAAAAGTATTTGATCCCCTGCTGATTTTGAACGTTTGCCCACTGACAAAGAAATTATCAGTCTATAATTTTAATGGTAGGTTTATTTGAACAGTGAGAGACAGAATAACAACAAAAAATCCAGAAAAACACATGTGAAAAATGTAATAATTTGATTTGCATTTTAATGAGTGAAATAAGTATTTGACCCCTCTGCAAAACATGACTTAGTACTTGGTGGCAAAACCCTTGTTGGCAATCACAGAGGTCAGACATTTCTTGTAGTTGGCCACCAGGTTTGTACACATCTCAGGAGGGATTTTGTCCCACTCCTCTTTGCAGATCTTCTCCAGATCTTCTTCAAGGCTAACGTTTGGCAACTCGAACCTTCAGCTCCTCCACAGATTTTCTATGGGATTAAGGTCTGGAGACTGGCTAGGCCACTCCAGGACCTTAATGTGCTTCTTCTTGAGCCACTCCTTTGTTGCCTTGGCCGTGTGTTTTGGGTCATTGTCATGCTGGAATACCCATCCACGACCAATTTTCAATGCCCTGGCTGAGAGATGGAGGTTCTCACCCAAGATTTGACGGTACATGGCCCCGTCCATCGTCCCTTTGATGCGGTGAAGTTGTCCTGTCCCCTTAGCAGAAAAACACCCCCAAAGCATAATGTTTCCACCTCCATGTTTGACGGTGGAGATGGTGTTCTTGGGGTCATAGGCAGCATTCCTCCTCCTCCAAACACGGAGAGTTGAGTTGATGCCAAAGAGCTCCATTTTGGTCTCATCTGACCACAACACTTTCACCCAGTTGTCCTCTGAATCATTCAGATGTTCATTGGCAAACTTCAGACGGGCATGTATATGTGCTTTCTTGAGCAGGGGGACCTTGCGGGCACTGCAGGATTTCAGTCCTTCACGGCGTAGTGTGTAACCAATTGTTTTCTTGGTGACTATGGTCCCAGCTGCCTTGAGATCATTGACAAGATCCTCCCGTATAGTTCTGGGCTGATTCCTCACCGTTCACATGATCATTGTAACTCCACGAGGTGAGATCTTGCATGGAGCCCCAGGCCGAGGCAGATTGACAGTTCTTTTGTGTTTCTTCCATTTGCGAATAATCGCACCAACTGTTGTCACCTTCTCAACAAGCTGCTTGGCGATGGTCTTGTAGCCCATTCCAGCCTTGTGTAGGTCTACAATCTTGTCCCTGACATCCTTGGAGAGCTCTTTGGTCTAGGCCATGGTGGAGAGTTTGGAATCTGATTGATTGATTGCTTCTGTGGACAGGCGTCTTTTATAAAGGTAACAAACTGAGATTAGGAGCACTCCCTTTAAGAGTGTGCTCCTAATCTCAGCTCGTTACCTGTATAAAAGACACCTGGGAGCCAGAAATCTTTCTGATTGAGAGGGGGTCAAATACTTATTTCCCTCATTAAAATGCAAATCATTTTATACAATTTTTTTAATTAAAACCATTAAAATTATAGACTGATAATTTCTTTGTCAGTGGGCAAACGTACAAAATCATCAGGGGATCAAATACTTTTTTCCCTCACTGTATGGTCTCACCACGACTCGTTAATCATAAGGCATACACCCCCGCCCTTATTCTTACCAGAGAGATGTTTGTTTCTGTCGGCGCCATGCGTGAAGAAACCAGGTGGCTGTACCGACTCTGATAACGTTTCCCGAGTGAGCCATGTTTCCATGAAACAGAGAATGTTACAATCTCTGATGTCTCTCTGGAAGGGCAACCCTTGCTCGGATTTCGTCTACCTTGTTGTCAAGAGACTGGACATTGGCGAGTAGTATACTCGGGAGCGGTGTGCAATGTGCCCGTCTTCGGAGCCTGACCAGCAGACCGCTCCTTCTGCCCCTTTTGCGGCGCCGCTGTTTTGGGTCGCCTGCTGGGATCCGATCCATTGTCCTGGGTGGTGGACCAAACAGAGGATCCGCTTCGGGAAAGTCGTATTCCTGGTCGTAATGTTGGTAAGTTGACGTTGCTCTCATATCCAATAGTTCCTCCCGGCTGTATGTTATAAAACTTAAGATTTCCTGGGGTAACAGTGTAAGAAATAATACATAAAAAAACATAATACTGCATAGTTTCCTAAGAACGCGAAGCGAGGCGGCCATCTCTGTCGGTGCTACCTTTCACAGCAGATGTCTCATGGTCTAACAGACACCGCTCTAGCTCTGCTACCTTTCACAGCAGATGTCTCATGGTCTGACAAACACCGCTCTAGCTCTGCTACCTTTCACAGCAGATGTCTCATGGTCTGACAAGCGCTGCTACCTTTCACAGCAGATGTCTCATGGTCTGATTTGTTTAACACTTTTTTGGTTCCAACATGATTCCATATGTATTATTTCATAGTTTTGATGTCTTCACTATTATTCTGCAATGTAGAAAATAGTAAAACTAAAGAATAACCCAATGTCCAAACTTTTGACTGTATATGTATATGTATAACACTGACATTATCAGCAACACATCCATTTCAACAACTCAGATTTCCAATCCCCTCCTATAAGTTGCATGCTTCCCCAGAGCTTGAAAGTTATATTCTCTATCCACTGAATTGAAAGAAACAGAGAAACTGCAGGAGTTATCTAGGGACGAACATGATCAACCATCCAGACTTCGATGTGCTTGCAGTCCATTTTCGACTTTCACATGCTTCAGTTAATCTCTTGTTGAAAATGTAGTCAGTTGGGTACGATAGCATAAAACCAATATGTAATTTCCCCTCATCACTCTGAGGCCTTCATCTCTATGCGCCCAGGAGCGTTTCTGCTGCTGTGTTCACGTAACAGCTGGCTGCTCAATTGAAATCCAACTGCTGAGCTGCATGTGCTGTTATCCTCAGAGATTCTGCAGGCACAGAGCCCACAGAGTATTTTATGAACCATTCCTATGATATGGCCCTTTTGACTCTTATCGCTGGTGTTAGGAACAACAAAGTATGTTTCAATGGCGTTTCAATGGTTATTGACACCCTTTAGAGTTTTTCACTCTGCATTGACTGAGAGAAAAACAACTAGCCCTGAGCTACCTTCACACAAGCATTCGTTAATAAAATGACTAGTGTGAATTGCAAGTAAAAGTTCCATGTGTATCCTAGGGCAATTACCCAAATAGTGGTGCTAACCCTGCTCTGGAGCAGGACCAGCTAAGCCCTGGGTTTAGGTGTGTCATCCCCCTAATTCTATTCTATTATGTCATACAATGCCTATATTGGAGAATAGCAGGGTAATTACTTAAACACTGACTTAATTGATTGATTTATGGAAGTTTGCGCAATATAGTATTATACGTCTAATACTACACCTTGAACTTTTACTTTATGAATGTGTGAATATGTCAAACCAGAGACTGGTTTGCACCTAAGGCTTCCCTGAAGGCAAAGTTGTATTATGCAAGAGAACATATCAAGACTGCAGAGCTTGAAAGCTTTTAGAACATTCACCATTTAATATTGCTGCATCTTCACTGAAAATCAAATGGTGAGAAGAGTGATATCTTAAAAAAACATGATGACTAGCCCATTAAAGAAAACACCTCTTTAAAATTAGATGAGTCCTCAACTCAATGCCCACTCCCAAATGATGTCAATGCTTGACAGTTGCTTTCTCATATGTGCTTGCTTGTTGACTGTGTTGTAGCATGTTGCTTATGAGACTTAAATTATTTCAAGAATCTGATGTAAGGAAAAAAGTGATGCATTTAAGATAAATGAACTACAACAGTGGACTTCAGCACACTGTAACCCCTTTTTGACAAATGCATACAATTTCAGTGATATTCTAAATTAGTGTTGCCACCCTTTAAAAAAAGTTGAGTAGTAACTAAAGATTGACACCCAAAAAAGTAAACTAGTTACATATTTGTGACTCCTTCTGGAAACTAGGCATATGTTGTGCATCACTACTTCACATGAGTGCCATTTGAACATAAACTTTTTTGGGCAGAAATGCCTTCTGGAACATGTGAACTTTCATGTGCCTTAATAACAAACGTATGTGTCATCTGTAAATGCGAATAAAATGGATAAATTATGAGCCCAGTTGGTTTAGCCACGGAAAAGCCAGCATTGGTCTGCCATGTAGCACAGATTGGTCTGCCATGTAGCACGCTTCTGTCTATAACATGAGCTGGTCAGTATGTGTAGGTAATCATTTCTAATGCAGCTTTTTTGAAAGATATCACATAGTATTGCTGCATAAGTGTTGCTCTCCACTTTCTGGAGGACCGAGTTTTGAAATGAGTGGAATTAGAGTATTACGAACGCTCAACACCCGTTGAATATGGCGGGTGTCAGTAAACATTGGCAAAAAAACTTAATTAAATTGTTGCCACCAATGCTCTGGATAACATAAAAACAGCCCAACCAGCTCTGCTAGGGCGAGTAAAATGATCAGAGTGTCGGGAAGTTGCTAGCAAGCTAGCCAACGTTAGCCAGTTAGCTTGGGTGCATGACTGCTGTTGTTAGGTCAGAATGCTCGGATCAACCCTACTCCTCGGCCAGATAGTCCAGTGTGCGCTCTGAACGGTCCGAGACTGAAACACTCTGATAATGCTCTGAGTTTACAAATGCCCAGAGCACACTCTGGCAATCCAGATTCAATTGACAAACCAGCCTTTAGTCTTGAAATCTTTGGTTGTTTAGTACATAGCCTCACATGTGAATCCTTAAAGAGATGGGTGTGGCTAAAGCTTAAGAGGGTGTGAATGATGCTGAATGGGTGTAGACAAAGAAGAGCTCTCCTGTAGGTACCAAAAGATTCAAGGGCCATTTTCTCAAAAGTGAGGTTACAAGTTTATCAACTTTCAAAGCAGAATTACTTTCCCATTGTTCCTTAACTGTAGTGTAAGATATACAAGTCTCTACTTCTATCCAATGTGAAAACACAATATTTGTTTTTTGCTACAGACACCAAATCGAGGCGGTCGGTCACATTTACTGATGACAGCTATTGAAAGAGATGCATGTATTAACGTGAGTTATACAGATGTAGGATCTCAATTTGATCACCCTGTTGCAGGAAAAATTTTCCGCATTGCAAGAACTATAACACTTCTATTGTAGAGTGGCATTTTTCCTATTTTGTTGCCTTACAACCTGTAATTAAAATTGAGTTTTTGGGGGTTGTATCATTTAATTTACACAACATATTTTTTATTGTGAAACAAACAAGAAATAAGACAAAAAAAATACAGAAAACTTGAGCGTGCATAACTATTCACCCCCCCAAAGTCAATACTTTGTGGAGCCATCTTTTGCAGCAATTACAGCTGCCAGTCTCTTGGGGTATGTCTCTATCAGCTTGGCACATCTAGCCACTGGGATTTTTTCCCATTCTTCAAGCAAAACTGCTCCAGCTCCTTCAAGTTGAATGGGTTCCGCTGGTCTACAGCAATCTTTAAGTCATACCACAGATTCTCAATTGGATTGAGGTCTGGGCTGTGACTAGGCCATTTCAAGACATTTAAATGTTTCCCATTAAACTACTCGAGTATTGCTTTAGCAGTATGCTTAGGGTCATTGTCCTGCTGGAAGGTGAACCTCCGTCCCAGTCTCAAATCTCTGGAAGACTGAAACAGGTTTCCCTCAAGAATTTCCCTATATTTAGTGCCATCCATCATTCCTTCAATTCTAACCAGTTTCCCAGTCCCTGCCGATGAAAAACATCCCCACAGTTTGATGTTGCCACCACCATGCTTCACTATGGGGATGGTGTTCTAGGGGTGATGAGAGGTGTTGGGTTTGCGCCAGACATAGCGTTTTCCTCTAATGGCCAAAAAGCTCAATCTAACCAGAGAACCTTCTTCCAAATGTTTGGGGAGTCTCCCACATGCCTTTTAGCGAACACCAAACTTGTTTGGCAATTTTTTTCTTTAACAATGGCTTTTTTTCTGGCCACTCTCCGTAAAGCACAGCTCTGTGGAGTGTACGTCTTAAAGTGGTCCTATGGACAGATACTCCAATCTCCGCTGTGGAGCTTTGCAGCTCCATCAGGGTTATCTTTGGTCTCTTTGTTGCCTTTCTGATTAATGCCCTCCCTGCCTGGTCCGTGAGTTTTGGTGGGCAGCCCTCTCTTCGCAGGTTTGTTGTGGTGCCATATTCTTAAAAAAATGTAATAATGAATTTAATGGTGCTCCGTGGGATGTTCAAAGTTTCTGATATTTTTTATAACCCATCCCTAATCTGAACTTCTCTAGAACTTTGTCTCTGACCCGTTTGGAGAGCTCCTTGGTCTCCATGGTGTCGCTTGCTTGGTGGTGCTCCAGACTCCGGGGCCTTTCAGAACAGGTGTATATAAACTGAGATCATGTGACAGTTAGATTGCAGACAGGTGGACTTTATTTAACTCATTGTGACTTCTGAAGGTAATTGGTTGCACCAGATCTTATTTAAGGGCTTCATAGAAAAGGGGGGAATACATATGCATGCACCACCATTTTTTTCATTTCACTTCAGCAATTTGGACTATTTTGTGTATGTCCATTACATGAAATCCAAATAAAAATCCATTTAAATTACAGGTTGTAATGCAACAAAATAGGAAAAACGCCAAGGGGGATGAATACTTTTGAAAGACACTGCATTTGAGGTTTTAAAAGGCCATACAAAAATTATAATCCACATAATAATTTACGTCCAGTTGCTGCAGGATTATTTTCCTGCTATAGCAAACTGGCTCAAATTAAGATCCTACATCTGTGACAAGAGTGTACAAATAATATGTCCACATTTCACAAATTAGGAGATGGACATTGGAAATCCAATATTTCACTTGAAAGTGAAGTTGGAAACCAGACGGCCCTGGTGAAAAATGGACAGGTGGCCATTATACACCCATTCCTAATAATCAATCACAGGGGAAAATGTAGGAAAGACTGAGGATAAAAGATGACCCAGATATGTTGTGGAAAGTTGGACCGCAAACAGTCACTATTTGTGTGTGTGACAGCGAGGGACAAGTAGTGTGTCTGGAAAACTAGGCAAGTGTTATCGAACCAGCCCATATACAGGAGGTACAAACTTTTTCAGAACTGTTTCATAATCACCCTGTGTCCTTTGTTTAAACTCTACCTACACAGCTATGTTTTTCAAATTCTTGGCACATTTTCACTGCATCTGATGATGTCCAACTGGAATCACAAGCCCAATGTTTTTTTTCCTTTTATTGTTATCATGTTCTCAAGAGAGGTACTTCATAAAAATATGACAGCTTAGATTTAAAAAACATGCCTCAAAGAGAAATGAAGGATAGGTAGCCGAATGCCTCATATAACTTGTGAAATGTTATTTTCCAGTGAGCTATTTTGGACACTTTGAAGACCCTATTACGCACCAAGCAGGGCATCTAGCAATTAGCTTAACCAATTAGCTTTACGCCATTAGCATTGTTAAATAGGCGGTGCGATGCATGAGGAAACACAGTTTGTGGTACACCATTTTTTGCTATGGCATTCATGTATGTAAAGACAATGACACCAATGGTACCATGATTCAGTATGGTAATTAGCATGCTAATGAAAATCACATTATAGATGATAATGATGATGCTAATGCTAATCACAGTATAGATGATAAAGGGAAAGGGAAAGGGGGATACCTAGTCAGTTGTACAACTGAATGCCTTCAACTGAAATGTGTCTTCCGCATTTTACCCAACCCCTCTGAATTAGAGAGGTGCGGGGGCTGCCTTAATGGACTTCCACGTCTTCGGCGCCCGGGGGACAGTGGGTTAACTACTTAAGGAGCAGTGGCAAACCCCAATAACCCGACAAAATTATGGAAAACCATTCAATCCATGAATGGTAACACGAACTCCTCTGATCTTCCACTGAAATGTACCTCAAATTGAATAGATGTGACTGACAAGAATAAACTGCTTGAAATGTTTAACCTCTTAAGCATCATTAACTTCTTGGGGATCAGTGGGGCGCTAGCGCCCCAATACCGACACTACCAGGTGAAATGCAAGGCGCCAAATTTTTCCAGGACAGCCATATCCGTTCTGTTTTACTCACAGACAAATGGTTAACAGTTTTGGAAAATCCAGAGTGTTTCCTATCCAATGGTACCAAATATGTGCATATCCTATTTTCTGGGCCTGAATGGGAGGCATTTTACTTTGGGCACGCCAGGCTCTCCAAAACGGTCACCTCATGCACCCATCCCCAAGAAGTTAAGGAGCGCTGGGGCCTCCGTTCCCGACACTACCCGGTTAAATGGCACCAAATTCAAAATCCAAAAGTTGAATTATTAAACATTCATAAATATACAATTGTTGCATAGTCATCAAAAGCTCTGATTTTTGGCAATATCACAGCGTTGTCAGATTTCAAAAAGGCTTTACGGCGAAAGCACAACATTTGATTGTTTGAGGGTAGCACCTCTAAAATTTGTAACGATTAGCATAAATCCATAACCCAACACGGGTCTCACAAAACGAATAAAATCGCAATTATAAAATCGCTTACCTTTGATGAACTTCTGCTGAGGGCTTCCCAAGTGTCCAACGAAGACAATCCATGCTTCTTTGGTTAGAAAAAGTCATTTATTATATCCATAAATCTCCGTTTGGTTGGTGCGTTATGATCATAAAATCCACCGCTGAGTCGCCCATTGAACCGTGAAGAGAAAGTGTTCAAATTGTACCTATCAACTTTGTCCAAACAAATCAAACATAATTTATAGTGTATCCTTAGGTACACTTTCATGTCTATTTACTATAATATTTCCATCGGATGATAACCTGAACGACAGGAAACGAAAAAAACAAAGAGCGCACGAGACCGTGAACGCGCAAGTCATTCTATTGACTTCCTGGGTCCACTTCTAAATTCTTGTTCTATTCGCTTCTAATTCAACCTAACGTCATGAAACCCTGTCTAAAGACTCTTGACATCCAGTGGAAGCCATAGGTACTGCAGTCTGAGTCCTAGATAACAGCAAATCCCAGAAAGGAGAAAAAGGTCATCTAAAAAACAAAACTGCAAATCCGGATGGATTTTCCTCGGGTCTTCGCCTGCTATGTCAGTTCTGTTATACTCACAAACATTATTATAACGGTTTAGAAACTTCAGAGTGTTTCCTATCCAATAGTACTAATTATGTGCATATCCTATTTTCTGGGCCTGAGTGGCATGCATTTTACTTTGGGCACGCCAGACTCTCCAAAACCGTCACCACTGCTGATGATGCCTAAAGAGTTAATGCAGGCCTGAATCACTTAACTGAATGTATTGTTCCCTGGAGGGCAGATAGATGGCAGTATAGCGTAGCTGTTGAACAGAAAGGCTGAAATAGAACGCAACTGCTCAGCTACAGCGACCAACACATGTCAGTTTGCTACTAACTAATTTTGCAGTCTGGTAGAAATGGATCGATTTATTGTAAAAAATAAACATGAATCTATTGACAATCTAGAACAATGAATATAGAACAATGTGACAGCAATGAACGAACAAACACCGGAGAACCAGGAAAATCAGGAAGATGGTGGCAGGGAAATGCAGCTAGCTAATGTGGCTAAGAGAAGGATACAGTCGTGTCAAGAAGAACACATAAAGTTCCAAGAAAAATGGGCAGACAAGTAGGTTTTTGTACTGCATGATGGGACTAGCTCACTTGGTCTTATTCGCAAGAAGGCAGTCAATTGTTTTAAACAGGCTAATTTAGAGCGACATTTCTAGTCACACCATGTCCACTTTGACAAAACATATCCGCAACTCAAAGGACAGCTCAAAGGACAACAACAAATGATGGACAGATCTAGCACTGTTGCAGAGAAAACCACAGAGATAACACTGCTTGGATACTCGTGAGAAACAAGAAGGCCTTCACAGACGCGGAGATTGTCAAATAATGTTTTTGGCCTCAGCCAAAATATTGTATACTAATTTCACAAACAAGGAAGCTATTTTAAGGGACTGCAACTCTCAGACTCGACCATAACAAGATGTATAGAAGACATCGGTGAGGACATCGGTAAGCAACTGATTACTGACATATCCGTGGCGCCGTTTTTTTGTATTGCGCTTGACAAAAGCACTGATGTAAGTGACATTACCTAATTATGTGTTTGGGTCCGCTTCCCTCAAAACGAGTCGTTCAGAGAGGAACTTCTATGTTTTTCTGCCCCTTCAGGGACAAACACGAGGAGAGGATAGCCCTTGTTACATTTTTTTGCTGATAATAATATTGACTGGTCAAATCTGGCATCTGTGTGCACTGACGGCGCCCCAAATATGCAAGGGAAGGAGAAGGGACTCGTAGGCCTGATGAGAAAGAGAGAGGATATTCACAAATTTGTTTCGTTTCATTGTATCATTCATCAGGAATCCCTTGTGGCTAAACTCACAGACTGTGACTTACAGAATGTGATGCAGCAAGTCGTGCGCGCGGTGAACATTATTATTGCGAGGGCACTGAATCACCGGCAATTCTGCGAGTTGCTGGAGGAATACCAGACAGAATACGCCGACTTGATATTTCACAATGAGGTGAGATGGCTGTCTCGTGGCAGAGTTTTAGAAAGGTTTCTCTCTCTCCTCCCTCAAATCCGTGAATTTGTTGCAAGCAAGGGGGGAGAGAAGAGCCAGAGCTGGATGATCCACAGTGGATATTAAATCTGGCTTTTTAAACTGACATCACCTGCCACCTGAACACTGTGAATCTCCAGCTCCAAGGGAAAGCTACAACTCTGGGGGAAATGATGCGTGTGGTCACAGCATTTCAAAATAAAATCCCCACACTGTTCATACATGACAGACAGTTTGTTCATTTCCCAAAACTCAGAGCAGTCACCACATCCAACCCAGACATACTGACATTTTTTAGCTATGATCCATTTGTGCGTGTGTTGGAAAAGTTGGAGTTTGAGTCAAAATTCAAGGATATCATGGAGTACAAGGAGTTGTTCAACTTCACTGAGAGCCCCTTTCATTGTCATCTCTGACCCCCAGTCATCACAGCCCTCTGTCCTGACCGTGCTGGAATAGAGTGAGATAGTGGAGCTGCACGCAAATGACACATTGCAAGGTGAACTAAGATCAGGTGTTACCCACTTCTGGAGCCTTGTGTCAGACACAGAGTATCCACTTCTGAAGCAGTGTGTGCAAAAGGCAACATTTTCAACAATGAACATTGTTTCTCTGTTTTTGTTTCACAAACTGACCAATGCACACCTGGATTGCCTCACGAGGATAGCAACAACAGCCTATACATTTAGAATGAATTCAGTCAAGGAGCAGAAGGGACATTTTCACTCATCCAACTACTGAGGTAACCCTTAACATGGGTCTTATATATGTGATGTAGCCTATTTGATGTGTGTATGTATATATTTGTGATGTGCTGTACATCAAAGCAATTGCATGTGCTCTATTGCTCTGAATTTGCTCTCAATTGATAATTGATAATATTGGAAGAAAAAGTACAACAAATTAATGATCTCTGGTGCCCTCTGAATGATTGTCTCAACCCAAAGTGGCCTCCTTACAAAACATTGTAAGTAACACTGCCCTAGCTCCTAACCATAACCTAATTCTAACCTTAACCCTAAACCCCTAGAAATAGCATTTGGCCTTGTCCCCAGTTGGTCAAATTTTGTTAGTTTGTTAGAATCCAGGCTGTATCACATCCGACCATGATTGGGAGTCCCATAGGGCGGCGCACAATTGGCCCAGCGTCATCCATTTGTTCTTAACTGACTTGCCTAATTAAATAAAGGTTACACACACACGCACACCACACTGACCAAAAAGTTATTTTGTTGCCCTTTACGTATGTCCCCATTACCAGTAAAACATAATAAAAACCTATTTATTTCACTAACTTGCTGTGCTGTTTCGTTGTTCATTTGTTCAGTCGTTTCATTCTCAACTTATTTAACACTATTTGACGTGTCAAATAAGCTTGTTGACCAATCCGGACCTGAATATGACTGCGAGTCACATAATAATTTAACGCATTCAGAAATTTTTTACGTAGTTATTACACATTTATTACACTATCACTCGTATTTCATATGTCACACCGATTCATAGATACGTATGCTATGATGCTGGTATAGTTGTCTCTCACACCTTCAGTGCTGGTCATTAAAAAAACCTAGCTATCTCATGGATGCAAAACTGTTTCAGTAGCTATAGTTAGCTAGCTAACTAACTATCTAGCTTGGTGTCATCATCTAAAATAACCCTAATTTATAAGACCGTTCTTATTTGATTAATGGTGATTGGACCCATCTATGTGAAAATAGCCACAATAAGGATTAGCCACAACAGTGGACTTTGCGGGTTAGCCTTCAAAATAAAAGTATGGCATAATTCTACTATTTGTATTCATTTGCATCACTGTCAATGGCATACTTTTATTTTGAAGGCAAACCACAAATTCCACTATTGTGCCTAATCCTTATTGTGGCTAACTTCACAACACATAACCGGGTCTGGTCGAGCCTCATGAAGCTAGCTGGCTGCTTATAATGTTAGCTTTGGGAAACTATGTCCATTGGTTAAGTAGCTGGCTAGATATTTATTTTCATGAACTGAAGTTCAATTTCAATAGGTGAACAACAAGTGGCAACCTAGCTAATACTTACAAGGATTCCTAAATCATTGCTAAGAATATTGAAAATGACTGCAGTTTCTATTGGTCATTGTTTTCAGGCTGGTTGTATTGGTGTTAGCTAGGTAACAAGCTAAAGCTAGCTACCACAGAAGTTGCAGTCAAACAAATTATGCTTTATTACCAACGCGGTATTGAAAACACATCGTTTGTGGCCAGTGTTTGCTTGTTTGCAGACATTTTGTACAGCTTTGACAGTGCTACTCTATCTTTTCTGACACGCAAAGAGCCAAACGACGTTCCATAGTATGTATGTGACGCTATTACTGTGTAACTCCGGTAGGGCAACATCTGAAAAATAGTGCACTTGGTAGTGTGTACACCCACGACAGAGAACGGTTGGTTGTCAAGGGCAATAAATTCCATTATCTTGGCTTTAATGGATTTCGGCTTTGAGTTGTCTCACTGAAATTGTCTTACTCTTTCAAATGACTTGTTGACTGCTCGATCCACACAGCAGACATTGTGGGCTAGGTTAGGAATGCTGTGTTGCACGTGTAGTGCAAAATTTTACGTGGCATCATTAGGTCATGTACCTACGTTATATAGGTATGCACGTCAGCTTTGACAGTTTTGCACATCGGTGATAAACTAGACATCGGCCGATACCACTGTTGGCATTATTAGCTAATATTTTCACCGATATATTGTGCATCCCTAAAAAAAATACTTTAAAGTACTATATTATATTTTTGACAACTTTTACTTTTACTTCACTACATTCCTAAAGAAAAGAATGCACTTTTTACTTCATATATTTTCCATGACACCCAAAGGTACTCGTTAAATTTCGAATGCTTAGCAAGACAGGAAAATGGTCCAATTCATGCACTTAGCAAGAGAACATCCCTGGTCATCCCTACTGCCTCTGATCTGCCCACTCACTAAACACAAATGCTTCAATTATTGACTTTTGCAGTTTCACTGTGGAATAGCATGAGATTAGCTATAAAACTGCACATTTTCTCTTTGCCCCACGACAAAATTGCATGAAGTTAGCTGCCCCTCCACCTAGGTCCCACCTGAATTTCTGGCTATGCCACTGACTCACACACACAAAGATTCACACACACACAGAGGAGTGAGAGAGAGGGAAGAGAGGTGAATTAAACTGCTCAATGAAGTCTGTTGCATTGTTCATTCAGAATTAATCAATCAATAAAAAACGGAGTGGCTGCGGTTCCGGATTTTCTAAAAACCTGATTTGCCGTGGTTAAAACGTGATTCATGCTTGATCCGGCAATGCAGTCTGGAGATTCCGCACGGAGGGTGTGACGCAATTGCGGAGCTTCCTGAGGCTTGCAGAGGCCAAATTGAGCTCCGTACGGCTATACCATGCACCTCCCAAATTTCGTAACAATGCGGAGGGCTCCGTATAGCTCTACATTAAAATGATTGGTTGACGGTAGGTGGGGGCGGTACATCATGTACAAACAAACTAATTTCCTTGACAACTTCCTTAACAACAGCTTTGCTCTAATCTGCTCCGTGAAGCATGAATGCCCTGACTTCTGTGGAGGCTGCATCGCCATAAATGCTGTATGGCCATCGGCTTTAAAGATACAGAGATTTCTGCAAAAAAATGTTTACTTGAACCTTTATTTAACTAGGAAAGTCTATGGGACTCCCAATCACGGCTGGTTGTGATACAGACTGGAATCAAACCAGGGTGTCTGTAGTGACAACTCTAGCACTGAGATGCAGTGCCTTAGACCGCTGCGCCACTCGGGAGCCCTAAATGTGCAGGATTGTCTTTTATGTAGCTGCTGCCTACGTAGTTGCTGCTCGGTGCTCCGCAACCGCTTCCCCCTCCTTGATTGGCGATGAATGTTGTACCAAATGGACATGGTCGGCATGTTATATGACTTCCGTGCCTCAGCATAAGTGCGATGTCTTGTTCTTTTTTCAGGAGGGGAGTTAGGCTACATGCAGCTATTTAGCCTACATGTTGTACACAAAAGACATGATCAACATGTTTCGTACAAACTCGCAGACAGATTTTTGCCCCCAAAACTCAAGTGGGGAGTTACATGCAGCTATCTGGGCAGCATATCAAACACAAGAAAGACACAGACACACAATGTAATGTTATTTTTTCATCATCATTGCAAACATTGGCTAAGCAGGAGGCAGACAGGCAGTCAATTTGTGTTATTTTTCAGCAACTCTGGCTAGTGGCTACAATATGGCTGGGTTTTTATTTAAGCTGTTCAGAAATATGAGGCAACGACATAAGCTACATCATCATGGCTCAGAAGGGGTGAGTAATGAGATGAATGTGAAGGGAGTGTGAGCAGCAGCTATGTAGAAAAAATTGTGTGCGTAAAATATGACCTGTGCAGAACGCGATCCGGGATCCGTAGCTTTGAGAAAAAGGTTTCCAAAGGGGTGGGCGGGGGTGGAAACTCTGCATTCTCAGCGCCGGCCATAAAAAAAAGACCATGACAGAAAAAAATATTTAGTTGTTTTTGTAACGTATTCGCTGGGAGTCAGGAAGCAGGTGCAGAAGGTGATTTTAATAATAATAAAAGGCAGATAAACAAAACAGGAGAAGCGTACTGAACGAGACAAAACCAATACTGCCTGATGACTGAGGCTACTGAGGGCTAAATAAAGAGAGAGTCTTCAAGGTGATGGTGAGGTCCAGGTGTGCGTAATGATAGGGAGCAGGTGTGCGTAATGATGGTGTCAGGACCGGTGGTTAGTAGACCAGCGACGTCGAGCGGGAATAGGCATGACAGTTTTCAACTCATTGAGCTGTTTTCACTTCATTCAGTATTTTCTTTGTTTTTCCTGGCTGGAGCATGTATTGTTAAAAGCGCCCACGCATTAAGTGGAAAGTACAGCTGAGGAGAAATGGGAAAACACTTTAGGGAGACGGGGTGATTTTCATTATTTTAGGCAATGCACACAAGGGAGAGCATTCTAAAGTGCTGGTTTCTTTCAGCCTGTCTGTGTCCCAAATGGCACCTTATCCCTTATTTATTTATTGCACTACTTTTAGTAGTAGTGCACTATATAGGGAATAGGGCACCATTTGGGATGCAACCCTGTGTGGAGCTATTTAAGATGTCAAAGTGTGACTCCCACAAGGACATGTGTCATTGATAAGGTTGTTAACGGTTTGGGGAACGTTCCTCCACTGCCTTGTTACATATCACCAGGGCCTGTATTCAATGAGAATCTCAGAGTAGGATAAATTGTGCCTTTTACAAAACATCAAAACCACCAGAGATACCCTAATTTCAGCCTTATACTGTCTATTTGACCTAGATTTGTGTGTATGTATTCAAATCAAATCAAATCTATTTATAAAGCCCCCCTTACATCAGCTGATGTCACAGAGTGCTGTACAGAAACCCAGCCTAAAACCCCCAACAGCAAGCAATGCAGGTGTAAAAGCACGTATTGATATGTGACTTTTTTTTATTGATGTAGTTCTGTCCTTGAGCTGTTCTTGTCTATTAATGTTCTGTAGAATGTAATGTGTCATGTTTTGTGTGGACCCAAGGAAGAGTAATGGGGATCCTAATAAAATACCAATAAAATACCAAATGCCTGTAGTCTCTTTCTATAGGGCTGTGACTGTCAATACAATCCCATAATGGTAACTTAATTTGAGCCAGTTTGCTACACTAGGGAAATAATCCTGCAGCAACAGGAAATATTAATTATTTTGTGTATTATAATTAAATGGACGTTTTTGTAGGGGTTGATACATTTTTTAAAGTGGAAATTACAAACTTTAGAAGCCTTTTTAAACTCAAATACACTACAAGTTTGCTTTTCCTGCAACAAAAGAGTGATCCAATGAAGATCCTAAATCTGTATACATCAGTGGCAGTCGGTGCCGTTTAAGATGAGGGAGGATTTTTTATATTTTTTATGAGCACTAACATATTCCCTGTACCCATCATGAGGTTGCTACAACATCCTAGCCTATGAATAAAAGTTTAAAATGTAGGTGCACAGGTCGAGAGAATTTTGAGTAATCAAGGTGACAGACTGTGACACACACTCTGGCCTGCATCTCGCAGATCTAGGGTTTAATCATTAGTCCAACAGTTGCAAATTAGAGGTTCTATTCAGGTATGTTTATCCCCTTTTCGTTTGCTTCTGTTTAAGAAACGCTTTTTCAACAGAATCGGTGGAATGAATACACCCCTGATCACACGCAAACACAGTTCACTTTCATAGCGGCCACATAAAAACAGCATGATCACTTTGCTCATTGTATATATAATTCCTTCCCACAATTATCTACATGCGATCCTCCTCTCACCTTTTCCCTTCGCTTGTGGACTTTAGTGCCCAACATATCAGCTATCTGTAACCACGCGAAAAAAACTTTCCAAGCCAAACCTTCATATCATGACCGCTAATCGCTACAGACAGCCTACATTGTTGTCACGCCATAGTCAACTAGAACTAACGCGTCAGTAAACCAGCTAAAATCATGCAGTACAGTGTACAGTCAGAAAACAGTTTAGCAGTTACACCGGACGGGCCGGTGGCAATAAATAAATAAAACCAAGAGCTTGACTTGGATAGTCATAGCCAGCTAACTAGCTAACATAGCATCCCTCTCTAGCGGTGTTCGAATACCAACTTGAATTGAGTATATAGTATGGATATAGTTTGTATTCCAAAAGTACCCGGATATAAATTCGCCAAAATACATTCAGTGGACACTATTTCCATACTTTTAGGGCCCATAATGCATTTCTTCATTAAATGGGCGTGGCTTCACAACATTTTCAGATTTTAAGAAAATGGTGGAAAGTATGCAGCCGAAGTCTGACGAGAGCAGATACAAATTCATTGCTTTACCTAATTATGACAAATATTAAGAAAATGTTGAGCATTGTAATAAAGTAATGACTTTTCAAACAAGTTACACGTTATGTTGGCTGACAATTTGTTAGCTATGCTATCCTTACGAACCGCATCGCATTACAGCAGTATGTACCGGTATGTTAGCTAGTTACCAAACGTTAGTTGGCTACTCGAACTTGCCAGGCAGTATATTAACTATCTACCCAACATTTATTAACTTGATTATTCACATCATTCTTAGTTGGTAGCCTAGTGGTTAGAGTGTTGGACTTGTAACTGGAGGGTTGCAAGTTCGAATCCCCGAGCTGACAAGGTAAAAATCTGTCGTTCTGCCCCTGAACAAGGCAGTTAACCCACTGTTCCCCGGGCGCCGAAGATGTGGATGTCGATTAAGGCAGCTCCCCGCACCTCTCTGATTCAGAGGGGTTGGGTTAAATGCGGAAGACACATTTCGGTTGAAGGCATTCGGTTGTACAACTGACTAATAATGGTGACTTTGGCTAAGTGGTATAGTCGTTGTGCGTTTCAATGGACATTGTTAATTCTGGCTATCTAATCCGATTTCAGAGCACTCTCGTGCAGAATAACTGTTGAATTTACGAACGCTCAACACCTGTTGAATATGGCCGGTGTCAGTAAACGTCAGTAATTTTTTTTTGTAATTAAATTGTTTCCAGCAGCACAGTCACCAATGCTCTGGATAACATGAAAACTGCCTAACCAGCTCTGCTAGGGCGAGTAAAATGGTCAGAGTGAGGTGCTCTCTCATTTGTGTCTGGAAGTAGCTAGCCAACGTTAGCCAGTTAGCTTGGGTGCTTGACTGCACTCTTGATTTCCGAACACCCAGAGCGCGCTCTGACACTCCAGATTGAATTTACGAACACACCCGAAATCGTAAAATGTTTAGCTAGTCATTTGTTATGCTAACAAGCTAGCAAGAGGTTGCATAGCAACAGCATCAACTTCCGATAGACAGGCAAAGCTCTAGTACGCTCAACTGAATATATTTTCTTTATTTATTTTCTTTATTTAACTGAAAACGATACCGTTCATTTACAGTATACTAAAAGGAACTAATAGTATGTAGTATATACTCATTAAGTATGTAGTATACAGTATGTTAGTATGGGTATTCGGGTGTTTGAGTAGGCTAGACTAGCTAGCTGCATAAGCAGTTTCACCGGCGGGCCCCAGTTGCAATAAATTAACAAAATCAAAAGCTTACCTTGACTTGGAAGAGTTCCAGTGTTGGATAGCCATAGCCAGCTAGCTAATATAGCATCCCTCTCTGTTTGAGCTGGGTGTTTGAGTAGGCTAAACTAGTTAGCTGCATTTGCTAGGTAAGTGAAAGTAAAAATAAATACAACCAGTTAGTGCTTTCTCTCTCTTTCTGTCTCTCTCTGTCTCTCTCTCTCTGATAGGTTGGAGGACGTCCTCTGGAAGTTAAAATTACTATGGAAGTCTATGGAAGGGGGTGAGAACCATGAGCCTCTTAGGTTTTGTATTGAAGTCAATATACCCAGAGGAGGACAGGAGCTAGCTGTCCTCCAGCTACACCATGGTGCTGCTGAGACCACTGTAGATCTTCATTGCAAAACAGTCTGTGGCCTCCATCATTCATGGACAGACACATGATATTTAGCAACATTGATTGGACAAAATTATTTTTGGTATGTTTAAGTTTGTTTTCAGTGTATTAAACTAAGCATATATAGACTTGTTGATTAGCCTTGTTGAAATGGTGGTGGAATAGCAGAGGCAGTGCTCCTGTTGTCTTTGTGCTGACTTGTGTTAGCCTTTATATGAGCCTATAATATAAACTCTAACGTGAAAGGTACCGTTTACATGAATTTGAATCATGTCAGCATGATGTAACAGCAGTTTACAAATTGTTTTGTTAATTTTTCTTCCTCTCCCCCAGTCCACTTATACTTGTCTTCTTTATTTCCAATGGACTTTACCCAAGTACCCCCTTACAACACCCCCCTGCAAAAATGTAAAGTTGTCCCAAACATTTCACTGCCCCCAAAACAAACACAGAGGACGTAAGGACTGGTCAGAAGAACACCTGAAAAAAATTGACTAACACCCATGTAACTATTCAGACATGCACAGTCTATAAGGGCAAAGACGCAACCCCCACTCACCATTATCACACTATGATTAGTAAAGGTAAAAAAATATATATACATTTCTTAGCATCTCTAGTTAGTATCCTGATGAGAGCTAGTTTAGAATGTCTCTCAAGGTAATTGGTGACCCCAATGAATCAGTGTCCACTTGATCATGGGATGTTTGAGTCTCTGAGCTCCCAGCTCTTTCCATATTTACCCCTGTCACTATTATCTGATACGAGCTGTGTGATCTGATACGAGCTGTGTGATCTGATACTAGCTGTGTGCTACTCTGTCTGATCTCTTCATCTCTTCGTGGCCTGTTGATGAATACTGGATAAGAATCCTCATCTGCACTCTCAGCATTTTCCTGCTTTTGCTGGGGTGAATCCTTTCTCCACAGACCTCTACTTGGTGCTTGAACTCGTTCCTCAAATGGTAGGGAATTACATAATATGAGCATATTGCGATGCAGAACCTGGGCCCTGCCTGTACCCCTCTCCGGGTTGACCTCATAGACAGGGCTGTCATTACCTTTCCTGGTTACCGCCACATAAAATTGGTCCTCACAGTGTGATCTTGCCTTTCCATGATCTAAAACTGTAAACCAAGAGTTTCCTCCCGAACTATGAAGTATTTCCTGTATACGGGGTATGGGATGCCTGTCCAGAACAGTCTTCTTGTTCAATCCTCCTCTAATCAACACAATCCTTGGGTAAATTCATGGAGGTGTGAATGTTTCAGTCCGAGAGTCTCTCTCCTCTGGCACTAGAGTCCTGCATCAGACCAAAAAATTATTAGCAATCTTAAATGCACATCCTTTTTCCGTGCACAGACCAGAGGTGATACATATGATGAAGTTGACTTCCTGATACATTTTCTGTTCAGGGGCTCCTGGAGGTGGCTTTTCACCTCAGCATACAAGGGGTGTGGCACACCGTTGTATCTCTTTGCCACTGGTATGTTATCAGTCAATGTTATCTCCATTTGTAGATTTTCAATGCACCCAATGTCCGTGTCATCTTTGGCGAAAATGGCTGATTCCCCTTTGAGCGTCTGTTTGACTAATTCTTATGTTCTTAGCTCAAGTGCTGTACAGGTGGGTCCCATCTATGTGACCGGTGTCAGTGCCAGGCTCATGTAGCTCATGAACCTGTGCTACATTAACCTTTTCTCCATTGGGCACAGGAACCGGGTGACACGCTACCACTCTCTGTAATGTGTCTATCACTGTTTGTCTGGGTAAGGTAATGTCATGTTTGGTAGTATTCACTACTGCATTGTCAACTTTTCGAGATGGCCGTTTTGATGTGTTCACGACCTGACTTTGTAGGTCCAGACCCCAGATCACTCTCATGTCCGGTTCAAATAACACCATTTCATCATTGAAAGGGGCCTCTCTTCGGGATACAGGGACGAATTCATTTTGTTTGTCCACCTAGAATGACAATGTCACGTCTGCCTGCTGTAAGCAAGCATTCCTCCGTGTACTCAGAGTGCTGAAGCAGATTGAGTAGTCTTTTCCTTGCCCTGTCCTAGTTCAAGGCCAGGCACCACAGGCAAAAATTTTGCAACTATAACTTCCATGAAATGTAAAAAGAAATCAGCAAAAATGTATATAAATACATCTCCTTCATCTACACCCATACATTTCGTTCTTCTTAGCATGTTTCTCTCCATTTTGAATCATATATCATTCAAAAGCTTGTTTTCCGGAGGATATCATTAGCTAGTCCATACATGGCTATATCCTTGGTAGACGTAGCGCTTCGTGCTGAAAGATTAGTAATTTCCTGACATCCGATTGGTTACTGCCATTTAAAGGCCCTTTCAGGCAACCTGATTGGTTAAAATGCCTCACGTGCTGCGCAGCACTTCCTTGTTTGAATATATCTCCCAAGAAGAATCTACGCAAAGAGAAACAAAATGAGAAAATCTCGAATATACCTACAGAATGTGAAAAACAAATGTGCGATCTCAGTTAGCCAATGCGGCAGCAGCGTGTCGAGATGCAAATTAGTTGAGATGATGACAGCAGCCAGCCAGCTAGCCAACAGTGGCTTTTATTCCACGTCACAAATAAACCAACCTGTACATGATTTGATTTACCCTAAGTGTCTAAACACTGGACGGAATATCACAATAGACCCCACCAACCAGGGATTCTGTAATTCTGTCATGATAGAATGTGCAGACTGTGATCGTGATGTATTTAGGAGGAGTGTTTCCTCTTCCTTCAGGCTGCAGGAGTGCTCCAGGGAGATGTGGCATTAGATATAAATGTGAAGATGGTTACATTACAGCCTTATTATGAAGTGGTAAAGTTTCAGTCTGATGAGAGTAATGAAAAAAATATCCCTATTAGCCTGTGGTGCCTGGCCTTAAGTGCATTTCTTAGCATCTTTACTCTATACATCAGCGGAGGGCTCATTGTTACTTTTTGTTTTTACTATTTCTTCAATAGCAATTAACACTGATTGGTTTCTCCAGTCTTTCATTTGTGATTAACCTCTTGGGGATAATTAAGGAGCAGCTTGACAACATCCGGAAAAATGTAGAGTGCCAAATTCAAAATGCAAATATAGTATTATAAAACGTTCATAAAAATACAAGTGTTGCACACTCTTCAAAAGCTTAGACTCTTGGCAATCTCTCAGCGTTGTCAAATTTCAAAAAGGCCTTTACGACGAAAGCAGAACATTTGATTGTCTGAGTACAGCACCCCGTGTACTTCTCATATTAGCATAATAATCCAATGTTCCTTTGGTTAGAAAAACTCCCTATTTATATCCATAAAACTCTGTTTGGTTGGCGCGTTTTGTTCAGAAAATTCACTGTCCACTCGTCCCATTGTACAAGACAAAAAATTATATATATAAACTTTTTCCAAACAAATCAAACATAGTTTATAATCGATCCTTAGCTACACTATTATGTATATTAACTATTATATTTCACACGGATAATATCTTTAACAATAGTAAAGTAAAATACCGAGGTGCGCTGTCGTGTCCCTCGTGCCCCAGACAGAAATCACTTCGTCACTCCACTTGGAAAAACTTCCTGTATTGGGCTGTTTTTCAAGACAAACTCTTGGAACCTTTTTCTAAAGACGGTTGACATCTAGTGGAAGCCATAGGTACTGCAACCTGGGTCCTGGAATCCAGCATGCCCTATACCAGCCCATTGTAAAAGAAGGCATGTCTCGGGTTTTCGCCTGCCATATCAGTTCTGTTATACTCACAGACATTATTTTAACAGTTTTAGAAACTTCAGAGTGTTTTATATGCATATCCTAGTTTCTGAGCCTGAGTGGCAGGCATTTTACTTTGGGCACGCCAGACTGTCCAAAACTCCGAAAAATGCTGCCGCTCCCTAATAGGAACACTCAATTATTTTCTTGCAATGACATCAGCTTTGGGATCAAGCAAACCAAAACAAATGTCCATCCAACCCAGAAAGGGAATTTCAGTGCCATTGGCTGCCCTCAGTTGCAGTTTCTCTGTATCACCCATGATTTCTGCCAATGGTCTAATTTTTGTGTGTGGCAAATGCTGTCTTCTCCATTCCTCACTTATGATGGATACCTGAGCCTCTGTGTCCCATAGTTCTTACATCTTTACGCCCTCCATATAACACCACACTTGATTTTTTTTCCAATGAGCTGTGCACATTACAATGTCCTGTGGTAGCTGGAGTAGTTAGGCCCCACTCTCTGTGTCATGGGACAAGGTGAGTTGTGTTCTTTCATTGTGCAGGCAGTCTTACATGTAGGTTGGTGCTGTTTCCAATGATCCTGTTGGCACACTTTGGGACAATAGGCAGCTTTATGACACAATGAACACAACGTAAACTCTGAGGTTATCTCTCCCTGTGCACTGCAGCCACTGCAAAACTGGATGGAACTAGATGTATCTGAGGTTAGTCCCCGTTCCATGGTTGTGACCCTCAGGTGTTTCCCGTTGCCCCTGATCCTACATCTTACTGCCCAATGGCTATCACTGCCACATTTGTAGCAATGCTGGCAAGTCTGTTACCAGTCTCATAACTTTAGCATTTTCTTTTCTCTCTGTTGGTTGTACTTAGTTTTCTGTTGGAGCGATTCCTAACTGAACTGTCACCCTGGCCCATGCACTGACAGTACTAATTAGGCAACCTGACAGGTCAGTTCTTTGATTGCTTCAATTTTACTCAGGAGGGGGTTTATATTTATTTTGATTTTGGCTCTGCCTGTGCAGATTCCTCTCTGCTATCCCCGTTATCCTCACTCTGTACGGCGTTCACTCCTGTGGGTGGGAACTTATTTGAAAACATATGCGTTCACTTTCATTGCCCTGGGAAATTTGCATTTTCTCAAGCAACAGCTCATCACTGGTGTTAATCAGTGGTGGAAAAAGTACTCAATTGTCATATGTAAGTAAAAGTCACCCAGTAAAATCCGACTTGAGCAAAAGTCTAAAAGTATTTGGTTTTAAAAATACTGTACTTCAGCATCAAAAGTAAATGTATAAATCATTTAAAATTCCTTATATTAAGCAAACCAGACGGGGCACCATTTTCTTATTTTTTAAATTTACGAATAGCCATGGGGCACACTCCAACACAGACATAATTTACATTTGAAACATGTGTTTAGTGAGTCCACCAGATCAGAGGCAGTAGGGATGACCAGGAATGTTCTCTTGATAAGTGTGTGACTTAGACCATTTTCTGTCCTGTACTTTTGGGTGTCAGGGAAAATGTATGGAGTAGAAAGTACAGCATTGAAGGTACCCAAGAACACAGTGGCCTCCATCATTCTTAAATTGAGGAAGTTTGGAACCATCGAGACTCTTCCTATAGCTGGCCGCCCTGCCAAATTGAGCAATTGGGGGAGATGGGCCTTGGTCAGGGAGGTGACCAAGAACCCGATGGTCACTCTGACAGAGCTCTAGAGTTCCTCTGTGGGGATGGGAGAACCTTCCAGAAGGACAACCATCTCTGCAGCACTCCACCAATCAGGCCCTTATGGTAGAGTGGCCAGACGGATGCCACTTCTCAGTAAAAGGCACATGAAAACCCGCTTGGAGTTTGCCAAAAGGCACCTAAAAGACTCTGATGAAACCAAGATTGAACTCTTTGGCCTGAAAACCAAGCCTCACGTCTGAAGGAAACCTGGCAACATCCCTGAAGCATGTTGGGGGCAGCATCATGCTGTGGGGATGTTTTTCAGTTGTAGGGGCTGGGAGACTAGACTAAACCTACTCCAGATCGCTCAGTACCTCAGATTGGGGCAAAGGTTCACCTTCCAACAGGACAACAACCCTCAGCACACAGCCAAGACAACACAGGAGTGGCTTCGGGACAAGTCTCTGAATGTCCTTGAGTAGCCCAGCCAGAGCCCGGACTTGAACCCGATCAAACATCTTTGGAGAGACCTGAAAATAGCTGTGCAGCCAACCTGCCAGAGCTTGAAAGGATCTGCAGAGAAGAATGGGAGAATCTCCCCAAATACAGGTGTGCCAAGCTTGTAGCGTCATACGCAGGATGACTTGAGGCTGTAATCACTGCAAAAGGTGCTTCAACAAAGTGCTGCGTAAAGGGTCTGAGTACTTATGTAAATGTGTTCAGTTTTGTATTTTTTTTACATTTGCAAAAATGTCTAAAACCTTTTTTTGCTTTGTCATTACGGGGCATTGTGTGTAGATTAATGCAGAAAAAACCCCGATTGAATCAGTAACGTAACAAAACGTGGAAAAAGTCAAGGGCTCTGAATATTTTCCGAATGCACTGTACATCATTTTCTTTAGGAATGTAGTAAAGTAAAAGTAACAGTTGTCAAAAATATAAATAGTTAAGTACAGACACCCCAAACAACTACTTAAGTTGTACTTTCAAGTATTTTTACTTAAGTACTTTACACCACTGGGGTTAATATTCTGGAGATGCACTCTCATCTCTGCCCTGATGTTATCATTTGTTAATCCAATAACAATAGCCTGCAGGCATTGACTCTTGACTAACTCTGTGCCATATTTCCAGTCCTGATTGGCCACGAGCTGAGGCTGATAACACTTTCTGTCTCAGGTCGAAGACTTGGACTAGGAAGTCCAAGGCAGACTCTCCCGGCTCTTGTGTTGCCTTAGTCAACTTGTGATACAGTTCAGTGGCGTCATTGTCTGCGTAGTGTTATTTTAAGTCCTGGTCTCACAGCTCTGATTACTGCTTCTATGATGTCTATGATGTCACTGTATCCTTTTCTCAGTCCATTTTCAATTTGATGTTCTAGGCTGCTGAAGCTGAGCTTATCGTTCTGATTCTGATCTGTCCATGGATTTTAAAGTCTTTCTGACTAGGCATACTCACTCCTCTCTCTCTCTCTGTGGTGTGTGCCTTTCTGGAGCTGGGCCAACCTCTCTGCTGGGCTGAGGAGCCACTCCCTCCTCTTTTCGTCCTGCCTCTGCTCTTGTCTCTCTGCTGGGTTCGCTGTCCACTTGCGTCGTTGGTGCCGTCTTTCAGTTGAAGCAGCCAAGACATTCTCTCATCCTCTGATTCCATTAAATCCATTAAATCCTCACAGTAATCTTCAATCAGTTTGCACCGCAATGTGCGATGGCTCTTTCCTTTTACTTTAGAGTCATCTACACCTCCTATTCCACAACGTACACACAGGTGCCTTAAATTGTCCTCAGTTAAAGTCCATAGACTCTGTTCGATTTCAACCAACAGCGTTTTCCTCTCTTGACTCATATTGTCCTACTTACATGGCAACAACTACAATGCAGGCAATGGCAAGATAGTTTGGTGGTAAGCCTGCTAACATTAGCTAGCTACTCTCCGTTCAAGGAATATGGGCCGGGTGCTCACATGAAAATAAATCTCAGCAGTGCCTCCACATTTGTTATCCTTTCTATGAGCTTATAATATAAACTCCAACGCGAAAGGTACTGTTTACTTGAATTTTAATCATGTCAATTTTTGTTAGTTTTTCTTCCTCTCCCACAGTACACTTACATGTTTCATCTTTATTTCCTATGGGCTTCATCCGAGTACCCCCCTAATGGCTGGAATACAACGGTAGTAAGCCCCTTACACTTGTATTAACTCCGTGGTTCTATTTTGTAAACTGTTGAACATGAACTTGCTTGACCATGCTGCATGTCATATAACTGTTTGTTACAATATTTGCTTTGTGGACTTCACCTGACAGATGTTGCTCTCCCGTTTTGTGATGAAACAAACGTATGTGTAGTTGAATTTATTCCGCCACTGTGTGACTGTTGTCTTTTTGTTGTCACGGCCTTGTTGTATATCACGGTGGCATATGAATAAATGGGTTATAGAGCAAACAACGCAAATATTAAAACATAGGTTGTCATTATGGCTTTTTTACTGGCTTCCCCCAGTGATTTGGCCCACACACCACTACTGCTGTAAATTCCTTTGGATTTGATTACTACTGAGAACACTATTTCAACTTAAGAGCACAAATCAAGTACCCTCGAGTTATCAACGTACACTACCGGTCAAAGGTTTTAAAACACCTACTCATTCCAGGGTTTTTCTTTATTTTTACTATGTTCTACATTTTAGAATAATAGTGAAGACCTAAAAGTTATGAAATAACACATGGAATCATGTAGTAAGCAAAAAAGTGTTAAACACATTTTATATTTGAGATTCTTCAAATTGACACCCTTTGCCTAAAACCTTTGACCGGTAGTGTAATTGATGTTAATTTAATCGAGGTGAAAGAAAAATGTATACATTAAACGCTGCCATCTGCCATCCTTACAACTAAGTTGAGTTTAAGTGCAGTAATTGCCTTCGTCAGTAGATAAACTAAGATGTTCCAATTGCTTCTTTTTACGATGAGGGGAGGAACATGCATCTCTTTTGCCGTCGAGGATGGTATTTTGCGATGAACAATATATTTTCCGAGAGATTTAATAACTTGCTCCGTCAGGGAGTCGGCTGTCCAACAAACTGGAACAACAAAGCTATAAAGTCAAGGCCTTTAAACACAACAGTGTTTTCTTCTAGTTATGCGAGCCCCATTAAAAGTCCTAATTTGATTAAGTGTTAATGTTGGGAACCTTGTTAACTGTTGCATGTTGTGGAGATATAGGTTTTAACAGTCTCCCTAAAAAGGGCCGTAAAAGCAGGAGTAAAATGAACTGTTGAAAGTTTTCTGCATCTGATCTTAGTAAATGAACCTTAAGCAGTGGAACAATGGGATTTTTATGTTTTTGTATTATTCTCCCATTTTCACCACTGTGTAGCTTCTTCTTTAGTTCAATATTTTCCTGATTAGTACCTAAAACAAAATGGCCACTATTTACCAATAAACATTCACATGGGCGTGGTCTGGCACATAAATACATATAAATAAGTCACGGGCATTCGTATTGTAGAAAATATGGTATACATGTGTCAAACACTGTGAAGAATTATATGCAAGACCATTCATATCGACCACACGGTGGAGCCATAGCGTGTTTTGTTGCTATCAGTATATTCTAGTTTGAATTGTTGCCACTAATTGGCCTAAGGGTAGGGCGCTGTATCATTCGTGGGGGACAACATGTTTACTTGTTATACTTTCTGATGCTATGTGGGCGTTTTGAACTTGAATATGTACCAATTACACACACACACACTCTCTCTCCCTTCCACTTGAGTCCAATCTCTTTGTGTGGTCCGCCCCATTACTTTATTGCACTTTATTGTCCAACAGTATGCTAGCCACCCACATCACATACCTTTGCCTCTGAGGATTCTGATCATGTACAGATGATCATATCTTAATATGATAATCTTGTTGTTGCAGAAATAAACTTGTAGAGTATTCAAGGTTTACAAAGGCTTGTAAAGTTAGTAATTTCCACTTTAAAATGTCAGACTTAATTTGCCAAAACAAAAAGTGTATCAATCCCTACCTTAAATGTCCATTACTTATAATGCACATTTCCTGTTGCTTCAGGATTATTTTCCTGCTGTGAGAAACTGGGTCAAATTAAGATACGGCATCTGTACCACTCTCTGTTTAGTCCATTAGTTGGTTGAGTGGTATTGTGCTTGCTCTCATTCTAAAAAAGAAATGCAAGGCAACAGTGTATTCAGGGTAGCTGTATTCACAGAGCATTTGCCTTTAGACAATTTTAATTAAAGCCAAACAATGGAAAAGAAAAGAGACAAAAGTGGTGCAATGCTGATCACAATATACCAGCGCTTGTGTGTACACACACACACACACACACACACACACACACACACACACACACACACACACACACACACACACACACACACACACACACACACACACACACACACACACACACACACACACACACACACACACACACACACACACACACACACACACACCCCTTCTCTCATGCTGTACGGTTGCAGCGGAGAGCAAATATCCGGGGCCATGGCACAGGGGGAGGAGAGGTCTCAATCTGAAGAAAACCCTGCAGTGTGTGCTTCCATGTAAACAGTGCTTCCATGTGTGTGTGTAAGAGAGTGATTGTGTGTGTATGAGAGCGAGAGAAAGAGAGTGTATTTGTGTGTGTGTGTTTGCGTATGTGTGCAGGACACAGTCGTGGCATTAGAAAGTAAAGAAAATCGTTTTCTGTTTCAGAGAGGTTGGGAGGGACATCAAAGCCATGCAAATAGAATCTGTGTGGTATGTGTGGGTATCGATTGGGCTCCTAACTGAGAAAAAAGACTCATGGGTTGTGTGTGTGTGTGAGACAGAGCATGTGGGGGTGGGGTGGGGGCGTGCCTAGCAAATCAAATCAAATGTTATTGGTCACATACACATGCTTAGCAGATGTTATCGCGAGTGTAGAGAAATGCTTGTGCTTCTAGTTCTGACAGTGCAGCAATATCTAACAAGTCATATCTAACAATTACACAACAAATACCTAATGGAATAAGGAATGGATAAATATATGGATGAGCAATGACAGAGCGGCATAGGCTAAGATGCAATAGATCAGTGGTTCCCAAACTTTTTATTGTCTCCTACCCCTTCAAACATTCAACCTCCAGCTGCGTACCCCCTCTAGCACCAGGGTCAGCGCACTCTCAAATGTTGTTTTTTGCCATCATTGTAAGCCTGCCACACACACACTATACGATACATTTATTAAACATAAGAATGAGTGTGAGTTTTTGTCACAACCCGGCTCGTGGGAAGTGACAAAGAGCTCTTATAGGACTAGGGCACAAATAATAATAATCAATAATTTAGCTCTTTATTTAACCATCTTACATATAAAACCTTATTTGTTCATCAAAAATTGTGAATATCTCACCACAGGTTAATGGGAAGGGTGTGCTTGAAAGGATATACAACACTCTGCAATGTTGAGTTGTATTGGAGAGAGTCTCAGGCTTAAATCATTTTCCACACACAGTCTGTGCCTGTATTTAGTTTTCATGCTAGTGAGGGCCGAGAATCCACTCTCACATAGGTATGTGGTTGCAAAGGGCATCAGTGTCTTAACAGCACGATTTGCCAAGGCAGGATACTCTGAGTGCAGCCCTATCCAGAAATCTGGCAGTGGCTTCTGTTGTTGCAATTTCGATGAGGCTCTCTTGTTCAGATATCGGTAAGTGGACTGGAGGCAGGGCATGAAAGGGATAACGAATCCAGTTGTTTGTGTCATCCGTTTCGGGAAAGTACCTGTGTATGGGGTGGCAGGTGGCCTAGTGGTTAGAGCGTTGGACTTGTAACCGGAAGGTTGCATTTTCGAATCCCCGAGCTGACAAGGAAAAAATCTGTCATTCTGCCCCTGAACAAGGCAGTTAACCCACTGTTCCCTGGGCGCCGAAGACATGGATGTCGATTAAGGCAGCCCCCTGCACCTCTCTGATTCAGAGGGGTTGGGTTAAATGCGGAAGAAACATTTCGGTTGAAGGCATTTGGTTGTACAACTGACTAATAATGGTGACTGTGACTTTGACTAATTGTGCACCCAGCTCACTCAGGTCCTTTGCTATATCACATTTGACATTGTCTGTAAGCTTGAGTTGAAAGGATATGCAACACACAAAAAATCATACAATGATGGAAAGACCTGTGTGTTGTCCTTGTTAATGTAGACAGAGAAGAGCTTCAACTTCTTAATCATAGCCTCAATGTTGTCCCGCACATTGAATATAGTTGCGGAGAGTCCCTGTAATCCTAGATTCAGATCATTCAGGTGAGAAAAAACATCACCCAGATAGGCCAGTCGTGTGAGAAACTCGTCATCATGCAAGCGGTCAGACAAGTGAAAATTATGGTCAGTAAAGAAAACTTTGAGCTCATCTCTTAATTTAAAAAAAGTGTCAATACTTTGCCCCTTGATAACCAGCGCACTTCTGTATGTTGTAAAAATGTTACATGGTGACTGCCAAATCATTGCATAATGCAGAAAATACACGAGAGTTCAGGGGCCTTGCTTTAACAAGCTGTCAGACATTCCCTTGGCAGCAAGAGCTACTCGGTAGATGCTGCAGTGTACCCAAGTGGCATCGCCATGTCTGTTGACTCATCCAGCTGTAATACATACAATTCATTGGCTTGTATGCGAAGCAGTAAGCAGTTTTTTTACCATTTATCAATTTTCGAGCAAACGGAATGAGCAGCAGCTACATACGGACCGTTAGTGCAATTACCCTGAGAGAGTAACGGTTAATGTGATTGGATGTTAATTATTTCACTAGGCTAATTACAGTTTTTGTCAGTGGAACGAGGCTACTCAGGCTTTGAAAATACATCACCCAACTTTATAGCCCCGTTTGAAAATCTAAATGGACTGTTTGAAAATGTGAATCACATTTTTATTTGGCGTACCCCCTGACGGCATTGCGCGTACCTCAGTTTGTGAATAGATAGTATAGAATACAGTATATACACATCAAATGTGTAATGCAAGATATGTAAACATTATTCAAGTGGCATTATTAAAGTGACTAGTGTTCCATTTATTAAAGTGGCCAATGATTTCAAGTCTGTATATAGGCAGCAGCCACTCTGCGCTAGTGATGATCTGCAAAAGTTTGTGAGGGTTTTAGGTGACAAGACAAATTTCTTCAGCCTCCTGAGGTTGAAGAGGTGCTGTTGCGCATTCTTCACCACACTGTCTATGTGGGTGGTGTGTACGGATTCCACCTTCTCCACTGCTGTCCCATCAATGTGGATAGGGGGGGTGCTCCCTCTGCTGGTTCCTGAAGTCCACGATCATCTCCTTTGTTTTGTTGCCATCTTTTCCTGACACCACACTCTGAAAGCCCTCACCTCCCTGTAGGCTGTCTCATCGTTGTTGGTAATCAAGCAGGAAGTCCAGGACCCAATTGCACAAGGCAGGGTTGAGACCCAAGGGCTCAAGCTTAATGATGAGCTTGGAGGGTACTATGGTGTTGAATGCTGAACTATAGTCAATGAACAGCATTCTTACATATGTATTCCTCTTGTCCAGATGGGATAGGGCAGTGTGCAGTGTGATGGTGATTGCATCGTCTATGGACCTATTGGGGCGGTAAGCAAATTGAAGTGGGTCTAGGGTGACAGGTAAGGTGGAGAGCACTTCATGATGACAGAAGTGAGCACTTCTCAAAGCACTTCATGATGACAGAAGTGAGTGCTACGGGGCGATAGTCATTTAGTTCAGTTAACTTAGCATTCTTGTTTACAGGAACAATGGTGGCCATCTTGAAGCATGTGGGGACAACAGAATGGGATAGGGATTGGTTGAATATGTCCGTAAACACACCAGCCAGCTGGTCTGCGCATGCTCTGAGGACGCGGCTAGGGATGCCGTCTGGGCCGGCAGCCTTGTGAGGGTTAACACATCTTTGTGAGATCAGTAACCCCTTGTTGTGAAGAATCGGCAGTACATTTCTTTAAAGAAAATATTATTTAGGTGACACCCAAACGTGGATCACGTTTAACAAGTGGTTACTTATGATATCCAGCCAATCGCAATTGATTGGATATCGACGTCTCATTCAATTTAACTAATAAGTAAAATTTCCAGATTAAAATCTTCAGGTGGATCTTTTAAATAATATCCAAATTGATGGGTTTTCTACAATGAGACAATTTAAACTTTTCCAATATTAACCTAGATGAACCAACTTCTCAGGTTAATTAAAGTGTAATTCCTAAATAGCCTATACAGGTTTGATTTATCATTAACATTGATTAAGTCAGTAAAATTTGCTTTTGCAAGCTCATTCAGGACTACCCAGTACTGAATGAAGTCCCGACTCCAGTGGGAATCCCATTGTGCCTTCGGCCTTAGGGATAAAGTGGTGAATGTACCATAACATTTGCTCTACTGGTTACACTCTCAACTGATACGATATCATCGTCTCATTCAATTTCATAAATGAAATTGTCAAACATACCTTTTCAGGTTCTTCCAATTAAATGAGACATTTTAAACTTAACAATGTGAACCAAGATGAACCAACTGCTCAAGTTAATTAAAGTTTAAATTCCCAGACAGCCTATCCAGTTATGATGAATCATTATCATTAACTAATCAATTCAATTTGCTTTTGCAAATTCATTCACTTCCAACCTCCACATTACTGGTACACTACTGATGGTTCATTAACGCCTATAAAAATATTAAAATTGTCTTTGCAGCTTCCAACGTATTCCAAAACCAAACTTTGAAAAAATAGGAACCTTAATTTTATATATATACAGTGAGGGAAAAAAGTATTTGATCCCCTTCTGATTTTGTACGTTTGCCCACTTACAAAGAAATTATCAGCCTATAATTTTAATGGTAGGTTTATTTGAACAGTGAGAGACAGAATAACAACCAAAAAATGAAGAAAAACGCATGTGAAAAATGTTATAAATGGAATTGCATTTTAATGAGGGAAATAAGTATTTGACCCCTCTGCAAAACATTACTTAGTACTTGGTGGCAAAACCCTTGTTGGCAAGGTCAGACGTTTCTTGCAGTTGGCTACCAGGTTAGCACACATCTCAGGGGGGATTTTGTCCCACTCCTCTTTTCAGATCTTCTCCAAGTCATTAAGGTTTCGAGGCTGACGTTTGGCAACTCGAACCTTCAGCTCCCTCCACAGATGTTCTATGGGATTAAGGTCTGGAGACTGGCTAGGCCACTCCAGGACCTTAACTTCTTAGGGAGCGGCTGCATAGGTGATGGTTTTGGAGAGTCTGGCGTGCCCAAAGTAAAATGCATGCCACTCAGGCCCAGAAAATAGGATATGCACACATGCAACCACTTTCGTAAACAAGGTTTGAGGCGTGCGAGATTGTGAACGCGCACCACTTTATTTTTCTTTCCTATCGTTCACGTTATCGTCCGGTTGAAATATTACAGCAAATATACCCAAAAGGATACCTAAGGATACATAAAAATGATGTTTGATTTGTTTGTAGAAAGTGTATAGGTATAATTTGAACGTGTTCTCTTCACGGTTCAATGGGCGACTCAACGGTGGATTTTATGATCATAACGCGCCAACCAAACTGAGATTTATGGATATAATAAATGACTTTTTCTAACAAAAGAAGCATGGATTGTCTTCGTTGGACACTTGGGAAGCTCTCAGCAGAAGTTCATCAAAGGTAAGCGATTTTATGCGTTTTGTGAGACCCGTGTTGGGTTATGGATTTATGCTAATGCATAAATATTAGAGGTGCTACCCTCAAACAATCAAATGTTGTGCTTTTGCCGTGAAGCCTTTTTGAAATTTGGCAACGCTGTGATATTGCCAAGAATCAGAGCTTTTGATGACTATGCAACACTTGTATATTGATGAATGTTTAATAATTCAACTTTTGGATTTTGAATTTGGCGCCTCACATTTCACCGGCTGGCGCCCCACCACTCTGTAAGTAGTTAATGTTCTTCTTCTTGAGCCACTCATTTGTTGCCGTGACCGTGTGTTTTGGGTCATTGTCATGCTGGAATACCCATCCACGACCCATATTCAGTGCCCTGGCTGAGGGAAGGAGGTTCTCACCCAAGATTTGACGGTACATGGCCCCGTCCATTGTCCCTTTGATGCGGTGAAGTTGTCCTGTCCCCTTAGCAGAAAAACACCCCCAAATAATAATGTTTCAACCTCCATGTTTGACGGTGGGCATGGTGTTGTTGGGGTCATAGGCAGCATTCCTCCTCCTCCAAACACGGCGAGTTGAGTTGATGCCAAAGAGCTCCATTTTGTTCTCATCTGACCACAACACTTTCACCCAGATGTCCTCTGAATCATTCAGATGTTCATTGGCAAACTTCAGACGGGCATGTATATGCGCTTTCTTGAGCAGGGGGACCTTGCAGGCGCTGCAGGATTTCAGTCCTTCATGGCGTAGTGTGTTACCAATTGTTTTCTTGGTGACTATGGTCCCAGCTGTCTTGAGATCATTGACAAGATCATCCCATGTAGTTCTGGGCTGATTCCTCACCGTTCTCATGATCATTGCAACTCCACGAGGTGAGATCTTGCATGGAGCCCCAGGCCGAGGCAGATTGACAGTTCTTTTGTGTTTTTTCCATTTGCGAATAATCGCACCAACTGTTCTCACCAAGCTGCTTGGCGATGGTCTTGTAGCCCATTCCAGCCTTGTGTAGGTCTACAATCTTGTCCCTGACATCCTTGGAGAGCTCTTTGGTCTTGGCCATGGTGGAGAGTTTAGAATCTGATTGATTGATTGCTTCTGTGGACAGGTGTCTTTTATACAGGTAATAAACTGAGATTAGGAGCACTCCCTTTAAGAGTGTACTCCTAATTCCAGCTCGTTACCTGTATAAAAGACACATGGGAGCCAGAAATCTTTCTAATTGAGAGGGGGTCAAATACTTATTTCCCTCATTAAAATGCAATTCCATTCATAACATTTTTCACATGCTGTAACAAACGAGACTCCCGCGGTTCCTCCTGCTCACCACCAGAGGGAACCCTCTCCTGAATATTAAGCCCTGAACTACAACTCCCACATACCTGGTTCCAATCACCGTTGCACCTGTCTCCCATTAATAGACTATTTAGGCTCTCTCTCCCTTTCTCTCCTTGCGAAGTCTTGTTTCCCTGGTGATCATTTCTGAGCGTTTTTCCCGTGTCTGTCATTTTGTCATTTCGTGGTATTACTCTGGACTGTTTTTCCCTTTTTGATTCTTGCTGCCTGCCCTGGACTATATTCTTTATTGGACTGATTTTTGTAAGCTTGCTGCCTGCCCTGACCTCATGCCTGTACCTGGATTACGATTAGCCTTATCCCTGCTGTTGTGTTTGCTGGCGATTGACCCTGTTTGTACGACCAAGATTGTAATAAAGCTGCAAATGGATCCTCACTCTCAGGGTGCTTCATTACACATGCGTTTTTCTGGATTTTTTTTGTTGTTATTCTGTCTCTCACTTTTCAAATAAACCTACCATTCAAATTATAGACTGATCATTTCTTTGTCAGTGGGCAAACATACAAAATCAGCAGGGGATCAAATACTTTTTTCCCTCACTGTATATATATATACATATGTTTTTTTTCTCTCCTCTCAAATGTCCTAATAATGTGCAAGCTATCAGAGGGAGTGGTCCCCACTCCCCCCGCTAATTAGTGAAACCTCACCCATAAAAGGATTGATCTCTGACCTCAGCAGCGATACCTACCCTGGCTATGGTTATGACATCTTTATTCAAAAGTACTAAGTTGTTGTTGTAATGAATTGGCAGGCTCTTGTGTCAGCCGCAGGAGAACAGTACTGAGTTAGCAAAACACTTTACTCAAACAAAATATTAGGCAAAACGCTAAACTCGTAAAATATAAAGACACATTCCAAACGCAAAACAGGCGAGGCATAAAATGAAATAAATGGCTTAACAATCAACAATCACACACAAGGACATGGGTGAAACCAGAGGGTTAAATACACAACAGATAATGATGGGGAATGCAAACCAGTTGTGTGAAAAACAAGACAAGACAAATGGAAAATGAAAAGTAGTGACGAGTAGGTGACGTCGACCGCCGAATGCCGCCAAAACGAGGAGGGGAACCGACTTCGTGACAGTACCCCCCTCCCTCCCCTTTACGTGTGGCCGACCCGGAGGACGAGGGGCAGGGCGATCCGGCTGTAACATACCTCATTCACTTTCCTCAGGTCTTTAAATGGCCCACAAACCGCGGACCCAGCTTCCGGCAGGACAGGCGAAGGGGCAGGTTTCGGGTCAGCAGCGCGGCCTGCTGGAGGTGACCATGGGCGGCTTCCCAGGTCTCCTCCGCGCACCTGAACCAATCGTCTACCGCAGGAGCCTCAGTCTGACTCTGATGCCACGGTGCCAGAACCGGCTGGTACCCCAAAACACACTGAAAAGGGGAAAGGTTAGTGGAGGAGTGGCGGAGCGAGTTCTGCGCCATCTCTGCCCAGGGCACGAACACCGCCCACTCCCTCGGCCGGTCCAAAAACCTGCCCACATACTGGTTCACTCTTTCCACCTGCCCATTACTCTCGGAGGGGAAACCCGAGGTGAGGCTGATCGAGACCCCCAGACGTTCCATGAATGCCCTCCAGACTCTCGAAGTGAACTGGGAACCCCGATCAGACACTATATCCTCAGGCACCCCGTTGTGCCGGAAGACGTGAGTAAACAGGGCCTCCGCAGTTTGTAGGGCTGTAGGAAGACCGGGCATAGGAATGAGACGACAGGACTTAGAGAAACGATCCACAACGACCCCAATTGTGGTGTTACCCTGAGTGAGGAAGATCCGTTCATTAATCCACCGACAGGTGTGACCAAGGCCGTTGTGGAACAGGTAAGGGATGTAGCTTACCTCTGGGCAGGTGTCTAGGAGCCTTACACTGAGCGCACACCGAGCAGGAGGAAACATAAACCCTCAAATCCCGAGCCAGGGTGGGCCACCAGTACTTCCCAGTCAGACAGCGCACTGTCCGCCCAATCCCTGGATGACCAGAGGAGGGTGATGTGTGGGCCCAATAGATCAACCGGTCACAGACAACAGGCGGAACGTACTGACGCCAGACGGGACACTGAGGTGGAGTGGGTTCTGTACGCAATGCCTGTTCTATGTCTGTGTCCAGCTCCCACACGACCGGCGCTACCAGGCAGGAAGCCAGGATAATGGTAGGCTGATCCATGGGCCGCTCCTCTGTGTCATATAGTCGGGACAGGTAGTCTGCCTTTACATTCCGGGAACCTGGTCTGTAAGACAGGGTATACACAAAACCGGTAAAGAACATGGCCTACCTTGCCTGACGAGGATTCAGTCTCCTAGCTGCCCGGATGTACTCCAGGTTGCGGTGGTCCAGATGAGGAAAGGGTGTTTAGCCCCCTCAAGCCAATGTCTCCACACCTTCAAAGCCTTAACCACAGACAACAACTCCCGGTCTCCCACATCATAGTTCCGCTCCGCCGGGCTGAGCTTCTTCGAGAAGAAAGCACAGGGGCGGAGCTTCGGTGGCATGCCCGAGCACTGAGAGAGAACGGCTCCGATCCCAGCCTCGGACGCATCCACCTCCACTAGGAATGCCAAAGAGGGATCCGGATGGGCCAGCCTGGGAGCCGAGGTAAACAGAGCTCTTAGTTGCCCAAAAGAGGCCCTGTCCGCCTCAACCGACCACTGCAGACGTACAGGACCCCCCTTCAGCAGTGAGGTAATGGGAGCAGCCACCTGGCCAAAACCCCGTGTAAATCTCCGGTAGTAATGGGCAAACCCTAAAAATTGCTGCACCTCCTTTACCGTGGTGGGAGTCGGCCAATTACGCACGGCTGCAATGCGATCACTCTCCATCTCCACCCCTGATGTGGAAATGGGATACCCTAGGAAGGAGACGGCCAGCTGAAAGAACAGGCATTTCTCAGCCTTGACGTACAGGTCATGCTCCAACAGTCGTCCAAGTACCTTGCGCACCAAGGACACATGCTCGGCGCGAGTAGCGGAGTATATCAGAATGTCATCGATATACACCACTACACCCTGCCCGTGCAGGTCCCTGAAAATCTCGTCTACAAAGGATTAGAAGACTGATGGAGCATTCATCAACCCGTACGGCATGACGAGGTATTCATAATGACCTGAGGTGGTACTAAACGCTGTTTTCCACTCGTCTCCCTCCCGGATACGCACCAGGTTGTACGCGCTCCTGAGATCTAGTTTAGTGAAGAAGCGCGCCCCGTGCATTGACTCAATCGCCGTGGCGATAAGAGGTAGCGGGTAGCTGTACCTCACCGTGATTTGATTGAGACCTCTATAGTCAATGCACGGGCACAGACTTCCATCCTTCTTCTTCTTCACAAAAAAACTCGAGGAGGCAGGTGAAGTGGAGGGACGAATGTACCCTGCCCCAGGGATTCGGAGACATATGTTTCCATAGCCACTGTCTCCTCTTGCAACAGGGGATACACGTGACTCCTGGGAAGTGCAGCGTCTACCAGGAGATTTATCGCACAATCCCCCCGTCGATGGGGTGGTAATTGAGTCGCCTTCCTTTTACAGAAGGCGAGAGCCAAATCGGCATATTCTGGGGGGATGTGCACGGTGGACACCTGGTCTGGACTCCTACACACCTCCCCGAGCACTCTTGCGACCACCCCGTGAGAGCCCTCTGTTGCCAGGAAATGGTGGGGTTATGACGAGCCAACCAAGGAAGGCATAGTACCACGAGAAACGCAGGAGAATCAATGAGAAAGTTCAAATCAAATGTATTTCTAAAGCCCTTCTTACATCAGCTGATGTCACAGAATGCTGTACAGAAGCCTAAAACCCCAAACAGGAATCAATGCAGGTGTAAAAGCACGGTGCCTAGGAAAAACTCCCTAGAAAGGCCAAAACCTAGAGAGGAACCAGGCTGTAAGGGATGGCCAGTCCTCTTCTGGCTGTGCCAGGTGCAGATTATAACAGAACATGGACAAGATTTTAAAATGTTCATAAAACAGGCCGAACAGTTGAAACTGGAGAAGCAGCACGGCCAGGTGGACTCGGGACGTCAAGGAGTCATCAGGCCATGTAGGCCTTGAGGAATGGTCCTAATGCTCAGGTCCTCCGAGAGAGAGAGAGAGAGAGCATACTTAAATTCACACAGGACACCGGATAAGAGAGGAGAAATACTCCAGATATAACAGATTCTATTCTCTCCTCGTGACCCCCATGCGTCTCCATGAACAGGGAGATGGTGGCTTCCTTGATTAGCCCGGACCCTAATGGTCGACTATCCAGAGCGTGAACCAGGAAAGGTGGTGAACAACAGAGGACTCTGGATGAGAGTGGTGCATTCTCACCTGGGGTGACGCCAGAGTGCCCTGCCTGCTGCCTCGATTCCCAGAAGGACCAACCCGGCACCGACCGGCAGTGTGTCCTCTGCGGCCACAGATTGTGCACGTGAAGGCCCCTCCTCCAGCCTCCCTACGTGCAGCCCCTCCCAACTCCATGGGCACCGGAGCAGGAGTACTGGGAGATGGAACCGACAGAGCCCCCTCAGGACGTCCACGGGTAACCAGCAGATTATCCAACTGGATGGACAGATCTACTATTTGGTCAAAGTTAATGGTGGCATCCCTGCAGGCCAACTCTTGTCGGACGTCCTCACGCAGGCTGCATCGATAATGGTCAATGAGGGCCCTGTCGTTCCATCCGGCTCCGGCGGCCAAAGTCCGGAACTCCAGTGCGAACCCCTGTGCGCTCCTCGTCCCCTGCCTCAAATGAAAAAGTCGTTCCCCCGCCACTCTACCTTCGGGTGGATGGTCAAAGACGGCCTGGAAGCGACGGGTGAACTCCTGAAAGTGGTCCAACACCGCGTCTTCTTCTCCCCACACGGCGTTGGCCCACTCCAGAGCTCTCCCCAAGAGGCAGGAGACGAGGCCAGAGGTGAGCTGGGTGAACGGTTGCCAGGTATAGGTCCAGTTGTAAGAGGAACCCCTTGCACTGTGTGGCCGTCCCATCATACTCCCTGGGAAGGAAGAGACGCATCCCACTGGAGCTGGATCCGGACGGGACGGGTAGAAGTAACTTTGGTTGCGTTGGTGGAGGCGCTGGAGAGACTTCCTGTCTCTCCCAGCGGTCCATGGTCTGGACAACGCGATCCATCATGGCACCGAGACGATGTAACATAGCCGCGTGTTCCTGGACGTGTTCCTCAACTCCTCTGACCGGGGTACCTGCTCCTGCTGACTCTATGGCGGGTGTGTGATTCTGTCAGGCTCTTGTGTAGCGGGTGCATAGAAGTCAGGAGCAGGAGAACAGTACTGAGTGAGCAAAACACTTTACTCAAACAAAATATCAGGCAAAATGCTAAATGCGTAAAATACAAAGACACATGCCAAACACAAAACAGGCGAGGCATAAAATGAAATGCACCAGCCGGGAAAGAAATGGCTTAACAATAAACAATCACACACAAGGACATGGGGGGAAACAGAGGGTTAAATACACAACAGATAAGGATGGGGAATGCAAACCAGGTGTGTGAAAAACAAGACAAGACAAATGGAAAATGAAAAGTAGATCGGGGATGATTAGAAGACCGTTGATGTCGACCGCCGAACCTTATGACCATCATAATCATATACGCCAGAAAGCCATATCATGTACATTCCCTTACTGTATGTCAGTCATCAGCCAAAGATATGGTGTCTTTTGCTGCTCTCAAAATCTGCTCCTTAATTCATCCCAGTCATCAGCAACAGACCAATTTGTGCATAACTACAATGATAATTTAATATGGTCAATTTCAGTATATGTTATATAACATGAACATACTGTTGAAAAGTAGGCTGTGGTGTAATAGAATATTTTGCCTTGTGGGTTATGTGATTTTTGACACTCTTACGGTATGTAAATGTCATAACCAGCCATAAAATAACTACTGTGGTAGGTTTTGTGGGTTTTGACACTCTTACGGTATGTAAATGTCATAACCAGCCATAAAATAACTACCGTGGTAGGTATTGTGGGTTTTGACTCTCTTACGGTATGTAAATGTCATAACCAGCCATAAAATAACTATCCGTGGTAAGTTTTGTGGGTTTTGACAATCTTATGTAGGTATCATAACCAGCCATAAAATAACTAGGGTGGTAAGTTTTGACAATCTTATGTAGGTATCATAACCAGCCATAAAATACTAGGGTGGTAAGTTTTGTGGGTTTTGACAATCTTATGTAGGTATCATAACCAGCCATAAAATAACTAGGGTGGTAAGTTTTGACAATCTTATGTAGGTATCATAACCAGCCATAAAATAACTAGGGTGGTAAGTTTTGTGGCTTTTGACAATCTTATGTAGGTATCATAACCAGCCATAAAATAATGCAATATATGGTCTAAATATACAGTGCCTTCGGAAAGTATTCAGACCCCTTGACTTTTTCCACATTTTGTTACGTTACAGCCTTATTCTAAAATGGATTAAATAAAAAAGAATCCTCAGCAACCTACACACAATACACCATGAGGAAGAAGCTAAAACAGGTTTTTAGAAACACCTTATTTACATATATATATTATTATTTTATTTAACCTTTATTTAACAGTTAAGAACAAATTATTATTTTCAATGAAAATAACCTACACCGGCCTAACCCAGACGACGCTGGGCCAATTGTGCACCGCCCTATAGGACTCCCAATCATGGCCGGTTGTGATACAGCCTGGATTCAAACTAGGGTGTCTGTAGTGACAGCTCTAGCACTAAGATGCTGTGCCTTAGACCGCTGCGCCACTCGAGAGCCCAGTATTCAGACCCTTTGCTATGAGACTCGAAATTGAGCTCAGGTGAATCCTGTTTCTATTGATCATCCTTCAGATGTTTCTACATCTTGATTGGAGTCCACATGTGGTAAATTGAATTAATTGGACATGAGTTGGAAAGGCACACACCTGTCTATATAAGGTCCCACAGTTGACAGTGCATGTCAAAGCAAAAACCTAGCCATGAGGTAAAAAGCCTTGATGACAACTTTGCACACTCTTGGCATTCTCTCAACCAGCTTCATGAGGTAGTCACCTGGAATGCATTTCAATTAACAGATGTGCCTTGCTAACATTTGTGTAATTTCTTTCCTTCTTAATGCGTTTGAGCCAATCAGTTGTGTTGTGACAAGGTTGGGGTGATATACAGAAGATAGCCCTATTCAGTAAAATACCAAGTTCATATTATGGCAAGAACAGCTCAAATAAGCAAAGAGAAATGACAGTCCATCATTACTTTAAGACATGAAGGTCAGTCAATACGAAACATTTCAAGATCTTTGAAAGTTTCGACAAGTTCAGTCGCAAAAACCATCAAGTGCTATGATGAAACTGGCTCTCATGAGGACCGCCACAGGAAAGAAAGACCCAGTTACCTCTGCTGCAGAGGATAAGTTCACTAGCCTCAGAAATTGCAGCCCAAATAAATGCTTCACAGAGTTCAAGTAACAGACACATCTCAACATCAACTATTCAGAGGAGACTGCATGAATAAGGCTTTCATGGTCGAATTGCTGCAAAGAAACCACTACTAAAAGACACCAATAAGAAGAAGAGACTTGTTTGTGCCAAGAAACACGAGCAATGGATATTAGACCGGTGGAAATCTGTCCTTTGGTCTGATGAGTCCAAAGATTTTTGGTGGGTAGCAGAGTAGGTGAACGGATGATCTCTGCATGTGTGGTTCCCACCGTGTAGCATGGAGTAGTAGGTGTGATGGTGTGGGGGTGCTTTTCTGATGACACGGTCTGTGATTTATTTACAATTCAAGGCACACTTAACCAGCAGGGCTACCACAGCATTCTGTAGCGATACGCCAATACGCCATTCCCATCTGGTTTGCACTTAGTGGGACAGTCGTTTGTTTTTCAACAGGACAATGACCCAACACACCTCCAGGCTGTGTAAGAGCTATTTGACCAAGAAGGAGAGTGATGGAGTGCTGCATCAGATGACCTGGCCTCCACAATCATCGGACCTCAACCCAATTGAGATGGTTTGAGATGAGTTGGACCACAGAGTGAAGGAAAAGCAGCCAACAAGTTCTCAGCATATGTGGGAACTACTTCAAGACTGTTGAAAAAGCTTTACAGGTGAAGTTGGTTGATATAATGGCAAGAGTGTGCAAACCGGTCATCAATGCAAAGGGTGGCTACTTTGAAGAATCTCAAATCCAAAATATATTTGGAATAGTTTAACACTTTTTTGGTTACTTCATGATTCCATATGTGTTATTTCATAGTTTGTCTTCACTATTATTCTGCAATGTAGAAAATAGTAAAAAATAAAAGTGTGTCCAAACCTTTGACTGGAATATATATATATTTGTGTATTGTCAACAAAAAAAAGAAAAAGGCAAGCACTAAACTGATATACTACATTGACACCATTGTACAATACCGTGCCTTTCTAAAGTTTTCATCCCTCTTGGCGTTTTTCCTATTTTGTTTTTTTATTTAATTTAATTTATCAGCTCGTTACCTGTATAAAAGACACACTGATCATTTCTTTGTCAGTGGGCAAACGTGCAAAATCAGCAGGGGATCAAATACTTTTTTCGCTCACTGTAGTTGTTCCTGCTACCCTGCAGATTTTGGGTAGAAGTGCTACGAGATAGTTCACGCCCATCGGCTCTGACATGTACCAGATCGAGTCCCTGATACACTCTCCTCTCCTTGGGCATTTCGATAGATATTTCTCCAGTGATGCCACGGGGCATAGTGGATTCCCTGGCTGTTCAAACAAGAATCCCCTCTTGGACTCCCTGCCCCTCTCCCTTGGGTCCAAGTGATTCTTTGTGCCCTCATTATATGCGAGAGTGGCGTATCTGAGAGAGAGAATGCGTTGTTATAATATTGTTTTCCTGTAGCCTAATTACGAGTGCAACTTAGAAATAACACAGACAGGCTATGAACAACATACCTTAGACCGTTCTCGTCTGTTTTTATGAGGAATGAGTTGGGCTTCAGTCGTCTGTTCCCCTCTTTTCCTCTTCGAGACAGATGTAACTGGAGGTCGAACCACACTTTCTGTACCAGACCCCTTGGTGTACCAGGATTCAGAGCCTGGGAGTTTTGGAGCTGGGCCTTGCCCTTATCGGTGATGGGAGGGTGGCTGTGATTCGAGGTGGTAAATTCAGTGTCCTTCATAAGGCACCAGCTGCGACCATTGGGTGGGTCCTTTAGAAACAGGTTGAGCCCACTCCGGTGTGCCAGGTACTGCTCCCCCTTCCTTAGTAACAGTTTTGAAGTCAACAACTTTTCTTCTTCTCTGCTAGCCAGCCCTCGAAGCAACGCACAGCCCAGTTTGTATTCTTAACTGTGTTTTTTTCGTTGAGGCTTTTCTCTAGGTCATTCAATGCAGTATCCTCCAAATCTGCATGCCTGGGTATTATTGCCATCTCTATTTCCCATTCATCCATAGTCATGCTGCCGAAAAGATAAAAAGAAATGTTCCACTCATACATTTTAGTTTTCGCAACAAAGTATCGATTTAGCCAGTCAACTGAAAAAAGTTGTGTGTGTTGCTATGACAACCAGCTCAATTTGCTGTCTGTCTCGTTCGGACACATTCACTTTATATGGGACAGTGGAGATCGCAATTGAATATTGAAACAATATTGAAAAGGTTCGGAGAGACCGACAACACGGTTTACACAAATCTCTGTTGAAAACTAAATGCTAGTCTGAAAGAAATGGGAGATGCTTTTTACAGTGGAGATCAAGTTTATAAGTTGCCTGGCAGGGTTGATGAGACAGTGGATTGCGCAGTGAAATGAAACAGAGTAAATAGGAATTTTAACATCGTATATTTAGCCGGTGGTAACTTGTGAAATAGTTTTAACCAATCAGCATTCAGGATTAGACCCACCTGTTGTATAATTACTATTTAATTTACCCAGAAATGTAAAACAAGATCTGACTTTAAAACAGATTTTGACGTTTTCAAATGGTGATGTGGCTTTTTAAAACTAATTTGCTACCAGTTTGAGTCTGTGTTGCATAGAAGTTCCCTTAGAAGTCAGTGCCAGTACTGTTTGGTGTCACGCACACCAGTAGACACACTTTCTCCCTCCCACACAGGCATTATGGAGATACTATCAATATTTTTCTTTACACCTGCATGGCATTTACTCATGCCATGTGCCTTCGGGGCAGAGGGAAGAAAGGGGACGTATGCCCACTGATCTGAAAGCACTAAGAGGCTGTGACATGATATTTGAATCTTCCCCCATGTGGGGTCCTTGATGCTGGAGTAACAGAGACACAAGGCCATAAATATGATTCATCATCTCACCACGGGAGTGTAAGTGTGTGTGAGAGTGTGAATGAGCCGTCTTGGCTCAATCTGCATACCTTGACGTAGCAGTACAGTCTCTCTTCGGAGAGCCGGTGACGTTGGAATACAGGAACACACCCACACACACTTTATCTACCACGTGTACACTTACTCTCTCAGACACACACACTTTATCTACCACGTGTACACGTTCTCTCTCAGACACACACACTTACTCTCAGACACACACACTTTCTCTACCACGTGTACACTTACTCTCAGACACACACACTTTATCTACCACGTGTACACTTACTCTCTCAGACACACACTTTCTCTACCACGTGTACACTTACTCTCTCAGACACACACACTTTATCTACCACGTGTACACTTACTCTCTCAGACACACACACTTTATCTACCACGTGTACACTTACTCTCTCAGACACACACACTTTATCTACCACGTGTACACTTACTCTCTCAGACACACACACTTTATCTACCACGTGTACACTTACTCTCTCAGACACACACACTTTATCTACCACGTGTACACTTACTCTCTCAGACACACACACTTTATCTACCACGTGTACACTTACTCTCTCAGACACACACACTTTATCTACCACGTGTACACTTACTCTCTCAGACACACACACTTTATCTACCACGTGTACACTTACTCTCTCAGACACACACACTTTATCTACCACGTGTACACTTACTCTCTCAGACACACACACTTTATCTACCACGTGTACACTTACTCTCTCAGACACACACACTTTCTCTACCACGTGTACACGTTCTCTCAGACACACACACTTTATCTACCACGTGTACACTTACTCTCTCAGACACACACACTTTCTCTACCACGTACACGCTCTCAGACACACACACTTTATCTACCACGTACACGCTCTCTCAGACACACACACTTTATCTACCACGTGTACGTACACTCTCTACCACTATTCTCTCAGACACACACTTTATCTACCACGTGTACACTTACTCTCAGACACACACACTTTATCTACCACGTGTACACTTACTCTCTCAGACACACACACTTTATCTACCACGTGTACACTTACTCTCAGACACACACACTTTATCTACCACGTGTACACTTACTCTCAGACACACACACTTTATCTACCACGTGTACACTTACTCTCTCAGACACACACACTTTTGGTTTGCTAGCTGAGTCATCACATTGGTGTACACAGCTGTCCTTTGCCACACCAGTAAATTGATGCTAATGCAATTAGCTCTGTTGCCTGCCGCCATCCCAACTTGCTCCTGAACACATTGGAGAGTGGGAGGGAAAAGAGGAGAGGAAGGAAAGGAGGGATGAAGGGGTGTGATGGAAAAAAAGATCTCCGGATCCAATTAGGAAAAAGGCGTTCTTGGGGAACGAGTTTGGAACACTGTAAAATCGCCCATATTTCTTGACTGACCCATACATATTCAGCCTGCATGAATATTGCAAATGCGGAGAGGTATCCGCTGTTACATGCATAATAAAGGTAGTCTGGCTCTGGCGAAGTATCCGCTGCTAGGTGAATACATCATCATAATCAAATACCGGATGATTTCCGCTCGCCACGTATTACATATGTATCTGAGTACACTCTTCGAAAAATAGGTGCTACAATGTATCTAGAATTCAAAAGGGTTCTTCGGCTGTCCCCATAGGAGAACCCTTCGAAGAAACCCTTTTGGTTCAAGGTACAATTAAACACTTTTGGTTCCAGGTAGAACCCTTTTGGGTTCTGTGTAGAACCCTTTCTACAGAAGGTTCTACATGGGACCCAAAATAGTTCTACCTGGAACCAATAAAGGTTATCATATGAGGACAGCCGCAGAACCCTTTTTTTATTAGAGTGTAGTGTATGATGTACTTATGGAAATACTCTACTCTACTTCTAGCTACTAGTAGGCCCTCACGCTTGATGAGGTACTGGTAACACGTCATAAGTCTTCAAGACGTCTACAATGAACAGAATTACGTCTGTAGTAACAATTGATAATCATTACTGTCAGATGAATGAAACCAATCCTATTCATCAGGAATGTGGATATGAAAAGGAAGAGGGAATGAAAGAGTAGAGAGTACAGACATACACAGAGATTGATCTTCAATCTGTGTCCAAAATGGTACCCTATACTCCCTATGTCAGGGGTGCTCAAACCTTTGGGCTTGGTGTGCCAAAATATAATCTGAGTGGTGGGCCATTGGCTGAAGAAATAGAAATGATTTATTTAGAAATATTAAAGGTAAACAATAGCTTTTTAGTGTCTTGGAATAATAGCTTTTTTGAAAGTAATCTTAAAATTACACTTCAAATGTTAATCAAATCGAAGCCAAATAACTTGACACCCAACTAAAGCAGATTTTCTGCAATTCTACAAATGTTTCCATGGAGCAGAGAGAAAATTTTGTTTTTAAACACATTTCATGTGATTCTACTCATTTTGCCATGGGATGGAGAGAAAATGTTGCAGTTTTAATGCAAATTCCCTACCATATGAAATTTGAGTGAGAGTGACTAACAAAATCAATTGCGGCCCTCTGGTGGTCAGGGCCCCTGGGCACGTGCCTTGGGTGCCTTGTCAGCAAATCGGACATGATTACTACAAGGTTTAGATAGCTGGCTAGACTAACTTACCATCAATCTATAAAATGTTAGCTAACATGGGCTAATTGATTGACTGTCAGTGACTGAGTAAAACTGAGTAAAAATGCTGATGCACTACCAAATTTCTAAATTGCACGTTTTGAATTCTACTATGCTATCTCTCATCAGTAAGTTGAGACCCGACTGACTTTCTAAAAAAATATATTATTATTCATAGTGGTTATCCCTAGAGGTCCTGGTTGGCCAAACCAAACAATGCATCCTAACTGCATACTAATGCATTATATACTTGCAGGTTTTAAAGCCCAAAACCGTCATTCGTTCTCAGTCAACAGCGGCCTCGCCACCAAAAAAAACTGTTTCAAATACATAGATGGAGTTGTGGATGCAAGGACTAACAGTGCCACCGATAATTTCTCAAATAAGTTAAACAACAAAACTATCATTTATGTTTTTAAGCGAGAGGCAAAACATGATAGCTGATTCACTCTATCATTTTCCTATTCTGTTTCTCCTCCAAAACAGCATGAAAATACAAAAGCGAACTGCCCATCTCCAATTGCGAAATGTCAAAAAATATTTAATAAAAATGTATATTTTATTAAAAGACAGATGCTGAAATAACAGACATATTGTAGATGGCCCCCTAAATTCCACCCTATTCCCTACATAGTGCACTACTTTAGAATAGAGCCCTAAGGGAATCCAATGGGCCGTGGTCAAGTATTGCACTATATAGGGAATAGGGTGCCATTTGGGACATAGCCTTCAGAAAAGGGACAGCTGTTGAGATGTCTTTATGACAGAGGAAAGGGTTTGATTAAAATGGATGTTGTTCTGTCAGGCCCTCCTGTGTCCTACGCTTTAATTAGCTGATGATAAGGAAGCCTTTCCTTCATCCCCCTCCAGGTAATCGGCTAACTCACACACTTCCTCTCTCTCTCTCTCTCCCATATCGACAGCCTCCACTGTAACTCATAGCAAATGCACTGTCTCATTTAGGGCTACCGAGTGGCGATCTAAGGCTGCATCTCAGTGGTAGAGGCGTCACTACAGACACCCTGGTTCTATCCCTGGCTGTATCGTGATTGGGAGTCCCATAGGGCATTGCACAAATGGCCCAGCGTAGGGTTTGGCCGGGGTAGGCCGTCAATGTAAAATAAGAATTTGTTCTTAATTGACCTGCTTAGTAAAATAAATGTGTAATAAAAAAAAGGTTTTACTCTAAGCAAGTCTCTGGTCTTAACTTTCAAGTTTTTAGTATTTTAGGGGAGGGTTTGACTGGAGGGACTTTACTTGGCTCATCACGCTCTAGCGACTCCTTGTGGCGGGCCAGGCGCCTGCAGGTGAATGGTGTTTCCTCCAACACATTGGTGCGGCTGACTTCCGGGTTAAGCGGGCGGGTGTTATGCAGCGCGATTTGGCGGGTCATGTTTTGGAGGACGCATGACACGACCGTCGCCTCCCTAGCCCGTTCGGGAGTTGCAGCAATGAGAGAAGATCAAAATTGGGGAGGAAAAGGGTGTAAAATAATATATTTTTTAAGAAGGAAGGAAGGCCATACAAATGGCACCAATGACAAGACTTTTGGGCTCTTTTCATCACAACTTACGCCTACCGTAGACACAAAATGTAAACCAGCAAAATACAAAAAGTTGTTTGGTTTTGCATGACTATACAATAAAAAAACGTGCAGACTTCAGAGCAGCCATTGTACGTAGGTGTTCAACACAATTTGAACTTAAACCTACTGTAGGCACAAAATAGAGACCAGTAAAATCCAAAATTGTGTTTGGTTTTTGCATGACTATACAAAAAAACAAGTGCAAACTTCAGAGTAGCCATTATATGTCCTCTAAGGACTTTAATGCTACATTATAATCATGACTTTCATCTATCTCTTACAGTGCATTGCATTTGCAAAATATCAAATTGCCCAAGAGTCTATCACCCATTTGTGAGCGACGGGGCTGCAGTATGATTCCCTCATGGCTGAGCACACGCGCCACAGGAGCACTTGATGCAGGCACATCCAAGACCCTCATTGCCACTCGGAACAGTGAAGGAATGTTTATGTTCGTAGCCCAGAACAAGAGGTTGTTCTGTCCTTCACAAATGTCAAGGAAGTGGCTGAGATAATCCAGAACTTTCACCATTTCAGTCCCCTGGTCCTTAATACCCTCATCCAGCAGAACATGTTTCAGTCACATCAGGGAAAAGAAGGGATATAGCACAGCTGCTAAATAGACACGGTCTGAGAAGGGTGTGGTTCCTCAATCTCCAGATGGGGTGGCCATCTTGACATTGATGAAGATTCCAAGAAATCTCTTCAGTGATGCTTGGATACTTTGGACCAGGCCAGTAAGGTTGCTCACTTGTGTTTTCTGCATCTCCAGATGATGGTGTAGGGAAAGAAAGCAAAGTACCATTGCACTGATTGTGACACCTTGGGTAATATCTGTGGCTTCTGCAGAAGGCTGAAGAATGTTGCACAACTCTCTCAGTAGTTTCCACTCTCTCAATGAAAATATGAATTCCTTGTTATGCCCCACCTCTTCCATTACCCAACAACACTTTTGGTAGTCAAAATTGGGGCACTATTCTCACCTGCCTCATTGTGGAGTTCCAGTATGTGTTCACTTCAGCAGGGATTCCCCTCACTCTAATCTTGGACGCTTTGGAAAGAGCTGGACTGACAGTTTTAGTCTCCTCCAACCCATCCCCCACCACTAATGTTCTGGAACTTACTAACGTTAGCTAGCTTGCAATAGCTCCCCATTTGTGTCCAAGGTGGACAGCACGTTTAGATTGTTGTTTTGTTTTTACCATCTCTGCCTACTATTAAATCATTTGAATTTTGTAGATGCACAGATAATTACCTACTGAATAATATCATTCAATATATGCTCATTCATGAATTCAACAAAAAAATGATGGTGAGATGGAGATTTGATTATCTTCATCATATGAAACAATTTAGAAAATAAAAAATTTAATAACTTATTTTATAGCTTTGATAATACCAGAAGAGCAAGACGATCAGCAGTGACCCTCAGCAGCCTCACATTTCCCAATTCATAGAAACACGCTCTGTGCAACACAAACCATCCACTGAAAAAAAGCTATCACCAATTGCATAATGTCAGACCTGATTGTGGATTGCAACATTCCCCTGTCCATGGTTGAACACAAGCTTTCGTCACTTGTTGTCAGTGGTTGATAGAAAAATACGCTCCAGTGTGTTGCAGAACCATAAGCTCCAAGATCGACAAGACCAGAAGGCACAAGCTGACCACATCTCTGTCACGGTAGACATATGGTCTGACGGAGAGGTTTCCTTGGGTCACTCACCATATGGCTGACAAAGTTTGAGGTTGTTGCAATTGCATCATTGATTTTGGACCCTTTTTTCCCCCACCACCACATAACCGAAATCAAATTGTATTAGTCACATGCGCCGAACACAACAGGTGTAGACCTTACAGTGAAATGCTTAATTACGAGCCCCTAACCAACAATGCAGTTTCAAAAATACAGATAAGAATAAGAAATAAAAGTAACAAGTAATTAAAGAGCAGCAGTGAAATAACAATAGCGAGACTTTATACAGGGGGGTACCGATACAGGGGGCACCGGTTATTTGAGGTAGAATATTGCATGTAGGTAGAGTTATTAAAGTGAATATGCATAGATGACAACAGAGAGTAGCAGTGGTGTGAAGAGGAGGTGTGTGTGTGGGGGGGAACTGCAAATAGTCTGGGTAGCCATTTGACTACATGTTCATGAGTCTTATGGCTTGGGGGTAGAAGCTCTTTAGAAGCCTCTTGGACCTAGACTTGGCGCTCCGGTACCACTTGCCGTGCGATAGCAGAGAGAACAGTCTATGACTAGGGTGGCTGGAGTCTTTGACAATGAGAGGAGGGTGATACCCTTTTGGGATGGGGAGATCTAAACGAGTCATACATCTCAAGTCCAAGTTAACTCTCGAGTCATACAGCTCAAGTCCAAGTTAAGTCATGAGTCATACTGCTCAAGTCCAAGTTGAGTGGCAACTGTTTTTCTTTTTGCCAAGTCAAGTCTCAACTCGCTAAATTTGCGACTCAGGGAGTACTCGAGTCCAAGTCACATGATTCGAGTCCACATCTCTGCTCTGGTGTGTGCGTATGTGTTTGGTCAGATGTAAGTGTAGGGTGAGTAATGTACGTGACTCATCCTACACTTACATCTGGCCAAACACACACACACACACATCAAAGTAGACTGAAGTGACCTTCGGCATAGCATCTGTCTCCAGAGGAGATCATTTTTATATCAGTCTTGAGTAAGTGTGCATAGCATAGCATGTACATATCCTAGTGGTTAAGAGTGTTGGACCAGTAACCGAAAGGTGGAAAAATCTGCCGTTCTGCCCTTGAGCAAGGCAGTTAACCCCCAACAGAAACTGCTTCCTGGGTGCCGATGACGTTGATTAAGGCAGCCCCCTGCACCTCTCTGATTCAGAGGGGTTGGGTTAAATGCAGAAGACACATTTCAGGGCATTCAGTTGTGCAACTGACTAGGAATCCCCTTTCCTTTTCCATATTAGTGAATGTGGACATACAGCAAGTGTATGAAAATATTAGTATTGAGTAATTGTGTATTGAGCAAATCCCTAAGGAATGAGGGCTTACAGCGGATGTGTAATACAGTTGAAGTCGGAAGTTTACATACACCTTAGCCAAATACATTTAAACTCAGTTTTTCACAATTCTTGACATTTAATCCTAGTAAAAAGTATTAGGTCAGTTAGGATCACCACTTTATTTTAAGAATGTGAAATGTCAGAATAATAGTAGAGAGAATTATTTATTTCAGCTTTTATTTCTTTCATCACATTCCCAGTGGGTCAGAAGTTTACATACACTCAATTAGTATTTGGTAGCATTGCCTTTAAATTGTTTAACGTGGGTGAAACGTTAAAGCTTCTCACAATATGTTGGGTGAATTTTGGCCCATTCCTCCTGACAGAGCTGGTGTAACTGAGTCAGGTTTGTAGGCCTCCTTGCTCACACACACTTTTTCAGTTCTGCCCACAAATTGTCTATAGGATTGAGGTCAGGGCATTGTGATGGCCACTCCAATACCTTGACTTTGTTGTCCTTAAGCCATTTTGCCTATGTATGCTTGGGGTCATTGTCCATTTGGAAGACCCATTTGCGACCAAGCTTTAACTTCCTGACTGATGTCTTGAGATGTTGCTTCAATATATCCACATAATTGTCCTTCCTCATGAAGCCATCTATTTTGTGAAGTCCACCAAAGCACGCCCACAACATGATGCTGCCACCCCCGTGCTTCACGGTTGGGATGGTGTTCTTCGGCTTGCAAGCCTCCCCCTTTTTCCTCCAAACATAACGATGGTCATTATGGCCAAACAGTTCTATTTTTGTTTTATCAGACCAGAGGACATTTCTCCAAAAAGTACAATCTTTGTCCCCATGTGCAGTTGCAAACCGTAGTCTGGCTTTTTATGGCGGTTTTGGAGCAGTGGCTTATTCCTTTCTGAGCGGCCTTTCAGGTTATGTTGATATAGGACTTGTTTTTATTATGAATATAGATATTTTTGTACCTGTTTCCTCCAGCATCTACACAAGGTCCTTTGCTGTTGTTCTGGGATTGATTTGCACATTTCGCACCAAAGTAAGTTCATCTCTAGGAGACAGAACGCATCTCCTTCCTGAGCGGTATGACGGCTGTGTGGTCCCATGGTGTTTATACTTGCGTACTATTGTTTGTACAGATGAACGTGGTACCTTCAGGCGTTTGGAAATTGCTCCCAAGGATGAACCAGACTTGGGGAGGTCTGCAATTTTTTTCAGGGGTCTTGGGGATTTTTCCATGATGTCAAGCAGTTTGAAGGTAGGCCTTGAAATACATCCACAGGTACACCTTCAATTGACTCAAATGATGTCAATTAGCCTATCAGGAGCGTCTGTAGTCATGACATCATTTTCTGGAATTTTCCAAGCTGTTTAAAGGCACAGTCAACTTAGTGTATGTGAACTTCTGGTCCACTGGAATTGTGATACAGTGAATTATAAGTTAAATAATCTGTCTGTAATCAATTATTGGAAAAATTACTTGTGTCATGCACAAAGTAGATGTCGTAACTGACTTGCCAAAACTATAGTTTGTTAACAAGAAATGTGTGGAGTGGTTGAAAAACAATTTTGAATGACTCCAACCTAAGTGTATGTAAACGTCCGACTTCAACTGTATATGTAAATATCAGTCTTGAAAAAGTGCTTAAAGTAGGGGGTCTCCATATACAGTATTTGTGTAAAATATGCTGATATCAGTCTTGAGGAAGTGTGTATAGTATTTTGGTCCCCATATAGTAGTGAATGAGAAATGTACAGCAAGTGTATTTACATCCTGGAGTGCATGTGGCTGCTGTCTAGCTGCAGTGTGCACATATGAGTCTCCTTCAGCCACAGGTGAGAATAGGTTGGATCCATTAGACGGATTACACAGGCATTTTAGGGGGAGATGAATTGCTCTAAACAATCTCCCTCTCTGCCAGAGTGACAGTTGACTCCAATTCCACAACAAATGTGTTCAACGTATGAATGAGTCACACAATTGTTTTTTCTGTCAATTCTTTTCTCTCAAACCCTAACAAACAGCTTTCTCCCGCTTCCCTCTTCTCCAATCGGAAAAAAGTTTTTGGGGTTGTTGGTGATCATCCCAACCATTAGTGAGAGCTGTTGGGGAGTGGCAAATGTGTCACTTCGCATTACTTCATTTGTAAACATGTGATAACCATCCTCTAATAATGTTTTGGCTCTGAAAATCTTATTACCCTCTGACTTGCTTGTTCAAGCACAAATAAGATGTTCTGTGTTGGTGTCTGGTGTGTGTCTCGATCGAACCGCAAAATTACTATTTATCCAGTCATTGTATTATGGCTGTCTTGAAATGTTCTAACATTGACAGGTGCTGTTTGAATACCCAAGCACTGGGAGTGCTCGCTTATCTGTTGTCTCTTAATTAGAAAACCAAGTTTCCTTTCATCTTAATTTCCAGTTTCCTTGGCAATGACTGGTGATTGGGGTAATAGCGAATAGGGAATTGGGCATTGGCTTGATCCTCTCGAGAGGTCAGTGTATCAATATACTTATCTTACCACCTCATGAATCAAGCCACAGTTCCCAGTTCTCGGGTCCCTCTCTGTTACGCCACACGATTGGGGGAATAAAGATTCCTAATGTGCAATGCCTCAAGCTGGAAGCCATTGCTAAACAGTAATGGGAAAGAAAAGCCAACTGTCGCACCGACTGAGCGCCGGTCATTTGTCATGCATAATGATGCAAGCCCTCTGTATCTGGGTTACTGTTTGTCGATATGCTGAGCAGTAATCCAAAAGGATACTGGAAACCCAGCAGATGCCTGCTGAAGACAGAGTGGATTAAGACGTGCCATTATTGATGACTGTCTGCTGAAACGGATTGGCATTCAAAGAAGAACCCATTTTACCCAGTAATGTTGGTCAATTCCTCACCCATTGAGAAGACTCATTGCTATCGCAGTGTGATTATATTGGTCGTATGCATGTTGTTACCCTTTTAGTAGCCTTTATCTCTTTAAAGTAGAGAAAAAAAAGGCACGATTCCTAATCCCTTTATCTATCATTTGTAGCAGCAGTGGTAAATGTTTCAGACAGTATGGGAAGAGTTTACACTATAGCCACCAATGGTTTTTCATTAGAAATTATTGTTTATGGATACCTTCACGTGTGTGTAAAATATGACTGTTCTCATATTTTTTATTAATATATCTTAGATGTGTATTAAAATGTTATAATTTTTTTTTTTTTTAGTTGGAATCTTCGTATCCTGTATATTTAACTGATATCTGGTTCTCTCACCTAGCTATCTTAAAATCAACTGTAAGTCGCTCTGAATAAGAGCATCTACGAAATGACAAAAATGTCAAATGTAGATGTTTTACATACATTATTATTATTATTTTATATTTAAAATATTGACGTCACAATTTTATCATTTGTACAGTTATTTATAAAAAATATATCTGACTGTGTAAAATTTAGCAGTACTACTTATTTATCTGAGATTGAGGCAGATATATAGTATAGCATTATTTTTCTCTCTGAAATAAAACCATCAGGTGATAGATTTTAAACAAATACATGTCTGTCAATTAACAACCCGTAATAGATTTTAAACAAATACATGTCTGTGATTGAACAACCCCATGCTATGATTAGATATGAAAGAGATTTTCGGGAATATGTACATAGCATTTTGGGAAAAAACTCTTCATGTGTAGTTTATAAGCTTATTTCACTTCCTCAAAATATAACTAACGATTACGTTTTTGCCAAGGATGTTTTAATTGTGCAATTTTACATTTAACTAAGATGTTTGGTGCAGTAAAAATGTGTCTTATGTAAACAAAGTAAGAGCTGCTGGGCAGGTCTGTTTCACTGTCTTTGCTAGTGGATAGTGAGCAATCACCGCAGCTGTTCACCTCATTTTAATGGGCAAATGGACATCACCAAATAAAAATCTAACATTAATTTACCTGTTGTTATGCATGGATGTTCCAAACTCATTTTAGATGAGACTGACTCTATGACCAAAATTATCCTATTTACACTTTATAGTCAATTTTACACTAGTATAACTGTTTCTGGCTCCTATCGATGCCACATAGGCTGTTTTCAAAGGGATACGTTGCTTTTTAACCTGTTTGGGCTAGGAGGAAGTGTTCGGAAGTTCTGAGAGTTTGGCGTGCCCAAAGTAAAATGCCTGTTACTCAGGCCCAGAAACTAGGATATGCACATAATTAGTAGTATTGGATAGAAACTCTGAAAATCCATCCGGAAAATGTGATTTTGTGATGTCACACTTTTTCCTTTGACATGCTATTCAAAGCAGGGGGATTTAGCTCCCTGTCAACAGTCTTTAGACAAGGTTTCAGGCTTGTTTTTTAAAAAACCAATGAGTAAGAGCTGTTTTTGCCAGTGGACTCTACTCTTTGGCGCGCGTGACAGAGAGCGCGCTTTTTTCCTGTTCTATTGAGCAGGTTATTTTCCTTCTGAAATATAATCGTTTATATACATATTAGGGTACCTGAGGTTTGATTAGAAACATTGTTTGAGTTGTTTGGACAAAGTTTATAGGTAACTTTTTTATGTTTTCTATGTCTTGTATATTGAACGAGTGGAACGGTGGATTACTGAACAAAACGCGCCAACCAAACAGAGCTTTTGGGATTTAAAGAGGGACTTTATCGAACAAAAGTACACTTTATTGTGTAGCTGGGACCCTTTGGATTGCCATCAGAGGAAGATCTTCATAGGTAAACTATTTATTTTATCGCTATTTTTAGTTTTGTGACACCTGTGCTGTAATGATATTATGCTAAGGGAAGTATGTGGGGCGCTGTCTTCAGACAATCAAATGCTATGCTTTCGCCGTAAAGACTTTTTGAACGCTGTGTGATTACCAAGATTCTAAGCTTTTGAATGGTGTGCAACACTTGTATTTTCATGAATGTTTAATATTTCTATTTTTGTAATTTAATTTCGCGCTCTGCATTTTACAGGATGTTGCTAGTGTCCCACCGATCCCTAAGAAGTTTTAAAGGCAGTCGCTCTTTAAGATTCAGAAGAGACACCTAACCCTAACAGGATCTTCAATATTGTAATGCCCAGGCCTGAGATGACAGGCTGGAGCGTTTTGGTTTCGTTTTGGTGTAGGGGTTTCTTGTGTTCTATGGTGTCTATTTCTATGTTGGGATAATGGTTCCCAATTAGAGGCAGCTGAGTCTCGTTACCTCTAATTGGGAACCATATATATGTTTGGGGTTTGCACTTTAGTTTTGTGGATTATTGCTTATGTTATGGTTATTGTGTTAAGTCAGGTTCTTGTCCTTCGTGTTTAGTTAGGTTCTGCCATTCCTGTTTAGTTAGGTTTTGCCATTCGTGTCTAGTTAGGTTTTGCCAGTCGTGTTTAGGTTTAGATCTCTGTGTCCAGTTTAGGATTTAGCGGTAGGGTTCACGTATTGTTCATCGTTTATTATTTTGTTCCGTCTCGTCCTGTTTTGGTTAATAAACATGTATTCCGGTTACGTCGCTGCGCATTGGTCATTCCCGAGAGAGGATAATCATGACAGAATAACCCACCAACCGAAGACCAAGCAGCGAGAGACCCGGGAGTACTGGACCAGGGAACAGCTCATTGGGACTCGCCTGGCACGGAGGTCCGAAAGACAGCCCCAAAAAACTTTTGGGGGGGGGCACACGAGGAGGTTGGCCGGTTCAGGAGGGACTCCTGAGCCAACTCCTCATGCTTTGTGGAGAGAGCGTTGGGGAGAGGTCACCCTGCTATGCAGTCTTGCGCACGGTTTCTCCTGTGCGTATTCAGAGGCCGGTGCGAAAGATTCCAGCTCCAATTATCAGTCGGGCTAGACTGAGTGTGCAGCCAGGAAGAGTGGTGCCAGCTCTGCATGCCAGATCTCCAGTGCGTCTCCTGGGACCTGGATATCCTGCACCGGTTCTGCGTGCAGCGTCTCCGGTACGTGTTCACAGCCCAGTGCGAGAGATCCCAGCGCCACTCATCGGTCAGGCCAAAGTCTGTGTGCTACCTGGAAGAGTGGTGCCAGCTCTGCGCGCCAGGTCTCCAGTGCGCCTTTTGGGACCAAGATATCCTGCGATCCTACGGGCAGAATCTCCGGTGCGAATCCACAGCCCAGTCCGAGAGATCCCAGCCTGCTGGGATGCCTGCTCTCCGCATCAGGTCCCCTGTCCGTGTGGTGGATTCAACATGTCCAGTCCCCGTTCCACGTCCCAAGATCCCAGTTCGTGTTGTGGAGTCAACACGTCCAGTCCCTGTTCCGAGTTCCAAGATCCCAGTTCGTGTTGTGGAGTCAACACGCGTCCAGTCCCTGTTCCCAGTTCCAAGATCCCAGTTCGTGTTGTGGAGTCAACACGCCTGTACCTGTTCCACGACCCATGTCCGTGTTGTGGATTCAACACGCCCTGTCCCTGCTCCACGCATCAGGCCCCCTGTGCGCCTTCAGAGCCCGGCATGTCCTGTCCCCTGCTCCACGCATCAGGCCCCCAGTGCGCCTTCAGAGCCCGCCACGTCCTGTCCCTGCTCTACGCACCAGGCTCCCCGTGCGCTTAGAGAGTCCAGCACGTCCTGTTCCGGCTCCGTTGTGGAGTCAACACGTCCAGTCCCTGTTCCGAGTTCCAAGATCCCAGTTCGTGTTGTGGAGTCAACACGTCTAGTCCCTGTTCCGAGTTCCAAGATCCCAGTACGTGTTGTGGAGTCAACACGCCCTGTACCTGTTCCACGACCCATGTCCGTGTTGTGGATTCAACACGTCCTGTCCCTGCTCCACGCATCAGGCCCCCTGTGCGCCTTCAGAGCCCGGCATGTCCTGTCCCTGCTCCACGCATCAGGCCCCCAGTGCGCCTTCAGAGCCCGCTACGTCCTGTCCCTGCTCTACGCACCAGGCTCCCCGTGCGCTTAGAGAGTCCAGCACGTCCTGTTCCGGCTCCGCACCAGGCTCCCCGTGCGCTTAGAGAGTCCAGCACGTCCTGTTCCTGCTCCCCCGCACCAGAGTGCGCGTCCACGAGCCCAGTTCGGCCTGTTCCCGCTCCCCGCACCAGAGTGCGCGTCACGAGCCCAGTACGGCCTGTTCCCGCTCCCCGCACCAGAGTGAGCATCACGAGTCCGGTACTGCCAGTTCCTGCTCCACGCACCAGAGTTCCAATGAGCATCACGAGTCCGGTACTGCCAGTTCCTGCTCCACGCACCAGAGTTCCAATGAGCATCACGAGTCCGGTACTGCCAGTTCCTGCTCCACGCACCAGAGTTCCAGTGAGCATCACGAGTCCAGTACGACCGGTTCCTGCTCCACGCACCAGAGTTCCAGTGAGCATCACGAGTCCAGTACGACCGGTTCCTGCTCCACGCACCAGAGCTCCCGTGAGCATCACGAGTCCAGTATGGCCAGTTCCTGCTCCACGTACCAGAGTCCCCGTGAGCATCGTGGGGCCGGTAAGGCCAGGTCCCGCTCCACGCACCAGAGTTCCAGTGAGCATCACGAGTCCAGTACGGCCAGTTCCAGCTCCACGCACCAGAGTTCCCGTGAGCATCATGAGTCCAGTACGCCCAGCTTCTGCTCCACGCACCAGAGTTCCAGGGAATGGTCCGGGGGGGCTTGTTCTTCTGTATTGGAATGCGGCCGGAGCATTCCAATACAATACATTCATAGTGAAACGTGCCCTTGAGCAAAAACTCCATATATGGGCCCAGACACCCATATTGGAATACGACCATTAGCAAGGAACTCTGTTATGGTCATAGAGCCGACTGCATCCAATCTTCATTAGCCACAAGCCCGCCACATTCACCTGAATCCAATTGCTTCATCAACCACCTTCAACGGTATTTAAACGGCATCCTTCGTCATGCCTTTGTACTTCTGCCTAACAAATAGACTGTATGGCAGGTCACCCTGCAGCCCCGGTCCACAACTGGAAGCTGACAAGCCCCAGTCCACAACTGGAAGCTGGCCTCCCTGAACATCATCCACGCCAAAACCCTCATACCAACTACTACCCCTTCCCAAATGTTTGTCAAATGGCGAGAAGCTGAACTCCTGAAGCAGGAAAGATGCATATTTGTTGGGATGCCTTTATTTAGAAAGTGGGAAGATGTGATAACAGACCCAACTCACTACCTACCTGCTCGCCCTGGCCCTAACTCTTTGATGTTTGCAAATCTGAGGGGTCTGGACAGGTATTAAGTAGTGAAGCTTCCTCCTTACAGATGGCTGGGGCCAAGGGGGAGGGGTAGGTGGTGAATTAGGACCAGCTGATGTAAGTTATTTCTTAAAAGTCTGGGGGGGTTCTACGCTGATATATGGAATTGTTTTAAGATGGTCATACTATGGATTATTTAGCTATTTGAGTTGGAATTTTAGGACCCCTTTAGGTATCAAAGGAAAATATTAAAGTGATAAAATATTGAATTTGGCCTTTACTACTATAGCCCAGAGAAACTCATTGAATAACACATTCATAAATGATTAAGACAGTAAAAAATAGGAAACAAGATTTAAGTGTTTGTCCACTATCTAGGAGATATAAGAAAGCTCAGGAAATATGTAATTTATTTACACAGATTTAACCCCATTTTTGAGTAGACACAAACTACCTTCACACTTCCATACCTTTTTTAAAACCGGTACCGGTTACCTTCAGACGACTCCTGTGACAGATGTGGGTGTCGTCGAGCAAAACGGAGAACACCATCACTTTTGTAAGAATCTTCCCTTTCCACAGTGGGGCCACAGTTTGTATCCCAAATGGTTCGGACGCTACAAACAGAAGTTGGCATATTGACGGTACCGATTTCAGAAGACACTTGTGGGAGTTCCATAGAGTGGAAATAATCGTTTGAAGGTCAAACCATTTGTATGCTACAGACGATTTCATGAGAATGGATTTTTGGGATGTCTCATAGTCTGACAAACACAACTCTCGCTCTGCCACCTGTCACCGTAGATGTGGAAGTGCGACATCAGCGGATGCGGTGGATTGAGACGCAGCCAATGCAAAAAACAAGATATCACCAACAAACTGACATATTGATGGGGATTTTTTTATTATGTTACTTAGACTCTAGGGGGTTATAGAGTAAAGCTTTTACTTTACTTTCATTTTTATCCCACCCAGACCTTAAACTACACTGAACAAAAATCTAAACGCAACATGCAGCAATTTCAAAGATTTTACTGAGTCACAGTCAATGGAAGTAAATAAAGTAGACCCTAATCTATGGATTTCACATCACTGGGAATACTGATATGCATCTGTTGGTCACAGTTAGATACCTTAAACTGGGATTGGTTATCTCCAAACTGAGGCCATAAGAGGACTGCAATACATTACATTTTACTACAATTACAAATGCAGTCACAAGACTCAATCCCAAAGACATCTCTAAGTCAACATTTATTGATGTTATTCTATCAAACAATTGGTATTTTCGCTAATGATTTAAGTGATCATTGTGCAGTTGCTTGCATTAGAGACACCAAAATCCCCGAAGTGCCCTCTCGGTTCATAGTCAAGCGAAATGTTACGCAGTTCTGTGAGTAGTGATTCCTGCATGAACTTTAGGCATGCAACTGGGATATAATTGCACTTATTCCAGATGTCGAAGAGGCATTCTCCTATTTTCATTCTGTTTTTTACTATCTGTGATAAACACGCCCCTTTCAAAAAGTACCGGGTAAGGAGGTAGACAACCCCTTGTTTACAGGGGAATTATCTGATTTGATCCAGAAACACACAATGGGCCGAAGCCAGAAAGGGTAATTCCCAGACTGAATGGCAGTTATTCAGGGAACTGAGAAATAAGTGCACTTTGTTAATACCGAAATGCAAATATAGCTACTATTACGAATCTACCAAGGCAAACCTCAATAACCCGACAAAATTATGGAAAACCATTAAATCCATGAATGGTAACACGAATTCCTCTGATCTTCCAGTGAAATGTACCTCAAATTGAATAGATGTGACTGACAAGAATAAACTGCTTGAAATGTTTAACCTCTTAAGCATCATTAAGGAGCGTTGGAGCGCCCGTTCCCGACACTACCCGGTTAAATGTAAGGCGCCAAATTCAAAATCCAAAAGTTGAATTATTAAACATTCATCAATATACAATTGTTGCATAGTCATCAAAAGCTCTGAGTCTTGGCAATATCACAGCGTTGTCAGATTTCAAAAAGGCTTCATGGCGAAAGCACAACATTTGATTGTTTGAGGATAGCACCTCTCATATTTTAAGCATTAGCATAAATCTGTAACCAGCGTGGGTCACACAAAACACATATAAGAGCTAAAATAAATCACTTACCTTTTGAAGATCTTCTGCTGAGGGCATCCGAAGTGTCCAAACAAGACAATCCATGGTTCTTTTGTTAGAAAAAGTCATTTATTATATCTATAAATCTCCGTTTGGTTGGCACGTTATGTTCAGAAAATCCACCGTCAAGTCGCACGTTGTACAGTGAAGAGAAAGCGTTCAAATTATACCTATCAACTTTGCCCAAACAAATCAAACATTTATAATGTATCCTTAGGTATACTTTTATGAATTTAAATGATTATATTTTACACAGATGATATCCTAAACGATATAAAAGGAAAATAAAGAGGAGCGCGCTCACGGTCTCGCACCCAGGAAAAGTTATTGACATCCGTGGTTCTTTCACCAATTCTTCTTCTATTCGGTTCTGTTCAATGATAAAGCCTTGAAACACGGTCTAAAGACTGTTGACATCTAGTGGAAGCCATAGGTACTGCAATCTGGGAGCTATTATACTGGGATTTCAATAGGAAGCATATCAAACTGAGGAAATGTCACAAAAAAAATAATTCCTCTGGTTTTCGCCTGCTGTATCAGTTCTGTTATACTCACAGACATTATGTTAACACTTTTAAAAACTTCAGAGTGTTCCCTATCCAATAGTACTATTTTCTGAGCCTGAGTGGCAGGCATTTTACTTTGGGCACGCCAGACTCTCCAAAACCGATACCTCTGCTGCCGCTCCCTAAGAAGATAACAGGCCAACAAATTGATAGGGTCACCTCTTATAAGTATCTTGGGATTTGGTTAGATTAAAAGTTGAATTTTAAACAGCACATTGATAACTTGACAAAGAAACTTGACCAAGTTGAAATTGGGTTTCTATTTCAGGAACAAATCTTGCTTTCCAATGTTAGTCAGAAAATATCTTTTTCAAAGCACCTTTTTTTTTATCAGTGCTGGATTATGGTGATATTGTCTATATGCAGGCCTCAGCAAGTACCTTACAAACTCAGGACACAGTGTATCATGGTGCTTTAAGATTTATTACAAATGCTAGATCACTCACCCATCACTGTGATTTGTGTGCTGTGGTGTAATGGACCTCTCTCTCCACCAGGAGGCTAAAGCACTGGTACACTTTCGTGTACTAAGCACTGATGGGACAACTCCCTTTGTATCTCTGTTCTTTACTGACCAGATCAGTCTCTCAATATAGTCTTCGTTCACAGTCGCTACTGTCCTTGTCTGTTCCTAAGGATAGAACTGAGATGGGGAAACAATATTTTTCCCATAATGCCCCTTCATCCTGGAACATGCTTCAGAAGATTTAAAGTTAGGGGAGTAAGTGTCCTTGCCTGTTTTTAAGACTCTGATCAACAACACTGTTTGTGATAACTGCAGTTGTTTCTAATCTTCAATTGTGACACTTTGTCTATTGTGTGTATTCTGTATTTTCTGTAATGTTTTATGGACACGCTGCTATTTCCTTGTTGCCAGGTCACCCTCGCAAAAGAGGTTCTTAACCTCAATACGTTTTACCTGGTTAAATAAAGGTAAAAAAAAAAAAAAAACTGGCCAATGGCAATGAGTTGTTTTGAGCATACAACAATTCACACCCATAATGACTTACCTAACATGTGACTTGTAATTACAGTTGAAGTCGGAAGTTTACATACACCTTAGCCAAATACATTTAAACTCAGTTTTTCACAATTCTTGACATTTAATCCTAGTAAAAATTTGCTGTCTTACGTCAGTTAGGATCACCACTTTATTTTAAGAATGTGAAATGTCAGAAAAATAGTAGAGAGAATTATTTATTTCAGCTTTTATTTCTTTCATCACATTCCCAGTGGGTCAGAAGTTTACATACACTCAATTAGTATTTGGTAGCATTGCCTTTAAATTGTTTAACTTGGGTCAAACGTTTCGGGTAGCCTTCCACATGTTTCCCACAATAAGTTGGGTGAATTTTGTCCCATTCCTCCTGACAGAGCTGGTGGAACTGGGTCAGGTTTGTAGGCCTCCTTGCTCGCACACGCTTTTTCAGTTCTGCCCACAAATTATCTATAGGATTGAGTTCAGGGCTTTGTGATGGCCACTCCAATACCTTGACTTTGTTGTCCTTAAGCCATTTTGCCACAACTTTGGAAGTATGCTTGGGGTCATTGTCCATTTGGAAGACCCATTTGCGACCAAGCTTTCTTCCTGACTGAGGTCTTGAGATATTGCTTCACTATATCCACATAATTTTCCCTCGGAATGATGCCATCTATTTTGTGAAGTGCACCAGTCCCTCCTGCAGCAAAGCACCCCCACAACATGATGCTGAAACCCCTGTGCTTCACGGTTGGGATGGTGTTCTTCGGCTTGCATGCCTCCCCCTTTTTCCTCCAAACATAATGATGGTTATTATGGCCAAACAGTTCTATTTTTGTTTCATCAGACCAGTAGAAAAAAAGTATGATCTTTGTCCCCATGTGCAGTTCCAAACCGTAGTTTGGCTTTTTTATGGCGGTTTTGGAACAGTGGCTTCTTCCTTGCTGGGCGGCCTTTCAGATTATGTGGATATAGATACTTTTGTACCTGTTTCCTCCATCCTCTTCACAGCGTCCTTTGCTGTTGTTCTGGGATTGATTTGCACTTTTCGCACCAAAGTACATTAATCTCTAGGAGACAGAATGCGTCTCCTCCTGAGTGGTATGAAGGCTGCGTGGTCCCATGGTGTTTATACTTGTGTACTTGTCAGAATGGGTGGTGTAGTTGGTGCAAAAAAGAGTCAGGTGCAGGACAGCAGAGATGAGCAACACAACGTAGTTTACTCAAAGGAATTAGCAAAGTAGTAACAATACCAAGCCCACCAAATGGACTGACATACATTTGGAACAATAACGCACACAAACATGGGGAAAACAGAGGGTTAAATAATGAACATGTAATTGGGGAATTGACAAAACAAATGGAAAATGAAAAGTGGATTGGCGATGGCTAGAAGGCCTGTGACGTCGACCCCCCGAACGCCGCCCGAACAAGGAGAGGAACCGACTTTGGCGGAAGTCGTGACAGTAATATTGTTTGTAGAGATGAACGTGGTACCTTCAGGTGTTTGGAAATTGCTCCCAAGGATGAACCAGACTTGTAGAGGTCTACAATTGTTTTTCTGAGGTTTTGGCTGATTTCTATTGATTTTCCCATGATGTCAAGCAAAGAGGCACTGAGTTTGAAGGTTGGCCTTGAAACACATCCACAGGTACACCTCCAATTGACTCAAATGATGTCAATTAGACTATCAGAAGCTTCTAAAGCCATGATATCATTTTATGGAATTTTCCAAGCTGTTTAAAGGCACAGTCAACTTAGTGTATGTAAACTTCTGTCTGTAAACAATTGTTGGAAAAATTATTTGTGTCACGCACTAAGTAGATGTACTAACCGACTTGCCAAAACTACAGTTTGTTAACAAGAAATTGTGTTTGAAAAATGAGTTTTAATGACTCCAACCTAAGTGTATGTAAACGTCCGACTTCAACTGTATGTACTCAGGCAACTTTCAGAACAGATTGCCCACCGATTGCCCACAAGCAACATCATTCTGACCTCTCACCACCATAGAAACATCACAACAAACACAGTTTTTTGTTTGACAGAATCATACGCAGGGATTTAAATGAATGTGTTGCATATAATGTGCACTTGCCTGTGTTCCCATACCAAAGAATGTTATCAAACTGGCACCAAGCCTGGCAGCGCACTCTGCTCATAACTGTCTGGGAAGTCTGCCATAGTGGCCAATCCTCATTTAATAATAGATTGGCTATATGATCTGTAGCAAGACTTCTAATCCACTCCAAATCGTTCCAGTCCCTGTGTTTGGGAGGAGGCAATTAGTATGGCTAACATGCAGATTCCGATGCCTCGCCTAATTTCCTGTTCAGTAGCAACGAGCTGGGCAGACAATGAGAGCTCTCTCGCTCTTTGTTTTTCGAAAGGCCATGGCACTGTTCCTCACAAGCACAAAAACCTCTAAGTAATGTTGAATATGACTTTGTATTAATGTATTACAGTCAAGCAAAGTTCAGCTCCCCAGAGTTTCAGCCTTCATGCCTCTTGTCTTCTCTCTCACGACTGTACTTCCTCGTGTCTCAAAGAATGTCTAAGGCACTTTTCACATGTTGAAAATGAAAACGGCCTATATTAGATTGGCATATCCACAAAGTGAGTTTAAAAACAGACCAACCGTGTGTAGTTTCAAATGAGTAATTAGCAACATAAATTAAAATCAGGTAATTGTCAAAAGCCTGTTTTGGACAAGATTCGTTTTACTGGGGGAGAGAAAATATCCCAGAATTTTTCCATACAAACAAAAAGCTTACTTCTCTCTTTTTGTGCACAAATATGTTTAAATCCCTGTTAGTGAGCATTTCTACTTTGCCAAGATAATCCATCCACCTGACTAAACAGCTGGGGACAATAAAAGGTCACTCTAAAATGTACAGTTTTGTCACGCAACGTAATGCCACAGATGTCTCAAGTTTTGAGGAGCATGCAATAGGCATGCTGACTGCAGGAATGTCCACCAGAGCTGTTGCCAGATAATGGATTGTTAATTTCTCCACCATAAGTCACCTCCAACGTCGTTTTAGAGAATTTGGCAGTGCATCCAACCAGCCTCACAACCTCAGACCACATGTAACCACACCGGCCTAGGACCTCCAAATCTGGCTTCTTCACCTGCGGGATCGTCTGAGACCAGCCATCCAGAAAGCTGAGGAAACTGTGGGTTTGCACAACCGCCTCTGAAACCGCCTCTAACATGCTCGTTGTCCTCACCTGATCTGACTGCAGTTCGGGGTCGTCAATGACTTCGGTGAACAATTGCTCACCTTCGATGTCACTGGCACACTGGAGAAGTGTGCTTTTCACGGATGAATCCCGGGTACCGGACAGATGGCAGATGAGCAGTTTGCTGATGTCAGCGTTTTCAACTGAGTGCCCCATTGTGGCGGTGGGGTTATGGTATGGGCAGGCATATGCTATGGGCAAAGAACACAATTACATTTTATCGATGGCAATTTGAAAGCACAGAGATACCGTGATGAGATCCTGAGGCCCATTTTCGTGCCATTTATCCGCCGCTATCACTTCATGTTTCAGCACGATAATGCATGGCCCCATGTCGCAAGGATCTGTACACAATTCCCTGGAAGCAAAAAAAAGCCCAGTTCTTCCATGGCCTGCATACTCACCAGACATGTTTGGGATTATCTAGATCAATGTGTACGACAGCGTGTTCCAATATCCAGCAAATGTACACAGTTATTGAAGAGGAGTGGGACAACAGGCCACAGGCCACAATCAACAGCCTGATCAACTCTATGTGCTGGAGATGTGTTGTGCTGCATGAGGCAAATGGTGGTCACACCAGATACTGACTTGTTTTCTGATCCACACCCCTACCTTATTTTTAAGGTATCTGTGATCAACCAATTATTCAAAATTATTTAGGCAAGCTTTTCATTTGTGCCCTAAAAGGTTAGGAGCACCACATCAAATGTAGGAGCACCAGACATATATTTGTGACTCGTTTCAGGAAAATAGGTGTATGTTGCAAGTCACTACTTCACAGGAGAGCCATTTGAGCATAAACTTTTTTATTCTATAAAAATGCGTTTTTGGGCAGAAATTCCTTCTGGAACATGTGAACTTTCATGTGCCTAAATAACAAACTTGTATGCCATCTATAAATACAAATAAAAACTATACATTACGAGCTTAGTTGGTTTAGCCACCGAGAAAGTCATTAACCTTCCCCCTAGCCATGATTGGCTGAGATAATGAGTGGGCTGGACATGCCAAGAGATGAGTTTGGATTGGTCTGCCATATAGCACACTTCTGTCAATTTTTATTTTACCTTTATTTAATTAGGCAAGTGAGTTATGAACAAATTCTTATTTTCAATGACAGCCTAGGAACAGTGGGTTAACTGCCTTGTTCAGGGGCAGAACAACAGATTTTTACCTTGTCAGCTCAGGGATCTCAGGGATTCGATCTTGCAACCTTTCGGTTACTAGTCCAACGCTCTAACCACTAGGCTACCTGCCGCCCCTATATATTATAAGCTGGTCAGTATGTGTTAGTAATCCTTTCTAAAGTGGCTTTTTTGAAAGATATCCCGAAGTAGAAGTGCATAAGTGTTGCTCTCCACTTTCTGGGGGACCGAGTTTTGAAATCAGTGGAATTAGTATAAGATAGCTGGCGTTTGCTTGCAAAATGCAGAGGGAGTTGAAAAGAGAACACACAGAAGGCTGTTGCATAAAACATCGGTCTCCGGATTACATCTTCAAACTAAGGGCAACCATGGCATCCGTGACAGAGAGGGAGAAGTGTCCATCCATGTATACGGATAAGAGTTTAGCTGGCTACATTTTCAGATTACACATTTCTAATTTGGTCAGAAAGTCTTTTTCATTTCAAGTTAAAGTGTACTGTTAGCTAGCTAGCTAATGGTACCTGGCTGGCTGGCTGGCTCGCTAGCTAACATTGTGTGTATGAGCTGTGTAGTTATTTTATTCGTATCTCAGAGCCATTTGCATTGCTATTTATAGCCTAATGTTAGCTAGCTACCATTGAACCTGATTGGTTAGTTACCTGCAGATTCATTTTGCCAATAACTGAAATCACCAAATACTTCAGTTAATTCAATGTCTGCAAACAGTTCATGGTTGTTTATTGAATTGCATTATTATTTAGACTTTTTCCAGACCTTAGACAAGTTGAAATATCTTCACGCCTAGAACAGCCTCCAAGCCTCCTTTAACGGTAAATTTAGAATTCTGAAAAATATCTAGAATTCCAGGGTTAATCCCGTCTGTAACATCTGTATTTCTGATCAATTTGTTGTTATTTTAATGGACAAAAAATTGATTTTATTTCAAAAACAAGGACATTTCTAAGTGACCCCAAACTTTTGAAAGGTAATGTATATAGTGTACATGAATGTACAAAACATTAGGAAACCTGCTCTTTCCATGACATAGACTGACCAGGTGATCCCGTATTGATGTCACCTGTAAATCCACTTCGATCAGTGAAGGGGAGGAGACAGGTATAAGAAGAATGTTCAAGACTTGAGACAATTGAGACATGGATTGTGCATGTGTACCATTCAGAGGGTGAGTGGGCAAGACAACATTTTTAAATTCCTTATCTGTTTTATAGGCCTACTGCACGTAGCTTATATGCAGCCAAGACAGAAACATAAACTCGGTCAGAGACCCACTAAAGCAGAACTGCCCCCTCAAGATTCTGAGCCTGCCTGGCAGGGTTGGTCCAACAAAGCCAAAGCCCCTGGATGGGTGAGCATAATTTACAAAGAATTTCTCAAAGCTGCTAATGAGAACCTTGATGACATTGTACCTAGCCGGTGGCGATTCCGGTTGAGTGCCCCAACCCAGGCAGTGGCAGTGCTGGCAACACTAGCTGCAGTAACCCACTCAGACAATCAGAGAGGGGGCAAATTGTGGCCCTGGTGGCACAAAATAATCAAAAGGTCTGACTGCACAGAGATGCTTGGGAAAATGGTCACAACGGGGGACCAGTGTTTGTGTCTTTCTGGGTAGGGTGGTGTATCCGAGCGCCATCAGCTAGGACTTGACATTGGTTAAAAGGATCGGACCCTTTTTTTAAGTTTTCTGCCTAAATCTAACTGCCTGTAGCTCAGGACATGAAGGAAGGATATACATATTCTTGATACTATTTGAAAGGGAACACTTTGAAGTTTGTGGAAATGTGAAATTAATGTAAGAGAATATAACAATACAAACAAAGTGTCACGCCCTGACCTGTAGGAGCCTGTTTATGTCTCTTTTTGGTTTGGTCAGGGTGTGATTTGTGGTGGGCATTCTGTTCCACGCTCCAGGATCCCTGTGCGCATTGTGGGCCTAGCATGCACTGTCCCTGTTCCACGCTCCAGGATCCCTGTGCGGGTCGTGGGTCCAGCACGTCCCGTTCCTGCTCCACGCACCAGGCTCCCTGTGCGCCTTCAGAGCCCGTCGAGGCCTGTCCCTGCTCCACGCATCAGGCCCCCTGTGCGCCTTCAGAGCCCGGTGAGGCCTGTCCCTGCTCCATGCACCAGGTCCCCTGTGCACCTTCAGAGCCCGGCACGTCCTGCCCCTGCTCCACGCACCAGGCCCCCTGTGCGCCTTCTGAGCCCGGCACGGCCTGTGCCCGCTCCACGCACCAGGTCCCCTGTGCGCCTTCAGAGCCCGGCACGTCCTGCCCCTGCTCCACGCACCAGGCCCCCTGTGCGCCTTCAGAGCCCGGCACGTCCTGTTCCAGCTCCACGCACCAGGTATCCAGTGCCCGCAACGAGGGTCTCCAGTCCGGCACCAGAGCCGCCACCGCGGATAGATGCCCACCCAGACCCTCCCCAATAGGGTCAGGTTTTGCGGCCGGAGTCCGCACCTTTGGGGGTACTGTCACGCCCTGACCTGTAGGAGACTGTTTATGTCTCTTTTTGATTTGGTCAAGATGTGATTTGGGGTGGGTATTCTATGTTCTAGTTTTTGTATTTCTTTGTTGTTGGCCGGGTAGGGCTCTCAATCAGGGACAGCTGTCCATCGTTGTCTCTGATTGGGAGCCATACTTTAGTAGCCCTTTTTTCTTCCTTTCCTTGTGGGAAGTTGACTCTGATGTGTATGTGCTGTTGGTGCGACACCTTATGAGCTTCGTTCGTTTGTTGATTTGAGTGAGTTAACTAATAAACATGTTTAACTCAACCCGGCACGCTGCGCCTTGGTCCGTCCCTGAAGATCGTGACACAAAGAAACATGTTTTCTAATTATTTATTTTTTGCATCATCTTTGAAATGCAAGGACAGACAGTAATGTAGGATTCTGTGTAATTTATGTTGTCCACAAGATGGCAGCAGTGTGTGCAAAGTTTCAGACTAAGCCATTGAAGAATTACATCACGGCACAATATCAGCTTGGTATCAAGTCTGCCAGGTGTCTTTCACGAGTTTGCCCAAATGTGTCGTTCTATAGAGAACATACAAAAATGCTATGGTAATAAAAAACAATTGTTTACACACTCCCAGGAATGTCATACATGATATATCATTAGCTTCCACACATCTAGATGGCCGAGCGGGGTGGGTGGGGAGCCAAAGACCCAGTTCCTACATTTAAATATAAAAATAGATTTTTATCAAACAAAACTATGCTACATTTTATCTCTGGGACCCTCAGGATCACAAATCAGAGCAAGATTACTAAATGCAAGTAAATGATTAACCTTCAGTGGTGAATGTATCAAACCAGTTGCAGTGATAAGTGTTTTGTTGTTGTGCACTCTCCTCAAACAATAGCATGGTATTGTTTCGCTGTAATAGCTACTGTAAATTGGACACTGCAGTTAGATTAACAATAATTTTATCCTGTAGAGGTTATTAATCAAATCTCCCCATTCTTGCACAATTTTGCATGCCTTCTCAAACAGCTACAACTGTGTTTGCATTCGCACATCAAGTCCTTTCTTGAGTTGGGCCGGGGATAGAACAACTGTTAAACATCTGAGCTTGTGGTTGTTTTTTCGGGGAAGGGTGGGGGGAGTGTGTGTGTGTGTGTGTGTGTGTGTGTATCCCACATCTGTTGCTAGGGGGTAAGGGTGTTCGGGACAATACAGGATGAATCACAATAATTGTTTGCCAAAAATGTAATTTTAAAATTCCAATCTTGGTTATAGTTAACAATCCTTAGTATGAACTGCCAACGTTATTACGCATATTATTGACTGTGGAAATAAACTAAACCATTTATTTTCTGGCTGGGTCACTTAAGGATATTCAGAGACTTGTCCCGAAGCCACTCCTGCATTGTCTTGGCTGTGTACTTAGGGTTGTTGTCCTGTTGGAAGGTGAACCTTCACCCCAATCTGAGGTCCTGAGCGCTCTGGACCAGGTTTTTAATCAAGGATCTCTCTGTACTTTGCTCCGTTCATCTTTGCCTCAATCCTGACTAGTGTACACGTCCCTGCCACTGAAAATCATGCCCACAGCATGATGCTGCCACCACCATGCTTCACCGTAGGGATGGTGCCAGATTTCCTGCAAACGTGATGCTTAGCATTCAGGCCAAAGAGTTCAAGCTTGGTTTCATCAGACCAGAGAATCTTGTTCCAAAAGGTCTGAGAGTCTTCTGGAAGGTTCTCCCATTTCCACAGAGGAACTCTAGAGCTCTGTCAAAGTGACCATCAGGTTCTTGGTCACCTCCCTGACCAAGGCCCTTCTCCCTCGATTGCTCAGTTTGACCAGGCGGACAGCTCTAGGAAGTGTCTTGGTGGTTCCGAACTTCTTCCATTTAAGAATGATGGAGACCACTTTGTTCTTCGGGACCTTCAATGCTACAGAAATGTTTTGGTACCCTTCCCCAGATATGTGCCTCAAGACAATCCTGTCTCGGAACTCTATGGACAATTCCTTCTACCTCATGGCTTGGTTTTTGCTCTAGAGGCGAAAGAAACACACACCTATTTAGGCGAGGTGCTGGCTAGTGGAGTGGAACACTTGAAAAATAAAGGAGAGCCGCACACTCTAGGAGCTCAGATGCAAAAATGTAATGTCCAACATTGACAGACAAGCTGAGTATAATGACAAACACTGCGGGGTGACTCATTTATATAGTGTCAAAAGACACACACAGGTGTCTGTAATCATGGCCGGGTGTGGCCTGATATCATTGGTTAATTCTCATATATTAAAATAGAATACAAACATTTACAATAGCAAAATCACAACCACAAGAATGGCTTCAGATCAAAGTCTACGTTGGTTTTTGCTCTGACATGCACTGTCAACTGTGTGCTATGTCCAATCAATTGAATTTACCACAGGTGGACTCCAATCAAGTTGTAGAAACATAAAGGATGCTCAATGGAAACATGAGCTCAATTTTGAGTCTCATAGCAAAGGGTCCTGATACTTATGTAAATTTGGCATTTCTGTTTTTGCATAACGTTTTCACTTTGTCGTTATGGGGTATTGTGTGTAGATTGCTGAGGAACATTTTTTATTTAATCCATTTTAGAATAATGCTATAACAAAATGTGGAAAGAGTAATGGTGTCTGAATACTTTCCGAAGGCACTGTGTATATAAAAAAAGCTGCCTTTGGCAGTTAATCTGTTTCTGTTCTGCATGCTCTTTTTAAAGGATGGGTCCCAATCTCTCAAAGGCCCTAGGATACAGGTGGACAGGGGTGGTCTGCCAGTCACTGGGACAACAATCCAACTTGGGATGGGGAGAGGTTTAAGCGGATGAAATAGTGGAGATCAATTGGAGATTTACTCAGTAGGAATGCAAATTCCATGGCATAGCTCATTATGGTACTTTTTAATGTTAAGTTTACAAACATAAATTATGAGAAATGGAATTGAAACTTGTCTCGTTATGGTAATTGGTGAAATAAGTACAGCCAGTTATAATTGTAATGGCTTAGCAGACAATAATCAGTATCAGTATTTACCTGGCTAAAGGAGAAGGAATATAATATCTAGTGTTTATAAGAAACTCATTCAACATTTGTAGATGAAGTTGTGTAGCGAAAGGACTGGGGGGATATACTTCTCCCATGGGCAAATAAACTCAAAAGGGGTGATGTATTAATTTACATTCATTTGGATCCGAATGTGCAAATTGTTCAAACAGATCCGCAAGGTAGATGGATTATTTTGAATATGTTTTGGACCATAAACAGATTTAGCTCATTAACCTATATGGTCCAAATAATGATGATCCACGGTTCTTTGAAAATATATATAAAAATAATTTATCAACCAATACAATACTATTATTATGGTGAGAGATGATAGTACAGTTTTAAATAAGTCAATGAACCATACAGGAAATCACCGAACAAACTAATCACCTTCATGCAGTTAAGGAAATCACGAATATCATGGATATATTGTACTAGTGGGTATATGGAGGCTTAAATATCCTGACCTAGTGAGATATACATGGCGAAGGCTCAACCAAGCTAGTCGTCTTGACTACTTTCTTATGTCATTCTCACTGGCACCAAAAGTTAAAGTGTTGATAGGGGACAGGATGCGGTCAGACAGTCAAATAATTGGCATATATATTACTCTAACAGAATTTCCACGAGGGTGAGGATATTGAAAATGTAATCAAAGTCTATTGGATGACAACTTGTTTTTAACTAGAACTGAAAAATGTATAACTGACTTTTTCAGACATAATATAGGTACAGCAGATCCCCTTATTGTATGGAACACTTTTTAACTTCTTAGGGAGTGGCAGCAGAGGTGACGGTTTTGGAGAGTCTGGCGTGCCCAAAGTAAAATGCCTGCCACTCAGGCCCAGAAAATAGGATATGCACATAATTAGTACTATTGGATAGGAAACACTCTGAAGTTTCTAAGAGTGTTAAAATAATGTATTTGAGTATAACAGAACTGATATAGCAGGCGAAAACCTGAGGAAAATCCATCCGGATTTGCAGTTTTTTTTGTAAATGACCTTCTCCATTGTGCCTATTCATTTGTATTTTACCTAGGACTGAGACTGCAGTACCTTATACAAAGACTGGAAGTTCTAGGAGTAAGCAGCACGGATAGGAAGAGGAAGTAGTCAGGGGACCACTTTTTTTTTTCAACGTGACGCACGCGCAAGACTGTGAGGGTGCCCCAGCTTATTTTCCTTTCCTATGTTCACGTTATCGTCCGGTTGAAATATTACAGTAAATATACTTAAAAGGATACCTAAGGATACATTAAAAATGATGTTTGATTTGTTTGTAGAAAGTTTATAGGTTTAATTTGAACGAGGTTTCTTCACGGTTCAATGGGCGACTCAACGGTGGATTTTATTATCATAACGCGCCAACCAAACTGAGATTTATGGATATAATAAATGACTTTTTCTAACAAAAGAACCATTGGATGTCTTCGTTGGACACTTGGGAAGCCCTCAGCAAGGTAAGTGATATTTTTAAGCTCTTATAATGGGTTTTGTGTGACCCGCGCTGGATATGAATTTATGCGGGGTGCTATCCTCAAACAATCAAATGTTGTGCTTTCGCCGTAAAGCCTTTTTGAAATCTGACAACGCTGTGATATTGCCAAGAAGCAGTGCTTTTGATGACTATGCAACACTTGTATATTGATGAATGTTTAATAATTCAACTTTTGGATTTTGAATTTGGCGCCTTACATTTCCCCCGGGTACTGTCGGGAATGGCCCACTAGTGCGCCGGTGCTCCCTAAGTAGTTTGTGCCTTTAGAGGCCATTGTTATAGAAATTTTGTTGTCAATATTCATAAACTGAACTTCAATTAACTTCACCGGCTCCAGCAGAAAAACTGACTGTTTTGGAGAGCCTGGCGTGCCCAAAGTAAAATGCCTCCCATTTAGGCCCAGAAAATAGGATATGCATATATTTAGTACCATTGGATAGGAAACACTCTGAATTTTCCAAAACTGTTAACCATTTGTCTGTGGGTCAATCAGAACGCATTTGGCAGGCAAAACCCTGAGGAATCTCTGTCCTGAAAAAGTCATTTTGACACATTGCTCATTTTTGAGCCCCTCCCTATCCAAAATGACCATATATAGGCATGTGAACGCAGTGCACGTCGCTTCCTTATGATGTCATCAACCACGAGACGGTGTTTTACTCCATCTTGGGGAATTTCGACCATTGAAAAACAGCATGGAGCGAGAGACCACGCTATGAAAACTCTTCAGAGTGCGCGTGCATGAGAGAAGCGCTGTGCCTTATTTATCGTTTTTAGCGTTCAGTTTATATTCGGCTGATTTATAATAGTACATATACGTAAAGGGTTCCTAAGGATACATTTAAAACTATGTTTGATTGTTTTTGGACAAGTTTATAGGTATAATTTTAACGAGTCGGCTTGAGTTTCAAAGGAGTAATGGAGGCTGTCGTTTCTGATTATAACGCATGAACCAAATGGAGGATTTATGGATAAAAGACGTTACTTTTTCTAACAAAAGAACCATGGATTGTCTTCGTTGGACACTTAGGAAGACCTCAGCAGAAGTTCTTCAACAGGTAATTACTTTGTTTTCGCTGTGAAATGTGTTATGTGTGTGCCATGATTGCTAATCGATACATGGCTATTGGAAAATATGTGAGGTGCTACCCTCAAACAAATGAATGTGCTGCTTTACCAGTAAAGCCTTTTTGAAATCTGACAACGCTGTGATATTGCCAAGAAACAGAGCTTTTGATGAAACACTTGTATATAGCTGGATGTTTTATAATTCAATTTTCGGATTTTAAATCTGGCGCTACAGGTTTGCGCTAGTAGTGTCGGGATGATCCCGCTAGCGACCCACTGGTATTTGAGTCGTTAAACAACTCCGTCTGTAACCCAGAATTTGTAAGATACTGGTTGAAATAAGACAGACAGAGGCCCAATCTATAATGGTCAAATGTAGATTATTTATTCATGGGAGAGCTCTGAGCTCTAAAAGGTGTACACAGTCTTTTATATGGTACAATGTTGAAATACAAAGATACAAAAGCCCCACCATTTCCCCCACCCTTTCCAAGAAAATAGTGTCTTCCCACAGTACCCATTCATTCCTTATCACAATCTTTGCAACATAAGTCAAACTTGGGCGGTTCTTTAACTATCCCTCCTGTCTTCAAGGACAGGAGCCTCTCGTATGTGTCTGGTAGAATCAAATAATTCTTTGTTCTCCCAGATACTCCCTAAATGAAGTCATACCAGCCTGTTGCACTTCTTCTACACACAAAGTTAATATCTAGACACACACACATCAATTGGACTACCATCTGTCTTATAACCCTATCTCTATTGCATACATTTTCAGAATGGAATATTCTTAGATGTACAAACATTTAGTCATAACCATAAAATCTATAACAGCCATGCAATTCAATACTCATATATAAAACAAAAGCAACTTAAGTCAAAATAATTCATATTAAGTGTCAAACTCGTGTGTAGCTGGTGCATAAAGTCAGGCGCAGGAGAACAGTACTGAGTGAGCAAAACCTTTACTCAAACAAATAAACATACAAAACGCTAAACGCGTAAATACAGATAAACATGCCATACGCAACACAGGCGAGGCATAATAATAAATGCACCAGCCGGAAAAAAATGGCTTCACAGTAAACAAGGACATGGGGGAAAACAGAGGGTTATATACACAACAGATAATGATGGGGAACGCAAACCAGGTGTGTGAAAAACAAGACAAGACAAATGGATAATGAAAAGTAGATCGGTGATGATTAGAAGACCGGTGACGTCGACTGCCGAACGCCGCCTAAACAAGGAGAGGAGCCGACTTCAGCTGAAGTCGTGACAGTACCCCCCCCTTGATGCGCGGCTCCAGTGGCGCGCCGACACCGGCCTCGGAGACGACCCGGAGGACGAGGCGCATGGCGATCCGGCCGGCGACGGTGGAACTCCCGCAGCAGTTCAGGGTCCAACACATCCGCCACCGGAACCCAGCACCTCTCCTCTGGACCGTACCACTACCACTCCACAAGGTACTGAAGGTCCCCCGCCCGACGCCTTGAACCCAGAATGGAATGGATGGAGTACGCCGGGGCACTTGGAGCAGGTAACGGAGCAGCCACCTGGCCAAGACCCCGGATAAATCTCCGGTAGTAATTGGCAAACCCTAAAAATCGCTGCACCTCCTTTACCGTGGTGGGAGTCGGCCAATTACGCACGGCTGCAATGCGATCACTCTCCATGTGGAAATGCAATACCCTAGGAAGGAGACGGCCTGCTGAAAGAACAGGCAAGACAAATGGATAATGAAAAGTAGATCGGTGATGATTAGAAGACCGGTGATGTCGACCGATAGCAATAAAAAAAAAATACTGTAGAGGCACAGAATACGTTAGAGAAAAAACAAAAGGAAATGGAGGAACTTATTCAATAAAGATCAAGTGTAATATATTATACAAATAAAGCGAACTGGATGGAATATGGGAAAAATTCACCAAGCTATTTTTTTATCTTCAACATAGAAATGCTACCAAAAAGAATTGACTGAAACTTACAAATGAAATAGTCACCCATGATTCCTCAAACAATATTTCGAAATTGGAAGCAAAGTACTTTAAGCATATGTTTTTGTTTTTGTTTGTTTCATCTAAACTAACCGAAGTTTATTGTAAGGATTTTTTTTTCAAATTAATAATTCAAAATTAACAGCCGATTTACAGAGGAGGGACTTATTGATGCAATTAAAGCCTTTGTTGAAGCAGCTTTGGCAGCGATTACGGCCTCGAGTCTTCGTGGGTATGATGCTACAAACTTGGCACACCTGTATTTGGGGAGTTTCTCCCATTCTACTGCAGATCCTCTCAAGCTCTGTCAGGTTGGATGTGGAGCGTTACTGGATGCACAATTTCAAGTCTACTAGCAAAGGGTCTGAATACTTATGTAAATAAATTAAATTAATTTTAGAATAAAACATTACAAAATGTGGAAAACATCAAGGGGTCTGAATACAACATTTAATTACCATGTAGTTTACCAATAAAATGGACTGACTGTGAAATGAACATACCTGGTATTCATATCCCGAAAGAAATTCTCATTTTTATAGAAAGTTAGCAAAAATAGATAAGATCTTTCTCCTGTTGAAAGGAAAATCACCCTGATGAACACTAGTCATATCCAAATTTACCTATTTACTTATGGCCTACACCTAGCAACTTTTTTGAAATTATATGAGCAAAAACTATTCATTTTTAATTGAAAGGGCAAGCCAGACAAAATTAAACGGGCCTATTTATGTAATGAATATGAATTATATATCAAAGCCTTAGAGCTCTCACTAAAAGCTTCAGTCATACAAAAGTTATACTTAAATCCAAACTGGTTCTCTAGCAGATTAGTAAGAATGGCCTTTTTCCTTGGATTCAGAGTATGACCACTCACTTTCTGTTATCTCCAAAATATTGCTATTTTTAAAACAAGTCATAGAAAGTTGGTTGCAATTTTTGTTTAATCCACCAGAAAAGAACACAAATATTATGGTTAAACTCAAATATACTAATTGATAAAAAAATAAATATTTTTAACAAATGTTAACTGTATAATCTTTGTAAATTCTATCATAAATAGGGATGGTGGAGTTATGTCACACTTATGTCACGCTAACAAAAATATATGGAAATGTATGCTTTACTCAAAATTACAACAAAATGATTGCAGAATTACCTCAAAAATGGAAGAGGTATGTGGAAGGGGAGAAAATAAGGAACTTGTCTGCTGGCCCTGCATTAAATACCAAAATTGGCTAAAGAAAATTGTGATAAATAAAAAAGTTTACCAGTTTCATTTGAGGCCCAGACAATTCACATGTCGATATTATGCCTCTCAGTACAGTGAAGGGCAAGACATGCTGCTCTGTATAGTAATATTACTCCCATCCGAATAGGGCTAAAGACAACGGGTAATTGCCATGTAAAATGTAATTTAACCTATGCTATTGTCTATTTACTTACTACTTGTCTTGGAAAATACACACGTTTGGATTGATATATCCTCTGACCCAACACTCATAGGATATATCACACAGCAATCTTATATTTCCTATAATGTCAACATGTAGTCACACTTCATCAGTTTTAAGTTCTCATTCTTCTAATTTTGTAATTGCCCAACCACATATTTTTTTTTACATCACAGATTTGCTCGCACTGCAACCAAGAACCAATTGGTGGGTGGGGAAAAAAACCTTCTGATTTGTCAGCACAACGCAACCAACCATAAGAGTTCCGAATAATACAGTTATTCTGTATTCCCAGGTCCCATGATGCTAGAAGCAAAGACCTGTGACTATTACTTGACGATTACTTGATTTTGAAGGTACAGTATGTGCGAGAGCGTGTACAAGGAGTAGATGATGGGTGACAGGAAACGATTCGGAATGATTGCTTTTGACAAGGCACTAGTAATCGCCCTTTACCCAACCCATCTAGCCCTCCCACCAACCCAATGTACAGCCACCAACGGTCACAATAAGTGAAGAAATTACCAACAGTAGATTGCTTCGGTAGGATTCCAATAATGGACTATAGTGTATTATTGGTGGACTGTGATTAGTTGACCCCCAGCTAATCAGCTTTGACCTTTCCAGAAGGGCGTTGTCTTTTTCTTACTTTGTCCTATCTTATTGGAAAAAAGAAACCTAAGAACATCTGGTCAAGGTTAGTGCTCTAAGCTTTGCAAGATGTTGGGACAATATGTATTTTCTGACAGATACTATAATGTCAAGTATGGAGTATAATTGAACGTTCTGATATTTTCTAATATGGTTTGAGTGGGAGTTCCTAACTTGACTCAATTATCAGTTGCCTTGGTGCAGATCCCCAGTCTCTTCTCTATATATGAGGAATACCATCAAAGGCTTTGCAGGCAATGATGGGCATGTTTGTTTTTCTAATGGCTACCTTCAAGGACAACTGGGGTCTTAAATGACTTGATGTGATTACCTGGGTATGTGATGGCTATTGTCAATTGCATTATGAGGTTAACGGATCAATTTATTTGTTAGAATCGCTGAGAACTTCGAAGGCGGAGAAAATGAGATACGGTTAGTTTTTTTTTTGCTCAGAGGTGGGCCCCTCTGAACACAATCCTACCATAAGCCCATATTTGAATCATTATTTGGAGTCATTGTTCTAAAGTAGCAGCTTAAACCGCTGAGTGGAAATGTTGTCCAAAAATATAATTGTCTGATGGAACTAGGAGATTCTTGTATTTTGAACTGGCGTCGTCTCAAACAGTGTGTACTTTTCTTTAGTATTTTTACCACTGCAATAAGCAGTCTATGCTGAGTTAAAGAATAAAAAGAAAATGTCATTTCTATCACAAAACATCTCGCTACATCATGCCCCCTACAGAACACGACCCAGGTAGGCGACAGAAGAACATCTCTTACATCAGACAATATTTTGTACTGAATCTTCCATTCGGTACCGAAGCCATATTTAGAATTATAGTAGAGGAAAAATATGCAGTGTTAAATTGTCTTCTGTCTGAGCCTTGATGCCGGGTTATAGTTCCTACTATCAGCACTGTTTGCTCATTATATCTCTTTGTTTAAGACTGCTCCGTTCTCTTGTCGAATTTGTCTACCCTAGAGACTGGAAGGCCTAATAAACAGACGCAGATTCTCTTTCATTACCTTGAAAAGGAAGTGAAGCCGCCGTGAACATCTCGCTTCGCAAAGCCTCGGGGTAATAAGAAATCTTGATAATCCATATATTTTTTTGCAAAGGTAATGAAAGAAAGTTGCATTTCACAAGAATTTGATACAAGAAGTGCTTGAATTATCTTAATGGTGCTGTAGTAGCACTGTTAAGGGATATGGAATCATTTCATGCTGAAGTAGAACTCTCATTAAAAATCGAGTTTAAACCGAGGAATGGAGGAATTGCTGGGGTGGAAATTTTCCCACTCAGTTCATCATCATATGGAGAATTTGAGAGGATTTTCATTCCCCAATTGAAAATGAATGACTCTTAAACAAGTCATCATCTTGATTACTCCCAGCAATCGTTGATTTAGAAGCCTGGAGTACCATGCATTCTCTGCCATCCACTCCATTCATGGTGTTAGCAGTTGATGTTACTTTTCAATAACACAGACTCCAAGGCAAATCAGGGGGAGAAAAATAGGTTTATTCAGAGGACAAATCATAGATGTTATGCTGAGAGGTAGGTGTTCATTCTCCCCTGTCCTCAGTGATTCTCTCCACAGAACAAAGAGACAGAATATAGTTTTATAACCCAACCCTAGCCTGTGGTTGACCAATTATAATTCCTTGCAATAAAACTGGGCCAATGGCCAAATAACAAGTATCCTGTTTCAGGCTCAATGCCTAGCAAATTCCTCTTATCTCTGACCCATTGATCATTCATTCCCTATTACAGAAAAAACTATTTCCATTGATCGTTAGTCCTCTGCGTTGTGTATTAATCTTCAAAACATTCTTACAATGGGCATAATGGCTTTGCATTTCATTGTATTCAAATGCACATTATAGCCTCATATCCTCCAGCATGTAAATCGGATGATTATTATGAAAATAACATTGCTTCTCATGCTAATTTGAAAAGCAAGAGACCAACTGGTGCTGCATTAAACATTGACCAGTTTTGCGTGGGAGATCCTATATCCTCTTTCCCAGTCTTCAAAGTCAGTCCAGCTACCACACTGGGTACAGTGCAAAAATATATCTTGATTATTGCTGCTTACCTATTCATATTATTCAATTGGCTTTGTACGTGAACCCACAGAAATCTATTTTACAGGTGTTCAACAGCTGCCGGTGAGGGGGAAAAAGATCTAACAAACCTGAACATAAACAAACTAACAAGTGTGCATATGTAGTAGCGGCTAAACCAAATTAGCATTGAGTCACAAGAATGCTAAAGGGTGAATGCAATCTGATACTATGTGTGAACTCATCTATAAAGGTACAAAAATGTATCTATTGTAGTCGTGTTGGTCTGCGTTTTATATACAATGGCATGTGTAGTATTTGAATAAGTACAGATGCCGTATCTTCATTTTAGCCAGTATCCCACAGAAGGAAAATTATCCTGTAGCAAAAGGAAATGTGAATTGTTATGTGAATTATAATGAATGGACTTTTTTTGTAGGGGTTGAGTCAATACCCCAACATTATACTCAATAAACATTCACTCCCACCTCCTACTACTGCTGGTGTTGAGCTACTTGCAGGCAGAGGAAGGGGGATGGAAGGAAGGGGAATGTGTATGTGAAGTAACGTGTTCGCATACAATGTACATATGTAATTCTCTCTCAAACTCACACATGTTTGTGCACACACGCATACATACACACACACACCATCCACCCCCCAACCAATCTGTCAGGCTCTGTCCTCAGTGTTGCTGCCTGAAAAGGACTTTGATTTGACCAACACCCCTCCAGTCGTTTATCCATCCATGAATATAGCTCTGGCCCTGTGTGTTTAGATAGGCAGGGATGAGATACAACAAGGAGTCAGGGGCAGGCGGGGTATGTATGTCTGCAGAATATGTGTATGAACCCCTGTTTGAGTACTTTAAAAATGCCTCCTTCCATGAAGCTATCACTGAACGGTATATGAAAGGGTAATATCCCTTTCATTCCTCATAGATAGTAACCCTAGCAGACCCAAGTGACACACAGACATGCAGGCTCACATGCACACAGACACACCCTTCCCACACACTGGTTCATCCATCCCTCCTGTCCTTTTAAAGGATGTATCCAATCCTTTGCCATTACAATGGGGTAGGGTAATAAACAAACATCAGTGTTTGTTTTAGCGCTGTCAGGCCACAGTCCTCTAGATGTGACCTGGATTAGGATAAGCATGTTTGTGTGGGTGCACACGTTTGTGTGCGTGCCTGTGCGTTTGTGTGAGTGATACTTTGTGACTGACAGCTCACACAGGGATTTAATAAAGGCATCCTTTATTTGTGTGTCCACGCCGATGGCCATCACAGCTGGTGTTTGGGCAGAGATGTGGTAGTACTCTGACAGAGCTCCAGAGTTTCTCTGTGGAGATGGGAGGACCTTCCAGAAGGACAACCATCTCTGCAGCACTCCACCAATCAGGCCTTTATGGTAAAGTGGCCAAATGGAGGCCACTCCTCAGTAAAATGCATATGACACCTGCTTTGAGTTTGCCAAAGACTCTTGAAAACAAGATAGAACTCTTTGGCCTGAATGCCAAACATCACATCTGGAGGAAACCTGGCACCAACCAGGTTAAAGTATGGTGAAGCATGGTGGTGGCAGCTTGCTGTGAGGATGTTTTTCAGCGGCAGAGACTGGGAAACTAGTCAGGATCGAGAGAAAGCTGAACGAAGCAAAGTACAGAGAGATTCTTGATGAAAACCTAATCCAGAGTGTTCAGACCCTCAGACTGGAATGAAGGTTCACTTTCCAACAGGGCAATGACCTTAAGCAACCAGTCAAGGCAATGCAGGTGTGGCTTCAGGACAAGTCTCTGAATGTCCTTGAGTGGGCCAGCCAGAGCCTGGACTTGAACCTGATCAAACATCTCTGGAGAGACCTGAAAATAGCTGTGCAGCAACGCTGTCACGTCTACTTCCGCTCCTCCCCACTGGCATTCGGCGTCCCGGGATACTAACCACCGGTCCTGCGATTCGTCATTACTTACACCTGGAAACAATCATTACGTGCACCTGCACATCATCATGAGGCACACCTGGACTCCATTACCTTACTTATTACCTCCCCTATGTCTGGCACTCCCTTAGGTTCTTTCCCCAGTCAGTATTGTTCCTGTATTTATGCGTTGACTGTACTGTTATGTTGTCTCGTTCCATGTTTGTTATTTTATTAAATGTTTGTATCTGCTTCTCGACTCTCAGCATCTCCGTTACAGAATACTGACTCCAACAATGGAAGCAGCAGGAAAACAGAATATCTCCCAGACGGTCGACGTGCAGGGATACTTTCTTCGTCAACACCATGACCAGCTGGCACAACTGGGGACGGCTATGAAAGAGGTTCTTCGCAGTGTGCAACGTCTCGAACATACCCTGGAGGCGTTGACGTCAACTAGTGGAGGATACTCTACAACCAGTTGACCCCGCAAGCAGGCACAACAGCCCATTCAGCAACCCGCTCAGGTCAACGATGCCCGTTTGTCCCTCCCGGATAAATATGACGGCACCCCATCTAAATGCCGTGGCTTCCTACTTCAGTGCTCCCTCTACTTTAGGCACCAGATGGGAGCCCCCACCACAGAGAGTTCCAAGGTTGACACGGTTATTTCTCTGCAGACTGGGAATGGGCCACGTTGACCTGAGTTGGAATGGGCCACAGCCATCTGGGAGAGAGAAGAGGAGGAGCTAGATTCATATGCGGGATTCATGGCTCTGTTCAAATGCATCTTCGATCATCCCCCGGAGGGCAGAGAAGGGGGTGAGGGCCTACTACAATTACGGCAGGGGGACCAAACAGCTGCCGAGTATGTGCTCACCTTCCGGACAGTAGCAGCATCCAGCGGATGGAACGAGACGGTTCTTCGTTCGCTATTCAGAAGAGGTCTGTGCAAGGAGGTCCAGACGGAATTGGACTGTCGAGACGACAACCTTTCCTTGGGCGCACTCATTGCTTTTTGGTGACCATCACACTAGTTTACTGTCCCTCATGTACTGTGTCTACAGCGTTAGTGGATTCCGGTACCGTGGGGAACTTTATTGACCAGATCCTTGCCTCCTCTCTTAACATCATCTCATACCCACTCTCCTCTCCTTTCCCGGTTTCAAGCCCTCGATAATCGGCCACTAGGATCAAGAACCATGAAACACATCCCCCTCACAATGGAGTCCATTCATCAGGAGAACATCCCCTTCTTCATCACCAGTTCACAAGATCATCCTCAGCCTCCCTTGACTTCAATGCCATAACCCCACCATCTCATGGTCAAGGATGAGAATCTCAGACTGGTCACCCGAATGCCTGAGGACCTGCTTCCCCATCCCCTGTGGTTCCACGTCAGTTGAGCGTCCTGTGGTTGCCCTTCAGCCCAACATCCCGGAGGTATACCAGGACCTGCGGGAGGTATTCTCCAAGACCCGCGCCACCTGCCCTCCTCCTCATCGCCCCTGGGACTGTGCCATCGACCTGTTGGCAGGGTCTGTGCCTACGCACAGACGCATCTACCCTCTGTCGGTGGCTGAGATCCAGGCCATGGAGGATTACTTCCAAGAGGCGCTCCAACAAGGTTTCATCTGCACATCCACTTCTCCTGCGTTGGCTGGTATCTTCTTCGTGGCCAAGGATGGAGGGTTACGTCCATGTATTGATTAGAGGACTCAATAAAATCACCACGTACTGTTACCCTCTCCCATTGGTGTCAGCAGCCATCGAAAAGCTCCGCGGGGCCCAGTTCTTTACCATACTGTACCTGCGGAGTGCATACAATCTCTTCCGCATCTGGGAAGGGGATGAATGGAAGACTGCGTTTAACACGATGTCTGGCCACTACAAGTACTTGGTGATGCCATTTGGCTTAGCCAATGCTCCATCAGTGTTCCAGGCATTCATTAAGGAGGTGTTCAGGGACATGCTCGGATGCCAGGTAGTCGTGTATATTGATGACATCCTGGTCTACTCGGCTACCCTGGAGGATCACAGCACTAACGTTTGAGCAGTCCTGGAACGCCTCTTGGCTAACCACCTGTTCGTCAAGGCTGAGAAGTTCCATTTTCATCAGAAGGCTGTCTCCTTAGGCTACCAAATCAGCCCGCAGGGAGTGAGGATGGATGACAAGAAGGAAAATGTGGTCAGGTCATGGCCAGTCCCAACCACCATAAAGGGGTTACAATGGTTTGAGTTTGCCAACTTCTACTGCCGTTTCATCAGGAACTTCAGCTCTGTCGCCGACCCTCTCACCTCAAGGGTGGTCCCTGTAGGTTGGTGTGGAGCCCAGCAGCCGACGAGGCCTTCCATCTACTCAAGGGATGTTTCACTTCCGTCCCACTGCTCAAACACCCAGATCCCACAATCTCCTTTGGTGGACGTTTCAGAAGTGGGCTTGGGGGTAGATCTGTCTCAACGACAGGATAATCCACAGAAATCTAAGAAACTGTCTCCGGCAGAGAAGAATTACAATGTAGGTGATCGAGAGCTCCTGGCGGTGAAGTTGGCATTAGAGGAGTGAAGACACTGGCTGGACGGTGCCAAGGAACCATTCGTCATCCTCACCGAACATCAGCACCTGGAGTACATACAGACAGCGAGGAGGCTGAATTCGCGCCAAGCAAGGTGGGTTCTTTTCTTCACAAGGTTTCTATCGCCCAGGTTCAAAGAACACCAAGTCCGATGCCCTGTCCCGATTCAGGAGAGGGTCCTGTCCAGAATGCACCTATTATCCCACCCTCCCGAGTTGTCGCTCCTGTGGCCTGGGATGTAAATGTGGACATTCGCCAGGCTCTGGAGAGGGACCCCGCACCCACTAACTGTCCTCCCGAGCGCATCTGTCACATCTACTCCCGCTCCTCCCCTTTGGTATTTGACGTCGCCAGTATACTAACAACCGGTCCTGGGATCCATCATTACGCGCGCCTGCACGTCATCATGAGGCACACCTGGACTCCATTACCTCACGTATTACCTCCCCTATATCTGGCAGTCCCTTAGGTTCTTTCCCCAGTCAGTATTGTTCCTGTGTTATATGTAGTGTACTGTTATGTTGTCTCGTTCCATGTAATAATTTAGCACAAAGGTAAAAAAAAAAAAATAACTATTTTTGCTGTCATTATGGTGTACTGTGTCTCAAATTTTTTTCTATTTAATCCATTTTAGAATAAGGCTGTAACGTAACAAAATGTGGAAAAAGTCAAGTGGTCTGAATACTTTCCGAATGCACTGTATATGGAACCCCTACAAGTTCTATATCGAAATCTTGTAAAGGGTTATTTTTATCAGAAGCCTAGAGGTTCTTCTTCACTGAACCAAAATAGTTCCATATAGAACCCTGCATGGTGCTAATTATTAATTATGGCTACTACTATTAAATAATATCTTTTTTAATATATAATAATAATTGAATAAGCAGTTTTTCAAATGTATTTTCAATATAGTTTAGAAATGTGCACTAGTGGCCAGGGAAGCATCTCTGTTGATGCCCCACGTCAACTCTGGCGGACTTCTTTACAATACACCTTTGTCCATTAGTTACAGCGAACAACAAAAATGTGGCTTCTGCTCTGTTCTCAACCCACCCAAACAGCAGAACTCACTCATACAGTTAAGACTAGCACAGGTTCAAACTGCAGTGCAGCGCCCCTGGATGGAGAGCATGTTATGAGGTTGAGGGCCTTGCTCAAGGGCCCAACGGTAGGGGAATATTGTGAACCCTGCAGCCCTCCAGTTGTCAGATCAATTAGACCAGTTTTTTTCCAGCGCCCGGCCTGGGATTCGAACAAGGCCACCTTTCGGCCATAGGTCCAAATCCTTAGCTGTTGGGCTACTTTCCGCCAGTACAGTATGGGTTGTTGCCTGACTGGTTCCAGAGAAGAGGAAGAAAGGAGCAAAAACATGAGTTAATCTTTAGAAATAAGCATGATTTCATCTGCCAAAATGAAGACAAAATGCTATGCAGACATATCATTATTATGATGTAGAAGAACAATTTACATGCAGTTGTTGTCATCAACAGCCAAAAGAGATCCTCTGCCTCTGATAGTTCGGGGTTACTGACAGACTGAGCAAAACAGAGATAGTGTGTTAGAAGTCATGTAATGATTAACTAGGATATTAAAATTGATAACTTATTATATACCTCCACTGTCAGCAATAGTCTTCTAATGGCTTCATGAAATGTAGTTGTCACCCCCCCTCAATTGACTCTACACTGAAATAAAATTTAAAGTTAATCTATAACTTATTCTAAGTTACAAACATGCTAAAATTCTGGTAACGTTTTAACTTTATTTATCTAGCCTTTATTTATCTGGTTTATCATATGACTATAGCTTCATATATTCTAATTAAATAATAAACGTTGGTTAATACATTGAAGAATTAACATGCTTATTGGTAGGCTACTTTCAAGTTGGTTCAACCACCGTCCTCTTGCCTCTTGCATCATCATGCTGGAATGGCAGTTGGTCTTTGAATCAGAATGGCAGTTACAATTTGATTTTGATTTGAAAATGTATTTGTCACATGAGCTGAATAGAACAGGTGTAGACCTTACATTGAAATGCTTACTTACAAGCCCTTGACCAACAATGCAGTTAAGAAAAATACCTACAAAAATAAGAAGTAAAATAACAATAGCGAGGCTATGTACAGGGGTACCGGTACAGAGTCAATGTGTGGGGGCACCGGTTATTCACGGTAATTGAGGTAATATATACATGTGGGTAGATTTATTAGTGACTTATGCATAGATAATAACAGAGTGAGACCCTGTGGCTTGTAGACCTCTCCAGGTCTCGCATCCACTGGGTCGGTGATGATCTGGGGGTGCTTCAGAAAGGCTGGAATCTGGCAGATTTGTCTTTGTGAAGGACGCATGAATCAAGCCACGTACAAGGTTATCCTGTAAGAAAACTTTCTTACTTCTGTTCTGACAGAAGTTCCCCAATTCTGAGGATTGGTTTTTCCAGCAGGACAATGCTCCATGCCACACAGCCAGGTCAATCAAGGTGTGGATGGAGGACCACCAGATCAAGACCCTGTCATGGCCAGCCCAATCTCCAGACCTGAACCCCACTGAAAACCTCTGGAATGTTATCAAGACGAAGATGGATGGTCACAAGTAATCAAACAAAGACGAGCTGCTTGAATGTTTGCGCCAGGAGTGGCATAAAGTACCCAACGTCAATGTGAAAGACATGCCAAGACGCATAGAAGCTGTAATTGAAAATCGGGGTTATTCCATCAAATATTGATTTCTGAACTCTTCCTAAGTTAAAGCATTAGTATTGTGTTGTTTAAGAATGAATATGAACTTATTTTCTTTGCATTATTTGACTTCTGCAACTTTTGTTTTTTTTGACCAGTCGTCATTTACTGCAAATAAATGCTCTAAATTACAATATTTTTATTTAGAATTTGGGAGAAATGTTGTCAGTAGTTTATAGAATAAAACCAGAGAAATTGATACTTTTGCAGTGGTCTCTTAATTTTTTACAGCGCTGTATATTTTGGGTGTGTGGTTTCTGTCACCCTGCTTACAGAGTGATAGAGAGTGAGTGAACTGTATGAGCTTACATACATGTGTTCCTACAGTGTGTATGTGGGTCCCCATGTATGTGTGTGTTTAACCCCTGCACTCACTGCTTCTGTGGGAAGACCAGGGCAGCCACAGGAAGTGTGTCTGTGGTTGTAGAGAGCCAGAGCAAATAACACACCATGGCCCCCAACAGACTGGGGGTTTTTGGCTACGGACAGAAGTTACTTTACTTAGCAGGTTAGGAAAATGCTACAGTTGTCCCACTATGCGACTTGAACATGCAACTTTTGCTTTATGGCTGTACTCTATCTAGGAGAGAGAGAGAGAGAGAGAGAGAGAGAGAGAGAGAGAGAGAGAGAGAGAGAGAGAGAGAGAGAGAGAGAGAGAGAGAGAGAGAGAGAGAGAGAGAGAGAGAGAGAGAGAGAGAGAGAGAGAGAGAGAGAGAGAGAGAGAGAGAGAGAGAGAGAGAGAGAGAGAGAGAGAGAGAGAGAGAGAGAGAGAGAGAGAGAGAGAGAGAGAGAGAGAGAGAGAGAGAGAGAGAGAGAGAGAGAGAGAGAGAGAGAGAGAGAGAGAGAGAGAGAGAGAGAGAGAGAGAGAGAGAGAGAGAGAGAGAGAGAGAGAGAGAGAGAGAATATTTCAGCTACATCCATTTCTGACAGGTGAATACAGTCGAGCACACAGCCAAGCAATCTCCATAGATAAACATTGGCAGTAGAATGGATTACTGAAGACTTTCACCGTCATAGGATGCCACCTTTCCATCAAGTCAGTCACATTTCTGACCTGCTAGAGCTGTCCCGGTCAACTGGAAGTGCTGTTATTGTGAAGTGGAAACGTCTAGGTAGGCCACACAAGCTCACAAAATTGGACCACCGAGTGCTGAAGCATGAGCGCTTAAAAATCGTCTGTTCTCGGTTGCAACACTCACTACCGAGTTCCTGCCTCTGGAAGCAACGTCAGCACAAGAACTGTTCGTCGGGAGCTTCATGAAATGGGTTTCCATGGCCGAGCAGCCGCACCCAAGCCTAAGATCACCATTCGCAATGCCATGTATCGGCTCGAGTGGTGTAAAGCTTGCTGCCATTGGACTCTGGAGCAGTGGAAACATGTTCTCTGGAGTGATGAATCACGCTTCACCAACCTTAGTTCCAATGAAGGGGAATCTTAACGCTACAGCATTCAATGACATTCTGTGCTTCCAACTTTGTGGCAACAGTTTGGGGAAGACCCTTTCCTGTTTCAGAATGACAATGCCCCCGTGCACAAAGCGAGGCCCATACAGAAATGGTTTGTCGAGATTGGTGTGGAAGACCTGGCCTGCACAGAGCCCTGACCTCAACTCCATCTAACACCTTTGGGATGAATTGGAACTCTGTCTGCGAGCCAGGCCTAATGGCACAACATCAGTGCCCCACCTTAATAATGGTTTTGTAGCCACAGCAACGTTCCAACATCTAGTGGAAAGCCTTCCCAGAAGAGCGGAGGCTGTTATAGCAGCAAAGGGGGGGACCAACGCCATATTAACGCCCAACATTTTGGAATAAGTTGTTCGACGAGCAGGTGTCCACATACTTTTGATCATGTAGTGTAGCTTCACTGTCCAAATACATGGTTTGAGTGTTTCTTCCTGTGCTGCCTGCACTTTAGATGCAATCAACCCCATGTATGTTACATGGCTCGTAAAAGCCCATGTCCTCAACATAAATCATACCCACAAAGAAAAATGAGAATGAGAATGTGGAAAAACACAACAGGCCTACAGATTGCCAGGTCTCAGTTGTAAATAAGAACTTGTTCTCAACTTGCCTACCTGGTTAAATAAAGGTGAAATAAAAAAATAAATCAAACGTAATATGGTTGAGTGAGGAGTACGTTTCTCAGGGGCTAATGCCTCCCAGCTGCCCAGGGAGGAGTGCTGCGGGGTTGGGTAAATCTCCTGGCCTGCTGGGGGCTCGTGGTTCAGCTCTGGCTAACTGCTGGGGCCTTCTGGGAACAGCAACATGATCATGAAGCCAAATGGTTTCTGGTTCGCAAACAAGGAAATAAAAATAAGGACTGGTTTCAGCGTTCCGTGTTCTGGCTGTCTCTCTCCCTATGTGTTTCGATGGCACAGGATGACTGATGATGCGTTAGACATTGTTAGAAAAGGGAAAACGTTGCATCACCCCCTCACTCACGTTGTCGATGGTTATGAAGTCAGCCCTTATTCATCAGGTTATCCTGACAAGTAGACACACACACCTACCCCTTTGGGAAATGTTAGTAAAAAACGTACACATAAACAGACCTCTACACACATTCCATCATTAGTGCTTAAACATTGAAACTTTCAAACATTTCACATACTTAGAAAGTCATACATAAACATGAAACTCATACCCACACATACTCTAACAGTTATACAATGTTCCAATAGCCACCCTAGTATACCACGTAGGATGCATGCTCAATGCATTGCTCCATTAAGGTGTATGCCAGTATGGACTATAAAACATATGATACAGTCTACATAGTACTGATGTGGGATCTTAATTTGATCACCCTGGTGCAGGAGAACTTTCCTGCAATGTAAAACTTGTAGTGTATTTGAGGTTTAAAAAGGCTTTTGAAGTTTGTAATTTCCACTTTTCAGATTTCAGACTTGATTTTTCCTTAAGAGAGATGTATCAATCCCTACCAAAATTTTCATAATCCACAGAAAAAAAATCTAATTTTATGTTGCTGCAGGATTATTTACCTGCTGTAGCAAACTGGCTCAAATTAAGATCCTACATCTGTAACAGCACTAATACACTCACAAATCATATTGATAGCAATTTGCCACATCTTCCAGTGCCATAGCAAACGAGAGAGAGAGAGAAAGAATGAAAGATAGGTGAGATAGAGATTTGGTGGATTTGGCAGCAGTAGACAATTTTGAGATGGCATAATTTGGGCAAGGGAGTTTCTAGCCTTGAGGGCTTAATTAAATGGTTCCATGTTTTTTTAATTACCTGACTAGTTCTTACCAAGACCCACTTAATGTCATATAATTCTAAGGCTTAATTACAACTGATGCTAATTCAGGAGCATAGGAATTCTGGCATTTTATAATAAAGAAATTGAATTAATCACAAGAATAATCATGAATAATCCACCTTGAGTAATATGCAGAAGTTGTATCAAACTAGATGTCTCCAAGTCAAGTCTTGCCATGTTTATGGCAAATAACATTAGCTGATCATATTAGCATCCACACACTGATTTGAGAGTAAGTAAACCTCACAGTCTGATGGGTCTAATTGTGGATGAAGGGAGGGAAGGTTGTAATTAGGGGGATCAAATTGATTAAAATTAAATTGATTAAAATACATTAAGAATGACAAGTGAGCCTCCAGGCCACCATAGTGGCCAACTTGGATGGATGGCACACTTTTTAGTTTATATGATTGTCGGTTGTCTCTAGTCGAAGGACGATTGCCTGTGACAAAGTCCTCCACTTGTCGTTGTTTATGCACTCACTCACAATTCATTTCGTAACGAATAGAGACAGCAAACTGAACCTTCCTCCACTTCCTCCACAGGCATGGTTTCACTACATTGCTGTGCATGGGATCAAATGCAAAGGATGTTTTCTGTTGAATGTTTTTCCCCCCGCACATCATTCCCTTCTTTACCGTTGTTTACTTTTCCATTAGCCCTGAAGTGCTTCTTTAGGAGTGAAGCGGTTTAAAAGTGTACAATGGCCTTCAACCGTGACACCCATTGGTGATATTTAAACCTTAGAGGAAGGGAGCAATTGAGGGAGGGAGAGAGAGCATGGACCTTTTTCTTGCCCTAGCCTAGAAAGATGGAGAGGGTGACAGAGAGCGATAGAGGGAAATAGAGAAAGAGCATGAACCCATTGTCACTCTAGAAAGATTGAGAGGGTGACAAACAAAAAGAGAGAGATAGAGGGAAAGAGACAGAGGTCAGGCTCTACTCTTTGCCAAAAGAGAGAGCAGGCCTATTTTCCTTTCTCATCAGCGCCAGAGAGAAAAACAGTGTGAGGGCGAATACAAGTGAGAGAGACAGAGCGAGAAAAACAGAGAGGGAGGGAGAGAGATAGCTGTTGCTCATTTTCCAGTGAATGCAAACGCACGGATTTGAAATCTAATTATGCACACCATGGAGCTTTGGCCGGAGGGGACTCTGGGATGTGTGTGTGTGTGTGAGCGTCTCAATGTCTTACGCTTCTCTGGCTCCCAGATGCCCCATAGCTAATTGAGGCAGTGTTCTTCCTTCCTTTCTCTCTCTCCTCTTCTCTTTCCTTTCTCTTCATCTCCCTCCCTGTCTCTTTCTCTCTCCCCCCTTTTTCTGTTACCCCTCCCTCTTCTTTATACCCTGCGCCGCCTGCCTTGCCCGCTGGCTCAAACGCTAGGCTTAGAGGCTATAGCGCGCGGGCCACCGCTTTGAAAATGGCAGCAAAAGCGGCTTAGCTGAAACCGTGGACACGGAGGCCCCAGTGTGTCTCTCTGGTCATCCTCAATCCTCCCCGCCCCTTCACCTTCTTGTGTTGGTCTGGAGGCTGAGGACGCAAGCCGTGTGTTCGTCCGCTCGGCATCCCCGTGGCTTTTCTTGGGCCCCAGACAAGCTCAAAGTATCTCTGACGGACTGATTTCCACCTAGCCTGTCCATCATCATGCCTTGCAGCAGTGCTTGAGCTGTGTGGCTGTGTGGGGTTGATTAAAGGTATGATGAATAAATGCTTTAGTGTAGAATACTTTTTTCTTGTCTGTTTTCATGCTTGACTGTACAGTGTGCATATAACATTTATGAGATTTCAGGCCAAATTGACTAACATTTTCTCTGAGTTATCTTATTGTTTTGGTGGTTGCTTTTGTCTCTATCTGTAGAGCATGAACACCCTTTTAAGGATATGATCAATGTGTTAGTACTGGGCTGGAATAAAAACCTGCACACCCTGTGGGTTTTGTATACATTTTATGAGAAACTACACATAACCCCCTGTAGATAGGCCACGCACCCCCCATGTACCTCTACTTTGCTCTAAGCACTGAACCGGCGTGCTCATGTACATTTTTATGGATTTCTACAGTGGCTACTATTTTTATTCATTAATATTAATGCGGTAGGTTCTCACTTAAGAGAAAACCATGGAGCAAACAAATTACTTGCCAACGCCTTCTGGCAGAGTGGTGGGATGCGATGGGGGAAGCATACACAACACAAGAAACCCTTGAGAGAGCACTAAATTAATAACATCTACATCACAAACAAATACCAATGCACGAGTGCTTGTAAGATTTGTTGATACAGTAACAATAAATAGCTTAAAATGATTTAAAAGTGGGACGTAAGCATGCCTATACTTACAATGTACTTCAGTTCGATTATAATAATGAATTAATTATTAGTGTCAAATTATCTTGGACCGGTGTGATTTTTTACAAGAGAGAGCATTGTATTCAGTTAGGGCTCAAAAATGTGAGATGTGCACTCTTAACTTAACTGTTGCATTGTAGCATGTGTTACTGTGAAAGCAATGAACTTAAACATTGCCCCTATAATAAATGTGGTTATAAATCTATGAAAAGAATGTGTTGATGTATGTACTTTGTTAAGACACTGTGTTGTGGTGATAATTGCCTATTATGCAGTAGGTAGGGGTGTGGTGGAGGTGTGTCCAACCCATAAGGGCCATCTTGAGTTAGGCTGCAGGCCCAGGTCGCGTTGCTTTGCTCAGACATTGCATGCATCAACCAATGGTTGCGTGCCATGTCATCGACTGTGCCGTCGGCACCAGATTGCTACAACATATGGTGTGGTTAGCTGATACATAAAATACCTATCCAGGCGTTGTAATATCTGGCATGCGTCAGCAATGCTTGGGCAGAGAAACGCAGCCCCATTGTTAAAAGAGCCTATAAAGATAGATAAAGATCACTACTTAGAAATAACCCGTTTCAAAGTAGTCAACTCTGTGGACTTCCTATAGGTTCAGGAGGGATAAGCCAATGGACTTCCAAAATGACGTAGCAGTTCAGACGTCTTTGTCTTGTCGTGTCCCGTGTATATCTCTTTTTTCCTTTGTATATATTTCGTATATATTTATTTTTAACCTCAGTTTCAACATACTCTCCTGCAACCCGCCTCCCAATGTGGTTGGGATCTGCTATTTTCTATATATATATATATATATATGATTCAACCCAGAGAATACTGCTCTTTCTCCACATCTCCGGTTTGCTACCGCAAGCTCTGAACCTTTTCACCTGGATTTCACCTATCCAAGTGGCTACCCCCTGGCTAACGTCTCTGTCCCGATGCAAGCACCAGTGAGCCTGGAATTAGCCTCGTGCTAGGCCCAGGACGTAATCCGCCCGAGGGGTTTCAACAGGCTCCTCCGTCGCGACGTCCCCTGAAGGCCCATAAGCCGCGGCCCGCTAGCTGTCTAGAGCATATCGGACTGAAGCTGAAGAGGACCATCAGCCAATCTCTTGGGCTACAATACCTTTTTGCCAATTGGCCTGGACCCTTTTACTGCCTACACGGAGCCCTGCCGATCCATCACGACTGGTCTGCCGACGTAACCGTCCCATGGGGCTACAACGGACTTCCTACATTGCGACATCCCCCCCTAAGGCCCTTCTGCTAGCCCCGGGCCGCTAGCTGTCTGAATCGCCGTGTCTCCAGCTCGCCTAGCCTCCCACTGGTCCTTATGATCACTCGGCTATGCATGCCTCTCCCTAATGTCATTATGTCTTGTCCATTGCTGTTTTGGTTAGTGATTGTTGTCATATTTCACTATAGAGACTCCAGCCCTTCTCAATTTGCCTTAGCTAACACGTTTGTTACACCTCCCACACGTGCGGTGACCTCACCTGGTCTAAATTATGTCTCTAGAGACAAAACCTCTCTCATCGTCACTCAATGTCTAGGTTTACCTCCACTGTATTCATATCCTACCATACCCTTGTCTGTACATTATGCCTTGAATCTATTCTTCCCAGTAACCTGTTCCCTTTACTCTCTGTTCCGAACACACTAAACGACCAGTTCTTATAGCCTTTAGCCGTACCCTTATCCTACTCCCCCTTTGTTCCTCTGGTGATGTAGAGGTTAATCCAAGCCCTGCAGCGCCTAGCTCCACTCCCATTCCCCAGGCGCTCTCATTTATTGACTTCTGTAACCATAAAAGCCTTGGTTTCATGCATGTTAACATTAGAAGCCTACTCCCTAAGTTTGTTTTACTCCCTGCTTTAGCACACTCTGCCAACCCGGATGTCCTAGCCGTGTCTGAATCCTGGCTTAGGAAGGCCACCAAAAATCTTGAAATTTCCATCCCTAACTATAACATTTTCCGACAAGATAGAACTGCCAAAGGGGGCGGAGTTGCAATCTACAGCAGAGACAGCCTGCAGAGCTCTGTCATACTATTCAGGTCTGTGCCCAAACAATTCAAGCTTCTACTTCTAAAAATCCACCTTTGCAGAAACAAGTCTCTCACCGTTGCCACTTGTTATAGACCACCTTCTGCCCCCAGCTGTGGCCTGGACACCAAATGTGAATTGATTGCCCCCCATCTATCTTCAGAGCTCGTACTGTTAGGTGACCTAAACTGAGGCATGCTTAACACCCCGGCCGTCCTACAATCTAAGCTAGATGCCCTCAATCTCACACAAATTATTAATGAACCTACCAGGTACAACCCCAAATCTGTAAACATGGGCACCCTCATAGTTAACATCCTGACCAACCTTCCCTCTAAATACACCTCTGCTGACTTCAACCAGGATCTCAGCGCCTGCGGTCAAACGACCACACCCTCATCCCTGTCAAATGCTCCCTAAAACACTTCAGCGAGCAGGCCTTTCTAATCGACTTGGCCCGGGTATCCTGAAAGGATATTGACCTCATTCCCGTCAGTAGAGGATGCCTGGTTATTCTTTAAAAGTGCTTTCCTCACCATCTTAAATAAGCATGCCACATTCAAAAAATGTAGAACCAGGAACAGATATAGCCCTTGGTTTACTCCAGAACTGACTGCCCTTGACCAGCACAAAAACATCCCGTGGTGTACTGCATTAGCATCTAATAGCCCCTGCGTTATGCAACTTTTCAGGGACGTTAGGAACCAATATACACAGGCAGTTAGGCTAGCTTTTTCAAACAGAAATGTGCATCCTGTAGCACAAACTCCAAAAAGTTCTGGGACACTGTAAAGTCCATGGAGAATAAGAGCACCTCCTCCCAGCTGCCCACTACACTGAGGCTAGGAAATACTGTCACCACAGATAAATCCACGATAATTGAGAATTTCAATAATCATTTTTCTACGGCTGGCCATGCTTTCCACCTGGCTAACTCTACCCCGGTCAACAGCCGTGCACCCCCCACAGCAACTTGCTCAAACCTCCCCAATTTCTCCTTCACACAAATCCAGATAGTTGATGTTCTGAAAGAGTTGCAAAATCTGGACCCCTGCAAATCAGCTGGGCTAGACAATCTGGACCCTCTCTTTCTAAAATGATCCGCCGCAATTGTTGCAACCCGCTATTATTAGCCTGTTCAGCCTCTCTTGCGTATCGTCTGAGATTCCCAAAGATTGGAAAGCTGCTGCGGTCATCCCCCTCTTCAAAGGGGGTGACACTCTAGACGCAAACTGTTACAGACCTAAATCCATCCTACCCTGCCTTTCTACGGTTTTCGAAAGCCAAGTTAACAACCGATCACCGACCATTTCGAATCCCACCATTCTCCGCTATGCAATCTGGTTTCCGAGCTGGTCATGGGTGCACCAGCCAAGCTAAATGTTATCATAACCCCCATCGATAAAAGACAATACTGTGCAGCCATATTCATCGACTTGGCCAAGGCTTTCAACTCTGTCAATCACCACATTCTTATTGGCAGACTCAACAGCCTTGGTTTCTCAAATGATTGCCTCGCCTGGTTCACCAACTACTTCTCAGATAGAGTTCAGTGTGTCAAATCGGAGGGCCTGTTGTCCGGACCTCTGGCAGTCTCTATGGGGGTGCCACAGTGTTCAATTAGCACGCACTCCAGCAGGTATATCTCACTGGTCACCCCCAAAGCCTATTCTTACTTTGGCTGCCTTTCCTTCCAGTTCTCTGCTGCCAATGACTGGAACGAATTGCAAAAATCACTGAAGCTGGAGACTCATATCTCCCTCACTAACTTTAAGCATCAGCTGTCAGAGCAGCTCACAGATCACTGCACCTGTAAGCCCATCTGTAAATAGCCCATCCAACTAAGTCATCCCCATATTGTTATTTTTATTAATTTTTTGCTCCTTTGCACCCCAGTATCTCTAATCTTCTGCACATCTATCACTCCAGTGTTTAATTGCTGAATTGTAATTACTTTGCCACTACAGCCTATTTATTGCCTTACCTCCCTAATCTTACCTCATTTGCACACACTGTATGTGTTATTCACAGTACGTTTGTTTACTCCAATGTGTAACTCTCTGTTGTTGTATGTGTCGAACTGCTTTGCTTTATCTTGGCCAGGTCGTAGTTGTAAATGAGGACTTTTTCTCAACTAGCCTACCTGGTTAAATAAAGCTGAAAAAAAATAATACTTGTTAGCAAACATTCCATAACTGTAGGTGGCAGTAAATCACCAACCTGTTCAAACAACACACTCTTGGTGGCAGTATGCACCCTTTCAGTTTGATTACCAACTCATTGAAGTAGTAGAAGAAGAAAATTGGCTTCTTCAAAATGGAGATGGCCTTAATGGCGCTGCCCATGCCCTCACAGATGCCATAATAGAACATGTGTTGTGTTGTCTAAGTCCATGGGAGAGCCTGGCATTGTTTGTTGTTTGATAAGAGGGATTTTAGGTCTCTTTTCAACTATATTACACTGTTTCGGTGGAAAAATAGACTTTGAATAGTTCAGAGCCATCACTTTCCATTGGACCTTTACATTTCTGTTGAGAATAACCTTAAAATACTTCCTCACATACAAACTCATAAACCCCCATAGGTCTAGTAGAGTAGAAAGATACAAAAATCTTTCACTCCGTCTCTCTCTCTCTCTCTCTCTCTCTCACTGTGCTCTATTCTTTGAGTTTAGCATTCCACAATTCCCATCCTGTGCCTTAGGGAAACTTCCAGCCAAATCAAACTTTTGTTAGATACATTATGCTCAACACCCCCTACTCATGCCAACTTGGAGCCAAAGCAACTACTGTAGTGATGCCCTGGTGCATTGATATTCAGCACATATATGTTGTGGTAGCGGTGCTGGAGGCTTGTATTGGTTCTGTGTAGGTTGGACTAGGATTAGGATATGCCTATCTCGCTGTGACAGTTGTGAAGAGGGGACAACAAATCCTATATACTCAGGAGTCTGAGAAGATTTGGCATGGGTCCTCAGATCCTCAAAATGTTCTACAGCTGCACCATCGAGAGCATCCTGACTGGTTGCATCACTGCCTGGTATGGCAACTGCTCGGCCTCCGACCGCATGGCACTACAGAGGGTAGTGCGAATGGCCCAGTACATCACTGGGGCCAAGCTTCCTGCCATCCAGGACCTCTATTCCAGACGGTGTCAGAGGAAGGCCCTAAAAATTGTCAACGACTCCAGCCACTCTAGTCACAGACTGTTCTCTCTGCTCCCGCACGGCAAGCGGTACCAGAATGCCAAGTCTAGGTCCAAGAGGCTTCTAAACAGATTCTACCCCCAAGTCATAAGACTCCTGAACATGTAGTCAAATGGCTATCCAGACTATTTGCAGTGCCTCACCCCATAATTACACCACTGCTACTCTCTGTTGTCATCTATGCATAGTCACTTTAATAATTCTACCTACATGTACATACTACCTCAAGTAACCGGTATCCCCGCACATTGACTCTGTATCGGTACCCCCCTGTATATAGTCTCGCTATTGTTATTTTACTGCTGCTCTTTAATTACTTGTTTACTTTTATCTCTTATCCTTATTTTTTTTTTTACTTGATTGTTGGTTAGGGGCTCGCAGGTAAGAATTTCACTGTTGTATTCAGCGCATGTGACTAATACAATTTGATTTGACTTTGGAGAGAACTGAGAGCATGCCGTACAGATTGGTCTTGCTAGCTGGCTAACCCTCCTGGGTAACATCAAGGCGCTCGGTTGGAGACGGACAGTGTGAAGAACAACTGTCAGTTCAACAAAGCCTGCAGGATTACCTGTAGGAGTGTGTGTCATTGACTATGTATGCCTGTGTCATAGGAATTGCGTCGGTGTGAGCCAAAAGAGAGCAAATAGTGTGCATTTGGGTGCATGCATAAAGTGTGGAAGGGTGTCCATAGGTGAGTGTTTCTCCTTTCCAGTGTGTGTGTGTGTGTGTGTGTGTGTGTATGTTTCTAGTCTTCCTTAGTTATGTCTCCCTCAAGGTCCTTCTCTGTCTCTACAAAGAACTGAAACATGTCAAAACCTTTCAAGAGGTCTACAGATTAGAGCAGGTAGTTTTAGACAACAACCTAGGCAGAATAGGTCTGAGTTTGAAATTGTGAAATTTGTTACAAATAGATTCCGAACACCAATTTATGAATTTAAGGTTAATGGCCAAAATATTAATTTGCAAGCTGTATGGCTACGTCCAGCTTTAACTGCAATTGGCTGCTAAAAGATGAAGAACCCCCCTCAACTAAAATCACTCATTCATTTTCAGACTTCACTAGTTTGCATATTTGCTGCAGAAATGGTAATTCAACGAGGTTTGTTTTCAGACTGAAGCATGACTCAGTGATTCTCCATCATTTCACTTCATGCATTTACATTGTGATGAATACCGCACCAGTCATTCACCGCAATTAGCATGTGCTATAGCACACGTTGGGAATGCAAGTATGAATGGCATCAACTCTGTGTGTGAGGAGGTCGAGATTTCAGTGGGGACTGTAGCTTACTCCTGTTGCACATATCCCCCTCATATCCCAAATTCAGACCGACGACTGCCAAGGCCGTGTTAAATGTGTTATTCAAACGTGGGTTTTAACCCATGAGAGCCAATTTATGCTTGATCCGATGCGCCGCATGGATGGTGTGACGCAGTTGCGGAGCCTCAGGAGCCATGCAGAAGCCATACCGCATTGCTGTGCGGCTCCCAATTTTATAACAATTGACATGATTGGTTGACAGTTGGTGGGGGCGGGAGGTCCTGTATAAACACAAACTCACCTTCTTGACAACTTCCTTCACAACAGTTCTGCGCTGCTCGGTGAAGAGCAAGAAGTATGAATGTCCTGATTTCTGCAGCGGCCATATCACCGTAAATGCTGCACAGCCAATGCAGATGTCGGATAGACCATGCAGCACGTTTAAGAGTTTTAAGACCCCTTGAAGTTCACTATCAAAAAATAATATCTAAACAAATTATTTGCCTTGCTATTAGCCCATACAAATGCATTGAATACAGATTCACTACATGGAACAACTCCCCCAAAATTCTAAAGGAAGTTTGTTCTGAAGTGTTCTTACCTGTATTTAACCACTTCTTTTTGGCACTAAACAGTCTCCATATATACTTCCATAATTTTTTTCATTTCAACTGGTACCGGGGGACCTTCAGACGAGACTTGTGAGTCTCTTAGACCAACATGTACGTGTTTAAAACATTTTTTTATCCAAAACATACAATATACTTGCAGTGAAGCCGCTCAACAACTACACCACACCAGTCATCCAACAGACTCCCATTCAAGTATCCAGGGTCAATGCCCTGCTCATGTACGTGTTTGTGAGAGTCACCTTTCCACAGAGGGGTCATATTAGTGTGTAGCAAATCATTCGGACGCTATAGATAGAAGTTGGCAGAGCCCCTGCACCAAGTTGCGTGTGGGGGTTGTAGAGCAAAACGGAGAACACCATCGTGAGAGTCATAATAGTTTGTAGGCCGAAACCCGTGAGAAGACCGATTTTTGGGGATGTCTCATGGTCTGACAAACACCACTCTAGCTCTGTCACCTTTCACCGCAGATGCGGAATTACAACATGGATTGAGACGCATCCAATGCAAAAAAAACAGAAAACAGATAACTCTAGCTTAAACTGACGGATTTTGATGGGGATTTTTTGATTATGCTACTTCGATTTCTGTGGGGGTGTGGACATCGACCTTAGGGGGTTAATATCATCAATATTTCTCATTGTCTGGCCTTATCTGTCTGGCCGTTAAATTATGCAAGTCTGCCCTCTCGCATATTTTTATCTGATTCCAGCCAATTGGTTTGGTTTCTCGTACTCTTTTCACATCACCCTGAAATTCATTATAGAGTCAAATTAATCAAAATTATGGTGTGGGCTTTATGACAGTCTAATCTCAACTTTTTAAAATACTTCCCCAACTGTTGCTGAGCTGTATCCAATCCTGCTACCTCTAAGGGTAACATTTTCAGACTGCATAATCACACAGAATATATATTTTTAATGACAGATTTAGGATAGAGACATACGGATGAGTGGCGAAACGGGGATTTGAACTGCTGCTCCGCACAGAACTCATACTGACCATATAGTGTAATAATCTTGTTAGAATATCTCCCAAAAAGTAAAACTGCTAGTACTAACATTGCTTGTACTACTTGTGCCATGCTATAAACTCTATTATCATGGCAAACTGTAACGGCAGGATAGAACAGTGGCGTCTGGTAAGACAAGGGGCAGCGGACTATGTATTTTTGTAAATATTGCTCGTCTGAGGTTGAGTATATCATGATAAGCTGTAGACCACACTACCTATCGAGAGAGTTCTCATCTGTATTCTTCGTAGCTGTTTACATACCACCTCAGTCAGAGCTTGGCACTAAAATAGCATTGAATGAGCTGTATTCCGCCATAAGCAAACGCTCATACAGAGGCGGCGCTCCTAGTAGCCAAATTTCTATCAGCATATTAAAACCTCTCAGGGATTGCTGGGGCGCTATTGGGCTGCTCCCGACACTACCAGGTGAAATGCAAAGCAAAATCCCAAAATTGAATTATTAAAAATGCACCAATATACAAGTGTTTCATACTCATCAAAAGCTCTGCTTCTTGGCAATATCACAGCGTTGTCGGATTTCAAAAAGGCTTTACGGCGAAAGCACTACATTTGATTGTTTGAGGGTAGCACCTTCAATATTTACCATAACCATGAAATCTTTAGCCAGCGCGGTCGATAGAAAATGCATTTCACAGGGAAAACCTGTGCCTTACCTTTTGTAGAACTTCTGCAGAGGGCTTCCTAAGTGTCCAACGAAGACAATCCATGGGTATTTGGTTAGAAAAAGTAATTTATTATATCCTTAAATCTCCGTTTGGTTGGCACCTTGTGTTCAGAAAATCCAATGTGACGAGAACGCGTTCAACTATACCTATAAACTTTCCCTCAACAAAACAAAAACCAATTAAAATGCTTCCTTAGCTTATCTTTTATGAATAAAAGTGATAATCTTTCACTTGGATGGTCACCTAAATGTTATATAAGTCAAATAAAGTGGACCGCTCAGCCAAACGTGTGCCCAAAAACGTGCAACTGAAAAATAGCTCCCCCCGACTAAAACTTCTCCCAATAGAACACATTGGTTCCAATTTCCATTACACTTTACCTATACACTGCTGACATCCAGTGGAAGCAATAGGTACTACATTCAGTGTCCTGGTATAAAGACTTTTCTAAAGGCACTGTCTCAAAGTGAGCCATAAGCCACAAGGAATGAGATTTCCCGGATGGAATTTTCTCTGGTTTTTGCCTGCCAAATGACTTCTGTTACACTCACGGAAACCTCAGAGTGTTTTCTATCCAATAGTACTAATTATGTGCATATCCTATTTTCTGAGCCTGAGTGGCAAGCATTTTACTTTGGGCACGCCAGACTCTCCAAAACCGACCCCTCAGCTTCCACTCCCTAACAAGTTAAATGTGCAACCAGAGGGAAAATAACTCTGGACCACCTTCACTCCACACACAGAGACATGCACAAAGCTCTCCCTCGCCCTAAATTGGTCAATTCTGATCATAATTCCTGCATACAAGCAAAAATTGAAGCAGGAAGCACCAGTGACTAGATCAATGAAGAAAGTAGTCAGATGAAGCAGATGCTAAACTACAGGACTGTTTTGCTATCACAGACTGGAATATGTTCCGGGATTCTTCCAATGGCATTGAGGAGTACACCACATCTGTCATTGGCTTCATCAATAAATGCATCGATGACGTCGTCCCCACAGTGACCGTACATACATACCCCAACCAGAAGCCATGAATTACAGGCAGCATCCGCACTGAGCTAAAGGCTAGAGCTGCCGCTTTCAAGGAGCCGGTAGCTTATAAGAAATCCTACTATGCCCTCCGACGAACCATCAACCAGGCAAAGCGTCAACACGGGGCTAAGACTGAGTCGTACTACACCGGCTCTGACGCTCGTCAGATGTGGCAGGGCTTGCAAACCATTACTACAAAGGGAAGCACAGCCGAGAGCTGCCCAGTGACACGAGCCTACCAGACGAGCTAAACTACTTCTATGCTCGCTTCGAGGCAAATAACACTGAAACATGCATGAGAGCACCAGCTGTACCGGAAGACTGTGTGATCACGCTCTCCGAAGCCGATGTGAGTAAGACATTTGGACAGGTCAACATTCACAAACCTGTTGTATTCGGCGCAAGTGACTAATACAATTTGATTTGATTTGAAACTCTCAAAATCTAACTGTTCCTTATAACTGCTTTCACCTACAACAATGGCTGCAAAGGGTGCACTACTGCTATACTACCACTCTACTTGATCAATACCACTTCTAGTAAATCCTATGAACTGCTACTTCTTTAACCTGTCCCTACTAATATGCTACTACGAATACATGGGTTGAACACAAGTCTTCTGCACACCACAACTGCATTAATCTGCTGAGCTAAAGCCAAAAGCCTAGGTATTAGACAACTACTTCCACTACTATGTATTTTATTACTACAGCTTTATTACTACAGCTATCCCTGCTGCTAGTGCCACATCCTTGGAGTGGCATCTGAAATCACAAGTGCAAGTTAAGTGAACACCCTCTCTGCTATTGCTTTCAATTTCGTCTACAGATATGAATTCCCCCTCCCTCTTTGAATGACTTTCATACAGAACTTCTAAGGTACGACATAGCAACAGCACAACCCAAACAGCAAACGCCGCTCAAAATGTCACAGAGAAAACATTGTCTGTTTGGCACTATGAGAGTTATTCATCATTACTATTAGATCTGATTCCACCGCCATGCATGCAGTCTTGTTAGCACCCAGCAAAACTTCCCAAAGATCAAACTCATAAATAATGTCGGCCTCCCAAATGGCACACTATTCCCTTTCTAGTACACTACTTTTGACCAGGGCCCAGGGTGCCTTTGGGATGCAACTAATGGCTCAGCCGGGACTGATAAAAAAACAAAGAGCCAATTAAAAGCAAGCTGGCCCCCTCCTCTGTTCCTACCCTCCATCCATCTTCATCTTTCCATTCCCTCCCCTCCTTCTACCTTTATTTTCTATCTCACTGAACACAGTTCTGTTTCTGGCTTTGCATAACTAGGTTGTGAAGACGCTGCCAATGTTTTTTAATGATGAGGAATCAGTGGATTGTCTTTTTTCCAACACTCCTCTCGCACATGCGCACACACGGCCGGTCCTTGCCGTTCTGCCGCCATAGGGGAGACCAAAAAATGCTGCCCCCAAAACTAGAATAGACCCAGTAAGCAAAATGATGTTTAAAAGACATCGATGTTAGGTTCAATGTAGGTTCTGAATGAAAGGTGCAAAGGTATTTTCCAGGATATTGAAATCAGGTTCATTTTCAGTTCTGAATGAAAGTTGAAAAGAAGTAATTTATAGATGTCTATGTTTGGGCCAAATCAAGGCTGGTCCAGACTGGACAAAATCTGAACCCTTGATTGGATCAGATTTGGTCCGACCCCGGACCAAAAACGAATGTCCGTGGATGTGAAAATCAAGGCCAGTCCGGAACTGCACCCCTGCTTACAGACGTGTAGCCTACAGTGTCACCTGCAATTGAATTGTATGAATTCCCATCTATGTGGTAAGCTTACCGTTTGTAAAATAGGCCATTGCATTGGCTTTATTAGTTCTGATTCCTGTGACTAATCAATTTGGCTATTCAAGCTCTGTATATCAGCTACCCAACTTTATCAGGAGTTACCCAACTTTATCAGGAGTTATCTCGAGCCTATTTGCATTGAATTTACACAGGGGAAAATGCAGAAGTATTACATTTTTTGCTATGATCAGCTTGTCAGAAATTGACCGATGCAAACTTGAAACCACTGATCATGACAATGGGGTGAAACTCCTGGACAACAGTTATGATTGGCCATTCCATATTGTCCATTTTACTTTGACCTGTCCTTTTAGGATATGTTGTTTGTTAACATGACAGCACATTTTATTTATTTGATTGAGCACCATTCAGGTTAGGCTATTTGATCTGGAGAAACCTGCATGATGTAAAAAGTGTCCGTCTCATTGCATTGTCATACATTTTATTTCTTGCCTGTAGGCTACAGAAAAGGCCACATACTCTTTCTACCATATCCTATATCTGCTACATGATTTATGTTAGATTTTTGACGGAATGTTGGTAGAGCGCTGCAGAGACGCATCTCTCCAACAGCACCCTGGAGAGGCGAGCTGGGAATGGACAGGCACCCTGGAGAGGCGCGCTGGGAATGGACAAGCACCCTGGAGAGGCGCGCTGGGAATGGACTAAATATTGCTAAATATTGTGCGGCCCTGCCTTTGACAAAGTGGGCACTGGTTATCAAAGGGCGGCCTCAGCACTCACTTAAAAATCTCATATGCCACTGGTTGAGAGAAATGTTAATTGTTTTTGGGCACAATTATTTGAGGTTTTACACACACACACACACACACACACACACACACACACACACACACACACACACACACACACACACACACACACTATACACTCACAGACAAGCACAGTTCTCCTTTTACCTCCCGTTTCCCGCCCAAAGTTAATTTTTAATAACCAATGCTGACATGATGATACATATTCTGTTTATTTCACATTTTATGGGATCGGGAGACTGGCATTATTCTTGTTCTACTGTTACTTTGTGAATTGCTTGTGGTTGCAAAGATACATATGGGTTTTGTGCGGTGTAGACGGCTGGTAGATGAGGTGGAAGCTGACAGTACTGTCACAAGGCCTTTATATCAGCCTTGCAGTCACACTTGTGTTGTGACTTCGGGTTAGAATTCCTGGGAATTCTTTCAGAAAGCCTGTTTAGTCCCTGGCTCAACATAAGTCAGAGTTTGATTTTCATAAAAGCAACATGGCACTACAGTGTCAGTATAGTGAGGAGACTGTAGCAGATCTGCTGTTCATGCATAACCTGCTTTGTCCACTCACTGATTTCTATATAGCCTGGTGGAACCAGACAGTTTGCTGCGTTCACCATTCTATTTCACATATGACTTTACATAATTTCAGTCTGCAGTCCTCCTCACTTTAACTGTTTGAACCTACCTCTGTAATGAGGGGCATTAGTCAAAACTAACTTGTCAGTGAGTGGATCGCCTTCAACCAGTGAGAGGACGGCCTAATTCAAAGCACAGTGTTTGGCCATGTGGAATTTGTCCTAAACCCACCCATTGTTTCTGAGAGGATGCTGATTGGACCAGTCATTTTCAAACTTATTCCAAAAGCCCATCCATTGGATAAAGGCCAGACTGATACATGAAGTGAATCAAAATGGTGAATGCAGCGATCAGGCGAGTATATGCCTTCTATACAGTTTAATTGGACTAGTTTGGTCCTACAAATCAATGTTGATTAAAGGTTTCTGTCTAAATAGAATAAATAATTCATTCCCCAGTCATATTTTGATCTCTAATGATCCATTACATTTTTTACGAGTCTCATAGTGACTTTGAAGTGATTGTGTTGCTCAATAATTTTAGATGATTTTGGAATGACAAAAATGATGCTAATTTGGGGTAGATTGAATGTATATTGTTATTTTGGTTAGAAAATGCTTAAGTTAGCATTTGGTGGCTAGGTAAACAAACTCCAAATGTAGGTTGTAGTCGCTCTTCCCTGTCCATACTTTGACTGTATTCAGGGTAAGGAAACAAAAAAGTAATTTAGTAAATGAGGTGAACTATCCCTTTAAGGCTCAGTCTGTGACCTTTGGTCTAGATATGCTGCACATTTTTGGTCACTGTACATACAGTAAGAAACGATTGCTGACTACTGGCAAGTAGAGGGAGGACAGTTGAGTCTGGTTGTGCAGTATGTGATCGTCATTGGTAACAAAGGGAGGACTAAAGAGAGATGAGTCTGGCCTTCTTCAGGACTATGCCAAGGAACACAACTGCATAGTAAATAGCTGTGTTGGTGTGATTAATGGTAGAGAAAAACATATAAAGACACACACACACTACCCAGCAGTCTCAAGCAAATAAAATCTAATTGTGTTTGTTGTATACACATACTGTATTTAGCAGTTGTTATTGAGGGTGTACCGGAATGCTTGTGTTCCTAGCTCCAACAGTGCAGTAGTATCTAACTAAATGCTTGTGTTCCTAGCTCCAATAGTGCAGTAGTATCTAACTAAATGCTTGTGTTCCTAGCTCCAACAGTGCAGTTATATCTAACTAAATGCTTGTGTTCCTAGCTCCAACAGTGCAGTAATATCTAACTAAATGCTTGTGTTCCTAGCTCCAACAGTGCAGTAGTATCTAACTAAATGCTTGTGTTCCTAGCTCCAACAGTGCAGCAGTATCTAACTAAATGCCTGTGTTCCTAGCTCCAACAGTGCAGTAGTATCTAACTAAATGCTTGTGTTCCTAGCTCCAACAGTGCAGCAGTATCTAACTAAATGCCTGTGTTCCTAGCTCCAACAGTGCAGTAGTATCTAACTAAATGCTTGTGTTCCTAGCTCAAACAGTGTAGTAAAATCTAACAATATAGACTAATCTAAAAAGTAAAAGAATGGAATTAAGAAATCTAGAAATATTAGGACGAGCAATGTCGGAGTCCAGAGTATATATATACACATGATGTGATGGGATGTATAGACAATAGGGACAGTATATGGATAGAATATGTAGTATATCTGAACAATTCACTAGCCCAGACACAGCGAAGAGGAGCACATACAAACAGATGTGTAGTAATGTTTATCATGTATGATAAATGCAGGATATTATATATACACATCACAAGCGACTTGACATTAACAAAGCATTTAGCCTATTCAAATGTTTATCTGACTCCATAAAGATGATTAGCAATATGCAAGAGACTATGGTTGAGTTATAGTATTAGGCAATCAAGAAATGTCTGAGAATTACATTTTAAATAGAAGTGTATTTCATTACCTTGTAAAATGAACAGATTCACATACAAGGCATGAAGCTTAAGTTACAAGGCATTAAAATGCATTATTCTAAGCATGGTCAGAGAGAGAGAGAAATCATAGCCAGAAAGGTCATGCCGCAAAAGTCCATCGGGTGGAGAGAGAGAAATAAAGAGTATCTCACCACAAAGGTTCAGGGACAAAAAAGAGAAAGAACAATTAATCAAATACCATTTTATAAGCATCTGAGTTGTTTGGATTTAATATCTGAGTCGTTGACCAATAGTATTACTGTAAGGTTAACCTCCAATCAGGTATCAGACTACATGATATAACCGCTGCTACTCAGAGGTGAGACAACAGGGGTTTTAGAGATCAACACAGAGAATGCTGAATTCCTAAGACAACACAGAGGAAACTATTGCATACAGTTGATAAGAGGGCCAAATGTATGGTAATATTGGCAGCCCAGGCAAGATATCATGACATATCTACATTTGCAGTGGCACCAAAGTACAGTTGCAGGAGGACAGGGTTTTCACTGAGGGAAAAATGAGTTTGGATAGAGCTCAGTGCCAACTGCCTGTGGGAAACAGTGTCATGAATTTGAGTAGACTTGAGTATAATGTAGACCAGGGGTATTCAAAAGCTGATTTAATGTGGCCCTCCAAGGTTGTCTTGCTAAAGAAATGAATTGTGTCAGTTGAGAAGTCAAATATGGAAAAAGTGTATTTATATCAACATGTAGAATATATTATTTTATTGATTTATTTCAGTCCGTATCTTCAAATATCTTGTTGTGCACTCGACATAGCACTTGGTTGTCGATCGCTCATGACCTAGACAAACTTCAACCTGTTCTCACGTCTGATCACCTTTCTTTTCAACATCCACTCACTCAGTCTATCTACCTCTTCCACCCTCTCATATCAGTCCATCGTCCATCCAGTACATTTTCCTCAAAACATCTTGTACCCTCTCCAAGTCGAGAGCACTGATAACCTCATCAATGCCAGCCAGCCTAAAATCCAATCCATGGGTATAACTCTGGCTGAAATACCTGTCAATCAATCCTAGATTCAGCCAAACTCTTGGAATCGAAGGACCTTGTAAAGCCCCGAACCAAAACTTACAGAGTCCAAAATTGTTTTAGGGTTACAAATCCGTTCGCGTCCACACACACACACACACACACGGTGTTTCTGTATCACAGACTATTTTCCTCTCTCACTAATAGGCAGAGGTTATCTTTCTCCCTTCTAAGCTTATCAGGTCTTGTTAAGAAAAGTGTCAAGATCTAATAGATAGAGCGTGCTTAGTTTGCCCTTTTTCTTACCCACTGCACCGTGCAATCATCTCTCTGCCATCTTTACCTTCCCAAAATGAACGATTGATTGCTCACTGTATTTCACATTTGTTATTCTCATATTTTTCCTTTATCTCTCTGTCTCTCTCACTCATGAGTACTGTACTGTACACTCAGAGGCCAGTTTATTAGGTACGGTACATCACCCCGTTCACGAAAATGTTTCGCTCCTACAGACAATGTACACATAGTGGCCGTGACTTACTATATAAAGCAGGCAGACAGGTGTCGAGGCATTCAGTTACTGTTCGATTGAACGTTAGAATGGGCAAAACGAGTGACCTAATCGACTTGGTATGATCATCAGTGCCATGTTGATGACAGTCAGGATTTGGCGTAAGCAGCATGAGCCCATGGCCCCTTCCTGCCAGGTGTCAACGGTACAGGCTGATGGTGGTGGTGTAATGGTGTGGGGAATGTTTTCCTGGCACAAGTTAGGTCCCTTGATACAAATTGAGCAACATTTCTATGCCCGAAGAATTCAGGATGTTCTGACCCTGTACTAGATGAGTGCATGTGCTCACTGTCTAAATCAGGGATGGCCTTTTGAAGGCCCTTGTATCAATTCCCACAAAACAAACAAATATATACAGTGCCTCGAGAAAGTATTCAGACCCCTTGACCTTTTCCACATTTTGTTACGTTACAGCATTATTCAACATTTATTAAATATTTTTTCCCTCATCAACACACAATACCCCATAATGACAAAGCAAAAATAAGTGTTTAGAAATGTTTGCAAATGTATTTATTTTAAACCCTGAAATATCACATGTACATAAGTACTCAGACCCTTTACTCAGTACTTTATGCAACATTATAGCATCGAGTCTTCTTGGGTAAAACACTACAAGCTTGGCACACCTTTACTTGAGGAGTTTCTCCCATTCTTCTCTGCAGATCCTCTCAACCTCTGTCAGGTTGAATGGAGAGTGTCGCTGCACAGTTATTTTCAGGTCTCTCCAGAGATGTTCGATCGGGTTCAAGTCCAGGCTCTGGCTGGGCCACTGTGGGAAATGGAAAAGGGGATACCTAGTCAGTTGTACAACTGAATACCTTCAACTGAAATGTGTCTTCTGCATTTAACCCAATCCCTCTGAATCAGGTAGGTGCGGGGCGCTGCCATAATCGACATCCACATTTTCAGGGCCTAGGGAACAGTGGGTTAACTGCCTTGCTCAGGGGCAGAATGACAGGTTTTTACCTTGTCAGCTCGGGGATTAGTTCCAGCAACCTTTCAGTAACTGGCCCAAAGCTCTAACCACTAACTTACATGGACAGTTGTTTGTCTTTCCATATCGTGTCCAATCAAAAGAATTTACCACAGGTGGACTCCAATCAAGTTGTAGAAACATCTCAAGGATGATCAATGGTAACAGGATGCACCTGAGTCTCATAGTAAAAGGTCTGAATGCTTATGTAAATAAGGTATATCTGTTTATTATTTTTTATACATTTGCTAAATAAAGAAATAAACTGTTTTCACTTTGTCGTTATGGGGTATAGTCTGTAGATTGCAGAGTTTTTCAATTTTTATCCATTTTAGAATAAGGCTGTAAGGTAAGAAAATTTGGAAAAAGTCACAGGGTCTAAAATACTTTCTGAATTAACTGTATATTTAGGATTTCAATAGGAGTCTCAACTTAGAACCTTGTGTATTCTACTAGTTCTATTTTGATTATCACGTCAGCTACATTTTTTTAGATTGTTAAATTGGTCGAATTACCGGCCGGATGCCCCATTGATTTTGTTAGTCAGTCTCACTCAGATACCATATTAAAAACTGCAAACATTTCTCTCCACCCTATGGCAAAATGTGTAGAATTTCAGAACATTTGCTGTAAAAAAGCAAATTTTCCTCTCCGCTCCATGACAAAATGTGTAGAATTTCAGAACATTTGCTGTAAAAAAGCAAATTTTCCTCTCCGCTCCATGACAAAATGTGTAGAATTTCAGAACATTTGCTGTAAAAAAACACATTTTCCTCTCCGCTCCATGACAAAAAGTGTAGAATTGCATGAAATGAACTCCCAAAAATAGATATCTCTCCACTGTCAAGGGGGCTACTAAAATGTTTTGCTGGCAAACCTGTGAGCAACTGCAGCCCCTCATGATGAGTTCAGATTACTGGTGGTCCCCGACTCCCATCAAGTTGCCCATCCATGTTCTAAATAGTTTATGCGAAGGGTGTGATGCGTGTGCATGTGTGTATGCCGGTGTGGATGTGCTGATCTGATGACTCCTCCCTAGGGAGCTCATTTGAGGTGAGATTCCTAGGCTGAACAAGTCTTGACCACCAGAGATTAATAGAACCGGGTCTCTCTCCAAAGCCTGCAGCCAAATCCCCTCTCTTTCCTTCCTTTTTACTAAGACTGTGAAAGAGCAAAAGGGTGTGATGCGTGTGTGCATGTGTGTATGCCGGTGTGGATGTGCTGATCTGATGACTCCTCCCTAGGGAGCTCATTTGAGGTGAGATTCCTAGGCTGAACAAGTCTTGACCACCAGAGATTAATAGAACCGGGTCTCTCTCCAAAGCCTGCAGCCAAATCCCCTCTCTTTCCTTCCTTTTTACTAAGACTGTGAAAGAGCAAAAGTTTCCACATATAGTCCACAACGCTACACCAGCATAGGCCAATGTCTAAGTGGATGTAATGCACTGACTGGATAATGCTAGAATACTTATCAGCAGAAGAATGCAATTAAAGTTTATTTGCCATCACAAGTAACATTCATCATTAAATTAATGTAACTTACAATAAAGACAAAGTAACATGTAAAAGAAACTAACATTTGATTACAGTGTCCCTTTATGTTTACCAAGGACAGAAATCTATATGAAGGTAAAATTGCGCAGTAGTTGGTTTCAACAGTGACTTAGGCCCTGTTCGAATTAGTATGACCAGGCTCTCCTCTTACTTCAGTTCTCGTCGGCAAGGCTAAAGCTCCCATTAACTGTGTTACTGAAGCATGAGAGCACAGGTAGGCGCGCGCTGCATAGATATGCAAGGGCCCTTGTAGAGGCATGGAGAAAATCCCTGTCAAAGCAGATGAGGGACAGGTACTCGCTGAGTTCGTCTCGACAGCTGAAGAATTCAACATCGTGGAAAATAAGAAAATACGATCAGTGTTTACCTGGCTAAAAGAGAAAGAATATAATATCTAATGTTTACAGGAAATAGGACTTGGGGGGGGGTATACTTCTTCCATGGGCAAAGAGACTCAAAAGGGGTAATTAACAATCATTTTGATCCGAATGTGCAACATTTTCAAACAAATCCCCAAGGTAGATGGATTATTTTGATAATGCTATTGGACCATAAACAGTTTTTTCCATTAATCTATATGGTCCAAATAATGATCCACCCTTCTTTGAAAATATATATAATAATGTATTAACCCTACATGCAATACAAGATTCTACTATTATGGTGAGAGATCATAATATCGTTTTAAATACCTCAATGGACCGCAGAGGAAATCACACTAGAAACTATCACCCTCACGCTCGAATATCATGGATTTATTTGTACTAGTGGGTATATGGAGGCTTAAATATCCTGACCTAGTGAGATATACATGGCGAAGGATCAATCAGGCTAGTCGTCTTGACTACTTTCTTATGTCATTCTCACTGGCACCAAAAGTTAAAGTGTTGATAGGGGACAGGATGCGGTCGGACAGTCAAATAATTGGCATATATATTACTCTTACAGAATTAGTATATTGAAAATGTAATCAAAGTCTATTGGATGACAACTTGTCTTTAACTAGTACTGAAAAATGTATAACTTACTTTTTCCAACTTAACATACAGTGCATTCAGGAAGGGTTCAGATCCCTTGACTTTATCCACGTTGTTACATTACAGCCTTATTCTAAAATGATGAAATATATATTTTTATTTTAATCAACCTAAAAAAAAATATGAAATATAACATTTACATAAGTATTCAGACCCTTCACTCAGTACTTTGTTGAAGCACCTTAGGTAGGGATTACAGCCTCAAGTCTTCTTGGGTTTGACGCTACAACCTTGGCACACCTGTATTTGGGGAGTTTCTCCCATTTCTTCTATGCAGATCCTCTCAAGCTCTGTCAGGTTGGATGTGGATCATCACACCACAGCTATTTTCAGGTCTCTCAAGAGATGTTCGATCGGGTTCAAGTCCAGGTTCTGGCTGGGCAACTCAAGGACATTGAGACTTGTCCCAAAGCCACTCCTGTCTTAGCTGTGTGGTTTGGGTCGTTGTCCTGTTGGAAGGTAGCGCTTGGCATTCAGGCCAAAGAGTTCAATCTTGGTTTCATCAGACCAGAGAATCTTGTTTCTCATGGTCTGAGAGTCCTTTAGGTTCCTTTTGGCAAACTCCAAGCGGGCTGTCATGTGCCTTTTACTGAGGAGTGGCTTCCGTCTGGCCACTCTACCATAAAGGCCTGATTGGTGTAGTGCTGCAGAGATGGTTGTCCTTCTGGAAGGTTCTCCCATCTCCACAGAGGAACTCTAGAGCTCTGTCAGAGTGACTATCGGGTTCTTGGTCACCTCCGTGACCAAGGCCCTTCTCCCCAGATTGATGGTTACAAACTTCTTCCATTTAAGAATGATGGAGGGCACTGTGTTCTTGGGGACCTTCTGTATGGCAGAAATGTTTTAGTACTCTCCTTCTTGGTCAAATAGCTCTTACACAGCCTGGAGGTGTGTTGGGTCATTGTCCTGCTGAAAAACAAAGTATTGTCCCAATCAGCGCAAATCAGATGGAATGGCGTATCACTGCAGAATGCTGTGGTAGACATGCTGGTTAAGTGTGCCCTGAATTCTACATAAATCACTGACAGTGTCACCAGGAAAGCACCCCCACACCATCACACCTCCTTCTCCATGCTTCACGGTGGGAACTACACATGCGGAGATCATCCGTTCACCACCTCTATGTCTCACAACAACACAACTGTTGGAACCAAAAATCTAAAATTTGGACTCAGCAGACCAAAGAACAGATTTCCACAGGTCAAATGTCCATTGTTTGTGTTTCTTGGCCCAAGCAAGTCTCGTCTTCTTATTGGTGTCCTTTAGTAGTGGTTTCTTTGCAGCAATTCGACCATGAAGGCCTGATTCAAGCAGTCTCCTCTGAACAGTTCATGTTGAGATGTCTGTTACTTGAACTCTATGGAGCATTTATTTGGTCTGCAATCTGAGGTGCAGTTAACTCTAATGAACTTCTCCTCTGCAGCAGAGGAGTGGCGGTCCTGCAGCATTCCTGTGGCGGTCCTCGTGAGAGCCAGTTTCATCATAGCTCCTGATGGTTTTTGCGACTGCACTTGAAGAAAGATGACTGACCTTCATGTCTTAAAGTAATGATGGGAATGTCGTTTCTCTTATTTGAGCTGTTCTTGCCATAATATGGACTCTTTTACAAAATAGGGTTCTTCTGTAAACCATCCATACCTTGTCACAACACAACTGATTGGCTCAAACGCAATAAGGAAAGAAATTCCACAAATCTACTTTTAACAAGGCTTACCTGTTAATTGAAATCCATTCCAGGTGACTACCTCATGAAGCTGGTTAAGAGAATGCCAAGAGTGTGCAAAGCTGTCATCAAGGCAAAGGGTGGCTACTTTGAAGAATCTCAAATATAAAATATATTTTGATTTGTTTAAGGATGTTCAATGGAACAGGATGCACCTGAGCTCGATTTCGAGTCACATAGCAAAGGGTCTGAATACTTATGTAAATAAGGTATCTGTTTTTTTGTATTAATACATTTTAATAATTAATAAACATTTTCGAAAAAATTGTTTTTGCTTTGTCATTATGGGGTATTATGTGTAGATTCATGAGGATTTTTTTTATTAATTTCAGAGTAAAGCTGTAACGTAAGAAAATGTGGAAAAAGTCAAGGGGTCTGAATACTTTCTGAATGCACTGTAGGTACAGCAGATTATTGTATGCAACACTTTCAATGTGCCTTTAGAGGCCATGGAATTCGATACTCTTTCTTTAAATCAAAATCAATTTAAGTAAAAAGAGTTCATATTAACTAAGGAATTTTAAGGACTAACAGTACAGATAGATAGCAAATAAAGTGTAACAGAGGCACAGAATAAGGTAGAAGAAAAACAAAAACAAATAGAGGAACTTATTCAAGAAATATCCAGTGGAATATATTATGACTGGATGGAATATGGGAATATGCACCAAATTCTTTTTTAATTTTGAGCTTTGAAATGCTACCAAAAGAGTTTACTGAAACTTGTTACAAATGAGTCGCCCACGTTTCACCAAACAATATGTTGAAAATAGAAGCAAAGTACTTTAAGCATATTTTTTAATTTCATTCTCCTCCATCTCCCCTAACCAAAGTTAATTGTATGGATATTTTTTCTATTAATAATGTAAAATGAACAGCTGTATAGAAAGACTAATGTGAAGGCCAAATTGCGGAGTAGGAACGTCTTGATGCAATTAAACTTACTTGTTATTTATCAGATACTCAACAAGAAGGTATGATTTCATTATTAATGAAACTTAAACATAAATATCCAGTCCATTTAAATAATTGAAGGCCCCTTACACTTCAGTGTTGTGATGCAACTAGCAAAATGCATAGCACATAGAATTAAAAAGGTATTGTCGGATATTATTCACCCTAATCAGACTTTTTTTTACATGGACAATCTATTGGAGATAATATAAGACAAGTACTGGAACCAATAGAACATTATTAAAAATCTGGGAAACCAGGCCTGGTGTTCATAGCTGAATTTGAAAAGGCCTTTGATAAAAATGCCTGGAATATAAAAAGGTTGGAGAATCTCTTATACAATGGGTTAAAGTTATGTATAGTAACCCTTGGCATAAAATATTAAATAAGAATTTCTGCAAAAATGGAAGAGGGAAGCTTGTCTGTCGGCCCTGCGTTAAAGACCAAAATTGGTTAAAGAAAATGTTGATAAATAAAAAAGTTTACTAGTTTAATTTAAGGACCAAAATTGATAGCTGTGCCATGTAGATTGCAAAATAGTTGGGAAAAGATTTTCAATGTACTGATTCCATGGCACATGGTTTATGAGCTGATTCAAAAATCTTGCAACCAATAGAATGTTATACATGTAAACAAACAAAAGATAACTATTGTAAAATAGATTGTGTCCGTTAAATGTATATAGTATGTATAAACTGGAAGTAGAAGCCTAAGTGTTGTTGTCCATTAGTTTACTCCCATTAGGGGAGGGGTGGTAGGGTTAGATAAATATTGTGGCACCATTTTAAAATAAAATTACAGATTGAGAGGGGGTTAGTCAGTTAGTCACCTTGTCAAAAAATGTACGGCTGTCTCGCTGTCACCAGGCCCCCGCAAGCTTGTTTTAGCCGGTCTCCTTAATATGATCGATGTCGCTGTAATCACTGTGCTGAATCACAATGCATGGCGGTCTTAATTGGCATCGTGCTTCTTAATTGGCAAAATGCTTCAGGAACGAAAAAAGTCATGGAAACTAAGCCCCAGTAAGTCCCTGGATTATTTTTCATCTCCAGTCTCTTTATCTACGTTTATTTAGTTCTTGTTATTGCCACATTACTGCCATTGACATGTGCAAATTGTTTTCATCTTGAATATCTATCTTGTTGTTTACACCCCCGCTGCTCATTAAATTAACACTATTCCTTTCCTCGGCAGGGATACAAATGGAGTATGGGCTCGGATAGGCTGCTATTTTTCTTGATCAAGCGTGTGGGTGGTGAGAGGGGATGGATGACTGACAGCTGTTATGCAGGGGTGTGAGTGAGTGAGTGGTGTCTATGCCTCTCCATATTCATATTGAAGGGTGTTCAGGCGTATACACGTCAAGGATTTGTAGCCTATGAGTCAGCGAGAGGGGACGAGAAAGAGAGAGATGATATTGTCTTCCAGCAATAAAACCCCATCATCCCTTTGACCCAGCTGACAAAGAGCTAATGCTAGGTTCCCTTTCCACAAAACCATGTGAGTGAACTGTGAGAGCCTCTTTTCTTAGTATTATTTCATTAAGGTCATGTACTCTATATTATTTGGCTGCTCGTCTTTAGTAGCTTAGTGTGGTTATTCAACTGCAACGGTATAGAAACATAAGATTCATTTTTGTAAAAATCCATGGACGTTTTATATTCGTAGTGTATTGGTTGAGGTTCAGTAGATGTTTACATTGCCAGGAAATTTAGATTTTATTGTCATGACACAATTGCTGGAAAAGCTCATAAAACAGGTAAATATATTATTAAAAATGTTGCTCAATCCATTTCTTGGGTCCAGTTAATTCTACAGTGAACCCAGTACTGAGGCGACGCATTAGACAGTGCATGTAGGGAATAAGACAAATGCAAATATAGCAATTTTTGTCCTATTTGATATCCATTCATCTTCGGAAATTGTTTTGACCCCCATGTCTGATCAATATGCAGTATGCGACATTGCAGAGTGCACATTAAACATAATTTTTTTTTTAAGAATTTCAGAGTGAAGTGATTACAAGGGAGCATAAAGGTCGTTGACCCTTTGTACCATTGAACAATAAACAATTATTCTTTGAAGGACTTGTGTGATATCCATTTTTAAGACAAGAATCGAAGGCGATTAGACTAGAAATATGGGTCCCACTTTACAATGTGTATCATATTGCATGGTAGAGTTATATATGCAGGTAGCGTATAGTGTAAAACAATGCAACACATTGTACAAAATATGTATTAAGAGTTTTTTTTAGCTACTGTAAGACCAAGGATTAGTAGGATGAAACAAGATGGCATAAGCTATTGTTAAAAATAGGCAGTAGGGAATCCCTGCAAGTAAACTAATGACGTTTTTACATGTGATACGAGATTATCAAAAATGAGTCCACAAGGCAAAGTAGTTGATAAAAAGGGACATTAAAATAGTTTGTCTGGCCATTGTTTCACTTTTTCCTTCTGAAGACTTTGGTCTAAGCGCTTGACGTGCCAAATTGAAAGACTATATGCGAATTTCCAACAACAACCCCTTTGAACAGGAAACCTATCCATACATCTTTCAACAACAAAAATAACCCATGTAATGCTAAATGTTAATTAAACAAAATGCCCATCGAGGCCATTATTTCGATTTATATCCACATATCAGCTGGTACTTTTACCAAGATATATTGCCCTGTGCGCAGGTTACTTTCCACATGGCCACTGCACTTACAGCATATAGCCCCTGGCAGAAGAGCTGTGTGTGTGTTTGCGTGTGCGTGACTGAGTATGTGTTTTTCTCTTAATCGTAAAGTGCACACAGGAGAATACACTTCATCTACAATGTACTGTACCTCATCTAGCCGTCTGCCATGAGCTGTTCTCATTCCCCATTCCACACACACGGATAGATAAAAAACTAAGGAGTTTGTGTTTAACAGCGAGGAAACAAGAGTTACGAAGCCTATGAGCATCCCATGGTTGAAGCCTCACTGTGCGCATCATGCTTGGTTAGCCGAGCGAAACCGAAACAGACCATGGTGTTCCTACTGATGGTTCTAAATTTCCTCAGTTCCGTACCCCACTGAAACCACCAGGATGAACGCATTGCCAGTTTCCTTCTTGGAAGGCAGGCATGGATTGCTCTCTAAATGCTTAGCTAGAACAAAGTCTGCATCCCAAATGACACCCTATTCCCTACATAGTGCACTACTTTTGACTAGAGCCCCATGGGCCCTGGTCAAAAGTGGTGCACTATGTAGGGAATAGGGTGCAATTTGGGACGCAAGCAAAAAACTTACATGTGCATCCCTTGAACAAGGGATTTATTTTGTTTTTCCGACTCAACGCTTCAGTAGCTCTGAAACGTAGCGAGCCATAAAATGTATAATCATATTCTCTTGATGTGTGCATCATTGTATCATGGAGAGGGATAAAGGGAAATTAAAACAAGCATTTGGGATGACTGAATTAGTCCCCCATCTAGGAGACATGCCTTCTTGCCTATGAGTAAATCTAATTGGAAATGTGTTGCTTTATACATTGTTTCAGGGACGGACTGGAACCAGAAATTGGCCGGGGTATTTTTAACACACCGGGCCATTTTGTTCCTCAAGGCCACTACACTGGCCTATTTCTTTCCCTCGAGTCACAAAAAACTAATTTAGACAGGCCCACTGTACTTAAAATGGACCAGCCCATCTGACGTTTGCTTGAACTGCCCTATGGCCAGTCACCTTCATTGTTTTTAATGAAAAGGTCCTACTTTACATTATGTAATCTAAAATATACAGTGTCCATATTAAAGGGATAGTGCAAGATTTAAAACAAAATGGTATTCATGAGTTCATCAGACTCTGAGTAAGTAGATACAGGGCTTAGTTGCCAAAATCTACAAGTGACTTTGACACGTCTTCCGTGGACACGTAACAGTGCCCGATATGGACACTGTCTAAAATATGTAATTACACTGCAATAAACCACAAAGTAGCTTACCTTTTGAACTTTTTGTCTCCATAATGGATAAGGATTAAGATAATGGATTAACATAGTGCTTTTTACAATCTCAAAGCACTTTATGTTATAAGTGGTGAACCCACCTAACATCCATCACCATTGTGTCTCACTCAGCTGGGCGGCCATTTTGCTAAACTATTTGCAGTTTCATATATAGCATAATATGCCACTTCCAATGTTATGAAAAAGGGAAAATGTTTTGATATTCATTTCTGAGAATGAGCAATGATAATGATTGGGCATCCTTTATAATAGTGACACTCCAAACCAAAACAGTATCTTTCGAGGACCATGTCCTAGTAATGGTAAGGGTTTATTGTCCTGTGCCTGAACACAGGCACACACACACACACACAGGTTATTAAAGTTTTGTTTTTATATTTTATATTAGTTATTACATTTACAAATTTAGTTTAAAGTTGGTTTTCAAAACTGATTTACTATTATTTATTTCATTTTAGTTGCATAAAAATATAGATATTTCGTTTGTATATTACTTAGTTTCAGTTTTAGTGTTATGGACAGAACGCATGTGTGGGAGGCTAGGAGCTATTGTGTTGTATAGCAATTTTGGGGGTGTTTTTGAGGATGTTACTTCTTGCAACTGGGGGCAATAATACATAAGGTGATAGATAGGTCAGGTTACTACTCCAGTCTCCATTTCACCTAATTTATCACCTGATTTACTTAGCATCTCAATAGGTGGTCCATGTATCCTCATGACGTGGGGGGCTTTCCTCTTTTGTTCTTTATTGCTGCCCTATTGTTCCCGCAAGCAAATTACCTTCCAGTAGAAGTTTGCAGTTTTGCAGTTTTTTTTGTGTTGCTCTAAATAATTGTATTTTACTCTTAAGTATGTATACATTACTGTGTTTAAATGTGGGATATTGTTTTTCAACAGGGGGAAAAAATAGCAGGAATCCGTCTTTAAATTAGAAAGTCAATGTGACTTGGATTTCAAAGGAATAGCACCTTTGAAATGGTGGAAGGAAACTCCCTCTCGCCCATGTTTAGTCGATTGTTAACTAGTGATGGCGGTGCACTAACTAGGCCTTTTTGAAATATCGCTATCTCCTGGCAGCATTTAGGCAGTTTGAGTCAAATATAATAGTTTCAGTATAGTCTTTGTTTTAATTTCAGCTTTAGTTTACTATTATAACTTTGATACACATTCACACGCACGCTGTTGTGAAAGGGTCTAGTCAATATGACCTGGTGATTGCCCCAGTCCCCAGACAAGACTGAAACAAGAAAAGATAAGAAGTGGAAGAAGGAGAGGAAGAGGCCTCAACCACAAGCAGCTGCAGCCAGTGAGCGGCAGGACCCAGTCAAAGGCAGAGAAGAAACAACAGGTGTGGGTAGACTGTATGCAGATGTTCCTCTGCCAGAGGGCGGCACCCCATCAGATCTCGGCCCTGGAGTTGGAGTTGCCTGATGGCACGTGGGCCACGAAGCAGATGACACCACGGATTGTCTTCATCTACGAAGGAACCTATGTGTTACCTGACTCTGTGTAGACATCACGTGTAAAGGAGACAAAGGAGAGTTTGCCTGCGAAGAGGCAGAATCATTTGATCATTTGTTTAGGTACTGTCCATATGTAGCTTGTTTTTAGTCACAGGTCCAGGAATATCTGAAGAATTGCAGTATTTACCTGGAGCTAACCCTGCAGACACTGTAGCACTACTGGGCGATCTGAAAAGTCAGTCAATCCATCAATAATATAATAAAAAAAAAAATATTTTCAATTTACAATCTGTAGAAACTGTGAGAATAGAAAGGTTCAGAACTTTTGTGAAACATCACAGCACAGTTGAAAAATAGAAATCCAATATGGTGTTAAGAGATAGATGGGAGGGGTTGAATGGAGCTGAAGGTTGAGAATAATAACAACTAAAAACAACAAGATAACTAATGTAAAACATATGGGTTTAGAACTTTTTTGAAAGAGCACAGTTTGAAAGATATGGCAAATAGAAATCAAACCAGATGGACATCATGCATGTATGGGAGAGGTTGAGGATAGAGGAAGAACAAGAGTTAAAAACAAACATAATAAAACTATTGTAAAATAGACAGTCCATTAAATGTATATAGTATGTATAACCTGGAACACAGGCCTAAGTGTTGTTGTTCACTAGTTTGCCTCAAATTGGGGGAAGGGTGGAGGGTAATAAAGGAAATATATTTACAAAATATGTGTATATAAATATATGTACAGTGGGGAAAAAAAGTATTTAGTCAGCCACCAATTGTGCAAGTTCTCTCACTTAAAAAGATGAGAGAGGCCTGTAATTTTCATCATAGGTACACTTCAACTATGACAGACAAAATGAGGAAGAAAAATCCAGAAAATCACATTGTAGGATTTTTAATGACTTTATTTGCAAATTATGGTGGAAAATAAGTATTTGGTCAATAACAAAAGTTTATCTCAATACTTTGTTATATACCCTTTGTTGGCAATGACAGAGGTCAAACGTTTTCTGTAAGTCTTCACAAGGTTTTCACACACTGTTGCTGGTATTTTGGCCCATTCCTCCATGCAGATCTCCTCTAGAGCAGTGATGTTTTGGGGCTGTCGCTGGGCAACACGGACTTTCAACTCCCTCCAAAGATTTTCTATGGGGTTGAGATCTGGAGACTGGCTAGGCCACTCCAGGACCTTGAAATGCTTCTTACGGCCACTCCTTCGTTCGGCGGTGTGTTTGGGATCATTGTCATGCTGAAAGACCCAGCCACGTTTCATCTTCAATGCCCTTGCTGATGGAAGGAGGTTTTCACTCAAAATCCCACAATACATGGTTCTTTCCTTTACACGGATCAGTCGTCCTGGTCCCTTTGCAGAAAAACAGCCCCAAAGCATGATGTTTCCACCCCCATGCTTCACAGTAGGTATGGTGTTCTTTGGATGCAACTCAGCATTCTTTGTCCTCCAAACACAACGAGTTGAGTTTTTACCAAAAAGTTATATTTTGGTTTCATCTGACCATATGACATTCTCCCAATCCTCATCTGGATCATCCAAATGCTCTCTAGCAAACTTCAGACGGGCCTGAACATGTACTAGCTTAAGCAGGGGGACACGTCTGGCACTGCAGGATTTGAGTCCCTGGCGGCGTAGTGTGTTACTGATGGTAGGCTTTGTTACTTTGGTCCCAGCTCTCTGCAGGTCATTCACTAGGTCCCCCCGTGTGGTTCTGGGATTTTTGCTCACCGTTCTTGTGATTATTTTGACCCCACGGGGTGAGATCTTGCGTGGAGCCCCAGATCGAGGAAGATTATCAGTGGTCTTGTATGTCTTCCATTTCCTAATAATTGCTCCCCACAGTTGATTTCTTCAAACCAAGCTGCTTACCTATTGCAGATTCAGTCTTCCCAACCTGGTGCAGGTCTACAATTTTGTTTCTGGTGTCCTTTGACAGCTCTTTGGTCTTGGCCATAGTGGAGTTTGGAGTGTGACTGTTTGAGGTTGTGGACAGGTGTCTTTTATACTGATAACAAGTTCAAACAGGTGCCATTAATACAGGTAACGAGTGGAGGACAGAGGAGCCTCTTAAAGAAGAAGGTACAGGTCTGTGAGAGCCAGAAATCTTGCTTGTTTGTATGTGACCAAATACTTATTTTCCACCATAATTTGCAAATAAATTCATAAAAAATCCTACAATGTGATTTTCTGGATTTTTTTTCCTCATTTTGTCTGTCATAGTTGAAGTGTACCTGTGATGAAAATTACAGGCCTCTCTCATCTTTTTAAGTGAGAGAACTTGCACAATTGGTGGCTGACTAAATACTTTTTTTCCCCACTGTATGTATGTATGTATGTATGTATATAAGTGTGTGTGTGTGTACTGTAAATACATACACCTTAGCCAAATACATTTCAACTCAGTTTTAACAATTCCTGACATTTAATCCTTGTAAAAACTCCCTGTCGTAGGTCAGATAGGATCACCACTTTATTTTAAGAATGTGAAATGTCAGAAAAATAGTAGAGAGAATTATTATTTCAGCTTTTATTTCCTTTCATCACATTCCCAGCGGGTCGGAAGTCTATATACACTCAATTACTATTTGGTAGCCTTTATATTTTTAACTTGGGTCAAACATTTCGGGTAGCCTTCCACAAGCTTCCTACAATAAGTTGGGTGAATTTTGGCCCATTCCTCCTGACAGAGCTGGTGAGTCAGGTTTGTAGGCCTCCTTGCTCGCACACGCTTTTTCAGTTCTGCACACACATTTTCTATAGGAGTAAAGTCAGGGCTTTGTGCTGGCCACTCCAATACCTTGACTTTGTTGTCCTTAAGCCATTTTGCCACAACTTTGGTAGTATGCTTGGGGTCATTGTCCATTTGGAAGATCCATTTGCGACCAAGCTTTAACTTCCTGACTGATGTCTTGAGATGTTGCTTCAATATATCCACATACTTTTCCCTCCTAATGATGCCATCTATTTTGTGAAGTGCACCAGTCCCTACTGCAGCAAAGCACCCACACAACATGATGCTGCCACCCCAGTGCTTCACAGTTGGGATGGTGTTCTTGGGGTTGCAAGCTTCCCTATTTTTCCTCCAAACATAGCAATGGTCATTATGGCTAAACATCTATCCTCTGGACATCTATAATGTCCAGAGGACATTTCTCCAAAAAGTACAAACTTTGTCCCCAAGTGCAGTTGCAAACCGTAGTCTGGCTTTTTTATGGCGGTTTTGGAGCAGTGGCTTCTTCCTTGCTGAGCGGCCTTTCAGGTTATGTCAATATAGGACTCATTTTACTGTGGATATAGATACTTTTGTACCTGTTTCCTCCAGCATCTTCACAAGGTCCTTTGCTGTTGTTCTGGGATTGATTTGCACTTTTCGCACCAAAGTATGTTCATCTCTAGGATACAGAATGCTTCTCCTTCCTGAGCGGTATGATGGCGGCGTGGTCCCATGGTGTTTATACTTGCGTACTATTGTTTGTACAGATGAACGTGGTACCTTCAGGCGTTTGGAAATTGCTTCCAAGGATGAACCAGACTTGTGGAGGTCTACAATTTTCTGAGGTTTTGGCTGATTTCTTTTGATTTTCCCATGATGTCAAGCAAAGAGGCACTGAGTTTGAAGGTTGGCCTTGAAACACATCCACAGGTACACCTCCAATTGACTCAAATGATGTCAATTAGCCTATCAGAAGCTTCTAAAGCCATGACATAATTTTCTGGAATTTTCCAAGCTGTTTAAAGGCACAGTCAACTTAGTGTATGTCAACTTTTGACCCACTGGAATTGTGATACAGTGAATTATAAGTGAAATAATCTGTCTGTAAACAATTGTTCGAAAAATGACGTGTGTCATGCACAACATAGATATCCTAACCGACTTGCCAAAAACAAGACATTTGTGGAGTGGTTGAAAAACGAGTTCTAATGACTCAAACTTCCGACTTCAACTATATATATATATATTTGCAAAAAAATATATGGGGGACTGGCGGTGATGCAGACAATTACATTGATGGACGCTACAATTTATCTGCAATATTAAAGCTGATCTACCACCTAAAAAAAAATTGACAAATGTGTTAAGTAACTTTGCTTAAATGCCAAGTGTAAGGGGTAGGATGTCTTGTATGGCTGTAGACAAAGGAGTTATGTGCTTGGCATTTAAGGGGTATAAAACTCAATGTAAAAGATAGGGAAGGAGAGGAGCATAGTAGAGATTCTGGGGAAGACAGATTAGAAACTGATTGATGTATTAGAGTTTAGAAGACTTTTGGGCTAAGGTAAGAACAGAACTTGATTGTTATTATTATAAGCTTTTGCATTATAATTGCTGTATAAAAAAACACAATCCATCAGTTGTGAAACTGTGGAACCAAAAGAGAGGTGTTACTGGTTTTCATTAACTAGTTAAATTATTTGTTGAATAAAGTGCTGAAAAAGAAGAGTAGCACTGTAACAACTACAGGGTCAGGGGTTTCACCTTGGGTGTCCTGCGGCCAGACCATATTGTGGGCTCCAGCAAAAAAACACAGGGGAGCTCCAGGGTAACTGTGTAAAAGACACACAATGAGCACTGAATATCTATAGTTTGTCCTTACTCAGACGAAGTGTCGAACCCCTGCTTTCATCTAAGAGGCAATTTCATTAAATTTGTTTTAGCTGAAACCCTCTACCCCACGATTTAGAGAGTGTGACTCACCCCTGAGGCTGTTGTCCGAAACTAGAAACCGATGACCAGCTGCTAGCAGGAGTGTATGAGACTATGCCGCTCAGAAAAATAGTATAACCCCGTGGTTGAATGTATCCTGCGTGAAAGACAAGAACACCTAGTTAGAGCTGGGCTGCGTTAAAATAGCACAGAGGACTATAAATAAATATTGGATTGCTCGTTGGTGTTGTACACAAAAATAGCCCCCGCAGACGCGTTTTATACAGTGTCATAAACTACCTGTGAAGTGTTAACAGTAGCAAGGAGTAAGCTAACCTCTGTGGCAAGCAGAGATAGACCAAGAGGGATGATAAAGTGGAGCACAGGGCTTCACTGCTAACTCAGCCTCGGGTAGGAAAACAGGAAGGCCCCATCACCAAGAAAGACGCTCATATCGCGCGGGATAATCCAGGCATATGGCGCGTGGTGGGAGTTGACCCACTGTGTGGTCAAGAGAAGATCCACAGGCAAAGACTACCCGCGTGTTAGTGAACCTAGTAGGAGTGTCTGGGAGAAGGCCCATACCAGTCACCTCGACAACACACACACACCGAGAGAGACTTGAATGAGTTTTAGATACAAACCTTTTTTAAATTCCTTAACCAGACCAAACTGTTGACTGTTGTATAGGTTAATTGAGGAAATCTGAGGGCATCTGTAGAAATTGGTTTTTAATTTCTATTGTTTTCCAGGGAGGGGAGGGGTGGCTATAATGGTTTATGCATGGTGGCAGCTAGACAGTTGGACAGCAAAGATTAGATACTACAAATAATTGTTTTTACTCAAATCAAAATAATGAACACATTCCCTCTAGTGTTTCTGCCAAAACAGAATTCTGACATTCTGACATAATGAGGCTTCCGCAACTTCACGCTATATTTTCTTCAATAATAGTGAAAGAAGAGAGAATTTAGCAAAATACCACCTTAATTTCTCTGTTATTTCCCACATTTAAATTATGTTAGCGCCTCACTTGTTGGCACTAAGAAGCCACCAGACAAAATGCTCAATATACTGCCATGAAATCCTGTTGAGCTTCCCTTCACACTATGTGTGAGCACTCTTTAGAAAATTTGAATCTTCTTTTTAGAAGAGTTTAGCCAACACACTGACTCCCACTCCCCATTGATTCATATTCATGTACCACCTCACTGTAACGTATTATCTTCTAAATAAACCAACCTCTCCTTTAGTCTTGTACTGTATATAACTCCGCTGTTTCTTCCAACCACTCTTATTGAAGAAAATATGGCATGGCGTTGCAAATGCCTCATTATGTCTTTGTTGGGTTGTCAGCTGAGAAATATAGACAACTCGTGCAAATGGAGGAATAGATGGCGATATGTAGGAAATTTTCATCTATAGCTTAATCATTGCCCATCCCACCTCAACCCTCTCCCATGCTTCTACGCAAGGCCATTTAACTAATCTTATTTTCCCTGCACAAAAGGTTAAGTCTCTTAATTGTTTTGCATGTCTGCCTTTGCATCCGTTTTCATCCATCCATCCAGCCGGCACCTTTGGGAAATTAGAGCATTAAACCAAACCGATGGCTCTTACATATCAGCATTTTTAAATGGATAATGTCAAAATTCGTCTCATATACCGAAGCTCCCATAATCCCGCCTCAGCCTTGACTGCGCACTCAAGCTTCTTCAAAGAAGACTGATGACGCCAAAACAGAATCGTTATTATCTCTGTTGCCTCCTCGTTTACAATTTCTGCTTTTATAATTGCCGCATGGAAATCATTAACGATGCTCAGGTACACACTCCTCCATCCTGCATGAAGAAGACGCCATTAGTAGACATCTTATGCATTGTCCTATAGTGGTTTTCGCGAATTATTTGTTGTGTCAAGTTTAACAAGTTGTGCAGCCACAGGACCTGTTTTCCCACTGGGCACAGAAGTCAGTTACATTAACTAACGTGAATTCAACAACAAAATTTGCCATGTCATTGGATTTAGTTTTAAAGTTGTTTGAAAAATTACAAAATGCACTTACGTTGATGACTTTTTGCAAATCTAATTAGTTTTCCATGTTGATTCAACGTCATGACATTGATTTTATTGGTTGAAACGACGTGGCAACAATGTTGATTCAACTAGTTTTTGCCCAGTGTGTTGTATCGTCGGAAGCACATAGAGTTGATTTAAGGGGGGCCTGTCTGTCTTACTACTACTGCTGCAGGGTGTAAACTTGTCAACCTTACAATTCTGATGAGATATTAAGGATTTATCATGACTTTAATGAATGAGTGGAAGTGTTGCCAGATGTCATTACACTTTTCAGCACAATCTGAACCAAAATTCCAGCAAATATACTAAAAGTAGCCCAATTGTAGGTGAAGAAAATGGTCACCAATGAAAATACAGTAGCTCTTACATGTCATTACAGTCAGATTGCAACAAATTACTCTTAAATAGGTAAAAGGCTATTCTTTTTTTTCTCTTGGACAGTAAACACCACTCGTATTCATCAAGGGTCTCTGAGTAAGATCATAATGAATAAGATTACATGGACAGGGAAGAACAGATCCAAGATTAGCACTTCTACTCTGTGATATCTGATACATATGGCACTATGTTTTTAGTACACATCCTGTTTGTGAGTGGAGCGATACACACCAATAATCATCTATTTCTAGGATTCAAATAATATGGTGCATCCAGTACAATACAGTGCTGTACACAGTTCGACCACTGTCACCCTGACTTTGTCACCAATGTGCCTCACCTAAATGGTCCAACATGAATTTATCCAATATAAGGCCTAAGATTGGTGCTCCCTTTACAAAGGTCAAGGTAAACTGGATGAATAGTATTCACAATGTGTGGGTGAATGTAATGTATCTATATATAATTCGTAAATATACTCTGCACACTTTTACTGGATGTTTTTGCTAAATAACTATTCACTGGGGTATTAGAATCAACTCATGATGACATCAAGAATTGTATGAAAACTCTCACATGATCCATTCACATTCTCCTTCAATTAATAATTTTAGTCAGTTTTGATCGTCAACTAACAGAGCAAGAAGGATTATCCCCCTACCTCCCCCTAAAGTATTTGATCCCCTGCTGATTTTGTACGTTTGCCCACTGACAAAGAAATGATCAGTCTATAATTTTAATGGTAGGTTTATTTGAACAGTGAGAGACAGAATAACAACAAAAAAACCAGAAAAACGCATGTGAAAAATGTTATAAAATGATTTGCATTTTAATGAGGGAAATAAGTACTTGACCCCCTCTCAATCAGAAAGATTTCTGGCTCCCAGGTGTCTTTTATACAGGTAACAAGCGGAGATTAGGAGCACACTCTTAACTTGTTAGGGATCGGCTCATGAGGTCACCGTTTTGGAGAGCCTGGCGTGCCCAAAGTAAAATGCCTCCCATTCAGGCCCAGAGAATAGGATATGCACATATTTAGTACCATTGGATAGGAAACACTCTGAATGTTCCAAAAGTGTTAACCATTTGTCTGTGAGTAAAACAGAACGCATATGGCAGGCGAAACCCAGAGGAATTTCTGTCCTGGAAAAAGTGATTTTGACACATTGCTCATTTGGAACCCCTCCCTCATGAAAATGACCATATAAGCGCATATGAATGCAGTACCCATCGCTTCCTTTAGATGTCAACAGTCTCGAGACAGTGTAAATTTTCAATTTGGATGCTTTAGACCAGAGAAGAGCAAACCAGGAAGTGACCTTTTTATGTAAACAGTACCCAGCGCGCGCTCCCGACAAGGCAATCTGTGTATTTTTTACCGTCTTTATCGATCAGTTTATATTCCGGTTGATTTATAATAGTAAATATACGTAAAAGTGTTCCTAAGGATACATTTAAACTATGTTTGATTGTTCTTGGACAAGTTTATAGGTATAAGATGAACGAGTTCTCGCCACGCTTTCAATGGAGGAGTGGAGGCTGTCGTTTCTGATTATAACGCACAACCAAATGGAGATTTATGGATAAAATACATTACTTTTTCTAACAAAAGAACCATGGATTGTCTTCGTTGGACACTTAGGATGACCTCAGCAGAAGTTCTTCAACAGGTAATTGATTTGTTTTCGCTGTGAAATGTGTTATGTGTGTGCCGTGATGGCTAATCGATTCATGGCTATGGGAAAAATATGTGAGGTGCTACCCTCAAACAATCAAATGTGCTGCTTTCACCGTAAAGCCTTTTTGACATCTGACAACGCTGTGATATTGCCAAGAAACAGAGCTTTTGATGAGTATGGAACACTTGTATATTGGTGGATGTTTAATAATTCAACTTTTGGATTTTGAATTTGGCGCCTTGCATTTCACCTGGTAGTGTCGGGATTGGGGCGCTAGCGCCCCAGCAATCCCTGAGAGGTTAAAGGGAGTGCTCCTAATCTCAGTTTGTTACCTTTATAAAAGACACCTGTCCACAGAAGTAATCAATCAATCAGATTCCAAACTCTCCACCATGGCCAAGACCAAAGAGCTCTCCAAGGAAGTCAGGGACAAGATTGTAGACCTACACAAGGCTGGAATGGGCTACAAGACCATCGCCAAGCAGCTTGTTGAGAAGGTGACAACAGTTGGTGCGATTATTCGCAAATGGAAGAAACACAAAAGAACTGTCAATCTCCCTCGGCCTGGGGCTCCATGCAAGATCTCACCTCGTGGAGTTGCAATGATCATGAGAACGGTGAGGAATCAGCCCAGACCTACACGGGAGGATGTTGTCAATGATCTCAAGGCAGCTGGGACCATAGTCTCCAAGAAAACAATTGGTAACACACTACGCCGTGAAGGACTGAAATCCTGCAGCGCCCTCACGGTCCCGCTGCTCAAGAAAGCACACATACATGCCCGTCTGAAGTTTGCCAATGAACATCTGAATGATTCAGAGGACAACTGGGTGAAAGTGTTGTGGTCAGATGAGACCAAAATGGAGCTCTTTGGCATCAACTCAACTCGCCGTGTTTGGAGGAGGAGGAATGCTGCCTATGACCCCAAGAACACCATCCCCACCGTAAAACATGGAGGTGGAAACATTATGCTTTGGGGGTGTTTTTCTGCTAAGGGGACAGGACAACTTCACCGCATCAAAGGGACGATGGACAGGGCCATGTACCGTCAAATATTGGGTGAGAACCTCCTTCCCTCAGCCAGGGCATTGAAAATGGGTCGTGGATGGGTATTCCAGCATGACAATGACCCAAAACACACGGCCAAGGCAACAAAGGAGAAGAAGAAGAAGCACATTAAGGTCCTGGAGTGGCCTAGCCAGTCTCCAGACCTTAATCCCATAGAAAATCTGTGGAGGGAGCTGAAGATTCGAGTTGCCAAATGTCAGCCTCGAAACCTTAATGACTTGGAGAAGATCTGCAAAGAGGAGTGGGACAAAATCCCTCCTGAGATGTGTGCAAACCTGGTGGCAACTAAAAGAAACGTCTGACCTCTGTGATTGCCAACAAGGGTTTTGCCACCAAGTACTAAGTCATGTTTTGCAGAGGGGTCAAATACTTATTTCCCTCATTAAAATGCAAATCATTTTATAACATTTTTCACAATGCGTTTTTCTGGATTTTTTTGTTATTCTGTCTCTCACTGTTGAAATAAACCTACCATTAAAATTATAGACTGATCATTTCTTTGTCAGTGGGCAAACGTACAAAATCAGCAGGGGATCCACAACTTTTTTCCCTCATTGTAGGCTGTTACAAATTGAATACACATACCCTTGTTTGAAGTAATAAATATTGGTATACTTGTTTGTGTAAACCGAAGCTCAAGCAGTCATTTATATATTAAATTGATTTTACTGTAAACCTATAGCCTGTACTGTACTTTCTCATGTCAATTCTCTAGCCATTAGAATCATACAGCCTCCATACTGTATTGACTTCTCTCCATTTTTCTTTTTTTCCCTTTCGTTCTGTCCTTTCCTCTCTCTCTTCTGTCTCCCTCTTTTTCTCTATCTACTTCTCTCTCTGACCATGGTGTTTTTAAAAGCAAAGATGAAGGACAGAGTGTGTACTGATGTTTCAGAGTCGTCTCCACCTAAATGGCGTAGTCTCATCAGAAAGTAAACCAAGCAAAGAAACAGCACTACTATCATCAGCTAAATAAAACTTGTTTTGCCCTAATTAATTAACAGCTAGTTAACAGTTGACTAATGATCTACCATGATGTTACCTCATTTAAAGCCTCCATTTTCAGAGTTTGCACGGCTTAATTTGATCTCTGCCTAATCATGTCTGCACTGTGAATCCCTGACTGTTTGACGAAATCCAGGCGAGAAATTCAGGCGAGAAAATATGGGGTGCAGCATGCAAGACAATTTTCTGAACCCTCTAAGGTGTTGCCAGGTGAGTTTAGTTGAATTAAAGCTGTCAATCCCACCTATCGTTATTGCTGAACAACTTGTACTTTCCTGCTTGTCTAACAGGTTAATCTCCATACGTATGTAAAGCAGGGAGCCTTTCCTGCTTGTCTAACAGGTTAATCTCCATACGTATGTAAAGCAGGGAGCCTTTCCTGCTTGTCTAACAGGTTAATCTTCATACGTATGTAAAGCAGGGAGCCTTTTCTGCTTGTCTAACAGGTTAATCTCCAAACGTATGTAAAGCAGGGAGCCTTTCCTGCTTGTCTAACAGGTTAATCTCCAAACGTATGTAAAGCAGGGAGCCTTTCCTGCTTGTCTAACAGGTTAATCTCCAAACGTATGTAAAGCAGGGAGCCTTTCCTGCTTGTCTAACAGGTTAATCTCCATACGTATGTAAAGCAGGGAGCCTTTCCCCGCTGCGCTGCAGCATGTGGGCCTTGTTAGCTGTCGGTGTATGATATATTTTTTAGGAGTGTTGCCATGCAGAAAACTGCATACATTTCTGCTAACCGCTACTACTGTAGCTTCCCATCTGGAATGGTGAACCAGCATTATGGGGGAATGTTCTCTTATAGCTTACTGTAACTGAAACAAATATGAAAAATACATGGGTGAGAAAAAATTATCCACTGCGTGTAGCTAGTTTTTGGGAATAGCACAAATCAGATTTAACTGGATGGAAAAGGCTATATAGTTTCTTTGAGAAGTTACAGTGTGTGAATAATGGTCTTGATTTTTTATATTTTACCAGCTTTCGTTTCTTCCATGTTCATATCACCGAATGGCATTGGATTAGTTGAAGATGTACAGTGTTCAACCAAACCTGGGTTCAAATAGTATTCATTTTCTTTCAAATCTTGCACTTGATTGAGCTCACCTAGTCCCAAAATTGCAAACCCCGCCCATCTGGCGCTCCAGGCAGGCTCAATTAAACACTGAAAACGTTCAGTTATGAAACAAATACTATTTATACCCAGGTCTGTATGCAACATTCAGAGGCCATCATATCATTTGTATAGATTCAAACTCTTTTTGTGAGGTCTGTGAATTATTCCAGTTGGGCTCCATCGGGATAAATGACCCATAGGCCTTTCCATTGTACATCGGCAATCTTTTTGTATTAGTAAAAATGTGGACCTTCGTACCGTGCCAAGGATAGCATGGGACATTACACAGTGTTAGTTTAATCACCCTTCTCGCAGCCATCAGCTAGCTCTTTTGTCCTGAAAAAACACAGAGAGAGAGAGAGACTTGAATGATTTTTAGATAAACCTTTTTTTTATTCCTTAGCAGACCCAATGTTGACTATATTTCTGGTATTACTATCCTTGTGGGGACCTAAAATGTATTTCCAAAACTTTCACTAACCTTAACCCCTAACCCTAATTTTAACCCCAACCATCACTAGAACCTTGTTCCCACCCATCCAGGACATCTACTCAAAATGGTACCTGAGGAAGGCACGCAGCATAGTCAAAGACCCCACACTACCCAGCCATGAGCAGACGGTATCGGAGCATGAGGTCTGATACCAACAGGCTCAGAGACAGTTTCTATCTACACGCCATCAAACTGCTGAACACTTGAACTGGACTGTCCACCTGCTCTGATTCTCCATACCTTAGCCCTCATGCACACACACTCACACAGACATATACATGAGAATGTAAATGGGCAAAACAAGTGACCTAAGTGACTTTGAGTGTGGTATGATCGTCGGTGCTAGGCACGCCAGTTCCAGTATCTCAGAAATGGCCTGCCTCCTGGGATTTTCACGCATGACAGTGTCTACTGCGGCAGTCCTATAGGGGCGAAAACAGCTTGTTGATGAGAGGTCGAAGGAGAATGGCAAGAATCAAGAACCGTGCAAACAGGTGGGCCACCATAACAGAGCAGTACAACAGTGGTGTGCAGAACGGCATCTGGGGAACGCACAACTCGTCGGTCCTTGTCATGGGTGGGCTATTGCAGCAGACGACCACACCGCGTTCCACTCCTATCAGCTAAAAACAAGAAGAAGCTGCTCCAGTGGGCACGCAATCATCAACACTGGACAATTGTGGAGTGGAAAAACATTGCAGAGTTCAACGAATCCCGGTTCCTATTGCGTAATGCTGATGGCAGAGTTTGGCACCATCCTGCCTGGTGTCAATGGTACAGGCTGGTGGCGGTGGTGTAATAGTGCACAGAATGTTTTCCTGGTACACGTTAGGTCCCTTATTACCAATTGAGCAACGGTTCCATGCTCTGAAGAGTTCAGGCTGTTCTGTAGTCCAAAGGGGTACTAGATGTGTGTACCTAATAAACTGGCCACTGAGTGCTACACACATCACAACTGCTGCTACCAGACTCTTATTCTACTGCTCAGTGTATACGCTGCCCCACATCCCCTCCTTTCCCAATACACGTGTAAATATTGGAGTATAAATTTATGCGCCAGAATTTCATGAGAAATGTATGTACTGTTGATAAATAAGTCCTCAGGTTGATTAATTAAATCTGGTGTGTTAGAGTAGGGTTTGAACACAACGGTACAACAGTAGCTCTCCAGAAAGGTGGAGGGTTGGCCACCCCTTGGCCTTTTCTCAATTGCATATTTCTTGCATCCTCCCTCCTTGTATCCTTCACAAAAGCCATTGGAGGCGAAGGTCAGAGTTGAGGGACCTCTGGCTTTCTCATCAAATTTGTTTTGAGAAGGAGTCGAGGAGAGAGTCCAGTGGTGTACATGTAGAATCACGAGAAAATGTTGTCAGTTAGACCCCCACCGACTGGTGGTCCCTAAAACATACCGTACCGAACAAAGGGCGAACAAACAACAAACAAATTAACAGCAGATCAACATTCGGTGCGGTGTGTGCACCCCTTAACTGACCAAAGGACCAATCAGAGTGGTGAGTACCACCACAAAGGGATTTTGATATTTCCCTCCACAGGTGGTCCTGCTGCAAGGAATCCCCTGTCACCCCACTTCTGGTGTTAATTAGGCACTAAATGGAATAAATGATATTGAAACAAACAGTAAGGAAGGGACTCTATGAAACAATCATTATCCATCGCAAAACGTTTCTCGTTGTTTTTCATTGCATGCCGTAATGAGCACAACCCTCATACCATCCTTCCGTGACATTAAATAGACTCAGATGGGAATGGGAAATGGTATTCACCTCCTGTGAAACTATTGTGCCGCACAGTCAAACTGTATTGCAATTCCTCTCATTAGCAATGTGCTGTAGCTTTCTCTGAGTGAAGAACTTTCTGCCTTGGGTTAGACTGCTTTCCATTCTATGCTCTCGTGTTGGACTTTTTCAACAAGAAGCTTGAAGCAATCATATACTGTACAAGTCAGTGTTTTCAATTCAGATTTTCCAAATATATTTGGTTCTGTTATTGACATGGATCAATTTGGCTAATAACCCTTTGAGAGGCTACAACTGCTAGTAGGCTGCCATATCTTATAATATATGCCATTTAGCAGGCACTTTAATGCAAAGCGACTTACAGTAGTGCATGCATACATTTTCATATGGCGGCCCCAGCAGGAATTGAACCCACGAGTGTGACGTTGCAAGCTCCATACTCTGCCATTTAATCTTGGTTAACCCAGAACTAAAGTCTCGCGGAATTGGGCAGATGCTCAATTAAGTTCTGGGTCCATATGTGTTAAGAGAAAAGATTGGAACCGTGATGAAGAGCTCCACCATGTCTCTTTGCAAGTTACAGGAAAGACTATGGGCCAAATGTCTCCTCCCCTTCCAAAATTCGAAAGATGCTAACACATATGAAATCGTGATTTGTCCAAAGCACCAGAACTAATGCTACTTGTTATCTCACGCATCCTGTTGTATCATGACAGATCTAGTACAAACAATTTATGTTTATGTAGTCTATCCATAAGAGATTATCTAGCAATTTAGCCACACAGGACCACCACAAAGAAGCCTTCCTCCCTGTTGGGAGATTGAGCCTTGCGTGACAGGCGGGGATACTTACCACTTTATTAGTATTTTTTTTTTTATGATTCACAAATGACCAGAAAGCGCAGCTCGCTTAATTTGTTTACACCGAGAAATGTACAAAAATGAGTGTTTGCACCATTCTTTTTCACAGACTATCTCACTAACTGCGAAGCACATAAAGGAATTTTGCCTATGCGTCATACAGCATAAGGGCACTGGCATTTACAAGTACTGATAAATAATAAACAAGTTTATTCTTGTAAATAGGAAAGTAATTTTTTTCTTCAGTCAGCTAGCAAGCTATGTCGGAGATTACAAAGTAAGGGTAATATTATCTTTTATCCTTTCTACCTGTCTGGCTTGCAATGTCTGGGCAGCTCTAGGAGAGGGAGAGAGAAAGAGGGAGTCATTTCTTCTTCTCATTATCATTTGTTCCCAACCGGGTGTGTCACCCCGTATTTTGACTTGATAGCGCGACCTGTAGGAATGAGTTCCAAATGGCACCCTATTCCATATATAGTACACTTCTTTTGACCAGTGCCCATTTGAACAGGGTGCCATTTGGGTCGCATCCTAGCTGTCTTACGTTATACAACTTAGGCCAGACTTGTCTAGCTATCTCAGCAGCCAGAATCTCCCATTCCTTTTAAGCTTTTTAAAATAAACAAGTGCCGGGTACATCCATCCATCAAGTTTCTTAAATACTCGACAGACCATGACATTGAGGAGAAGGAAAGATGGCAGAGTGAAACGTTAATGTACATCCCCTTCGACATACTTCGACACTGACAGGGATTGAGAAGTGTTGCAGCATCATATTAGATGCTGCAACAACGGGTGCATACATGAAGTTTCCTAGATACTCGTCAGTGTATGACATTGGGAAGAGGGATGTGATGGTGACGTGAAAAGGAATACTAACATTTTCCTGATGCTGGGAGGACAGCATGGAGAAGTGTGCCGACATCGTTTTTGATCAGTTGCGTGGAAATGATAGATGGAGACAGAGAGAGAAAAGGGGAAAGGCACTGAAGGGAGAAGGGGGTTGAAGGAAGAGAGAGTCTCTAATTGGCGTGGCTTTGATAGTTTTTTTTCTAGATCAGTGTTTCCCAACCTTTTTCAGTTACTGTACTACCAACTGAATTTTACTCTGCCCGGAGTACCCCTGATGTACCTCATGTGAATTTTACCAGCAGGCCTATGGTCTCGTGAGTCTTCTCAAGTGCCCCCTGTGGATAGGGTCCTAGTACCCCTGGTAGGTAACCACTGCTCTAGATGTAGTCGACGGACCAAGCCAAGATGACGGCTTCCTAATGGGGAATCCCGACACTCAATTAACCTGACATCTGGCAGCGAGAGACAATGTCTTCATCAGAAATAAGCCAGTATGCATTATTGGCCAGGAGAAAATAGACAAACAATTTGTCAAGCTAATACACATCAGACATCCATTCAGATTGTGGTGTCAGATTGAGTGACAACACGATTCGGCTAAGACAGTCATTAAGTAATAGGTTGGTACGAGGTGTGCTGGGTCGTGTTCATTAGGACACGCAAAAAGGGCGCATTTGATAAAGAGACCTATGTCTCAATATGTCTTCCCTGTTAAAATAAGGTTTTAGTTTTTTTCATTAAAAATGTAGTCCCTTCCCGTTTCAGTCCATTTTCGTCCGTCAAACCTGGTCTAGTTGGTTAGGGAGATGTCAATGGAGACAATGCTGTGCTACCTTATTATACTGTACAGTTGATTTCATACCACACCTGTGCTTGTTTCTCAAGGTACTACCGCCCACTCCTCCAATCCTGGCCTTTCCATGTATTACTGTACTTCTAATAAAGGCTTAGGAGAGCATCTTACACCATACTACAGCGATAAAAGGATATACTGTATGGGTGATTCCATGCCAGAGTAGCCCGAAAAATATTTTTGGTATCTCTGATTGTTTTGGCAATTCTCACATAGAAACGTTATTGGGAGGAAGTATGTTTGACATGCTTTATACATTTGTATCACAAACCATTCCCTTTTAAATCATGATGAAAGTGTCAATTTTAGGCCCCTTTTAGACCTATACATGCCTCCTGTAAGACCCTATGACCTGTGAACTCTACATGATACAGACAAAATCTTGGTGTCATTATACTCCTGATAGTGTGTTCTAAAATATGGAGTATTCTGAAACAGACGTTTTTCATACATAGGAGAGTCAACTGGATTAATACTTTTTTGGTTACTACATGATTGTATATGTGTTATTTCATAGTTTTTATGTCTTCGCTATTATTCTACAATGTAGAAAATACTAAAAATACAGAAAAACGCTTGAATGAGTAGGTGTTCTAAAACTTTTGATCGGTAGTGTATGTATGACTCATAATATAGTCACTGTTTTATTTACATGTTTTCAAGTACCGGTGAAAAATCATACATTCCGAGTCTTGCATGGATTGTAGTGGACACATATGATGTGTGTAAAGTAATTTTTGAAGGTTGTACTGATTATGATGAGCTAATGCAAAGCTATTTGCCAACTACAGTGGTTCCTCCTTTAACTTCATAGGGAGCAGCTCCCGAGGTGACTGTTTGAGAGTCTGGCATGCCCAAAGTAAAATGCCTCCCACTCAGGCCCAGAAAAAAGGATATGCACATAATTAGTACTATTGGATGGGAAACACTCTGAAGTTTCTAAGAGTGTTAAAATATAGTCTGTGAGTATAACAGAACGGATATGGCAGGCAAAGATCAGAGGAATCTCTGTCCTGGAAAAAGTGATTTTGACACATTCCCTGTTGAAAATGACCATATAAGGGAGTAAGATTTCAGTACCTATTGCTTCCACTGGATGTCAACAGTCTCTAGACAGTGTTTTGATCATGTTTAGTTGGTCTGGATGGTAATAGAAGAAGAATTAGGAAGTGGTCACAAGAAGTAAACAGAAGAGGATGCATAATTCACAGGCTTGCGCACGCTGTGGTTTTTTCCTTTCCTATCGCCCAGTTTATATTCCGGTTGAAATATTATACTAAATATACATAAGTGTTCCTAAGGATACATTATCAATGATGTTTGATTGTTCTTGGACAAGTGTATAGGTATAGGTTGAACGAGTTCTCTTCACGGTTCAATGGGCGAGTGGACGCTGTATTTTCTCATCATAAAGCACCAACCAAACAGAGATTTATGGATATAATAAATTACTTTTTCTAACAAAAGAACCATGGATTGTCTTCGTTGGACACTCGGGAAGCCCTCAGCAGAAGTTCTTCAAAAGGTAAGGGATTTGTTTTCACTGTGAAATGTGTTTTGTGTGAACTGCGATGCTTTATGAATTTATGCTAATGGAAAAAGTATTGGAGGTGCTACCCTCAAACAATCAAATGTAGTGCTTTCGCCGTAAAGCCTTTTTGAAATCTGACAATGCTGTGATATTGCCAAGAAGCAGAGCTTTTGATGACTATGCAACACTTGTATATTGATGAATGTTTAATAATTCAACTTTTGGATTTTGAATTTGGCGCCTTGCATTTCACCGGCTAGCGCCCCACTGCTCCCTAAGTAGTTAACTTCTTAGGGAGCGGTGGGGCGCTACACTACCAGGTGAAATGTAAGGCGCCAAATTCAAAATCCAAAAGTTGAATTATCATCCATAACCAACGCGGGTCTCAAAAAACGAATAGAATCGCTAATATAAAATCCCTTACCTTTTGAAGAACTTCTGCTGAGGGCTTCCCAAGTGTCCAACGAAGACATCCAATGGTTCTTTTGTTAGAAAAAGTCATTTATTATATCCATAAATCTCAGTTTGGTTGGCGAGTTATGATCATAAAATCCACCGTTGAGTCGCCCATTGAACCGTGAAGAGAACACGTTCAAATTATAACAATACACTTTCCTACAAACAAATCAAACTCCATTTTTTAGGTATCCTTTTGTGTATATTTGTTGTAATATTTCAACCGGACGATAACGTGAACGATAGGAAAGAAAAATAAAGTGGTGCACGTTCAATCTCACGCGGGTCACACCTTGTTTACGAAAGTGGTCCCCTGACTTCTTCCTGTTCTTATCCGTTTTGGTTACTCCTAGAATTCCCAGTCTTTGACTGTTGACATCTAGTGGAAGCCATAGGTACTGCAGTCTCAGTCCTACATAACATTGTATGCAATAGGCAAAATGGAGAAGATGGTCATTTACAAAACAAAATGCATATCTGGATGGATTTGTCTCTGGTTTTTGCCTGCTATATCAGTTCTGTTATACTCACATACATTATTTTAACACTCTTAGAAACTTCAGAGTGTTTCCTATCCAATAGTACTAATTATGTGCATATCCTATTTTCTGGGCCTGAGTGGCAGGCATTTTACTTTGGGCACGCCAGACTCTCCAAAACCGTCACCTATGCAGCCGCTCCCTAAGAAGTTAATCATGAGGCATGAGGCATACACCCCCGCCCTTCTTCTTGTTTGGATTAAACTCATCGACTGCACCTCCTTTCTGACTCTCTGCAGCTTCACCACACATAAATTGTCCGCTACAGTGAAGTGGGCTACTCATGTAAATTAATGAAGAGGTGGAACACACCTCAATTCAAACTGTTGTTATAAAATAAACTAGAGGGCAGCGCGGTATAACTTTCCTGTTGCATAACAATCACATTTTGGAACAGTGAGTGCATTCTGACATCACAAGCATACAAGAACTCCCGCTGGGGCGACCGTTAGAGATTAAGAATTCACGTGTGAAAAGGTTAAAACAGTTACAGGAAAGAGCTGTGGATCGATCAACAACATTGTAGTTACTCCACAATACTAACATAAATGACAGTGTGAAAAGAATGATGCCTGTACAGAATAAAAATGTAATTTTGTCCTGTTTGCAATAAGGCACTAAATTAAAACTGCAGTGTGGCAAGGACATTCACTTTATGTCCTTTTAATACAAAGCATTATGTTTGGGGCAAATCCAACAAAACATATCACGAAGTATCACTTTTCATATTTTCCAGCATGGTGGTGGCTGCATCATGCTATGGGTATGCTTGTCATCAGCAAGGACTAAGGAGTTTTTTTTTTGGGGGGGATAAAAATAAACAGAATGGAGCTAAGCACATGCAAAATCCTAGAGGTAAACACAAGGCCAAATATACACTGGAGTTGCTTACCAAGAATACATTGAATGTTCCTGAGTGGCCTAGTTACAGTTTTGACTTAAGATGGCTTGGAAATCTATGGCAAGACTTGAAAATGGGTGTCTAGCCATGATCAAGAACCCACTTGACAGAGCTTTACACATTTTTTAAAGAATAATGTGCAAATATTTTACAATCCAGGTGTTCAAAGCTCTTAGAGACTTACCCAGAAAGACTCACAGCTGTAATCACTGCCAAAGGTGATTCTAACATGTATTGACTCGGAGGTGAGCAAGGCACTTAAACCTAATTGCTCTTGTAAGATGCTCTGGATAAGAACGTCTGCTAAATAACTCAAACGTAAATGTCTGAGTACTTATGGAAATTAGGTATTTCTGTACTTCATTTTCAATACATTTGCAAAAATTCCAAATAACGTGGTTTCACTTTGTCATTAAGGGGTATTGATGGGTGCACATTTAATCAATTTTGAAGTCCGGCTGTAACAGAACATAATGTGGAATAAGGGTATTAAATACTTTCTGAAGGCACAGTACATACATACATTTTGAAAGTTGTTGTGCGGTAGGTGGGCCACATCAGGTCTGACAAGCAGTTATTGTCCTTTTATTTATCTATCTAACGTAGCCTTTAACATCTATGAAGACAATGTAATACCCATTAGAGAAGGAAAGATACGTCTACTACACTCAGTCCATTTTTCCATGTAACCTCTTCTGTTGTTATTTATACCGGTTTCCTCTGGAATCAAGTCATCACTGACGTCCTCTGTTGGATAATGACATCCAACATGTTCTTGATGCCTTTGTTTCTCAGACACGCTTCCCAGGCTCCCCAGAGTTGTTCCCCCCATCAGGAGCAATGAGAAGACAGAGAGCCAGCCAAATCCCCTGGTACCACTCTCTTTCTCTGTCCTCTCTCTCTCTCCTCTATCTCTCGCTCCCTCTCCCCCTGTTTGCCATCCGTCTGGGCCGGGCGAACAGGGACAGATGTTATCACATACAGAGCAGGGAGCAGTAAAGCGGGGACAAGTCAGACGTTTGCCTATCGCTCACGACACGCTTTTGGTTTATTGCGAAGAGAGATGTACTGCTACGGGCGCAGAGATCATCACAGGCCAAAGACTTCTTACCTAAGGGTGCATGTTTTCCCAGCCTGCATTTCAATGCTTGGCTGGGTCTACCATCGCTGGAGTGTCTGGGAAAGGCAGTGTGGGACCGTTCCTCAATTTAATAAGCATGTCTAGACCCGACTGTGCTCAACATTTGTTTTGCTTTGCTTCTTGAATGCTCTGAGTGACGCTATCGTGTCTTCATTTTAATGGTGTTACGACTGATTTTGCCACGAGGAGGGTCTGGCTAGATTAGATTTCTTGAGTGTTTGCCGCTTGAACTGTTTTTATTGTACCAATATTCAAATGTTAATTGAGGAATTAAGGTTAAGAAAGAGAAAGCTCTGCCTGTCAAGTGGGCTTCAAGATGTGATTATATGTCTCTATTCAAAGTAATCATACGGTTCCCCCAAATTTTGGCCTTTTCAGTGTAATTACAATTTTAAGCCTTGAATAGGGAAGAAGTTCTGCTGCTTACTTTATTTAAGGCTTCATTCAGTTTCCAGCAATAATTTTGAACAGTAATTGAAAATGAACAAACTGTTATGTTTTGTTGAACTGGAAGATTTGGTTGGAAGAGTTCTGATTAAATTGTTTTAGCGTGTCAATACGCTCGTGTCACAAATGTCAAAAGTAAACTGCTCCTATTGTCTTTTTCTAGCTGCGTTGCACTGTCTTGTAAATAACGTCTCCAAAAATAACGTGATGTCTCCAGTTGTTTACATTTAGCAATTCTTATTCCATGTGTATTTACTTTCCATGCGTACTGCAGCTGATCTGTGGTGATGATAGCACTACGACTACCTCAGACACATCTGCAGATTCTCTCTTCCTCTTCTTTTCCTCCTCTTTCTCCTCCACATGCTTGGCGGATGTGCACCCCAAGGGCAGGCCTTTCCGAAGGAGGTACAGCATATGGCCCAAAAAAAGCCTCAACCCATGTTTGTTTTCTCTTTTGTCGTTATTGCGACAACCTGGGTGATTGGCAGGCTGGGTGATTGAGGAACAGGAAATGGAGGAAAGGCATGTCCTGCATTTCTACTGGAGACAGAAAGATGGAGGGAGAGAGAGCTGGAGGGAATCAGAGCTATAGACAGAGACAGAGACACAGATGGAGAGGGAGAGAAAGACGCTGAGATAGATGTAGAGGTGCTGCTGACTGACTTACTCTGATATAACAGGGGGAACTATTGCTTTGAGGGGAGCCTTGAGGCATTGTATCGATCTGTTACAAAAATGTCCTTCCTCTTGGTGTCTCGTCTGCATAAATATCACTACCCCATCCTTGTAGGAGTACAGTAGGGCTACATTTAAAGTGGGTCATATGTTGGAAACAGAAGCGGAAGAAATGAACAGATCAATCAGAGACGTCTTGTCTATGTCCCAAATGGTACCCTATTTTCTTTATCGTGCACTGCTTTTGACCAGAGCTCTATGGAGCCTTGTCAAATGTAGTACACTAAATAGGGAATAGGGTGCCAGTTGGGACGCAAACCTCGTCTTCTCCCGGATGGATTGGCGTCGCTTTGTAGATCCTCAATAACATGGCTGTTGATGAGGCCTTGATATGTATGGTTGCTTTTCCTGTGACATAGTTTACAGAGATGTACACACGCTAGTGGTGTACGGAGCCTGTGGTTCAGTGGTAACACTTCTGAGTCTTAGTATGTTGCGACCCGGATACCAGGGTTCGAGCTCCTTGTCCAGCCTTCCCACTGTTTCTCACTCTCATCTCTTTCCCCCTCTGTTTCTGTTAGCGTCTTAGTAAAGGATAAGACTTAAAAAATAATTTGTTGGGATGCAACACTGTCCTAAAAAATTCTCCAACGGCCGTTTATGCTAATACAGGAGTTCCTGTAATGCAGCTAGTGAGAAATGTTGACATATGTAGCGATGTTGTTTTAAATTCATATGTTAACAATGTTGAACATTCTTTTACTGTCTATTTAACAATGCTGGACTATTTTAACCTGATTTCTCAAAGAACCCTCTCCCTCTCCAAGACGATGGGGTCAAAAAAGTGGATCTTCACACCTAGGTGCAATGGGACATTTCGCCCACCTTCAGAAAAACAGGGAGATATCGATTTGAAAACAAGTCATGGTATGAAAGAAAATTGTCTTGTTTTCAGCTTGAGCAATGGAACTACAACTGAATCGATGAATGAATGAATTATATAAAGAATGATAGTAGAAAGCTTTGGGCACCTTAAATGAAACTCGGCTCCTTCATTCATTGAATCAGATGGCTCATTCATCACAAAGCCCACTGATATTGCAAAACTACTTTAATTACTTTTTCATTGGCAAGATAAGCAAACTTAGGGATGACATGCCAGCAACAAACGCTGACACTACACGTATATCGGACCAAATTATGAAAGACAAGAAGTGTACTTTTGAATTCCGTAAAGTCAATGTGGAAAAGGTGAAAACATTATTGTTGTCTATCAACAATGACAAGCCACTGAGGTCTGATAATCTAGATGGAAAATTACTGAGTATAAAAGCAGACGATATTGGCACTCCTATTTGCCACATCTTCAATTGAAGCCTACTAGAGAGCATGTGCCCTCAGGCCTGGAGGGAAACTAAAGTCATTCTGCTACCCAAGAATTGTAAAGCCCCCTTTACTGGCTCAAACAGCTGACCAATCATCCTGTTACCAACCCTTAGTAAACTTCTGGAAAACATTGTGCTTGACCAGATACAATGCTATTTCATAGTAAGCAGAATGTCAGCATGCTTACAGGAAAGGACACTCAACAAGCACAGCACTTACACAGATGACTGATTGGCTGAGAGAAATTGATGATAAAATGATTGTGGGGGGCTGTCTTGTTAGGCTTCAGTGCAGCATTTGACATTATTGATCATAGTCTGCTGCTGGAAAAACATGTGTTATGGCTTTACACCCCCTGCTATAATGTGGATAAAGAGTTACTTGTCTAACAGAACACAGAGGGTGTTCTTTAATGGAAGCCTATCAAATATGAACCAGCTAGAATCAGGAATTCCCCAGGGTAGCTGTTTAGGCCCCTTGCTTTTTTAAATTTTGACTAACGACATGCCACTGACTTTGAGTAAAGCCAGAGTTTCTATGTATGCAGATGACTCAACACTATACACGTCAGCTACTACAGTGACTGAAATGACTGCAAGACTCAACAAAGAGCTGCAGTTAGTTTCATAGTGGGTGGCAAGGAATAAGTTAGCCATAAATATTTAAAAGCATTGTATCTGGAACAAAACACTCACTAAACCCTAAACCTCAACTAAATCTTGATTTAAATAATGTGGAAATTGAGCAAGTTGAGATGACTAAACTGCTTGGTGTAACACTAGATTGTAAACTGTCATGGTCAAAACATATTGATGCATTAGTAGCTAAGACGGGGAGAAGTCTGTCTATAATAAAGCGATGCTCTGCCTTCTTAACAACACTATCAACAAGGCAGGTCCTACAGACCCTAGTTTTGTCGCACCTTGACTACTGTTCAGTCATGTGGTTAGGTGCCACAAAAAAGGACTTAGGAAAATTGCAATTGGCTCAGAACAGGGCAGCACGGCTGGCCCTTGGATGTACACAGAGAGCTAATATTAATAATATGCATGTCAATCTCTCCTGGCTGAAAGTGGAGGAGAGATTGACTTCATCACTACTTTTATTTATGAGAGGTATTGACATGTTGAATGCACCGAGCTGTCTGTCTAAACTACCGGCACACAGCTTGGACACCCATGCATACCCCACAAGACATGCCACAAGAGGTCTCTTCACAGTCCCCAAGTCCAGAACAGACTATAGGAGGTACACAGTACTACATAGAGCCATGACTACATGGAACTCTATTCCACATCAAGTAACTGATGCAAGCAGTAAAATTAGATTTGAAAAACAGATAAAAAAACACCTTATGGAACAGTGGGGACTGTGAAGCAACACAAACATTGGCACAGACACATGCATACACACACACACAATAACTTCTTATGGCTAGGTGTCCAACTAGCGGGACAACTTCTGGTGAAACTGGAGGGCGCGAAATTCAATTTGTGTAATCCATCGATTTGTGTAATCCACTCATTCAACATGCAGAGAAAGGAATCTGAAAGTCTACCCCTAAACTTTGTTTCAACAAGGCAACATACATTTCTATCTACTCCTCGGATACCATAAAATGTAATCAAACCATAATATTTCTTACGAAAATATGTATGTTCAATAGGAAACCGACTTTAGCAGGTGCGTCTTGTCTTCATGGCGTGCGCAAACACGAATTTCCAAGACTGTGTTCCTGTTCTAAAACTGATATTTCTTATTCATTGTGAGAGTTACAAAGCCTGAAACCTTAAACATAGACTGCTTACACCCTGTGGAAGCCATAGGAATTGCATCCTGGGAGCTAGAATTGAGTATGCCCTTACACTTGCCATTGTAAGAGCATGGTCTCTCCTACCATATCTATTGTGTTATATTCTCCTACATTATTTTAACATTTCTAAAACTTCAAAGTGTATTCTTTCCAATGGTACCAATTATATGCATATCCTGGCTTCAGGGCCTGAGCAACAGGCAGTTTACTTTGGGCATGTCATTCAGGCTGAAAAAGGGGCCCTGCCCTAAACATACATATACATGGATTTAGTACTGTAGATATGTGGTCGTGGTGGAGTAGGGGCCTGAGGGCACGCAGTGTGTTGTGAAATCTGTAAATGTATTGTAATGTTTTATAAACTGCCTTAATATTGCTGGACCCCAGGAAGAGTAGCTGCACCAGCTACTCTAAATAAATACAAATCCAAATACATCAACTATACTTGAACAGCCCTAATTCAAAATCCCATGCTTTGTTTGACATTGAGTTTTACCACACCTACAGAACTCCTCTCACTTTAAACTTCATGTGAAACTCGGGGAGATGAACAACAAGCGGGTAATGCAGCATTTCCTTTGGGGCTTGCTACTCTGTACTTTTTCTGTGGGAGGAAAACAGTGAGTGGATAGAATGTGAAGCTACCACAATAGCAGTAACAAATCAATAGGCCATTGACTGGACTCAGTTGTAACAAGATTTTAAACTTTTTTTGTGCCAAAATTTCCAATCTCTGTTATTTTTTATTCCTGAGTTGACCTTCACCTTGTGTGCCTTTCCTTCTTGCTTCTTCCTGTGCGTTAAAGCTACATTCGGAGAATTGGAAAAATAAGCAAACAGCAGCATGCCACTTCTTCTGGTAGACAGTTGGAGGATGAGGATTAGAAAATGTAACCCCTCCCAAACTCATTTAGACAGCACTCATGACACATTTATGTTATATATTTCAAGAATCAATGGGTAAATACCAAGAATGTAAATTACCATTGAACAGACTCCCAGATCGCAGACTGTTGAATTGAATCTTGCTATGGCGTGACCCATATGTTCTCAACTGTAGAAAAAAAAAGTTTTACTATTTCTAACTTCCCCGTCTGTTCTCATACTTTCGTATTGGATTGAACCTTGACAGTGCGATTGGGAAACATAGGTGGTCATTTGACGAAAGGCATGACTACCACATAAAAAAAAACATGGCCTTCACAGATGTGTTCCCACATGTACGGTCATATAATTAGGGTGTTTGGAGGTCGATTGGGCCTCATTCAGGTAAAGCTGAATGCGAAATTGTGAGCCACATCCAACATATTTCTCTTTCCGACACACACACACACAGTTTTTTCCCACACACATACATATTTCACCCTTACTAGGTTTATCTCAAGTTGTCCCTCACGTTTACGAGCTGCTATCCTAGACTCTCGATCAATTAGTGTGTGTGTGCTTGTGTGTCTGTGTCTCTGTGTATGTGTGTGTGTCTGTGTTGACAGCATTCTGCTCCCACAGTCCTTGTACTTTTATCCTAAAGCTGCAGCCTTGGTCAGATCAGCTTAGGCAGATGAGAAAGAGAAGGGAACCAGTGAAAGAGAAAAGTGCATGTGCTTTGAATTTCTCACTCAATGTTCTCACACACACACACACACACACGTCACACACAATTTTATAACACATCATTATAAAACCCATTACAAATCTTGTAAAGCTTATGATTGTATATAATGCAAGGCTTTTATATCTGCTGGGATTATATATTACTATGGTTGAAGGGTATCCCAAAATTTGAGTTTGCTATTCACAAGAAGCATTGCCTGATGTGAACCATGCCTCAAACAAAAGAGATCTCAGAAGACCTAGGATTAAGAATGGTTGACATAAAGCTGGAAAGGGTTACAAAAGTATCTCTAAAAGCCTTGATGTTCATCAGTCCACGGTAAGACAAATTGTCTATAAGTGGAGAAAGTTCAGCACTGTTGCTACTTTCCCTAGGAGTGGCTGTCCTGCAAATATCACTGCAATAGCACTGCGTAGAATGGTCTATGAGATTAACTTCTTAGGGCCAGGGGGGCAGTATTTTGAAGTTCGGATGAAAAACGTGCCGAACGAAAGTAAACTGCCTGTTACTCAGGCCCAGAAGCTAGGATATGCATAATTAGCTTTGGATAGAAAACACTCTGAAGTTTCTAAAACTGTTAAAATAATGTCTGTGAGTATAACAGAACTGATATGGCAGGCAAAAACCAGAGCAAAATCCATTCGGGATGTCTGAAACAGTCATGTCACACTGTTTTCAATTGGCATGCTATTCAAAGCAGGGTATTTTAGCTCCCAGATTGCAGTTCCTATGGCTTCCACTAGATGTCAACAGTCTTTAGAAAAAGGTTTGAACGTTCAATCATGAAAATCAAGGGAGTAAGACCACTTGTTCCTGAGTTCACGTCAAGTGTCCTGTTTTGGATTTTGCGCGTAACAGGGAATGCACGCTCAGTTATTTTTCTCTTCTATTCAGCAGGTTATATTCCGTCTGAAATATTGTAATGTATATTCATTTTAGGGTATCTGAGTATTGATTACAAATGCTGTTTGACTTTTTTCGACAAACTTTACGGGTACTTTTGGGATATCGTTTGTCTGCATGGATGAAAGCCTTTGGGCAGGTGGATTACTGAAGAAAACGTGCTAACCAAACGGAGCAATATGGATATAACAAAAGGACCTTCTATTGTGTAACCTGGACGCTTTGATATGCCATCAGAGGAAGATCATCAAAGGTAAGCAATTTATTTTATGCTATTTTTGAGTTTTGTGACACCTCTGCTGGTTGTTATTATGCTAATTGAGTTTTTGAGTGGGGGTGCTGTCCTCAGACAATCAAATGTTCTGCTTTCGCCGTAAAGCCTTTTTGAAATCTGACAATGCTGTTAGATTAACAAGAGTCTAAGCTTTTGAAGGGTGTGCAGCATTTGTATTTTCATGAATGTTTGAAATTAGTATTTTTGTAATTTGAATTTGGCGCTCTGCATTTCATCAGATGTTGTCAAAATCGATCCCATTCACGGGATTGGATCCGTAACAGGTTAAAAAGAATCCTAGAGTGTCAGCATGGCTTCAACAGAAGAAAATATGCCTTCTGGAGTGGCCCAGTCAGTCCTGACCTCAACCCGATTGAGATGCTGTGGCATGACCTCAAGCGAGCAGTTCACACCAGACATCCCAAGAATATTGCTGTTCTGAAACAGTTGTGTAAAGAGGAATGGTCCAGAATTCCTCCTGACCGTTGTGCAGGTCTGATCCGCAAATACAGAAAACATTTGGTTGAGGTTATTGCTGCCAAAGGAGGGTCAACCAGTTATTAAGTCCAAGGGTTCACATACTTTTTCCACCCTGCACTGTGAATGTTTACACGGTGTGTTCAATAAAGACATGAAAACGTATAATTGTTTGTGTGTTATTAGTTCAAGCAGACTGTTTGTCTATTGTTGTGACCTAGATGAAGATCAGATCCAATTTTATGACCAATTTATGCAGAAATCCAGGTATTCCAAAGGGTTCACATACTTTTTCCTGCCACTGTACACACACACACTCAAATTCTATGAGTACAAAACACACACGTTTAATCCTCCCACACAGACCCCCCCACATAGACTGTCACACAAACACACACATAACCTCACCCCCCCACACCCCCGAGTGAACACATGAAATCTGAGCCTGGGTGTTGCGTTCCCCTCACTAAGCCGGCTGCCAATCACAAGGCTATATCATTAAATCGGCCTCTCTTCCAAACTGAGTGTGCTGAATGGCATTTAAAAATAGTATCCTTGCCGAAAATAATGAATGCACATACACAGGGGGACCTGTGGGAGTGCCTGCTTAATTACTGGGTGGGCCAAGTCAGCGCACTGCAGGGGTATGGGATTGGTTGCCTACATTCCCTACTTCCCACCACCATCCCTAGCTAGCTCTACCTTCTACTCCCTCCCCCTGATTTTTCTCTATCGTTCCATCATTTCTCCTCTCTCTTTATCTCCACTTTCTCTGTGTCCCTCTCTTTCCTCTCTCTCTCTCTCCCTCGCGCCTCTCTCCCACGATGCACGCCGCCACCTCTCCAAGGTGTGACATCCCTGCAGGTGGCAACTGTAAATACCGGGTAAGAATGTGGTGACTAGCGGTGCCCTACCGCCCAACATACATTTTTGAGGGAAGCGAATGAGCGGGTGTGTGCCATTTTTTTGCAAATGTATCAAATAAAATATCACATTTACATAAGTATTCAGACGCTTTACTCAGTTCTTTGTTGAAGCACCTTTGGCAGCGATTACAGCCTAGAGACTTCTTGGGTATGACGCTACAACCTTGGCACACCTGTATTTAGGGAGTTTCTCCCATTCTTCTCTGCAGATCCTCTCAAGCTCTGTCAGGTTGGATGGGGAGCGTCACTGCACAGCTATTTTCAGGTCTGTCCAGAGATGTTCGATTGGGTTCAAGTGTGGGATCTGGCTGGGCCGCTCAACGACGTTCAGAGGCTTGTCCGGAAGCCACTCCTGCGTTGTCTTGAATTATATTGGTAGTGTCACCATAGTACCAATACAAAAAATAATACATACCTATGTTCCTAATACAGGTGCATGTCTAATGGTACTTAATTAATACAAACATACCTTCCTAATACAGGTGCATGTCTAATAGTACTTATTTAATACAAACATACCTTCCTAATACAGGTGCATGTCTAATAGTACTTAATTAATACAAACATATCTTCCTAATACAGGTACATGTCTAATAGTACTTAATTATTGCAAACATACCTTCCTAATACAGGTGCATGTCTAATAGTACTTAATTAATACAAACATACCTTTCTAATACAGGTGCATGTCTAATAGTACTTAATTAATGCAAATATACCTTCCTAATGCAGGTGCATGTCTAATAGTACTTAATTAATGCAAACATACCTTCCTAATACAGGTGCATGTCTAATAGTACTTAATTAATACAAACATACCTTCCTAATACAGGTGCATGTCGAATAGTACTTATTTAATACAAACATACCTTCCTAATACAGGTGCATGTCTAATGGTACTTAATTAATACAAACATACCTTCCTAATACAGGTGCATGTCTAATAGTACTTAATTAATACAAACATACCTTCCTAATACAGGTGCATGTCTAATAGTACTTAATTAATACAAACATACCTTCCTAATACAGGTGCATGTCTACTAGTACTTAATTAATACAAACATACCTTCCTAATACAGGTGCATGTCTAATAGTACTTAATTAATACAAACATACCTTCCTAATACAGGTGCATATCTAATAGTACTTAATTAATACAAACATACTTTCCTAATACAGGTGCATGTCTAATGGTGCCTATAACTGATTAACCAATGTGCTCGTCCAATGGCCTTTAAAAGACCATGCATGACCCAGAATGGCTAGGCCTGTGTTGATCCACATGGATTCTGCTTACATTCTGCTTACACATGTCTAATGGTTAACCCTATATTGATTCTACTTACTACTCCGAGATGCATAACACATGTACTGGAAAATCCCCACAAGTGGCCCAGCCAGAGCCTGGACTTGAACCCGATCTAACATCTCTGGAGAGACCTGAAAATAGCTGTTCAGCAATGCTCCCCATCCAACCAGACAGAGCTTGAGAGGATATGCAGAGAAGAATGGGAGAAATTCCCCAAATACAGTTGTGCCAAGCTTGTAGCGTCATACCCAAGAAAACTCCTGGCTGTAGGAAGAAAATCTATTTAAATTGTTTTAAAATAAGGCTGTAACGTAACAAAATGTGGAAAAAGTCAAGGGGTCTGAATACTTTTTGAATGCACTGTAAATAAACCTATTTCTCGTTTGCGTGTAAACAGAATCACCGCTACTTCCCATGCTGCCAATCACTAGCAGTGCAGCCAGCTCAACAGTGCATTGGACAGCACAAGGAAAATGCTGCAAGTACAGATGCGACAAGTGAAAACAAATCATCTAAACTGGGGATAGCTAGCTAGAATAATGTCACAAGCATGATGAGCTCACCAATGGCTTTAGTTCCACTTGAAGGTCCAAAATCATGTGATGAAATCCTGCAATCTCATTGCTGCAGTCCTCCCCAATAGCAAGCGTGTAATAGTTGGTAATGAGCAGCTGATGGCAGAGCAGCAGGCAACTGAACTGTTTGTTGTTCTCATTCTTAATGGTGCCCTGAAAACAAAAACTTCACAAATGAACATAATTTAATAAAACAGCAACAAAATTACTACAAAATACAGCAGTTACAGATACACAACATTTCAACAACACAAATAAATGATTACAATCAACCAAAACACTAGTAAAAAAAACACTTGAATGTCAATATTAAAATGTCTCAATTTCAATACTGTCTTATGCCATTACAAATGCCTATGTTTAGATATATAGAGAAAAAGGGCTGTTTTCTGTGAAAATCCCTTTCTTACAGATATAACGAAACTGTGATTACTTTGAACAAAGCATATGCCAAACCTTGTCTAGCCACCTGCCTGCGTGTGCCGTAATTTTCTTCGCAATTAACCTGCCATCGTGACCCTTGGTGGCGTGGTTCTCTTTGTGAAAGTGCCAATCAGGGCTTGGTGGGGTCAGAGTGTATTCGCTGTCGTCGAGACACACAAAGGAACATCGTCTAGTCTGCTGTCAGAGGTTCACTTCAGCAGGTGGCCTCCTCTTGACTAACCATGCATGTAGATGGACAAACTGTTCGAATTATCTAGAACCTGTGGTCTATTGATAACGCTCCTGGATCTTGACACGTATATGACCCTGGAGACCGGGGTTCAATCCACCCTTCGCATAGTTTTTCCTGCTTGCCTGTCTCACCCTTTGATTTGATAACTGTTGAATAAAGTGTAACTTACACATCAGCCACACATACTCAAGGCTTGAATTGTCTTTCAGGGGTTTTTGTATCAGCTTGGATTTATATACCCAAATGGACCCTTCAATGATAAAGGGCCATGACTGGTGTGTCTAAAGGAAGTTTTGATCCTGGATGAACAATTTAGGAGCTCTCAGGAAGATGCAAACAAGACACGGAATGGAAAATGACAGTGTTTTTTGGAGAGACACTGAGAACTAAACTTGACATGAAGCATTGCCTGGAAAACATCAGCACAGGTTCATTTTCAAATGCTCTCGTTCCAGACTAGCCTCTCATTTTTTTCGATAAAAGCACTAAACTACCCCTTGGCACTCATGCATTTCTACCTGAAGCGATGAGCGAAAACAATGCCGTCTTAGATTGATTATTTTGGAAATAGCGGGAAGAAAATTGCATGGCAGAGGTCTGTCTGATGACCCTCACTTTAGAAGACAGAGAGAAAGAATTGAATAAAATGATGAGTCCCTTTACAATGGTCCAAAAGCTTTTAGAATAACTGAATAGGTGTTGACTAAGGCTTTGAAAAGTGTCACTTCTCATACTTATGAAAGTAGCAGCAATCGGAATCCCAGAAGTGACTCAGTATGTTTCCCCTAAAAGGCTAACTAAAACAAAAGTGAGTGGAAAGGGAAAAACGTCAGAGGCTGCTTGCTGACGTCCAAACGCATTCACTTCAAATATGTAAATCGTTATACTGATAGTGGCAGATCTTCCCCATTGGAGGCTAGGGTTTTCCGCGGACACTACCATTAGTGCAGAAATACAAAACATAATGTGAAAGTATACTTTGAAAGGTAGCATTTGTAATCAAATAATGTTTTAAATGGACTTTGAAATAACCAGATCTGACTCAGTGACCATTAATCAAAGCTGTTTAGCATAATGTCCCTATAAATAACAATCCCCAAACATGTGTCTTAAGGCCCCCATTACAATCAATTGCAGAAAACGGAAAACACACTGTGGTTTCACTCAGTAGCTGTTCCACTCACAGATGTGGTCATTGAATATTGAAGCGGTACTACACCTTTTCTTAAGCACAGTGGGGACATTCTAAGGGAAAGTTGTGTGTTTTTCTGCAATTGATTTAAATGTGGCCTTAGACTGCAATCAAATCCCAGTGATGGGTAACCAAATGGTCATGGTACATTTTGGTATCACATGTAATTTTTTGGTGAAAAACGATTAAAAACATTAGAGTAGTTAACGCTCTGTTTTTTTATTATTCTATTTCCGAAACAAAATATGCACACACAAAAAAATCCCAAAATGCCTTTTGTGTGTTAATTAGTCAGAGACATTTAGCATTTAAAGAACTTTGCTTCTAATGCACTTGCTCTCCGAGGTCAAACGTATTGTAGCTTGGAGAATGAGATGTTATAAAAGCTAATAACACAATTAGCAGATGTCATTTGGGGAAGGCTGACATCCACCTCTGCACCCATCCAAACCAATCCTGATAACGACCTGTTCCTACCAGAAATGTGGTTCACATTTCACTTGATGTAAATAAACGTTCTGTTCTGACCATGAGCAAGGCCACAAACCCTGTCAAATGCTGTACCAATGATAAGATCCCGGCATGCGGCATCCGTTATCAATGCAACATGAACCTAAGATGAGTTTTTAAATACAAAAAGTCAAGATTTTTGCGTTTTGATTTGATGTCTACCTCTGATACACCACCAACTACTAATGAGTACTTACAGATTTCCGCAATAGCTGCTCCCAATACATTAGTCACAATGTTAACACAGAGTGAGCTAGCTAACCAATGAACATTCTCGTAATATGACAAGGTAAAGACACCAATGTCCAAGCCAAGACAGTTGTAGTGACTACATCCACACACCCCCTCCGCCACAGCTTCCTGTGTTCGAGAGTGTAGTGTTGACAAATAAGGACCATGCCAGGTCAATCACCTTGCCAGGAAATCTGTAGTACATCATCACTCACAAATCCCCCACCTCCCCACTGGTCCGATGCAGGGAGTAGCCTCCCTCCACTGTGCTAGTGTTTGGAACAGCAGGCCATTAGGACTGAGGAAATCTCGCCACTTTCTGGAGAGGGCTCCTCTGAAACACTATTCAACATTAAAAATTTGTTTTGCAGGCACCAATCCACCGAATACACAACGCCATTAAGAATGAAGCAGGCAAGCCGGAATTACCTTGGAAATATCTGCCCGCCATCCAAGTGATAGGGATGGAAGAAACGTGAGGACGGCAGACAGAGAAGAGATGTACGGGGAGAAAGGATTGAGAATGAGAGAGAAAGAGAGAAGAAAGGCTGTTAGAATGAGGAGATAGGAAGCTAGAGAAGATGGGTAGATGTGTTTGGGGGATAAAAAAAGAGAGGTAAAACAGGTCAGATGTTTTTTTTTCTGTAGTTTGCAGCAGGATTTGCTATAAAAGTAGAGCAGTTTCAGCATGCATAGGACACCTCATTAAAACAAATCAATGTGTTCAAGATGGACTTCTAAGTTTTGCCCCTTCCTATCTTCTCCCATCACTCATCCTTCTATAGCAGGGGTGCTCAAATCCAAGTATCAAGGTCAGCAGCACTGCTGGTTCTCTTCTCACCCTAGTTACCACACAACAGTGGTAGGCCTGATCACCGACAACGGTGAGACAGCCTATCGGGAGGAGGTCAGAGACCTGGCCGTGTGGTGCCAGCACAACAACCTCTCTCTCAACGTGATTAAGAGAAAGGAGATGATTGTGGACTACTGGAAAAAGAGGACCGAGCACACCCCCATTCTCATCGACGGGGGTGTAGTGGAGCAGGTTGAGAGCTTCAAGTTCCTTGGTGCCCACATCACTAAGAAACTAACATGGTCCAAGCACACCAAGACAGTTGTGAAGAGGGCACGACAAAACCTATTCCCCCTCAGGAGACTGAAAATATTTGGCATTGGTCCTCAGATCCTCAAAAGGTTCTACAGCTACACCATCGAGAGCATCCTGACTGGTTGCATCACTGCCTGGTATGGCAACTGCTCGGCTTCCGACCGCAAGGCACTACAGAAGGTAGTGCGAACGGCCCAGTACAAGCTTCCTGCCATCCAGGACCTCTATACCAGCCAGTGTCAGAGGAAGAGGCTTCTAAACAGCTTCTACCCCTAAGCCATAAGACTCTTGAACATCTAATCAAATGGCTACCCAGACTATTTGCAGTGCCCCCACCCCCTATTTACACCACTGCTACTCTCTGTTGTCATCTATGCATAGTCACTTTAATAACTCTACCTACATGTACATACTACCTCAACTAACAGGTGTACCCGCACATTGACTCTGTATCGGTGCCCCCTTGTATATAATCTCGCTGTTGTTATTTTACTGCTGCTCTTTAATTACTTGTTACTTTTATCTCTTATCCATATTTTTTTTTAAACAGCATTGTTGGTTATAGGGGCTTGTAAGTAAGCATTTCAGACCTGTTGAATTCAGCGCATGTGACTAATAAAATTTGATTCGATTATTTGTTTTGGTTACTGGCCAGTGAGTCCACTAACCTGGCGTCCTGGGTCTGAATATGTTTCTGATTAGAGGGGAAGGATGCAAATCAGTAGTGCTGTGGACATTGCTTATGGCCTGGAAAGAGGGTTATCTATTGTCCCCCCCATGTATTCTCTATGTAGAGACAGTGAATAAGAGTTATCTGCTGCTCATGCTGTTAGTTAGAAGTATAGACTGACTTCCTTGAAGTTAAATGGAAAGTTAACCCAAATTACAAAATTACACAATGGTTTTCTTACCTTGTACAAGGTATGACAGCAATCCAATCTTTGGTTTCCAAATGCTAACGTTTTAGCATTTGTGGCAAAAATCCCATTCAAGTCATAGGACTGATATTAGCGTTATTCGCGCATCCAAATCATCTGAGAAGCTCACAGACGTCACATATAGAATATCTGAACATGATGCGCATAAAATATGGTAGAGTATTTAAAACAGAAGTGCCAATAATTTTGACCCCTGTCTTTTTTAGATTGTTTTCTAACTTGTTAAACAAAATCTCTTTCTCTGAGCAATTGTATTAGTATAAAATAACATAATTTCCCAATTGTTCTGCATACAATTTAGCTCAGTATTTGTTTTGCTCCTTTTTATCAAGGGTGCCAATAATTATGGATCTGACTGTATGTTCATCACAATTGTGGAGGTTGAACGAAGTGTGGTAATTTCCCCTCCAGAAAGGATAGTGCTTGCTGTGCCTGCAGCTCCTTTAGATGAAGAATGAACGACTGCGTAATCTCGGGCGCTTGGAACTCTGAGGGATCCTCTTCTCTATGGTGACGAATAAGGCTGTCTGACTGTTTAGGCAGTATGGTTGTCCATATGGTGCCTGAGTGGAAGTTGCAGCTGAGTCGCAGCAGTGCTGGGAATTGATGGCCCGCCACCGCTCATCGCTCGGCCCAGCAGGCAGATCTGGGAACAGCTGCTAGGAGTGATTTGTTTGACAAGTCAATGGGTTTAGGGCTGACTAGAGGGCACTAGGCGCCGGCGACATTTTACCCCCACGCTCACATTGGAAACTTCCTGTGACTCCGGTCTCCCAGGGGAGGCAGGGAACTCTGCCCCTCACTGGCTGAAATAGCTGGTCAGATGGTAAGATCCATGGTTAGGATGGCAGCAGTATGGTGGTTTATGGGGACATAGCTTGGAGGATGGCAGTGAAACTGTGATTTATGAGGACCTTGGGGTTGGGAGTATGTGCCTACACCTAGGCTATAGGGGCACAGGCAGGTTCTGGAACCGCAAGGGAGAGGATGTGGGGCAGGCAGCAGACTTCAGTAAACACTAGGCTGGATTACAGGTGGGGATGCTAAACTCTTAGAAAAAAGTGTGATATCTAGAACCTGGTAGAACCCTTTTGGCTCCAGGTAAAACCATTTTAGGTTCCAAGTAGAACTCTTTTCACAGAGGGTTCTACATGGAACTGATAGGGTTTTCCCTGAAACCAAAAATATTTATACCTGGAGCCAAAAAGGGTTATCTTATGGGAACAGCCGAAGAACCCTTTTGGAGACCTTTATTCTAAGAGTGTAGTCATGTACTGCCCTAAAAAGGATAGGCTTTAATAAAGGGAATTGGTGCAGTGTTTTTAAAGGGATACTTTGTGATTTGGGAAATCCTTTTTTCCTACTTTCCCAGATTCACACGAACTCATGGATACCATTTTGATGTCTCTGCATGCAGTATGCAGGAAGTTGAAGGTATCATATTATAGCGAACTTAACCCAACACCTAATAATTTTAGTCCCGGCTGGGGCAACCCCCCGAATTCGCTACAATATTGTTAGCTTATCGCAATTGCTAGAAGTCTCCAGGAACAACTAGTCAGCTCCTCTCAAAAGCAAGGACATATACATTTTAATAACTCCAAAGCTGGGTGGTTGGTCATTTAAAGTCTTACAAAGCTATACTTAGTAATCTATGTTTTATACGTTTGTACATTTGGCTGATTATCGTAAGAAACAAGATTCTATCCAATTTCTGATTCTGTGTCCCGCTGTCGCATAGAGACATCGCAATGTTGTATATTTCTCAATGGCACTGCCTGTGCACATCTCTGCACATCTCTCTATAGAGGATGCTTGAGTTCTCGATTATAATTGCAGATGGTGAAGCAATTATAACAGATTGCGTGAAAATGCAGGTAGTGAAGTAGCAACAGAACAGCCACAGTGCTGTATAACGTTTGTATAAAGCCTGCTACATGTATAGACAAACACTTCAAAGTAACAGATAGAACAGTGATATTATTAACTTTGTTCTGTGAGATATGATATACTGTACATATCCTACTGTAATGTTTATTTTATACCACTGCACTCTCTATAGTAACTAAGAAACATGCTTTGCGAGGACATCGCTCACAGAAATTTCCTCATTTCACCACAACACATAAATCATGACTATGGAGGACACAATTCAGTAACAACCGCGGATGATTCATTTATTTAACTTTGGTGCATTTCTACATATACTGTTACATTTGCAAAGCATAGGGACCTCGTTAGCACTTTTGGGCCAATGGTGCTGTATTTCCCTATATTCGTCCCCCTTGAACGGACGCTTTAAATTCATAGTATTTCCTATTACAACTGACACTTGCTTTTAACAATGGCGTTAACAATGATCCATGTCAAAGAGGCAAACGAATGAACAGAGCCTAACAAACAATTACTGCTCCGCTCAACTGAAAGAGACAGGGAATGTACAATTATCATCCATCTGATGACTTGGCGGTGAATTCGCCTCTTTTGCGTTGCACTTAAACTTAGGGAGCAGTGGGGCGCTTCTTGGCAATATCACAGCGTTGTCAGATTTCAAAAAGGCTTTACGGCGAAAGCACAACATTTGATTGTTTGAGGGTAGCACCTCCAATATTTCTGCATTAGCATAAATTCATAAACCATCGAGGTTCACACAAAACCCATTTCACAGCGAAAACAAATCCCTTACCTTTTGAAGAACTTCTGCTGAGGGCTTCCCAAGTGTCCAACGAAGACATCCAATGGTTCTTTTGTTAGAAAAAGTCATTTATTATATCCATAAATCTCAGTTTGGTTGGCGCGTTATGTTCAGAAAATCCAACGTCGAATCGCCCATTGAAACGTGAAGAGAACGCGTTCAAATATACCTATACACTTTTCCTAAACAAATCAAATACCAGTTAAAATGCATCCTTAGCTATCCTTTATGAATATTAGCGATAATATTTCACTCGGAAGGTCACCTATACCTTATATAAGTAAAATAAAGTGGGGCGCGCCAGCCAGACTCGCGCCCGAGAAAACTTGTTGACATTTCAGGTCCCTATGCCATTTCCTGTGCTGATTCTTTCTGCTTACTCCAATCTTCCTGAGTGCTGACATCTAGTGGAAGCCATAGGTACTGCAGTCTCAGTCCTGGTAACATAGGATTCAATAGGGAGTGTGTCTAACAGAGCCAAAGGTCACCAGAAACTGATTTCCGGATGGTTTTTTTCTCTGGTTTTTGCCTGCTAAATGAGTTCTGTTATACTCAAAGACATTAGGTTAACACTTTTAGAAACTTCAGAGTGTTTCCTATCCAATAGTACTAATTATGTGCATATCCTATTTTCTGAGCCTGAGTGGCAGGCATTTTGCTTTGGGCACGCCAGACTCTCCAAAACCGTCACCTCACCTGCCGCTCCCTTGATTTAGGAAAAGTTTATAGGCATATTTGAACGCATTCTCTTCACGTTTCAATGGGCGATTCGACGTTGGATTTTATGATCATAACGCGCCAACCAAACTGAGATTTATGGATATAATAAATGACCTTTTCTAACAAAAGAACCATTGGATGTCTTCGTTGGACACTTGGGAAGCCCTCAGCAGAAGTTCATCAAAAGGTAAGGGATTTGTTTTCGCTGTGAAATGGGTTTTGTGTGAACCGCGCTGGTTTATGAATTTATGCAGAGCTTTTGATGACTATGCAACACTTGTATATTGATGAATGTTTAATAATTCAACTTTTGGATTTTGAATTTGGCACCTTACATTTCACCGGGTAGTTAAAACCTACCCTAACAAAAAAAACGTGCATAGATGGCAGGATTCACGCAAAACTGAAAGCACGAACCACCGCATTTAGAATACAAACAGAGTAGTCGTTCCCTCTGCAAGGCAATCAAACCGGCAAAATGTCAATATTGAGACAAAGTGGTGTCGCAATTCAACAGCTAAGACATGAGATGTATGTGTCAGGGTTTACAGACAATAACGGAATACAAAAGGAAAACAAGTCACGTCGAGGACACCGATGTCTTGCTGCCAGACAAGGTAAACACGTTCTTTGCCCGCTTTGAGGATAACACAGTGCCACCGATGCGGTCAGCTACCAACGACTGTGGGCTCTCCTTCTCCGTGGCCGATGTGAGTAAGACATTTAAACATGTTAAACCCTCGCAAGTCTGCCGGCCCAGACGGCATCCCTAGCCGCATCCTCAGAGCATGTGCAGACCAGTTGGCTAGTGTGTTTACGGACATATTCAATCTCCCCCTATCCCAGTCTGCATTCCCCACATACTCCAAGATGGCCACCATTGTTCCTTTTCCTAAAAATACAACGGTAACTGAACTAAATGACGATCGCCCCGTGGCACTCACTTCTGTCATCATGAAGTGCTTTGAGAGACTAGTCAAGGATCATATCACCTCCACCTTACATGTCACCCTAGACCCACTTCAATTTGCTTACCGCCCCAATAGGTCCACAGACGAAGCAATCGCCATCACACTGCACACAACCCTATCCCACCTAGACAAGAGGAATAACTATGTAAGAATGCTGTTCATTGACTAAAGCTCAGCATTCAACACCATGGTACCCTCCAAACTCATCATTAAGCACGAGGCCCTGGGTCTCAACCCCGCCCTGTGCAATTTGGTCCTGGACTTCATGACGGGCCGCCCCCAGGTGGTGAAGGTAGGAAACAACATCTCCACTTTGCTGATCCTCAACACTGGGGCCCCTCAACGGTGCGTGCTCAGCCCCCTCCTGAACTCCCTGTTCAACCATGACTGCGTGGCCATGCATGCCTTCAATTCAATCATCAAGTTTTCAGACGACACAACAGTAGTAGGCTTGATTACCAACAACGACGAGACAGCCTACAGAGAGGAGGTGAGGGCTCCCGGAGTGTGGTGTCAGGAAAATAACCTCTCACTTAACGTCAACAAAACAAAGGATATGATCGTGGACTTCAGGAAACAGCAGAGGGATCACCCCCTATCCACATCGACAGGACAGCAGTGGAGAAGTTGGAAAGTTTTCAGTTCTTTGGCGTACATTTCACTGACAAACTGAAATGGTCCACCCACACAGACAGCGTGGTGAAGAAATGTGGCTTGTCACCTAAAACTCTCAAACTTTTACAGATGCACAATTGAGAGCATCCTGTCGGGCTGTATCACCACCTGGTATGGCAACTGCTCCGCCCACAACACTTGTTAGATATTGCTGCACTGTCGGAACTAGAAGCACAAGCATTTCGCTACACTCGCAATAACATCTACTAATCATGTGTATGTGACCAATACAATTTCATTTGTTTTGAAGTTATAAGCACAGAATAACCTAGAATATCATTGTATGCTGTAGTGTTTCCCTTTACTGGAACTAAATGGCCTACCCCGAACCATGAAAAACAGCTTCAGATCATTATTCAACATCCACCAAACTTTGCAGTTGGCACTGTGCTTTCAGGTAGGTAGCGTTTGCCTGGCATCCGCCAAACCCAGATTCCTCACTCCACAGAATGCGTTTTCACTGCTCCAGAGTCCAAATACGGCGAGCTTTTCACCACTCCAGACAAGTCTTGGCATTGCACATTGGTGATCTTAGTCTTATGGCGGCTGCTCGGCCATGGAAACCCATTTCATGAATCTCCCCACGAAAAGGTATTGTGCTGACGTTGCTTCCAGTGGCAGTTTGGAACTTGGTAGGGAGTGTTTCAACTGATGACAGACAATTTTTACGTGCTACGCACTTCAGCACTCGGCGGTCCTGTTCTGTGAGCTTGTGTGGCCTACCACTTCACGGCTGAGCCGTTGTTGCTCCTAGATGTTTCCACTTCACAATAACAGCACTCACAGTTGACCGGGGCAGCTCTAGCAATGTTTGTCTATGGAGAATACATGGCTGTGTGCTTGATTTTATACACCTGTCAGCAATGTTCTGGGGCAGCAGTGTAGCCTAGTGGTTAGAGCGTTGGACTAGTAACCGAAAGGGTTGCAAGTTCAAATCCCTGAGCTGACAAGATACAAATCAGTGGGTTAACTCCCTGAAGGCAGTTAACCCACTGTTCCTAGGCTGTCATTGAAAATAAAAATTTGTTCTTAAATGACTTGCCTTGTAAAGTAAAAAAAAATGGGTGTGGCTGAAATAGCCAAATCCACTAATTTGAAGAGGTGTCCACATGTTTTTGTATATATAGTGTATCAGTCTGTCTAGAGTGAAAGTACCACACTGCATCTGGAGAGACAGAGAAAGAGAAGAGAGAAAAAGAAGAGTAGAACACTGAGAACGGGTTTGGAGGTAAGTTAGGAAAACACAAGAGTGTGCGTGTGTGTGTATATATGCATGTGTGTGTTAAACTGACGGCTTGTCTGTTGTGTGTATGTATGTACCATGGGTTGGTCAGATTCTGAATGTGTTCACTGAGTGTGCGTGTGCTTACTCACCTACTCACCATCCTCATCATCAGACATTCTCATCATCCGTGGCTCTTGACACCCCAGCATACCTCCTTTATGATAACATTACCAAAGCAGCGCACTCTCTTTCTGTGGATGACTTTAATGTCTCGGCCCCCTCTTGCCATCATGGCAGCTGTCAGGTAAGAGGCCGTGCAGGGATCAGACTTCTGGCATTTGTGTCTCCATTTGACAGTGCATTGAGTGACGCCGGCTGACACTTGGCGGCTTCCTGCTCTGACAGGCTTTCACCTCAGCCGCTCTTGTTGGAAATCGTGTCCTGGATTCCAAGTGTTATTATCATTACCACTGCAGTGAATGTCGTTGTTATTGCCGATCGGACAGCAATGACACGTAATGCCAGAAAGGGTGGAGAAATTGTGAAATCATTGATATATGAATGGGAATGGGAATTACATAATAAATGACAAAGGACAGAGATTCATATATTATGGTACCCTCTTGTCAGAAACAAAGGTACAATTAGGTAAGAAAAGGTAGTACTGTTCTTTAATTGCTGGAGTCAGGGAACGAATAAACACTTGGAATTTGTCTGAAATAAGAAAAGGGAGGAAAATGTATAGGAAAGAGAGGGGATAAAAAGAGAAAGAAAGTGTGTGTGGGGAGGGTGATAATGGTGGGGAAAATCTTTATAGAGCGAATTGCTTTTGGTTTGAGAGGCACGGTTGCAGAGAATGTCCCCCGCGAGCCAATCAGGAATTAATTCAGACGTCAATATCACCTTAATCACTGGAGTGGTGGTGCTTATATGGCATTTTTCTCCACACCGCAACCGAAATTACAAATGAGACCGCCGTAGCCTCGTAGTCTTCCTGCTGCATCATGAATCCCCCAAGTTCACCTGAGGGCAGGGTGGGAGAGAGAGGGAAGGGGGAATGTAGGAAGGAAGGGGGTAGAGGGAAAGAGAAGGAAGGAAGGAAGGGAGAGAGTCAAAGGGAGAGAGAGGGACATTGGAGAGGAGGAAGGAGAGGAGACAAAGTAGTCTTCTAGGGGAAAACCCATTGAAAAGAAACGAAGAGCGAGAGCAAAACTAACAAAGAGACTGACAGAGAGAGAAAAGAAGAGGGATGGGAAATTGAGTACTTTTACGGGGTAAAAAAAAAAACAATAAAAAGAAAACACCCAAACACAGTGACCCATCCCTCCTTGAGCGAATGAGCTTGTCCGGTCAATAGTACTTCGCTATGGGACCAGACCATGTGGCACGCCAATGATTATTTCCCTCCCCATGTCTTATTATTTTGGTTTGGTCTCCCGATGCACAGGGAAACAGAATGAACTACCAATGTCTGTGAAAGCTTTCTTTCCAATTCGCTCTTCTTCCAATTTTGCAGTACCCGCTTCTGGCCCATCAGTCAAACACACACAAAAGAATGATGCAGGCCACCTCTCCCTTTGTGTCTCTGAAACTGTTGGGGATACTATTCTGAAAATATTGTTTACCAAGCTACCAATTACTTCACACAGGAATAAGTTAAGCAACATTAAAGCTACCATTAAGAAAAATACAGTTAATTAACAAAAATTACTTTGAAAAAATGACTTAGTGAAAAATGATCAAATCTAAATGTGAAATGTCATAGAGTACAAATTGCAAGAACAGTTCACTCTGGAGTCAGATGTTAACTAAATTTGAGAATTAAGCACACACATTTTAGGCACACACATTTTCAGATTGTAAACAGTAGCAGCATTGTATGTGATGAGTAAAAAATGAAAATAAAAGCTAAATGCAGATAGTAAAATAGTTAACCAAATAGCTACCTAGACTAACAATTTAGCAGTCTTATGGCTTGGGTGTAGAAGCTGTTCAGGGTCCTGTTGGTTCCAGATGTGATGCATTGGTATCACTTGAAGTGTTGGGAAAAGTATGAAAATCGGGTACTTTGAGTAAAGTTGTAAAAAACGTAATAGAAAAGGACTCAAGTGAAAGTGAAAGTCACCCAGTAAAATACTACTTGAGTAAAAGTAAAAAATATTTGATTTTAAATATACTTAAGTGTCAAAACTAAATGTAATTGCTAAAATATACTTAAGTAATAAAGGTAAAAGTATTAATAATTTCAAATTCCTTATATTAAGCAGGCCAAACGGCACAATAAATAAATAAAAAATAGCAGGGATGTTCTCTTGATAAGTACGTGAATTGGACCGTTTTCCTGTCCTGCTAAGCATATAACATGCATGGAGTAAAACAAACTTAATTTTCCTTAGGATTGTAGTGAAGTAAAAGTTGTCCAAAATATTAATAGTAAAGTACAGATACCGCCAAAAATGACTTAAGCAGTACTTTAAAGTATTTTTACTTGGGTACTTTACACCATTGACCGCATGTGGTGCGGTAGTAGAGAGAACAGTCTATGACTTCGGTGGTTGGAGTCTGACCATTTTTAGGTGGTATAGTGGTCCTGGATGGCAGGGAGCTTGGCCCCAGTGATATACTTAGTGATTTGGACACCGAGGAACTTGAAGCTCTCGAACCGCTCCACTACAGCCCTGACCCCCTCCATTTCCTGTAGTCCACGATCAGCTCCTTTGTCTTGCTGACGTTGAGGGAGAGGTTGTTGTCCTGGCACCTGACTGCCAGGTCTCTGACCTCCTCCCTATGGTCTGTCTCATTGCCGTCGGTGATCAGGCCTACCACCGTCGTGTCGTCAGCAGACTTGGTGATGGTATTGGAGTTATGCGTGGCCATGCAGTCGTGTTGTGAACAGGGAGTACAGGAGGGGACTAAACACTCACCCCTGAGGGGCCCCTGTGTTGAGGGTCAGCGTGGCGGATGTGTTGCTGCGTAACCTCACCACCTCGGGGCTTCCTGTCAGGAAGTCCAGGATCCCAGTTACAGAGAGTGGTGTTCAGTGTTCAGTCCCACTCTGAGCAGTAGTCAATGAACAGCATTCTCACGTAGGTGTTTATTTTGTCAGAAAGTCAGAAAGGGCAGTGTGAAGTGCAATAGAGATTGAGTCATCTGTCGATCTGTTGGGAAGGTATGCAAATTGTAGTGGGTCCAGGGTGTCTGGGATGATGGTGTTGATGTAAGCCATGACCAGCTTTTCAAAGAATTTAATGGCTACAGATTTGAGTGATACAGGACAATAGTCATTCAGACCGGTTACCTTGGCGTTCTTAGGCACAGGAACTATGGTGGGCATCTTGAAACGTGTAGGTATTATAGACCGAATCAGGGAGAGACTGGGTTTCCCTTTGTAATCCCTCTGCCACATCTGACGAGCGTCAGAGGCGGTGTTGTAGGATTCGATCTTAGTCCTGTATTTACCCTGTGCCTGTTTTACGGTTCATCGAAGAGTGTAGTGGGATTTCTTATAAGTGTCCATGTTAGTGTCCTGCTCCTTGAAAGCGTCAGCTCTAGCCTAAAGTGTTTCAAGTAAGAATTAGGCACACAAAATGTGTTTAAAGTGAGAATTAAGCAGGTCTGATTGTCTATTTATCCTATACATTATTTTTGCAAAGAAAATTGTGTGTACAGTGCATTCGGAAAGTATTGAGACCCCTTGAATTTTTCCACATTTTATTACGCTACAGCCTTATTCAGATTTCTTTTTCCTCATCAATCTACACACAATACCCCATAAGGAAAAGCAAATACAGGTTTTTAGACATGTTTTGCAAATGTATAAAAAATTACAAACTGAAATTTCACATCTACATAAGTATTACAAATTTTGGGGTATCTGTACTTTACTAATAATATTTTGGACAACTTTTACTTCACTACATTCCTAAAGAAAATAAAGTAATTTTTACTCCATAAATTTTTTATGCTTAGCAGGACAGGAAAATGGTCCAATTCACATAACATTTTCCGACAAGATAGAACTGCCAAAGGGGGCGGTGTTGCAATCTACTGCAGAGATAGCCTGCAGAGTTCTGTCTTACTATCCAGGTCTGTACCCAAAAAATTAAAGCTTCTACTTTTAAAAATCCACCTTTAAAATTACTTAGGGAGTGGTGGGGCGCTAGCTCCCGACACTACCCGGTGAAATGTAAGGCGTCAAATTCAAAATCCAAAAGTTGAATTATTAAACAATCATCAATATACAAGTGTTGCAAAGTCATCAAAAGCTATGCTTCTTGGCAATATCACAGCGTTGTCAGATTTCAAAAAGGCTTTACGGCGAAAGCACAACATTTGATTGTTTGAGGGTAGCACCTCCAATATTTTACCATTAGCATAAATTCATAAACCATCACGGTTCACACAAAACCCATTTCACAGCGAAAACAAATCCCTTACCTTTTGAAGAACTTCTGCTGAGGGCTTCCCAAGTGTCCAACGAAGACATCCAATGGTTATTTTGTTAGAAGCAGAGCTTTTGATGACTATGCAAAACTTGTATATTGATGAATGTTTAATAATTCAACTTTTGGATTTTGAATTTGACGCCTCACATTTCACCGGGTAGAGTCGGGAGTGGGGCTAGCGCCCCACTGCTCCCTAAGTAGTTTTAACTATCCTCCAGACGAGCTTCAATGCCATACAACTCTCCTTCCGTGGCCTCCAACTGCTCTTAAATGCAAGTAAAACTAAATGCATTCTCTTCAACCGATTGCTGCCAGCACCACTATTCTGGACGGTTCTGACTTAGAATATGTGGACAACTACAAATACCTAGGTGTCTGGTTTGACTGTAAACTCTCCTTCCAGACTCACATTAAGCATCTCCAATCCAAAATTTAATTTAGAATCGGCTTCCTATTTCGCAACAAAGCATCCTGCTAGGTAAAGCCCCACCATCTCAGCTCACTGGTCACCATAGCAGCACCCACTCGTAGCACGCGCTCCAGCAGGTACATCTCACTGGTCACCCCCAAAGCCAATTCTTCCTTTGGCCGCATTTCCTTCCAGTTCTCTGCTGCCAATGACTGGAACGAACTGCAAAAAATCACTGAAGCTGGTGACTCATATCTCCCTCAATAGCTTTAAGCACGAGCTGTCAGAGCAGCTCACAGATCACTGCACCTGTACATAGCCCATCTTTAAATAGCCCATCCAACTACCTCATCCCCATACTGTATTTATTTATCTTGCTCCTTTGCACCCCAGTATCTCTACTTGCACATTCATCTTCTGCACATCTACCATACCAGTGTTTAATTGCTATATTGTAATTACTTTGCCACTATGGCCTATTTATTGCCTCACCTCATTTTTTCCCGTATGTTTGTTTATTCCATGTGTAACTCTGTGTTGTTTGTGTCGAACTGCTTTGCATTATCTTGGCCAGGTCGCAGTTGTAAATGAGAACTTGTTCTCAACTAGCCTACCTGGTTAAATAAAGGTGAAAAAATAATAATCTCACCCTTTACTCAGTACTTTGTTGGAGCACCGTTACCTGCGATTACAGCCTCAAGTGTTCTTGGGTATGATGCTACAAGCTTGGCACACCTGTATTTGGGGAGTTTCTCCCATTCCTCTCTGCAGATCCTCTCAAGCTCTGTCAGGTTGGATGGGGAGCGTTGCTGCACAGCTTTTTTCAAGTCTGTCCAGAGATGTTCGATCGGGTTCAAATCCGGGCTCTGGCTGGGCCACTCAAGGAAATTCAGAGGCATGTCCCAAAGCCACTGCTGTTTTGTTTTGGCTGTGTGCTAATGGTCGTTGTCCTGTTGGAAGGTGAACCTTCGCCCCAGTCTGAAGTCGTGAGTGCTCTGGAGCAGGTTTTCATCAGGATCTCTTTGTACTTTGTTCTGTTCATCTTTGCCTCAATCCTGACTAGTCTCCCTGTCCATGTTACATGATGCTGACACCACCATGCTTCACTGTAAGGATGGTGCCAGGTTTCCTCCAGACGTGATGCTTGGCATTCAGGCCAAGGAGTTCTATCTTGGTTTCATCAGACCAGAGAATCTTGTTTCTCATGGTCTGAGAGTCTTGGATCCATACTGTGGAGTGGAGGGGCTTCCGTTTGACCACTCTACCATAAAGTCCTGATTGGTGGAGTGCTGCAGAGATGGCTGTCCATCTCCACAGCGGAACTCTAGAGGTCTGTAAGGGTGACCATCAGGTTCATTGCTTTGTTTTTGCTCTGACATGCACTGTTAACTGTTGGACCTTAAATAAACAGGTGTGTGCCTTTCCAAGTCATGTCCAATCAATTGAATTTACCACAGAGGGACTCCAATCAAGTTGTAGAAATATCTCAAGGATGATCAATGGAAACAGAAGTTAAATGTTGAGTCTCATAGCAAAGGATCTGAATACTTAGGTAAATAAGGTGCTAAAGGAAATTTATGGGAAACAATTCTAAAGGCTTGTTTTAGCTTTGACATGGGGTGTTGTGTGTAGATTGCTGAGGATTTTATTTATATTATCAATTTTACAATAAGGCTGTAACTTATTAACTTAACAAAATGTGGAAAAACTCAAGGGGTCTGAATTCTTTCTGAAGGCACTGTAGTTCCAGTAGTTAGCTACACCACTACATGGCAAACAAGTAGTTAACTACTGAAAACACCACCAAGATTTGACCCTTGAGAAATTACCACCTGGGGAAAACGGATTGACCACAACTAGGGCTGTGGTGGTCATGAAATGTTTTCATCTGGTGGTTGTCAAGCAAATAACTGCCGGTGTCACGGTAATTGCCCGTTAATTAACATAAACACACATAGCCTACAAGCCACTGATGTAGAGCTTTGGAACGTCTACATTTTAAAAAGACTAGTAAATCAATTTAATATAACCTACACCATCACAATAATTCCATTATTTATTTTAGACAGGTCTAAAGAAACATAGTATGAACAGAATAGCATACTCTGAGTTGTCCTTATGTTAGGCCCTGATCTGGCTATGCCATTTGGCTGTGGGCTACACTAGTTCATTTAGCAGACAATATTTTCTCAGAATTTTGTGGTATTATTTTATATTATTTCATAGTATGAAGAAAACAATTGAACATACAGTAGCTGAATAAAATAGAAAGGATACTTTCTCCAAACGATTTGACGGAGTGCACATGCGGCTATTCTGTGTTGACCTGTTAACAAAGAAACAGGTCCAAAAGTTAGGCTACATGTTTTTATTTAATACATTCTAAGGCTGCATGATGTGACTCTGATAATTATTTCTTTAAAGTCACATGTAATGCATTTTTTGCGCAGGCTGCACACATTTCATCAGTCTCTCACTCACAATTTTACATGATAATGCCTTGAATTTCCTGGTGGCATCCCCTTTGTGTGGCCATAATGCCCCCTAAAACAATCCATGCCTTTTGATGCGGGCAGTGGCCGTAGTGCCTTGGGCTGAATATAGTAATTAGAATTCCCTTCTCCCTGCTGCGTGCTCTGCAGAACCTCTAACTCACATGGCTCTCTCAGATATCTAAATTCTTATTAGCCAATGCCATCACTTTATAGGGTCCTTCTCACAGGCTACAAGGGAAGACAGACACATCGGGGGCGCAACTGAGCACGTCCTTATCGAATTCGAAGGTGCATATTAAAGCTGTTGGAAAAACTATCCACATTTACTTTGTCAGCCAACAAGATGAGTAGGCCTTACAAACAGCAAAGCACTAGCCTATGTCAATCTACTTTCCCCCATAGTACAAAAGTTGACCTATTCTATTGGTCAACTTGTCCTTCTGTGCATGAAATAAATATCCAAAAATAGTCCTGGATAGTTGTGGGATGCGATACATCCCAAATTAATACAAAGACTAGCATCTAAAAATGTTTTAATAGCAATGAGGCTGATGCAACAGATCAGAAGGTATAGCTTAACCTTGTTAGGCTACTTCTTCACATTATAAGTGCAGCAATGTTCACACGGCAGTAGGCTATGAGCGTGAATGTTCCAAAATCCAAAATGAATTAGTGGGAAAACACCATTCTCAAAGTGACCGCAAATGCAAATATGCATGTAATGCTTTATTATAAAGGTGACTTTTTGTGGTCAAAATGATCTTCCCCAAACTCACACGCGACCTATGTATACCAGGTAGGCTTTACACCGGTTGTAAAGCGGTTTAATGTGCTTAATTTGAAGTAGTCATTTGGCAACTTTACCAAAACATATAGGCCTATGGGCTAGGCTACATGAGTTGTGATACAAACCTTATCAAAACATATAGGCCTATGGGCTAGGCTACATGAGTTGTGATACAAACCTTATCAAAACATATAGGCCTATGGGCTAGGCTACATGAGTTGTGATACAAACCTTATCAAAAGATATAGGCCTATGGGCTAGGCTACATTAGTTTTGCGATTATTGAAAAAGTTGCAAAAAAAAAGGCATGCGATGTTTCTTGCCTTACTGCACACAAGCTGGGCATCATTCACAAGTGATAATATATCATATCATCATGGGCTAATATTGTCACCCATCAGACTATTCTCTATTTAATCTTATCTTTACATAAACTAAATAATATATATGTGTGACATTTGTTTTGATTTAGAATGGACCATTATCATGCACCTGTCTCGAAACAGGGTCAGGGGAAAAAATACATGTAATCTATGCACTTAAATAGCGAATTAAGGACGCTTTTCCAGTTGTTCATTTTCATGTCAGCCATGTAGGCCATACTCCTGTTCTAAAGAGAAGCAATGTGCGTAATATTAAGAACGTTGAGAAATAAATATAATAGGCCTAGCCTGTAGAAAGCTGATGGGATCCTCCTCTTTTTAATAGAGGCCATCAAAACTCTGTTTTCTCATGCAATTGCATAGCCTATAGAAATGTTGCGCAACATGAGCTCATGAGCTCTCATGAAGTGTTTGATTGGATTTCCGATTACATTTGCATTGATCTCAGCATGATTTGAGGGACAATAGAGTGCAGAGTACCAGGCAGTTAGCAAGTTTGGTTGGCTACTAATGACCATCAGCAGCACTCCGAGCTTGTAGAAGTCTAGTTACCGTGACTAAACGGTCACATAGAATTTGATTGCAGTCATGACTCGTGAACACCGGCGTGGCGGTAATAGGGTCACCATAACAGCCCTAACCGTGACACCCCATGAAAAATAGCATTCTGGGGAAATTGTTTGACTACACACCCTTGAAGAATAACATTCTAAGTTGTTTACCGCAGCCACTAAACCATATATTGTTTCTCCGGACACGTGACCATCTGTCACTCAGTATGATGTATCTACTGGTGCCATTCTCAACTGCAGTGCTTTCCAATTCTTTCATAACTGTTGTTCGATCAAATGGCGCCGGTAGAAGTGGGAAAGACACTTAACGCTCCTCAAGGCGCCATGCAAAGTGTGAAATATTAGGCCGGACTGAGGCACTTGTGTGAACACATGCATGCACACACACACACATATACTTGGGTGATATGCGCAGGAAAGAGCAAAAAAGATGAGGAATGAGTCAAATAATGTTAGATTGAAGGCGTTGCCCATCAAACACTTCAGTGGATCCAATGTGTACAAGGACAAAGTGGAGGTTTTATGGCAACAGAAAGGCATAAATACCAGCTAGTGTGTGTTAGGGGGAGAGAGTGGAGAGGGAGTGAGTGTGTTTGAGGGGTGCGATGGATCCCTATGTTATCTCACATCAGTGTGTCTCAGAGGCCTTGGACACATTTAGGTTGTACAACTGAGGTATAACAAATCTGACACAATGGTTTTGATTCAACTGATATTGAAGTCATACAACAGCAAGTTTTTCTGCACAAAAAATATTTACACAACCATTGTGTGGTGTCTCCAGAACGCTTGTGTGATTGTGTGTATGGGCCCAAAGTAGATCCTGGGTAAGGAATCCACTGTGTATGCTGGTTCTTACTCCAGCTGAGCTTCAATGAAACTCATTAGTTTACGTGTCAGCTTTAATATCTTATCTAACTATCTGAATTACCATCTAAAACACTGATCTTTGACATATGATCAGACATGTGAAGGCACATGCCAGCCATATGAATGGGTTTCTACCTGGAACACTTCAAATAGCTACAGTAGATTATTATTTATGTTAATAGAAGTAACTGGTTCACAGGAAACTCTTAAGTCCAAGTGGGTTCCCAGGACCAGATTTGAGAAACTGTATCCTGATTCACACTATAGGGCCAAACCAAGCCAAGCTGTACTAGGTTGGCCTAGTTAGCATCCACCACAGGTCCTGGAACTGTGCTGGAAAGGACAATGCAAAAAGAAAGCATGGTATGGTTCTGGTCGGCATGATTGTGTGAATGGATAAGGGTGTTAATTCCTGTTCCTTCTCAGCCTGGTGTCCTGAGCCACCACAAATATATATTGTATCCCTCTCTACAGTGGCTTGCGAAAGTACTCATCCTCTTTGGCATTTTTCCTATTTGTTTGCCTTACAACCTGGAATTAAAATAGATGATTGGGGGGTTGTATCATTTGATTTATACAACATTCTTAACACTTTGAAGATGCAAAATATTTTTTCTTGTGAAACAAACAAGACATAAGATAAAAAAAAAAACTTGAGCGTGCATTACTTTTCACCCCCCCCCAAAGTCAATACTTTGTAGAGCCACCTTTTGCAGCAATTACAGCTGCCAGTCTCTTGGGGTATGTCTCTATAAGCTTTGCACATCTAGCCACTGGGATTTTTGCCCATTCTTCAAGGCAAAATTGCTCCAGCTCCTTCAAGTAGGAATTGGTTCCGTTGGTGTACAACAATCTTTAAGTCATACCACAGATTCTCAATTGGATTGAAGTCTTTGACTAAGCCATTCCAAGACATTGAAATGTTTCCCCTTAAACCACTCGAGTGTTGCTTTAGCAGTATGCTTAGGGTCATTGTCCTGCTGGAAGGTGAACTTCTGTCCCAGTCTCAAATCCCTGGAAGACTGAATTTCCCTGTATTTCCCTGCATTCAATTCTGACCAGTTTCCCAGTCCCTGCCAAATGAAAACCATCCCCACAGCACAATGCTGCCTCCACCATGCATCACTGTGGGGATAGGGTTCTCGGGGTGATGAGAGGTGTTGGGTTTGCGCCAGACATAGCTTTTTCCTTGATGGCCAAAAAGCTCAATTTTAGTCTCATCTGACCAGAGTACCTGCTTCCTTATGTTTGGGAGTCTCCCACATGCCTTTTGGCAAACACCAAACGTGTTTGCTTATTTTTTTCTTTAAGCAATGGCACCAACCAATCGTCATGATCCGGCTGGTCGTTACCGAGAGGCGCCATACCGAATTTTTGCAAGGGTTGTTAGCATTAGGGTCGTCAGACATATTTTTGGCTCAAAACAAGGCTACACTGTCCATAAGGTGACCATTAGACTTAGATCCATTTTGACTGAATAAGTTTTAGTCCAAATGAATAAATTCACAATTTACGGCACATTTGTTTTTTACCTGTAAAGCACATTGCATATCTGAAATGTGCTGTATAAATAAGCTTGACTTGATTTGATTTCTGCCCGATATAAACCAGGTATGTGCTACCTTTTTGTAGCATTTCTGATGATGCTAACATCTTTTCAGCCGAATCTCAGAGTACTAAAACCGGGTGCAACTCGATTGCTGTCCAACAGTAGCAGCTAGCTAGATGGTGAACACCAGTTGGATGAGAAGCAAAAGGAAGGTAGCTAGGTATAGTTTGCTGTGGAAAGTTTTTTATATGGCTGAAGTCCTCTGTATAAACTTCTGACCTGGGCACTTGCGTGTCATCAAAGCACAAAGAAATCAGCTAGCAAACATTCTTAGCTGTTATTGTAGTCAGTTAGTTACACCTACCTTGGGAACTTTGGAAAACTGCAACGCTGCTAGTTTATAATGCATGCACACACCATAATAGACGTGCCGCTGTTAGAAGATCCAGAGCAAATTATATCCCTTACCGTACGCATTAATTCAGGACGATCTGTCAATGTGTATACAATGCATTAGGAAAATATTCAGACGCCTTGATTTTTTCCACATTTTGTTCTAAAATGTATTAAATTGTTGTTGTTTTTCTACAAACACCCTATAATGACAAAGTAAAAACAGGTTTTTAGAAATGTTTGCAAATGTATTACATTTAGCTGAAATATCAAATTTACATAAGTATTCAGACTCTTTACTCTGTCATTTGTTGAAGCACTTTTGGTAGCGATTACAGCCAAGAGTCTTCTTGGATATGATGCTACAAGCTTGGCACACCTGTATTTAGGGAGTTTCTCCCATTCTTCTCTGCAGAGCCTCTCAAGCTCTGTCAGGTTGGATGGGGAGCGTTGTTGCACAGATATTTTCAGGCCTCTCCAGACATGTTCAATCGGGTTCAAGTCCGGGCTCTGTCTGGGCCACTCAATGACATTCAGAGACTTGTCCCGAAGCCACTACTGTGTTGTCTTGGCTGTGTGCTTATGTTCGTTGTCCTGTTGGAAGGTGAACCGTCGCCGCAGTCTGAGGTCCTGAGCACTCTTGAGCAGGTTTTCATTTTCATCAATCTGTCTGTACTTTGCTCTATTCAAAACACACCCAGTCAGCGGCGGTCCTGTGGACAAAAACACTTTGTTGATGAGAGAGGTAGAGGGAGAATGGCAAGAATTGTGCAAGCTAACAGGCGGGCCACAAACAGGCAAATAACATTGCAGTACAACAGTGGTGTGCTGAACGGCATCTCGGAACGCACAATTCGTAGGTCCTCGTGGCCACACCACGTTCCACTCCTATCAGCTAAAAACAAGAAGAAATCGCTCCAGTGGGAGCGCGATCACTTACACTGGACAATTGAGGAGTGGAAAAACATTGCCTTGTCCGACGAATCCCAGTTCCTTCCGCGTAATGCTGATGGCAGAGACAGGGTTTGGCATAAGCAGCATGAGTCCATGGCACCATCCTGCCTGGTGTCAATGGTACGTGCTGGTGGTGTAATAGTATGGGGAATGTTTTCCTGGTACATGTTGGGTCACTTGATTCCTGGCACACGTTGGGTCAGCGCGCCTTTCAGGTAAGCTTTAGCCAAACTCTGAAAACACAGACACATTAGAATCATGATGATGGTTGGTAATTCACTCAGAATTATCACAGAATTACTGTGTTTTCTTCAACCCTGATAGTCCTCTCCATGTCAGGGTTGTTTTTTGAGGGGGGAGATGGTGCCACACACACACACACATATTCACAGACACACACACACTATAATTCGCAGACACATTCTCACTCACACACACACTGATGGGGTAGCTTGTGTAGCACTGAAGTGCCATCGTCAGCCCCTTCTGGCCCTCATCGATTAGGATGCATATTCAGTCAGTGTTAATCAGAGAGGCACAGCACACACAGCAGCCCACGGTGGATCGATACTGGTGTGAGGCTGATGTGTACGGAGACTGACGCACACAGACAGAGATGGACACACACACACACTTACAGACACATTAGTCCTCCTCCAGAAAATGTTGTGTTTTTGTGTGAAGCGCATGCACCTCCTATCATACACCAACACACTCCTCCCTTGATGCACAATCATTCATCAGACACTAACACTAACTATCCAGAGAGCCAGATTTTCACACAGTGATGTGTTACAAACTCTCACTATAACTCACATTCTCTCTCCTACAGAAAATGCCACTTCCTTGCAGAAAGCCTATCCAACTGAGAGTCTCTTAGAAAAAATATTAACTTTCGGAAACCAAGAACTAAACAAAACAGATAATGGCACACGATGGAGGGAGTGTTGGAACATAATTAACGAAATTACAGTTAACAAAAATGTATGCTTAATCTAACTAATGTACAGACTTTACAAAAAAATCACTAATTCTACAGCACAATGGCAGAGTCATGTCTTAAGTGTAAAACTAACAGTGACTCAATGATTCATGCCTTTTGGGAGCTCTATAAAGTCCAAAAGCTGTGGGTGAAGTTAGAAAGTTGCTTGTCCTAAGTTTTAATTACATTTAATTTGTCTATCTGGATATTTAAAGACATGGCATGTGGGTGTGCGTTGAGATACACAACAGCTTGTAAAGTAAGTATGTAGCCTTGCACAAGCCTTGGCTGGTACGGCTCATAGGGCAGGAGCCTATTTCCTGTTTCTGTAGCGTGAAGCAACTTGATGTACAAGTACACCCCCTGGACAGGACGCTAGTCTACTTTTTTGTCAATCATTTTGAAAAAACGTTTGCTTAAAAACTGGAAATTTAAATGCCCCTCCAAATATAGGAAATTGTGGGCTACAGAGAGAGACAGAATAGTGCAGTTTGAAGCCATATGGCATGAAGTATTGCAAGCACTGGAGATGTCCAGGGGATGAGAAATGTGTTATTGTGAGATGGGCAGGATGGGCGAGATTGGGAAAATGTGGGTCTGATGTGTGAGGTCATTGTTTGTTAAAATTTGTATGTAAATGTTGTTTTTGGATTGGATTTTCCATGTCTATTTTTCTCTTGATGTTGCATTGCTAGGCTATCAAACCCATCCAGATAGTGATTAATTTGTGGTTGAATAATTTAAAGTGAAAAAAAAAACTGCTAGAGGAATAACTGATTAGTAACTCCTTAAAACCTATTTATTACACGTGAAGTGTTCAAAAAATGACAAATTAAATTTCACATGATCACATCTTATGTGGAGTTAATGTGATAACATGTGACATGTTAAGCAACGTGATAACATGAAACTACACATGATTTCACATGTGAAGTTTTATATGAAATCATGTGATTTTCCAGATTTAGTGTTTATAAAATGTGCAGTGGAGTGGTTCATGTTCCAATGTCCATACTAGCATACCATGCCCAATCCATTAATTTCGTAATAGTATTCTAGTGTTCATATTGGAACAAATATTTACCCAGAGTTGTGGTGTAGGTGGTTCCCTTTGAGCATCCGGGAGGCAGGGACATAGGTATAAAAGTGGGTTTGGATGGGGCACTCTTCAGAAAAACTTTGAGAGAGAGGGGGGCACCCCTTGGATGGGGCAACCCAACCCGAGAGGGGTGGTGACTGATTTAGCACTAGCTGTCCCATTGCAGCGGCTCAGCGTCAGAGAGAGGGGAGGAAGGAGAGGAGGAAGGGAGGGAGGTCAGTAGACTAGGCCAGATTTATGGAGTGGCGCTCCACTTTTTAAAACCCTGCTCCGCATTACATTAACTCTGAGATTATGGGGGAGCAGGAAAGGCACAGCGGTAAATCACGTCCACTTTCATACAGTGCCGCTGTGGTGCTTTATTGATATATAGTGTTTGCTCGTCTGCCCCCCACTCCCCAGGAACGATCGATACGCTGCCACGGCAACTGTGCTCAGGTGTATCAGAATTTTTATCAGAATTTATATATAGTTTTTTATGTGCTGTTTGGCTGCATCTGAGGCATGGGGTTGGATCTGTCAATGGATCTGTGAACCGTGCTATGCTGGCTCGAATATTTAACTTTTGTCCTTTCCAGCTAGGTTCCAGCAACTGACCAGGCCAGCCCAGTACAGCTTGGCTCGGCTCGGTTTTCTCAGTAGTATGAAAAGGGTATGAATATTTATTAGGAGGCCTGTCGTCGTAAATTACTCATCTGTTCCTGGCAGTCTTCCCCTTATTCCCTTCTTTTATTAGCTCATTACTAGTTCATTATCAAGAATATGTCTTCCACATTAGAGAGTGGAGGAAGGAAACTGAGGTCACCCACATTACAAGCTTCAGAAGAGAGGGAAGAGCTATAGATGAAGCTCTCTGTTTGACACGTAGGCTGCCTTCCCCTATAGGGCTCTGGTCAAAAGTAGTGCACTACATAGGGAATGGGCTGCCTATTGGGACTCAGACATAACCCTCCAGACAGACATTCTACAGAAATAGCCCACTGATTGCCATCCAGTCTTGAGACGTTCTCAAGTCCTTTGTTCATGTATCACTAGCTAGTGACTGGGGATGGGACTTAGATAGAATTAGTCCTTCTGTAAGAAGTGACAGAAGAAAGCATGGCATGCTTTAATTTTACACCAAAAATGCTTCTTCTTCACCACATTTGCACCTTAATTAATATGTTACTTCCAGGCTTATCAGTGACGGATTTGTTTGTGAGTGCCGTTTTTAGACGTGTTGTACGAGACCATTCAAAACAAGCACATGCAATCTGAGTCATCTCCCCATTGTCATCATCGTCATCATCACTATCACTATTAGCTGTAATGATAAAAAAGTGACCACCATGTAATTAAGCCATCAAGTCATTTGAATCCAAATCAAATCAAATGTTATTGGTCACATACACATGGTTAGCAGATGTTAATGCGAGTGTAGCGAAATGCTTGTGCTTCTAGTTCCGACCGTGCGGTAATATCTAACAAGTAATCTAACAATTTCACAAGTTTACATACACTTAGGTTGGAGTCATTAAAACTCATTTTTCAACCACTCCACAAATTTCTTGTTAACAAACTATAGTTTTGTCAAGTCGGTTAGGACATCTACTTTGTGCATGACACAAGTCATTTTTCCAACAATTGTTTACAGACTATTTCACTTATAATTCACTCTAACAATTCCAGTGGGTCAGAAGTTTACATACACTAAGTTGACTGTGCCTTTAAACAGCTTGGAAAATTCCATAAAATGATATCATGGCTTTAGAAGCTTCTGATAGGCTAATTGACATAATTTGAGTCAATTGGAGGTGTACCTATGGATGTATTTCAAGACATACCTTCAACTTCAGTGCCTCTTTGCTTGACATCATGGGAAAATCAAATAAATCTGCCAAGACTTCAGAAAATAAATTGTAGACCTCCACAAGTCTGGTTCATCCTTGGGAGCAATTTCCAAAAGCCTGAAGGTAGCGCGTTCATCTGTACAAACAATAGTACGCAAGTATAAACACCATGGGACCACGCAGCCGTTATACCGCTCAGGAAGGAGATGCGTTCTGTCTCCTAGAGATGAACGTACTTTGGTGCGAAAAGTGCAAATCAATCCCAGAACATCAGCAAAGGACCTTGTGAAGATGCTGGAGGAAACAGGTACAAAAGTATCTGTATCCACAGTAAAACGAGTCCTATTTCGACAGAAAGGAAGGAGCCACTGCTCCAAAACCGCCATAAAAAAGCCAGACTACGGTTTGCAACTCCACATGGGGACAAAGATCGTACTTTTTGGAAAAATGTCCTCTGGTCTGATGAAAGAAAAATAGAACTGTTTGGCCATAATGACTGAATCACATCAAATAAAATGTTATTGGTCACATACACATGGTTAGCAGATGATAATGCGAGTGTAGCGAAATGCTTGTGCTTCTAGTTCCGACCATGCAGTAATATCTAACATGTAATGTAACAATTTCACAACAACTACCTTATACACACAAGTGTAAGGGAATGAATAAGAATACGTACATATAAATATATGGATGAGCGATGGCCGTGCGGCATAGGCAAGATGCAGTAGATGGTACAGAGTACACTATATACATATGAGATGAGTAATGTAGGGTAAACATTATATAAAGTGGCATTGTTTAAAGTGACTAGTGATACATTTGTTACATCCAATTTTTTATTATTAAAGTGGCTAGAGATTTGAGTCAGTATGTTGATAGCAGCCACTCAATGTTAGTGATGGCTGTTTCTCAGTCTGATGGCCTTGAGATAGAAGCTGTTTTTCAGTCTCTCAGTCCCAGCTTTGATGCACCTGTACTGACCTCGCCTTCTGGATGATAGCGGGGTGAACAGGCAGTGGCTCGGGTAGTTATTGTCCTTGATCTTTTTGGCCTTTCTGTGACATCGGGTGTTGTAGGTGTCCTGGAGGGCAATAGTTTGCCCCCAGTGATGTGTTGTGCAGACCTCACTACCCTCTGGAGAGCCTTACGGTTGTGGGTGGAGCAGTTGCCGTACCAGGCGGTGATACAGCCCGACAGGATGCTCTCGATTGTGCATCTGTAAAAGTTTGTGAGGGTTTTCGGTGACAACCCAAATTTCTTCAGCCTCCTGAGATTGAAAAGGCACTGTTGCGCCTTCTTCACCACGCTGTCTGTGTTGGTGGACTATTTCAGTTTGTCCGTGATGTGTACGCTGAGGAACTTAAAACTTTCCACGTTCTCCACTACTGTCCCATCGATGTGGATAGGGGGGAGCTCCCTTTGCTGTTTCCTGAAGTCCACGATCATCTCCTTTGTTTTGTTGACGTTGAGTGTGAGAATATTTTCCTTACACCACACTCCGAGGGCCCTCACCTCCTCCCTGTAGGCCGTCTCGTCGTTGTTGGTAATCAAGCCTACCACTGTAGTGTCGTCTGCAAACTTGATGATTGAGTTGGAGGCGTGCATAGCCACGCAGTCATGGGTGAACAGGGAGTACAAGAGAGGGTTGATAACGCACCCTTGTGGGGATCAGCAGGGTGGAGATGTTGCACTCACGGAAGTGAGTGCTACGGGGCGATAGTTGTTTAGCTCAGTTACCTTAGCTTTCTTGGAACAGGAACAATGGTGGCCCTCTTGAAGCATGTGGGCACAGCAGACTGGGATAGGGTTTGATTGAACATGTCTGTAAACACCCCAGCCAGCTGGGTCTGCGCATGCTCTGAGGACGCGGCTAGGGATGCCGTCTGGGCCGGCAGCATTGAGAGGGTTAACACGTTTAAATGTTTTACTCACGTTGAACGTTGAATGTAAAGAAACATCCTTTTGATGTAAGATTCCACCAGCACTGCCAGTTTTCCAGCTGCTGAACGTTTATGAGTCCAATGAAACTCAACATCAGGACAGCTGTTCTGATAAATTAATTGATAGGCACGTTTCACTTCCCACAAAAGTTGGAGTTCCCTCATCCCCTCCAGTCTATGATGATGAAATAATATAGAGCCTCATTAGGCTGGCGTGATCAATAGAGGCTTTCATTAGTCGCACAAGATCAGAGGCAATTGGATCCTGAGCACCTGCTACAGATCCACCATTTTGGCTCAGTTCCAATTGTACCATTTAATAATGAGATGTATAAATCATATAAATCATCTCATGTTGGGTTTATTTGTTCTTTGGTATAAAATATTAAACAAATAATTCCAGTTTTGCTGAAGTGTAAAATCCCCCTATACGGTATAGCAGGTTAAATGGATAATGATTGATGATATACAGACCAATGTATATAGACAGACTACTTCCTTCAAGGTGTAATCATTGGGCTTACTGGAAATGTTGCGGACTGGTTAGTGACAGCCAGTATCGATTTCAGTGCCTATTGCTGCACTATATGGTACAGAGTTTATATGGTACAGAGCCATGTGCCAGCAATCACCACTAGATAGTAATAATGGTCCATGTCGCCTGTCATTCAGGCCAAGGGTTCAATATAGACCGGACATTAGCATTTTTAGAGCAACTTAGAGATGGTCCAAATGAAAGCCGTCAGCCATATCAGTCTCCTATATCAATGACAGTCAGCCTTCCCTCAAGGATTTCCAATATTTCTTTACTTGTGAGAGGTTGCATGAAGAACCACTCATGGGTAAAAGGTTAGTTCAGTTTACTTTAAAGATCAAGAAAAGATTGCATTTAATTTTGGCTTCACCCACTCTTTAAACCATACAGTGGGGAAAAAAAGTATTTAGTCAGCCACCAATTGTGCAAGTTCTCTCACTTAAAAAGATGAGAGAGGCCTGTAATTTTCATCATAGGTACACTTCAACGATGACAGACAAAATGAGGAAAAAAAATCAAGAAAATCACATTGTAGGATTTTTATGAATTTATTTGCAAATTATGGTGGAAAATAAGTATTTGGTCACATACAAACAAGCAAGATTTCTGGCTCTCACAGACCTGTAACTTCTTCTTTAAGAGGCTCCTCTGTCCTCCACTCGTTACCTGTATTAATGGCACCTGTTTGAACTTGTTATCAGTATAAAAGACACCTGTCCACAACCACAAACAGTCACACTCCAAACTCCACTATGGCCAAGACCAAAGAGCTGTCAAAGGACACCAGAAACAAAATTGTAGACCTGCACCAGGTTGGGAAGACTGAATCTGCAATAGGTAAGCAGCTTGGTTTGAAGAAATCATCTGTGGGAGCAATTATTAGGAAATGGAAGACATACAAGACCACTGATAATCTTCCTCGATCTGGGGCTCCACGCAAGATCTCACTCCGTGGGGTCAAAATGATCACAAGAACGGTGAGCAAAAATCCCAGAACCACACGGGGGGACCTAGTGAATGACCTGCAGAGAGCTGGGACCAAAGTAACAAAGCCTACCATCAGTAACACACTACGCCGCCAGGGACTCCAATCCTGCAGTGCCAGACGTGTCCCCCTGCTTAAGCTAGTACATGTTCAGGCCCGTCTGAAGTTTGCTAGAGAGCATTTGGATGATCCAGATGAGGATTGGGAGAATGTCATATGGTCAGATGAAACCAAAATATAACTTTTTGGTAAAAACTCAACTCGTTGTGTTTGGAGGACAAAGAATGCTGAGTTGCATCCAAAGAACACCATACCTACTGTGAAGCATGGGGTGGAAACATCATGCTTTGGGGCTGTTTTTCTGCAAAGGGACCAGGACGACTGATCCGTGTAAAGGAAAGAATGAATGGGGCCATGTATCGTGGGATTTTGAGTGAAAACCTCCTTCCATCAGCAAGGGCATTGAAGATGAAACGTGGCTGGGTCTTTCAGCATGACAATGATCCCAAACACACCGCCCGGGCAACGAAGGAGTGGCTTCGTAAGAAGCATTTCAAGGTCCTGGAGTGGCCTAGCCAGTCTCCAGATCTCAACCCCATAGAAAATCTTTGGAGGGAGTTGAAAGTCCGTGTTGCCCAGCGACAGCCCCAAAACATCACTGCTCTAGAGGAGATCTGCATGGAGGAATGGGCCAAAATACCAGCAACAGTGTGTGAAAACCTTGTGAAGACTTACAGAAAATGTTTGACCTCTGTCATTGCCAAGAAAGGGTATATAACAAAGTATTGAGATAAACTTTTGTTATTGACCAAATACTTATTTTCCACCATAATTTGCAAATAAAGTCATTAAAAATCCTACAATGTGATTTTCTGGATGTCTTTTCCTCATTTTGTCTGTCATAGTTGAAGTGTACCTATGATGAAAATTACAGGCCTCTCTCATCTTTTTAAGTGAGAGAACTTGCACAATTGGTGGCTGACTAAATACTTTTTTTCCCCACTGTATATGTATGGCTTTTGGGTGCCCACACACTCCTTTAAAGTTCACTTTACCTAGAATTGTAACAATACCATGCATTGCAACATTGGCACCTTGAACTTCATTAAATTCATGACAATTAATGAATTTCTCCCAATGCAGTGCAAAACAGTTCTTAAAACTGATAAAGGTAGAAGAATTGCTCCATTGAAAATAACTACAGATGCCGTATCATAATGTGATCATCCTGTTGTTGCAGGAAATGCAAACTTTTAGTGACTTCGGGGTTTGATGCATGTCAATTCTACTTTAACATTTCAGACTTGATTTGCACTAACGAAAGATGTATCAACCCCTACAAAAAATGTCAATGATTATAATCCACATAATTCACATTTCCTGTTGCATGAAACTGGTTTAAATTAAGATACGGCATCTGTAGACACAACTTAACTCCAATGTACTACACTGAAAAGATTCAACCCAGTGGCTCTACTCTATTGTTGCCTGCTGTGACTGCTAGTTGTCTGAGTGCCAAATACACAAACACTTATGGAAAACGCTGGCAGAAGCAAGCAGCAACAGGGGTAAAATATTGAAACTCTCTAACAAACAATGACACGTGCTTGACATCTTCATTGTCGACGTGAGGTAGGGGGCTCTCCTTCAGCAGCTCTATCAAGAGGGAATACTGTGAACAAAGCAAGCAACAGAAAGAATGTAAACAGTACCTTTTGCTGCTTTGAACTTTTGGAACACATGTCAAATAACATAGATGTCCAGAGGGGTTTTCCCTCGAAACGCGGCAGTCATGCAACAAATGATGGTTTAAATATTTAATCACAAGGAATATTTCATAGGTCGTTGTCTTCACAGCAACAACCAACAATCTGTCTTTTCCTTTTTTCACTTTAGTTAATTCTCTTGGATGTTGGTGCATTGGGGGGTTCTTGGGGTGGGGAATGGAATTAATTGTATTTAAAAAAAATCTTCTGGGGTTGGGGGGGCTGTGGGAGGGGTCTCGAATGGTTGAGGGCAGCTATTGGGGAACTGTGGGGGGATCTTGGAGGGTTCGGGTTCATGTTTTTTAGCCTGGTGGTAGATCGGTCAACGTGCCCTTGAGCAGGGCATTGACCCTGGATGCTTCTGTGTGTTGCTCTGAATGGGATGATGTAGTTGTTGAGCGGCTTCACTGCAAGTATATTGTATGTTTAGAATATTCAATAAATTAAGTTAAAAAAAACAGTTGTGGGAATGGTTAAGCACATGTTTCATTAGCTTAGGTGTTCTATATTCACCTGAAATCTATTTAGCAATCATACTTGGGCTTTTGGCAACAGAATATTTGATAGATAGTGATCTTCACAGCGTCTGCAACAAGTGGTGGGAATGGTTAAGGTTGCATGATAGTTTGTGTCCTATATTTACCTGAAATGTATTTAAATGTAATATTTCTCGAACTTGTTCTGTATCTCTGTGTTCTGACAGAGACTGTCTTGAAATTTTAAAGCTGCATGGTGCTTTGTTTCCTGTTGCTTTTCAAAGTAATTGAAATATTTGAATGAAATATTATACCACAGTAAGAAGAATCCAAGAGGTTAGTTTGCCAAGCTTCCCTTGTGTGCTGGGTAAATTTTGCCTGAAAATTTGGCAAATTACCTTAGTACATTCCCCACTTGAGTGACTCCATAATACTGTACATGGCTTGGAGCCTTCCCTGGTACTATGATTTTACTTAAACAAATGCAATGATCCTCTCCGAATGGCATAAGCCCCCTATCATAAGCGGAGTGTCAGAATCACCTGATGGAATTCGATGTGGCTCTTTTGTGGCGAACCGGAGGTGCGTTCTGAGTGTGGTTTGGACGTTTTGCCATTTGACTTTGATGAGCATTTAATGACCCCTCATTGCCTGCCGGACAGCAAATACATGTATTTGGGCAGTAATGTATGTATCCAGTGGCCAATCTTTAATTAATACAAAAAAGCGAAACTGGATCGTGGGGATTGAAAATCAAATGAGGCTAAGGCAAGAATGACTTTTTTTGTCTGTCTTCAAGTTCTCACCATTCACTGTTATGAGTAGAAGCTCAAAAGGAGGCAGATAAGGGGGGAGTCATGGTTTGTGGTTTTAGTGAAGTCAGTGTTTTAGTTTGGTGCTGGGTTTGCCTATTGGAACAATATTTAGCACATTTGCGAATGACACCTGACTGTTCTATTCCTTATGCCTCCTTCTGTCTGTGTTTTTGAGTCTTTTTGAGTCTCATAGCCCAAAGCAGATCCACTCGCTATATAAAGCATTCCCTTTTTTCTGCCACGGGCAATTGGGTTTATTTCAGGCTCGTTGCACCACGGTGAAACAAAGGCCACCAGTGCTATATACATCATGAACTACTTTGGTGATCTACCGGTTGGTGACCACTGCTATAATGGCTGTTTGGTGAAGCTGATGTGAAGTAAATTGAGTCTGTTGCGGGAGATGATCCTCCGACCATCACCACATAAATAATGCTTTGAATAATACAGACAGACAGAGCCGAGGCCCTGGTTGACATGGACTGAAAGGACTTTTATGAACATTTATGATAATGTACATGCTGGTATTTGAGAGGCCCGATGACCCTGAGAGGGAGAGGTATGAAGCATTAATGGGGTAGCATTAATGGGGAAATCTATTGTACACATATGAGTGCATTGGAGTCTCTGCAAGAGTCTTCTATACTCCACTATACCTATATACATTTTGCTCAAATATAATCCCTGTCTTTGAAGTCAAGCTCAGGGACAGAGTTAAAGAGAGAGAAATGGGCATCCAGTACAACTAAGGCAGCATTTTTTTTTAAATTTTATTTCACCTTAATTTAACCAGGTAGGCAAGTTGAGAACAAGTTCTCAATTACAACTGCGACCTGGCCAAGATAAAGCAAAGCAGTTTGACACATACAACAACACAGAGTTACACATGGAGTAAAACAAACATACAGTCAATAATACAGTAGAAAAAAACTAATCTATATAGAAAGAGTGCAAATGAGATAGGATAAGGAAGGTAAGGCAATACATAAGCCATGGTGGTAAAGTAATTACAATATAGCATTTAAACACTGGAATGGTAGATGTACAGTAGATGAATGTGCAATGTAGAAAAACTGGGGTGCAAAGAAACAAGATAAATAAATAAATACGATAGGGGATGAGGTAGTTGGTTGGGCTATTTACAGATGGGCTATATACAGGTGCAGAAGTCTGTGAGCTGCTCTGACAGCTGGTGCTTAACTTCTTAGCGATCAGCGCACGGGGTGACCGTTTTGGAGAGCCTGGAGTGCCCAAAGTAAAATGCCTCTCATTCAGGCCCAGAAAATAGGATATGCACATATTTAGTACCATTGGATAGGAAAACACTCTGAATTTTCTAAAAGTGTTAACCATTTGTCTGCGGGTCAAACAGAACGGATATGGCAGGCGAAACCCAGAGGAATTTCTGTCCTGGAAAAAGTGGTTTTGACAGAGTGCCTCATTTGGAACCCCTCCCTTATGAAAATGCCCATATAAGGGGATATGAATGCAGTACCTATCGCTTCCTCTAGATGTCAACAGTCTCGAGACAGTGTTCAGATTTTTTTTTTATGCTGTTAGAGCAGAGAAGAAGAGAAAACGCGCGCTCCCGACAAGGCACGCTCTGTGTTTTTTTCCGTTCGAATTATTATAGTAAATATGCATAAAAGTGTTCCTAAGGATACATTTAAAAGGATGTTTGATTGTTCTTGGACAAGTGTATAGGTTGAACGAGTTCTCTTCACGGTTCAATGGGCGAGTGGACGCTGTATTTTCTGATCATAGCGCACCAACCAAACAGAGATTTATGGATATAATAAATTGCTTTTTCTAACAAAAGAACCATGGATTGTCTTCGTTGGACACTTGGGAAGCCCTCAGCAGAAGTTCTTCAAAAGGTAAGGGATTTGTTTTCGCTGTGAAATGTGTTTTGTGTGAACCGCGATGGTTTATGAATTTATGCTAATGGTAAAATATTGGAGGTGCTACCCTCAAACAATCAAATGTAGTGCTTTCGCCGTAAAGTATTTTTTAAATCTGACAACGATGTGATATTGCCAAGAAGCAGAGCTTTTGATGACTATGCAACACTTGTATATTGATGAATGTTTAATTATTCAACTTTTGGATTTTGAATTTGGCACCTTGCATTTCACCGGGTAGTGTCGGGAGCTAGCGCCCCACCACTCCCTAATTAGCTACTTAGGGAGCAGTGGGGCGCTCCTCGACAGCCGCTCCCTAAGAATTTAAAGTTAGTGAGGGAGATATAAAAGTCTCCAACTTCAGTGATTATTTTGATTAATTTTTTTACAAATTATCTCAACTAACCTGTACCCCCGCACACTGACTCGGTACTGGTACCGCTGTATATAGCCTCGTTATTGTGTTACTTTTTATTTAAAAAGTATTTTTAGTTTATTTGGTAAATATTTTCTTAACTCTTCATGAACTGCAGTGTTGGTTAAGGGCTTGTAAGTAAGCATTTCACGGTAAGGTCTACACTTGTTGTATTCAGTGCATATGACAAATGAAGTTTGATTTGATATCAGTGGATACTTATAGTGGTCCAGATAAAATGCATAACTTTAAAGAGAAAGTAAAAAAAGGATATGTATTTCAACATTGTTGTAGAGAACAAAGTCATCTAGAGATTTGAGATTAAATTGATGAACAGAAAAACGAAATAATTCTACTCACTGTGATCTCCCTTCACAGCGTGTCTGGTGTAAAAACAACAGGCAACAATTTGACTACTTAAACGCTTGAGTCAAGAAAAATGAATGGCGCATTGTCAAAGCATGCAGACACACCACGGGATGATCATTACTGGATTATGTATAAATACACTTAAAAAGTGCCAGAAGTTGCGGTCTTGTGGTCTAAGCTGCTGCCTCTGGCCCACTGCTACAATATTTCAGCACATCTCTATCACCTCTATCTTTCCTCTCTATCTCTATTCAATCCAATAAACATGAAACATGGGACTGCCTCACTCGTTTAAAAAATAAAAAGGTTGGCTCACATGGCCCCTGATTCCTTGATGAACCTCTTTCAACTATTTATCAGTCTCTCGCCTGTCCCCCTCTCATTATGTGTATCTGAATAAACAACAAATACAAACATTGAACTTTATTCTGTTCTCCTTTAAAGGAATTATTTGTTTGTTGTGTTGCATTATTGTGACCATGTCTTGTACTCTTTCTTCCAGGGGAGCCGCTGACAGGTCGATCCGGACTGGGCGTCCCTCGAGGTTACTGGAACTTCTCCTGGATCGCCCAGGATGAGCTGAACTCCCCCAAGGTCATGGCACTGACGTCAGGTGAGAGTCTTGTTATCAGAGCCTTTCAGCTAAACAGACCGGCCCCGGCGTCCTGCGGCCAGGAGAGATGGCACTCTCTTTATGTGATGTGACGCGTGGCGTCAGCTCTCCATCAACACCCATAAGCGTCTCTGCCTCATTCGCCCTTCCCTCTTGTCGCTTTTGCTTTACACCATCCCCGCCATGCTTTAAAGTTAGCAGCCTCTGGGATGGTCTTTGCTGAGGTCACTGAAACGGGCAAGTGTTACTGAAACAAGTCTTACTGTGTTTCAAGTCTATCTGAAACAAGTTTTACTAAAACCCAAGTTCAGTACTATACAGTATATGGGAAGAAACAGATGATGAAAGAAGCAAATTCATGAAAGAGATGACAAAAGACGACCTTGAGCAAGAGTGGATTTTGTCCAATTACTATTCATTGAATATTTATGAGTCTTGTGTTGTCAAAGAAAATGAGCAATTCTGGTCTTTCATAAAACTTGGCTGATGTCAAGACTACACAGTAATGCTAAAGTAATGAAAATTCATTAAATGTCCATTCTTTCCAAATCTTATTTAAAATTATCCAGGCATTAAGAAGTAATCTTGCGAGTGCTTGTTTATTTCTGTATGTAAAATCTTCAAGTCAATTGGAGCTGCAAGGCAACATAAGGACAGATATTACATATTTAATAAACATAGAATCCAAACATACAGTAAGTCGAGAATAAGTCAACTAATTGCTTTCTCTCAGGACTTTAGGCCTCTGCAGCACCAATAATTGTCTACATCAAAGATATATATTTATTTTAAATGACTGTAAGACTATTTTATATTGTTTCAGACCAGTGAAATAAAAATCCTTGGTTCCTACATATCATGTGTTGTGTTCAAAGCCATTTTAGATACAAAAACCTATGTGTTTTCATTTATTGAGGTATTAGTTACAGTTGAGTTTTTAGTATATACACACTGCCTTTCGGAAAGTCTTCAGAACCCTTGACCTTTTTCACATTTTGTTACGTTAAAGCCTTATTCTAAATGGATTAAATCAAAAAAGTTCTTTAGCAATCTACACACAATACCCCATAATGACAGAAGTACCTTATTTACATAAGTATTCAGACCCTTTGCTATGAGATTCAAAATTGAGATCAGGTGCATCCTGTTTCCATTGATCATCCTTGAGATATTTCTACAATGTGATTGGAGTCCACTTGTGGTAAATTAAACTGATTGGACATGATTTAGAAAGACAAAAACTTGTCTATATACTGTCCCACAGATGACAGTGCATGTCAGAGCAAAAACAAGGCATGAGGTTGACAGAATTGTCCGTAGAGCTCCGAGACAGCATTGTGTCGGCACAGATCTGGGGAAGGCTACCAAAACATTTCTGCAGAATTGAAGGTCCCCAAGAACACAGTGACCTCCATCATTCTTAAATGGAACCACCAAGACTCTTCCTAGAGCTGGCCTCAAGGCAAAGATGAATGGAGCAAAGTACAGAGAGATCCTTGATGAAAACCTAAGACAATGACCCTAAGCACACAGCCAAGGCAACGCACAAGTGGCTTCGGGACAAGTCTCTGAATATCCTTGAGCAACCAAGCCAGAGCCCGGACTTGAACTCGATCAAACATCTCTGGAGAGACCTGAAAATAGATGTGCAGCAAATCTCCCCATCCATCCTGACAGAGCTTGAGAGGATCTGCAGAGAAGAATGGGAGAAAAAAATTCCACGTGACTGTTTAGTCACGGTAATTAGACTTCTCCAAGCTCTGATGCTGCTGATAGTCATTAGTAGCCTACCAAACTTGCTGACTGCCTGGTACTCAGCACTCTATTTTTATTTTATTTTTTTATTTCATCTTTATTTAACCTCTCAGGGATTGCTGGGGCGCTAGCGCCCCAATCCCGACACTACCAGGTGAAATGTAAGGCGCCAAATTCAAAATCCAAAAGTTGAATTTTTAATCATCCACCAATATACAAGTGTTCCATACTCATCAAAAGCTCTGTTTCTTGGCAATATCACAGCGTTGTCAGATTTCAAAAAGGCTTTACGGCAAAAGCAGCACATTTGATTGTTTGAGGGTAGCACCTCACATATTTTTCCCATAGCCATGAATCCATTAGCCATCATGGCACACACATAACACATTTCACAGCGAAAACAAATCAATTACCTGTTGAAGAACTGCTGCTGAGGTCATCCTAAGTGTCCAACGAAGACAATCCGTGGTTCTTTTGTTAGAAAAAGTAATGTATTTTATCCATAAATCTCCATTTGGTTTGCGCGTTATAATCAGAAACGACAGCTTCCACTCGTTCATCTTATACCTATAAACTTGTCCAAGAACAATCAAACATAGTTTTAAATGTATCCTTAGGAACACTTTTACGTATATTTACTATTATAAATCAACCGGAATATAAACTGATAGATAAAGACGGTAAAAAAAGACACTGCGCGCCTTGTCGGGAACGCGCACTGGGTACTGTTGACATAAAAAGGTCACTTCCTGGTTTGGTCTAATTCATCCAAATTGAAAATTTACACTGTCTCGAGACTGTTGACATCTAAAGGAAGCGATGGGTACTGCATTCATATGCCCTTATATGGTCATTTTCATGAGGGAGGGGTTCCAAATGAGCAATGTGTCAAAATCACTTTTTCCAGGACAGAAATTCCTCGGGGGTTTCGCCTGCCATATGCGTTCTGTTTTACTCACAGACAAATGGTTAACACGTTTGGAAAATTCAGTGTTTCCTATCCAATGGTACTAAATATGTGCATATCCTATTTTCTAGGCCTGAATGGGAGGCATTTTACTTTGGGCACGCCAGGCTCTCCAAAACCGACCCCTCAGCTGCCACTCCCTAACAAGTTAACCAGGTAGGCTAGTTGAGAACAAGCGCTCATTTACAATTGCGACCTGGCCAAAATAAAGCAAAGCAAAGCAGTGCGACACAAACAACACAGAGTTACACATGGGATAAACAAACGTCAATAACACGTTGTCACAGGAAGGCCAAAAAGATCATCAAGGACAACAACCACCTGAGCCACTGCCTGTTCACCCCGCTATCATCCAGAAGGCGAGGTCAGTACAGGTGCATCAAAGCTGGGACCGAGAGACTGAAAAACAGCTTCTATCTCAAGGCCATCACTGTTAACTTCTTAGTGAGCGGCTCCCGAGGAGTCTGGCGTGCCCAAAGTAAAATGCCTCCCACTCAGGCCCAGAAAATAGGATATGCACATAATTAGTACTATTGGATAGGAAACACCCTGAAGTTTCTAAAAGTGTTAACATTATGTCTGTGAGTATAACAGAACGGATATAGCAGGCGAAAACCCCGAAGAATTTCTGTCCTGGAAAAAATGTATTTGACACACTGCCTCATTTTGAACCCCTCCCTATTGAAAACAGCCATTTCTGGGAGTAAGATTGCAGTACCTATTGCTTCCACTGGATGTCAACAGTCTCTAGACAGTTTTTGGTGATGTTATAGTTGCTCTGGATGGTAATAGAAGATGAATTTCGAACTGGTGATCGGATGTAAACAGAAGAGGATGCGCATTCACGGGCTCGCTCGCGCGCACTGTGGTTTTTTCCTTTCCTATCGTCCAGTTTATAATCTGGTTGAAATATTATAGTAAATATACATAAGTGTTCCTAAGGATACATTATCAATGATGTTTGATTGTTCTTGGACAAGTGTATAGGTTGAACGCGTTCTCTTCACGGTTCAATGGGCGCTAGCGCCCCACCACTCCGTAAGTAGTTAAACAGCCACCACTAACATTGAGTGGCTGCTGCTAACATACTGACTTAAATCTCTAGCCACTTTAAATGATAGGATTGGATGTAACAAATGAATCACTAGCCACTTTAAACAATTTTGTATATAATGTTTACATATCCGACATTACTCATATCAAATGTATACACTGTACTCTAAACCATCTACTGAATCTTGCCTATGCCGTTCGGCCATAGACTCAAATCTCTAAGCACTTTAATAATTATAATTGGATGAAATAAATGTATCACTAGCTACTTTAAACGATGCCATTTATATAATGTTTACATATCCTACATTACTCATCTCATATGTATATTCTGTACTCCATACCATCTACTGCATCTTGCCTATGCCGGTCAGCCATCGCTCATCCATATATTTATATGTACATACTCGTGTGTATAAGGTAGTTGTTGTGAATTTGTTAGATTACTTGTTAGATACTACTGCATGGTCGGAACTAGAAGCACAAGCATTTCACTACACTCGCATTAACATCTGCTAACCATGTGTATGTGACAAATACAATTTAATTTGATTTGATTTTGATTTGACAATAGAAAAGTCTATATACAGTGTGTGCAAATGTATAAGATTAGGACGGTAAGGAAATAAATAGGCCAAAGTGGCGAAATAATTACAATTTAGCAATTTACACTAGAGTGAGAGATGTGCAGAAGATGAATGTGCAAGTAGAGATACTGGGGTGCAAAGGAGCAAAAAATAAATAACAATGTGGGGATGAGGTAGTTGGGTGGGCTGTTTGTGTACAGGTGCAATGATCGGTAAGCTGCTCTGACAGCTGATGCTTAAAGTTAGTGAGGGAGATATAAGACTCCAGCTTCAGTGATTTTTGCAATTCGTTCCAGTCATTGGCAGCAGAGAAGTGGAAGGAAAGGCGGCCAAAAGAGGAGTTGGCTTTGGGGATGACCAGTGAAATATACCTGCTGGAGCATGTGCTATGGGTGGGTGCTGCTATGGTGACCAGTGAGCTGAGATAAGGTGGGTCTTTATCTAGCAAAGACTTATAGATGACTTGGAGCCAGTGGGTTTGGCGATGAATGTGAAGCGAGGGCCAGCCAACGAGAGCATACAAGTCGCAGTGGTGGGTAGTATATGGGGCTTTGGTGACAAAACAGATGGCACTGTGATAGACTACATCCAATTTGCTGAGTAGAGTGTTGGAGGCTATTTTGTAAATGACATCGCCAAAGTCAAGGATCGGTCGGATAGTCAGTTTTACGAGGGTATGTTTGGCAGCATGGGTGAAATAGGAAGCTGATTCTAGATTTAATTTAGGATTGGAGATGCTTAATGTGAGTCTGGTAGTCTAACCAGACAGCTAGGTATTTGTAGTTGTGCACATATTCTAAGTCAGAACCGTCCAGAGTAGTGATGCTAGACGGGTGGGCGGGTGCAGGCAGCGATCAGTTGCATTTAGATTTACTTGCATTTAAGAGCAGTTGGAGGCCAAGGAAGGAGTGTTGTATGGCATTGAAGCTGGTCTGGCGGTTTGTTAACCCAGTGTCCAAAGAAGGGCCAGAAGTGTACAGAATGGTGTCATCTGTGTAGAGGTGGATCAGAGAATCACCAGCAGCAAGAGCGACATCAATGACGTATACAGAGAAACGAGTAAGCCCGAGAATTGAACCCTGTGGCACCCCCATAGAGACTGCCTGATGTCCGATAAGAATGTGGTTGTTGACAGAGTCAAAAGCCTTGGCCAGATCGATGAAGATGGCTGCACACTAATGTCATTTATCGACAGCGATTAAGATATTGTTTAAGACCTTGAGCGTGACAGAGGTGCACCCATGACAAGCTCGGAAACCAGATTGTGTAGCGGAGAAGTTACGGTGGGATTCTAAATGGTCGGTGATCTGTTTGTTAAAACCTCTTAGGTATCAAACAAAGCGCGGCAAATTCAAAATAAAAATTCTTAATATTTAACATTCATCAATATACAAGTGTTGCATAGTCATCGAAAGCTCTGATTCTTGGCAATATCACAGCGTTGTCAGATTTCAAAAAGGCTTTACGGCGAAAGCACAACATTTGATTGTTTGAGGATAGCACCTACAATATTTTCCACATTAGCATAAATTCATATCCAGCGCGGGTCTCACAAAACCCATATCAGAGCTAAAATAAATCGCTTACCTTTTGAAGAACTTCTGCTGAGGGCTTCCAAGTGTCCAAACAAGAGAATCCATGGTTCTTTTGTTAGAAAAAGTCATTTATTATATCCATAAATCTCTGTTTGGTTGGCACGTTATGATCAGAAAATCCACCAAGCATTTCCAGTCTACTCGCCCGTTGTACAGTGAAGAGAACGCGTTCAAATTATACCTCTCAACTTTTCCCAAACATATCAAACATCATTTATAATGCATCCTTAGGTATCCTTTTATGAATAATAATGATAATATTTTACACGGATGATAACCTAACTGTTATAAAAGGACAATAAAGTGGGGAGCGCTCATGTTCTCGTGCCCGGAAAATCTTGTTTGCATTTTCTACTTCCTTCAGTAATTCTTATTCTGTATGGTTCTGCTCAGTGCTAAAGCCTCCATTTCACTGTCCAGAGACTGTTGACATCTAGTGTAAGCCACAGGTACTGCAACCTGTGTCCTATTTCCTTATGATTTATTTGATCAGCCATTCAAAGTGGGCAAAGAAAAATTAAAGGCCGCTAGCGGTGGCTAACAGTGACTGAAATAGCTGGTTAGCTCGCTAGCTCCCTATGGAATTCAGTCTAAAAAGGTCCAAAAAAATAGCGGTTAGGTAACACAATGGGTGAGGCAGGTTACCGGAAGGTATATTTAATATAAAAATGGAAAAGAGATTGAAATTAAAATTGAAATATATACAAAAAAGACGAAAAATACAAAGTACACGAGGGGACGAACAAAAACACGTCTGCACTGCTACGCCATCTTGGATTATTACTAGCCTGTTCAACCTCTCTTTCGTATCGTCTGAGATCCCTAAAGAAAGCTGCTGCGGACATCCCCCTCTTCAAAGGGGGAGACAATCTAGACCCAAACTGTTACAGACCTATATCTATCCTACCCTGCCTTTCTAAAGTCTTCAAAATCCAAGTTAATTAACTCCTTAGGGCTAGGGTCCCATTTTAAGAATTTTTGCCTGTCTGACATGCCCAAAGTAAAATGCCTGCCACTCAGGCCCATAAACTAGGATATATGCACATAATTTGAAGTTTCTAAAACCGTAAAAAAAATGTCTGTGGGTATAACAGAACTGATATAGCAGGCAAAAACCCGAACAATTTTCTGGGGAGGCTTGGGCCAGTTGCTGTGGGGGGTGAAGAGCTGTTTACCGGGGTAGGGGTAGCCAGGTGGAAAACATGGCCAGCCGTAGAAAAATGGTTATTGAAATTCTCGATAATCGTAGATTTATCGGTGGTGACAGTGTTTCCTAGCCTCAGTGCAGTGGGCAGCTGGGAGGAGGTGCTCTTATTCTCCATGGACTTTACAGTGTCTCAGAACTTTTGGAGTGTGTGCTACAGGATGCAAATATATGTTTGAAAAAGCTAGCCTTTGCTTTCCTACCTGCCTGTGTATATTGGTTCCTAACTTCCCTGAAAAGTTGCTTATCGCGGGGGCTATTTGATGCTATTGCAGTACGCCACAGGATGTTTTTGTGCTGGTCAATGGCAGTCAAGTCTGGAGTGAACCAAGGGCTATATCTGTTCTTAGTTCTACATTTTTTGAATGGGGCATGCTTATTTAAGATGGTGAGGAAAGCACTTTTAAAGAATAACCAGACATCCTCTACTGACGGAATGAGGTCAATATCCTTCCAGGATACCCTAATGTCCCTCTGATCACTCTGACATCAATGCAAATGTAATTGAAAATCTATTCAAACACTTTATGAGAGCCCATGATCTCATGTTGCGCAACATTTCTATAGGCTATGCAATTGCGCAAGAAAACAGAGGTATAACTATTAAAAAGAGGAGGATCCCATCAGCTTTCTATAGGCTAGGTCTTCTATATATTTCTCAACTTTCCTAATATTAAGCACATTGCTTATCTTTACAACAGAAGTATAGCCTACCTGGCTGGCATGAAAATGAACCATGGGAAAAGCGTTTTCCATTCGCTATTTAAGTGCATAGATGACATGTATTTTTTCCCCCGTTTCGATACAGGTGCATGATAATGGTCCATTCTAGATCAAAACAAATTTCACATATATCTTATTTAGTATATGTAAAGATAAGATTAAATAGAGAATAGTCTAATGGGTGACAATATTAGCCCATGATGATATATTATCACTTTTGAATGATGCCCAGCTTGTGTGCAGTAAGGCAAGAAACATCGCATGCCTTTTTTTTTGCAACCTTTTAAAATTATAGTCGCACAACTCATGTGGTCTAGCCCATAGGCCTATATGTTTTGATAAGGTTTGTATCACAACTAATGTGGCCAAATTACTTCTTCAAATTAAGCACATTAATCCGCTTTACAACCGGTGTAAAGCCTAACTGGCATTCATAGGTCGTTATTACTCATTACTGTTATTTTATTGTTGCTCTTTACTTAATTGTTATTTTTCTATTCTTATTTATTGTTTACTTCAGTTTATTACTTTCTTAGCACTTATTTTTTCTTAAAAAACTGCATTGTTGGTTAAGGGCTTGTAAGTAGCATTTCAATGTAAGGTCTACACCAGTTGTATTCGGTGCATGTGACAAATACAATTTCATTTTGATTTGAAATAACCTTATAGTTTATGAACATTTTAAGCTAAAATGTTCTGATCTGTTGCATCAGCCTCATTGCTTTTAAAGTTGTTTTGATGCTAGTGGTTGTATTAATTTGGGATGTATCGCATCCCACAACTGTCCCAGATTATTTTTGGAATATTTATTAACGCACACATGGACAAGTTAACCAATAGAATAGGTCAACTTTTGTCCTATGGGGGAGAGTTGATGGATAATGACTAGTGCTTTTGCTGTTCGTTACAGTGTCTTGCGAAAGTATTCGCAATTTAAATCCATTTAAATTACAGGTTGTAATGCAACAAAATAGGGAAAACGCCAAGGGGGATGAATACTTTTGCAAGGCACTGTAGGCATACTCATCTTGTTGGCTGACGAAAAGTAAATGTAGACAGTTTCCAACCACTTCAATATGCGCCTTGGAATTCTATAAATTGCATCCCCGATGTCTGTCTTCACATGTAGCCTGTGAGAAGGACCTGATCAAGTGATGGGCATTGGCTAATAAGAACTGAGATATCTAAGAGAGTCATGTGAGTTAGAGGTTCTGCAGAGCACGTAGAAGGGAGAAGGAAATTATAATTACTATATTCAGCCCAACGACCATTGTCAAACTGTGAATGAGAGACTAACGAAGTGTGTACAGTCTGCCCAAAAAACAAAGCAGAGCTCATGCCTTTCAAACAACTTTGTTCAAATCATCATTAGAGTCGCATCATGCAGCCTTAGTGTTTACAAAAAATGAAAACATATAGCCCAACATTTGAAGAACAACTAAAGTTACATTAATAACTCTAAATTAAGCGTATATAACACAGAATAGCCGCATGTGGGCACTCCCTCAAATCGTTATTCAGCTTTGTTCAATTGTATTCTTCATACTATAAAATTCTGCCATGGAATTCTAAGCAAATCTTGTCTGCTAAATGAACTAGTGTATCCCACAGCCAGTTGGCATAGCCACATCAGGACCTAACATAAGGACTCAGAGTATGCTATTATTTTCTTCTGAAATAGACTATATTTTCTTCATATCATGCTTCTTTAGACATGTCTAAAATAAATAATGTTGTTTGTGTCACACTGCTTTGCTCTATCTTGGCCAGGTCGTAGTTGTAAATGACAAATTTCTCACAACTGGCCTATCTGGTTAAATAAAGGTGAAATTAATATATAACATGGATTTATTAGACTGTTTAAAATGTAGATGTTCCAAAGGTCTGCATCAGTGGCTTTTAGGTTGTGTGGAAGCCAGGAGATGCTAAATGGGTTCATGTTAATTAACAGTCATTGATAAAGTCAATCAAAAATCTCTGGTTCAATTCAAGTTGCAACAAGGAGACAGCATCCAGCATCAGCATAGAAGTCTACCAAGACCTCCTAGAGAAGGCCCTTATAATCACTAACAGGAAAATTGTTCTGTCAACACTAAATCTTGTGGGAAAGACCAAACAAGGCCAAGTGGCCCTGGTCGAGGCGCCATACACAAGTCCAAGTGAGTATCACATCAGCACCTTAAGCAGGTCGAAGGTCTGCTTAAGAGTAACAAAGATCATACAGTTATAATTACAGAGGAGAAATTTCAAACAAGCCTTCTCTGAGCAGGCCCTTATATCCTAATCACATATGTTTCCTTAAACACATAACAAAATGCATAACAATGGCAGTGTATCACACAGTCTGACAGAATACAATAACATAACGTGTCCTCTGTTCTTGTACCTCCAGTCTGTCGTCAATCACTATCAATAGATATGAGAACAATCCATCTGCGTTGTTCAGGGTGGGCTTCCGGGGCTGCAGCCCCTAATGTTTTTGGTCCAGCCCCGAAACTTTCGATGGTCGAAGAATTGTTAAATTGCAGGCTGTAAAAAACAAAACAGCAACGGTGTACTTTAGGACCATGCGGACTCCTCGGAATAGGTGGGCTGGCCGTTGACTCTGTACCTAGTAATTTTTAAAGTCATTGTGGCATGTTGAATTCATTTTGTTCCTATGAATTTGGCTCTAAGGTGTGAACGGTTTGGACTATAAGCTATTATGGCCCCATTAATGATTGGCAGGCCAGTTGTCAAAAACGGGTCATTGATGTACTGAGAAAAATGTCAACCCTGTGGCACTCATCTTTTCCCATTGACTGCAATGCATTGAAAAAACGTAAACCCTGTAACACGCAGCTTTTCCCATTGACTGCAATGTACTGAGAAAAACATCAGCTACTGTGACGTGATCTTTTTCCAAAAATATACCTGGATGATGTTTTCCTATATTATGTTGTCAACCCGTACTAATGAGTGTCTCAAACAGAACACAGGGAATCATGTGTATTATAGAAAGAGGAGACATATAAATATACTAACCATTGTGTTAATTACTCCTAACTGAATAGAAATGCATTCATCTTAAATATTCCCATTACATCAGGGTTCAGAATAATTTACACGAGAAAAAAAAGGAGCATATCTCAACTTTTTGTCATGCTAAAATTATTTCACTTGCTATGTGACAGCAATGTTTCTACTAGTGTACACAATGTAAAGTGTTACAGGATTGTACAATTATTTTGTTTTACATTTGTAAAGCGCTTTTCATTATACAAGAATAAAGTGCATAGAGTATAACAATAGACACAGGTGAAAACTAGAGTAAAAGAAAAACAATGCTTGTGTTGCGTCTCGTCCAGTGACGCCCACCCTCTTGCCCCGCAACAAAGGGGGGGAAACGAAAATGACAAAGGAAAGCACATCTAATAAGCACCGTGCCTTCGAGAATGATAAAACAGGCTCGTTAGCAGGGAATGAGAAGGACATATATTATGAACATAAAATGCGCAGATGACCACAACAGCTCAGAACGAGAATGCATCCTCAAATAAGGCCCTTGTGAAGGTAAATCAAATTTAGTGGTGACTAACATGTATTAGTTGACTCACACTGGCATTTTATGTTTGATGGCAATGTGTACGGTTTGGCAAATGTTCAGTTGCCAGAAACATTCATGACCCTTAAAATACAGAAAGCAGAAAGGACCCATATTCAAAAGCATCTCAGGGTGTAAGTGCTACTATCAGGTCCCCCCTGTCCATATTATCTTATTATGACCTAACAGGCAAAATTTACCCTATCAGCACTCTTGCTCTGAGACTCTTTGTGGATATGGGCCAAGAGCTTTAACTGGGCCCAAAACGCTTAACATGTTAGGCAAACCTATTGGATGGTTGAAAGCATCCGAGCAGTGGGTACTGTTGAGCGCAATGAAATAGTTAAACTTATATTGCCTTCCACACTAGCTTCTACACTGTTTGTTATTCCGAACCAATACTGTACCTACAGGATGAGCTGACAGCCCCACTTGGGTGTAATGTCAGTTTGTTGATGAACAGGCAGGGGTAGAGAAGTGCACAGTGCGGATAGGGATAGGCTGGAGAGTGGAGCCGAGTGGCGAGAGGGAGGGATGGAGGGAGGTGGTGCGTGGTGTGCACTACTGTGCTGCAGCAGGACCGGTGATAGATCTGAGATGTCTCCACGCATCTGCTCAGCGCTGGCATTTATTACCCGCCGCAAGAGCCCAGGCAGACTGTATGGCCGCTCGCCATCAGCAGCATTGGCAAATCCCCCTTCTTTCTTTCCCTCTCTCCCTTCATCTTTTCCCACTTCAGCGCTCTCTCTCCAACTACTGTGAGCTCCAAAAGTATTGGGACAGTCACACATGTTGTTTTGGCTCTGTACTCCAGCAGTTTGGATTTGATATGATACAATGACTATAATTTTAAAGTGCAATCTGTCAGCTTTAATTTGAGGGTATTTCCATCCATGTCGGGTGAACAGATTAGAAATGACAGCACGTTTTGTACATAGGTCCCCCATTTTAGGGGACCAAAAGTATTGGGACGAATTCACTTATTCACGTAGTAAAAAGTTTATTATTTGGTCCCATATTCATAGCACGCAATGATTACAGCAAGCTTGTGACTCTATGCATTTGCTGTTTGTTTTGGTTGTGTTGGGGGTATGAGTTAGTGAAGCCTTACAGAGCCCCCTCCTGTACTCCCTGTTCACCCATGACTGCGTGGCCATGCACGCCTCCAACTCAGTCATCAAGTTTGCAGACGACACAACAGTAGTGGGCTTGATTACCAACGACGGACAGCTTACAGCGAGGAGGTAAGGGCACCCAGAGTGTGGTGTCAGGAAAACAACCTCTCACTGAATGTCAACAAAACAAAGGAGATGATCGTGGACTTCAGGAAATAGCAGAGGGAGCACCCGCCTGTCCACATCGATGGGAAAGCAGTGGAGAAGGTGGAAAGTTTTAAGTTCCTCGGCGTACACATCACGGACAAACTGAAATGGTCCACCCACACAGACAGTGTGGTGAAGAAGGCGCAATAGCGCCTCTTCAAACTCAGGAGGCTGAAGAAATTTGTCTTGTCACCTAAAACCCTCACAAACTTTTACACATGCACAATTGAGAGCATCCTGTCGGGCTGTATCACCACCTGGTACGGCAACTGCACCGCCCACAACCGCAAGGCTCTCCAGAGAGTGTTGCGGTCTGCACAACGCATCGCAGAGGGCAAACTACCTGCCCTCCAGGACACCTACAGCACCCGATGTCACAGGAAGGCCAAAAAGATCATCAAGGACAACAACCACCTGAGCCACTGCCTGTTCACCCCGCTACCATCCAGAAGGCGAGGTCAGTACAGGTGCATCAAAGCTGGGACCGAGAGACTGAAAAACAGCTTCTATCTCAAGGCCATCAGACTGTTAAACAGCCATCGCTGCTGCCTACATACAGACTTGAAATGATTGGCCACTAATAAATGGATCAGTAGTCACTTTAATAATGCCATTGTAATAATGTTTACATATCTTGCATTACTCATCTCATATGTGTATATACTGTATTTTATACCATCTATTGTATCTTGCCTATGCCGCTCGCTCAGCGCTCATCCATATATTTATAAGTATACTGTATATTCTTATTCCATCCATTTACTTAGATTTGTGTGTATTAGGTAGTGAAATTGTTAGATATTACTGCGCTGTTGGGACTAGAAGCACAAGCATTTCGCTACACTCGCAATAACATCTGCTAACCATGTGCATGTGACTAATAAAATATGATTTGATTAGATTGTGTAGATTTCCACATGACCCCCTTCCCGACAAGATGCTTTTGTTGTTTTGATGGGTGGGTGTCAGCGTGAAGGGTAAGAAGCAGGTTGAACGGAGGGGGGGGGGTATTCGAAGGCTGACTTTTTTTTCTTCAATCCCAGCATTGCCCCTGTGTCAACACCTGTCAAGTCCTGTTGAATCACCAATACCTGACGAGACCTGACGTTGTGAGAGTGAAACCCCATCATCTGATCATCATCCAACTTCTTCGTTGATAGTTGACACTTCATCCTCCCTTGTGTCTACTTCATTTACTATTTCTCTCTCTTTCCTCGCTGACCTGCCCAAATCACTTCCCCTCATCTACCACGACCCTGGGTTGAGGCCACGCATCCAGGCAATTGCCTTGATAATAAAATGAGAGCAAGATTGATTTCCAGCAAAAACCCATCTTAATCCAGCAAAACAAGCACGGGGAGAAAAGGATTCTCATAAATGTTTGTTCCTACCAGTGTGTCTGTCGGAGCTTTTACGTTTTATTTAATTTATCCTGTCCACATCTGTCAAAGATTACTCACTACTCATCTATTAATCTACTCTAATTGTATATATTTCACAGTGTGGCTCCATCTTGGAGGACAGTAAGTGAATTTACCCCAGAAAAAACAGGTCATAAAACAGTGGAATGGATGCAAATAGTGCCTTCAGAAAGTTGTCACATCCCTTTACTTTTTCCACATTTTGTGGAAATGGCGTGTATCGAGGTGGTCGGTCACAATCATGAAAAAACAGAGAGATGAAAGAGAAATTATTTTATTATTGTTATTTGTTTATTAGTCAAATATTTGGGGAAGCCTGGCATCCCTTGGCATCCATGAATGTCTTATGTAGCAAAATTTGAAATTGTGTTTTTTACATTGGATAAAAGTAGAGACTTAAAGCTAAAAAAAATGGAATATCATACACTGCAGTTGAGGAACATAATTTTGCTTTTAAAGTTGATAAACTTGTAATCTTACTTTTGAGAAAATGGCCATTGAATGTTTTGCTGGAGAGCTCTTCTTTGTCTACACCTATTCAGCATCGTTCACACCCTCTTAAGCCTTAGCCCTACCCATCTCTTTAAGGATTCACATGTGAGGCCATGTGTTAAATAGAGTGAGTAAGGTAGTATAGTAAACAACCCAAGGTTCATACAGACAGTGGCAAGTCAAATTCAAGGACTTTAAAGTTATTTTAATTTCAAGAACCATCAATTTGTAATAGTTCATATTATGCAATTGTTTCGAGTCGCCACTAGATGGCAGTATATCACCACAACCTCATGAAGAAAAAAAATGACTTACTATGTTCATCACTACCTTACACGGTCTACTCAATAATACGCTGTTTCACTACTTATTTACTACATACATGAGTAGTAAGTCAGTACTGCTGATTTTGTAATTTGAGTAGTGATGAGCGGTTTTGGGACATGCCTAGTGGTGAACACACATTTCCTGTTCACATTAATAGACAATTTCAGCTTAATGTCTGTTTTTATTGGCCCTTTGGGAATCAACTACTTAATAGCAAGGAAAAAGCATCTTGCTTCTGACTGGCAGCTTTAGTGTCGCCAATTGGGAGAAGGGCGGGTGAGCTGTGCAAGGAAAACGACACGTGAATGGCCACCAGAAAGGCAGGAGTACGGCTGTCACTTGCTAAAGCGGAATATCGCAGGCGCCATGTGTATCAGGCAATTTACAAAAAAGCTCTGGAGTTTGTTGCAGAGAAAAAGTCACAATGTAGAACTGGCACCAGCGTAGGATGCAGCGTTGTGTCTTTCCCCCTTCATGTGGCTCTTCAGGGCTGATTCACCCATGATCGCAATGTCAAAGTCTGATGCATTTTTTTGCACCTGTGGGTTGTTTGGGTCCAGTGATGTAAAAATGGGTGTGTAAACTATACTGAAAAAGATGAAACTTTTTGGTCCGATGTTTCATGAGCTGAAATAAAATATCCCAGAAATGTTCCATGGGCACAAAAGGCACGATTAAATATGCATTTTGTTTAGACGTGCTTGCTAAATCATGAACCATAATCCCACCATGGATGAAATACTATAATATGAATCTGCAGGTAGCTAAAGCTAGCCAATTATGTTCAATTAGGCTATAACTAGCTGAGCAAATAGATTTCTTAGATACAGATAATATCTGAAAACGTAGCTAGACTCTTACAAGTATACATGGATGAAAGCTTCACAGTAGACTGGAACCCACTAACTTTGTATAGCTTGTTTGGCCCGTGTTGTATCAAGTCACTCCGGGTCACACTGACGGTGTTCAGTAAGTAGTCCATCACAGACTTTTTTTTTCTTCCCACTGATCTTTGTCGATAGTGCCTGCTAAACTCATGGCAGCAATGCTGTTGAGAGCAGTAGCAACACTTTTGCAGTTCTCCATGGCTAACGTTATAAACAGCGCCCCTCTGTCTCAGTATGTGTAGCCCATATATCTGATGCTGTCTGGACCAAAAGAGTATGACATGTTACCGCCGTAGCATTTGATTGATTGACGCCAGCATGCATTTGGAAGCAGCATGCACTTTTTGGAAGGTTTTACTGATTATAATGAGCTAATGCTAAGCTACAGTGCCTTGCAAAAGTATTCATCCCCTTGGCGTTTTTCCTATTTTGGTGCATTGCAACCTGTAATTTAAATCGATTTTTATTTGGATTTCATGTAGTGGACATAAACAAAATAGTCTAAATTGGTGAAGTGAAATGAAAAAAATATATTGTTTAAAAAATAAAAATAAGAAAAGTGGTGCATGCATATGTATTCACACCCTTTGCTATGAAGCCCCTAAATAAGATCTGGTGTAACCAATTACCTTCAGAAGTCACATATTTAGTTAAATTAAGTCCACCTGTGTGCAATCTAAGTGTCACATGATCTGTCACATGATCTCAGTATATATACACCTGTTCTGAAACATTTTCAAGCAAGTGGCACCATTAACCACTTAAGTTGACTGAGAACCCAATCTCATTTACAGCAACAACCTGGGGAATAGTTACAGGGGAGAGGAGGGGGATGAATGAGCCAATTGTAAGCTGAGGATGATTAGGTGACCATGATGGTATGAGGGACAGCTTGGGAATTTAGCCAGGACACCAGGGTTAACACCCCTACTCTTACAATAAGTGCCATGGGATCTTTAATGACCTCAGAGAGTCAGGACACCCATTTAACGTGCCATCCGAAAGACGGCACCCTACACAGGGCAATGTTTTATTGCTTCTTTAATCAGGACAAGAGATTTCAGCTGTGCTAACATAATTGCAAAAAGGTTTTCTAATGATCAATTAGCCTTTTAAAATGAGAAACTTGGATTAGCTAACACAATCTGCCATTGGAACACAGGAGGAGATACAAAGAGATATACATTAGCAGTCAAAAGTTTGGGCACACCTACTCATTTAATGGTTTTCTTTATTTTTTTACTATGAATAACACACATGGAATCCTTTACTAACCAAAAAACTGTTAAATATAAAATATTTTGATTTGATTAAGTTTCTTCAAGTAGCCACTTTGCCTAGATGACAGCTTTGCACACTCTTGGCATTATCTCAACCAGCTTCACCTGGAATTCCATTCCAACAGTCTTGAGGGAGTTCCCACATATGCTGAGCACTTGTTGGCTGCTTTTCCTTCACTGCGGTCCAACTCATCCCAATTGGGTTGAAGTTGGGTGATTGTGGATGCCAGGTCATGTGATGAAGCACTCAAGCACTCTACTTCTTGGTCAAATAGCCCTTATACAGCCTGGGGGTGTGCTGGGTCATTGTCTTGTAGAAATATAAATGATAGTTCCACTAAGCACAAACCAGATGGGAAGGCATATCGCAGCAGCCAACACAGTCACTTGAATTCTAAATAAATCACAGACGGTGTCACCAGAAACCCACCCCCATACCATCATACCTCCTCCTCCATGCTTCACGGTGGGAACCACACATTCAGAGATCATCCGTTCACCTACTCTGCATCTCACATGGTGGTTGGAACCAAAAATCTCAAATTTGGACTCATCAGACCAAAGGACAGATTTCCACTGGTTTTATGTCCATTGTTCATATTTCTTGGCTCAAGCAAGTCTCTTCTTATTAGTGTCCTGTTGTAATGGTTTCTTTTCAGCAATTCGACCATGAAGTCTTGATTCATGCAGTCTCCTCTGTTACTTGAACTCTGTGAAGCATTTATTTGGGCTGCAATTTCTGAGGCTGGTAACTCTAATGAACTTATCCCCTGCAGCAGAGGTAACTCTGTGTCTTCCTTTACTGTGGCGGTCCTCATGAGAGCCAGTTTTAACATAGTGCTTGATGGTTTTAGCGACTTTACTTAAAGACACTTTCAAAGTTCTTGAAAGTTTACGGATTGACTGATATTCATGTCTTAAAGTAATGATGGACTGACGTTTCTTTTTGCTTATTTGAGCTGTTCTTGCCATAATATGGACTTGGTCTTTTACCAAATAGGGCTATCTTCTGTATTCCACCCCTACCTTGTCGCAACACAACTGATTGGCTCAAATGCATTAAGGAAAGAAATCCCACAATTTAACTTTTAAAAAGATACACCTGTTAATTGAAATGCATTCTAGGTGACTACCTCATGAAAATGGTTGAGGGAATGGCTACTTTGAAGAATCTCAAATACAAAATATATTTAGATTTGTTTAACAGTTTTTTGGTTCCTACCTCTTCAAAGGGGGAGACACTCTAGACCCAAACTGCTACAGACCTATATCTATCCTACCCTGCCTTTCTAAGGTCTTCGAAAGCCAAGTTAACTAACAGATCACCGACCATTTCGAATCCCACCGTACCTTCTCCGCTATGCAATCTGGTTTCCGAGCTGGTCATGGGTGCACCTCAGCCACGCTCAAGGTCTTAAACAATATCATAACCGCCATCGATAAGAGACAATACTGTGCAGCCGTATTCATCGACCTGGCCAAGGATTTCAACTCTGTCAATCAACACATTCTTATAGGCAGACTCAACAGCCTTGGTTTCTCAAATGATTGCCTTGCCTGGTTCACCAACTACTTCTCTGATAGACTTCAGTGTGTCAAATCGGCCACAGCTTTGCACACTCTTGGCATTACTCATCCGGACCTCTGGCAGTCTCTATGGGGGTGCTACAGGGTTCAATTCTCGGGCCGACTCTCTTCTTTGTATACATCAATGATGTCGCTCTTGCTGCTGGTGATTCTCTGATCCACCTCTACGCAGACGACACTATTTCGTATACTTCTGGCCCTTCTTAGGAACCTGTGTTAACAAACCTCCAGACGAGCTTCAATGCCATTACAACTCTCTTTCCGTGGCCTCCAACTGCTCTTAAATGCAAGTAAAACTAAATGCATGCTCTTCAACCGATCGCTGCCCACACCTGCCCGTCCGTCCAGCATCACTACTCTGGACGGATCTGACTTAGAATATGTGGACAACTACAAAAACCTAGGTGTCTGGATTGACTGTAAACTCTCCTTCCAGACTCACATTAAGCATCTCCAATCCAAAATTAAATCTAGAATCGGCTTCCTATTTCGCAACAAAGCATCCTTCACTCATGCTGCCAAACATACCCTCGTAAAACTGACTATCCTACCGATCCTCGACTTCGGCGATGTCATTTACAAAATAGCCTCCAACACTCTACTCAACAAATTGGATGCAGTCTATCACAGTGCCATCCGTTTTGTCACCAAAGCCCCATATACAGTGAGGGAAAAAAGTATTTGATCCCCTGCTAATTTTGAAATAATCAGTCTATAATTTTAATGGTAGGTTTATTTGAACAGTGGGAGACAGAAAAACTCATGTGAAAAATGTTATAAATTGATTTGCATTTTAATGAGGGAAATAAGTATTTGGCAAAATCCTTGTTGGCAATCAGAGGTCAGACGTTTCTTGTAGTTGGCCACCAGGTTTGCACACATCTCAGGAGGGATTTTGTCCCACTCCTCTTTGCAGCTCTTCTCCAAGTCATTAACTTCTTAATGTGCTTCTTCTTGAGCCACTCCTTTGTTGCCTTGGCAATGTGTTTTGGGTCATTGTCATGCTGGAATACCTATCCACGACCCATTTTCAATGTCCTGGCTGAGGGAAGGAGGTTCTCACCCAAGATTTGACGGTACATGGCCCCATCCATCGTCCCTTTGATGCGGTGAAGTTGTCCTGTCCCCTTTTCACATGCATTTTTCTGGATTTTTCTGTTGTTATTCTGTCTCTCACTGTTCAAATAAACCTACCATTAAAATATTTTTTATTTGACTTATTTAACTTATTTAACTAGGCAAGTCAGTTAATTACAAATTATTATTTACAATGATGGCCTACCAAAAGGCACAATGCCTCCTGAGGGGACGGGGGCTGGGATAAAAAATATATACATATACGACAAAACAACACTACATAAAGAGAGACCTAAGACAACAACATAGCAAGGCAGCAACACAACATGGTAGCAGCACAAAACGTTGTGCAAACATTATTGGACACAGACAACAGCACAAAGGGCAAGAAGGTAGAGACAACAATAAATGACGCAAAGCAGCCACAACTGTCAGAAAGCGTGTCCATGATTGAGTCTTTGTTGCAGCTCGTTCCAGTCATTACCTGCAGCGAACTGAAAAGACGAGCGACCCAGGAATGTTTGTGCATGTCAATCTCTCCTGGCTCAAAGTGGAGGAGAGATTGACTTCAACACTGCTTGTATTTATGAGAGGTATTGACATGTTGAATGCACCGAGCTGTCTGTTTGAACTACTGGGGCACAGCTCGGACACCCATGCATACACCACAAGACATGCCACCAGAGGTCTCTCCACAGTCACAGAACAGACTATGGAAAGCGCACAGTTCTAAATAGAGCCATGACTACATGGAACTCTATTCCACACACATGTACACATGGATTTTGTGCTGTATATATGTGGTAGTGGTGGAGTAGGGGCCTGAGGGCACACAGTCTGAATGTATTGTAATGTTTTAAATTTTTTATAAACTGCCTTAATTTAGCTGGACCCCAGGAAGAGTGGCAGCAACTAATGGGGATCCATAATAAATACAAATACAATACAAACAGTTTGGGGTTGCCTGGGTTGCGAGGTTTGTTATTACATCATCCTTCCGGACCTTTGCCATCTAGAAAATGTGTGTTACCGGACATTCTCAGAGTACCCCTGCTTTATGGCTGCAAATGTCCAGAAAGCAGCATGCAACGACTGCCATCTCCAGGGCATTAGTATTCATAGATCTGGAATGTGTCCCAAATGGCACCCTATTCCCTATATAGTTAACTATTTTCAAAAGTAGTGCACTATATAGGGAATAGGGTGCCATTTGGAACACTACCCTCGTTTAATTACTATGGGTGGCTGTTTTGTCGAGAGACTATTCAACGAGCTAACAAAAGCAACGGCTGGAAATAGATCCAGGAAGAGCCCATTTAATGGGAGAATAATCAGAAGTTATTCACTATAGGCCCGATTCCGACCTGAGTTAAGCATGCGTAAATGGAACGTAATTCACTTTTCTCTCTGTGTATTCTATGCTATTCACCTGATATTCGTTTTGGGTGCAGATTAAATAAATGAAGGTGTTGCTGAGGTGTGATATGCCGTTTTCTAAACTTGACTTTTTTCCCTAATAATTCCACCGCCTTTACACTTGAGGAAACCATTAATACATTCTAGCGAACCTACCGGTTCCAAGTAGGAAAAGCACCTACTTAATTTTTTGGAGCTGCTTTTGAAAGCAAAAGTTGAATTGAAAACATAATTGCCACTGTTGAATTCAGTCCTAGCTTACTATTATGAAAATGTATGGTTTGCTTAGCTACACCAGCAAGTCTGTTTGGTTACCAAGGCAACTACTGTAGCACTATAGTAAACTTCCTACCAACTTCAGTGGATGTTCAACACATTTCTACCTGAAATTAAAATAAAAAATTACGCAAATGTGTAAACTTATAGCCATGGTATAAAAGTGATAATCAACTTGGGGCTCGTTGTAGTTTGGAACGCATATAGCCCCTCGTTGATTATCCATTAAATAATCGCTGGAGACAAATGTAAAACCAGCCATATGGCAGCAAAATAAAGCATATCAACATATCAACTTTGCTTCATTAAAGATGATGAAATATTGTGCCATTATGCAGAATTTTTATTGTACGGCCTTGCAGGGATGGGCGTTCTCGAATGTCTTAATTAAAGGCTACCCCGCCTTTCTCTGTTTCCTATTTCTATCATGTTAAATATTTGCCACTATCAGTATGGACCGTCAGCAGGCCTTATAACATCACATATTCAGCTGCCAATTTATTGTTAGTTCCCTTCGTTTCGTTTACCTTAATTTGCTTCCTCTGTAAACGCAGTTATGGCCATGTGGCTGTTGCCAAGGATCATTAGAAACAGTTGATAATAGGATAATTGAACATTGTAGAGCTGAGCGCAGATCAAGCCGTAACAGTTTGAACCCGATACATGGCGCAATACTTGGCAGTGTCATCACACAGTTCCATGGTTAGTGCAGGCAATAGACGAGGGTATAGCCTACTATTCTCCCTATTATAATTATATGTATCCATCTTCCAGCATTACCATGGGTTAAAGAACTGAATGTGGCAATTTTCAGAATTAATCAAACAAGGCTCTCCAAACCTGTTTTTTTTTATTCATAAATACTTTCCAAACCCTAAATAATCTACAAGATCAGAGTATTTTTTTATCTCCAGTTAGAGACGAATATGCATATATTCAGATGGCTTTCTTTCATTGATCCCTAATATTCTGAACCTATTCTCTTGATATGTTCTGTCTGTCGACAAAATTCAAACTAAAAGGTACACTGTATTTAAAGAGATGGCTTAAGATAAATGTACTGAAAATCCCATTGAATGAAAGCTCCATGAGAAAATATGTTGGCCAGCAAGTAGGAGGGTTTTCATCAGTTTAATAAAAAAAGAGTCAGCAAGTGAACCACACCTACAAACCCCGCTATGCACCTTCATAAGGTAAGTCTGAATACCAACTACTGAGAAGTGCATAGGAGAGAAGTGATTAATTAGGACCACTTCCTCCCGTTTGAATATTTGAGAAAGGCTTTGTTGATTTATTTTAAAACAATCTTTTACAGAAAACAATGAAGGAATGCTAACTGAATACATGGGGGCTAACACATTTATATTCCTTTTCTGTTGAAGAAGAAACAGAATTTGGATTACAGATCATAGTCTCATTCAAAGTGAGAAAGGCAGCATGTCCTGTTCTAGGTACATAGCCACTCTCTCTTACCTTAGCAACAGTACCTAGCTAGCTACACAACATTATATCCCAACAACATTGACACTCAATATATTGTTGTCTAAGCCATATTCAAAATGGAATTCAAGCCACATAGCCTTTATTGAAATGATATGTGTTTCGTTAGTTGATATTGTAACGTTAGTTGCTATCTAGCCAGACTCTTGGGTTGGCAGCATCCTATTAGTTGAAACAAAGAATTTTCTCAGGGCAGGCCTGGTTGTAGCTAGATATGTTTGAGTCGCATTGGGGACAATTGTAGCATTTTAGCTAACCCTAACCTTACCATAATTTTCCTATCCTGCCATGTTAATTATCATAAACCTGCTGCTTAAGTTCCCCTAATCGCCTACGAAATGTCACTTCTGCTAGTCAAAACCGGCAAATCTGCCCTGAGAATAGTCTTGGTTTCCCGGGTTCACATCTTGTCTGAGCAGCCCAGCTATAGCACAAGTTGGCTTGCAGGCTAGCTAACTCATTGTACCTTGACAACATTGATCCTCAACATACTGATTTTGTTCAATTATCTCAGCCATATTCAAAATGTAATTCAAGGTAGAACTACTTAACGGGCATGAGGTCAGATCAGCTGCAAACATTCAAATTACGTGACAGTTGCATCAAACAGAAAGTCAACAATATAGCTATGACTATTCTTACAGTGCCTTCAGAAAGTATTCACACCCCTTGACTTTTTCCACATTTAGTTGTGTTACAGCCTGAATTTAAAATAGATTACATTTAGATTTTGTTTGTCACTGGCCTACAAACAATACCCCATAATGTCAAAGTGGAAATGTGTTTTTTCCAAATTCTTACAAATTAATACAAAATGGAAAAACTGTATTCAACCCCTTTGTTACGAAAAGCTTAAATAAGTTCAGGAGTAAAAATGTCCTTATCAAATCACATAAGTTCCATGGACTCACTATGTGTGTAATAAGTGTTTAACATGATTTTTGAATTACTACCTCATCTCTCTACCCCACACATACAATTATCTGTAAGGTCCTGTCATGACGTTGGCCTGTTGGCGAGGTTTATGACCCCCATAAATACCTTCCCCCCACTCTACAGAGGGACTATTAAAAATCTCTTTTAACATGGAGAGAGTATGGTAACGTTAAAAGGGTGGGGAAAGGAACCATATTTCGGTAATCCAACCAGCTGAAAAGATGCGTTGGTACTCAGGGAATATGATGTCAGAACAGTTGGCATCTGGGACATTTTCACTAATGACAGGATGACAAACTATATCTCGGAAAGTCTACACATTCTAGGTATCAGATTCACGTGGAATTGTTGTGCAATTTAAATGTTAATTTTGAAACTATCTGTGGAAAGATTAAATGTAATTTTAGCTCCTAAATAAGATAATTGGTTTTCATGAGTGAACTATGCTCAACTCAGTGGCCCCGCTCAAGTGAACAGACAATGGCTGTAAACTATCCAACACGCCTCTCTCCCCCTCATTATATAAGCCCTTTACGAAAATTTTACTTTCTGTCCGAGGACGACGGTCCCAACGTTAAAAGGACTCAGATAATAACCTAACGAAATTAGCATCGAATTTCAGAGTGGAGATGACGATCGACATGCCGAAATTAGGAATTTAGACTATACCATCCAGAATATAGCACGAGCTTAAAAGTACTATTGAGGCGCAGCTCAGAGTAAATATGTCTTGCATTTTCCTGTTCCAAATGGGCGGTTATTTAGAATGCATGAGATTTTGTATTTACGATAGCATAGCTTCGTAAGGTCCGATAAAGACCAAATCCCTTTGTTCTCCAGTGTTCCCGCACTTTCATTCAAGCCAACCCCCTCTCTTTGTGTAACCAGCCGTCATATCGGTTCCGTCCACCAGGGACATTCTTCATGTATGACCCATCCTGTGTATATGTAATTCTGTGTGATTATCTAGGTATTTAGTAAATAAATAATTAAACCAAATGTTGTATTGCTGATTCAACTTGGTAGCCAGGGTTCGTGAAGATAACCAAGAATTCTACGATGTTTAGATGAGACTGAAATAAGGTGGTGATTATTGATTGACTGCCATTGATGTAAAATATGACCAGATCTTTAACTTCTTAGGGAGCGGCTCCCGAGGTGACTGTTTTGGAGAGCCTGGCATGCCCAAAGTAAAATGCCTCCCACTCAGGCCCAGAAAATAGGATATGCACATAATTAGTAGTATTGGATAGGAAACACTCTGAAGTTTCTAAGAGTGTTAAAATATTGTCTGTGAGTATAACAGAACTGATATAACAGGCGAAAACCCGAGGAATTTCTGTCCTGGAAAAAGTGTTTTTGACACATTGCCTCATTTTGAACCCCTCCCTATTGAAAACAGACATACAGTGGGGAAAAAAAGTATTTAGTCAGCCACCAATTGTGCAAGTTCTCTCACTTAAAAAGATGAGAGGCCTGTAATTTTCATCATAGGTACACTACAACTATGACAGACAAAATGAGGGAAAAAAAATCCAGAAAATCACATTGTAGGATTTTTTATGAATTTATTTGCAAATTATGGTGGAAAATAAGTATTTGGTCACATACAAACAAGCAAGATTTCTGGCTCTCACAGACCTGTAACTTCTTCTTTAAGAGGCTCCTCTGTCCTCCACTCATTACCTGTATTAATGGCACCTGTTTGAACTTGTTATCAGTATAAAAGACACCTGTCCACAACCTCAAACAGTCACACTCCAAACTCCACTATGGCCAAGACCAGTCAAAGGACACCAGAAACAAAATTGTAGACCTGCACCAGGTTGGGAAGACTCTGCAATAGGTAAGCAGCTTGGTTTGAAGAAATCAAATGTGGGAGCAATTTTTAGGAAATGGAAGACATACAAGACCACTGATAATCTTCCTCGATCTGGGGCTCCACGCAAGATCTCACCCCGTGGGTCAGAATGATCACAAGAACGGTGAGCAAAAATCCCAGAACCACACGGGGACCTAGTGAATGACCTGCAGAGAGCTGGGACCAAAGTAACAAAGCCTACCATCAGTAACACACTACGCCGCCAGGGACTCAAATCCTGCAGTGCCAGACGTGTCCCCCTGCTTAAGCCAGTACATGTTCAGGCCCGTCTGAAGTTTGCTAGAGAGCATTTGGATGATCCAGATGAGGATTGGGAGAATGTCAGATGAAACCAAAATAGAACTTTTTGGTAAAAACTCAACTCGTCGTGTTTGGAGGACAAAGAATGCTGAGTTGCATCCAAAGAACACCATACCTACTGTGAAGCATGGGGGTGGAAACATCATGCTTTGGGGCTGTTTTTCTGCAAAGGGACCAGGACGACTGATCCGTGTAAAGGAAAGAATGAATGGGGCCATGTATCGTGAGATTGAGTGAAAACCTCCTTCCATCAGCAAGGGCATTGAAGATGAAACGTGTCGAGTCACAAGACTATGTGCATTGAAACCGCCTCGGCCCATAGAGATGGACCCTAAAGTGTCTATCCGATAGCTCATTCAGGGACCCCGTAGCAATGCCAAAGTGGATTTTCAGCACTAATTAAGGTCGCTGCTTGGGCTCCGAATTACCTATCGAGCTAAAACTCGGGATTCGGGGTCGCCTCAGCTACGCCTACACATAATGTCAGAACTGGACCCGCAGCTAGAACAAAACTGCTTTTATTATGGTTTAAACAGAAGGCGCTGTGAATTTTGGGCCTGCTCTGAAATATGTGATAGTTGGCTATTAATGACTCCAACGTAAGTGTATGTAAACCTCCGACTTCAACTGTATGTATTAGGCTGTTTGAGAGAAGGTTTAAATCTGTTCTACAATAAATAAAGCTGCAGTACTCTTATGCTTATGCTGAAAAGCCTTGTTAGTCAAATTAGCTTTTATTTTCTGGTCTTTTTCGGGATGAAGACAAAAGCTAATATTTCACATAAACTGTAGTTTTTGTATTAATATAATTGATGGTCAATGCAAAGCCATTGAATAGTTTTTTTTACAAAACTTCGAACTCCATGCTTTTGACATGTTGATGTATTGATTGACTTGCAAAGATCCAGTTTCACATGGCTTAGTAAGATACAATATGGCTCAGTTTGTTCACGACAGCTGCCACTTGCTTATGACAACCGAATTTTCAGTCATCACTCAAACCATTATAAAGGTCAGATACTGTAGTTGGCTAAGAATGACGTTAAGCAAGTAGCTCATCTTCATGATAGCATTTGCAACAATTGTATTAATTAAGCCAGTTGTCACAACATCATCTCATTTGACGATTATGTGATTAAGATACATAATAATGACACCTGATACGTAAACTCAGTAGCATTTTGTACACCTTATGCTCATAGGGATCTAGTCAAATGTTTAGCAAAATATCCCCTGGCAAGTAAATTACGTTTCTCTTTTGAACATAGTGTTAAAAGGTTGAAATGGCCTTGTATGGGAAAGTGGTGTTCATTAGCTAAATCAATGGAGAGTAGCCTTGCACAAAGGGGATTAACAAGATAGTTACCCTTGTACTAAGAGGGTTCGAGGCGCTCTTTTGTTTCTGATTCATAATGTAAGCAACAGATTTAACCTATTCACTTATGCTGCGTCTCAAATGGCACCCTATTTCTTACATAGTGCACTTTTGACTAGAGCCTTCTGGGCCCTGGTCAAAAGTAGTGCACTAAGCATTTCCCTATGGGCCCTGGTCAAAAGTAGTGCACTAAGGAATATGGTGTCATTTGGGCATACCCTTACAGATGGAGAGTAATTTGTTACTGTGCATGGCTGTTTTGCTGTGTGATGTGACAGATGGAAAGGATCTCAACTTTGAATGTCAGGGTATCTTTCCTTGGTAACGTTTCCTTCAGCAGGTACAAAATATACTTTTTTTTACAGTAATGTCTCCTTCTGTATTCGTGACCAAAGGCTTGAAAGAGTGACTGGGTGAGAATGTCTGTATTGCAGTTCCTCACAAATTTATATTTCTTCATTTTTTTTCAAATGACCAGAGGTTGAACTTTTGGCTTCTGGTAAACAATCATTTTTCACTACCATCTTCAATCTGTAAAATAGATTAATAACACGGGCATGGATATTGAACATTCTAGTTAAACCTTCACCTCACTGAAACAGCTAATTAAAAGTCCAAATTCAACTTAGCTACATTTATTATTGTTTTGCATCTGACTAGAAGTGTGCAGAGACCTGATCCTTTTTTTCAATGTCTAAGTGCTTAACAACTCCATTTTACCTTGGCCTTCTCTGAAAAAACACCTCTTTGCCAAACAAAATAGATTATAATACAATAATGCACCCCTTTTGGTAGAAACACTTGGAGAAAGCATTTGAGGCGGCTTCTCTTTGTTGGCATTGGCAGTCGCAGAAATGTAGAATTAGCTTGTCATCTTCGATGGTATAATCGAACCGTTGTACGTAGCGTCGCTGAGTTATGTCAAAGCAGATATGATTACGTATTCAGGCGCGAAATTAAGATATAAGAATAAATGAGGGCTCCAAATGAGGATAAATGGGCAATAAAATCTCTGTCCCTGGTAATTTGGTAAGTCATCAATTCTCACCCAGTTTGCTCATGTAGTGGGTGGGAAAACCTTAGCATTCAACAGATTATGTATGTATCTGGAAATGACATGTTGAGTCATTTCTCTGGCCTATTTGGCAACGCGCACGAGCACTAAGTGAGTCAGAGTGTGCGCAAATGTGTTTTTGGATTCGTTAATGTGTGGGGTATACTATTGAGTATGAAATAAGGGAGAAAAGAGCCAAATGTGCAGTAGTTGTGTGTGAAAGTGTGATCTTTGTGTCTGCTAGAGAGTCGTTAATAAGATACAAGTGTATCTGTGAGTGCAGAGAATTGTTTGTCTGTATAAGAGTGTCTTGCATACATTTGTCTGCTAGAGAGTAACAGGCACTATTCAGTAGTAAGGGCCTTAAAAGAGCGCCGACGGCTTCTTATCATTTTCTGCTAGAGAGTGAGTCATGTATAGAAGATAAGAGTCTGTGAGTGTCTTTCATTATGCGTGTGTGTGTTATAAAACTCCTCACTGTTTTAACACCAGCATCAGTGGGCACTCAAGTTCACTGTACAGATCACTGGCCCTCATTGTGAAAAAGACCCGTTAAATTCCAGCAACACCACAAACCCACTGCTACTTTCCGGTTGTGCTGGTATTTATTGACCAGAATTATCCTTGAATTGTAACCTTTAAAAACGATCCACATTTCATAATTTGTGTTCACTGTTTATTCTCCCTGTAGAAATCAATGTTTTTGCCAAACTACACATTTTAACTATCGAAACCATAACTTTTACTGTCACTAAGTGGCTGGGGAACAATTGTTCCTAATGTTCTTTAACTTCAAGCAGGTTATTTTTCATCTGTGCAGCCATGCTAATGCAGTGCTGCTTAAATGCCACCTCATTTAACAGGGTTAGAGTTATCGTTCGGAAAGTCTCACAGAAATTAATTCCTAGGCCACTGACTGAGTTCCACATGCACACTCCGGTAAGACGAGGGGGGACGGTCTGTGTATATTTGTAAACAACAGCTGGTGCACGAAATCTAAGGAAGTCTCTAGATTTTGCTTGCCTTAAGTATCTCATGATAAGCTGTAGACCACACCATTTGCCAAGAGAGTTTTCATGGATGTTTATTTACCACCACAGACCGACGTTGGCACTAAGACCGCACTCAGTCAGCTGTATAAGGAAATTAGCAAACAGGAAACCGCTTACCCAGAGGTGGCGCTCCTAGTGGCCGGGGACTTTAATGCAGGGAAACTTAAATCAGTTTTACCCAAATTCAAAAAAATAAATCTAGATCACCTTTACTCCACACACAGAGACGCATACAAAGCTCTCCCTCGCCCTCCATTTGGCAAATCTGACCATAACTCTATCCTCCTGATTCCTGCTTACAAGCAAACATTTAAGCAGGATGCACCAGTGACTCGGTCTATAAATGGTCAGATGAAGCAGATGCTAAACTACAGGACTTTTTTGCTAGCACAGACTGGAACATGTTCCGGGATTATTACGAGGGCATTGAGGAGTACACCACTGGCTTTATCAATAAGTGCATCGAGGACGTCATCCCCACAGTGACTGTACGTACAGACCCCAACCAGAAGCCATGGATTACAGGCAACTTTTGCACATAGCTAAATCGTAGAGCTGGTGCTTTCAAAGTGAGGGACTCTAACCCGGAAGCTTATAAAAAATCCTGCTATGCCCTCCGATGAACCATCAAACAGGCAAAACACCAATACAGGACTAAGATTGAATCGTGCTCCGACGCTCATCGGATGTGGCAGGGCCTGTAAACAATTAGACTACAAAGGGAAAGACAGCCAAAAACTGCCCAGTGACACGAGTTCTGGACGACTGTGTGATCATGCTCTCCGTAGCCAACGTGAGTAAGACCTTTAGGGAGCAGTGGGGCGCTAGCGCCAAATTCAAAATCCAAAAGTTGAATTATTAAACATTCATCAATATACAAGTGTTGCATAGTCATCAAAAGCTCTGCTTCTTGGCAATATCACAGTGTTGTCAGATTTAAAAAAGGCTTTACGGCGAAATCACTACATTTGATTGTTTGAGGGTAGCACCTCCAATATTTCTGCATTAGCATAAATTCATAAACCATTGCGGTTCACACAAAACACATTTCACAGCGAAAACAAATCCCTTACCTTTGAGGGCTTCCCAAGTGTCCAACGAAGACATTCAATGGTTCTTTTGTTAGAAAAAGTCATTTATTATATCCATAAATCTCAGTTTGGTTGGCGCGTTATGATCATAAAATACAGCGTCCACTCGCCCATTGAACCGTGAAGAGAACGCGTTCAACATATACCTATACACTTGTCCAAGAACATCATTGATAATGTATATTTACTATAATATTTCAACCAGATTGTGAACGCGCATCCTCTTCTGTTTACATCCGATGACCAGTTTGAAATTCTTCTTCTATTACCATCCAGAGTAACTATAACATCACCAACCACTGTCTAGAGACTGTTGACATCCAGTGGAAGCAATAGGTACTGCGATCTTACTCCCAGAAATGGCTGTTTTCAATAGGGAAGGGTTCAAAATGAGGCAATGTGTCAAAAACACTTTTTCAGGACAGAAATTCCTCGGGTTTTCGCCTGCTATATCCGTTCTTTTATACTCACAGACATTATGTTAACACTTTTAGAAACTTCAGAGTGTTTCCTATCCAATAGCGCCCCACTCCCGACACTACCCGGTGAAATGTAAAGCGCCAAATTCAAAATCCAAAAGTTTAATTATTAACAATTCATCAATATACAAGTGTTTCATAGCCATCAAAATAACTGACTCTTGGCAATATCACAGCGTTGTCAGATTTCAAAAAGGCTTCACGACGAAAGCACAACATTTGATTGTTTGAGGGTAGCACCTCTATTTATGCATTAGCATAAATCCATTACCCATCCCGGGTCTCACATAATGCATAAAATCGCTTACCTTTGATGGGCTTCCCAAGTGTCCAACGAAGACAATCCATGCTTCTTTGGTTAGAAAAAGTCATTTATTATATCCATAAATCTCAGTTTGGTTGGCGCGTTATGTTTATAAAATCCACCGTCGAGTCGCCCATAGAACGGTTAAGAGAACGCGTTGAAATTATACCTATCATATTTCTACAAACAAATCAAACATTTTTAATGTTTCCTTAGGTATTCTTTTATGTATATTTACTATAATATTTCAACCGGATTGTAGCCTGAACGATAAGAAAGGAAAACAGTGGAGCGCTGCACTGCTTCGCCTGCAAAAGCTTGTTGACATCTAAGCTCCCTGGACCATATTCTCTCCCTATCCGTTCTGGTCAGGGCTAACGTTTCCTGGTTTTGTATAGAGACTGTTGACATCTAGTGGAAGCCATAGGTACTGAAATCTCGGAGCTGCTTGCCTTTGAAATAAATAGGGAGACTGTTAAACAGAGCCAATGTGACAGTAATTCTGGATGGATTCTTCTCGGGTTTTTGCCTGCTATATCTGTTCTGTTACACTCACAGACATTATGTTGAAACTTCAGAGTGTTTCCTATCCAATAGTACTAAATATGTGCATATCCTTTTTTCTGGGCCTGAGTGGGAGGCATTTTACTTTGGGCACGCCAGACTCTCCAAAACCGTCACCTCGGGAGCCGCTCCCTAAGAAGTTAATATCAAACTTGTATGCCATTGTCACGCCCTGGCCATAGAGAGCCCTCGGGGTTCTCTATGGTGTTTTAGGTCAGGATGTGACTAGAGGGGTTTTCTAGTTGTTATATTTCTATGTTGGTGTTGTGTATGGTTCCCAATTAGAGGCAACTGTTTTTCGTTACCTCTAATTGGGGATCATACTTAGTGTGTTCTTTTCCCACCTGCTTTTGTGGGATATTGTTTGTGTTAGTGCCTTTGAGCACTACATAGCTGTTTCTTTGTTGTTTTTGTATATACGAATAAAATTGTTAAATTAGGCGCCTAGTTGGTTTAGCCACAGAAAAAGTGAGCAACCTTGCCATGATTGGCTGAGACAATGAGTGGGGTGGACATACTGAGAGAAGAGTTTGGATTGGTCTGCCATATAGCACGCATCTGTCTATTGGAGCTGGTCAGTATGTCTAGGTAATAGTGTTGAACGCCACTTTTTTTATGTATCACGTAGTAAATCTGCATTAACCTAACGTTATGTGTATGCTCTCCAGTTTCTGGAGGACCGAGTTTTGAAATCAGTGGAATTTAAGTATGACAGCTAAAGAGATGGAGAAAACACCAGTCTGGATTACATCCTCAAACTAAGGGAAACCATGCATGGCATCAGACAGGCGACGCGTCCAACCATGATGTATACTGGTAAGACAGCTAGCTATATTTTCAGATATTACACATTTATAATTTTGACAGAAAGTGGTTTCATTTCAAGTGTACTGTTAGCAAGCTGGGTCGCTAGCTAACGTTGTGTACGATCTTATTCTTCGTATCTCAGACACATTTGCTTGACTAGTTATAGCCATATAACCTGGTTGGTTAACTACCTGCAGATTCATGCAGGGTAGTAACGTCATGAGTTGTGATTATGATCCATCGTTTAGCTAGCTAGCTACATGTCTTAACAAAAGACTCCACTCTAATTTTGACAAAGTATTTTAATTTCAAGTTAAAGTGTACTGTTAGTTGGCTGGCTGGCTAACTAACTTTACGTCATGCATTGGGATTCATTGTTTACCTAGCTAGCTACATTTCTTAACAAAAGACTCTTGTCTTAGTGTGCCAGAGCAACTTCCGGTGAAACCGGAGGGCACGCAATTCAAATAAATAGTCATAAGTTATGGATAGTATACATTTACGTACATACAAGTGTCTTATATTGGTTAAAAGCTTGTTAATCTAACTGCACTGTCCGATTTACAGTAGGCTTTACACCGAAAGCATGCCATGCAATTGTTTTAGGACGGAGGCCCACATCAAAATATTTTTCCACTGGCACATGTTTCATAAATTCACATATAGCGGTTAAATATTGACGTACTTTTTGAAAATCTTCCTCTGATTTGTCATCCAAAGGGTCCCAGCTACAACATGTAGTGTCGTTTTGTTAGATTTTCTGTATATCCCAAAAAGTCTGTTTAGTTGGCGCCATCGATTTAAGTAATCTACTCGTTCAACATGCAGAGAAAGGAATCAAAAAGCTACCGCTAAACTTTGTTAAAACAAGTCAAAATACATTTCTATTTAATCCTCAGATACCCTAAAATGTAATATTTAATACGGAAAGAAGTATGTTCAATGGGAAAATGATATTAGCAGGTGCGTGTCCTCTTCGTTGCACGCGCATACAAGTCTGTGTCCCTGTACTAAAACTCATTATTCTTCCTCTTTTTGGAAGAAACAAGCCTAAAACCTTGAACAAAGACTACTGACACCCAGTGGAAGCCATAGGAATTGCATACTGCGAGCTATATGTAATTTTTACCCATTCGTTCCATTGGAAGAGCATGGGCTCTCTCAAAAAAATAATAATCTGGTTGGTTTTCTTTGGATGTTCTCCTACCATATCTATTGTGTTATTGTCTCCTACATTGTTTAAACATTTCTACCTAATGGTACCAATTATATGCATATCCTGGCTTCAGGGCCTGAGCAACAGGCAGTTTACTTTGGGCACGTCAGTCAAGCGGAAATTGAGAAAAAAGAACCCAAGCCTGAAGAAGATAACTGATTAATTTTTGAACGCTCAACACCCGTTGAACATGTCCGGTGTCAGTAAACCGTAATTCAATTGTTGTCAGCAGCACAGTTAGTCACCAACACTCTGGATAACATGAAAACTGCCTAACAAGCTCTGCTAGCGTGAGTAAAATGGTCAGACTGAGTGGGGTGTTCTCTCATTATGTGTCAAAGTAGCTAGCCAATGTTAGCCAGTTAGCTTGCGTGCTTGACTGTTGTTGTGAGGTCAGAGCTTTCGGAACAACACTACTTATTGGGCAGAACATGCAGTGTGCGCTCTGAACGCGAAACACTCTGAATTTACAAACGGACAGTCTGACATCACAGTTGCAGTCACTAACACTCTGGATAACATAACAGCCTAACCAGCTCTGCTAGGGCGAGTAATGTTCAGTGAGATGTTCTCTCTCTCTTAGATGTCTGGATGTAGCTGGCAAGTTAGTACAGAACGGTCGGGTGGGCTAAGAATTAAGAGGGTGTGAACAATGCTGAATGGGTGTAGACAAAGAAGGGCTCTCCAATAGTAGTACCAAAACATTGAAAGATAGTTTTCTCAAAAGTGAGTTTACAAGTTGATCAACATTCAACGCAGAATTACTTTTCCATTGATTTCTCAAATGCAGTGTATGATGTACCATTTTGTAGCTCTGAGTCGTCTACTTTTATCCAGAAATTCAAATGTTGCTACTTAAGACCGAATCCAGGTGCTGAGTCACATTTACTCCTAAAGTGCTGACCTGTTGACCCTCTACAACCACTGTAATTATTATTATTTGACCCTGCTGGTCATCTATGAACGTTTGAACATCATGGCCATGTACTGTTACAATCTCCACCTGTCATAGCCAGAAGAGGACTGGCCACCCCTCAGAGCCTGGTTCCTCTCTAGGTTCCTGCCTTTCTAGGGAGTTTTTCCTAGTCACTGTGCTTCTACATCTGCATTGCTTGCTGTTTGGGGTTTTAGGCTGGGTTTCTGTATGGCACTTTGTGACATCGGCTGATGTAAAAAGGGCTTTATAAATACATTTAATTTATTCATTGATCAGGCCTCCATGGTCGAATTGCTGCAAAGAAACCACACCAATAAGAAGAAGAGACCTGCTTGGGCCAAGGAACATGAACAATGGACATTAGACTGGTGGAAATCTGTCCTTTGGTCTAATGAGTCCATATTTTAGATTTTTGGGTCCAACCGCTGTGGCTTTGTGAGACGCAAAGTAGATTAACAGATTATCTTTGTTCCCAACGTTATGTGGAGGACATGGTGTGATGGTGACACGGTATATGATTTATTTAGAATTCAAGGCACACTTAACCAGCATGGTTACAACAGCATTCTGCAGCGATACACCATCCCATCTGGTTTGCGCTTAGTAGAAATGTCATTTGTTTTTCAACAGGACAATTACCCAAAACACACCTCCAGTCTGTGTAAGGGCTATATGACCAAGAAGGAGAGTGATTGTGCTGCATCAGATGACCTGGCCTACACAATCACCCGACCTCAACCCAATTGAGATGGTTTGGGATGAGTTGGACCACAGAGTGAAGGAAAAGCAGACAACAAGTACTCAGCATATATGTGAACTCCTTGAAGACTGTTGGAAAAGCATTCCTCGTGAAGTTGGTTGAGAGAATGCCATTTTGTTTTGTTTAACACTTTTTTGGTTACTAAATGATTCCATATGTGTTATTTCATAATTTTGATGTATTCACTATTATTCTACAATGTAGAAAATAGTGCAAATAAAGAAACACCGTTGTGTCCAAACTTTTGACTGGTACTGTACGTGATTTACATCTTCAACAAAAGAGTCCTGAGAAAATATTTTGTATGATCTCTTTTAAATATCTTTAGGCCCTGCCTTTGGTTCTTTGGCTTTCATTTTTATTGCCACAATGTTATAAGCTCACTACAGCTAATGGGAACTGATATTGTTTTGGAGCAAGCGCTGCAGCATGGGTGAAGGTATGATCAATACAAGTGGATGTCACAGATCCAAAACTTTTGGTATACACTCTAGTTGGTTGAGTGATAACCTGGGTCATGTTACAGGCATTAGTCACAGTAAGACGCTTCCTCTTGAGAGGACAACTAAATGATTATGTTTCTCTGTTCGTATCATTAGACCTTATCTAACTTCACACAGATGTCAAGATGCGTTCTATAGCAGCACCCTAAAAGAAGAGGAATCAGATGAGGCAGATTAACCTGCAACCACAGCACTTCTACTTCATGTCATTAGCTTTCCTCTGAGTTTTACAGGAATATGGCTCTGAATATATACAGCAACATCTCTCGCCTAGACATTCCTGACTTTCCTATAGATGTTATTTTCTTGTATTCCTACTGATGTATCATCAAACGTGCTGTCTAAGTGAGTCTAAGAAATGGCTAATATATTCAAATGATCTAATATAAGCAAATTACTAATCTAATGAACTTGTTTTCTGAGGCTATATCCAGTACATTTATGTGAGCTAACTTTAACCCTTTCCTGGTTAGCTTATCTCAAACTGAATTCATAATAGGTTGTATATCCAATAATTCTATTTCTGATGAGAACGAAGAAGGAATTAATGGATTTTTTTAGCAGATTATATCATCTGGTTTATCCCGACTGCAGCAGGGTGCTCAATTCTTCGTGCCACTTCTGCATAACTGTGTTGCTGGACTGTTGGTCTCTGCTGATTGGGGTGTTAGCATGGGGGGGTAGTGGGGTGGGGGGTGCTGTCCACTCTACAAAGGGCCCGATGGTGCAGGATTGTGTTGGCCACTCTGGATGGGTCCTGATGGTGTAGGGTGGAGCTGGTCTCTCTGGAAGGGGACCGGTGGTGCAGGGTTGTTGGCCACTCTGGATGGGGCCTGATGGTGTAGGGTGGAGCTGGTCTCTCTGGAAGGGGACCGGTGGTGCAGGGTTGTGTTGGCCTCTCTGGATGTGGCCTGATGGTTTAGGGTGGAACTGGCCTCTCTGGAAGGGGACCGGTGGTGCAGGGTTGTGTTGGCAAAAGGAATTTTTGCACACATTTTTAGATTTTTGTTGAGAATCCATCTGGAACTGATAGAGCACGCCCAAAGACAGATTGTCAGTTTCCGAAGCCACAGGAACATCTTTGTTTCTCTGCTGGTGGCCATCCTCTCGGGAGTGAACAATGATATGGATAGATGAAGGAAGGAGGGAGAGAGAGAGTGTGCACCATCACCGTGCAATTATCTGTCTGAGTGATACTTTTCTGAATGGTTTATTATTTTTAATAACAACGGATGGTTTCATAACTCAATAGTGGCAGGCTAACCTCCCCTTGAAAACAGCAATTTTATCTCAACCCCTGTGGATTACCTTGCCATGTGCGCTACAAATTAAATTATTTCTCAAGCTGTTAACTGATGTCTTTGTGTTCACTTTTCCAACAATCGTTTTTAAAGCCTGCTAGTCTCATTATAAACAGTCACAGATAGGCTTACAGTACAGGTCTCCTTTTTAGATACAATATGCCTCATTTCAAATTTTCATCCTCATTTATCTTATACACTTCTACATGGGGTACATCACAGGAGGCTGCTGAGGGGAGAAAGACTCATAATAATGGACGGAACATAGCAAATGGAATGGCGTCAAACACCTGGAAACCTGAAAATGTGTTTAATGTATTTGTTACGATTCCAATAATTCCGCTACAGTCATTTATTATAATTTCTTTCTTTTTTTTTTACCCTTTTTGGGTACATTTTTTTTACAGCTTTTCTGCTACATATACATACATTTAAAATATACATTTTACATACAGTGAGGGAAAAAAGTATTTGATCCCCTGCTGATTTTGTACGTTTGCCCACTGACAAAGAAATGATCAGTCTATAATTTTAGTGGTAGGTTTATTTGAACAGTGAGAGAAAGAGTAACAAAAAAATCCTGAAAAACGCATGTTATAAATGGAATTGCATTTGAACCATCTGCAAAACATGACTTAGTACTTGGTGGCAAAACCCTAGTTGGCAATCAGAGGTCAGACATTTCTTGTAGTTTGCCACCAGGTTTGTACACATCTCAGGAGGGATTTTGTCCCACTCCTCTTTGCAGATCTTCTCCAAGTAATTAAAGTTTCGAGGCTGACGTTTGGCAAATCAAACCTTCAGCTCCCTTCACGGATTTTCTATGGGATTAAGGTCTGGAGACTGGCTAGGCCACTCAAGGACCTTAATGTGCTTCTTCTTGAGCCACTCCTTTGCTGCCTTGACCGTGTGTTTTGGGTCATTGTCATGCTGGAATACCCATCCACGACCCATTTCCAATGCCCTGGCTGAGGGAGGGAGGATCTCACCCAAGATTTGAGGATACATGGCCCTGTCCATCGTCCCTTTGATGCGGTGAAGTTGTCCTGTCCCATTAGCAGAAAAACACCCCCTACAGCATAATGTTTCCACCTCCATGTTTGACGGTGGGGATGGTGTCATAGGCAGCATTCCTCCTCCTCCAAACACGGCCAGTTGAGTTGATGCCAAAGAGCTCCATTTTGGTCTCATCTGACCACAACACTTTCACCCAGTTGTCCTCTGAATCATTCAGATGTTCATTGGCAAACTTCAGACGGGCATGTATATGTGCTTTCTTGAGCAGCGGGACCTTGCGGTCGCTGCAGGATTTCAGTCCTTCACGGCGTAGTGTGTTACCAATTGTTTTCTTGGTGACTATGGTCCCAGCTGCCTTGAGATCATTGACAAGATCCTCCCGTGTAGTTCTGGGCTGATTCCTCACCGTTCTCATGATCATTGCAACTCCACGAGGTGAGATCTTGCATGGAGCCCCAGGCCGAGGGAGATTGACAGTTATTTTGTGTTTCTTCCATTTGCGAATAATCGCACAAACTGTTGTTACCTTCTCACCAAGCTGCTTGGCGATGGCCTTGTAGCCCATTCCAGCCTTGTGTAGGTCTACAATCTTGTCCCTGACATCCTTGGAGAGCTCTTTGGTCTTGGCCATGGTGGAGAGTTTGGAATCTGATTGTTTGATTGCTTCTGTGGACAGGTGTCTTTTATACAGGTAACAAACTGAGACTAGGAGCACTCCCTTTAAGAGTGTGCTCCTAATCTCAGCTCGTTACCTGTATAAAAGACACCTGGGAGCCAGAAATCTTTCTGATTGAGAGGGGGTCAAATACTTATTTCCCTCATTAAAATGCAATTCCATTTCTAACATGCGTTTTTCTGGATTTTTTGTTGTTGTTATTCTGTCTCTCGCTGTTCAAATACACCTACCATTAAAATTATAGACGGATCATTTCTTTGTCAGTGGGCAAACGTACAAAATCAGCAGGGGATCAAATACTTTTTTCCCTCACTGTACACATTTTGCGTACACATTCTACATACATGGTACTTTTAAATACAGCAATCACATAACATAATACATTACTGAACATAAACTCCTTAATCCCAACCCTCAGCCCAACCCACCTATCAGCATAGACCATTCATTTGGTTTCCATGTGCCATATATTTTTCAATGTGCTGTGTTTCACAATTTTTTACCTTTCTAATCATATAGTATCCACAGATTGTGAGCTAAAGATGAAATCCTTTCCTACCAGTATTATTATATTATTTATTGACTGACTATGACTTTCCAAATTGCCCAACACTGCTATCTGTAAGGTTCATTTTAAGTGAATGTTGTGATTTTTTAACCATTCCTGAACCTGTGATCAGAATCAAGCTACATAGGGGCAACACCAGAATAAATGATCTAGTGATTCTGTCTCTTCGCAGCAAAAACTTTTGATGCCATCAAGAATGAGACCAGGAAATAATCACGACGGCTCCAGTCATTACCACGAGCCAGATTTCCCCAATTATGTTGCCACCAACCTCCTGTGATGTCAATACTTGAAAGTAGCCTTCTCCACTTGTCTAATTTCCTTGATCCAAACTGAATTAGGGCAACGAACAGTGGGCCTCCAGCCATATTACTGTCATCCTGTCTATTCAGATCAGTGCTTGAAAGAGAAGGCAAGGGGAAGGAGGCCAATAAAGACTTGAGATGCAGCCATTGTGTTTATGGCTTATGACATAGTTTGTCCATAGTTGCTACATGCCATATATTAACTGTATATCTTCTCTCTTTAGATATCGGGTGCCCTGGAAAAAGGAAGTCATGTGACCGCCCGTACCCCGAATATAACCCTTATTTCACGTGGAGCGTGGTGGTGTCAGAGAACCCCTGGGAAGAAGGGAACGAGAAGATGGAAAGAAAAGGAGGAAGTCCACAGGGCTGGGAGGAAGGTATGAATAAAGGTATCGCAATTCCCTCCGAGCCGGGGAAGTACCTTCTACATAATTGTACCTTTCATTCAGTAATTTCAAAATTATACAGGAGTACCATGTCCATATTAGGACAGCCACAGTCAGCAGGACTTTTTATTTATTTATTTTACCTTTCATTTAACCAGGTACGCTAGTTGAGAACAAGTTCTCATTTACAACTGCAACCTGGCCAAGATAAAGCACAGCTGTTTGACACATAAAACAACAGAGTTACACATGGAATACACAGACATACAGCCAATAATACAGTAAAAAAAAAAGATTATGGGAGGTAGAGCAACAAATGGGCCATGGTGGCGAGGTAATTACAATATAGATATTAAACACTGGGATGGTAGATGTGCAAGTTACTGGGGTGCAAAGGAGCAAGATAAATACATAAATACAGTATGGGGATGAGGTAGTAGGATGGGCTGTTTACAGATGGGCTATGTGCAGGTGCAGAGATCTGCACTTACAGCTGGTGCTTAAAGCTAATGAGGGAGATATGAGTCTCCAGCTTCAGTGATTTTTGGAGTTCGTTTCAGTCATTGGCAGCAGAGAACTGGAAGGAAAGGTAGCCAAATGAGGAATTGGCTTTGGGGGTGACCAGTGAGATATATACCGGCTGGAGCGCGTGCTGCTATGGTGACCAGTGAGCTGAGATAATGCGGGGCTTTACCTATCAGAGACTTGTAGATGACCTGAAACCAGTGGGATTGGCGACGAGTATGAAGCGAGGGCCTGCCAACGAGAGCGTACAGGTCGCAGTGGTGGGTAGTACAGTATATGGGGATTTGGTGACAAAACGGATGGCACTGTGATAGACTGCATCGAAATTTGTTGAGTAGAGTGTTGGAGGCTATTTTATAAATTACATCACCGAAGTTGAGGATCGGTAGGATGGTAAGTTTTACAAGGGTATGTTTGGCAGCATGAGTGAAGGATGCTTTGTTGTGAAAAAGGAAGCTGATTCTGGATTTAAATTTGGATTGGAGATATTTAATGTGAGTCTGGAAGGAGAGTTGAGTCTAGCGAGACACCTAGGTATTTGTAGTTGTCCACATATTCTAAGTCCGAGCCAAACAGAGTAGTGATGCTGGACGGGCGTGAAGGTGCGGGCAGTGATCGGTTGAAAAGCATGCATTTAGTTTTACTTGCATTTAAGAGCAGTTGGAGGCCACGGATGAGAGTTGTATGGCATTGAAGCTCGTCTGGAGGTTAGTTAACTACTTACGGAGTGGCTAGCGCCCCACTCCCGACACTACCCGGTCAAATGCAAGGCGCCAAATTCAAAATCCAAAAGTTGAATTATTAAACATTCATCAATATACAAGTGTTGCATAGTCATCAAAAGCTCTGCTTGTCGGCAATATCACAGCGTTGTTTATTATATCCATAAATCTCTGTTTGGTTGGTGCATTATGTTCAAAAAATACAGCGTCCACTCGCCCATTGAACTGTGAAGAGAACTCGTTCAACCTATACACTTGTCCAAGAACAATCAAACATCATTGATAATGTATATTTATATTTCAACCGGATTATAAACTGGAGGAAAGGAAAAAACCACAGCACGCGCGAGCCCGTGAACGCGCTTCCTCTTCTGTTTACATCCGATGACCACTTCGAAATTCTTCTTCTATTACCATTCAGAGCAACTAAAACATCAAACATTGTCTAGAGACTGTTGACATCCAGTGGAAGCAATAGGTACTGCAATCTTACTCCCAGAAATGGCTGTTTTCAATAGGGAGGGGTTCAAATTGAGGCAATGTGTCAAACACTTTTTCCAGGACAGAAATTCCTCGGGTTTTCGCCTGCTATATCCGTTCTGTTATACTCACAGACATTATTTTAACACCCTTAGAAACTTCAGAGCGTTTCCTATCCAATTTTCTGGGCCTGAGTGGGAGGCATTTTACTTTGAGCACGCCAGACTCTCCAAAACCGTCACCTAGGGAGCCGCTCCCTAAGAAGTTAACACAGTGTCGTCTGCGTAGAGGTGGATCAAAGAATCACAGACAGCAAGAGCGACATCATTGACGTATACAGAGAAGAGAGTCGTCCCTTAAAAGCACCCCCATAGAGACTGCCAGAGGTCCGGACAACAGGCCCTCCGATTTGCCACACTGAACTCTATCAGAGAAGTAGTTGGTGAACCAGGCGAGGCAATCATTTGAGAAACCAAGGCTGTTGAGTCTGCCAATGAGAATGTGGTGATTGACAGAGTCGAAAGCCTTGGCCAGGTCAATGAATACGGCTGCACAGTAATGTCTCTTATCGATGGCGGTTATGATATCATTTAGGACCTTGAGTGTGGCTGAGGTGCACCCATGACCAGCTCGGAAACCAGATTGCATAGCGGAGAAGGCACGGTGGGATTCGAAATGGTCGGTAATCTGTTTGTTAACTTGGCTTTCAAAGACCTTTGAAAGGCTGGGTGGGATAGATATGGGTCTGTAGCAGTTTGGGTCTAGAGTGTCACCCCCTTTGAAGAGCGGGATTACCACTGCAGCTTTACAATCTTTGGGAATCTCAGACGATACGAAAGTGAGGTTGAACAGGCTAGTAATAGGGGTTGCAAATATTTCGTAATAGGGGCTAGTAATAGGGGTTGCAACAATTTCAGTTTAGAAAGAGAGGGACCAGAATGTCTAGCCCGGCTGATTTGTAGGGGTCTAGATTTTGCAGCTCTTTCAGAGCATCAGCTATCTGGATTTGGGTGATTGAGAAATGGAGGAGGCTTGGGCGAGATGCTGTGGGGAGTGCGGGGATGTTGACCGGGGTAGGGGTAGCCAGGTGGAAAGCATGGCCAGCCGTAGAAAAATGTTTATTGAAGTTCTCAATTATAGTGGATTTGTCAGTGGTGACAGTATTTCCTAGCCTCAATGCAGTGGGCAGCTGGGAGGAGGTGCTCTTATTCTCCATATACTTTACAGTGTCCCAGACCTTTTTTGAGTTTGTGCTACAGGATGCAAATTTCTGCTTGAAAAAGCAAGCCTTACCTTTCCTAACTGCCTGTTTAAATTGGTTCCTGACTTCCCTGAAAAGTTGCAATATTGCGTAGGCTATTCGATGCTAATGCAGAACGCCACAGGATGTTTTTGTGCTGGTCAAGGGCAATATCTGTTCCTGGTTCAAAAATTTTTGAAAGGGGCATGCTTATTTAAGATGGTGAGGATGGCACTCTTAAATAATGACCAGGCATCCTCTACTGACGGGATGAGGTCAATATCCTTCCAGGATACCCAGGCCAGGTTGATTAGAAAGGCCTGCTCGCTGAAGTGTTTTAGGGAGCGTTTGACAGTGATGAGGGGTGGTCGTTTGACCGCAGACCCATTATGGATTTAGGCAATGAGGCTGCGATCTTGGTTGAAAACAGCAGTGGTGTATTTAGAGGGCAAGTTGGTTAGGATGATATCTACTGATTTGTGGTTGTACCTGGTGGGTTCATTGATAATTTGTGTGAGATTGAGGGCATCAAGCTTAGATTGTAGGTGGCCATGGTGTTAAGCATGTCCCAGATTAGGTCACCTATTGTTTAAACCAGGTGATGTATCCAAGTGTGGGAGGTGGGACTAAAGTGTTAACTAAGGCGTATGAAATAAGGCAATAATTACTAACCAAAACTGCAATGGACAAGGCATATTGACGTTATCAAGAGGCATGCGTAGCCGAATGGTCATAGGAGTCCAGTGTGTGGCTTCAGACAGCTAGCAGGCCGGGGCTAATAGCTAGCAGAAGAGCCTTGGAGGGACGTCTTGACGGGACAAAGTCTGTTTTGCCCCCTCGTTTTGTTCCGTCGGCATTAGGAGAGCGGGGCCCCGTGTGGTAAACCAAGGCCAATTGGCAAAATAGTCCGATGTGCTCTGGACAGCTACCAGGTCGCGGCTAGCATGCTAGCAGCTGGGCATATAGGGGACGTTGCGATGGCAGAGCCAGTTGAGAAAGAACCCCTCAGGCGAATCACGTCGGTGGTCCAGTCGTGAGGGGTCCGGGCCATTTGGCAAAATAGGTATTGAAGCCCAATGAGTGGCTGATGGACCTTTACGGCTAGCCGGGAGATGGCCCTAGCAGATGGGCCTAGCAGGCTTATTCCAGGCTAATTTGGTTCTTGCTTCAGGACAAAGACGTTAGCCAGGAGTGGCCACCTGGGTAGCAGCTAGCTAGCTGCGATGACCCAGGTGAAAAAATGTTCAGGGCGTGCGGTAGGAATCTGGAGACGTGGAGAAACATAGGTCAGATTTGCTTTGGTTTAAGTTGGCTGTGTAGACTGGTGAGAGTTGTCCGTGCTAGAGGTAGCTGGTGTCCGCTAGTAATGGCTAGCTTCTTTTCCGGCTCAGAAGAAGAATCAGCAGGGTTCCGTGTGGTTAACCAGGCCAATTGGCAGACTAGGTATAGTGGCCAAAGAAATTGTCTAATGGGCCTCTTAAGCTATCAGTCCGATGCGCGCTAGATAGCTGTCGGGCTGAAGTTAGCTGGTAGCCAGTTAGCTTTTGATGGGGTTTCAGATCTTAAGTATAAAATAGCAGATCCGTACCGCATTGGGTGCAGGAGAGTATATTCAGTCTGTAGATGGAAAGTGATATTAAAATATACACGAAGAAAACGATGTATAGACGGGACAAGACAAAAACAAACGTCCAACTGCTACGCCATCTTGGATTGGACTTAACTGGAGGCATTTTATTTCATACACGGGTGACAACCAACACTCATACCTAAGATTATTTTCAGAAATGCTGTGTGCTTGTTAAGGAATAACTCATTGGAAAAGCTGCATTTGTGTTTGTTCTACAACCTTGGTTCAACCAATACATTTGACAACAGTGGTGCTACAGGGAAAAGTGAATAGATAATCTCACACTAGGAGAACACAAAAGGAGAACCATAGACAGCTGAAGGTTAAAAAATATTTGCTTTTAATTGGGGGAAACCTTCAGGTAGAATTCTACACCACATGCATCAAAGTTAGACTCTACATTGAGTATACAAAACATTAAGAACGCCTATTTCCATGACATAGACTGACCAGGTGAAAGCTATGGTCCCTTATTGATGTCACTTGTTAAATCCACTTAAAATCAGTGTAGATGAAGGGGAGGAGAGAGGTTAAATAAGGATTTTTAAGCCTTGAGACAATTGAAACGTGGATTGTATGTGTGTGCCATTCAGTGGGTGAATAAATATTTTGGCAAGACAAAATATTTAAGGGCCTTTGAACGGGGTATGGTAGTAGGTGCACCGGTCTATGTCAAGAACTGAAACGCTGGCAGGTTTTTCATGCTCAACTCAATATTAGGAAGGTGTTCCTAATGTTTGATGTATTTCAGTGTTATTGAGATACCTCTCTTCAAAAGGGAGACTATTCAAGGTAAGAATGAGTGAGTCGTTTGCAGCTCCAGTATTCTGTATAATCTCAAACGTGAACGAACCACAAAAACACCACAATCTGCAAGCCTCATTCATTTCCTTAGCATAGCTTTGTGTCTGTAAAATGAGATTAGAGGTTGTACATTTACTTACATGCTTTTATGACTGTTATCGTGTCCCCCCAAGCACCTAGGTTCAGACATGTTTTTTATTGTGGATAAGGAACTTGTCGGGTAGCAGGGAGTTTAGATCCAATGCTGTTGGTAATACTTTAAATGGTTGGGGGTTGGCTAAACAAAGGAAGGATTTTAAAATGCGTAATCAAAAGCGAGAAAAAGAGGGAGCCGGTGGGATGGTCAATGAAAACCAGTGTCTGGATAGGTCCTGTATGACTCTCTGTCTTCTATGTTTTTTCATCTGTTCATTGCGTCCGAGTCCACATTAGTCCATAAAGCATTTGTCTAGAAGGTTGATGCATTTATTTACATTTCAAAGAAGGGATAGTGATGGGATAGGAGTGATGGTGCGAGAGAAGGAGAGAGAGGTGTGAGGTGGGGATTAGGGATTGATGCATTCAGTTCTGTTTAAGAGAAGCAATAGAGTGATGAAATGAGAGAGTGAAAGAGAGGGAGAGAAGTTGTGTGTGGTGGGGGATTGGGGTTGGGGTCTGCAAAGCTTCCTCATTAGTCAGTCAGGTGGAACTTTGTTCTGGGAATTACAAGCTCTTGAGGCACAACTTCTGCACTTCAAAGGCAAATCCCAAAAAATATTAATGCAATCCAGACACCTCTCTCTCTCATTCCCACTTTGAAACGCAACACTTTCCTTCTAATGTGTGAGGGTGTCCGGAAAGTCTTTGAAATTGCAAGGTAATGATAACAACTAAAAACTACCCAGATAAAACAGTCCAAACAAACATAATGGCAAATTGATCAAAGATGGTATCTCATAAATGTTTAACTCAGATACATTCTGAGTTAGTTTTGCCACAGTGGACCAGGAAATCAGACATAACTAATAACATTTTCGTGAAATGTCTAAATCAAACCAGGGCGGCAGGTAGCCTAGTGGTTAGAGAGTTGGACTAGTAATCGAAATGGTTGCGAGATCGAATCCCCGAGCTACAGGTAAAAAGCCGTTCTGCAACTGAACAAGGCAGTTAACGCACTGTTCCTAGGCTGTCATTGAAAATAAGTGTTTGTTCTTAACTGACTTGCCTAGTTAAATGAAGGTAAAATAATAAATAAAAATGAAAAACGACATGTGGTTGGCCTTTGGGATACGACACCCCTTTTGAGCAACGAACGGTTATTGCTATTGAATCACATAACATGTGTAAGGCCTATGAGGTAGCTCATGATTTTTGGGGGTAAGAAGCACCCTTACAGTAATACACACAGTCATATCGACATGCGGTAGGTCTATGAGGTAGCTCATGATTTCTGGGGGTAAGAAGCACCCTTACAGTAATACACACAGTCACATCAACATGCGGTAGGCCTATGAGGTAGCAGATTTATGGGGGTAAGAAGCATCCTTACAGTAATACACAGTCATATCAACATTTGGTAGGCCAATGAGGTAGCAGATTTTTGGGGTAAGAATCATCCTTACGGTAATACACACAGTCACATCAACATGCGGTAGGCCTATGAGGTAGCAGATTTTTGGGGGTAAGAAGCATCCTTACAGTAATGCACACAGTCATATCAACATGCGGTAGGCCTATGAGGTAGAAGATTTTTGGGGGTAAGAAGCATCCTTACAGTAATACACACAGTCACATCAACATGCGGTAGGCCTATGAGGTAGAAGATTTTTGGGGTAAGAAGCATCCTTACAGTAATGCACACAGTCACATCAACATGCGGTAGGCATATGAGGTAGCAGATTTTTGGGGCTAAGAAGCATCCTTACAGTAATACACACAGTCACATCAACATGCGGTAGGCCTATGAGGTAGAAGATTTTTGGGGGTAAGAAGCATCCTCACAGTAATACACACAGTCATATCAACATGCGGTAGGCCTATGAGGTAGAAGATTTTTTGGGGAAAGAAGCACCCTTACAGTAATACACAGTCATATCAACATTTGGTAGGCCAATGAGGTAGCAGATTATTGGGAGTAAGAATCATCCTTACGGTAATACACAGAGTCACATCAACATGCGGTAGGCCTATGAGGTAGCAGATTTTTGGGGGTAAGAAGCATCCTCACAGTAATACACACAGTTATATCAACATGCGGTAGGCCTATGAGGTAGAAGATTTTTGGGGGTAAGAAGCATCCTTACGGTAATGCACACAGTCATATCAACATGCGGTAGGCCTATGAGGTAGCAGATTTTTGGGGGTAAGAAGCATCCTTACTGTAATGCACACAGTCATATCAACATGCGGTAGGCCTATGAGGTAGCAGATTTTTGGGGGTAAGAAGCATCCTTACGGTAATGCACACAGTCATATCAACATGCGGTAGGCCTATGAGGTAGAAGATTTTTGGGGGTAAGAAGCATCCTTACGGTAATACACACAGTCACATCAACATGCGGTAGGCCTATGAGGTAGCAGATTTTTGGGGGTACGAAGCAGCCTTACTGTAATGCACACAGTCACATCAACATGCGGTAGGCCTATGAGGTAGCAATGTTTTGGGGGTACGAAGCAGCCTTACTGTAATGCACACAGTCACATCAACATGCGGTAGGCCTATGAGGTAGCAATGTTTTGGGGGTACGAAGCAGCCTTACTGTAATGCACACAGTCACATCAACATGCGGTAGGCCTATGAGGTAGCAATGTTTTGGGGGTACGAGGCAGCCTTACTGTAATGCACACAGTCACATCAACATGCGGTAGGCCTATGAGGTAGCAATGTTTTGGGGGTACGAAGCACTCTTTTTGTAATGCACACAGTCACATCAACATGCGGTAGGTCGATGGTTAAGAAGCATCCTTTTGAGTAACCAACAGCCATTGCTATTGAATCACATGTGGCAGACCTATGAGGTAGCTCATTTTTGGGGGACAAGAAGCATCCTTTGAATAACGCACTGTCATAGCTATTGAATCTCGTCCTCTCGGGACACGCTTGACCGTGGCATTGAATATTTACGGAAACTCCTCAACCTGATAGGAAACGTAATTATTCATGCTCTCTGAAACAGGACCGTGCGCAGACCTTTTGGGGACATACTATTAGATCATATTTCTTTGGTACCCCAAAAAAGAATTCCCACAGACACATTGAGCAGTTATAACAAGAAGAGGGGAAAGCAGCACAATCTGGTTTGTAAAGTGTTTAGCAAAACTAATTTTAACTGGATTAAATTATGCATGTATTAACAATGATCAACACAATTCCAGTCAAATTTGAAGATTATTTCTTACAATGTAGCCTACCATTACTATATCCCAACCCCTCCATTTATTGCCACTATCATGTATCGCAATGGTTTTCAAACTTTGACTCGCAACCCCCCAAAAAGGGCACTTTGGAGATTGGAGGGGCATGTGCTCTGCACAGGTAGAGCCCTATCTGTGCACCTGCCTGACCTGAAATTATTGTAACACTTGCCTCTCTTGCAGGACTCCAGAAGAATCATGCGAAAACATTCATGAAATCTGACTCTTCCAACTGTTTCCGAGTCTTACGAACTCAATGTTTCCCAAAGACAGTTGAAATATTACATGGATAAATTACACAAGGAGGATGTCGTGACGTTGCTATCGTTAATGTGATGACATGCTATTTATTGAATAATTAACTGTTTATAAATTACGTGATTCAATTAATCCTGTAACCATTAACTCAGCAATCTGGGGCTCCATGGGAAAAGTTTGTTTAATTAATGAGTTACTGTTTCCCGAATTAACTTGAAGAATATCAGAATATGGATTTCATAGCATTCACTAATTAATTAATTTCCGTCGCATAATTCGTAAATCTGCACAAACCCGGGTCTCACTAATCATTCCGTAAAAAACAAATTGAGTTGAATATTTATTTACTAACAAGCTAAATGATAACATAAGATACACATACACAAACCGTTTAGGTTATTGGTTAGAACTTAATACAGTGGCAACAGGTCCCTAGCGGATCAACACAATATGACACGTTACACACAAGAGGGAGATTTGAGAAAAGCAAAACTTGGATGCATTTGTAAACTACACTTAGTTTAGCCCTAACACCTTGCCCTGAACTGCCGCTCTTATGGGTCAGAATTGTAATGCATGTATTTACGTGTTGAATGTCTCCGTTGGGAATCTCTGATGGGTATCTCTGATGTTCGGGTCTTTCGTCTTCAGGTGTAAGTCTCTGATTGTCTACAAGATGTCACAATGTCCTTTCTCTTAGTTGTTCCTTGCACTCGTTCTGTGAGAGTGGGCTTCTGAGGAGGCTAATCAGCCGTGTCAACACTACCAGCATGGTAATGGAAGCACTGTGTGACTAATCGTGGACCCTAGCTGCAGCGTGTGGTCCTCTAGTCTGATATGTAAATTCTTAACTCACATGTTTTATACCCCAGCGTAGAAAGGGGCGTTCCCGTCTTCAAGACACGCTCTCTGGGTTCCCTAGGGCGTAGCTAGTTACGAGGTAAGGTATCACAAATGGCTATGATCTCGTTAGACAGCTAAAATCACAGCCTCATCGTCAGAAAAACATTCTCTTTGACCTGGATATTTTCTACACAACACACATGATGTAAACATCATATACGCATTATGAAAACTCTTCAAGTTACAATGCTTTCGTTATAACGTCCTCATTTTAATGACATTACAAAATCGAAAATTCATTTTCATATTCCATCTATCATTGTTACCACCATTTTGGCTGACGAAATATAATGTCCCAAAGTCCATTTATTGCACGTTCCAGTTCTGAGATCGACTCTCCCTATGGCACACACATACATTCCAACCCCCAACTCTAAAGGGAGAAGGATTAGTCTGCTGCCTTATAATTTACGATGGGCGTGAGGTGTCATGACCCTCCTCCCATCAATCCCTCTCCCTCTGCGGGAGGGAGAGATATCTCTGTAGAACTGTGATCCACTGTAACCTAATCCTCACAGGCCAGTCATGACAATGATAAAAAATGTTGTACTTAAAGTGATCCGACTTTAAAGCCACAGCCGACTCAACATTTACCTCCCACCACGTGCAACCGCGCTGCAACAATAAAAGTCATGTACATGTGGGTAACAAAAAAAAGGATAGAACCTTACACGGTTGAAGGTAAAAAGAAGCAAAGTACAAAGGAAGTGTATGTGCATAATCACCTCAACCCTTTAGATCTTCCACAATGCAGTGGGTGTGCTTTGAATGATGAGACGAAGCTGTCGTCTCAGTGTATTCTACCAATTTATAGGGATGGAAATAAGGGATGAATATGATACGGGGAAATGCCAGAGCTATTTACTCTTCCATTATTCTCCAGTGATGGTAAACTTTGAGGCTGTCAAACTTCATTGCCTTCATGTGGGGATACTGGGAACCTGTGATTCACGGCAATACTGGCTTGGTGCTTTTAAGTGAGGGCAGTGGGTAACCTATCGCGCAATGATTGAAGCATGGATGTGTCTTTTTGGCCATCGGAAGTGGGCAATCGCTTTGGCATACATACAGTGCATTCGAAAAGTATTCAGACCCCTTCAACTTTTTTCACTTTTTGTTACATTACAGCCTTATTCTAAATTTGATTAAATCGTTGTTCTAAGTCAATCTACACACAATACCCCATAATGGCAAAGCAAAAACAGGTTTTTAGAAATGTTTTCAAATGTAGAATAAAACTGAAATATGACATTTACATAAATGTTCCTACCCTTTACTCAGTACTTTGATGAAGCACCTTTGGCAGCTATTACAGCCTCGAGTCTTCTTGGGTATGACGCTACAAGCTTGGCACACCTCTATTTGGGAGTTTCTCCCATTCTTCTCTGCAGATCCTCTCAAGCGCTGTCAGGTTGGATGGGGAGCGTCGCTGCACAGCTATTTTCAGGTCTCTCCAGAGATGATTGATCGGGTTCAAGTTCGGGCTTTGGGTGGACCACTCAAGGACATTCAGAGACTTGTCCCGAAGCCACTCCTGCGTTGTCTTGCCTGTGTTTAGGGTCGTTGTCCTGTTGGAAGGTAAACGTTTTCCCCAGTCTGAAGTCCTGAGTGCTCGGAAGCAGGTTTTCATCAAGGATCTCTTTGTACTTTGCTCTGTTCATCTTTCCCTCGATCCTGACTAGTCTCGCAGTCCCTACCGCTGAAAAACATCCCCACAGCATGATGCTGCCACCACCATGCTTCACCGTAGGGATGGTGCCTGGTTTCCTCCACGATTGGCATTCAGGCCAAAGAGTTCAATCTTGGTTATATCAGACCAGAGAATAACTTGTTTCACTTGGTCTGTGAGTCCTTTAGGTGCCTTTTGGCAAACTCCAAGCGGGCTGTCATGTGCCTTTTACTGAGGAGTGTCTTCAGTGTGAGATGTGAGTGCTGCAGAGATGGTTGTCCTTCTGAAAGGTTCTCCCATCTCCACAGAGGAACTCTGGAGCTCTGTCATAGTGACCATAGGGTTCTTTGTCACCTCCCTGACCAAGTCCCTTATCCCCCGATTGCTCAATTTGGCCGGGCGGTCACTGTGTTCTTGGAGACCTTTAATGCTGAAAAAAAATGTTGGTACCCTTTTGCAGATCTGAGCAATCCTGTATCGAAGCTCTACTGAAAATTCCTTAATGGCTTGGTTTTTGCTCTGACATGCACTGTCAACTGTGGGACGGTATATAGACAGTAGTGTGCTTTCCAAATCATGCCCAATCAATTGAATTTACTACAGATGGACTCCAATCAAGTTGTAGAAACATCTAAAGGATGATCAATGGAAACAGGATGCACCTGAGCTCCATTTCGTGTCTCATAGCAAAGGGTCTGAATACTTATGTAAATTCGTTTTTATTTATTTTCAAACATTTCTAAAAACCTGTTCTCAATTTGTCATTATGGGGTATCGTGTGTAGATGCATAAGTAATCGTTTTTAGAATGGGCTGTAATGTAACAAAATGTGGATAAAGGGAAGGGGTCTGAATACTTTCCGAATGCACTGTATATGCATACACTTCTAGATACTGTATCTAATTGTTGGGGAAAGGGAAAATACTTGACTTAAACCCTTTTGCTCTTCAGGGAGCATCGACCATTCACAAAAATGAAGTTTGGTGCTGAGTGTGTTCAGTGTTCTTTCAAGGATGATCCTGTTTCTTTATGTTCTGCCTCCACAGACCTTCTCCAACTGTTCCTGGGTCTTGCCGGTTTTCTTTTTCCCTGTGGGTTCCAGGTTAGAGCTTGTCTGGTCGTGTTGGTGGGTGGTTTCCTCAAGGTGTGCCCGATCCATCCCCATTTTGTGCGTTTTATTTAGGTTTCGATTTGTGTAATCTTCCAGAAATCTCTTTGTTTTGTATGGTGTTTGGCCAGTACATTCCTTGGAGACTACAGCTTAATCAATTTTCTTACAGACCACTGAAAGTATTAAGTAAATGCAACTCACTTTCAGACAGCACAATTCTTAGATTTAGTAATCCTACCTTGGAGGTTCACCAATAATTTATTTTGTTTTTACTGACTTGGCACAAAACAAAGCCTACATCTCTTTGAAGCATATACTGATTTGGTTTGTCCTGATGTAAGTACTCTTAACTAACAGCTAATCCCACTCACGGGGTGGAACTCTTTATCCACACTAGCAAATCAGGGCTTACCATAGCATGCTAAGTGACCGCACCACACCCCGCTCTGCCCCAATGCGTGATCTGAGAGGTGACGATTTGACATATTAGAGATGCGGCTAATGCAACACCTTGGGGCAATGATGCCCTTGACCAGGTGATTAGCATATGGAATCATGGGGTAGAATTCTGATTATCTTGGTTCGTGTTTAGGCTGTGTGACTGCAAAGGCACCAGGAAGTGTTTGTCCACAGTGGCGAACAGGTGGCAATAGGAGACATTGGCTTAAATCATAGCCAGGCTAAAGGTGGCAATCTGCATAGCCTGTCAACCAACCATACAGCTGTCTTTGAGCCAAATACGGCTGGTGTGACGACTAGAGCAGATTACAAATGAATCACCTATGTCAAGTATGGAGTCTTAAGAGGCTTCAATGGGAGTTGAGATTTAGAAGAGATCAAGCTCGATAAGAAAGATAAAATGATTTCCAAAGCGGTTGGCTTCTCTCGCGACCCCTCGATTTGAGAGGGCCGTTCTCAATTCCACATTTAGCCGCCGCTGTCACTCACGCAGGATTACACATGATTTTCGCTCACACACGCCGAGACAAAGGTGGACCTGCAGGGTAGAAATATCCAGTAAGCTGCTTGTTTGCCGCGGCCATTGATTTGTTTGTATTCAACTGAGTGCCCCAAAGCCAGCTTTTTTGTTTTGCGATCATCTGGAGTTTTTGAATGGGGACAGGAGCAGAGTGTGGGACTCCTCAACCTTGCTATGCCAAAGGGGAAGAAAGAGAGAGAGATAGAGGTAGAGGGGGGAATAAGGAAGTGAAGGTGGGTGGTTGCATCTATTTTCCTAAACCTGCTGTTGCTGTGTTATTAGTAGATTATCTTCAGGGCAGAACACATGAGCTGGAGAATTCAACAAGTTTTTCACATACTTATACCTTTGTCAGTCTGCCTGTAAATACTAAGTGACTCAAATATCAGATCGGGGTCTTGTGACAATATAGCTTTGGAACTAACATAGCATTTTCTAGGGAAACAATTATCCCTGACTCATTGAGGCTGTCCTAATATGGATATTGTACTTGTGCATACAGGCTAAACACAGACACACACAATCTTGTTTGCATTGCAGGCCTTTACATATTTCAAAATGTAATAACGTACCTGCTAATGTGGTGACATTATCAAGCAATTTCTGCAAGTGAATGTGGATGTTTACTGTGAGGCCTGGCATCTACTTCATAGGCCAGACACACACTCACCTCTTCTGTCTGTGACACATACTAATACAGTTGTAAGCAAATAGAATGATGCACCCTGTACACTTTGGAAAGAATAATTCATTTAGTGAAGGAATTATCTTCAAAGGGAAAAGTGAGTGTTGTTAGGGAGTAAATACAGCAGAGGGAAGACGATGCAGCGGCAATTATCTCAAAGGCAAAATTTCAGGAGGTAGGTTCTATTACATTGATTTTCTTAAAGCTTATTTTTTGTCAAAGACCAGAAACTGTTCCTCTGAAGTATTACTAAGAAACATCAGAAGTGAAGGTTGAGAGAAAACTAACTCTAAGTTGATCCTGCATTGCTTCTTAAAACCGTCCACTCAAATGGGTCTCTAGAGCAAACTGCAACAAGATTCCAGACACGCTTGCATAGATATTTGCACCAGGCTGGTAATTAAAGTACCAAACAATATATTTATTTACTCTCCACTTTATTTGTATACCTACAGTTGTATTTTATTGTCCATTCAATTATTTTAGAGGGTAAACTTTTTGGGTCAGGCAGAGATTTGTCTCCCCCTGTTGAACCCTCGGTGACCCTTCCCCCCTCCTCCCCCTGTAAATATTCCCCAGGTCTTTGCTTACATGAAGGGCACTTTTCGGCATTTGCCATATGATTGATGAGGATCTCCATATGGTAAATGTACGGTCCCTTGCTAGATGTCTAATGCTAATGTTTTTAAAATAGGCCGACAGCCTCGGGCCGTGCCCCAGGTCCGGATCTTCCGGGAAGGAAGTCCAGTGTCCGGTCAATACATTTTTTACATTTGTCATTTTTCCGCCCTTCCGAAAAATTCCACCAGATGGCGAATGGCTTTTTATTGCAAATGTACAAAACATACACCAAAATGACATGGCCATTTCTCCTGAACGGAAAAGACTTCGAATATGAAACTCAGTGAGCATGGGTTTGGCCAAATGGGCTTTAAGCCCCGAAACAAGATGACGTCGAGGACTCACGGTTTTTAGTTAACTTCTTAGGGCTAGGGGGGACAGTCACGTCCCACATGCGACAACATCCGGTAAAATTCAGAGCCCCAAATTCTAATTACAAAAATACTAATTTTAAACATTCATGAAAATACAAGTGTTGCACACTATTCAAAAGCTTAGAACCTTGTTAATCAAACAGTGTCCGATTTCAAAAAGGCTTTACGGTGAAAGCAGAACCTTTGATTGTCTGAGGACAGCACCCTGCACAAATATTCAATTAGCATAATAACATAACCAGCAGAGGTGTCACAAAATTCTAAAATAGCGATAAAATAAATCTCTTACCTTTGAAGATCTTCATATGATGGCATACCCAAGAATCCCAGCTACACAATAAAAGGTCCATTTGTTCGATAAAGTTCCTCTTTATATCCATAAAGCTCCGTTTGGTTGGCGCGTTTTGTTCAGTAATCCACCTGCCCAAAGGCATTCATCCATGAAGACAAACAATATCCCAAACAAGTCAAACAGCGTTTCTAATCAATACTCAGATACCCTAAAATGAATATAAACTATCATATTTCCGACGGAATATAGCCTGTTGAATAGAAGAGAAAAAGAGCGTGCTCACTGTTACCCGCTCAATCCATAACAGGAAACTTGACGACACCTCAGGAAGAACATCTCTTACTCCATGGTTATTCAAGATAAAAGCTTGAAACCTTTTCTAAAGACTGTTTACATCTAGTGGAAGCTATAGGAACTGCAATCTGGGAGATAAAAAAACAATGATTTGAATAGGATGCCAATTGAAAACAGTGTGACATGACAGATTGATTTCCGTATGGATTTTGCTCGGGGTTTTGCCTGCCATATCAGTTCTGTTATACTCACAGACATTTTAGAAACTTCAGTGTTTTCTATCCAAAGCTACTAATTATGTGCATATCCTAGTTTCTGGGCCTGATTACCAGGCATTTTACTTTGGGCACGTTTTTTATCCAAACTTCAAAATACTGCCCCCTAGCCCAAACAGGTTAAGGCCCATTTTCTGGGATTGAAGGTCAGAATTTGGTAACAGAGTGCTAATTTGACAGCTTCACGTCAAAGTACATGAACCTACGGTGTAAGGAAAAAAATAACCATCCATTTATCTATTGTAATTTACGCAAAATTGTAAAAAGGAACAATTGGTAATGGTGAAAGAAATGTTTTTTTTCCATAAAAGTTTTAGATCTAGTTGCGGCGTGTTCAGACAAATCCGTTAACATGGATTTCAGAGCTCTACGTGATTTTATGAAATCACACACACACACAGTCAATGGGGAGTGACTGTGGGGCTTACAGACACAGAGATTGCAATAGTTACCTTTTTTTTAACTTTCAAAGAACCGTCAGACCTAGAGCTCTGAAACTTTAGAAACCCTTTCTAGAGCTTATGTCGATAGTGCACGGTGAGTTATGGGGCTCTAGAAGGTTCTCAGGCCGAGAAACAGCCTCGTACATTTGCAATAACTTCAATTCATTTTGACATCGCGAAAATGACAACATTTAGAAAAGTCCCAGAGTCACAAGACTAGGTGCATTGAAACCGCCTCGGCCCATAGAGACGGACCCTAACGTTTCTGTCCGATAGCTCATTCAAGGACCCCGTAGCAACACCTGGAAAAAGTGGATTTTCAGCACCAATTAAGGTCGCTGCTCGGGCTCCGAATGAGTTCTCTATTTGTTCCCCCGGGATGAGAAAGTAAATAAAAATAGTTGGTAAAGTGAGTAGAAGGGTTGAGTTGCGCTGAGACACCGTGCTTGAGTCATATGCTCAAAGGCTTGAGGTTAAGGAGTAACCTTGCTTGAATCATCATACATTTAAAGAACTACAGAGGTGGTTGTAGCCTTTGAGGTTAGAGAGTAATCTGTATGAGTAGTACGTTACACCATTAATTAAAAGACTTAGCAAGGTAGATGGTGGCCATGAGGTTAGAGAAGCTGGGCCACTAACCAGAGGATTGTTGGTTGGAATTCCAGGCGACCTGGAAGAATCTGGTGGGATGTGAGCCGATAACTGGATGGTTCCTGACATGAATATCCCAGGTGCTATCCACTGCTACTGTGCCCTTGAGCAAGACACGTAACCGCTAAAATTGCTTCAGGAGTGCTACAGATGCCGTATCTTAATTTGATTATCCTGTTGTTGCAGGAATTTTCCTGCACGGCAGTAAATGCAAAGTTTGTGTATTTAAGGTGTAAAAAGAATTCTAGTTTGTTCATTCCACGTTAGAATTTCAGTCTTGATTTACAAAAAATTATCAAACCCTACAAGAAAATTCCATTAATTAGAATCCACATAATCATTCAGATTTCCTGTTGCTGTAGGATTATTTTCCTGCGTTTAGAAACTGGGTCAAATGTCGCCAATAGAGAGGGCTGCCTTGCTTCTAGTTCTTAGGAAACTTTGATGTATTACATTATTACAATTATATGCATATCCTGGCTTCAGGGCCTGAGCAACAGGCAGTTTACTTTGGGCACGTCAGTCAGGCGGATATTGAGAAAAAAGGATCTTAGCCTGAAGAAGTTTTAAATCATGCCACGCGTTATGTCAAGATCGCAGATTTTAGAGAAACAACAAATGTTGGTACATATGTGTCTTATATCGGCTGAAAGCTTAAATTCTTGTTAATATAACTGCACTGTCCAATTTACAGTAGCTATTATTGCGAAAAAAATGCCATGCTATTGTTTGAGTAGAGCTCCTAACAACAAAACACTTGTTTCACAGCGATAAATTCACCTCTGAAGGTGAAATGTGTACTTACATTCTGAAATATTGCTTCGATTTATCATCCGAAGGGTCCCAGAGATAACATGAAGTGTCGTTTTGTTAGATAAAACCCTTTTTAAAATCCTAAAAAAGGTCCATATAGCATACACAATCAATTTTGTATTTCCACTCGATCAATTTGCAATGAAAGGAATCTGTGAAAATATCACCCTAAACGTTGTTTCAACGAGTCAAATCACGTTTATGTATTCCTCAGAGATCCTAGAAGGCAACAAGACTTCACTATATCATTAGGGGTGTAGTATATCCTATAGGACACCATATTTGGTCAGAGAGTGAAGCCTTCATGGCACGTCGATGACGCGGGCGGCCATCACTTGAACGACTGCATCTTTGTCAAATAAGCACCAATCGGGGTCAAACAAAGCTAGCCCCAATAGGTCCAAAGACAGGGGAGCACCCCCTATCCACATCAAAAGGACAACATTGGAAAAGGTGGAAAGTTAAGTTCCTCGGTGTGCACGGACAAACTGAAATGGTCCACCCACACAGACAGTGCGGCTGAAGAAATTAGTCTTGTCACCTAAAACCCTCAAACTTTTACAGATGCACAATTGAGAGAATCCTGTTGGGCTGTATCACAGCCTGGTACGGCAACCACACTTCCCACAACCGCAGGGCTCCACAGAGGGTGGTGCGGTCTGCCCAACGCATCATCAGGGCAAACTACCCGCCCTCCAGGACACCTACAGCACCCGATGTCACAGGAAGGCCAAAAAGATAATCAAGGACAACAGCCACCAGAGCCACTGCCTATTCACCCCGCTATCATTCAGAAGGCTAGGTCAGTACAGGTGCATCAAAGCTGGGACCTAGACTGAAAAACAGCTTCTATCTACATACAAACTTGAAATCATTGGCCACTTTAATAAATGGATCACTAATTACTTTAAAAATGCCACTTTAATAATATTACATATCTTCTATTACTCATCTCATATGTATATACTGTATTTTATACCATCTATTGAATCTTGTCTATGCTGCTCGGTCATCGATTATCCATATTTATATGTATATATTCTTAATTCCATTTCTTTACTTAGATGTGTGTGTATTGGGTATATGTTGTGAAATTGTTAGATATTACTTTTTAGATATTGCTGCTCTGTCGGAACTAGAAGCACAAGCACTTCGCTACACCTGCAATAACATCTGCTGTGTATGTGACCAATATGTGTATGTGATTCTTTGACAATGGCGTCGGAGGGGATATCTGACGTCTTACCTTCTCTTAACCAACCATTTTCTTTAGTGTTGTTCATAACTTGTTTTGTACATAATGTTGCTGCTAACGTTTCTTATGACCGAAAAAAGTTTCTGGACATCAGAACTGCAATTACTCACCTCAGATTAGACAAAGAGTTTTTCTTCAATGAGTCGGACGGGAGGGAGACACCCAACCAGCACCAGATCCCCGGCATTCGCTGGAGAAGGAAACTGAGATTTTGCAGGAAATGATTAGAAAGAGATCAGGGTGACTTGTGAGGATCAGGCGACGAGTGGCTAATCTGCCTTTGCCTTCCGTCCTGCTAGCTAACGTTCAATCGCTGGAAAATAAAAGGGACAAACTGAAAGCACGTATATCCTACCAACGGGACATTAAAAACTGTAATATCTTATGTTTCACCGAGTCGTGGCTGAACGACGACATTAAGAACATACAGCTGGCGGGTATTACACTATCAGCAGGACGGAACAGCAGCCTCTGGTAAGACATGGGGCCGGGCCTATGCATATATGTAAACAACAGTTGGTGCACGATATCTAAGGATGTCTCGAGGTTTTGCTCGCCTGAGGTAGAGTATCTCATGATAAGCTGTAGACCACACTATCTACCAAGATAGTTTTCATTTGTTTGTTTTTCACCACAGACCGATGCTGGCACTAAAACAGAACTCAATGATCTATATACCACCGTAAGCAAACAGGAAAACGCTTATCCAAAGGCGGAGCTCATAGTGGCCAGTCACTATGTCCTGTATTGACTTTCATGCAGGGAAACTTAAATCAGTTTTACCTAATTTCTATCAGCATGTTAAATGTGCATATACAGTTCTAGACCACCTTCACTCCACACACAGTGATGCTTACAAAGCTCTCCCTCGCCCTCCATTTGGCAAATCTGACCATAATATATCCTCCTGATTCCAAGCTAAAATTAAAGCAGGAAGCACCAGTGACTCGGTCTATAAAAAAAAGTGGTCAGATGAAGGAGATGCTAAACTACAGGACTGTTTTGCTAGCACCGACTTGAATATGTTCTGGGATTCTTCCAATGGCATTGAGGAGTACACCACATCAGTCACTGGCTTCATCAATAAGTGCATTGAGGACGTTGTCCCCACAGTGACTGTACATGCATACCCCAAACACAAGAAATGGATTACAGATCTAAAGGGTAGAGCTTTCCAGGAGCGGGACTATAACCTGGAAGCTTATAAGAAATCCTGCTATGCCCCCGATGAACCATCAAACAGGCAAATCGTCAATACAGGACTGAGATAGACACCGTCTCCGACGCTCGTCAGATGTGGCAGGGCCTGCAAACATTTACAGATTACAACGAGCGCCCCACTGCTCCTTAAGAGGTTTTAAGTATGACCTTTTAAACAGGTCAACATTCGCAGGGCCAGATGGATTAACATGACTTGTACTCCGAGCATGCACTGACCAACTGGCAAGTGTCTTCACTGACATTTTAAACCTCTCCCTGTCAGTCTGTAATACCAACATGTTTCAAGCAGACCACCATAGTCCCTGTGCCCAACAACACTAAGGTTACCTGCCTAAATGACTACCGACCCATAGCACTCACGTCTGTAGCCATGAAACCATTATCCCAGAACAGATCCACAGATGATGCAATCTATATTGCACTCCACACTGCCCTTTCACACCTGGACAAAAGGAACATGTGAGAATAATACACCATAGTGCCCTCAAAGCTTATCACTAAGCTAAGGACCCTGGGACTAAACATCTCCCTCTGCAACTGACTTCCTGATGGGCCGCCCCAGGTGGTAAGGGTAGGTAACAACACATCCGCACACTCTGATCCTCAGGCTCAGTCCCCTCCTGCACTCCCTGTTCACTCATGACTGCATGGCCAGGCACAACTCCAACACCATCATTACGTTTGCTGATGACTCAACAGTGGTAGGCCTGATCACCAACAACGATGAGCCAGCCTGTAGGGAGGAGATCAGAGACCTGACCTGACCGTGGTGCAAGGACAACAACCTCTCCCTCAACGTGTTCAAGACAAAAGAGATGATTGTAGACTATGGGAAAATGAGGACCGAGCACACCCCCATTCTCATCGACGGGGCTGTAGCGGAGCAGGTTGAGAGTTTCAAGTTCCTTGTCGTCCACGTCAACAACAACTAACATGCTCCAAGCACACCAAGACAGTTGTGAAGAGGGCACGGTAAAACCTATTCCCCCTCAGGAGACTGAAAAGATTTGGCATGGGTCCTCAGATCCTCAAAAGGTTTTACAGCTGCACCATTGAGAGCATCCTGACATGTTGCATCACTGCCTGGTATGGCACCTGCTCGGCCTCCTATCGCAAGGCAGAGGGTAATGTGTACACCCCAGAACATCACTGGGGCCAAGGTTCCTGCCATCCAGGACCTCTATACCAGGTGGTGTCAGAGAAAGGCCCTAAAAATGGTCAAAGACTCCAGCCACCCTAGTCATAGACTGATTTCTCTGCTACCGCACGGCAATAGGTACTGAAGCGCCAAGTCTAGGTCCAAGAGGCTTCTAAACAGCTTCTACCCCCAAGCCATAAGACTACTGAACAGCTAATCAAATGGCTACCCAGACTATTTGCACTACCCCACCCCCCCTCCCTCTTCTACTCTGCTGCTACTCTCAGTTATTAAAGTGACTATGTTATTAATAACAATCTACATGTACATATTATCTCGACACCGGTGTCCCTGCACATTGACTCTGTACCGGTGCCCCCTGTATATTTACTGCTGCTCTTTAATTATTTGTTATTCTTATCTCTTACTTTTTGTTGTTGGTATTTTCTTAAAACTGCATTGTTTGTTAAGGGCTTGTAAGTAAGCATTTCACTGTAAGGTCTACACCTGTTGAATTCGGCGCATGTGAGAAAGAAAATTGTAAAAAAATTTTTACATAAAATAAAATGTTATTTGAAATTAAGATACAGAATCTGTACTCTGCATTGCGGCTGATCCTTTGCTGCTCCCAATCTGTCGTCCATGTAATGCGTTGGGATGGGTATTGTAGCAGTAAATACATATGTGCTAATCTATCCCATTTAACCCTAGGACTAAGGATTTGGCATTTGAAGAAATACCACTCAAACATGCTGAATCTCCATTGACAGTGCTTTTTAAACCAATAATGATTTTAATCTGATTCTGGGAAACCAGCCCACCAAACAAGTCAAAGGGTAAAGTTTTTTTACATACAGTATAATGGTTAAGAGATTTGCAGGCCATTACAGTGAATTGCAAGATTATGCAATAAGTAAAATACAAACATTGGAAGGCACAATTTGATCTGATATTGACCATTGTAGAATTTCTGAATACTATGTCACTATGACCAGAACAAATGTGGCTTTGGGTAATCAGTTAACTCCACTTACAGAGTCCAAATGACTGCATTAGGACATTTTCCAAAGCATTTAGAGAAGTCGAACATCGTTCATTTTTAGCCACCGACAATTCCTCTGCTCTTACTGACCTTGCTATGGTTATGTTCAGGTTAGTCAGCATTCCTTTGGAAGTTCAAGTTACGTAAAAGTTCTACACTAAAGTTATGCACTCTGCAGTTTAAAAATGCAACTGGCAGCTTTTCAGTTTATTTTACTGAATTATTTCAAACATTGTACTGTTTTAGCCACCATCAAGTCTGCTCCTACTGACCTTCCCAAGTTTTCACGGTTATGTTTGGTTTCGTCAGCATTCGTTTTGAAGTTCAGTCCAGTTCAATCAGTTATGTTCAAGTTCTGAACCAAGTCCTCAAAGTTTGACACAAGAGTTTAAAGAAATGTGACCAGTCTGCCGGCTCCTGGGTTTATTTACGTCTCTGCTCTGATTATGTTCAGAGTGGATCGATGGAGCTCCAGCCACACTAAGGACAAATGACCCCCAGCCGCCAGCAATTTTTTCCCAGAAACTGCTCCTATATGGGCAAATTATTAAGAGGCATTACTTTGGATGGGAGGCCATTTGTTCTGCTTTGCTGCTAGGCACTAGCTCACCCTGGCATTTCGATGAAGCGCCGGCCATCATCCTCATCGGCCTCCACTTTCTCTTTCCATGACCTGATAGGGCGGGCAGTAACAGGACATGCAAAGTAGTGTCATGTGTCTGGCAACGTGCTTGGACACATGGCTATGTGTGGTGAGGACGGACACATTGCTGCAGTCTCTGCGATGAGAGAGAGCAACCACCAGAAAAACAAGTGATAACAGTAAGATTTATTTGGTTGGGGGAATTCCAACTCAAATAGGGCCAGTTTCCCAGACAAAGATTATTACCCTATTATGAAAAAAGTTTGCAGTTAGAGTGCAGTATAACTGCAGTACCCTGCAGCATAACTGCAGTAGGCCTATTCTGCAAATACTGCATCCAAAATAACACCGTTTTTTTTTACTGCAGTAATTTTGGAGTGACACTGCAGTTATTTTGCAATTGAATGCATCCAAAATACCAGTCGACTGCAGTTGCAGCACTTGAATCTTTTTTTCTAAAGGTTAAACTAGTCCTGGACTAAAAATAACTGTTGATTGAGTGTTTAGATTCTCCATTCAAGTTGAACTGCACTCACCGATGTGTTTCCTCCGGTGCTTAATAAGGAATGCAGCGGACATTTTGAAGCCCAAATGAGAGAGTTATCTTTGGGGTGTGGTTTATTTGGGGTGTTTCTTGGCTGTGTCTTTGCCATTCAATCAGCATATACAAACAAGGGCAGTAGTGAGTTACATAGCTTAGCTATGGAGAGAAGTTTTGAAGTCGAGGACTTCTCCCTTCCTGACTGACTCACCATCTCAAGATGATCTACTAATTCAGTTCTCTGTGTAGGCTAAAGCATCATTTGCAAAAGTGGGCATCTTGTTTTGGACGAGACTGACTTTATGACCGAAATTATCCTATTTACAGTTTTTAGTCAATTTTGACACTAGAATTAATGTTTGACTCACATCGATGCCACATAGGCTATTTATAAGCAGATACGTTTGTTTTAGGAGGCAGTTCTCCTTTAAGCATGGTATTTGGTCCAGGGCGATGCCTAATCTGTCCAGGAAACCTGCTTTTAAAGTCTATATTAAAAGTTATGACATACCATGCCCAGACAGTGGCAAACCCTATTAGCGCATCATGACATGAGTAATCATTCACTCTATAAATGTTTAAAGGGCAGCTTGTGGAACCAACTCCCTCCCATATGGAATGGGAACATCTGTGCTGATGGCATCTACAAACAGATGGGGCGGATATGATTTGTTTGTGACAGCTAGTCTTACTGGGGTCCGACACATGACAAAATACTTCAGAAAACATAAACATGTAGGTTGTGTGTGTGCATCTATCAGTTACACATACATGTCAGTACATACACACAACAAGTAGGTCACATTGGGGAGAGGTGTTGTGCTGTGAGGTGTTGCTTTATTAGTTTTTTTAAACTAGGTTTGCTGTTCACTTGAGCTACATAAGATGAAAGGGAGTTCCATGCACTCATGGCTCTGTATAATACTGTACGTTTCCTTAAATTTGTTCTGGACCTGGGGACTGTGAAAAGACCCCTAGTGGAATGTATGTTGGGGTAAGTGTGTGTGTCAGTACTGTTATAATCTGGCACAGCGAAAAGAGGACTGGCCACCCCTCAGAGCCTGGTTCCTCTCTAGGTTTCATCCTAGGTTCCTAACTTTCTAGAGAGTTTTTCCTAGCCACCATGCTTCTACATCTGCATTGCTTGCTGTTTGGGGTTTTAGGCTGGGTTTCTGTATAGCACTTTGTGACATCAGCTGATGTAAAAAGGGCTTTATAAATACATTTTATTGATTGATTGTCAGTGCTGTGTGTAAGTTGACTATGCAAACAATTTCCAACACATTGTTTCTTATCAAAACAAGAAGTGATGCAGTCAGTCTTTCTTCAAAACTTCACCAAGAGAGACTGGCATGCATAGTATTAATATTAGCCCTCTGATTACAATGAAGAGCATGACGTGCCGTTCTGTTCTGGGCCAGCAGCAGCTCAACTAGGTCTTTCTTTGCAGCACTTGACCATATGACTGGACAATAATCAAGACAAGATTAAACTAGACTAGCCTCCCGAGCACTGCAGTGCTGCGGCGTCACTACAGCCTGTGGTTCAATCCCCTTGGCTGTAGTGGCCACAGTCCCATAGGGCGGCGCACAATTGGCCCAGCGTCGTCCGGGTTAGGGGAGGTTAACTTGGTTCATCGTGCTCTAGCGACTCCTTGTGGCGGGCCGGGTGCCTACAGGCTGATTTCGGTCTACAGTTGACCATGTTTCCTCCCACACGTCAGTGCAGTTGGCTTCTGGGTTAAGCAAGCAGGTGTTAACCTTTTCACACATACCAACAAACGGGTGTGACCATTCTACAGTGGTCACAGCAGTGTACGCTCAAACCGGTGTGATTAGAACGCTTATATAGAACGTCCCGTTTCGATTGATGCAACAATCAGCATTTAAGTTGGCCACATTGTTTTTTTACAGAAACAATTTGCACAAACACAGTCCTTACAAACTTATCTCTAGAATGTGACCAGTTTATTTTTTGGATGTAATGTTCAGACACACAGTTGAAGTCGGAAGTTTACATACACCTTAGCCAAATACATTTTAACTCAGTTTTTCACAATTCCTGACATTTAATCCTAGTAAAAATCCCCTGCCTTAGGTCAGTTAGGATCACCAATTTATTTTAAGAATGTGAAATGTCATAATAATAGTAGAGAGAATCATTTATTTCAGCTTTTATTTCTTTCATCACATTCCCAGTTGGTCAGAAGTTTACATACACTCAATTAGTATTTGGTAGTATTGCCTTTAAATTGTTTAACTTGGGTCAAACGTTTCGGGTAGCCTTCCACAAGTTTCCCACAATAAGTTGGGTGAATTTAGGCCAATTCCTCCTGACAGAGCTGGCGTAACTGAGTCAGGTTTGTTGGCCTCCTTGCTCGCACAGGCTTTTTCAGTTCTGCCCACAAATTTTCTATAGGATTAAGGTCAGGGCTTTGTGATGGCCATTCGAATACCTTGACTTTGTTGTCCTTAAAACCTCTGAAGGAGCAGTGGGGCGCCAGCGGGCCACTCCCGACACTACCCGGTGAAATGTAAAGCGCCAAATTCAAAATCCAAAAGTTGAATTATTAAAAATTCATCAATATACAAGTGTTTCATAGCCATCAAAAGCTCTGACTCTTGGCAATATCACAGCGTTGTCAGATTTCAAAAAGGCTTTACGGCGAAGCACAACATTTGATTGTTTGAGGGTAGCACCTCTAATACTTACGCATTAGCATAAATCCATAACCCAACGCGGGTCTCACAAAACGCATAAAATCGCTAATATAAAATCGCTTACCTTTGATGAACTTCTGCTGAGGGCTTCCCAAGTGTCCAACGAAGACAATCCATGCTTCTATTGTTAGAAAATGTCATTTATTATATCCATAAATCTCTGTTTGGTTGCCGAGTTATGTTCATAAAATCCACCGTCGAGTCGCCCATAGAACTGTGAAGAGAACGCGTTGAAATTATACGTATCATATTTCTACAAACAAATCAAACAATTTTTAATGTTTCCTTAGGTATTCTTTTATGTATATTTACTATAATGTTTCAACCGGATTGTAGCCTGAACGATAAGGAATGGTTCTTTTGTTCGAAAAAGTAATGTATTTTATCCATACATTTCCATTTGGTTGGCGCGCGTTATAATCAGAAACGACAGCCTCCACTCCTCCATTGAAACGTGACGCAAACTCGTTCATCTTATACCTATAAACTTGTCCAAGAACAATCAAACATAGTTTTAAATGTATCCTTAGGAACACTTTTACGTATATTTACTATTATAAATCAACCGGAATATAAACGGATCGATAAAGACGGTAAAAAAGACACTGCGTGCCTTGTCGGGCGCGCGCTGGGTACTGTTTACATAAAAAGGTCACTTCCTGGTTTGCTCTTATTCTCTGGTCTAATTCATCCAAAATGAAAATTTACACTGTCTCGAGACTGTTGACATCCAAAGGAAGCGATGGGTACTGCATTCATATGCCCATATGGTCATTTTCATGAGGGGAGGGGTTCCAAATGAGCAATGTGTCAAAATCACTTTTTCCAGGACAGAAATTCCTCGGGGTTTCGCCTGCCATATGCGTTCTGTTTCACTCACAGACAAATGGTTAACACTTTTGGAAAATTCAGAGTGTTTCCTATCCAATGGTACTAAATATGTGCATATCCTATTTTCTGGGCCTGAATGGGAGGTATTTTACTTTGGGCATGCCAGGCTCTCCAAAACCGACCCCTCAGCTGCCACTCCCTAACAAGTTAAATAATTTCTCTTTTTGCAGTAAGTAAGCCTGTCAGATGTGCAGCCAGACTTATTAGCCACTCCTTTTGCCCCATCTCTTTCAACCATACAGTTTTTCAATTCCTCATCAATCCATGGAGCCTTAACAGTCAGTTTCTTAACAGGTGCATGTTTATCAAAAACTGAAAGAAGCAATTCCATTAATTCATCAAGTGTAGAGTCTGGATGCTCCTCATTAATCACATCAGACCCAAAAATATTTTTAACATACAGTGGGGAAAAAAAGTATTTAGTCAGCCACCAATTGTTCAAGTTCTCTCACTTAAAAAGATGAGGCCTGTAATTTTCATCATAGGTACACTTCAACTATGACAGACAAAATGAGGAAAAAAATTCAGAAAATCACATTGTAGGATTTTTAATGAATTTGCAAATTATGGTGGAAAATAAGTATTTGGTCACATACAAACAAGCAAGATTTCTGGCTCTCACAGACCTGTAACTTCTTCTTTAAGAGGCTCCTCTGTCTTCCACTCGTTACCTGTATTAATGGCACCTGTTTGAACTTGTTATCAGTATAAAAGACACCTGTCCACAACCTCAAACAGTCACACTCCAAACTCCACTATGGCCAAGACCAAAGAGCTGTCAAAGGACACCAGAAACAAAATTGTAGACCTGCACCAGGTTGGGAAGACTGAATCTGCAATAGGTAAGCAGCTTGGTTTGAAGAAATCAACTGTGGGAGCAATTATTAGGAAATGGAAGACATACAAGACCACTGAATCTTCCTCGATCTGGGGCTCCACACAAGATCTCACCCCCGTGGGGTCAAAATGATCACAAGAACGTTGAGCAAAAATCCCAGAACCACACCGGGGGGACCTAGTGAATGACCTGCAGAGAGCTGGGACCAAAGTAACAAAGCCTACCATCAGTAACACACTACGCCGCCAGGGACTCAAATCCTGCAGTGCCAGACGTGTCCCCCTGCTTAAGCCAGTACATGTTCAGGCCCGTCTAAAGTTTGATCCAGATGAGGATTGGGAGAATGTCAGATGAAACCAAAATAGAACTTTTTGGTAAAAACTCAACTCGTCGTGTTTGGAGGACAAAGAATGCTGAGTTGCATCCAAAGAACACCATACATTCTGTGAAGCATGGGGGTGGAAACATCATGCTTTGGGGCTGTTTTTCTGCAAAGGGACCAGGACGACTGATCCGTGTAAAGGAAAGAATGAATGGGGCCATGTATCGTGAGATTTTGAGTGAAAACCTCCTTCCATCAGCAAGGGCATTGAAGATGAAACGTGGCTGGGTCTTTCAGCATGACAATGATCCCAAACACACTGCCCGAACGAAGGAGTGGCTTCGTAAGAAGCATTTCAAGGTCCTGGAGTGGCCTAGCCAGTCTCCAGATCTCAACCCCATAGAAAATCTTTGGAGGGAGTTGAAAGTCCGTGTTGCCCAGCGACAGCCCCAAAACATCACTGCTCTAGAGGAGATCTGCATGGAGGAATGGGCCAAAATACCAGCAACAGTGTGTGAAAACCTTGTGAAGACTTACAGAAAATGTTTGACCTCTGTCATATGCCCAAAGTTGGTATATAACAAAGTATTGAGATAAACTTTTGTTATTGACCAAATACTTATTTTCCACCATAATTTGCAAATAAATTCATAAAAAATCCTACAATGTGATTTTCTGGATTTTTTTTCCTCATTTTGTCTGTCATAGTTGAAGTGTACCTATGATGAAAATTACAGGCCTCTCTCATCTTTTTAAGTGAGAGAACTTGCACAATTGGTGGCTGACTAAATACTTTTTTCCCCACTGTAATACAAAAGATTTTGCTGTGAATCTTTTGTGGATGATCTCTTATACACTATTTTAGTCCCAGCTGTTGGAACTTTGGCTTTCCTGGATATAGCCACTATATTGTGATCACTGCATCCAATGGGTACGGATACAGCTTTAGAACAAAGTTCAACAGTATTAGTAAAAATGTGATCAATACATGTGGATGATCTTGTTCCTGTAGTATTTGTAAACACCCTGATAGATTGATTAATAACCTGTAAGAAGCTTCCTCTTGAGCGGACAGCTTGATGAAAACCAGTCAATATTCAGGTCCTCAAGAAAGTAGACCTCTCTGTTTACATCACATACACTTTCAAGCATTTCACACATTTAGATACTGACTAGCAACACCCCAAAAGAAAAGGCTTTAGATGTGAAAAGTGAATCTGCAACCACAACACTGCAGTAACTCTTGACAGAAGATCTTATCTAAGTATTACAGGGATATGGCTCTGAATACATACAGCAACACCTCCGCCATAATCATTTCTGTCCCTTCTATAGATGTTATATCCTTGTATTGTCATCAAATTAATTATCTAAGTGAGTCTGTTAGCAAGTTATTGATTTCATTAACCTTATTTCAACCTTATTTTTAAGGCTACATATATTAATATGGGCTATTTTCAGCCCTTTCCTTGGTAGCTTATAAGATATATAGATAATACATACTGAAAAGAGGAACCAAAGCAAGAGAAAAAATATACATTTAGCAGTCCATTAATCAATTGGTGTGTGTGTGTGCTGCGGGGTTGAAACCACGAACCCATAGACTTGGCTCTCTCATCCCTTCCAGGCTTCTGGGAGGGAGGGTGGACAATGAGCCTGTCATAGCGGATGTAAGAAATGTCCCTGTTCCTCGTTGAGGAAGATATACGTTCCTCTCAAGTTCTTTGCTCTTTCCAGAAGAGTTACCTTGTCAGGTTCCTGAACAAGAACCACTTTTGGCCTGGGCCTACCACCTGGGCCGGTGGTGGGTTTTTCAGACCTGTGGGCGTGCTCCACCTCAATCTTCCTGTGGTCCATCTTCAATTTCTCAGAGATCATTTCCCTCTCTTTGTCCTCAGACTCCATCCAGGTCTCAAGTGGAGATTCCAGGTCATGGGGAAGATTGAAAACAACAAACAGCAGAGATCTAGACAGCCACAAACCGGGGACAATCCGCGGTCCCAGCCACAATGGCTAACTGCATCACGTGCTGCGTTCAAGAAAACCCAACTAGCTTGATATGCAGCTAGCTAGCAGCTAAGCTAGCTGCGACGCCAAATAGCTCCTCAGACCTGACCTTGGTCAGCAGAATCACTGGAAAAAGACAAGCAGACCCAGCAACTGATGCCAGCTGCGTCGTGGGATCCAAACTAAGATCTAAGTTGAAATAGAATTGACCCCATCCCTGACTCACAGAGCACCGTGGAAGACCTCGACTTCCCAAACTCTTGAGAGCAACACAATCTCACTCAATTCGTGCAAATATGTTAAAAAATATATTTCTGCAAATTTTGTGTGTTTATGTGTGGCTTAACACTTTTTTGTGCGATTTCATTTGTAGGAAAATCATTTTGGGGGGTGGCAAACTTCGGAAGAATCTTTTGAAAGTTATCGGAGCATTTATTTATTAAAAAACGTGTTAACATCCCAATATTGTTAATTAATCAACCAGGTTGTCATATCCTTAATAGTAGCCTTACGTTAATGTTTTCTATGCTTATTTTTGTTTAATACTTTGCGATGCTGGTGCTATGTCGGATTTAATGTAGGTTGCCAGATTGGAGTAAAAATAGAGTAAGTCTGTTATGCAGAAAAACACAACTATACTTTTGTTTTGGATAGAAACCAGTAATATGAATCACTGTTGATCCATCCTGTTCTGATCTAATGAGATGGATGTAGGATTTTCTATGACCTAGAATCGAGGCCTTTCCCAGTCATGAAGGACAAAGCTAGTCCCCTCTTGGTTCTCATTGGCAAAGACTGAACTCAAGTTAGGGGTTATATGTCAGACTCTCCTATACCACTATTCCCAACATATTATACCCCATTGCCAAAAACTTTTTAAGGTCATATACATTGCATTCAGAAAGTATTCAGACACCTTACTCAGTACTTTGTTGAAGCAACTTTGGCAGTGATTACAGCCTCGAGTCTTCTTGGGTATGACGCTACAAGCTTGGCACACCTGTATTTGGGGAGTTTCTACCATTCTTCTCTGCAGATATCTCAAGCTCTGTCAGGTTGGATGGTCTCTCCAGAGATGTTCGATTAGGTTCAAGCCCAGCCTCTGTCTGGGCCACTCAAGGACATTCAGAGACTTGTCCCGAAGCCACTCCTGCATGGTCTTGGCTGTGTGCTTAAGGTCGTTGTCCTGTTGGAAAGTGAACATTTGCCCCAGTTTCAGATCCTGAGCGCTCAGGAGCAGGTTTTCATCAAGGATCTCTCTATACTTTGCTCCGTTTATCTATTAAACATCCCCACTGCATGATGCTGCCACTACCATGCTTCACCGTAGGGATGGTGCCAGGTTTCCTCCAGATGAGACGCTTGGCATTCAGGCCAAAGAGTTCAAATCTTGGTTTCAACAGAACAGAGAATGTTGTTTCTCATGGTCTGAGAGTCCTTTAGGTGCCTTTTTGAAAACTCCAAGCGAGCTTTCATGTGCCTTTACTGAGGAGGGGTTTCCGAAAAAGGCCTGATTGGAGGAGTGCTGCATAGATGGTTGTCCTTCTGGAAGGTTCTCCCGTCTCCACAGAGGAACTTGGGAGCTCTGTTAGAGTGACCATTCTTGGTCACCTCCCTGACCAAGGCCCTTCTATCTCGAGTCTTCATGGTTCCAAACGTCTTCCATTTAATAATGATGGAGGCCACTGTGTTCTTGGAGACCTTCAATGCTGAATATATTTTTAGCACCCCTTCCCCAGATCTGTGCCTCAACACAATCCTGTCTCTGAGCTCTACGGACAATTCCTTGCTTGGTTTTTGCTCTGACATGAACTGTGGGACCTTATATAGACAGGTGTTTGGCTTTCCAAATCATGTCCAATCAATTGAATTTACCAGAGGTGGACTCCAATCAAGTTGTAGAAACATCTCAAGGATGATCAATGGGAAGAGGATGCACTCCAGTTTAATTTTGAGTCTCATAGCAAAGGGTATGAGTTATTTATTTATTTATTCATTTCTGATGAGTACAAAATGTAAGATTTTTGGTTCCAACCGCTGTGTCTTTGTGAGATGCAGAGTAGGTGAACGGCAATCTTCGCATTTGTGGTTTCCACTGCAGAGATACGCCATCACATCTGGTTTGTGCTTAGTGGGACTCATTTGTTTTTCAACAGGACAATGACCCAACACACTTCTAGGCTGTGTAAGGGCTATTTGACCAAGAAGGAGTGATGGAGTGCTGCATCAGATGACCTGGCCCCCTGCATATCGCTCAACTTCAACCCAATTGAGATGGTTTGGGATGAGTTGGACCGCAGAGTGAAGGAAAATCAGCTCACAAGTGCTCAGCATATATGGGAACTCCTTCAAGACTGTTGGAAAAACATTCCAGGTGAAGCTCGTTGAGAGAATGCCAATAGTGTGCAAAGCTGTCATCAAGGCAAAGGGTGGCTACTTTCAAGAATTTGTTTGTAGAATTTGTTTAACACTTTTTTCGTTACTACACTATTCCATATGTGTTTTTTCATAGTTTTGATGTCTTCACTATTATTCTACAATGTAGAAAATAAAGAAAAAAAACTTGAATGAGTAGGTATGTCCAAACCTTTTACTGGTACAGTACATTTGCAAACATTTCTAAAAACCAGTTTTTTGCTTTCTTATGTGGTATTGATGAGGAAAATGTTTTCTTTAATCAATTTTAGAATAAGGCTGTAACAAAAATAAATGTGGCAAATGTGAAGGGGTCTGAATACTTCCCAAATGCACTGTTTGTGTGGGTGTGGGTGTTTATTATGGTGTGTTTTTATATTTATAAGTGGAGCCTTGTTTTAAATGCATTATGAAGAATATTGTGTAATGTAGGCTCCACGAAATATGAAATTCTTTATGAAGACAATTGTGTAGGCCTACTGTTGCCTACATGCAAAAAGGGCCTTTCTGACTACAAGTGCACCAGCATCCCAAAGTGATAAGTGAAAACAAGCATAGAAAACAGTATTGGCATTAATACAAATAAAAAACGTAAGGCTACTATTATATTATAAATATTTTGGTGACAACCTGATTGATTAACAATATTGGGTTGGTAAATACATTTGGGACACATAAAAGGTGGTGTAGAACACCATTGCCCTTCATTCATTGCTCTAATGACTTTCAAAAGATTATTCCTACATTTGCCCTGAATTAAGTCACACAAATGATTGTCTTTTCACATGACTTAAGCCATACAAAAAAAAATCACAAAATCTTCTGAAATACTTTTGGTAGATATTTACACTAATTGAGTGTAAAATTTTGTTGTTGAAATACCTCAGAGACAAATAGAGAAATATGCTTGTATTCACAACTTTTCTCTTCAACCTGTTCAACCCTTTAGAATCACAAAAACCTCTTTACGGCCCACCGCTAATGAGCAAATATGGATTAGTTCAAGACAGCATTCACCTTTCATCTACTGCAAAGCCATGGGGCCCGGAGAAGTCAAAGCGTCCATTGACACCTGGCTGCTGTTGAAAGCCTACGCCTAGATCCTAATGCACTGACCGACCTTGAGATCCCCTCCACTGTTACCATTGGCTGGGCAAAAAAGTTGGTGAAAAGCCTAGTCATCAATTGGTGGTTTTTAATTCATTAACTGTTCACCGGTTCATCCGTGTCGGTGGAAGCACAGGGAACGCAACAGGTTGCTTGAAATAATAGATTAGCTGATTTCAAACATGGTGTTCAGTGAATACAGCACATATTCTTTGCAGGTCAAATATTTATGATTGCTGTGAGTGATCCAAGGAATGTTACATTCTTTTACAGTCCCATTGATAGAGTTATCCCAGGGTGTGGGTATAATGTAGACACTGGGAGTTGGGAAACAAGTGGTGAGTTTAATAACAAACAGACCATAACAAGCCATGTGCCACATGCAGACATGTAACACATAATTCCATTCCCCAGGCAGTATTGACTAAGGGACTGACAGATATATGGGAGGTAATCAGTGAAGTGATGGAGTCCAGGTGTGCCTAATGATGAATGCCAGGACCGGTGGTTAGTAAACCAGCAACTTCGGACGCCGGGAGTAAACGTGACAATGGGAATGTTTATTCCAACTGATCCCACAATGAATGTCCTCAATTTAACCTTACATGAAATTACCTGAAATGATTACCACTCAAGTCACTGTCAGATTTCCATCCATTTAGCAGAACTGAAAGATACTACTGATATGTAAATGCGTTAGGCTTTATGTTGGGACAAAATAAACAATCTGGAGAACAGGATTGCCTGATAATGAAATGTCTAAATCCAAACAGGATGAGCAATTCCTTACTCTTCCAGATGGTGGCGCTCCACCACCTTTCAGCCCGCCTGTACGCCTGCTTAGGCAAATACCTAACTATGACAAGGAGATGCACTGTCAGCCTGCACGCACCAAGCCTGTAACTAACTAGAGAAATAAATCAAGGGTAGTAATTACAGCTACAATATACCTTTCAAAGAAAAGCGAGGGAAAAAACTCATTATCCCTGATGTTCGTTGTGATGTAATTACAATACATTCAGCAATCTGTCCAATTAGTGAGTGCATGCCACTTTGGTGACGTCCCAGAACCCTTTGTTTGTGGTTTGTGTGTGTGTGTGTGAGTGAGTGAGTGAGTGAGTGAGTGAGTGAGTGAGAAGGAGAGATGTGTACATAGTGTTTTGGGTTGAGCTTTGGCTGATTCCATGTGTAATGTAATAGAAACAGGGGGTTCAATCTTAAGGCCAATTGGTACAGCTATACTGCACAGATCGGGGACCAGGCTATGTCTGATTTATTCAATGCTTTCAAATTTTGATCATCCCTTTGCAAACATGTACTGTACCTTAACTAGCAAAGATGACAGTAATGGCTTACGGCAGTAGGTTATGGTCCTTTCTTACTCTGAACTTTCAAATTCATCCAAAGTAGGATTCAAACAATCAAGATAATCTTACACATAAACTTCCAATACTGCCACAATAAATCTTTCTCACACATATACCGTCAATGCAGCCAACATAAGTCATTCACCTACCAGGCGAGCTATTTTAGTGACCGGGCATTTTTACATTTTATCTTATTTAACATTTATTTAATTAGGCAAATCAGTTAAGAACTATTATTATTTGCAATGACGGCCTACACCGGCCAAACCCGGACGACGCTTGGCCAATTTTGCGCCACCCAATGGGACTCCCAATCACAGCCGGTTGTGATACAGCCTGAATTTGAACCAGGGTGTCTGTAGTGACGCCTCTACCACTGAGATGCAGTGCCTTAGACCGCTGCGCCACTCGGGAGCATCGATCCCGCAAGTCCAATCAATTTCTTTGAGGGCCAATGTCCTCCATATTCAATCCAATATCCATTTACTTCAGTTCTTGCTGGAAAATAAATTCCTCCTTACTCAATCAATCAGTCTATTGATCTTGACCTGAACAGGTAGCAATGTGAGACCTGTGTTTAATGGCAAAGTAAAGGCCCAAACCTGAATTCATCCATGAAATTATGCAGGTTGAGTTTTGCACTAGAGCATTGGAGCTCATTTACAGACAGATTAAATCTCCTTCCAGTGGAGAGCCCTACGTTCCAAATGGCACGATATCCCCTATATAGTGCGCTACTTTTTTATTGAGCTCTGGTCAAAATCAGTGCACGATATAGGGAACAGGGTGCCCTTTAGGATTCATCCTTGGTAACACCTTGGAGAGTTTGAGTATTCTTCAGATGGAAGCTGAGGCGTATATGGGGTCTTTCCAATAATCCCTATGATGCAGAGGTTGTTTATTATGCTCTTTACAAGTCCTCAGTGTCGGCCTTAGCACATGAACAATCACTGGCGACATGAAAAAAGGCCAAAACACACACACGTAGTGCTTCGAATGCCTGATGTACTCCTCCTGGCAGAGGCCCTGTTGACTCTTGGACATATTACCTCGACTAACCGGTGCCCCCGCACATTGACTCTGTACCGGTACCCGCCGGTATATAGCCTCGTTATTGTTATTTTACTGCTACTCTTTAATTGTTTGTTACTTTTAATTCTTGCTTTTTTAGGTATTTTTCTTAAAACTGCATTGTTGGTCAAGGGCTTGTTTCATTTCACTGTAAGGTCTACACCTGTTGTATTTGGCGCATGTGACAAATACAATTTGATTTGGGTTTTATTTGATTTGACTGGCTCTCCCTTCTCTATTACCTTTCTGGGAGGCTTTGAAGCCTCCAGCATCAAAGATGACTTGTGTGTTTTGAAACCTGCTCGCCCTCCATACACTTTGCCCTTCTTTTTTTTTCTCAACCGTTGGTTGAATCAAAGATGAAGACGTCAGCTCAACAATGTAGGGTGCTCTTAACCCTTTACACTCGTGGGAATTGATCTATATGAATAGGGCTAAATTGAAATGTTTCTTATAGAAGAAATATGAAAATGCATAAGCATGGAAGCAATTGAAATGGAATTGTTTGGAGATTATTGGAAAATGATTAGATCAAACTTGACGACAACAGTTTACCTTACACAAGTCTGAATCCAAACATTACACTGTTGATTGTATGTGCATTTTAAATGTAATGTACAACATCTGAAAATACATTTAATAACATGATACGAATATTCCTGGAAGATGTGGTGTAGGTGTAACATACGACAAACAAATTACAAGGGTTTGAGTGAGAGGACTAACTGGTGTCTCCAAATGGCCGCACACCTCTTCAAAGTGTGCAGTCATTTCAATGCATTTAGGTGATTTTTATTTAGCTCTCCTAGCTGAGGAACTAGAGCAAGCACACTTGTAGTTGTTTTCTTTGGAACACAACCCTCTATCCCCGCCATCACACAATTACTGTTGATGTTTACGCAGTCCAAAAACAGTCTATTATAAATCACAATCTGGGTCAGGTGGGCATCATTTGAAAGCTTTTATATTGCCAACATGACTAGCTAAGTTATAAAATATGATTGTAATTTTGGTGTGCATAGAAAGGAGTCATGCGTGCATTCAGGTGCCTATTTCTTGGCAAATTTTCTTCACAATAGACAAACATAGGCTCATTCTGTTCAGAACAACACAGGGTGTGACGACATGTCATCGTGTAACTGTACATCAAACATAGTGATCATAAACGTTGACACTGTATATGACATGAGTTTTATTACATGGAAATGTGAAGTGCACTTTTAGACATCTCATCTTTCAAAATATATCAAGTCCTCTTAACTTACAGCATTTCCCTTACTCAAACAACTACAAAAAAATTCTAAAGTTGCCCAATTAGTGGGGGGGATGGGGACCCTTCTTGTTGTGTGTGGTGCTCAAGTTCAGAACGTCTGTCAGTCAAAACACATACAGAGCTGTGAAGCGCAGAGCATGATCTCTGACGTCATTCATAGCATGTTACTGTACAGCCACTGAGTTCCAATTTAGGCGCTTATCAGTGCCCAAATCCTCAATTTTCAACCCGTATACGGGTACGACTGTAAAGAGCTTCGCCTACCTCCTCCTCTCAAAGATAAGGGTATTTCTCATATGGGAACTTGTTGCCTTTCCCAAAACAGAATGAAAAGCCTTTATATTGCAAAGCTCTGTATTTTCCCCTCTCACCTATTTGGAAGTCACAAGTATATGTATTACTCTGGTGCTATTTCGGGAGTCTTGTCTTTGAAACTGAGTATAAACCTCTCTGTGTTTCTCCTACTGCCGCAACTCTGTCAAAAGTTTGTCTGCAGGAATGAGGGAGGATTTCAAGGGTGGGCGGAGGATAGGAAACATTACTCTATTCTGTTCATCGTTTTGGCGAGGATAGTATAGTGTTGTCTGGTCACGGCAGAGTGAAAACAGACCAGCACATTAGCCAGAGTAATGACGACTGCATTTAACAGATGAAAATACAATTACGACCCTCATTTAGGGATGTACCCTGCAGGCCAGACTCCCATTCGGTCTCCAAAATGTGCCTGTCTTTAAATAATAACAATGCCACTCCAATAAAGGGGGAGAGATTTGGAAACTGAGTGCAAAGGAGGTCGAAGCGGGTTCGACCAAGCCAAATGAATAGGCAGTAAATATCACGTTGGCGACTAATAAAATGATTGAGTGTGTGATTAGAACTATATAAGCGCAAAGTCGGGCCAGGCAAGGCCTTCTGATTGCCCAGTTGCAGTTTTATCATATCTAATAGCTTAGCCAGACAGACGAAATATTGATATTGTTGAGAAGTGACCCAAGATAAATCAATTAATAAAGCGCCTCGGCTATCGCCACAAGCTGCCGTTGCCACAGATAGTAATTATTATTATGGAATTCCGTTCCACAAGGTTCACAAGGAGTAGAGGATGCATTAGACCAGGTGCAGTATGTATCACGGCTCTGTGGTGAAGTTGCCCTTAGGTACAGCTCTAGGGTCAGCTTTCACTACCCCCAATCCTAACTTTAACCATTAGTAATGAATAATGCTAAACTAACCCAATATCAGTATCTAGGGCAACTTCATCCTACAAGATGTATCAAGTGTCTTAGAGTATGAGTTTTTTAGACCACAATAAATGAGATTACATGGACAGGGAGAACTTTCTCCTAGATCAGCACTCCTACTCCGATACATATGGCCCCAGGTGCAGTATAAATATATGAGGTGAAATACCTGATGACATGTTCTTAGCCATAGTTGGCCAAGTATTACTAAATATTAGGGGGAGGATTTGACTCGACAGCAAGTCCCTAACTGCTCCAGGGGTACTGCATTGTGGCTGACCCTGTGCTTCCAATCCATCGGTTGTGTGTGTTTGTCTCAGGTGTTTTGGTTTTACGCAACAAAACTGATTTCTGCAGACTGTAAGAAAATTGAATTATAAAGTAGTCTTCTAAGAACATTCAAATAACTCTCTCGAGTATGTGGTTGTGTGGACATTAGTGAGAGAGAGAGAGCGAGAGAGAGACTGGCCACTTTGGCAGTTTAGTTTATTAGGTAACAAAAATATTTAAGAATTACATTGTCTTATTTATTCCGATTTTTATGATAGTCCAGCTGCAGTTTTCTCCATAGGGACTGCTCATAGCAGCAAAGTATAATATTAGTTAGGCATGGCAAGGGCCAGTTGAATATTAAGCCGGTAACGTAGCGAGCTCTCTGATTTAGCAACGAGAGAGAGCTTTCGGTCATTCAGTGGGAGGAAACAAACACTTTCATGAATTTCGTAGTTCAATATCATTCTTGAAACTTCCAGAGCTACCACAGTCATTTAAATATAAATATATTCAGTTTGTGTAAATGAAAACTTTCTTGGTATATTCTAAGGCAGTTCCTCACAGTCGTTGCCTACGGTTGATTTGAAGCTCAGTTCACGACTTCTCCGCAATCTTCCTGTACCCTGGCTCCCCATGCTTTTGTACTGTACTGGATTCACATTACATTAAAACTCCTCAGCACTTACAAATGCTTATTCTACTGAATAGAAAACAATGTGGATCTATTTCCCCTTGCATAAATTCTGCTTGGGGCCTATGGATTTCCCCTGCCTCTTCCTCTTTTCTTTCATCATCATTCTCTCCGGGATAAAGCACTCATCTGTAGGGTAGAGAATGTGTTTATCGTTTTGTCTCCTATGTTTGAACAAACTGTTATTGAATCCCAATTCTAGGAGGAGGTATGCCTAATTTAATAGCTTGAATTGTTTGTCTTCCATAATGTGTGTCAAGGGATCAAATGACCTTGAAAAAGCAGTGACCACTGAAAGAGGATGTGATGTTATCGACATTATTCAAGGTAGACTCAGCGAAATGATGTTGCCACGAGCAGCACCGCAGATATTGCGATGAGCGAGATGCAAGACGCTCTCACACAGTCACACATAGTTCCTGTGCATGTGCATGGGTTCGCTTCACACTGTTAGAGTGTGGTAGGTACGGGACAAAAACAGCTGAGAAGTTTAGCCACGCGCTTCAACACTTCAACAGTTGTGGCGGAAATGTATCCACTATGCTGTTTAATTTGTGCACCTACGTCATATCGCTGAGTCTACCGTCTACCAGATATTCCCGTTGAGATATAGTAATGAATCTCTTCTCCCAGCAAAACATTGCCAAGAGGGCAGCTGCAGTAGAAGACACAGGACAAAATTCTATTCAGGAATTGCAATACTAAAGGCCAATTTCCCGGAAAAGATTAGGCCTAGTTCTGGTGCACTAAAAAATCTGTTTAAAGTATCTCCATTGATACATTATAGTCTTGATCTAGGAATAATGTGTGTCCGGTAAACTGTCCCTAAATGGACTATATCTATTGAACATGCTTCATAGTTTAGGACTAGGCTTAATCTGTATCAAGGAAACGGGCCCTAAAAGACACAATAAAGTAAACACACGCTACTATAAAATGAAAAGCCCCATATGATTTTGATTTACTTACAAATGCTACATCCTGCAGGGAATCGTCATTATTTTGTTTAAATTCATCTAATTGAATGCACTATAGACTATTCAGGGACCAAAGTGCACAATGCATGAACACTAAAGATATAGAGAATTCTAAAGACAGCCGTCAAACACTAAGGACCGTATTCTGGCCTTAGGTACATTGACTTAATTGGAACGTTTGTGTAAAACTTACTCTGGTGCAAATGGAGGATTTCTGTCAAAGCTAACGAGAAAGAAGTTTGACAAAGAACACTTTATCTGCATTGCCAGACATACCGTGGAGTGTGGCTGTTTTGAATATTCCTGTACTACTGTACAGTGCTGTATGGCTATCAGACTCATCTTTGTGTCTCCTGACCCTTGATTACACACTCATCAGAATATATTGTTGATTTAATGTGGACAATGTTAAGAAGCTGTAGCAATGAACTCTGCTTGAGTAATGAAGCCGGATTAGCTTATTGACAAGTTGATTTAACACCAATGGGTTAGACTTTCAATTCATTACAGATGCTGTATCTTAGTTTGATCACTCTTTTGTTGCAGGAATTTTCCTTGTAGTGTATTTGAGATTTCTAAAGTTTGTAATTTCCACTTAAACATTTTATACTTGATTTGCCCATACGAAAGATCTATCAACCCCTAAAAAAATTATATTAATTATAATCCACATAACATTTCACATTTCTTGTTGCTGCAGGATTATTTTCCTTCTGTGTGAAACTGGCTCAAATTAAGATACAGGATCTGTAGAGTAGCAGTGACTACAGTACCATTCTTTTTTCGTATTTGTTGGATGCATTGTAATCTTGGAAACCCAGAAATGAAATCTTAGCTATATGGCAAGACGCATCATTCACCTAAGTTTAATCAAAATCCGGCCAGTGGTGTCTGAGATATCGGGTGTGACGTACGAACGAAAGGACGGAGACAGAATCATAGTCCCCTCCCTGATTTCATCATGGTGGACAACGAGGAGCGGAAGCAGGCGTTAGATCAACCCGCCTTTCTTTTTTTTATCTTCAATTTAGAAATGCTACCAAAAATTATTTACTAAGACTTGTTACAAAGAACAGTCACCCATGATTCACCAAACAATATTTTGAAAGAGGAAGCAAAGTACATTAAGCATATGTTTTAGTTTCAGTGTCTTCCATCTCCACTAACTAAAGTTAATTGTAAGGATCAAGGGTTTTTGTAAGGATTTGACCTATTAATAATGTAAAATGAACAGCTGTACAGAAAGATTCATGTGAAGGCCAAATTACAGATGAGGAACGTCTTGATGCAAATAAAGCCTTTAAGTCTGGGAAAACTCCATGGCTGGGTGGCATACCAGTTGAGGTATACCAAGCCTTTTTTGATGTACTCAGAGGACCGTTATTAGCATGTTTTAACCACTCCTATAAAAAAAAAGACTCAGAGCTCAACAAGAAGGTTTGTTTTTATTATTACTGAAACAGGACTCAAGTGGTAAATATAAAGATCCAGTCCATAAAATAAATTGGAGGCCCTTTACACTTCAGTGTTGTGATGAAAAAATTCTAGCAAAGTGCATAGCGCATAGAATAAAAAATATATTGTTGGATATTGTTCCTCCTAATCAGACAGGTTTTTTACACGGACGATACGTTGGAGATTATGTGACTGACCGGCTCAAATCGGTCTTATGTAAAAAAAAAAAAATGAATCTGTTTTTTTTACATTGGATAAAAGTGCAGACTCAGAGCTACAAAATAGTATATCAAACATTGCATTTGAGAAACAATGGGTAAGTGATTATGCTTTGAAAGTTGATAAACTTGTAAACTCACATTTGAGAAAAGGGCCTTTGAATATGTTGGTACCTACTGGAGAGCTCTCCTTTGTCTACACCCATTCAGCATTGTTCACACCCTCTTAAACCAGCCCCATCCATTTTCACGTGAGGTCATGTGCTAAACAGTGAGTAGTGTAGTAAAGATTAAGACTAAAAGTGGAAAAAGTAGTAGCCTACAATAATGAAAAATCCCAGGTAAGCAGAATGTGTCCAGATAAAAATATTTTATAAATATTAGATGACGCTTACTCAGACACACTTGTCTAAATTTATGGGTCATGTGAAAGAAATGCTATAACCCCCAGCCACATCCAGTGGTGGAAAAAGTACTAAACTGTCATACTTGAGTAAAAGTAAAGGTTCCTTAATAGAAAATCACTCAAGTAAATGTAAAAGTCACCCAGTAAAATACTACTTGAGTAAAAGTCTAAAAGTATTAGGTTTTAAAAATACTTAAGCATCACTAGTAAATGGAATTACTAAAATGTACTTAAGTATCAAAAGTAATAAGTAAAATTATGAATATTTCAAATTCCTTAAAATAAGCAAACCAGATGGCACAATTTTATATATATATATATATATGTTTTATTTTTTATTGACGGATAGCCAGGGGCACAGTCCAACACTCAGACACAATTTACAAACAAAGCATTTGTGGTTAGTGAGTCTGCCAGATCAGAATCAGTAGGGATGACCAGGGATGTTCTCTTGATACAGTAAGTGTGTGAATTGGACAGTTTTCCTGTCAAAATGTAACGAGTACTTTTGGGTGTCTGAGGTGAAAATGGAGTAAAAAGTATATTATTTTATTTCGGAATGTAGTGAAGTAAAATTTGCCAAAAATACAAATAGTAAAGTAAAGTACAGATATCCCTCAAAAATACATGAGTAGTACTTAAAGTATGTTTACTTACAGTTGAAGTCGGAAGTTTACATACACCTTAGCCAAATAAATTTTAACTCAGTTTTTCACAATTCCTGACATTTAATCCTAGTAAAGATTCCCTGTATTAGGTCAGTTAGGATCAACACTTTATTTTATGAATGTGAAATGTCAGAATAATAGCAGAGAAGGATTTATTTCAGCTTTTATTTCTTTCATCACATTCCCAGTGGGTCAGAAGTTTACATACACTCAATTAGTATTTGGTAGCATTGCCTTTAAATTGTTTAACTTGGGTCAAACGTTTCGGGTAGGCTTCCACAAGCTTCCCACAATAAGTTGGGTGAATTTTGGCCCATTCCTCCTGACAGAGCTCGAGTAACTGAATCAGGTTTGCAGGCCACCTTGCTCGCACACGCTTTTTCAGTTCTGCCAACAAATTTTCAATAGGATTGAGGTCAGGGCTTTGTGATGGCCACTCCAATACCTTGACTTTGTTGTCCTTAAGCCATTTTGCCACAATTTTGGAAGCATGCTTGGGGTCATTGTCCATTTGGAAGACCCATTTGCGACCAAGCTTTAACTTCCTGACTGATGTCTTGAGATGTTGCTTCAATATATCCACATAATTTTCCTCCCTCATCATGCCATCTATTTTGTGAAGTGCACCAGTCCCTCCTGCAGCAAAGCACCCCCACAACATGATGCTGCCACCCCCATGCTTCTTTGTCCCCATGTGCAGTTGCAAACCGTAGTCTGGCTTTTTTATGACGGTTTTGGAGCAGTGGCTTCTTGATTTTCCCATGATGTCAATTAAAGAGGCACAGAGTTAGAAGGTAGGCCTTAAAATACATCCACAGGTACACCTCCAATTGACTCAAATGATGTCAATTAGTCTATTAGAAGCTTCTAATGCCATGACATAATTTTCTGGAACTTTCCAAGCTGTTTAAAGGCACAGTCAATTTAGTGTATGTAAACCTCTGACCCACTGGAATTGTGATACAGTGCATTATAAGTGAAATAATCTGTCTGTAAACAATTGTTGGAAAAATTACTTGTGTCATGCACAAAGTAGATGTCCTAACCGACTTGCCAAAACTATAGTTTGTTCACAAGAAATTTGTGGAATGGTTGAAAAATGAGTTTTAAGTGCATGTAAACTTCCGACTTCAACTGTAAGTACTTTACACCACTGGCCACATCTTGCTAAGTGGATGGGTCTCCATAGAAGGTGTAAACGGTACAGCCAAATGGTTACGTGCATAGTAGCAATATTAGAAATAGATAGTGTCAACATAAATAAAATAATATACAGTATGTTCAAGAACAATATCAACAACGATATCAGTGATAGACAAGTTAGTTATATGCATACAATCAGGGGTAAATTGGCTGAGCAGCAGGATAAAATAATAGTAGCAGCCACATGTTAGGAGAGAGTCATTTGAATAGAGGCACTGCAGATAGTGCTGATGACTGGTCCGTTCGAACCACACATGAAGGTAATCTATATTCAGAGAGCCTGATTCTGTCCTGCCCTTGACTTTGGTGCATGTGATGTCCATCGCCTCTTCGTTGCAAAACTCGCTGATCTTCTCAAAAATATACATTTGTCTAGCTGTGTCCAGTCCAGGCAGACCATCTATGGGAGGCAGACCATCTATGGGAGGAAGGATGTCAGCATTGCGCAGCAGCTGAAACCTGGTCCTGACTGAGTCCGAACGTTCCTTAGCAACAACAACAAAAGGCTCCAGAGCATCAAACCTGTAAAACAGGGAATAACAAAACATTTTTAGAAGACATTACAACCTTGCAGAACATCAATTTACCTTCCAAGTTTAGATAAGAAGAATAACCTCATACAATGCAATGACAGGTGTCTGTCCACAGAAACTGAGATTAGGAGCACACTCTTAAAGGGGGTGCTCGTAATCTCAGTTTGTTACCTGTATAATAGACACCTGGGAGCCAGAAATCTTTCTGATTGAGAGAGGTTCAAATACTTATTTCCCTCATTAAAATGCAAATCAATATAAAACATTTTTCACATGTGTTTTTCCAGATTTATTTGTTATTCTGTCTCTCACTGTTCAAATACACCTACCATTAAATTATAGACTGATCATTTCTTTGTCAGTGGGCAAACGTACAAAATCAGCAGGGGATCAAATACTTATCCTTAATCAGTTTAAAGGAGGAAATGTTTCTTACTTGCTGATCAAAATCAAAGCTGTAATGCATCCTGATGTCTTTGCTTGCTGGTTCAGTAGGGGCCCCCAGAGACAACTGCAGGTCTTGACAGATGGTCTTGCAGTCAGCAACCATATTCTGGTAGACAGACCGCTCACTCTGAACAAGCAGGAGATGCTGCTCTTGCTTTTTCAGCCTCCTGACAACAGCTTCTGGCATATTATCAGGTCTTCAGATCTGTCAGTTGTTCCTCTGGCACTGCTATCACAGGTCTGTCCTGGGCTTAGTACTTGAGATGTGGGGCAGCAATTTTCTCCACAGATTCCTGAAGGAAGACAGCCTGACTACACGTACCTCTGGAAAATACAGAAATAATGTGAGATCAATAAAAGTAGTGCCAATCATGTTGGAGATCAATTAAACAATCAAAATGTGTTTATGCTTTACAAAACAAGTGTTGTCACCGATTCCTTGTAGAGACACCACACTGCTGCTTTTGTCACATTGGATGGCAGCAGCTTTCCACCAAGTGTTTGTTTCCTGGGTGGCATCCTGGTAATACTATTGCATTGTCCTCTGCGTAGTTGTTAATGAAGTTCACCACTCGCTGCAAGTCCTCATGCTTCAGGTGTAACCTGTGCTTGCTTGGGCCAGCTATCTTTTTGATGGGAGGCATTAGACCATTCTCCTTGTATGACTGGTGGAGGAGTCAGGCGTGTTCTACTGATGCTGAAAGACAAATTCCAGATACAAATATTTTAGCATTATTATACAATAGATGCGAAATGGCATCCTGAGATAACATCACTACACACAGTTCATACAGGTAATGTTAGCTATCGAGCCAGCCATCTAACGTCCGCTAGAAAACTTTAACTTGGGGTCTTTTGTTTTGACATGTAGCCAGCTAAACATTTAACCATACTCCCAATCAAATAGAGTACTAGCAATACAAACCGATTGTCATAGCTAGCTAAAGTTGAACCAAATAGGTTCAATTTTAGCTAGCGCTAGAGCTTCTTAGGGATTGGCGTCCCTGTTAACGGGACAGTTGTAAATCATCCAGCGCCTTATGTCACAATCGCAGATTTTAGAGAAACAACAAATGTTGGTACATATCAGTGTCTTATATCGGCTGAAAGCTTAAATTCTTGTTAATATCACTGCACTGTCCAATTTACAGTAGCTATTACTGCGAAAAAATGCCATGCTATTGTTTGAGGAGCTCACACTTTTTTCACCACGATAGTTTTGATAAATTCCCCTCTGAAGGTGAAATGTGTACTTACATTCTGAAATATCATCCAAAGGGTCCCAGAGATAACTTGAAGTGTCATTTTGTTAGATAAAATCATTTTTCATATCCTAAAAAGGTCCATATAGCATGGACGATCGATTTTGTATTTCTCCCTCGTTCAATTTGCAAAGAAAGGAATCTGTGAAAATCTAACCCTAAACGTTGTTTCAACCAGTCAAATCATAATTTGTATGTATTCCTCAGAGATCCTAGAACGTAACCAGACTTCACTATATCATTAGGGGTGTAGTATATCCTATAGGACACTATATTTCATCAGAGAGCGACGCCTTCATGGCACGCCGATGATGCGGGCGGTCTTCACTTGAACGACTCTAACTTTGTCAAATAAGCACCAATCGGGGTCAAACAAAGCTAACTAGATAGCCAATGAGCTGTACCTGTCATAAAATGTAGCTACTAACCTTGTGCGACAGCATGCCTTTTCCTTTTGGACAAAAATGATAAGAATATTCAGAGTTATGAAGTTATGAAAACTGGTTGTTTTGCAAATGTTGAACTTATAATATGGCTACTAATAGTAGGAAAATTTTAATCAAAGTCCAAGTATACAGATTTGATGATATTCTTTCAGAAAAATGTAATATGAACGCAAATGTCTCTTTCACGATTTGCCCAAATGTACCTGGGTGACTTCACACTAAATATCAAATAGTTTGCTCATACTTCAAGTTATCCGTCTGAAACTTTGCACACACACCGCTGCCATCTTGTGGACACCATCGGAATTACAACCAGAGTGATGGCTAAAACTGGGACCTTTCTGTTGCATTTCAAAGATGGTTGTTTTTTCATTGTATTTTCTTCTACCAGATCTATTGTGTTATATTCTCCTACATTCAATTCACATTTCCACAAACGTCAAAGTGTTTCCTTTCAAATGGTACCAAGAATATGCATATCCTTGCTTGAGCTACAGGCAGTTAGATTTGGTATGTCATTTTAGGCGAAAATTGAAAAAAAGGGGGCTATCCGTACTCTAGCAAGCCAGCCATCGAACTTCAGCTAGCTAGCTAACAGCAAGCTTAAACTTGCAATGAAAGCAACTTTCTGACAAATATTGAAATGTATAATATCTGTAACTTTAGCTCGACTCTTACCCATAGACATGGATGAAGCTTCACGGCAGACTGCAACCCCTTTCATTAAATAAGATGTCCTGTGTCGTTTCTGTTTAGTTTGCACAGACATTCCAAAACTCTGTCAACTTCTTCCATGACAACAACACTGTTGATCACAGTTTCTTCCCCTTTCACTGTCATCAGAAGACTCTAGAATGTCTTCTTCAATGAAAATGTTTTTCCTCATCGTGTGATTCCTCATCGTGTGATTAATTTTCAGAGTCGGAGAGAGTCAGCATGGCACGATCGTCCTCCAGAAAGTAGTCCATCACAACTTTTTCCAACTGACCTTTGTCGATAGCGCCTGATAAATTCCGTGCAGCAATGTTTTTGAGAGCAGTAGCAACATATTTGCAGTTCTCCATGCCTAACATTATATATCCTTCGGAAAAATGATCTACGCATAACAAACAGCTCATTTTATAGACACAAGATGCTACACCACAGACCAATCTGAAACTCATCTCTTGGCTTGTCCAGCCTACTCATTATCTCAGCCAATCATGGCTAGCGGGAAGGTTCCTGACTTTTTCTGTGGCTAAACCAACTAGGCTCGTATTTTAACAACTTTATTATTATTTACAAATGGCATAAAAGTTTGTCATTAAGGCACATGATAGTTCACATGTTCCAGATGTCATTTTGATAAAAATATATTTTTACGTTCAATCGGATCTCCTGTGAAGTCGTGACTTGCGACATACGCCTAGTTTCCTGAAACGGGTCACAAATAAGACCTGCACTGGAAACAGTGGAACACTATGAAAAATCTGGGAAACGAGGCCTGGTATTCATAGCTGATTTTGAAAAGGCTTTTGATAAAGGTAGCCTAGTGGGTAGAGAGTTGGACTAGTAACCGAAAGGTTGCAAGATTAAATCCCCGAGCTGACAAGGTAAAAATCTGTAGTTCTGCCCCTGAACAAGGCAGTTAACCAACTGTTCCTAGGCCGTCATTGAAAATAAGAATTTGTTCTTAACTGACATGCCTAGTTAAATAAAAGTAAAAATATACACATAAATATATATACATAAGTTTACATACACTTAGGTTGGAGTCATTCAAACTCGTATTTCAACTCCACAAATTTCTTGTTAACAAACTATAGTTTTGGTAAATCGGTTAGGACATCTACTTTGTGTGAGACACAAGTAATTTTTCCAGACAGACTATTGTTAACAATTGTTTACAGACAGACTATTTCACTTATAATTCACTGTATCACAATTCCAGTGGGCCAGAAGTTTACATACACTAAGTTGACTGTGCCTTTAAACAGCTTGGAAAATTCCAGAAAATTATGTCATGGCTTTATAAGCTTCTGATAGGCTAATTGACATAATTTGAGTCAATTGGAGGTGTACCTATGGATGTATTTCAAGGCCTACCTTCAAATTCAGTACGTCTTTGCTTGACATAATGGGAAAATCAAAAGAAATCAACCAAGACCCCAGAAAAATAATTGTAGACCTCCACAAGTCTGGTTCATCCTTGGGAGCAATTTCCAAACAACTGAAGGTACCACATTCATCTGTACAAACAATAGTACGCAAGTATAAACACGATGGGACCACGCAGCCATCATACCGCTCAGGAAGGAGACGTGTTCTGTCGCCTAGAGATTAACATACTTTGGTGCGTAAAGTGCAAATCAATCCCAGAACAACAGCGAAGGACCTTGTGAAGATGCTGGAGGAAACAGGAAAAAAATGTATCTATATCCACAGTAAAACGAGTCCTATATTGACATAACCTGAAAGGCCGCTCAGCAAGGAAGAAGCCACTGCAACTGCACATGAGGACAAAGATCGTACTTTTTGGAGAAATGTCCTCTGGTCTGATGAAACAAAAATATAACTGTTTGGCCATAATGACCATCGTTATGTTTGGAGAAAAAAGTGGAAGGCTTGCAAGCCGAAGAACACTGTCCCAGCCGTGAAGCACGGCGATGGCAGCATCATGTTGTGGGGGTGCTTTGCTGCAGGAGGGACTGGTGCACTTCACAAAATAGATGGCATCATGAGAGAGGAAAATTATGTGGATATATTGAAGCAACATCTCAAGACATCAGTCAGGAAGTTAAAGCTTGGTCGCAAATGGGTCTTCCAAATGGACAATGACCCCAAGCATACTCCTAAAGTTGTGGCAAAATGGCTTAACTGAACCGGACAAACTTACCCCCTCATCTTCGATGAGCAGAAGCACCTCCAAGCCCCTCCCCAGTGTTTCCCCAGGTCAAGTATGAAGACATTTGTGCAGTCTGGCACAACCTTTTCCCCCCTGGCACATTTTCTGTCTGGCGTTCGAGTTGCGTTCATTGTTTTTTTCCCTACAAATAATAACTTTGGACCTGTGTGCGTTCGAAACAAATGAAAATGAAGCCTTATTTTCTGTATATTTTCTGTAGCTTACCCTAATGTATTTATGCATGGAGCATAATGTATTACTGTTTTATTCACATGTTTTCAAGTTCTGGTTACAAATCATGCATTCCGATTCTTGCATAGATTGTAATGGACACATATGATGTGTGTAAAATTGTTTTTTGAAGGTTTTATGGATTATGAACAGCTAATGCTAAGCTATTTGCCAGCTATGTGCTGCGCCATGTTTGTTGACATTCTACAATGCATTCTGGGTGTCATGTAAATGTCTGTCAGATAAAAGTTGTTAATACAAAGCTAGGTGAGGGATGGTTCACTCATCTTTCGAGTAAACTTTCAGAAGTGAATAAAGGGACCATGCACACTACAAACACTTTTTATCTTTGGTTGACCCGAAAAAGCGATCATGGCGGCAAGCACAAACTACCCATCGTTGGATTACTTTAGATTTTTTGAAAGGGTTTTACTCAATTCTTTTGATCAATGGTGAGCTCACCTGTGAAGTGATGAACTGTAAATAGTCATTTCTGTTAGCTAATTCATATAATGGTTTCTGTTAGCAGAGAGTTAGCTAAATTTGACCGTTTGTGTTAGGTCAAACTTTCCTCAATTAACGTTAGGACTAATGTAGACTACATTTTCTGGTTTGGATGATTGTGTTATGCTGTCGCCACTTCTGTGAATGCCTGGACATTGTAAGGATTGCAAAATTAGAATAAACACTTTGGCCAGCTCAAACGCTGACTGTCGCCTCAATCCAACCTGGATGTTCTAAATAAGCGTTCTAATCACACCGGTTTGAGCGTACTCTGCAGGGACCACTGTAGAATGATCACACCTGTTTGTTGGTACGCGACAAAGGGTTAAACAGGGCTATTTATATAATGAATATGAATTCGGAGGGCAGAAATGATTAAATATTAAAGCATTAAACCTCTCAATAAAGGCTTCAGTCATACAAAAGTTATACTTAACTACTTAGGGTGAAATGTAAGGTGCCAAATTCAAAATCCAAAAGTTTAATTATTAAACATTCATCAATATACAAGTGTTGCATAGTCATCAAAAGCTCTGCTTCTTGGCAATATCACAGCGTTGTCAGATCTCCAAAAGGCTTTACGGCGAAAGCACTACATTTGATTGTTTGAGGGTAACACCTCCAATATTTTTCTATTAGCATAAATTCATAAACCATCGCGGTTCACACAAAACACATTTCACGCAAAAACAAATCCCTTACCTTTTGAAGAACTTCTGCTGAGGGCTTCCCAAGTGTCCAACGAAGACAATCCATGGTTCTTTTGTTAGAAAAAGTAACTTATTATATCCATAAATCTCCGTTTGGTTGGTGCGTTATGATCAGAAAATACATTGTCCACTCGCCCATTGAACCGTGAAGAGAACTCGTTCAACCTATACCTAAACACTTGTCCAAGAACAATCAAACATCATTGATAATGTATCCTTAGGAACACTTTTATGTATATTTAGTATAATACTTCAAACGGATTATAAACTGGGCGATAGGAAAGGAAAAAACCACAGCACGCACAAGCCGGTGAACGCACATCCTCTTCTGTTTACATCTGGTGACCACTTCCCAATTCTTCTTCTATTACCATCCAGAGCAACTAAACATAATCAAAACACTGTCTAGAGACTGTTGACATCCAGTGGAAGCAATAGGTACTGAAATCCTACTCCCTTATATGGTCATTTTCAACAGGGAGGGGTTCAAAATGAGGCAATGTGTCAAATAGACTTTTTCCAGGACAGAAATTCCTCTGGTTTTTGCCTGCTATATCCGTTCTGTTATACTCAGACAATATTTTAACACTCTTAGAAACTTCAGAGTGTTTCCTATCCAATAGTACTAATTATGTGCATATCCTATTTTCTGGGCCTGAGTTGGAGGCATTTTAATTTGGGCACGCCAGACTCTCCAAAACCGTCACCTCGGGAGCTGCTCCCTAAGAAGTTAAGAGTGTGCTCCTAATCTCAGCTCGTTACCTGTATAAAAGACACCTGGGAGCCAGAAATCTTTCTGATTGAGAGTGGTTCAAATACTTATTTCTCTCAATAAAATGCAAATCAATTTATAACAGTTTTACATGTGTTTTTCTGGATTTTTTTGTTGTTATTCTGTCTCTCACTGTTCAAATACACCTACCATTAAAATTATAGACTGATCATTTCTTTGTCAGTGGGGAAATGTACAAAATCAGCAGGGGATCAAATACTTTTTTCCCTCACTGATGTATAAGCTGGAAGTAGAAGCTTAAAACTACTTAGGGAGTGGTGGGGCGCTAGTAACAGGGAGGTTACTCGCTTGCCTACCCGATCTGCGGCCCATTTTCCTGCGTATTTTCTTTGGGTAAAAGGCGGGGATCTGGGCCTGTTCCTGTGAAAGCAGGATTTCCTTCTCAGACTCGTTAAGTGTTGTTGTCCATTAGTTTTCTCCAATTAGGGGAGGGATGGTTAAGTTTGGGGAAAATAATAAAGGAAAATATTTTAAATATATATATATATACCCCCCAAAATAATAAGTGAGGGATTGGAAATCATGCAGACAATTACATTGATGGAAGCCACAATATAAGTATCTGCAATATTAAAGCTGATCTACCCCCTAATCAAATACATAGAATATATAGTGTGTCCTGTAATGTGGAAGGAGTTGACACTTAATTTAGAAATCATCAGTCTTCTACCGTAACTCATTCATTACCAGCCCTGGGAAAACAATCTGTCTGAGACACTATCCAGCAAACAGACCTCTGAAAATGCAGAAAAACCTTCTATGACTGAAGTTAGGACTGATCTTAACTCCCCAAAGCACCAAAACTAATCCCAAGGTCATACACTATACTCTTTAGACTTGATCCTAAATCAACATGATTACACCAAATCAAAGTCATATGGTAATATCAACCAGAAAAATGAAGTACCCGGTTTGCATAATGTTATCTGAAATACTCATATTTAGACATTTATTTTGTAATACATAATTTATGGATAGTCTTTCAAGCCATGCTTTTGAATTAAATGAAATAGAGAAATAAATGTGTTCCCAATCTGTGTCCCACACACGTGTTGTGCTGTATTGGCTGAGGCACAAACGAGATCTGTGGAGATCATAGCTAATCCACAAGGATTTAGAGAAGCAAATTTACCACAGCGCAGAGGTCGAAACTCTGCAAACACACACACACACACAGACACACACACACACACACACACACACACACACACACACACACAGTATGTATACAGAGGCATGCACACTTTTCAGGGCGTAACACAATCTGGAATTATTTTTCCTTCTTCCGTTTTCGTCTCTCTATGGCAACCACTTTCATCTGTGGGAACAGCCCCTCATCTTCAGATAACTAAAAAGTACATGTCCTTCCATGTCTCCCGCTCTCCCAGAAGAAATACTGTATATGGGGTATAAGTTGACTTGACACATCATTCATTTCTATATTCTGTCTTTTATCCCGTTCTTCCTTCTTTCATTATTTATAGTTGAGCAAAGCATGATGACTGATGATAGATCAGTAAGGGGGCATTGAGAAGAAGTTGGAGCAAGCTGGAAAAAAAGAGACTGCAGAGAAATAGAACGAGATAACTTGAGTGAAAGAAAGAGCGAGATAAGGTAAAGAAATGCAAATGAAAAGATAGAGATATTTTTTATTTGATTTATTAGGACCACATTGGCGACAGCTAGTCTTACTGGGGGTTGACTTAATGAAAAAGACATTACAAACAAAACACAAAAATGTACATACATGTCACGTCCAGGCCAGAGTTTTAGGCTGGCGTGTTTAGGTTTCGCTTTTGGTGTAGGGTTTTTGAGTTCTAGGTGTTCTATTTCTATGTTGGGGTAATGGTTCCCAATTAGAGGCAGCTGTGGTTCGTTGTCTCTAATTGGGAACCATATATATATTTGGGGTTTTCATTTAGGTTTTGTGGGTTATTGTTTGGACATAGCTTGTTTTGTGTTTAGTGTGTTCGACTTCACGATCTTTGTTACGTTCCTTTTTGTTATTTTTGCCCAGTTACGTTATATTAAATATGTATACTGGAAGCATCGCTGCGTCTTGGTCTGTCCGTTATGAAGATCGTGACAGAATAACCCACCACAAAAGGACCAAGCAGTGATGTGTAAAGGAGTCCTGGACTTGGGAGGAAATATTAGCTGGGAAGAGGCCTTGGGGGAAGACGACGGAGCATCGTTACCCTAAGAGGAGGATGGAAGCGGCGAAGACTGAGCGAGGGAGCTACGAGGATATATATGGAGCGTGGAACCTGGAGAGGGAGAGATACATTGGAACTCGCCTGGCACGGAAGCCCGAAAGGCAGCCCCAAAACACTTTTTTGGGGGGGCACACGAGGAGGTTGGCCGGTTCAGGAGGGACTCCTGAGCCAACTCCTCGTGCTTTGTGGAGAGAGCGTTGGGGAGAGTGTCGCACGGAAAGGACACCGTGCAATGCAGTTTTGCGCACGGTTTCTCCTGTGCTGCTCACAGCCCGGGCGAGAGATTCCAGCGCCACTCGTCTGTCAGGCTACGATGAGTGTGCAGCCTGGTAGAGTGGTGCCGGCTCAGCGCTCCTGGTCTCCGGTGCGCCTCCTTGACCAGGATATCCTGCACCGTTCTGCGTGCAGTGTCTCGATGCGTGTCCACAGCCCAGTGCGAGAGATCCCAGTGCCACTCGTCTGTCAGGCCAAGGTCAGTGTGCTACCTGGAAGAGTGGTGCCAGCTCTGCGCGCCAGATCTCCAGTGCGTCTCCTAGGACCTAGATATCCTGCACCGGTCCTACGGGCAGAATCTCTGGTTCGCATCCACAGCCCAGTACGTCCTGTCCCTGCTCCATGCTCCAGGATCCCTGTTCCACGCTCCAGGATCCCTGTTCCACGCTTCAGGATCCCTGTTCCACGCTCCAGGATCCCTGCACCCGGCGTGGACTCAGCACATCCTGTCCCGGTTCCACGCTCAAGGATTCCTGTGCCCGTCGGGAACCCAGCATGTCCTGTTCCTGCTCCGCACCAGAGAGCGCGTCACGAGCCCAGTACGGCCGGTTCCTGCTCCCCGCACCAGAGTGCGCGTTATGAGCCCAGTACGGCCGGTTCCTGCTCCCCGCACCAGGGGGCCAGTGAGGGTCCCCAGTCCTGAGCCGCCAGTGAGGGTCCCCAGTCCTGAGCCGCCAGTGAGGGTCCCTAGTCTTGAGCCGCCAGTGAGGGTCCCCAGTCTTGAGCCGCCAGTGAGGGTCCCCAGTCTTGCAAATGGCCCAGGGCCTCCTGTGCGTGACCTCGGACCAGCACGGCCGGCACCGGAGCCGCCACCTGGGACTAAGAAACCCACCCGAAGACCCCACGTCCAGGCCAGAGTTTTAGGCTGGCGTGTTTAGGTTTCGTTTTTGGTGTTCTAGGTGTTCTATTTCTATGTTGGGGTAATGGTTCCCAATTAGAGGCAGCAGGCAGCTGTGGTTCGTTGTCTCTAATTGGGAACCATATATATGTTTGGGGTTTTCATTTAGGTTTTGTGGGTTATTGTTTGGACATAGCTTGTTTTGTGTTTAGTGTGTTCGACTTCACAATCTTTGTTACGTTCATTTTTGTTATTTTTGCCCAGTTACGTTGTATTAAATATGTATACTGGAAGCATCGCTGCGTGTCTTGGTCTGTCCGTTATGAAGATCGTGACAATACATTTATAAACATTCATCAAGGATCTCTCTGTACTTTGCTCTGTTCATTTTTCCCTCTGTCCTGTCTAGTCTCCCAGTCCCTGCCTCTTAAAGACATCCCCACAGCATGAAGCTGCCACTACCATGCTTCACTGTAGAGATGGTGCCAGGTTTCCTCCAGACGTGACGCTTGGCATTCAGGCCAAAGAGTTCAATCTTGGTTTCATCAGACCAGAGCATTTTGTTCTCATGGTCTGAGAGTCCTTTAGGTGCCTTTTGGCAAACTCCAAGCGGGCTGTCATGTGCCTTCCGTCTGGTCCCTCTGGTCTCTCTATCGTAAAGGCCTGATTGGTATAGTGCTGCAGAGATGGTTGTCCTTCTGGAAGGTTCTCCCATCTCCACAGAGGAACTCTGGAGCTCTGTCAGAGTGATCATCGGGTTCTTGGTCACCTCCCCGACCAAGGCCCTTCTCCCCTGATTGCTCAGTTTGGCTGGAGGGCCAGCTCTTGGAAGAGTCTTGGTGTTTCCAAATGTCTTACATTTAAGAATGATGGAGGCCACTGTGTTCTTGGGGACCTTCAATGCTACAGACATTTTTTGGTACCCTTGCCCAGATCTGTGCCTCGACACAATTCTGGCTCGGAGCTCTACGGACAATTCCTTTGACCTCATGGCTTGGTTTTTGCTCTGACTTGCACTGTCAACTGTGGGACCTTATATAGACAGGTGTGTGCCTTTCCAAATCATGTCCAATCATTTGAATTCACCACAGGTGGACTCCAATCAAGTTGTAGAAACATCTCAAGGACGATCAATGGAAACAAGACCCACCTGAGCTCAATTTCGAGTCTCATAGCAAAGGGTCATAGCACATTTATTTTAAATAAATGTGCAAAAATGTTTTCATTTTTGTCATTTTAGAATAAGGCTGTTACATAACAAAATGTGGAAAAAGTCAAGTGGTCTGAATACTTTCCGAATGCACTGTATATGTGTTGACCATGACAGTTTACAATCTGAGGTAACACCAAGTAATTTATACTCCTCAACTTGTTCTACAGCCACACCAGTCATTACGAGATTCAGCTGAGGTATAGAAGTTAGCAAATTCTTTTTGTTCTCAGTTTTAGAGATGTTCAGTGTCAGTTTATTACTAACCCCCCATTCCAAAATTAACTGCAACACCATGTTAGCTTCTCAGGGATCACTGGGGCGCTAGCTGGCTGCTCCCGACACTACCAGGTAAAATGTAAGGCGCCAAATTAAAAATCCAAAAGTTGAATTATTAAACATCCACCAATATACAAGTGTTCCATACTCATCAAAAGCTCTGTTTCTTGGCAATATCACAGCGTTGTCAGATTTCAAAAAGGCTTTACGGCGAAAGCAGCACATTTGATTGTTTGAGGGTAGCACCTCACATATTTTTCCAATAGCCATGAATCGATTAGCCATCGTGGCACACACAATAACACATTTCACAGCGAAAACAAATCAATTACCTGTTGAAGAACTTCTGCTGAGGTCATCCTAAGTGTCCAATGAAGACAATCCATGGTTCTTTTGTTAGAAAAAGTAATGTATTTTATCCATAAATCTCTATTTGGTTCGCACGTTATAAGCAGAAACGACAGCCTCCACTCCTCCATTGAAACGTGACGCAAACTCGTTCATCTTATACCTATAAACTTGTCCAAGAACAATCAAACATAGTTTTAAATGTGTCCTTAGGAACACTTTTATGTATATTTACTATTATAAATCAACCGGAATATAAACTGATCGATAACGACGGTAAAAAAGACACAGCGCACTTTGTCGGGCGCGCGCACTGGGTACTGTTTACATAAAAGATACACTTCCTGGTTTGCTCTTCTTCTCTGGTCTAATTCATCCAAAATGAAAACTTACACTGTCTCGAGACTGTTGACATCTAAAGGAAGCGATGGGTACTGCATTCATATGCCCTTATATGGTCATTTTCATGAGGGAGGGGTGCCCAAATGAGCAATGTGACAAAATCACTTTTTCCAGGACAGAAATTCCTCGGGGTTTCGCCTGCTTTATGCGTTCTGTTTTACTCACAGACAAATGGTTAACAGTTTTGGAAAATTCAGAGTGTTTCCTATCCAATGGTACCAAATGTGTGCATATCCTATTTTCTAAGAGTGTTAAAATATTGTATGTGAGAATATAATACTAATTATGTGCATATCCTATTTTTCTGGGCATTTAACTTTTACATTTTACTACGCTCAGGAAGGAGACGTGTTCTGTCTCTTAGAAAATGAACTTACTTTGTTGCAAAAAGTGCAAATCAATCCCAAAACAGCAGCAAAGGACCTTGTGAAGATGCTGGAGGAAACGTGTACAAAAGTATTCTATATCTACAGTAAAATAAGTCCCTTATCGACATAACATGAAAGGCTGCTCAGCAAGGAAGAGGCCACTGCTCCAAAACCGCCATAAATAAGGGGGAATCTTGCAAGCCATCCCAACCGTGAAGCACGGGGTGGCAGCATCATGTTGTGGGGATGCTTTGCTGCAGGAGGGACTGGTGCACTTCACAAAATAGATGGTATCATGAGGAGGAAAATTATGTGTATATATTGAAGCAACATCTCAAGACATCAGTCAGGAAGTCAAAGATTGTTCGCAAATGTGTCTTCCAAATGGACAATGACCCCAAGCATACTTCCAAAGTTGTGGCAAATTGGCTTAAGGACAACAAAGTCAAGGTATTGGTGTGGCCAACACAAAGCCCTGACCTCAATCCTTTAGAACATTTGTGGGCAGAACTGGAAAAGCGTGTGTGAGTAAGAATGCCTACAAACCTGACTCAGTTACACCAGCTCTGTCAGGAGGAATGGGCCAAAATTCACCCAACTTATTGTGGGAAGCTTGTGGAACGTTTGACCCAAGAAAGGCAATGCTACCAAATATGAATTGAGTGTATGTAAACTTCTGACCCACTGGGAATGTGAAGAAAGAAATTTAAGCTGAAATAAATCATTCTCTCTACTATTATTCTGACATTTCACATTCTTAAAGTAAAGTGGTGATCCTAACTGACCTAAGACAGGGAATTTTTACTAGGATTAAATGTCAGGAATTGTGAAAAACGGTGTTAAAATATATTTGGCTAAGGTGTATGTAAACTTCCGACTTCAACTGTAGGTCAAAACATAATTAATACGAGCGCGGGCCCCTCCTGAATGATTCACGATCCATCTGTGTTGTCTCACCATGGGCTGACAAGCCCATATTGAGAGTGGGAGAGCATTTCTCCTAACCTTGGCTGATCCCAGATATGTTTGGCAATGACTGCAGGAGTTTGGTGAGAATGCACAAACAGATCTGAGACAAGGCCTCATTTCTCTTGCTCAGGAAGTCGTTAGTGCTTTTCTAACGTCGGGACAGTGCGCCATTCTCATTTTTCCAGCCCCCGCAAAGGATGATCCATAAGGAGATCCATATACAGAGGAAATGTACATAACTGAGTTTCGGGCAAGGGGAAGATGGATGTGCCTGCTTCCTTTAGTTTCCTTCTTAGGGTTGCTTAATGGTTTTTTTCTTCCTCTACCTGGAGTGGTGATGACTTATCTGTGGTCTACAAGGAAGTAGGTAACGAGTTGTGAGTGGAAAAATGAGCTCGCGAATCAAATTATTTAAAAAACGAAGGGGGAGAACAAGAAGGAGATGCGAGAAGATGGAGTTTCTTCCCCTTGTCATTATTAACGCAGACAAAGACATAATAAAAAATATATTGCCGTTCTGATTTTTGTATTTGTGTGTTTACAGAATTCCTTGAAACTGAGAAAATGACAAAGAAAAAGAAAGAGATTGACAAAATATGTGGGGAGTTCTATTTTTCAAGCTGTGCCTACCGACAATTGCAGCTACCGTACCTGCTAATAATAATTTTAATCTCCAAAAACAAACACTCACATCTAGTAAACAAAATGTATCAAACTTTTGAAACAGTGAGACAGAACAAGACAGCGAAATACTCAAATATCTCAGTGTAAAACCTTTATCCAACAACAAAAACTGCATATTAAATTTATTTTCCATCCCAATTCTCAATATTCATCATACAACTTCAGAGATATGATGATGTTCGCTTGCAGCTTTGGGGGAGCATCATTAGTCCCAGTTTGCCCTTATCCAGGAATTTAACCAAATTTACCACCAAAAGATTTACCCTATACCTCTGAGCTTGACACATCCTCCCTATCCAGACCACTCCACTGGGGCCGCACAACAACACCATTTACTCATGTCAATCCCTACTCCAGCTAACGACTGATTAGCTCTCCAGTCTCCGGGCAAACTGGTAAATAATCCTATCGACCGCCCTCGGAGGAGTTATGGCAAGGAACGTAAAGTATGCAAACACCTGACACGGTATAGAGTGCTCAAAGGGTTTGTGTGTATGAGGTCCATTTTAGGACCCGCTCAGTGCCAAGCCTCATGCCTCAGCACCAAGCCTCATGCTAAGGGTTTCCTAAACTCGATGGCGTACTTGTGCATGTCTGATAAGTCAAGTGTCGCCCTCACCCTCTGTTTGAACTTGGCATTATCAAAAGGCTGTTTGTATGCCCTTTCCCTCTCCGCACATCGAGACAAATGTGTATTCAATGTACTTTCCTCATACATTGCCACCAATTAATTAAGGCTTAATAAACACTTGATTAGTAGATATATATCAGAACAGGCTGGTGTGTTGAATTACTAACACTTTTGTCAGGAAAAAAAGATCCCCCGTTAGTGCTTTTGCATTTCTCTTATAATACCTGGAGGGTGTCCAAAGAGAAAGCAGGCAATGGGCTGTGGTCCCACGAATACAAATGCCCTTTCTATTGCTTGCCCTTTATATTCTCTCAGATCCTAAATGGATTTATGGGTTTCAGTGGCAAAAACAAGCAATAGGTCACATCCAAAGTGTGATCATGTTCGATATTTGAGCATTTTTCTGTAAGCCTGCATGTGTATTTCTTTGTGTGCATGATTTGTGTGCACAGTTGGTATGCTTTTCTGTGCAGAGTTGGTATGCGTGTTTGTTCATATTTGGGTTTAGATGAGAGTTCATTTCTGGGTGTGTGTTTGTGTTTGTTCATATTTGGGTTTAGGTGAGAGTTCATTTCTGGGTGTGTGTTTGTTCATATTTGGGTTTAGGTGAGAGTTAAATTCTGGGTGTGTGTTTGTGTGTGTGATTACATCTGCTGGGTGAACAACAACTTGCCTACTCCACCTTCTGAAGTCACTGTAGTGTAGGGGAGGCAGCATGGCGCTCAGTCAATGAATCCCAGTTCAATTCTCTCCTGAGTCTCTGGGCCTTGATCACTGCAGCAGATGCCTGGAAGGAATGGGTTCTCACTGATCCAGGTGCAGCACAGCACAGCAGTGGTCGTACTGTAGGAAAGCTCAGGGCGAGGGACTTTCACATATTTTAGATCCGTGGCCATGCTGTGAACAGTCCCCCCGTTAAAGGTCTCGCATGTGATCTGAGAACAATGAACATTGTCCATTCTGAGGTAAACCTAGAGAGAGGTTGTTCCCTTTGACACATCAACAGTCTGTCTATTCTGTTATCGAAGGTGAAAGCAGAACTGGGTCATGTTCATTATGCACCAAAGGGAAAGAAACAGATGGAAAAAAGAAGGGTCTATCTTAAACTATCCAATAAGAAATAACTATTTTTGTTTTCTGTTTCAAAAGGTTTTACTACGGTGTGCTCTACTGAACAGGAACCTGGCAACAAATTATCTAACGCTCCAGTCCAGTCCACTCAACCTAACCTACCCAATGACTCTCCTTGGAATAGATGCCATTGGCTGTTGGTTGTAGTCAATGTAAAAGATGGGTTGCACATTTGTCATTGGAGCTTGTAGCCATCAATTTGTTCCGTGTCTGTTGCTATCATTAACATGAATCTGTGTGTACTTGGCTCAACCCTTAATGATATTGGCAGTGATGTGAGGGCCACGTTGAGGAACATCTGGACTTGTAGGGCAGAGGCCTGTGTGAATTGAAAGCGAAGACACTCCGTTATCAGTTTGGGCGCGCGCTCACACACACAAACCCTCACACACAGATTACCTACACAAACACACAGATGTACACATATAGACCAACATGCATGCATTTATACACATACTAAGCCATCACACACATGCTTGTGAATAAACATGAAATAACTGAATCCTTTAGACCCCAATATAATTCTAGAATGCTGAGTTTCAAGATAAAGCAAATTCTCACACATTTTAAACAAATAGACATAGCTCAAAAACAAAGAACAAATGACAATTACAAGTTAACTTTAAAGAGCCCCAACTCTTCATGTCAATAGGAATACTAATAACTTAATCTCCCATTGAGTAAATTATTAACACTCAACACAACAAAAAAACTAGAAACTTTTACAAATGACTCACTGAAAATTATAACTTATACATATTGACATAGACTGTATGTATCCAAAATGTGACCAGAGGATAATATATTCTTAAATTATTTCAAAACCCAGACAAAGTAGGCTATTGGATAGGCAAAGATTATTACTTCTGTTACAACTATTCAGAGACTTTGTTGAATCACGTTTTGCAGTGATTACTGCCTCGAAGCTTCTCGGGTATGACTCTACAATTATTTTTAAAAATTGTCCCTTTGCCTTTTTACAAGCTTGGCACACCTGTACTTAGGGAGTTTCTCCCATTCTTCTCTGCAGATCCTCTAAAGCTCTGTCAGGTAGGATGGGGAGCGTCGCTAAACAGATATTTTCAGGTCTCTCCAAAGATGTTCGATCGGGTTCAAGTCCCAAAGCCACTCCTGCATTGTCTTGGCTGTGTGCTTAGGGTCGTTGTCTTGTTGGAAGGTGAACCTTGGCCCCAGACTGAGGTACTGTGCGATCAGGTTTTCATCAAGGATCTCTCTGTACTTTGCTCCATTCATCATTCCCTCGATCCTGACTAGTCTCCCAGTCCCTGACATTAAATAAATCTGACATGCACATATATTAATACAGCACTATGCACATATATTAATACAGCACTATGCACGTATATTAATACAGCACTATGCACATATATTAATACAGTACTATGCACGTATATTAATACAGCACTATGCACATATATTAATACAGCACTATGCACGTATATTAATACAGCACTATGCACATATATTAATACAGCACTATGCACATATAGTAATACAGCACTATGCACATATAGTAATACAGCACTATGCACATATAGTAATACAGCACTATGCACATATAGTAATACAGCACTATGCACATATATTAATACAGCACTATGCACATATAATAATACAGCACTATGCACATATAATAATACAGCACTATGCACGATATAGTAATACAGCACTATGCACATATAGTAAAACAGCACTATGCACATATAGTAAAACAGCACTATGCACATATTAATACAGCACTATGCACATATAGTAATACAGCACTATGCACATATAGTAATACAGCACTATGCACATGTTAATATAGCACTAGAAACGCAAGGTCAAAAAGACTCACACACCACATTGTACAGTTCCACATTCACTCACACAAGTTTTGTTTTATCAAAGATACTTACTTACATGCACACACACTAAAGATACACCCCTCTCCCCTCCATCCCCCACCTACCTCCTGGAGGTGGCATGGTGTATCTCACTCATGATATGTACTGATGAGGCCTGTCAGAGCTTAGCGCGGCATGCTAATGGATAATCTCATTCACTCTGGATGGATCTGGAGGTTGGGGGCGTCTGCCGATGCTAAAGCTACTGCCAACTGCTAATGCTGGGTCTGCACAGGCTCACCCAAGCCACACGGCTCCCATAATCTCATGAACTCACATTGCTATGCATATCACCTAACGGCATTAGTGTCAGATGGGATGATAAAGACAGGGGCCAGGCTTGAGTTAATTAGCTCTAACTATGACTCACCCCCACTGGTATTCACAGAGTGCTAGGGTGTCTGCATGAAGGGGAGGGAGATTATAAAGAGAAAGGGAAGAGAGAGAGAGGAGTTGATGGAGGGAGATGGAGATCATAGAGGGAGGAAGAGAGGGAGGGAGGGTGTGAGATATGATAAAGAGGAGGGGGGGAGGAAGAGAGGGGAGGGAGGGTGTGAGAGATGATAAAGAGGAGGGAGGGAGGAAGAGAGGGAGGGAGGGTGTGAGATATGATAAAGAGGAGGGGGAGGAAGAGAGGGAGGGAGGGTGTGAGAGATGATAAAGAGGAGGGGGGGAGGAAGAGAGGGGAGGGAGGGTGTGAGAGATGATAAAGAGGAGGGAGGGAGGATGAGAGGGGAGGGAGGGTGTGAGAGATGATAGAGGGAGGAAGAGAGGGGAGGGAGGGTGTAAGAGATGATAAAGAAGGAGAGAGGAAGGAAGAGAGGTGAGGGAGGATGTGATAGATGATAAAGAGAAGGAAGGGAGGAAGAGAGGGGAGGGAGGGTGTGAGAGATGATAAAGAGGAGGGAGGGAGGAAGAGAGGGGAAGGAGGGTGTGAGATGATAAAGAGGGAGAGAGGGAGGGAGGGAGGGAGGGAGGGTGTGATAGATGATAAAGAGAAGGAAGGGAGGAAGAGAGGAGAGAGAGTGTGTGAGAGATGATAAAGAGGGAGAGGGGAGAGAGGCTCTTTAAAAAAAAATAACAAATAGACCATGCCGAAATATACACATTTTGCAAAGACCTTCCCTTCCATGCTGTTCTTGAAAGCATCTGAACCTGTAGGAGCTACTGTATAGGAGGGATGTTTTAGAGAATGGAGAGATGCCGCAGTAGTGTATACCTCATTGGGGCCATAAATTGGGGTTGTTGTTTGTGTAGAATTGAGCACATAGATACTTTTTTTCCTTCACTTCTGCACTCTCTCTCTGGTCATGTCTGTCTCTCGTAGCCTTATTCTCTCTACCTCTTGCACTATACGTTATCTCTGAATTATATTCTCTCTCTCTTTTTCTATATTTCCCATTACTATCCTCTTTCAATCTTTCTCTTTTCTCTTTCTGTCACTTCTGCACTCTCTCTCTGGTCATGTCGGTCTCTCGTAGCCTTATTCTCTCTACCTCTTGCACTATACGTTTTCTCAGAATTATATTCTCTCTCTCTTTTTCTATATTTCCCATTACTATCCTCTTTCAATCTTTCTCTTTTCTCTTTTTGTCACTATCTCCATCTCTCTCCCTGTCTCTCTCCATATGTTGCCACAGAGCCTCAGTCGAAGCTCACAGGGTCATATCGTTCCATTAGTTCCACTACTGTGATCACGGCAGTCACTAACCCACACCACTCCACACATACAGTTGAGGTCGGAAGTTTACATACACTTAGAATTTGAATTTGTTCTTAACTGACATGCCTAGTTAAATAAAAGTAAAAAAATATGTATATATACATAACTTTACATACACTTAGGTTGGAGTCATTCAAACTCGTATTTCAACAACTCCACAAATGTCTTGTTAACAAACTATAGTTTTGGTAAATCGGTTAGGACATCTACTTTGTGCATGACACAAGTCCTTTTCCCAACAATTGTTTACAGACAGACTATTTCACTTATAATTCACTGTATCACAATTCCAGTGGGTCAGAAGTGTACATACACTAAATTGACTTTAAACCTTTAACTTCTTAGGGAGCGGCAGGTGTGGTGATGGTTTTGGAGAGTCTGGCGTGCCCAAAGCAAAATGCCTGCCACTCAGGCTCAGAAAATAGGATATGCACATAATTAGTACTATTGGATAGGAAACAATCTGAGGTTTCTAAAAATGTTAACATAATGTCTGTGAGTATAACAGAACTCATTTAGCAGGCAAAAACCAGAGAAAATCTATCCGGAAATCAGTTTCTGGTGACCTATTGCTCTGTTTGACACACTCCCCACTGAATCCATTTGTAACCAGGACTGAGACTGCAGTACCTATGGCTTCCACTAGATGTCAACAGTCTATATACAAAGACACAGAGAGATTGGAGTAAACAAAATGGTCAAGGTAGCTCAGATGTCAAGTTTTCTCGGGCACGAGTCTGGCTGCGTGCCCCACTTTATTTTACTTGTATAGGTGACCATCCGAGTGAAATATTATCGCTAATTTTAATGAAAGGATAGCTAAGGATGAATTTTAACTGGTATTTGATTTGTTTAGGAAAAGTTGATAGGTATATTTGAACACGTTCTCTTCACGTTTCAATGGGCGATTCGACGTTGGATTTTCTGAACCTAACGCACCAACCAAACAGAGATTTATGGATATAATAAAGCACTTTTTCAAACAAAATAACCATTGGATGTCTTCGTTGGACACTTGGGAAGCCCTCAGCAGAAGTTCTTCAAAAGGTAATTGATTTGTTTTCGCTGTGAAATGTGTTTTGTGTGAACCGCGATGGTTTATGAATTTACGCTAATGGAAAATATTGGAGGTGCTACCCTCAAACAATCAAATGTTGTGCTTTCGCCGTAAAGCCTTTTTGAAATCTGACAACGCTGTGATATTGCCAAGAAGCAGAGCTTTTGATGACTATGCAACACTTGTATATTGATGAATGTTTAATAATTAAACTTTTGGATTTTGAATTTGGCTCCTTGCATTTCACCGGGTAGTGTCGGGAGTGGGAAGCTAGCTAGTGTCGGTAGGACTACCACTCCGTAAGTAGTTAAACAGCTTGGAAAATTCCAGAAAGTGATGTCATGGTTTCAGAAGCTTCTTTTAGGCTAATTGACATCATTTGAGTCAATTGGAGGTGTACCTGTGGATGTATTTCATGGCCTACCTTCAAACTCGTCTTTGCTTAACATCATGGGAAAATCTAAAGAAATCAGCCAAGACCTCAGAAAAACAATTGTAGACCTCCACAGGTCTGGTTCATCCTTGGGAGCAATTTCCAAAGGCCTGAAGGTATCACGTTCATCTGTACAAACAATAGTGCGCAAGTATAAACACGATGGGACCACGCAGCCGTAATACCGCTCAGGAAGGAGACACGTTCTGTTTCCTGGAGATGAACGTACTTTGGTGCGAAAAGTGAAAATCAATCCCAGAACAACAGCAAAAGACCTTGTGAAGATGGTACAAAAGTATCTATATCCACAGTAAAACAAGTCCTATATTGACATAACCTGAAAGGCCGCACACCAAAGAAGAAGCCACTGCTCCAAAACCACCTTAAAAAAGACAGACTACGGTTTGCAACTGCACATGGGGACAAAGATCGTACTTTTTGGAGAAATGTCCTCTGGTCTGATGAAACAAAAAATGGAGCTGTTTGGCCATAATGACCATCGTTATGTTTGGAGGAAAAAGGGGGAGACTTGCAAGCCGAAGAACACCATCCCAACCGTGAAGCACAGGGGTGGCAGCATCATGTTGTGGGGGTGCTTTGCTGCAAGAGGGACTGGTGCACTTCACAAAATAGAAGGCATCATGAGGAAGGAAAATATGTGGATATATTGAAGCAACATCTCAAGACATCAGTCAGGAAGTTAAAGCTTGGTTGCAAATGGGTCTTCCAAATGGACAGTGACCCCAAGCATACTTCCAAAGTTGTGGCAAAATGGCTTAAAACCTCTTAGGGCTAGGGGTCAGTGTTTGGAAGTACGGAGAGTCTGACGTGCCCAAAGTAAACTGCTTGTTACTCAGGTCCAGAAGCTAGGATATGCATATAATTGATAGTATTGGATAGAAAACACAGTGTCTGTGAGTATAACAGAACTGATATGGCAGGCAAAAACTTCAGGAAAATATATCCAGAAATTGAGGTCACAGTCTTTCCTACGGCTCCCTATTGACTATACAGGGGAATAGCTCCCAGATTGCAGTTCCTATGGCTTCCACTAGATGTCAACAATCTTTAGACATGGTTTCCGGCTTGTTTTTTGAAAAACGAACAAGTAATTTTAATTGTTCCAGGTGGCTCAGGAAGAGGACACTACTGTTTTGGCGCTCGTGAATGGGTGCGCGGTCTTCGTTATTTTTCTTTCCTATTGAACAGACTGTTCTCCGTCTGAAATATAATTGTTTATTTAGATATTTGACAACCTGAGGATTAGGTTGGGACCCTTGGGAATGCAAACAGAGGAAGATCTTCAAAGGTAAGTGATTTATTTTATTGCTATTTTTAATTTTGTAACGCCTGTGCTGGTTTGAATAATATGTTGTTGTGGGGCGCTGTCCTCAGACAATCAAATGTTCTGCTCTCGGACGTAAAGCCTATTGTAAATCCGACAACGCGGTTCGATTACCAAGATTCTACGCTTTTGAATGTTGTATAACACTTGTATTTTCATGAATGTTTAATAATACTATTTTGTAATTTGAATTTCGCGCTCTGCAATTTCATCCGAAGTTGTCAATATGATCCCGATTACTAATTAAGGACAACAAAGTTAAGGTATTGGAGTGGCCATCACAAAGCCGTGACCTCAATCCTATAGAAAATTTGTGGGCAGAACTGAATAAGCGTGTGTGAGCAAGGAGGCCTACAAACCTGACTCAGTTACACCAGCTCTGTCAGGAGGAATGGGCCAAAATTCACCCAACTTATTGTGGGAAGCTTGCGTAAGGCTACCCGAAACGTTTGACCCAAGTTAAACAATTTAAAGGCAATGCTACCAAATACTAATTGAGTGTATGTAAACTTCTGACCCACTGGGAATGTGATGAAAGAATAAATGCTGAAATAAATATTTCTCTCTACTATTATTCTGACATTTCACATTCCTTAAAATAAAGTGGTGATCCTAACTGACCTAAAACAGGGAATATTTATTTGGATTAAATATCAGGAATTGTGAAAAACTGAGTTTAAATGTATTTGACTAAGGTGTATGTAAACTTCCGACTTCAACTGTACACACACGCACACACACATACACACACAAACACACACACAGGTGCATATACACATACACAAAGACACAAACACACACAAAGATACACACACAAATACGAATAAACACAGGTGAATGTACACATGCACGACACACAAAGACACAGGTTCATGAACACACACACAAACACACACAGACAGACACACATAGAGGTGCGTGTACACATATATATATATATATACACACACACACAACCCCTCACACAGACACACACACCACATGTCTGAAATTGGAGCCTTGCGTTTCCACTCACTAAGCCACTGCCTATCACAATGCTATTTAATTTACCCTTTAACTGTTGTTTTGACAGTTGATTTAAAAGCGGATATGTAAAAAATCTTCACTTGACCTTGACTGGTCAACCCCCCTGCCCATTCAGAGGGCTATATGAAAGACAGGAATTAAGTTGGTGAGGGATACATTATTGCACCATTCCTGTAGTAAAGACCTTGAGGAGTAGGAATATGTAAATAAATAGTTAAAATGTGCAAATAAAAAAAGCTATAATTTTGTAAAATGTGCTAAACCAGGTAGTTGACAGCTCAACATAAGGTACATTGGTTCCTCCTTTAAAAGCTGCGAGCTTACACCGCGGGACATAGAGGTACCCAGCGTCACGGCTTCATTGCTCCAGACCACCACAAGGGGGAGTTAGAGAACTCATTATGCATTTGGGTCTCAAGGTTTTTATGTGACCAACCATATCGAGTGGTTCCAATGACGAATTTGGCATGAGCCACCCGTCCCTGGTGACTTTCTTCAGCAAAGATGCTGACAAAACATTATGGGGGAAGCAAATGTAAATTTACAATAATATATTAGTTAGTGTAGAGACAAACGATTGTGCATATTTTAAATTTACGATAATCGCAAGTTAGCTGACTAGCTAACATTAGCCAGCTAGCTAGCTGGTGTTATGACATGAATATGACATTGCAATTCGTGTTGTTTAATGTTTTAGGGACTGTTGTCTTGGTAAACAGTGGATGTAACGAATCTAGCTAGCTAAAGCATTTGCTGCAAATTTAATGTACAATTGTGTAAGCTTGCCCTGCCTTGCCGTGCAATGCAGCTGAAGTAACATAGCTAGCTAACTATTTACTTGATTTTTGTGTAGTGGAGGATACAATTAACTGTATGCCTATGGATGTGTAGCTAGCTGCAGTGTGTAGTTGATCTGTGTATGGACCCTAAAACGTTTGGTTATGAACTAATAGTTCAGAACCTATCTATGAACCCCTATCATCAAGTCTGAATGGCATTAATGAAGCCTATGGATTGAGAAGAATATAATAACTTTATTGTGCCAAGGATGCAAGTCCTATATATGTGCATGTACTGTAGTTATTACCACCAGTGTTGCCAACTCATTTTCAGGGGAAGATGCTAGAGGCAGGTCGATTTGTTGCTAAAAGCTGCTAAATGACGTTGTGATATCATTGCGTAATAACGTAAAACTGCGTCATTACGTAAAATACACAATAACGTTACTCAAGTTGACTGGCCATCTCAATATGATTTAACATTTGTTAGTTTAGATTTGTTAGTTCATCACATATTTGTATTTGTAAATGTAATTTAAAAACAACACATTTTATATGATCAGATGTTTTTATTTTTAAACACAACACATTTAATTATTTAACAATTACACATTACACATTATTGAACAATTACATTTTATTTATTTTCTTTTCATCTAGTAAACCTACACATTCTGAACAAGTTTTAAGCAGTGTATTGGTAGTTAGTTATCGTGCCTGGCTGCAAATGTGCATTGTGAGTGACGTCAGCAGCAGGCGCTCAGCTCGTGCACAGGCAGCTGCAGTCAGCGAACAATGATTTGCAATTTGCGGAAATTGCTGCTGGTCGGCTGCTGCACGAGCTGAGCGCCTGCTGCTGACGTCACTCACAATGCACTTTTGCAGCCAGACACGTGTGTTGTGACTGAGTGTGTGACAGAGAAACTCGTTTTTGTGTCATTTAGAGGGAAAATGTGTGCATTTTAGCGTTTGGGTCACTTTTCAAAAGTTGCTAAAAGTACCAAATACATTTTTAAAAGTAGCTAAATTTGTTGCTAGGTTCTGTTTGAAAAAAAAGTTACCAGGGTAGTTTAATAAGTTGCTAAATCTAGCAACAAAATTGGTAAGTTGGCATCACTGATTACCACTCATGAGATCCCCACATTGTAGCCTGTACATTGAATATATTCACTGGTCATGTACTCTTCCTTGGCAAATAAAGGTGCGGTTCAGGTATGAATCTGTGAGACAATCTTTTTCAGTCATATCCAATAAAAGGTGTACCAAACACCATTCTTTGAATGATGCTGGGTCTGCATGTATGTATTACAATTATACACTTCAACAGTGTTTACCACTCCTGCTCCTGGGACAACAATGATTACACAATGTAACTATGCAATAGACTAGAAACATGATTTAAGTAAAGGCTGATTTGTAATTCATATACACAGGAAAAAACCTATTCATATCTAACTCCCTCCCTTTCAATGAGATACTTAATTTCAACCAGTGGAGAATATGAAACGCTTTATTGAAAGAAGTTCATTATCCAGGTGTTATAAATACATAATACATGCATTATAATTATGATAATTGTAATATTATATTATAAATACAAGTTCAATCTGCACTTCAATGCACATGTGGTGTGCATTATAAAACCAGGAAGAAAGATGAGGTAGGAGGAGAGGTGTAGAAGACAGAAAATGAAAGCGGTAAAACAGAGGAGCAGGGATCACAGCATATGATTAATGAATTACAGTGCTACCCTAATATGCTCTCAGTTCATCACAATGACATAGTGTCTCTTGAGGTGTCTCCTAACCAGCCTTGGGCTCCCAGTAGGCCCGAAGGTTATCTTAAGAGCGGGTGAGGTGGCGAGGACGGAACTGGCTTCCTCTCTCACATCAAAACATACCTGCAGACGAGAGACAGATGGACAAGAGAGAGCATGATTAAGCCTGGTTCTTGATTCTAACACGGTCAGTCATCATAATCATCAGGAGGTGAAATGCAAAACTGACCTTGGATCATTAACTCTGGGACAACTGTATCTCTATTTGTATTTCAATGTAGAGCATCTCTTTAATAATACTTCCTGTATAATATAAGTATAATATCCCTTATAACAAATTATGATAACATTGGAAAGATATATACATGTGCATGTGTAGCATGTGACAATAGCAGGGTCATGTCAAGGATAGTGTCACAAAAGAATACATAAATACCACTTGAAGCTTGATGATGACTTGATCATTTGAATCAGCTGTGTAGTGCTAAGTCAAACACAAAAATGTGCACCCCTTTAATAATTCAACTTTTGGATTTGGAGCCTTGCATTTCACGGGTAGTGTCGGGAGTGGGGCGCTAGCAGGCCACTCCCGGGTTTTTTATCAGGTTTTTGCCTGCTAAATGAGTTATGTTATACTCACAGACATTATGTTAACACTTTTAGAAACGTCAGAGTGTTTCCTATCCAATAGTACTAATTATGTGCATATCCTATTTTCTGAGCCAGAGTAGCAGGCATTTTGCTTTGGGCACGCCAGACTCTCCAAAACAGTCACCTCACCTGCAGCTCCCTAAGAAGTTAATCTGCAGACAGGCTTTCACAGCTCTTTGTATCTGAAGACAGAAAACCTAACAAGAAATAGACTACACAAAAGAACCTGCTCTATCCAGAAGAGCCTACTCTCTCACTTTGGCATCTGGGCCTGTTATCCTTTCACCCTCCTCCAAAAAATACAAATGTTTGCCATTATCAAGAGTTGCACTGGGGCTAAAACAATATCCTACATATTGTAGTGTCGGAGGACTGCACCTAAAATGGCTGGAGACTCATAACTGATCGAAGAGCATGCATGTATATGTCCTGACCAAAAGATGAGGAGTCAGTGGTAGAGTTCACTTGACGTTGCAGCACAGCAAGATTCTTAGTAGACAGGGGGCATGGAATGTAGGAACAATGACCCCATTGTCAGTGTTTCCAGATTCCAGATTATCCTCCTGATAAAGCAGGTCCTCCACCTGCTGAATCTAGAATGCTCAAAAGAAACAAATCTGTATTAGTGATGATACATTTGGCAGCAACAGGGGCTTGATAGTCCAGTGAAAATGGCTGAGTGTTTATGTGGTGTAAACCTTAAAATTAGCAGCTGACATCTTAAAGGTTTTTTAATTAATGCACGTGAGACAGGTTCCATGTACAACAAGACAGGCAGAGAGAAAGAGAGAAAAAGAACACAGATCAGTTTAATTACCTCTGGTTATGGACACTTTTGCCAGCAATAAAGCTTCCACAGCCTGTTCCTCGGACAGTGAACATACATCTGGCAATATCTGTCAAATTCCAAGACGGAATTACACGAGCTCACACTACTAACCAACAATACAAAAACAATCACGCACACAAACATGGGGGAAACAGAGGGTTAAATAATGAACAAGTAATTGGGGGATTGAAACCAGGTGTGAAAAAACCAAAGACAAAACAAATGGAAAATGGATCGGCAATGGCTAGTAGACCGGTGACGTTGACCACCGAACGCCGCCCGAACAAGGAGAGGGACCGACTTCGGTGGAAGTCGTGACAATATCTACATTTTCAACCTTTTGATCAGCTCGCACTCTGAAAGTAAAGAAAATAGCCTCTTTTTTGTAGATATAAAACCAATAACTGAGATGTGACTGTTCAATCTAAAGCAGCAGATGTCATTTTCAGGATACGTCAATACAGCACAGAAAGCTTAACACCAGACTTTTATTGTGGTTGTTCATTAGGTGATGGGAATTATGCAATATGCATACAAAATAATATACTTACCTTCCTTGAAAATCAATCTATACCACCAAAGATGACAATGTTGTATCTTGGGAAAAAAGTATTGGAATTAAATGTGAAATGTTTAACCTATTAACCTGCTTCATTATTTATGTATTATCAGTTGATGAGTTGATGAAGAACAACTCCAATTCTATACATCATTGAACATTTGTCACGAATAAGTAAGAATAAAAAGTTAAAATAACTTCTTAGATTTGATGGAGACATAATACATCTTAGTACCTTATCAATTTATGATTTGTATCAATTTGGAAAAGAGACAGGGGAGCAGGAACAGAGTATTTTGCTGAGCAATGCAATGAAGCTGGATCATTCTGGCAATGATACCTGCACCGTCTACACGCTGCAAAGACTCCCTAACTTTTCGCCATTTTACACGATGCCAATTGCTTGGGGACTTCCTTTGACCGCTCTAAAGCCTGAAAGGGGCATCCCTGACTTTCTGGTCTAACTCTTCATCTGACATATAAAAAGCTAACCGTTACACTGTCATGAAAAATTATTATATATCGAGTATGAAACAAATATGGCCTGCTTTTGAGTTGCCATGAAAGAAAGTTAGATTAATTCAATTGAAAATGGTGAGAACAGGTGTTCATAGCTAAATGCTTTTGGTTAGCTTGAGAATAATAATTGCATGATTTATCATTCTACGGTATGTATGTAATATAGTAGAACGTTATGAACCAACACTGAATCATAGGAGCTAACTACTAGCTATGTAAAAGTTGGACGGAAGAACGCCCAGTGCTGCTTACCTGAGATGCCATCATCACACAGTCCTTCTTTGTAGGTGTCCGCTATGACTTCCTTTGTGTCGGAAAAAAAGGCTGAACAGTATTGGCTGTAGCCAAACTGACACACAAAAAATGGCCAAAATGGAGGGTGGTTTTGTTTTCAAATACATTTTTTTGTTCTCAAACTTTTTGGGGAATAAAATGCATCAAGTTTTGGCCTCTATTACTAAATATTTGATTGCAAAATGTTTTTTGGGGTTTTAAGCGTTTCTGCTTTTGGAACAATTATTTTTGAATGAAAATAAAAAAGTTGCTTTCAGAATTATTTGGGGGGATTGAAAATAAAAAAGTTTTGCTCTCAACAAAAATACGTTGATTTGTTGCAAGTTGGGGAGGGGGGCTAATAGCTGAACAACAGACTATTCAACCTTTACTAAAGAAAAGTCTAATAGCCGAGCTAGGTGCGAAAACCCCCGTCCTATCACAGACCTGATTTGCCCTAACGACCAAGGGGGAGTTAGTGCACTGATTATGCTTTTGGGTCCGAATGCACCACTGTGTCTCTAACTCAAATCAAATCAAATCAAATGTATTTATAAAGCCCCCCTTACATCAGCTGATGTCACAGAGTGCTGTACAGAAACCCAGCCTAAAACCCCAAACAGCAAGCAATGCAGGTGTAACAGCACGGTGGCTAGGAAAAACTCCCTAGAAGGCCAAAACCTAGGAAGAAACCTAGAGAGGAACCAGGCTGTGAGGGGTGGCCAGTCCTCTTCTGGCTGTGCCGGGTGCAGATTATAACAGAACATGGACAAGATAACTGACAATGAATGGGAAATATAAACCAAATAATAAACTGATAATTGTGCACGACTTCAAATGAAAGAAGCAGGGAGCAGGTTTCGAACCCTCAACCTTCTTGCCCGAAGTCCAGTGCGTTATCGACTGTGCACCAAAAGCATGCTCAAGCCGCAATGTCGATAGAGCGCGTCGTCACATTAGCTTGCTACTCAATGTAATAGAAGTAATGACTTTTCAAATAAGTTACCTTACACGTTATGTTGGCTAACAATTTGTTAGCTAGGCTGTTACGAATCACATAGCATATCATTACAGCAGTGTGTACCGGTATGTTAGCTACCTAGTACTTAGTAGTTATACATCAAACTTGACAGTATAGTAACTATAGGCTATCTAACTACCCAACGTTTATTGACTTGATCATTCCCGTCATTCTTAGCTTAGCTAAATGGTATAGTTGTTGTGCATTCTCATGGACCTTCGGGTGCTTTCGTAAATTCGCTCTTGCTATCTACGCTGAGCACTCTTGTCTGAGTGTACCAGAGCGCAGAATAATTAATTTACGAGCACTCAACACTGGTTAAATATGGCCGGTGTCAGTAAACGTCGGCAAACAAAACGTCATTAAAGTGTTTCCAACAGCACAGTTACAGTCACCAACACTGACAACTGCCTAACCAGCTCTGCTAGAGTGAGTACAACTGTCAGAGTGGTCTCATTTGTGTCTGGAAGTAACTAGCAAGCTAGCCATCGTTAGCTTGGGTGCTTGACTGCCGTTGTAAGGCCAGAATGCTCAAATCAACCCTACTCCTCGGCCCTGAACGTCCAATGTGCTCTCTGAGAGCGAAACGGTCTCAATTTACGAAGAGGGTTTTTGGTTTTTCATGGAATAGAAATATTAATCAAAGGAATTTAGCAAGTACCAGGATTTTGAAAATGATTCATTGACTTTGATACTCTGATTGGTTAGAAATGATCCAATGATAACTTTGTTTTGTACAACATCCCTCATTTTGATGTCACCACAAATTACTTCAATGATAGCAGTCTCAGACTGAAACATGTAGCAAATGATAGAAAGCGGAAGAATTCAGTTTGAGGCGTCAGGCAACTAAAACGTATGAAAAAGTAATCGTTTTTTTTTTTTTTTATTATATTGGCGGAAAATATGGTAAAAGTCTTGACAACACACTATATTATGCAACATAAATTGGTTAAACCGCATTTCATTCTCCTAGGGGTCAATTAATCCATATTCACACTAAAGGTTCACTATAAAATAAGGCCTATAATAGTCATAAAAAAAACTCTACTTTGTCAAATATTATCTCAAAATGTAGTCTGTGTGAAACATGGTGAAAAAACCTGGATCATTTCAAATTAAGAGAACTGTTTTAGGGGACATTGCACTATACACCATCTAAAAATGCATTATTTTCAATGTAATTGAATAACCATTATTTGTTAAAATTTTTAAAACATCTGTCCTCATTTAACAATGCTTACCTTCCTATAAAGCACATCTAAAGTAATTCATGTAATATTGTTGAGATGAGTAAAAATGTTATGTAAATTGCCATTCTAAAATGCCATTGCTGGTATTACTCCCTTCTGATTTCTCAACCGCCAGTTAGAGCTTTGTAATTTCCAAAATAAACATAAAGTTTGGTCCCACTTTAAATGACATTCAGCTTATAAAGGCTTCATAAGCCTTCGTAATGCCTTCATAAGAACTACATGAATGTGTTACAAAGCATCTATAACCGGATGTCATGCTTTATAAAGGGTTCATAAATGTGGCATAACTGAGTGACATAATTATCAATGTCAAATGTGACATAAACCATATCGAATACGATGTAAACATGTGCTTAATAAAGGGTGACATGTTGTGCTGAAGGATGCCACACATGTTAGTCAAATTACACCTCTTTCCCAGACACTTCCACCCAAGCATGCGAAAGGTCTGGTAGACCAACGTATTAAACTTGGCTTTCTTTAGTTAGGGTTAGGTTTAAAATAACATTCTAAGAGAAATAATGTAAATGGGCAGTGTTTAGCCATAATTATGACTTTGTGGCTGTGTTAACTAGTAACTACCATGCAGGGGGAATGTTTTTGCTAGCAAAGGACATAGCCTAATGACAAATAATTTACTCAGTAAAGTTACTCCCATAGAATTCTATCGTCACTACCACTAAGGCCAACTTTGAATTGTTGATATTACAGACTAATATGTGCTGTGAGCGCAATAGTCTGGGGACGACGTTCCACCAAGAAACACTTACCTTGATGAAAGCACACCAACATAAGGAAAATGAAAGTGTCTTTCTTCTGGAACCAAGTTACATGTTCCTCAGTATACAAACACGCACACAACAATATAACGAGCCATGCCGTGCAGTGATGGGCCCAGTCAGGTTTTTGACACATTCACCCACTCACCTGCTGAAAGGCACAAAAAGTTGGCACCATTGTAACAGGATGTAATCGAGCCATGGTCTCCAGCATGGGAACAGAAGAGGAATACCTGGTGCGGTAGTCTCAGGTTGGACTACTTCAAGTAATCTTGTCTCTGGCACACATGCCCACATACACGCACGCAAGCTTTGTAGGTCCATCAACCCATTTAAATACCTCTCATACCCTACAGCAGTGGTCATCAACCTTTTCTCAGTCAAGATCATTTTGCAAGTCAAAATGCAAGCCAAGATCTAACGCTCAGATTTGTTTTAACATGACTTAAAAAACACAAGACTATGCAACATGAACCCATTAAAACTGGTTCTGTAGCAAAGATGTTTGTGCTGTAGGCTATAGGCCCAAAACATTATCACTGCATATTGGCTTTGCTTGAATTGCCCTGTCAATTCATTGTTGCTTGAACAATTTTATAAAATTATATTTCAAAATTTGAGGTATGCTATATGATCATGGCGGTTTGAAAAGTTTAGAATCTCACAGTATCAACTTTTTGTACCTTTTACACCTGCAACATTACCGCAGACACGGTAATCTGAGCCATTCGGTTGGCCAGCGGTAGACCTATAGTGCACTTGATTTGCTCTCCGGGCCCACCAGGAAGGCAGAGTTTGACAGACACATGAAAATGTTCCAAATCGGAAACACTTCGCCTACCCAGCGCACTGTGCCGCTGAATCGGGTGCTGACAACAGCACAAGAGGAGAGCCTTCCTAAATCAACAGGACGTTAATAACCTATTTATTGACACTATGTGATGTCCTGTTTGAAGTGAGACACCTTTGGTCATTCATAACACATCCATAAAGACTCTATATCGCATGACGTTGTGCTTTAAAGTCAGACGCCTTTGTTAATTTATAACACAAATAAATGCCTTTTATGATATGATTCTGTACTTACTATAAAGTCAGACACCTTTGGGCATTCATAATACATACATAAATGCCTTATATTTTTATTTATTTTATTTCACCTTTTATTTAACCAGGTAGGCAACTTGAGAACAAGTTTCATTTACAACTGCGACCTGGCCAAGATAAAGCAAAGCAGTTCAATACATACAACAACACATAGTTACACATTGGAGTAAACAAACACACAGTCAATAATACAGTAGAAAAAAAAGGAAAAACAAATCTATATACAATGTGTGCAAATGAGGTAAGATAAGGAACGTAAGGCAATTAATAGGCCATGGTGGCGAAGTAATTACAGTATAGCAATTTAACACTGGAATATCAACGGTAGACCTATAGTGCACTTGATTTACTCTGTTATGTTTAAACCATACGTTTCCTTTTAATTTTACATTTAAAAAAAATTACAAATAAATTAAGTTTCAGAAAGTCCAGCATTGAAATTACTACATTGAATGTTACACAGGGCTGTGAATAGTGTAGCTTGTCCCTAGGCTGGCGGAAGAATGTTTCTCTCCTCTCTGCCTGCTGGATTTAATGATGTTGGTTCCAACCTTAAAAGTAACAGCAAAGAAAGTTAGCAGGTCTGTTAGGAGATGCCTTTGTCACACCATGCTGCGCCAGAAATACTGTAAATGGGGAGATGGGAAACTCAATTTGATTTGTTTTGTTATATACTTATTTTATTTACTATGAGACATTGCTATATCTAGGGGGATTTTTAGTTAGCCGATACCTGCTAGCTATCTACATCTACATGCAGTGAAGAAATAATGATTCATAAAAATGTTTTTTTGTGAAACAAACAAGAAATAAGACCAAAAAACAGTAAACTTGAGTGTGCATAACTATTCACCCCCCCAAAGTCAATACTTTATAGAGCCACCTTTTGCAGCAATTACAGCTGCAAGTCTCTTGGGGTATGTCTCTTTAAGCTTGGCACATCTAGCCACTGGGATTGTTTCCCATTCTTCAAGGCAAAACTGCTCCAGCTCCTTCAAGTAGGATGGCTTCAGTTGGTGTACAGCAATCTTTAAGTCATAACACAGATTCTCAATTGGATTGAGGTCTGGACTTTGACTAGGCCGTTCCAAGACATTTACATCTTTCCCCTTAAACCACTCGAGTGTTGCTTTAGCAGTATGCTTAGGGTCATTGTCCTGCTGGAAGGTGAACCTCCGTCACAGTCTCAAATCTCTGGAAGACTAAAACAGGTTTTCCTCAAGATTTTCCCTGTATTTAGCGCTATCCATCATTCCTTCAATTCTGACCAGTTTCCCAGTCCCTGCCAATGAAAAACATCCCCACAGCATGATGCTTCCAGGACCATGCTTCACTGTGTGGATGGTGTTCTTGCGGTGATGAGAGGTCTTGGGTTTGCGCCAGACATGGCATTTTCCTTGATGGCCAAAATGCTAAATTTTTGTCTCATCTGACCAGAGTACTATTTTCCATATGTTTGGGGAGTCTCCCACATGTCTTTTGGCGAACACCAAACACGTTTGCTTATTTTTTCTTTAAGCAATGGCTTTTTTTCTGGCCACTCTTCTGTAAAGCCCAGCTCTGTGGAGTGTACGGCTTAAAGTGGTCCTATGGAAAGATACTCCAATCTCTGCTGTTGAGCTTTGCAGCGCCTTCAAAGTTATCTTTGGTCTCTTTTTTGCAATCTAACTAGTTATGTGACTTCTGAAGGTAATTGGTTGCACCAGATCTTATTTAGGGGCTTCATAGCAAAGGGGGTGAATAAATATGCATGCACCACTTTTCCAGGGGGTTCTGATTTTTTTAAACAAGTAATCTTTTTAATTTCACTTCACCAATTTGGACTATTTTGTGTATGTCCATTAAATGAAATCCAATTAAAAATCCATTTAACTTACAGCTTGTAATGCAACAAAATAGGAAAAACACCAAGGGGGATGAATACTATTGCAAGGCAATGTATGTCATATTATACAACGGGTTGTTTGGAATTCCCATTGTTAGAGCCTCTTCTGCCCATGATATATGAGACAACATATACATGGCCACGTTCATATAAAGTGGCATTGTTACCTAGCAACCCACTACCACTACTTCTTTTAAAACTACTATTCTTAGCACCTGTAAATCAGTCACTTCTGATTTGTTTAATCCACTAACATTTGAAGAATGGTGTCAACAAGAAGAGGAGGAGGATATGAAAGAAATGAAACAAGAAGAAGAGTAAGTGGACCAGCAACCTGAGCCTGGCGTTACATTAGACATGCAGAAATCAGTAGCGCTGCTATAGACGACATAGAAAAGGAGAGAAATTAAAAAGCTACATCAAGTCAAACCAACTTGACAGTGAAGTGCTTTCTGGAAAGGCTGTCAGAAAAGGGGATAAACATTGATCTGGCAATTGTTTCAAAATGGGAGATAATATTCTCCAGAGTTTCAACGCCATCGCAAGGACTGCTAAAGGAGACCGATACGGAATCAGCAGCTTCGCTGGCCTGCGGGCAGGCCTAAACCATCACTTAAATGAGCCGCCTCTGAGCCGGTCTTGGTGCATGATGAGAGATACTGAGTTCCTGAATTCAAAACAATGTCTTTGCTGGTATCATAAAACACCTGAGAAGGGAGGGCAGGAACAGAAACAGCCAGCACCCGCTATAACACAGCAGGACTTAAAATCCTCTGCAAGTCCGAAGCCTTGAGCCCCGCCACCACTAGAGGATTACTGGAAAAGGTGTGGTTTTATTTGCAGTTGCACTTTGGCCAAAGATGCAACGAAGGAAATCGCAAACCGAAGCCAGACTCATTTGTAATAAAAGAGAACAAAAATGGATTGAGATACGCAACACTGAGTTTCAATTAAGAACCCAAAAACCACAAAAATCCAATGGAAAGCGACAGAGTGAATTGTCGCGGCTCCATGTATGAGAACCTACGGAAGGAGCTCTGCCCGGTGGCATCGCTAGAAAAATCTCTCTCTAAATTACCCGAACCTGCCCTAACCTTTAATCTGTACCCCAGACGAAAGCTCTCTGATAATGACAACGTGTCGTATACCATGGAGGCAATAGGACTCAACACCCGTTCATCAATGCTGCCCTGTCTGTGACAGGTATAACATTTTGGTCAAATAGCCATACTGCTATACAGCATATTAATATAATAAACATGAATAGAATCATTGTCATATTGTCATTAATATTCGCTCACTCTCTCTTGCTAGGAAGCTGGCCCATCCCGTAGGTATACCAACCACTGCATCATGACGACTACCAGGTCTATGCCCAAACAGTTTGAGCTTCTAATTAAAAAAGTTCTCTCTCCAGAAGTAAGTCTCTTACTTTTGTCGCCTGTTATAGACCCCCCTCAGCTCCCAGCTGTGCCCTGGACACCAAATGTGAATTGATTGCCCCTTATCTATCTCCCAGAGTTTGTTCTGCTAGGTGACCTAAACTGGGATATGCTTAACACCCCGGCCATCTTACAATCTAAGCAAGATGACCTCAATCTCACACAAATTATCAAGGAACCCACCAGGTACAACCCTAAATCCGTAAACATGGGCACCGTCATAGATATTATCCTGTCCAACTTGCTCTCCAAATACACCTCTGCTGTTTTCAATCAGCATCTCAGCGATCATTGCCTGCATCCGTTATAGGTCCGCGGTCAAACGACCACCCCTCATCACTGTCAAACGCTCCCTAAAATACTTCTGCGAACAGGCCTTTCTAATCGACCTGGCCCGGGTATCTTGGAAGGATATTGACCTCATTCCATCAGGAGAGGATGCCTGGTTTTCTTTAAAAGTAATTTCCTCACCATCTTAAATAAGTATGCCCCTTTCAAAAAATGTAGAACTATGAACAGATATAGCCCTTGGTTCGCTCCAGACCTGATTGCCCACGACCAGCACAAAAACATCCTGTGGCGTACTGCACTAGCATCGAATAGTCCCCGCGATATGCAACTTTTCAGGGAAGTCAGGAACCAATATACACAGTCAGTTTGAAAAAGCTAGCCTTTTCATTCCTAACAGAAATCTGCATCCTTCAGCTCTAACTCCAAAAAGTTCTGGGACAATGTAAAGTCCATGGGGAATAAGAGCACCTCCTTCCAGCTGCCCACTGCACAGAGGCAAGGAAACACTGTCACCACCGATAAATCCACAATAATTGAAAATTTCAATAAGCATTTCTCTACGGCTGGCCATGCTTTCCTCCTGGCTACCCCAACCCCAGCCAACTGCTCCGCACCCCCCGCAGCAACTTGCTCAAGCCTCCCCAGCTTCTCCTTCACCCAAATCCAGATAGCAGATGTTCTGAAAGTGCTGCAAAACCTGGACCCGTACAAATCAGCTGGGCTAGACAATCTGGACCCTCTCTTTCTAAAATGATCCTCCGCCATTGTTGCAACCCTTATTACTAGTCTGTTCAACCTCTCTTTCGTATCATCCGAGAGTCCTAAAGATTGGAAAGCTGCCACGGTCATCCCCCTCTTCAAAGGGGGTGACACTCTATACCCAAACTGTTACAGACCTATATCCATCCTGCCCTGCCTTTCCAAAGTCTTCGGAAGCCAAGTTAACAAACAGATCACTGACCATTTTGAATCCCACCGTACCTTCTCCGCTGTGAAATCCGGTTTCCGAGCTGGTCACGGGTGCACCTCACCCACGCTCAAGGTCCTAAACGATATCATAACCACCATCGATAAAAGACAGTACTGTGCAGCCGTCTTCATCGACCTGGCCGAGGCTTTCGACTCTGTCAGTCACTTTATTCTTATCGGCAGACTCAACAGCCTTGGTTTCGCAAATGACTGCCTCACCTATTTCACCAACTACTTCTCAGACAGAATTCAGTGTGTCAAATCGGAGGGCCTGTTGTCCGGACCTCTGGCAGTCCTTACGGGGGGGGACCACAGGGTTCAATTCTCGGGCCGACTCTTTTCTCTGTATATATCAATGATGTCGCTCTTGCTGTGGGTGATTCCTTGATCCACCTCTACTCAGACGACACCATACTGTATACATCTGGCCCTTCTTTGGACACTGTGTTAACGACTCAAATACCAGTGGGTCGCTAGCGGGGATCATCCCGACACTACCAGCGAAAACCTGTAGCGCCAGATTTAAAATCCGAAAATTGAATTATTAAACATCCAGCTATATACAAGTGTTCCATACTCATCAAAAGCTCTGTTTCTAGGCAATATCACAGCGTTGTCAGATTTCAAAAAGGCTTTACGGCGAAAGCAGCACATTCATTTGTTTGAGGGTAGCACCTCACATATTTTCCAATAGCCATGTATCGATTAGCAATCATGGCACACACATAACACATTTCACAGCGAAAACAAAGTAATTACCTGTTGAAGAACTTCTGCTGAGGTCTTCCTAAGTGTCCAACGAAGACAATCCATGGTTCTTTTGTTAGAAAAAGTAACGTCTTTTATCCATAAATCCTCCATTTGGTTCATGCAAAACGACAGCCTCCATTACTCTTTTTGAAACGCGGTGCCAACTCGCTCAAATGTTACCTATAAACTTGTCCAAAAACAATCAAACTTAGTTTTAAATGTTTCCTTAGCAACACCTTTACGTATATTTACTATTATAAATCAGCCGGAATATAAACTGATCAATAACGACGATAAAACAGAAGCCTGACTTCGCACGCACGCTCGTGACTAGTTTTCACAAAGAGGACACCGCATGGTATTCTCGTTTTCTCTGCGATTACTCACCCAAAATGGAGGAAAACACTGTCCAGAGGCTGGTGACATCACAAGGAAGCTTCCTGAATTCCAAACATATGCCTATATATGGTCATTTTCAATAGGGAGGGGTGCCAAAATGAGCAATGTGTCAGAATGACTTTTTCCAGGACAGAGATTCCTCAGGGTTTTGCCTGCCAAATGCGTTCTGAAAAAATTCAGAGTGTTTCCTATCCAATGGTACTAAATATATGCATATCCCATTTTCTGGGCCTAAATGGGAGGCATTTTACTTTGGGCACGCCAGGCTCTCCAAAACAGTCACCTCTGCTGCTGGAGCCGGTGAGGTTAACAAACCTCCAAATGAGCTTCAACGCCATACAACACTCATATAAAGAGGAGGAAAGGAAGCGCTACTAAGGTGCACAATAGTACATTTTGGTAGACTGAAGGTGCTCTTTGGTAAACAGGGTGAATTGGTCATCAAAAAAGAAAGAAGGACCAAGGCACTCTTCATATAATTAATTAAATGCCTTTATTAGTATGGCATGCCATACTAATAAAGGCATTTAATTAATTATATGAAGAGTGCCTTGGTCCTTCTTTCTTCTTTGATAGCCATACAACACTCCTTCCTTGGCCTCCAACTGCTCTTAAATGCTAGTAAAACTAAATGCATGCTCTTCAACCGATCGCTGCCCGCACCCGCCCGCCCGACTAGCATCACTACTCTGGACGGTTCTGACTTAGAATATGTGGACAACCACAAATACCTGACTTTATTGTCCCCATGGGGATTTTTTTTTGCAGTGTCATGTGCACATTTCAAGTGGCGTTTAAATACAAAACAAATTGACAATACAACATTCATAACAGTTACATACCAATTAAAATATATATTAATAATAATAATAAAAAGATAGGAACATTAGCCCGAGCTATTTCGGAGGGATATCACACCTGGCACAAATGATTGTCTAGTTGTGTTTTTCCTGCTGAGGGGTGCCCTATACCTGCACAGAGAGGGGAGTAGTTCAAAGTCCGGGTACAGGGGGTGACTTGGGTCTAAAATGATTTTGTGAGCCTTACGGAGGGCCCTGACCTTAAAGATCTCACCCAGGCCTGTCTGTTTGACTCCAAGTACCTTGCTTGCTGTGGTGATAATCCTTCTCAGCATATTTATCTGACTGACAGTGGCATTGCCAAACCAACAAACAATACAACAAGTTAAAATACTCTCAATGAAAGATTTGTAAAACAGAGTCAGTATAGTACAGTCTTCATTAAAAGATCCCAGCTTTTTGAGAAAGTACAGTTTCTGTTGGCTCTTTTTGTAGATCAGGTCTGTACATTTACTCCAGTGAAGCTTATTCTCCAAAAGGACACCCAGATATTTGTATTCCTCTACCATCTCTATATTTTGACCTCTGATAGATGTTGCAGAGGTAGGTTTTGTACACTTTCTGAAGTCTATGCACATCTCTTTGGTCTTGTTGGTATTGAGGACCAAGTGTGATTCCTCACATCACTCTACAAAGTCATCTAGGACCGGGCCATGATGTTCCTTGTCCTCATGCAACAGGCTGATCAAGGCAGTGTCATCAGTGAACTTAACGAGGTGTCTGTCAGGATGGGAACTAGTACAGCTATTGGTGTACAAGATGTACAGGAGTGGGGACAAAACACATCCCTGATGAGAGCCTGTGTTGGTATTGCGTATGTCTGACACGTGGGTGCCTATTTTGACTCGCTGTAAGCGTTGGCTCAGGAAGTCCAACAGCCACAAAACCAGCCCCCCATCTAAGGAGAAGTCCCGAATGAGTCTCTGTGCCAGAATGTAAGGCTGGATTGTGTTGAAGGCAGAAGAAAAGTCAACAAACAGAACCCTGACATGGGATTTGGCACCCTCTAGATGTCTATAGACCATGTTAAGGAGGGTAAGGATGGCATCATCAACTCCTCTGCTAGACTGATAGGCAAACTGAAATGGGTCGAGAAGCTTCTGGGTGGCACTGAGAATATGACCTTTCACAATTTTCTCAAGGCATTTCATTACTAAGGATGTCAAGGCAACAGGGCAGTAGTCATTCAGCACAGATGCTTTAGGAATTGGTATAATTATTGAGTTTTTCCACAATACTGGCACGTGTTGCTGGTCGAGTGAGGATTGGAAAATGTCTGTATAAACACCAGCCAATTGTTCAGCACAGTGCTTTAACACATGTCCACTTATTTTGTCTGGGCCTGGGCTTTTGTGTGCGTTACATCCACTGAACAACTTTAAAACATCAGACTGTTTAACAACAACCCTCTCAAACATTTGTAATGATGCTTCCATTTGTTTTACTTCCAATATAAAGTTGTCTGATTCAGTTCATTATCCATGTTCTGGCCCTCATGTCTCCCAAGGTCAGCACTAGGTTTTCCCCTGCCTATGTGGGGGGCACTAGCCATGGATTTAATCCCTTGCCAGGCCACCCTTGCGTTTCCTGAGGTGAGGGTCCTCTACACCCTTTGCTTGTATGCCTCTTTGTCCACCAGTATCTTCTTTTTATCTCACGTTGTACATCTCTTAAAGCCTGTCTATCACCCTCAGCATAAACTGCCTTCTTCCTATTATGTAGTGATTTTAGATGTTTTGATACCCAAGGCTTATTGTTAGGGAATATTTTACAGGTTTAGGTAGGAACAACTGACTCAACACAGAAGTTTACATAGTCTGAAACAACATCTGTGAGTTCATCAAGATCAGAGCTGCTGTTCTCAAATACCTGGCTAGACTGTAAACTCTCCTTCCAGACTCATATTAAGCATCTCCAATCCAAAATGTAACCTAGAATCGGCTTCCTATTTCGCAACAAAGCCTCCTTCACTCATGCTGCCAAACATACCCTCGTAGATCCGACTATCCTACCGATCCTCGACTTTGGTAATGTAATTTACAAAATAGCTTTCAACACTCTATTCAGTAAACTGGATGCAGTCTATCACAGTGCCATCCGTTTTGTCACCAAAGCCCCATATACCACCCATCACTGCGACCTGTATGCTCTCGTCGGCTATCCCTCGCTACATATTCGTCGCCAGACCCACTGGCTCCAGGCCATCTATAAGTCTTTGCTAGGTAAAGCTCCGCCTTATCTCAGCTCACTGGTCACAACACCCACCAATAGCACGCACTCCAGCAGGTATATCTCACTGGTCATCCCCATAGTCAGCACCTCATTTGGCCGCATTTCCTTCCATTTCTCTGCTGCCAATGACTGGAACGAATTGCAAAAATCGCTGAAGTTGGAGACATCTCCCTCACTAACTTTAAGCATCAGCTATCTGAGCAGCTCACCGATCGCTGCAGCTGTACACAGCCCATCTGTAAATAGCCCATCCAACTAACTACATCATCCCCATTTTGTTTTTATTTTTAAAAAATTGCTCTTTTGCACACCAGTATTTCTACTTGTCATCATTATCTGCACATCTATCACTCCAGTGTTCATTTGCTAAATTGTAATTACTTCGCTACTATGGCCTATTTATTGCCTTACCTCCTTACTCCATTTGCACACACTGTACAGTGGGGCAAAAAAGTATTTAGTCAGCCACCAATTGTGCAAGTTCTCCAACTTAAAAATATGAGAGAGGCCTGTAATTTTCATCATAGGTACACTTCAACTATGACAGACGAAATGAGAAAAGAAATCCAGAAAATCACATTGTAGGATTTTTAATTTATTTATTTGCAAATTATGGTGGAAAATAAGTATTTGGTCAATAACAAAAGTTTATCTCAATACTTTGTTATATACCCTTTGTTGGCAATGACAGAGGTCAAACGTTTTCTGTAAGTCTTCACAAGGTTTTCACACACTGTTGCTGGTATTTTGGCCCATTCCTCCATGCATATCTCCTCTAGAGCAGTGATGTTTTGGGGCTGTCGCTGGGCAACACGGACTTTCAACTCCCTCCAAAGATTTTCTATGGGGTTGAGATCTGGAGACTGGCTAGGCCACTCCAGGACCTTGAAATGCTTCTACGAAGCCACTCCTTCGTTGCCCGGGCGGTGTGTTTGGGATCATTGTCATGCTGAAAGACCCAGCCACGTTTCATCTTCAATGCCCTTGCTGATGGAAGGAGGTTTTCACTCAAAATCTCACGATACATGGCCCCATTCATTCTTTCCTTTACACGGATCAGTCAGTCCTGGTCCCTTTGCAGAGAAACAGCCCCAAAGCATGATGTTTCCACCCCCATGCTTCACAGTAGGTATGGTGTTCTTTGGATGCAACTCAGCATTCTTTGTCCTCCAAACACGACGAGTTGAGTTTTTACCAAAAGTTCTATTTTGGTTTCATCTGACCATATGACATTCTCCCAATCCTCATCTGGATCATCCAAATGCTCTCTAGCAAACTTCAGATGGGCCTGAACATGTACTGGCTTAAGCAGGGGGACACGTCTGGCACTGCAGGATTTGAGTCCCTGGCGGCGTAGTGTGTTACTGATGGTAGGCTTTGTTACTTTGGTCCCAGCTCTCTGCAGGTCATTCACTAGGTCCCCGTGTGGTTCTGGGATTTTTGCTCACCGTTCTTGTGATCATTTTGACCCCACGGGTGAGATCTTCGTGGAGCCCCAGATCAAGGAAGATTATCAGTGGTCTTGTATGTCTTCCATTTCCTAATAATTGCTCCCACAGTTGATTTCTTCAAACCAAGCTGCTTACCTATTGCAGATTCAGTCTTCCCAACCTGGTGCAGGTCTACAATTTTGTTTCTGGTGTCCTTTGACAGCTCTTTGGTCTTGGCCATAGTGGAGTTTGGAGTGTGACTGTTTGAGGTTGTGGACAGGTGTCTTTTATACTGATAACAAGTTCAAACAGGTGCCATTAATACAGGTAATGAGTGGAGGACAGAGGAGCCTCTTAAAGAAGAAGTTACAGGTCTGTGAGAGCCAGAAATCTTGCTTGTTTGTATGTGACCAAATACTTATTTTCCACCATAATTTCTACAATGCTACAATCCTACAATGTGATTTTCTGGATTTTTTTTCCTCATTTTGTCTGTCATAGTTGAAGTGTACCTATGATGAAAATTGCAGGCCTCTCTCATCTTTTTAAGTGAGAGAAATTGCACAATTGGTGGCTGACTAAATACTTTTTTGCCCCACTGTATATAGATTTTTCTATTGTTATTGACTGTACTTTTGTTTATCCCATGTGTAACTCTGTGTTGTTGTTTTTTTGTCGCACTGCTTTGCTTTATCTTGGCCAGGTTGCAGTTGTAAATGAAAACTTGTTCTCAACTGGCCTACCTGGTTAAATAAAGGTGAAATAAAAAATAAATAAAAAATAAAACCTTCCAGTAGCTCTCCGATTCAGGTCTGGAGGCCAGAGAGATAATGAGTGTGAGCGGGCACAGGGTAGAAAGCTCACTCAGGAGCTATTGGAAGCCGTCCACAGAAAACAAGAGGAGATGGGGTAACATTCTGTGTGCGAGAACAAGGCAGTTGTTCCTGAGAAATGGCGCCCCGCAGCGCTTGAGACCCCGGCATTAGACAGCCACTTCACTAACTGCACACTTAATGGAAATGTGCAATTCAATGTGTATCACAAATCAATAGCTGTCAATGCTGTGATCATCCCCAAAAAAGTGTCATTATGGTTCCTATTCTGATCCGCTGTATCAATGTCTTTGCTACAATGTTTCAGCACTGTTTTCAGAACCATGGACAGCATCCCTACAAACCAAGGTTCTGGAACTATCAACCAGCGCTTGGGTAGTTTTGCTTTACAGTCAATACGAATATAACTAATGACCAGAGAACGCCTAAAATGTCACTTAACAACCAGTTTTAGTGAATGTAGCATCATGTTTTGTCTAAAAATTGATAATTTGGCAAATGATCTTGTTTTTAAATGCTGGTAACCCGTTGTATAAAAGCAAATATTACCACATCACAGCCATGATAAAAATGTCTTAACACATGGCCTCGAGTGCATTATTGCTTAATTTTACATAGTTGGTTAAGTCACACAGTTATGCCATATTTATGAACCCTTTATAGAGCATGACTTATAGTTATAGATGTTTTAATGACGCATTTATTTAGTGTTCATTGAAAGCGGGACCAGAAGTTGTAAGTATTATTATTTTTAAGGTGAAAATATTTTTTCAACATGCTTTTCAAGAATAGACAGTTAAATCAACATCTCTTCCAAACGGAGGGGGCAATTATGCTGTGTCTGGGCTATCAGTGTCATTCATGCTAAATCTACACTGAGGGAAGCAAGAGAGAGAGAGTTGTAAGACATAGAGAATGTTGGAGGGCGGTGAAGAGAAAGATAGAGAAAAGATACAGATCCACGGAGTGAGCATTGAGTATGAAGATGGGAAAGACAGACAGATGTCAAACAATGCTCACCTCCCTCTCCCCCGCACCCAGATCACAACCACCTCCTCGGTAACCTTGTCCCCGAGCCCCAGTGTTGCTGTCAGGCCCAGAGCCCAGTAGGATCAGCTCAGTTTAGCGTCACCCTGTGTCCCTTCCATCCTACCCATCCCCGTAACCCCCCTCGCTCAGCTCTTTCTCAAAGACGTTTTAATGGAGAATCAGCAGCAATGCCCACTCAGGATATATCTTTTTTTAAATTGTTTTTTTGTGTTATTTTCACAAATTTCTGGTGAATTTAGTAAATCCGTAGCATAAAACTCCAAAATGGTTACAGTGTCATATTAAAAAAACGTGTTATTGTGTATACATTTTGTTTGAAGAGATCTTTTAACAGAATCATTGATCCAAAATATAGGTTTACAGTGAAATATCTTTAGAACTAATTTAATCACCAAAAGACAACATAATGATATATAATTTTAACAAACAGTTGATCCAATGGCAAAAAATCCAAAACCCATGTTTCAAAGTTGCCTTTTGATTGTTATATGCTCCAGTACCTTACACTGTTTTCACATTAGGCAACACATTCACAGTACCCATTTAAAATTTACTACACATCCAATTTCCATTATTTCTATCCCATGTGTGATCAAAGTTGTGATCATTGAAAGACATCTCACAATCATCACAAAATGTATTTATTATTTAGATATAATTACAACATACAGTGCATTCGTAAAGTATTCAGACCCCTTCACTTTATCCACATTTTGTTACGTTACAGCCTTATTCTCTGAGTGGCTGGGCCACTCAAGGATATTCAGAGACTTGTCCTGAAGCCACTCCTGCGTTGTCTTGGCTGTGTGGTTAGGGTTGTTGTCCTGTTGGAAGGTGAACCTTCGCCCCAGTCTGAGGTCCTGAGCTCTCTGGAGCAGGTTTTCATCAAGGATCTCTCTGTACTTTGCCCCCTGTTCTTCTTTCCCTCGATCCTGACTAGTCTCCCAGTCCCTGCTGCTGAAAAACATCATGATGCTGCCACCACCAGTGCCAAGTTTCCTCCAGATGTGACGCTTGGCATTCAGGCCAATTCAAGTTCAATCTTGGTTTCATCAGACCAGAGAATCTTGTTTCTTGTGGTCTGAGGGTCCTTTAGGTGCCTTTTGGCTAACTCCAAGCGGGCTGTCTTGTGCCTTTTACTGAGGAGTGGCTTCCGTCTAGCCACTCTACCATAAATGCCTGATTTGTGGAGTGCAGGAGAGATGGTTCTCCTTCTGGACAATTCCTTTGACCTCAGGACTTGGTTTTTACCCTTTCCAAATCAATTGAATTTAGCGTAGGTGTACTCCAATCAAGTTGTAGAAACATCTCAAGGATGATCAATGGAAACAGGATGCACCTGAGCTCAATTTCAAGTCTCATAGCATTGAAAAATGTTCTACTGTGGGGAGAGAGAAATGATCGGTGAGAAGAGGCTCCTACCAGTTATAATATATTTCTGTTTTAGATTTTTTTATACATTTGCAAAGAAAAAAAAACGAAACTGTTTCCGCTTTGTCATGTTTTATATTTATTTAATCCATTTCAGAAAAAGGATGTAACGTAACAAAATGTGTAAAAAATAAAGGGGTCTGAATACTTTCCCAATGCACTGTAGGCGCTCTGTAATCAAATGAAACAAATAATACAAATGAAAGAAAGAATTTTTAGCAGGCACTAGTTTGCCTAAAGCATGTCTTGAGCATTTGGCCGTAGGTTCTCATTGTCATCGCAGTAAATGTCCTCATTGTTCATGCACCTTAGGAAAACCCTTTTGGCATGGGGAATCCAACCCTGACATAGGTCTGGATTAATTTCATCCCTCATCCATGGCCTGAAGGAGGCTGGGACGCTCATGGGGATGGCAATCATAGATCTTCCACCTGTATTGTTATAATGGATTGTACTTTACAGTATTGTATTGTACTTATGTATTAAAAAAATATACAAGTACATTATTATAATTTTTTTACCACTTTTTATCCCCAATTTCTTGATATCCAATTGCAATCCAATTCCGATCTTGTTTCATCACTGCAACTCCCCAACATGCTCGGGAGAGGCAAAGGTTGAGTACTGCGTCTTCCCGAAACATGACCCGCCAAACCCCGCTTCTTAACACCCGCCCGCTTAACCTGGAAGCCAGCTGTACTAATGTGTCGGAGGAAACACCGTTCAACTGACGACCGAAGTCATCCTGCAGGCGCCCGGCCCGCCACAAGGAGCCACTAGAGCGCGATGAGCCAAGTAAAGCCCCCCCGGCCAAACCCTCCCCTAACCCGGATGACCCTGGGCCAATTGTGCACCACCCTATGGGACTCCGGGTCACGGTGGTTGTGACACAGCCTGGGATCGAACCCGGGTCTGTAGTGACGCCTTAAGCAGTGCACCACTCGGGAGGCACTGTACTGATGTATTTTAATGGTCCTGTACGTGACTCAGTTTGTAAGAGCATGACACTAGCAATGTCAGATGTGTGGGTTCCAATACCCACTGGGTTCACATACTAAAATGTGTGGAATCACAGTTGTCGCTTTTGATAAAAGCGTAACAGTATTGTTTTGGGTAATGCAATTTTAGTAAAGCAGTGTGAACCCAACCCCAGCTACTTCATTTTGGACACATGTTTACTGTATAGGGGATGCATTTGTTACATACAGTACATATCTGATCTTGTCAATATCAGATTATTTTTGTTTACTTATTGTGAAGTAAAATCATAATAGTCATCATCATAATAGTACATTACATTGTACATGTTTCTACTTTACAGACATAGATTTTCATTATGTAATTCTTAAAATATGTAGTAAACTTGAATGTCCTCTCACTGTCAACTGCATTTATTTTCAGCAAACTTAACATGTGTAAAAATGTGTTTGAACATAACAAGATTCAACAACTAAGACATACACTGAACAGGTTCCACAGACATGGGACTAACAGAAATTGACAAATGTGTCCCTGAACAAAGGGGGGGTCAAAATCAAAAGTAACAGTTAGTATCTGGTGTGGCCACCAGCTGCATTGAGTACTGCAGTGCGTCTCCTCCTCATGGACTGCACCGGATTTGCAAGTTCTTTCTGTGAGATGTTACCCCATTCTTCCACCAAGCCACCTGCAAATTCCCGGACATTTCAGGGGGAATGGCCCTAGCCCTCACCCTCCGATCCAACAGGTCCCAGATGTACTCAATGGGATTGAGATCCGGGCTCTTCGCTGGCCCCAAATCTGAGGTTTCTAGATGAAACACTGATTAAGTTTGGTGAAAAAGTGACTGTAAGAATTTGTGTGTTGTCATTAGTCAATTGAAAATGTGTTTAGAGTTGTAAAACAATTGCCTTTTTGATGATCTGTTTTGAGTTTTGTAGTAAGAGTTGTGAAAATTTCACCGAAGCAAAACCAAAAGTTTTAAACAAGCCACTCCTTTACTCTCAACTGAGACTGTGTGTTCTTAATCTCCAGTCCTTGCTCAGTGCCATTGGAAACAATCGTACTGTGTGTGTGTGTGTGTGTGTGTGTGTGAGTGAGTGAGTGAGTGAGTGAGTGAGTGAGTGAGAGTGTGAGAGTGTGAGAGAGTGTGTGTGTTTCTAATCTTCCGTCCTTACTTAGGGCTAATGGAGCAACCAGATGGTTAGAGCTAGGTTTAGTTAGTTCGTTGAAATTTTACTGATAGTGCATCTGTAGACTATAGTTTTTAATCATACCCACAAGGTGGCTTGGGTGTGGTGGTGAATGCCAATGCCATTACATTGATACATATAAACACTGCATGTGCCAATCCTGGTAGATGTCAGATAAACAGTGCCTTCAGATAGAATTCACACCCCTTTACTTTTTCCAAATGTTGTTGTGTTACAGCCTGAATTTATCATGGATTAATTTGAAAGTGTGTGTCACTGACCTACAAACAATTCCTCATAATGTCAAAGTGGAATTTTAAAAAATGTATTTAAAATTAAATGTTGAAATGTCTTGAGTCAATAAGTATTTCACTTCTTATGGAGCGGCTGCATAGGTGACGGTTTTGGAGAATCTGGCGTGCCCAAAGTAAAATGCATGCCACTCAGGCCCAGAAATTAGGATATGCACATAATTAGTACTATTGGATAGGAAACACTCTGCAGTTTCTAAGAGTGTTAAAATAATGTATGTGAGTATAACACAACTGATATATAAAACTGAGGAAAATCCATCCGGATTTGCATTTTTTTTTGTAAATGACCATCTTCTCCATTGTGCCTATTGCATACAATGTTATGTAGGACTGAGACTGCAGTACCTATGGCTTCCACTAGATGTCAACAGTCTATATACAAAGTCTGGGAATTCTAGCAGTGACCAGAATAGATAGGAACAGGAAGATTGTGAACGCGCACCACTTTATTTTTCTTTCCTATCGTTCACGTTATCGTCCGGTTGAAATATTACAGCAAATATATTTTCTAACAAAAGAAGCATGGATTGTCTTCGTTGGACACTTGGGAAGCCCTCAGCAGAAGTTCATCAAAGGTAAGCGATTTTATATTAGAGATTTTATGCGTTTTGTGAGACCCGTGTTGGGTTATGGATTTAGGCTAATGCATAAATATTAGAGGTGCTACCCTCAAACAATCAAATGTTGTGCTTTCGCCGTAAAGCCTTTTTGAAATCTGACAGCGCTGTGATATTGCCAAGAATCAGAGCTTTTGATGACTATGCAACACTTGTATATTGATGAATGTTTAATAATTCAACTTTTGGATTTTGAATTTGGCGCCTCACATTTCACCGGGTAGTGTCGGGAGTGGGGCGCCCCACCACTCCGTAAGTAGTTAAACCCTTTGTTAAGGCAAGCCTAAATAAGTTAAGAAATGTGCTTAACAAGTCACATAACACTCACTCTGTGTGCAATAATAGTTTTTAACATGATTTATTAATGACTGCCTCTTATCTGTACCCCACACATCTGTAAGGTCGCTCAGTCGAGCAGTGAATTTCAATTGCGGATTCAACAACAATGACCAGGGAAGTTTTCCAATGCCTCACAAAGAAGGACATTGAATATCCCTTTGAGCATGGTGAAGTTATTATTTACACTTTGGGGGGTGTATCAATACACCCAGTCATTACAACTAACTCAGTTGCCGGAGAAGAAGGAAACCGCTCAGGGATTTCACCATTTTAACCTCTCTGCGCACGGATCCCGCTAGCGGGATCGTTTTCAGAGCAAACATAACGCGGCAAATTCAAAATAAAAATTCGTAATATTTAACATAATTCGATATACAAGTGTTGCATAGCCATCAAAAGCTCTGCTTCTTGGCAATATCACTGCGTTGTCAGATTTTAAAAAGGCTTTATGGCGAAAGCACCACATTTGATTGTTTGAGGCTAGTACCTCACATATTTTCATCATTAGCATAAATTAATATCCAGCTCGGTTCTCAAAATGTCCATATCACAGCAATATAAATCGCTTACCTTTCAAATAACTTCTGCTGATGGCTTCCCAAGTGTCCAAACAAGAGAATCCATGCTTCTTTTGTTAGAAAAAGTAACTCATTATATCCATAAATCTCAGTTTTGTTGGCACGTTATGTTCAGCTACTCCACCAAGCATTGTCAGTCTACTCGCCCGTTGTACAGTGAAGGGATCGCGTTCAAGTTATACCTCTCATCTTTTCACAAACAAATCAAATATCATTAATAATGCATCCTTATGTATTCTTTTATGAATAATAGCGATCATATTTCACACGGATGGTAACTGAAACGTTATAAAAGGAAAAGAAAGCTGGACGCGTTCACGTTCTCGTGAACGTGCACGGTTGTTTACATTTTTCCCTTCCTGTAGTCTTTCTTCTTCTATAAGGATCTGCTCAGGGCTATTTCCTCCAGACACTTTCCAGAGACTGTTGACATCCAGTGGAAGCCATAGGTACTGCAACCTGTGTCCTATTCCCCATTGATTTATATTACCAGGCCTTCAAAGTGAGAGGAGGGCAACAGAAAAAGGAATTCCTGACAGATATTTCTCGGGTTTTTGCCTGCTATATCTGTTCTGGTATACCCACAGACTATATCTTAATGGTTGTAGACACTTCAGAGTGTTTCCTATCCAATAGTACTAATTATGTGAATATCCTAGTTTCTGGCCCTGAGTGGCGGGCATTTAACTTTGGGCACGTCAGACAGGCGAAAATTCGGAAAATGGGGACCCTAGCTGTAACAGGTTAATGGCAGTGATAGGAGAAGAACTGAGGATGGATCAACAACTTTGTAGTTACTCCACAATACTAACCTAAATGACAAAGTGAAAAGAAGGAAGCCTGTACAGAATATGTACTGGGGTTGCTTACCAAGACGACATTGAATGTTCCTGAGTCACCTAGTTATAGGTTTGACTGAAATTGGCTTGAAAATATTTGACAAGACTTAAAGATTTCTGACTATCAATGATCATCAACCAACTTGACAGAGCTTGAAGAAAAAAAAAATGTATTATGGGCAAATATTGTACAATCCAGGTGTGCAAAGCTCTCACCGAAGGTGAGTTTAGCATGTATTGACTGAAGGGTGTGACTACTTATGTAAATTAGATATTTCTGTATTACATTTTCAATACGTTTGCAAATATTTCCCCCAAAAAATGTCACTTCGTCATTATATGTAGATAAGTGAGAAAAAGGTACTGTACCTGATCACTCACTCCCTCACTCACTCCCTCTTGTCTTTCTCTTGGAGGATGTTGCACATTATAAAGGCCCCAATCTGTGATATATAAACTGTATATTCTATTATTAAGGAGTGAGCTTTTAATGCTGTGAGGTGTTTATTAATACACATGGCAGTCATAGACACCGAAACACATAAACAAACAAACAAACATTACATGTAGGCCTACATAGTGGAAGTGGATGGGAGATAAAGGAGGGTATGGGTGATTTTATAATGTTTTTTTTATGTATATTCTCTTTCTTGGTTGATTTTCTTTATTTTATGTTTTCTTTCGGTCTGGCCTGTGAGCAGGAAGTTTCCATTTACATTGAGAAAGTATATGCCAAGGGTTCCATTAAAGACAGAAATTTAAGCCTCGCTTCTAAAGAATCAAGAGAGCGAGAGTAAAGAGAGAGGGAGAGAGAGCATTACAGAGAAAGAGAGAGGATGGGGAGAAAGCGAGAGACAGAGGGTAGACATTGATTCTCTCTCCGAAGCGAGAAGAAATGACATGCTGTTTGCATCTGGTTTAGTGGAAGGAAGGCTTTTGGGCTAACATTGTCGGGATGAAGGATGTTGCCAGATCTGTAACTAGACTATGAATGGTCAGTAAACAGTCCCCTTTAATATTTTATAGCTCAAAGAAGACATTATCATAAATATTACTATAGGGTCAGAATTTTGAAGGATTGTTGTTGCGAAGAAGCCACATTTTTATCCTCATTTCAAATGATGCATGCTTCGAGGAGGATTTGAAATTTACACATTGAGACAGCCAACTACAGTTGAATTTGGAAGTTTACATACACTTAGGTTGGAGTCATTAAAGCTCACTTTTCAACCACTCCACAAATTTATTGTAAACAAACTATAGTTTTGGCAAGTCGGTTAGGACATCTACTTTGTGCATGACCCAACTCAAGGCCTACCTTCAAACTCAGTGTCTCTTTGCTTGACATCATGGGAAAATCAAAAGAAAACAGCCAAGACCTCAGAAAAAAAATTGTAGACCTCCACAAGTCTGGTTCATCCTTCCAAATGCCTGAAGGTACCACACTCATCTGTACAAACAATAGTATGCAAGAACAAACACCATGGGACCACACAGCCGTCATACCAATCCAGAATGATTCACGTTCTGTCTCCCAAAGATGAACGAACTTTGGTACGAAAAGTGCAAATCAATCCCAGAACAACAGCAAAGGAACCCTGTGAAGATGCTGGAGGAAACCGGTACAAAGTATCTATATCCGCTCAGCAAGGAAGAAGCCACTGCTCCAAAACCGCCATAAAAAAGCCAGACCACGGTTTGCAACTGCACATGGGGACAAGGATCGTACTTTTTGGAGAAATGTCCACTGGTCTGATGAAACAAAAATAGAACTGTTTGGCCATAATGACCATCGTTATGTTTGGAGGAAAAAGGGGGAGGCTTGCAAGCCGAAGAGCACTATCCCAACCATGAACCACAGGGGTGGCAGCATCATGTTGTGGGGGTGCTTTTCTGCAGGAGGGACTGGTGCACTTCATAAAATAACTGATATCATGAGGAAGGAAAATTATGTGGATATATTGAAACAACATCTCAAGACATCAGTCAGGAAGTTAAAGCTTGGTCGCAAATGGGTCTTCCAAATGGACAATGACCTCAAGCATGCTTCCATAGTTGTGGCAAAATGGCTTAAGGACAACAAAGTCAAGGTATTGGAGTGGCCATCACAAAGCCCTGACCTCAATTCTATAGATTTTTTGGGGGCAGAACTGAAAAAGCGTGTGCGAGCAAGGAGGCCTACAAACCTGACTCAGTTACACCAGCTCTGTGTATGGGCAAAAAATCACCCAACTTATTTTGGGAAGCTTGTGGAAGGCTACCCGAAACATTTTACCCAATTTAAAGGCAATTCTACCAAATACTATTCAGTGTATGTAAACTTCTGACCCATTGGGAATGTGATGAAAGAAATAAAAGCTGAAATAAATCATTCTCTCTACTATTATTCTGACATTTCACATTCTTATAATAAAGTGGTGATCCTAACTGACCTAAAACAGTGAATTTTTACTAGGATTAAATGTCACGAATTGTGAAAAGCTGAGTTTAAACGTATTTGGCTAAGGTGTATGTAAATTTCCGACTTCAACTATATCTTGCTTTTCAAACTGTGACCCACTTCTTTGTGTATTCACTTTGTTTTAGCTGAGGAACAGTAAGTATGCAAACACAAGACAGGCCTGCGCCGCACTGATAATTCGATGGCTGTCGCATTTCTCATTTGATATTGAGTGGGCAGAGGAAGCGCTATCGGCTAGCACGTGTCCTGAACCTGTCCCTTGGCATTTCATCCTATAATTAACTAGACTTATCTAGATCTACAGACATCGCTGTAAGTATAAGCTGCAGGGATCTGTGAGTCGGGCGATATCCGCAAGCAAAATGGTGTGATAGACTATTTATGGATAAGATTTACTCATGTGCCATGTGAAGAACAATGTGAGAAGTGGCTACAGATAGCATGGGAACCCTTAGTGCTATACAGTATCTGTATGGGAAACATGGAAGCTGCATCTAATTGTGGCATATAAACTGCATGTTAATGTAGCTGGGGTGGTTTTGTGAACCACAATTGTGTGATGACCTTTCCTGAGCTAGAATATTTACATTAGCTCACTGAGCTAATGCCTGAGTTTAATTTTAATAGGCTAACAGTCCTGACATGCAGGATCGCAGATTTGAACCCCAGTTGGCACATGAAAATGCAGTAATATACAGTAGATAATGCACTGTTTTTTGTTGTTTATCAATAAGTACAAATGGAGTTCACACCTGGCAGCAACACACCATTTTTTAAGAAACTTTCTTTAGACTATTAACTGTCATATAACGCAATTACAGTATATTTGTTGTGACAAGCAGCGACCAATCCGCTGTTGGCGTCTGTCTACATGAAGAGTAGCAGTACCTTGCTAAGCCTCGTTGCTAAGCCTCATCGATACACAAAGTGTGTTACACAACGCAACAGTAAAGCGTGCTCTTAGGTTGCAGCAATGTTACAAAGCCTGACAAATCTTCCGCACAAGAGTTACCTGCCCTGTCCAATTTTGCACTTCAAAGATGTCAGTTTCTTTCTTCCACTGCCTCCCCCCTCTCCCTAGCGTCACTTACACGCTTCATTGAGTCAAGGGCTTTTATGGTGGGTGGTTAGAAGATGAACTGAGCGCTGACACTAATTATATTGAGAGAAAGTGGTGGGTAGTCGATCACGGGTAGTTGGGGAGATGGGTTATGATGGTGGGGATGATAATGATTTGTGAATGAATTCAGGAAAGACTTGAATTAAAAGATTGAGGCTAGGTTATGCAGGTTGAATGGATGCCTATTCACTTTACTCTGGAGGGGGTCTTGTACAATGATTGTGATGTTAATGATTAATGAATATAGGAGTGGTTCGAGAATAATGGTTGAGGCCAGGTTGTATGCATGCCTGTTGGATTTACTCTGGAGGGGGTCGTGTAGGAACCCGGAGAGAAGCACCTGTATGGTGTGGAGGTACTATTGAGAGGTTTATGTTGCCTGCCCAAGGCAGTCCGTTGATTCATATGGGACGTTTGCATGGAGAGGTAAGAAGGAAGCAACTGTTGCTTTCCTAGGGTTAAATGACCCGCAGCAGTCGCTGATGGTAGTATCGCGTAAATCTTGTTAGTGTGGCTGTACCTGATTTTAAATTGAATCCGAGGAGAGCGAAAGAGACAGAAAAATAGATTAACTGTGGTGGACCCTCTGTTATATTTTTAATTTTTCGACATAGTAATATTGCAGAAAAATGATCAATGGCTCATTCCAGAGAAGGCAACCTCCCGCATTATGACATTGGCCAGTATTGAAATTTGACATCTATGATAGATGTGTTCATGATCTAAAAGCAATCTTACTATTAATTTCCAGTGAGAGCAGCTTTATCACAATGCTACGTCATACTGGCTGTATTTCTGCCTGCGTGAATGGAAAAGCTCATGACACACATGAAAACATGAAATGGCCCCAGAAATTGATAGAACATCGCTCAGAGATGCCCCAAAACTATATAACATTCAAAATAAATCTTTCCTTTAAGTCCTCTCTCTCTTCCGCTCTCTGCAACTCTCTGTGTCCTACACCATACATTTTTTGCTCTCGCACTCTCACTCTTTCCGTCTCTTTTACTGTTCCTCTTTGCTCTCCTCTCGATCTTTCACACTCCCTCTCTCTCTCTCATTCATGCTCTCGCTCCCTTTCTCTCCCCCTCTCCTCCCTGTTCTTTCCCGTTAACCAACCCAGCTTTCCAAAGGCCCTGGCTGTGACTCGCACCTTTGAAGGGGGTATAAAAGCAGCCTTCACTGGTATCACCGAGATTTCTTTCTTCTCACGTCAATAGCGGCACTCGGCACCGGAGGCAATTCATATATTGTTTCAAAGACTAAAGAAACACAATCATAAGCAGCACAAGAAAGTTGCGCAGCATGACAGGCACACACACACAGAGGAGAGAAGAGCAAGAGAGAGAGAGGTGTTCGCAAAGGAACTGGGTTCTACTGTTGTTCTGGTGTTTCTGCATTGCATCCTGTTAGGACTACTGTATTTGATGAAACTTTAAACTGAGAGTTTAGCAGACGATAGGTCCTCGTTTGTCATTAGCGTGTATCAGTGTTTTGTTTAGTTTATTGTGTCGTCACATTCCCAGTACAAACTCAAAGACAAGTCCCTTGTAGCCTGACAATATTCCTATCGACTTGTGATGCGCTCAATGCATTGCATACTGCTGTCCAGTGGCTCCACCCTTTCCATGGCGGGCTATGCAAATGACTTTGGCTGTGTCTCAATCCAAAGTGTGTCACTGACCTACACACAACTAGCTGCCTGCTGCCTACCTGGCAGCATCATGTGATAACGTATTCAACCGAGCGCAATACTTTTGTTTACATTTTAGCCACTGTAGTAGTGTGAGCAACTAGTGCTATCAATTCAGTGAACAACTATCACAAAATTGACATTTCTGTCAACAAGTAACAGAATCGATCTCCTCCTCTCGCATATTGCTTGGTCTGCTGCTCCATCGTTGGAAATATGACAGGTAAGCTTGAATGCATGATAGAGGCTACGATTTTTTGAGGTAGCTAAAGATACTATATTACTGACTTTTTACGAATGATTAATAGCCACAATAGTGGTGTTTCACTGTGAAGCATTAGAGCTGCTATTTTTCTATGTCAAATATACAGTAATTATATAAATTCATATCAAACAGGAATATATATTCAATGAAATGAGCACAGCATTGTAATATTTTGGATGCCTTTCTCTCTCCTTAGACAGATTAGACAGATGAACTGCTGTCACCAGATGCCCAAGCCTCAAAACCAGAAACGTATGGAGACATCAACACTTGTCATTTTAGAATCAATGGTAACAGTTTTATTGGTTTTCCTGTATCTGTGCATGAGTCCTAAAAACACTGTCCATTGTACAAAATGCCATTCCCAAGTGAGGGACATCTCAAGGAGATAAACTTCCAACATCCATAAGCTTGTTCAGCAGACCTACTGTACATGACAGCTACAGTTTTTTAATGAATATACACAGGACTGGAGTTTACAGGGTTTTGTTTGAGCCCTTCACTAACACCTCATTGAACTTATTGTGATCTAAATGTAAGATTTTTATTTTTATTTTAAAAAAAATTCTATTAACCGCCCTCTTCGGAGGACAAATATATTTTTGTTTTTTAACAGCTTTTCTGCTACATATACATTGACTCTGTTTCATGTCGGTGCGTTGTTTGTGTATCGTGTTCTTGTTTTTTTTATTTATTAAAACACTCACTCCCTGTACTGCTTCCCAACTCTCAGCACACTCCTTACAGTATGCAGTTGCTCTTATTAGTAGTCTACAGTTGATCAGACTGAAAAAAATAGTTGTTTTCATTCCATACAGCATTTCAGATTTCTAATGTTTAGCTGTAGCCCAGGCTGCTACAACAATTCATGAGTTTTTGCATGTGTCTGTCCTGAGTTATTGTGTTATCTTTGCTAAGTAAATACCAGAGGAAAGTGGAAAACCTACTTGAGCGCACGTGAAAAATGTTTGCTGTTTCAACCTCTCTCTCTAATCGTTTAATGGATGATGCGATTGAAGCTATCAAATCATTCGGAATTGGCAGTTGAAAGTTCGATATGTTCAGCAAGTAAAGCACCATAACGTGCAATTACCTCTGCAAGCTCCTTGTAGTTACCCTTGTTGGCGGAACTTTCCCTCTTGTCGTATCCTCTAAAAGCAAATTCGTGCATACCCAAAAACGCAGTGGTGTTGATCAGCTGCTTGAGAACATCTCTTCTTACTTTCTCGTTGTGTTCCGCAGTTTGAATACGCAGACCGTCGTCCTAATCGATGCAGCTTTTTCCTTGTTGCTTGAAGCTGATGTGAGCATTTATATGTTCCCTGCTTTTGTTTTGCCACTTCAACGATCATTGTTCTTCAGGTCACTGTACCCACCTTTCGACCAAGGCTCAGACTTTCCAAAAATCAGGCAAGGCCAGCAAAACAGGTGGCTTGATGAAAGGTTCCCTGTTAACCAGCTATACTTTTGATACTATCAAACGCCCTCACCTTTTCATCCTTCTTCATTAAACTGATCTCAGGCAGAGGTTGACCAGCGCTTTTAATTCACACTTTTTCCGTGTACCCCAGAGAATGAAAGGGGTACTTCAAAAAGTCCACAACATTTTCGGCAGAGTTGGCCATTCTCCATTCTGGTGGTAAAACTGCACAGCTAGCTATTGAAGTTAGCAAGGCATATGTAAATATATTGCACTAACTGGACACAAAAATAAAGTTCTAAAACCAAGAAAACAATTTATAATATACCTCCTTAGTCTCCTGTAATTTCAAAAAACTAATTTGAATTGAATAATATCCCAAAAATGCTCAACTATCCCTTTTCACTCTTAATCTCTATCCAACAATGTCACCAAGCTTCTCGACACATAGAACCCCCATAATTCTCTGTGGCACAATCCCAATAAAACTCACTAGGTTCATTCTCTGATCCTAATTCTTTGAGTGTCAGTTCATACTGCAAAATATTTTATTGGTTGGAGGACGTCCTCCGGAAGTGGTCATACTTACCATGTATGTTATTGGAAAGGGGTGAGGCCTACGAGCCTCCTAGGTTTTGTATTGATGTCAATGTACCCAGGGGAGAACGGAAGCTAGCTGTTCTCCGGCTACACCATGGTGCTACCCCAGACAGTGCTGTTGAAGTTTATGTAGACCTTCATTGCAAAACAGTGTATTTTAATACATTATTTGGTGACATATCTAAAAAGGATAACTTTTTTCTATGTTTCACTATTTTTATTTTTATGAAATTTCACTGAGGAGGATGGTCCTCTCCTTCCTCCTCTGAGGCGCCTCCAATGATGTCTACTTCACCATCCACCCATTTTATTGGTCAGCCACAAGGTAGTGTAAACACTGTTTTTTTTACGATCCAATACATAATAAGGTACACTTGTCAAAATCAAGTTTTAGTCTAGAAAGATGATCAAGATCTTCAATGAGACTGTGCAGGGATCCAGATTGCAGACTTAAGAAAAAACTTGAGTCATCGGCATACATTGACGCTTTTGTTTTTATATCCTGGATTTCTTACCCCTTGATGTTCTTGTTGGATCTAATTTGAATAGCTAGCATATCAATGGCCATAATAAATAGATATGAAGACTTGCATACAGTGGACAGAAATCACATCTGAATTTTAGAATGAGCTTAATTTACAATGACCTGAAAAATCTACATGATAAACAATAACATGGGTGAATCTATTTCCATCTCAAATCAGAGTATCTCGGACCTCACAGCTAACGTCCATTTGGAGAGCATAAGGTGCAGAGTTGAGTCTTTCAGTCAGAATTTTCTCTTGATTGCTAGCTATAGCATCAATTCTTAGTTTCAAAGTGTTATCTGACAAAGGTATTTATGTGAATTCCTCCCTCCCCCTTTTCACACGATCTAACGACGCTCTCTGGTAGAATTTTTACTTTTATATTTGAATAATTGTCATTTAGATTTTTAAGCTTAACCACATTGCAATAATTTTGAGAGAAAGGAGATATTATAATATTTTTGCTAAAAATATATATATATATATTTAGGAAATTCTCCAGTGACCCCATTTTCATAGCAGGCGACCCCTTGTTTGGGAACCGCTGCAATAGGGGAAGAAAAAGTGAGAAGAGAAAGTTAGCTAAAGTTATATAAACAGACACTGCATGAAGCTAGCTAGCAAGCTAGCTAAACAGACATATCATCAACAGTTGTTCATCAGATGTTAAAATGTCTTACCTCCAAACAAGTCCGGCATGACTGTTTTCCCTTGCCAAGCCAATGGAGTGAAACACAATCAGGTGCCCTCTTTTGTCCCTGAAAAGAAATGCTACAAGTCTTTAGCTCACTAGCATGGTTGCTAACTCATTTAAAAACTGTCTGGGTCTTCACAATGAACACATTGCTGAATCTATGATTAGTTAGTTTAGTTGTTAATCTCTAAACATCTGATAAGCAAAACGAGATTGCCTGCTAGTGAGCTATCGTGTCCACGCGGTAGCTAGCTACCATTAGCTAGCTTGGCAAAAGCTAGCTAAACACCATTGACTTAAATTATGAATTCAAAATTCATATGAATGTAATTTGTTGAAGATTATAACATATTTTGGTGAATAAATAAACAATTTACATTTAAACAGTTATTCTTTATCCTTCTGGAAATCTTTCTCCCAAGTGTGGACTTCTGTCCTCCAGCAAGCAGGTGGATGAAAACTGACTTGACAGCCCAACTCACCTCAAATATACTTAAGAAATAATGCCTGAGAACTTGAGAATTATCGTGTGACAACTCCCGACAAGGGCTGTTCTGACGCCAGAGGCGAAGCCCTTGGAGGGAGTAGTCACACGATAGTTCCCGGGTTTGAGGGAATTATTGCTTTTATAAAATGGTTGCCAACATATTTATATAAATATTAATTACATTCTATAATCATAAACATTATTTCAACAAGTAAATTTGTTTTTGCATTTTGAAGTTGCTACCAAGCTGGCTGGTCATTAGTTATTTTGTGATGTTTTGACCCAGTTGTTCATTATATTAATTTGACGTTGCTGTGCTAAACAAATCATTGGCATGTAGCTAGCTAGCAGAGATTCAATGATGATGAGAGACAATAACTTCAATAAATAGTGATTTAATAAATACCCAATAGGCCTACCTGGGCCGCATTGTGCTGGTTAATGAACTAATGGAATTCTGAGTGTTTTTGGTTTCCATGGTGAATTATTAGTTTCAGGTTCATTCTTGGGCTAGGTAGCCTACTGGCAAAGGGAGATTGCATATTGTTGCACAGGTCGTAGAGGCAGACAGGTAGGTTTATACAACCCCCAACTGTTGCAAACCAAATAGTGGCATGGACAAATACTGCGTAGACACTTTTTTTCCATAGGGAGATGAAGTGTATGAATTTCCTGACTGGACTGCGGGACAGTGGACTTACGAGATTAGTATGTCATGGTATTATGCGGGAGTTGTTGTCCCACAAGTTCTGCATGTCAACCAATAAGCATCCTGGATCCAAACAACCCGTTTTATAAACACCCATATTTAGATTGGAGGGGTGGGATGAGAGAGCAGAATGGTGAGTGGCTTTGTGAGAAATGTAGGAAACTGCAAAGGCAGAGTAAACTTGGGGAGAAGATTTCGCAATCTTGGGAGGGTAAGGAAAAATGCTGCTTTATAAAAAAAATTGTAACAGATTAAATTATTTAACGGGTGTATTTTCACTATAGTGCATACTTGTAATGTATGAAATTCAAATCTGCTAATTTTTCCTTTTACTACAACTGAGAGAGAGCGAAAAAGAGAGTGAGAATTAGCTCTGGATGGTTAATAATAGGGGATCAAGAGGCTCAGTATGATACCGACTGTGAGAACGAGTCACTAACGCAGACAGAGAGAAAGACGATAAGACTGAGATGTAGAGATCATTTGAGACATAAAAAGAGAGATGGATATAAAAGCATAATAGGTAGATTGAGAGTATGAGAGAGTGATTGAGAGAAAATAACCCTTTGACAGAAAATGGTTTGCGCCCTATTTTCCTTTGACACTTCGAGGTAGATAAAAAGTTGGCTCCATGCTGTTCGAAAATGGGAAAGTAAAAGAGATTAAATGATTTTGAAATAAGCCACCAGCATACATACATAAAATCAGATTACATGTCGAGGTAACATTTAACATTTAATCCTCTGAAGTCATGAAATGGCATGCATTCCCCAAATTAATTACATATCTATTCATTCTTTGATTAATAGCCATGCTTTTGCACTTTAATGCCAGGCATTCCATTAACTACTTATGTTTCGTATTATCTCTACAAATGTGAAAGTTTGAACTAAAAATGTGCTCAATGTAATCACTTAGTGTTTTAGCAATACCCGGATAACCAAAACAAGTGAAGAAAACAATATCTGGTCCCCACTCAAACCTATTTACATGGTGATTACATTGGCAGCTACTGTGAAACACAACAGACCACAGCTATAAAATGTCTATGCTATAAAACCTCTGAGTACTGTACAGCCAATATAACTACCCTAAATACCTTTTTATATCATCTCTTCACAGAAACTCAGACCATGTATCTTTCTAACATTAAAAGATGTGCCATCATAAAAACGTCACTGTCAGGTATGTAGATGTACACTCTCGTCTCAGCTGACCCAGGCCCTCCCTGGACTGATAAGGCGGCAGCCAAGTCCCTATTAGTGTACATCAATCCAGCGCTAAATGCCAGTGTGATGGACTGACTGGCTGCTGCAGAATATAACAAGCCTGGAAAGTGAGGGGGAGAGAGTTGGACGCCTTGCCCAGTACCGCCCCCAACACTCAGAATATCACATGCCTGGATAGCAAGGGGAGAGAGGTGGCAGCCTTCCCCTCTCAAAATATCGCCAGCCAGGATAGCGAGGGGGGAGAGGGGGCAGCCTTGCCCCTGTTCCGCACCCCTCTTTGTGACCGAGCTGGAGCTCAATTGGAGCCGGAGCACCCAGTGTAATTGCGCAGAGCAATCGAGAGTGCCATTACTATAGAAAGAGTGTGTGGGAAAGAAAGGGAAGGTGATGGGAAATAAACTGGGTTGGCAGTTGGCTGGGTCAAATTGTTTGACCCCAGAATGAGCTAAAGCACCTGCTCTTCTCTAAACGCACCTGTTGATGTGGGGGATGTACTACTGGGAATCAAAAGGACAGGAACTTGAGATACAGTACAAGTCAAAAGTTTGGACACACCAACTTATTCAAGGATTTTTCTTATTTTTTTCAATTTTCTACATTGTAGAATAATATTGAAGACATCAAAACTATGAAATAACACTTTGTAATTAAAAAGGGTTAAACAAATCAAAATACAATAGAACATTCTTCTGTCACGTTGGTATAAAGGGTTGGGAGACAGGCGCAGGAATGAGTAATATGGGTTTTTATTATGCCCATTTTACGGCGTGCCGTGTATAGGCATGGGGACGAAAACGAAACCAACACGTATACAAAAACACAGGGCTGAAACCCAAAACAAAAAGAGCAAGGAGTACCTTGAATAAATACAGACGCGCACAATGATTAAACCACGGTACGAGACCCGGAATCATCTGCGCAATCCACAATGGCACGAAAGCCAAAACACACAGCACAGGTACTTACACGCACCAACGGACATAGTACAACAATCAACAGCCCAATGGAGAACCAAAGGGCACATATACAAACACTAATCATTGGTAATTGGGGCCTGGTGTGCGCAATGACAGTTCCGGAGGGATCAGTGACATCTTCAAACTAGCCACCTTTTGCCTTGATAACAGCTTTGCACACTCTTGGCATTCTCTCAACCAGCTTCATGAGGAATGCTTTTCCAATAGTCTTGAAGGAGTTCCCACATATGCTGAGCACTTGTTGGCTGCTTTTCCTTCACTCTGCGGTCCAACTCAACCATCTCAATTGGGTTGAGGTCGGGTGATTGTGGAGGCCAGGTCATCTGATGCAGCACTCCATCACTCTCATTCTTGGTCATATAGCCCTTACACAGCCTGGAGGTGTGTTGGGTCATTGTCCTGTTGAAAAACAAATGATAGTCCAACTAAGTGCAAACCAGATGGCATGGTGTGTTGCTGTATAATGCTGTGGTAGCCATGCTGGTTAATTGTGCCTTAAATTCTAAATTAATCACTGACAGTGTCACCAGCAAAGCACCCCCACACCATCACACCTCCATGCTTCATGGTGGGAACCACACATGCGGAGATCATCCTTTCACTTTCTCTGCATCTCACAAAGACACGGCTGTTGGAAAACAAATCTCTAAATTGCACTCATTAGACCAAAGAAAAGATTTCCACTGGTCTAATGTCCATTGCTCGTGTGTCTTGGCCCAAGCAAGTCTCTTATTATCATTGGTGTCCTTTAGTAGTGGTTTCTTTGCAGCAATTCGACCATGAAGGTCTGATTCACGCAGTCTCTTCTAAATAGTTAAAGTTGAGATGTGTCTGTTACTTGATCTCTGTGAAGCATTTATTTGGGCTGCAATCTCAGGTGCAGTTAACCCTAATAAACTTATCCTCTGCAGCAGAGGTAACTCTGGGTCTTCGTTTCCTGTGGTGGTCCTCATAAGAGCCAGTTTCATCATAGCGCTTGATGGTTTTTGCAACTGCACTTAAAGAAACGTTAAAAGTTCTTGAAATTTTCAGATTGACTGACCTTCATGTCTTAAAGTAATGATGGACTGTCCTTTGTCTTTGTTTATTTGAGCTGTTCTTGCCATAGTATGGACTTGGTCTTTTACTAAATAGGGCTATCTTCTGTACACCACCCCTAACTTGTCACAACACTACTGATTAGCTCAAACGCAGTAAGAAGGAAAGAAAATCCACAAATTAACTTTTAGCAAGGCACACCTGTTAATTGAAATTCATTCCAGGTGACTACATCATGAAGCTGGTTGAGAGAATGTCAAGAGTGTGCAAAGCTGTCATCAAAGCAAAGGGTTGCTACTTTGAAGAATCTCAAATATAAAATGTATTTTGATTTGTTTAACACTTTTTTGGTTACTACATGAGTCGATATTTGTTATTTTATAGTTTTGATGTCTTCACTATTATTCTACAATGTATAAAATAGTAAAACTAAAGAAAAACCCTGTAATAAGTAGGTATTTCCAAACTTTGGTACTGGTACTGTACATTGAGTTATTCTCAATATAGACAGGAACAGCAGTGCCAATAGCCTGTGCGTGCTCTAGATTTATCTTCTCTTTCTTGTGCTGTTCAAACAGTGAATAATAAAAGTAATGAAAAGAGAAAGAGAATAGTGAGAGTTCCTGTTAGGCAGTTCCGCTGTCCACCGGTCCCTCCCCCCAAAAATCCACCTACTGCTAAAACAAAAAATCTATCATCTCTCCAAAAGAGTCTTGTTTGTGTGTGCCAGGCTACTGGAAGAATTGGAGAAGTGTATTTCACAAAGTAACTCATACCTGAAAAGATAGCATTACATCAGACAGCTGTGTTACTTTCATCCTCAGGCTATCAGCAGGCACTTAATATCATTTCTCCCTCTTTGACTCACACTGGCTGATGGTAATTCATGCAAATGAATAAATCTCTCCCCATTTTCCAAAATGACTCAGGTGAGACCAATTCATTCGTAAGGTCCGGAGATGCACAGAGCGAATAGTGACTCCGTCGATCAAATGCGGCATCGTTTGCACATAAATTGGGGAAAAGACTGTTTTGTAAATTGCAGATATTCATTGTCAAATCTTTATATGTGGTCTTTTCACCTTATGCATTTTCAGTGGTTGTGTCCACCATGCATATAACCTCTCCCTATGTTTGCATAGATACACACACACAGGGGTGATTTACCGTGTTACAAATCAGCACTGGGGGTTAAAACAGGACGAGGCTTGAATGTCAATTGGGTGTCCTGTCGTTAAGGCAGCAGTACACCTACTTGGAGACCCTGACTATTTTCCAATGACCATACTATTTAGAATGCATGCCCACTACATTAATTCATGTTATGATGTACGCAAGTGTGGACATGGAATCTGAGCCACTTGATACTGCTTGGTGTGAATCACCCAGCCTTTGACTCCCAACTCCTCAGGGTCTGATCCATCTCTCTCACTGGTTCCTATCTGCTGTAACCTTAGTGTTAGAGGAACAGAGGCCTTGTTGCTATGGGATTCACATTCTTCCCACCCACAAGCAGGGCAGAACCACATTTGGAGAGCAGAAGAGATCAAGTGTGGTAAGTGGCTCTGGGAGGAGTTCTTCTTCAGAGCACAAGTTGTTTTTGTCCCTAAGGGTTAAGGCTTGGGCTTACTTGTTGCTTGTATATGAGCAACGTTTAGTTTATTAATTAAACCATTTAAAAAAAACAAGCACAGATAAAACGTGAAAAGCCAGACATGCACATGTGTACATTTTTCGAGGATAACACACAATAAAGTCTGGTCCATTGTGGTCCTCTTTAGACAAGATGTTTTGGCAAGATCCAACACGGTTGCACACAGTATGACAGTGAGATAATAAAACATAAAAACAAAGAAGAAGAACATCCATCACATCATTGCAGTTGCGTCGTAAGGTACATTCAAATGGGCACAGAAGACACAGTTTTTTCCTTTATTTTAAAAGCTGCCCAGAGAGTACATTGTATTTATGATCAGAGGCAACACATTCCACTCTGAGGCTCCAGTATACAAGAAAGTACCTTTTCCACTATTACTCCTGAACCTGTATAAGCACACATTTTCCGGTGCTGTGATTGTGTGCATCCCTAACATGGGGAAAGTAATTAGTTAGATATCTGGATGCATTCCAGGTACCTAATAGAGGTTTTAGTAGTCAGAACCTCACCCCTAACTCCACTCTGATTTCAGAGGACTTACATACATTGGATGCAGTCTATCACAGTGCCATCCGTTTTGTCACCAAAGCCCCATATACTACCCACCACTGCGACCTGTACGCTCTCGTGGGATGGCCCTCGCTTCATACTCGTCGCCAAACCCACTGGCTCCAGGTCATCTACAAGTCCCTGCTAGGTAAAGCCCCGCCTTATCTCAGCTTGTTGGTCACCATAGCAGCACCCACCCGTAGCACGCACTCCAGCAGGTATATCTCACTTGTCACCCCCAAAGCCAATTCCTCCTTTGGCCGCCTTTCCTTCCAGTTCTCTGAGGCCAATGCCTGGAACGAACTACAAAAATCACTGAAACTGGAGACACTTATCTCCCTCACTAGCTTTAAGCACCAGCTGTCAGAGCAGCTCACAGATCACTGCACCTGTACATAACCCGTCTGTAAATAGCCCAACCAACTACCTCATCCTCTACTGTATTTATTTATTTATCTTGCTCCTTTGCACCCCAGTATTTCTACTTTGCACATTCATCTACTGCACATCTACCATTCCAGTGTTTAATTGCTATATTGTAATTACTTTGCACAATGGCCTATTTATTGCCTTACCTTCCTTATCTTACCTCATTTGCACACATTGTATATAGATTTGTTTTTCTACTGTATTATTGACTGTATGTTTGTTTACTCCAATGTGTAACTCTGTGTTGTTGTATGTGTCGAACTGCTTTGCTTTATCTTGGCCAGGTCGCAGTTGTAAATGAGAACTTGTCCTCAACTTGCCTACCTGGTTAAATAAAGGTGAAATAAATGAATAATTTAGGTCTGGACCCAAAAAGAATTGCCTCAGTTTTACCTAAATGCAGACTTTATTATATCCAAGCCATTTGTTAATGTTAGTAAGCTAAGTGCTAAGTATGCTCTCCAACACAGTTTTACTTTTATGAGACACCAGAAGTGTAGAGTCATTCGCATAAAGAAAAAGATGGCAAGAACTAGTATCATTCATATAGTTTACATGCAGTAAAAACAGTGGAGGCACAAGCACGCTCCCCTGAGAACACCACAACTCATTGGTTTTGCCTGAGACAGTGAATCATTAAACTCTGCCACATTCTCCCTTCCTGATAAATAGGACTTTACCCAGCCTAGAGGGATACTGCTTAACCCCAGTGCCTCCAGTTTGGAGATGAGGAGACAGTGGTTAACTGTATCAAAGGCCTTCTGTAGGTCAAGCAGTACCATTCCACAGAGTTTTCCCTCATCGATCTCTTTCCTGATGAAGTCAGTCAAGTAAAGTAGACATGAATCAGTGGAGTATGTTTTTCTAAACCCAGACTGAAAATCCTACATTAGACTTTGTTTGTTGACATATTCATACATTTGCTCATATACAACTCTCTCCAGGATCTTAAATGTTATAACGAGGATAGATACAGGCCTATAACTCCAAGGGTCAGACGTTATCCCCTTCATCTACAGAGGTACAGTGGGGAAAAAAAAGTATTTAGTCAGCCACCAATTGTGCAAGTTCTCTCACTTAAAAAGATGAGAGAGGACTGTAATTTTCATCATAGGTACACTTCAACTATGACAGACAAAATTAGGAAAAAAAATCCAGAAAATCACATTGTAGGATTTTTTTAGGAATTTATTTGCAAATTATGGTGGAAAATAAGTATTTGGTCAATAACAAAAGTTTATCTCAATACTTTGTTATATACCCTTTGTTGGCAATGACAGAGGTCAAATGTTTTCTGTAAGTCTTCACAAGGTTTTTCACACACTGTTGCTGGTATTTTGGCCCATTCCTCCATGCAGATCTCCTCTAGAGCAGTGATGTTTTGGGGCTGTCGCTGGGCAACACAGACTTTCAACTCCCTCCAAAGATTTTCTATGGGGTTGAGATCTGGAGACTGGCTAGGCCACTCCAGGACCTTGAAATGCTTCTTCGGCCACTCCTTCGTTGCCCGGGCGGTGTGTTTGGGATCATTGTCATGCTGAAAGACCCAGCCACGTTTCATCTTCAATGCCCTTGCTGATGGAAGGAGGTTTTCACTCAAAATCTCACGATACATGGCCCCATTCATTCTTTCCTTTACACGGATCAGTCGTCCTGGTCCCTTTGCAGAAAAACAGCCCCAAAGCATGATGTTTCCACCCCCATGCTTCACAGTAGGTATGGTGTTCTTTGGATGCAACTCAGCATTCTTTGTCCTCCAAACACGACGAGTTGAGTTTTTACCAAAAAGTTATATTTTGGTTTCATCTGACATTCTCCCAATCCTCATCTGGATCATCCAAATGCTCTCTAGCAAACTTTAGACGGGCCTGAACATGTAGTGGCTTAAGCAGGGGGACACGTCTGGCACTGCAGGATTTGAGTCCCTGGCGGCGTAGTGTGTTACTGATGGTAGGCTTTGTTACTTTGGTCCCAGCTCTCTGCAGGTCATTCACTAGGTCCCCGTGTGGTTCTGGGATTTTTGCTCACCGTTCTTGTGATCATTTTGACCCCACGGGTGAGATCTTTGCGTGGAGCCCCAGATTGAGGAAGATTATCAGTGGTCTTGTATGTCTTCCATTTCCTAATAATTGCTCCCACAGTTGATTTCTTCAAACCAAGCTGCTTACCTATTGCAGATTCAGTCTTCCCAACCTGGTGCAGGTCTACAATTTTGTTTCTGGTGTCCTTTGACAGCTCTTTGGTCTTGGCCATAGTGGAGTTTGGAGTGTGACTGTTTGAGGTTGTGGACAGGTGTCTTTTATACTGATAACAAGTTCAAACAGGTGCCATTAATACAGGTAATGAGTGGAGGACAGAGGAGCCTCTTAAAGAAGAAGTTACAGGTCTGTGAGAGCCAGAAATCTTGCTTGTTTGTATGTGACCAAATACTTATTTTCCACCATCATTTGCAAATAAATTGATAAAAAATCCTACAATGTGATTTTCTGGATTTTTCTCCTCATTTTGTCTGTCATAGTTGAAGTGTACCTATGATGAAAATTACAGGCCTCTCTCATCTTTTTAAGTGAGAGAACTTGCACAATTGGTGGCTGACTAAATACTTTTTTTCCCCACTGTATAACTTTAGCTTGTTTCATGTCCCTGGGAAAGAAACTTTTTTCAAGAGAGAGATTAACGATATGAGTAATACAAGGGGCAATTTGCTTGAAACCTTGCAGGAATATTATCCAGGCCTGTGGCTTTGAGGCATTTAAGCTCTGATAGCATACTGGCTAATTTGGCTGTTGCTACCTTTTCAAAAGAAAAAGAGTTGGCTGAACCTCTGCATAATACTTCTTGACTTGGTTGTTTATGTTGTTGAAGTATATCTTAGAAAGGTACCAGGTACTTTATTGAGAAGTGCTTCATGAGGCTTACAGTGAGGGGCATAACTTTGATTTGAGATGTAGAGGGGGTCTGGGAGTCCTACATCAGAAAGATCCAAACCGCCCCTGAAACGCCTTTGTGCATCTAGTGTCACATCTATTGGAATTATAGAACCTTTGATAAAAGTGGGATTGGACAAGTCCCCCAGTCCCTAGTAAAAATTATGCCCATGCCTCGGTGTACGAAATGTGAATATTTTGCTCAGTGGTTTGTTAGGAAGACATCTTTCTGTGGCTACCTCTGATTTTACCTGAATGACTGATTCACACGATAAGTGCACAGTATATACAGTAAGTGTATGTGTTTGTGTGTATGAACACGTGTGTATGCATACATGCAGTTTTCTTTTCTATCAGATTAAGCACAGGGGTTGGCAGCTCGAATGGGGAATGCGATCGATAAGAGTCGCTACATGTGAGCGTGGCCACCATTGGGACCAGTCGAAGCATAATCATAGCCAGATGATGACAGATCACATGACACAGTTTGTTGTGGTCTGCAGGGGGATTGGTGTGAGGAATGTCATGATGAAAAAAAAAATGCCCCCATCGTCTCTCATCTAATCTGTCCCCCTTTCCTCAAATCAAAGTATAGTCGATCGAACCTGCACAGCTCATCGATCCATCAAAATTGCTAACAGGGTTTCTGAGATTAAGTAAAAAACATCACGATCAGTCAATAATACAATTAAGATCATGTTCTTTTCACATGACAAAAACATTATTTTGCTTGGTACATGACTCCAGAATCTCTTGAAGGATGCTGTTTTCTAAACTCTCCAGGGAATGCTGCTTTGATTGAGTGCAGCCCATAATCATTTCGGTGCGTATGGTGTGATTCAGAGCTGTACAGCTCTGCCGTCTACATACGCTCAGATCATTAGTTAGAAAAACCCTGGTGAGTACGGTCGGTGTCCCAAATGACACCCAGTTCCCTATAAAGTGCACTACTTTTGACCAGAGCCCTAAGGCTGGGCCCTGGTCAGATGTAGTGCACTAAATAGGGAATAGGGTGAAATTTGGGACGCAGCCCTGTTCATTTCAGAGCTGTAATAGACGTTGCCTGCCACAGTGGTCAATCATTTAAATGGCTTCTGTTTGGCAGGATAGGTAATTCAATTAGCACACACTGTTATGGACGTGGCATTCATGAGATCATCATGGGGGGCTAGGTGTATGGCGTTATTGCTGTGAAATTGTGTGTTTGTGTGTGTGTGTGTGTAGTGGGGCTAGGTGTGTGTGTGTGTGGGGGTGAGAGTGTGGGGTGGGAAGGTGCTGGGGAGGTGTGTTTATAGATGATATCAGGGGAATATTTTCATATTGCAGAAAAAACTGTTCATTTGGCTTATTCATGGAGGAAGGAAGGCAGCATTTTTGCTTAAAATACCAGTCTTTACTTTCATTTTTTGACAGCCTCGAATTTGGTTTTTGTGTTAATATTCAGCTAACTCTGAGTTGAAGCCAACTGTGCCTTCTGAAAAAAAGGCCAAGCGACTGGCTAGGGATTGATCTTTGTCAGTTGTTGTGGGCAGCCTCTCTATAGGATACCATTGTTGTTGTTTTGGTTCTCATGGTTTTAATACCATGCATTTGAATATCCTTTGATATCCTGAACTCTGGTTGGAAGTGTGTGTCAGATGGGGGAGCTGTGTGTCAATGTCTGTGTCTGTGTGTGTGTGCATAATTAATAATAATAATCATTTGGTGGGTGCTTATATTTATACTATTTCACACATATTGAAGTGTGTATTCACAATTTGTCAATTGGAAATTTGTTTTTTTGCACATCCCAACTCTCCCTGAGCCACCTTCGGTGAGTGGGCGTGTGTTTGTGCCTTCATCCAACAAGTAAGTGTGGGTTTCGTGTTTGTGTGTGTCTGTGTGTGTGTGCGCATCTGCCTCTGTGTGTGTGCCAACCAATCACACCATCACACATCCCTAATTATGCCCAAGAGGTTCTATCAAACAACACACAAAAACACATTCCTCCCCCCTTGAAAGCCTGTGCCTCTCCCTGCTAGTTGTCAATACCACTTTCTGTGTGAGTGTCACATGGCAGCGGGAAGTGAAGGCTGATAATAAACAGAGAGACTTGTTGAGCATGACTGAAGGGCCTGCAGTAATAGTTCCCAATCATTCCAGGTACGGCAAGATTTCCACAGTCTCCCACTGTCTCTGTGATCATCTTGTATGCCGGAAGACGAAATGTGACACTGACGGGGGCCACGTGGAGCGCTGCATGTAGTAAAAGGTTGAGTTGAGCTGCGGATTGAGAGTTTGTGTGTGTGTGGTAATGGGTGTGGGTAAGAATGACTCGCAAACACACACCCTACCCCCACACTCCCTATACCCCCGTGGACTGACTGGTACTTAGCCACGGTGGTCCCTGGCTCTGGCCCTGGCACACTTGCTCAGCTCAACCTAGCTGAGGCTCTCCCCCTTAGGCTGAGTGTGGCAGGGCAGAGGTGCTGACCCCCCTCTGGAGAGTGATCCATCAAGGCATTACCTCAGCTGATGGACTTCTTACCCTGACCAGCCCCCCTTGCCGCCCTGTCTTGTGTCTAGGGTTGCACAATTCCGGTAACTTTCTTAGAGGCCTTGTGGTTAGAGTGAGATGAAAGGTTAGGAGTTTGATCTCCAGCCAAATCCAACCAAAACTGTAAAAATGAGACCCAAAGCGTCTCTTTTTGGCCCTCAGCATTAAGGAGATAGATTGGTGGTAAAAGGTGGTAAGGGTCTGTGAGAAACTGGTGTCCTGTCCAGGGGGGTATACTTGTAAATCAAGCTGTCTCACACAGAAACAGGAGATAGGCTTCTGCTCCTATGAGCCGTTGTGGCTCGCAGAAGCCAGGGCTTGTGCAAAGCTACTTAACCTGTTTGGGTTAGGGGGCAGTGTTCGGAGGTTCGGAGAGTCTGGCGTGCCCAAAGTAAAATGCCTGTTACTCAGGCCCAGAAACTAGGATATGCACATAATTAGTAGTATTGGATAGAAAACACTCTGAAGTTTCTAAAACTGTTAAAATAATGTCTGTGAGTATAACATAACTGATTTGGCAGGCGAAAACCAGAGTAAAATCCATCCGGGAAAATCTGAATCTGTCATGTCACACTGTTTTCATTTGGCCGTCTATTCAAAGCAGGGTATTTTAGCTCCCAGATTGCAGTACCTATGGCTTCCACTAGATGTCAACAGTCTTTAGAAAAGGTTTCAGGCTTTTATCTTGAATAACCAAGGAGTGAGAGATGTTCTTCCTGAGGTCTAGTGAAGTGTACTGTTATGGATTACGCGCGCTCTTAGCTCTTTTTCTTTTCTATTCAACAGGCTATATTCCGTCTGAAATATTATCATCTATAATCATATTAGGGTATCTAAGTATTGATTAGAAACGTTGTTTGACTTGTTTCGGAGAACTTTAACGGTACTTTTGGGATATTGTTTGTCTGCTTGGATGAACGCCTTTGAGCAGGTGGATTACTGAACAAAACGTGCCAACCAAACAGAGCTTTATGGATATAAAGAGGGACTTTATCAAACAAAATGACCTTTTATTGTGTATCTGGGACCCTTGGGATTGCCATCAGATGTTTTTGAGTTTTGTGACACCTCTGCTGGTTATGTTATTATGCTAATTGAGACAATCAAAATGTTCTGCTTTCACCGTAAAGCCTTTTTGAAATCTGACAATGCTGTTAGATTAACAAGATTCTAAGCTTTTGAATAGTGTGCAACACTTATATTTTTGTAATTTGAATTTGGCGCTCTGCATTTTACCGGATGTTGTCGCATGTGGGACGTGACCGCCCCCATAGCCCTAAGAAGTTAATTATTACATGATTAAATTAATCATGTAACAATTAACTCATTAGCAATCCTGGGGAACCACGGAAAAGGTTTGTTGAATGAGTTACCTTTTCCCGAATTAACTAAAAAATATATCAGAATATATCGTTATCATACCAGTCATCCCTTAATCATTATTACCTGATACCAGTCTCATTCTGACATCGTTGAACTTTTAAATCTGCACAAACCCTAGTCTAAATGATGATTCGGCGATACACAATTGGCTAACTAACTATTTACTAACTAACTAAATAACCACACAGAAATACATAAACACACACACAGTATAGGTTGAATTGATTACTAACATAATGCAATGAAATGTCCCTAGTGGACTAAGCTGATGTGATGGCTTGTTACACAATAGAAAGGGGTGAGGAAAGAAGGAGCGGGAGAGACAGAGAAGGGACCCATGGTACATACAGTTGGAAAACTACGCTCATGGGAATGTGAATACTTTGCACATGAACGACCGCTCATTCGAAAGTAATTGCAACGTATATATTTACGCTTGTATGTCTTTGTCGTTTCTCTCTGTTGAAATCGCCCGGACCATCTATGGGGAGTCATTTGACAGAAGTCTTTGGTTTGTCCACCAGAGGTCACAATGTCCTTTGTAGTTGTAGTAGGCCTCTTTGTCTCTGAGTGTTCGTTAGGACGGATCCTTCAGATGTACCACACGGTGGCGAGAGGGAAATGTTCTTCCCCTCTCGCCTTCGTTGGTCTGGATTTTTCAAATGTTACACACGCGGTGGTTGAGTTTACTAGACTAAAGTACTTAAACAGCTGCAGACTGAATGTTCCAATGTAGTCGTTATCTTCTTCACTTGAGAGTGTCTGGTCTGGAAGATTTAAACCATTTCAATGTGTGGATAATCCTCATATTCTCTGGTCTCAATGGTTGATTATTCAGCTAGGACCATTTTACACACCGGCAGCAACCCGGCATGTTTTGGTCTTTAGAGATTTTCTTCTTCACTCATGTGAAGAGTTTCTAACCATTTAGTAACATTCAGCTCACGCTGTCGGTCACACTGGTCTAATGTAAATTTAGTTAGGAATCCTTTATAAGCACTCTGGCAAAAGGGGCATTCCATCCTTCTGGCATAATTTCTGTGCTCACGTGGGCGGGGTTACTGACTGGGTAAAACTTTATATGACAAGAATTATCTCATTTAGAAGGCCCAAATCACATTGCTATCTTTTCACAAATAGTTTCATATTTCATTATATAAGTTTTACAATGTATAGATGTAAATCTGAAAACTGGGACATAAACATTTGTAGAGTTATCTTGCTATACCATCTTTAATGACATCACAAAACAAAAGTTATGGGAAAGTCATGACACATAGAACACACACACAGGTGTATAAGCAATGAAACACATACTGTATCAACACAGATTCACAATAATACTCAACCACATTTCACATGTATACTAATTTGCCAAATCTACTCTACTGAAGAGAAATTGAACCTAAACAAATCTGACCTGAAATGCTATGGTACAGATAACAGAGAAGTAATTCTCAGCGCATATATGTTTGCATCACCATACAGTAATTTTGGTTGTGGAGCTGTCTAAGAATATGATGGAATATTTGTGTAATAATACATGAATTACACATTATCATGTATTAGACTTTTTTTTTGCATACATCATGCAGTTGCTACTTGATACACAGTTCATGATGGGGGTTTCAAAGCACATTAGTGTATAATTATTGTTTTGGTGCATCTCCACAAAAATATCAATGGTATGTATCATATTATTCCTTAATAGGTCATCAAGAGATGAGAGAAAACGCGCTGTGTGGTAGAAAAAAGTGAGTTTAATTAAGAGATCAAATTTGATGGATTGGAGAGATTCTGGAAAGGTTGAGTGTGTGTCTGTGTGTGCATGCGTGCGCTCGCGTACGTGTGTGAAAAAGAGAGATACTGAGTAGAGGGCTTTCTAGAGAGGGTGTGTATGCGTATGTGTGAGAAAGAGACAGTTGGAGTGGATGGGAATGGAGAGAATCCAATGCGGTTGCATGCATGCGCAAGCACGAGGGAGAGAGGAAGACAAAGGGAGCAAGAGTGAGTCCTTTTTTTTTACCTTTATTTAACTAGGCAAGTCAGTTAAGAACAAATTCTTACTTACAATGACAGCCTAGGATCAGTGGGTTAACTGCCCCTTTCAGGGGCAGAACAACAGATTTCTACCTTGTCGGCTCAGGGATTCGATCTAGCAACCTTTCGGTTACTAGTCCAACACTTCTAACCACTAGACTACCTGCCACTCCAAGGTATTAGGTGAAGGTATTACCACTGTGTCTTCTCCTAATGTAACTTAATCAAGTAGATTTCTCTGCAACCAGGGACGCTCCACAGGATTTCAAATGCTATTCTCAGGGGAATTATCAACAAGCAACATCTCTTCGCATTTTCCCTTCTCCTCCTCTCCCATTCCCATTAAATGACCACGCCGGCATTCCTTGGCCTGGGATCTGTTGCTGCGAAGGATTTGCAGGGGCCCTCTGGTGTGTTTCCGGCTCGGAGATTCCACTAATTTATGGATTCATTCCTTTTTGTCTCAACTACAAAGGCTGTGGTGTCCCAATTCTTTATATATTTCCCGGTTGTTGGATCTCGCTCCCTCTTAGTTGAGCCACTATCACTGCTCATTTGTCAGACCCACTGCATGCGAATGGTCTTCTAATGCAGTTTGTCCCCACCAATGTATCATGTATCAAACTAACATTAAATGGACATTTAGGCAACGCTTGTGACAGAAGCCAGTACCATCTAGACTGTTCCATGATGTTCCTTTGTTGTCACATTGCACTTTGCTTTGATAGGGAAGTGGTCTGAACTCATTTCATGTTTAAAAAAGCCCATACTTTTTCCATTCTCAGCTCAAAATCAATGAGAGGGGGGTGGGGTAAAGTTTTGCCCAGCTACTTTGGGATTCGCACTTGGATAATCTCAGCCAAACCTAGGCCAGGCAAGAATATTACCTATTGATTTTTTTGCAGTCTGTAGCTAAAGTAAATTGATACAGAAATAATCCTCTCCTTGGTCCTTTCCCTACCATTTGCTGGCTGAGTGCAAGGCATATTGACCTACCGGCCTGGCACTGCCGGCAGCCTATATGGCATCTCTCACGGCAGTAAGGAAACAGTGTTGACACTCGCCTCCATGAGCAAATGCGATAACAACGCTGCTAAATCAGTCAGTTAGGCTGGCGCTAGTCCCCTCAGGCAAATGCTGTTCTTGCTAACCCTCTTTAAATCCCTGCTAAAAACTCTCCGTTGACTCCCTGGCAGATTTGACATGTGTTAAAAGTCTCTACCCCCCTTTTTCCTCCACCTCCTCCACCTCACTTCCACTCAGGCACATGCACACATTGATCCATAAAACACAGGCATGAATTGCAGTAATGAAAATTAAAACAGTTCATGTGCTGTCAGTTCTTTGGACAGTATAAGCAAACTCCCTTATTTTCTATCTATACCTTTCTTTACCCTTTTTTCTCTCTCTCAGAAAGTATAACTCTGCTGAAATTTGACTGCTTACTGCAAGGCAATTTGGTTCAAGTTTATGTCATAATTTCTAGATACTTTATGTATTATGTGTTATAGCTAATAGGTTACTCTGTCATGCAGACCCAGCTATATGCTTCAATCCCAAGTAATATGGAATGATTGGCACCATATTTATCAGGTAATTAGATGGTGCATATCTTTCCCATGAATTTTAGACTAAGGCATAGAGCTGGATATGGGCAACAGATGACTCTTCTTGATATATATAAACTCAGCAAAAACTTGATATATATAAACTCAGCAGTGTTGCGGCGTCGTTTCAATTAAACTCACCGACTGCTCCTGACTCCCTGCGTCTCCGTTACAACTAAACTCAGCAAAAAAAGAAACGTCCCTTTTTCAGGACCCTGTCTTTCAAAGATAATTCGTAAAAATCCAGATAACTTCACAGGTCTTCATTGTAAAGGGTTTAAACACTGTTTCCCATGCTTGTTCAATGACCCATAAACAATTAATGAACATGGACCTGTGGAACGGTTGTTAAGACACTAACAGCTTACAGCCAGCAGGCAATTAAGGTCACAGTTATGAAAACTTAGGACACTAAAGAGGCCTTTCTACTGACCAAAAGAAAGATGCCCAGGGTCCCTGCTCATCTGCGTGAACGTGCCTTATACATGCTGCAAGGAGGCATGAGGACTGCAAATGTGGCCAGGGCAATAAATTGCAATGTCCGTACTGTGAGATGCCTAAGACAGCGCTAATGGGAGACAGGATGAACAGCTGATCGTCCTCGCAGTGGCAGACAACGTGTAACAACACCTGCACAGGTTCGGTACATCCGAACATCTCACCTGCGGAACAGGTACAGGATGGCAACAAAAACTGCCTGAGTTACACCAGGAACGCGCAATAGGCTAAGAGAGGCTGGACTGAGGGCTTGTAGGCCTGTTGTAACAATGTTGCCTATGGGCACACACCCACTGTCGCTGGAGCAGACAGGACTGGCAAAAAGTGCTCTTCACTGACGAGCCACAGTTTTGTCTCACCAGGGATGATGGTCGGATTTGCGTTTATCGTCGAAAGAATGAGCGTTACACCGAGGTCTGTACTCTGGAGCGGGATCGATTTGGAGGTGGAGGGTCCGTCATGGTCTGGGGTGGTGTGTCACAGCATCATCGGACTGAGCTTGTTGTCATTACAGGCAATCTCAACGCTGTGCATTATAGGGAAGACATCCTCTTCCCTCATGTGGTACCCTTGCAGCAGGCTCATCCTGACATGACCCTCCAGCATGACAATGCCACCAGCCATACTGCTCATTCTGTGCATGATTTTCTGCAAGACAGGAATGTCAGTGTTCTGCCATGGCCAGCAAAAAGCCCGGATCTCAATCCCATTGACCACGTCTGGAACCTGTTGGATCAGAGGGTGAGGGCTAGGGCCATTCCCCCCCTGAAATGTCCAGGAACTTGCAGGTGCCTTGGTGGAAGTGTGGGGTAACATCTCACAGCAAGAACTGGCAATTCTGGTGCAGTCCATGAGGAGGAGATGCACTGCAGTACTTAACTTCTTAGGGAGCGGCTCCCGAGGTGACGGTTTTGGAGAGTCTGGCGTGCCCAAAGTAAAATACATGCCACTCAGGCCCAGAAAATAGGATATGCACATAATTAGTACTATTGGATAGGAAACACTCTGACGTTTCTAAGAGTGTTAAAATGTATGTGAGTATAACAGAAGTGATATAGCAGGCAAAAACCCAAGGAAAATCCATCCGGATTTGCAGTTTTCTTTGTAAATGCCCATCTTCTCCATTATGCCTATTGCATACAATCTTATGTAGGACTGAGACTGCAGTACCTATGGCTTCCACTAGATGTAAGCAGTCAACAGTCAAAGACTGGGAATTCTAGCAGTGACCAGAACGGATAGGGAGAGGAAATTGTCAGGCGACCACTTTTGTAAACAAGGTTTGACGCGCGCGAGACTGTGAACGCGCACCACTTTATTTTCCTTTCCTATCGTTCACGTTATCGTCCGGTTGAAATATTACAGCAAATATACCCAAAAGGATACCTAAGGATACATTAAAAATGACGTTTGATTTGTTAGTAGAAAGTGTATAGGTATAATTTGAATGTGTTCTTTTCACGGTTCAATGGGCGACTCAACGGTGGATTTTATAATCATAACGCACCAACCAAACATAGATTTATGGATATAATAAATGACTGTTTCTAACCAAAGAAGCATGGATTGTCTTCGTTGGACACTTGGGAAGCCCTCAGCAGAAGTTCATCAAAGGTAAGCGATTTTATAATTGCGATTTTATGCGTTTTGTGAGACCCGTGTTGGGTTATGGATTTATGCTAATGCATAAATATTAGAGGTGCTACCCTCAAACAATCAAATGTTGTGCTTTCACCGTAAAGCCTTTTTGAAATCTGACAACGCTGTGATATTGCCAAGAATCAGAGCTTTTGATGACTATGCAACAATTGTATATTTATGAATGTTTAATAATTCTAGCGCCCCACTGCTCCCTAAGTAGTTTTAATGCAGCTGGTGGCCACCAGATACTGACTTGTTACTTTTGAACTTGTTCAGTTTATGTCTCAGTTGTTGAATCTTGTTATGTTCATACAAATAGTTTGCTGAAAATAAATGCAGTTGACAGTGAGAGGACGTTTCTTTTTTTGCTGAGTGTATATATATTTTTTAACTATTGGACGCTTTTTAATTTTGGCATGAACTAGCCCTTTCAGACAGGGCAAAATCTAAACTTGTCCAATATTATTTTTTTATTACGTTATTTCCCATGCAGGTACAGTTCAAGAGAATATTAGTCTGTTTGTCAATTATTCTACTCTCACATTGTAAACTCTACTCTTACTCTCAAGTAGAGGGAAACTTTCAAACACAACTATTGGTTTTAATAATGGGGTCTCATCGGCTCAAAACCACTGAACTTCCAGCCATCCAGTTTTCATACTACTGATCATAAATTACATCTGAATTCTGCCGGCTCTTCTATCTTTCACACACTGACGGATAACAGCTTCAATCTCTAGCCCTGGGTTAGAGAGATGACATTTGAACTTATACATAGATCTACCGTGGGTAGGAATGTGCTCTGTACATGGGTCCGTTATTTAACATTGTTGATGTACCATGAACAAACAAAGGAGTTGCCTGGACAATAAAACTAATCAAAATTCACCAAAACTGAAAATGCCAAAAGAACGTTCGCTAAGCTGGAACACTAGCACTAGCCCATAGCAAATTAATGGAATCGAACGTTTGCAGAGCCTGTTTTGACTGGAGTGATGCTTACACGGAACCCAAACTGGCTGCGCGTGTGCCTCATCGTGCGCCATCGTGCGTAAAAGTATTTCATCCCCCTACACCAAACGCAATCACTACACGCAGGTTAAAATATCAAAACAAACTCTGAACCAATTACATTAATTTGGGGACAGGTCGAAAAGTATTAAACATTTATGGCAATTTAGCTAGATAGTTTGCACTTGCTAGCTAATTTGTCCTGGGAAATAAACATTGAGTTTTTATTTTACCTGAAATGCACAAGGTCCTCTACTCCGCCAATGAATCCACACATAAAGCGGTCAACCGAATAGTTTCTAGTCATCTCTCCTCCTTCCAGGTTTTTTCTTCTCTTGACTTTATATTGCGATTGGCAACTTTCATAACTTAGGTGCATTACCGCCACTGACCTCGCTCATCTTTCAGTCACCCACGTGGGTATGACCAATTCGGCGATGGCACGTGGGTAACTGCTTCTATAAACCAATGAGGAGATGGGAGAGGCTGGACTTGCAGCGTGATCTGCGTCACAAATAGAACTGACTTCTATTTTAGCCCTTGGCAACGCAGACGCTCATTGGCGCGCGCGAGCAGTGAGGGTGCAATAATTTAATAATATAGATTTCTACATTCATTTTGCAACGCACACGGCACGAGCGGTGTAGTCAGCCTGTTATAATTACATTTAGCCTAAATGGCAGTCTGTTCTTAGGACGAAACTGAAAAATATCATATAAAGTAAACATCCGCACCTCAATGGTGCCAAGTGTGCTTATGTCTGCATAATGAGGAAGTAGGGAAAAAATGGCAACTTCTGACACTTTCTGTTCTAGTGTTTGATGACAACGAGATACACTGCCCAGTCTTACATAATTAGAAAGAGGAGATTCTCATGATTAAAATTGTGGCCGACTTGAAAAAAATCTAAATTTACCCATTGTGAGATATTTGGCGAAATAGACAGACGTACCTATATTTCTCTATAGAAAACAATGGGACGACCTCAGAGTTCCATGAGTACAGTTTTGTTGTTTACATTTTAACTATAAACAACATGGGCAGGTCTCCATTGCCAACAATAGCAAAGCAGGCAATGTGACGTAGAGCAATAAACTGAGAATAGAATGTTTGAAAGGCAAAATGGTACCGCGGTGCTCAATAGAACTAATAGGAGCAGGCAGGGTGAAAAATGCACAAAAATAAAGGCCTACTTGAAGCAAGGAACTAGTTTTTATCAGAAAAAAGCATTAATAAAAATGTCATGTGTCCAGCCTAACAGGAGATAATCCCTCATGAACACTGTAGTATGATATAAAATCTCCACAGCAAATTGGGCAATTATCATAACTGAGCTTCATGCATAACAATGGGTGCACTGAAACAACAACAAAAAAGAGTACACATTGGAACCAATGCAAATACAGTGTATGACACACAGATTAACAAATAAATCCAGCAATGGCAGAAAATGATTTCCAAGAGATACGTACATGAACTAAAAGGAAGCTGAGTTGCTTCCTTCTGGGACTAAAGATCATTGGTTGGCCACTTTCTCTGAACTATCCTTGACAAGCTGACCTTAGGTTAAAGAGCAATGAAAATGTATGCCTTCATATATGTATGTCTTCAGGTCTCAGGCAAGGTTACATAGCATGTGAGAATGGTTCACAAACCACCTATACAGGATATGCTCATATGGGCTAAGATGGCACCATAATATACGGCCGCCATTTTGCGAGATCCGACCCAACTAGACCTCTGTTACTCTACCCACAAGCAAGCATACAAGGCCGTCCCTCATCCGCCATTCGGCAAAACAGATCATGACTCCATACTCCTGCTTCCATTTTACAAGCAGAAGCTCAAACAGAAAGTACCCGTGACTCACTCCGTTGAGAAATGGTTATCAGAATCAGAGATTATGCTACAGTACTACTTTGCTAGCACTCATTGGAATATGTTCCGAGACTCCGCCGTTAACCTCGACGAGATAACCACCTCCGTCACCGGCTTCATTAGGAAATGCATGGGCGACGTTGTCCCCACAGTGGTTCACTGCTTACCCAATCCAAAGTCCTGGATTAACACAGAGGTTGGCGTTAAAATAAAGGACAGGGCTACCGCAGACAGGGGTTTCGCAGACAACCCTGAGGCTACGGCTGAGGACAGGATCAAGTACAACAAGTCCCACTACGACCTCCGCAAAGTCATCAAATGAGCAAAAGGACTATATAGGAATAAGGGGGAATCATATTACACAGACTCCGATGCCCGCCGCAAGAGAATTCTCTTTAGTTATCGTCACAGCTGTGTATATACCCCCTCAAGCAGACACCACGACGGCCCTCAAGGAACTTCACTGGACTCTATGTAAACTGGAAACTATACATGTATATCCTGAGGCTGCATTTATTGTAGCTGGGGATTTTAGCAAAGCAAGTTTGAGAACAAGGCCACCTAAAATCTCAGCATATTGATTGCAGTGCTCACATGGGAAACACACTGGACCAATGCTACTCTAACTTCTGCGATGCATACAAGGCCCTCCCTTGCCCTCCCTTCGGCAAATCCGATCATGACTCCATCTTGCTTCTACAGTCATATAGGCAGAAACTCAAACAGGATGTACCCGTGACTAGAACCATTCAACGCTGGTCTGACCAATCGGAATCCACGCTTCAAGATTGTTTTGATCACGCGGACTGGGTAATATTCCGGGAAGCCTCAGAGAATAACATCAATCTATACGCTGACTAGGTGAGTGAGTTTATAAGGAAGTGTATTGGAAATGTTGTACCCACTGTGACTATTAAAACCCTAACCAAAAACCATGGATGGATGGCGGCATTCGCGCAAAACTGAAAGTGTGAACCATCGCATTTAACCATGGAAAGAGGACTGAGACTATGGCCAAATATAAACAATTCAATGGCTCAGACACGAGACATATCTGGCAGTGTCTACAGGAAATTACAGACTACAAAAAGAACCAGCCACGTCACGGACACCGATGTATTGCTCCAGACAAACTAAACACTTTCTTTGCCCACTTTGAGTTTAATACAGTGCCACCGACGCTAACAAGGACTGCGGGCCCCGCCTCTCCTTCTCCGTGGCCGACGTGAGTAAGACATGTAAACGCTTTATCCCTCGCAGGGCTGCTGGCCCACACAGCATCCCTAGCCGTGGCCTCAGAGCATGCATGAGTTTCACGGACATATTCAATCGCTCCCTATCCCAATCTGCTGTCCCCACATGCTTCAAGATGGCCACCATTGTTCCTGTAGCCAAGAAGGCAAAGATAACTGAACTAAGTAACTATCGCCCCGTAGCACTCACTTCTGTCATCATGAAGTGCTTTGAGAGACTAGTTAACTTCTTGCCGCACGGATCCCGTGAGTGGGATCATTTTCGATAAAAACTAAGCGTGCCAAATTCAAAATAAGAATTCGTAATATTTTACATTCATGGAAATACAAGTGTTGCACATGGTTACAAAGCTTAGAGTTTTGGTAATCTAAATCTGTTGTCAGATTTCAAAAAGCCTTTACGGCGAAAGCAAAACATTTGATTATCTGAGGTCAGCAACTTCACAAAAATAGCTTTTTCAACCAGCACTGGCGACACAGAATCACAAATTAAAGATATAAAAACTCACTTACTTTTTAAGATCTTCTGATGTTTTCAACCAGGAGGGTCCCAAGTACAAAACCGCTGTTCGTTTTGTTCGATAAAGCACGTATTTATATCCGAAAAACGCAGTTTAGACGGCGCCATTGAATTCAGAAATCAAAACTCCAAATTGCTCCCGGTAAACTTTGTCTATTTTTGTCAAACAAAGACTCTATATAATCCTTAGGTTGTCTAAAATGTTATAAAACTATAAAACTTCACGCGGAAACAACTATGTTCAATAGACAAGGCAAATTCCCATGTGAGTGCTCTCCCCAGAACTTGCCCAAACACTGTTTTTCTTCCGGCGCACTCTTTCCTCCAAGTGAAAAAACATATTCATTTTTCAAAATACAAGCCCAAAGCCATCAATAGTAGACTGTTACCATATAGGGGACGCCATAGGAATAGGAAAATGGTGTCTGGATTCAATGCTTTTCAATAGCTTTTCAAAATAAGAGCATGGGAGCAGAATTGTTGTTTTTTTGTCGGATTTCCTTCCGGTTTTCACCTTCAGTTCTGTTATAGCCACAGACATAATTTTAACTACTTAGGGAGCAAAATTCTAAATCCAAAAGTTGAATTATTAAACATTCATAAATATACAATTGTTGCATAGTCATCAAAAGCTCTGATTCTTTGCAATATCACAGCGTTGTCAGATTTCAAAATGGCTTTACGGTGAAAGCACAACATTTGATTGTTTGAGGGTAGCACCTCTAATAGTTATGCATTAGCATAAATCCATAACCCAACACGGGTCTCACAAAACGCATAAAATCGCAATTATAAAATCGCTTACCTTTGATGAACTTCTGCTGAGGGCTTCCCAAGTGTCCAACGAAGACAATCCATGCTTCTTTGGTTAGAAAAAGTCATTTATTATATCCATAAATCTATTTTTGGTTGGTGCGTTATGATTATAAAATCCACAGTTGAGTCGCCCATTGAACCGTGAAAAGAACACGTTCAAATTATACCTATACACTTTCTACAAACAAATCAAACATCTTTTTAATGTATCCTTAGGTATCCTTTTGGGTATATTTGCTGTAATATTTCAACCGGACGATAACGCTAGAATTCCCAGTCTTTGACTGTTGACTGCTTACATCTAGTGGAAGCCATAGGTACTGCAGTCTCAGTCCTACATAAGATTGTATGCAATAGGCACAATGGAGAAGATGCTCATTTACAAATGGATTTTCCTCAGGTTTTCGCCTGCTATATCACTTCTGATATACTCACATACTTGATGTCAACACTCTTAAAAACTTCAGAGTGTTTCCTATCCAATAGTACTAATGTGCATATTCTATTTTCTGGGCCTGAGTGGCATGTATTTTACTTTGGGCACGCCAGACTCTCCAAAACCGTCACCTCGGGAGCCGCTCCCTAAGAAGTTAACGGTTTTGGAAAATTCAGAGTCTTTTCTATCCAAAGCTAATAATTATATGCATATCTAGCTTCTGGGCCTGAGTTTACTTTGGGCCTGTCAGATAGGCGGAAACTAGGAATTCTGCCCCCTAGCTGTAAGAGGTAAAGGATCATATCACCTCCACCTTACCTGCCACCCTAGACCCACTTCCGTTTGCATACCGCCCCAACAGGACCACACTGCCCTATCCCATCTGGACAAGAGGAATACCTATGTAAGAATGCTGTTCATTGACTACAGCTCAGCATTCAACACCATAGTACCATCCAAGCGGATGATTAAGCTGGAGGCCTGGGTCTCAACCCCGCCCTGTGCAACTGGGTCCTGGACTTTCTGACAGGCCGCCCCCAGGTGGTGAAGGTAGGAAACAACATCTCCACTTTGCTGACCCTTAACACTGTGGCCCCACAAGGGTGCGTGCTCAGCCCCCTACTTTACTCTCTGTTCACCCATGACTTTGTGGCCATGCACGCCTCCAACTCAAACATAACGTTTACAGAAGATACAACAGTAGTGGGCCTGATTACCAACAACGACAGCCTACATGGAGGAGGTGAGGGCACTCGGAGTGTGGTGTCAGGAAAACAACCTCTCACTCAACATCAACAAAACAAAGGAGATGATCGTGGACTTCAGGAAACAACAGAGGGAGCACCCCCCTATCCACATCGAAGGGACAGTATTGGAGAAGGTGGAAAGTTTCTCGGCATACACATCACAGACAAACTGAAATGGTTCATCCACACAGACAGTGCCACCGAGGGGCATCCCCAGGGGCAAACTACCTGCCCTCCAGGACACCTAAAGCACCCAATGTCACAGGAAGGCCAAATAATTCATCAAGGATAACCACCATCCAGAAGGCGAGGTCAGCATCAAAGCTGAGACCGAGACTGAAAAACCCAGTTCCTGACATTTAATCCTGGTAAAAGATTCCCTGTCTTAGATCAGTTAGGATCTCCACTTTATTTTAAGAATGTATAATGTCAGAATAAAAGTAGAGAATTACTTATTTCAGCTTTTATTTTGTTCATCACATTCCCAGTGGGTCAGAAGTTTACATACACTCAATTAGTATTTGGTATCATTGCTTTTAAATTGTTTAACTTGGATCAAACGTTTCAGGTAGCCTTCCACAAGCTTCCCACAATAAGCTGAGTGAATTTTGGCCCATTCCTCCTGACAGAGCTGGTGTAACTGAGTCAGGTTTGTAGTCCTCCTTGCTCGCACTTTTTCAGTTCTGCCCACAAAATGTCTATAGGATTGAGGTCAGGGCTTTGTGATGGTCACTCCAATACTTTGACTTTGTTGTCCTTAAGCCATTTTGCCACAACTTTGGAAGTATGCTTGGGATCATTGTCCATTTGGAAGAATCATTTGTGACCAAGCTTTAACTTCCTGACTGATGTCTTGAGATATTACTTCAATATATCCACATAATTTTCCGTCCTCATGATGCCATCTATTTTGTGAAGTGCACCAGTCCCTCCTGCAGCAAAGCACACCCACAACATGATGCTGCCACCCCCGTGCTTCACGGTTGGGATGGTGTTCTTCGGCTTTCAAGCCTTCCCCTTTTGCCTCCAAACAAAACGGTCATTATGGCCAAACAGTTCTATTTTTGTTTCATCAGAGCAGAGGACATTTCCTCCAAATATAACGATGGTCATTATGGCCAAACAGTTCTATTTTTGTTTCATCAGAGCAGAGGACATTTCCTCCAAATATAACGATGGTCATTATGGCCAAACAGTTCTATTTCTGTTTCATCAGACCAGAGGACATTTCTCCAAAAAGTACGATCTTTGTCCCCATGTGCTGTTGCAAACCGTAGTCTGGCTTTTTTATGGCGGTTTTGGAGCAGTGGTTTCTTCCTTGCTGAGCGGCCTTTTAGGTTATGTCGATATAGGACTCGTTTGACTGTGGATATAGATACTTTTGTACCTGTTTCCTCAAGCATCTTCACAAGGTCCTTTGCTGTTGTTCTGGGATTGATTTGCACTTTTCACACCAATGTGCGTTCATCTCTAGGAAACAGAACGCGTCTCCTTTCTGAGCAGTATGAGGGCTGTGTGGTCCCATGGTGTTTATACTTGCGTACTATTGTTTGTACAGGTGAACGTGGTACCTTCAGGCGTTTGGAAATTGCTCCCAAGGATGAACCAGACTTGTCGAAGTCTACAATTTCTTTTGTGAGGTCTTGGCTGATTTCTTTAGATTTTCCCATGATGTCAAGCAAAGAGGCACTGAGTTTGAAGGTAGGTCTTGAAATACATCCACAGGTACACCTTCAATTAACTCAAATGGTGTCAATTAGCCTATCAGAAGCTTCTGATGTATGTTAACTGTATGTAAACTTCCGACTTCAAATGTATAAATACTTATTCCATCCCTATAGATGTGTGTGTATTAGGTAGATGTTGTGGAATTGTTAGATTACTTGTTAGATATTACTGCACTGTTGGACCTTGAAGCACAAGCATTTCTGTCACGCCCTGATCTGTTTCACCTGTCCTTGTGCTTGTCTCCACCCCCTCCAGGTGTCACCCATCTTTCTCATTTATCCTCTGGGTATTTATACCTCTGTTTTCTGTCTGTTTTCTGTCTGTTGCCAGTTCATTTTGTTTTTTCAAGCCTACCAGAGTTTTGTGTCTCAGCTCCTGCTTTTTCCAGTTTCTAATTTCTCATCCTCCTGGCTTTTGACCCTTGCCTGTCCTGACCCTGTGCCGCTCACCTGACAACTCTGCCTGTCCCTGAGCCTGCCTGCCGTCTTGTACCTTTGCTCCACCTCTGGATTACCAACCTCTGCCTGACCTGACCCTGAGCCTGCCTGCCGTCCTGTACCTTGGCCTCTACTCTGGATTATCGACCCCTGCCTGCCTTGACCTGTTGTTTGCCTGCCCCCTGTTATTACAATAAACATTGTTACTTCACACAGTCTGCACTTGGGTCTTACCTTGATTCTTGATAGCACGAACTGGCCATGACTAACCCAGCAGACTTGGACCATCTCCGCAATCTCCTCCCAAGGAGCCCCCATTGGTAGGCACGAGGAGTTGCTTCACAGTCTGATGGAAGGGTTCCAGGCCGTGGCCGAATGTCACAACCTAGGCTTGGACACATTGTGGGAGCAATTCCGCGGTTTGCCTACTAGGCAGCCTACCATGACTGTAACCTTCAAGCCCCTCTGTAACGCCGGCTGGTAGCAGTGCCGTTACCCTGGTTTCCCGGGAACCCCACTTACCTCCCCCAGAGCTCTACGATGGAGATTCCAGAACCTGCTAGGACTTTCTCTCCTAGTGCTCCCTCGTTTTCGAGCTGCAGCCTTCTTCATTCCCCTCGGACCGTTTAAAGATAGCGTACATTATTACGCTGATGTCCGGGAGGGTAGTTGCCTGGGCCGCAGCGGTGTGGGAGCAACAATCAGCCGTCTGCCTCAGTCTGGAGGTATTCATGTTGGAGGTCTGCCACACTGTACTGCCACACTCATTGCCTGAAGTCAGCTCTGTCTGCCCCGGGACGTCTTCTTGTGGGCTTGGGAATTGCCCCGGTCCTCTCAGGCCGCTCCACAGAGTACCAGGACCTCCGGGAGGGGTTCAGTAAGGCCTGGGCCACTGTACTTCTGCAGCACCGACCGGTATCTAAAAAGGTCAAGTCTGAGACGCTGGCACGTTGCTATAGTGCCGCGGCTACACCCCCGGAATCCGAGACCTTTCCCCCCTGCTCCAAGATCATTAGCCCCTCTGCTGTCCGTCCTCTGTTGCCCCGTAACCCTCCGTATTTTCCCTACCTTTGCTGTGTCTAGAGTCAAAACCATGTCTGACTGCCCGTCGATGCACTTATTTATTAAGCCTATGACTGAGGTGGTGTACCCCGGAATGCCATTGGATGAATTACAGAACACATTCCAGTCTGTGCTATCAAAACAGTTCTGTTGCGTAGCATCCACGTCATCAGACCACTTACGTATTGAGCGAGTCACTGGTACTTTCTGCTTTAGTTGTTGCTTGTAAGTAGGAATCAGGAGGATAGAATAATGGTCAAATTTGCCAAATGGAGGACGGGGTAGAGCTTTCTTTGCATATTTGTGAGTGGAGTAAAGGTGGTCTAGGTCTATATTTTTCCTCTGGTTGCACATGTGACATGCTGGTAAAAATTTGGTAAAACTGATCTTAATTTTGCCTGCATTAAAGTCCCAGGCCACTAGGAGCGCCGCTTCTGGATGAGCATTTCTTGTTTGCATGAGGCCTTAGAGTTGGTTGAGTGCGGTCTTAGTGCCAGCATCGGTCAAAGGTGGTAAATAGAAAGCTACTAATAATATAGGTGAGAACTCTCTTGGTAGATAGTGTGGTCTACAGCTTTTATAAGGTACTCTACCTCAGGCGAGCAATACCTTGAGACTTCTTTAATATTAGACATCGCGCACCAGCTTTTATTGACAAAAAGACACACACCCCCAACCCTCGTCTTACCATATGTAGCTGGTAAGCTTATCATCAAGCTTAGATTTTTTGAGAGAAATGAGAAATGCAAACACCAGCTAGTTGACATAGTGCTGGGCCATTTTTATGTGCTTGCTGATGTCCTCCTCCCACTGGAACATCCAACTCCTCCATTATGTGATGTCAGAGTAGACCACCGTTGTCCCCGAGAACATTCGGATGGACTACCTCCAAAGTAGATCGCATCTGACGCACCACGGCCCCTTTGTGTGTCCCAAGTCACTTCCCCAGAGGTGGATGACTTTGATGTATTCACAGTCACACCTCGCCTTCGCACAAGATAATATTTCAGAACCCTTCTACTGAGGAACAGCTCATCCATATTTCATGCTCCTGTAGTCATAAAGCCAGCTACATTGTGTAATCACATGGTAAATATTTGCTTCAGTCTTTGTTTCCTTGCATTCGCCATTTTGCTTTGAGCAACAATCAGTAGGATTATGAGCTGGGATCTTATCAATAAATAAAACATTGTGAGGGATCACAAGGAGAGCATGTGTTAAGCTGTATTATAATGTTGTATAATTATGTTAAATAATCCCCTTCCGTTGTAAAAACCATGGAAATTAAAAACAAAACACGATGTTTGAAGTGAAATAGGCATTGGACTGAAGCCGAAAAAGAAAGAGAATTCACATGAGCACCACAAGGCCTATTCCACCCACGGTTTTCCAGCACACATCTTTGACCTACTACAGTAGCTGCACTCTATATGCTGTACAAATGTATGTGGACACCCCTTGAAATTAGTGGATTTGGCTATTTCAGCCAGCTCCGTATCTGACAGGTGTATAAAGACGAGCAAACAGCCATGCAATCTCCATAGACAAACATTGGCAGTGGAATGGGCTTTCTGAAGGGTTCAGTGACTTTCAATGTGGCACCGTCATAGTAGGCCACCTTTCCAACAAGTCAGTTTGTAAAATTTCTCCCCTGCCTGGTAAACTGTAAGTGCTGTTATTTTTTAAGTGGAAATATCTAGGAGCAACAACAGCTCAGCCGCACAGTTGTAGGCCACACAAGCTCACAGAACACAGAACGATTGCTGAATAGCATAGAGCGTAAATATTGAATGTCATTGTTTGCAACACTCACTACTGAGTTCCAAAATGCCTCTGGAAGCAACGTCAGCACAAGAACTGTTCGTCGGGAGCTTCATGAAATAGATTTTCATGGCCGAGCAGCCGAACACAAGCCTAAGATTAGAATGTGCATTGCCAAGCATCGGCTGGAGTGGTGTAAAGCTCGCCACCTTTGGAATCTGAAGCAGTGGAAAGCAGTTCTCTGGAGTGATGAGTCACAGACTAATCTGGGTTTGGGCGGATGCCAGGAGAATGCTACCTGCCCCTATGCGTAGTGCCAACTGTAAAGTTTGGTGGAGGAGGAATAATCGTCTGGGGCTGTTTTTTATGGTTAGAGCTAGGCCCCTTAGTTCCAGGGAAGGGAAATATTATCGGTACAGTATAATTCAGTGCCCAACCTCACTAATGTTCTTGCGGCTGAATAGAAGGAAGTCTCGCAGCAAAGTTCCAACATTTATCGGCAAAATTTCCCAGAAGAGTGGAGGCTGTTATAGCAGAAAAGAGGGAACCAACTCCATATTAATTCCCATGATTTTGAAATAGATGTAAGACGAGCAGGTGTCCACATACTTTTGGTCATGTAGTGTGTGTTGGTATTGTACTTCAAACTATTTGTAGGCAGGTTGCGTAGTATTCAAACCTTCTCAAATAGCGTACTTCAAACTCTCCACAGGAAAAATGGACTTTACAGTTTCCTGCTATTAAAATTTTGCATTCCGGTGTATATATTACTGAACAAAAATGTAAACGCAACATGCAACAATTTCATTGATTTTACTAAGTCACAGTTCATATGAGGGAATCAGTCAATTGAAATAAATAAATTAGGCCTGAATCTATGTATTTCACATGAATGGGAATACAGATATGCATCGTTGGTCACAGATACCTTAAAAAAAAGATTTGCCTCACAATAGGCCTCAGGATCTAGTCACAGTATTTTTTTGCAAACAAATTGCCTTCGATAAAATGCAATTGTGTTCATTGTCCGTAGCTTATGCCTGCCCGTACCATAACTGCACTGCCATCCTGGGGCACTCTGTTCAGAATGTTGACATCAGCAAACCGCTCACCCACACAATGCCATATATGTGGTCTGCGCTTGTGAGGATGGTTCGACGTACAGCCAAATTCTCTAAAACGACGTTGGAGGCAGCTTATGGTAGAGCAATGAACATTCAATTATTGGCAACAGCTGGTGAACATTTCTGCAGTCAGCAATTGCATGCTTCCTCAAAACTTGAGACATCTGTGACATTGTGTTGTGTGACAAAACTGCACATTTTAGAGTGAACTTTTATTGTCCCCAGCACAGGGTGCACCTGTGTAATGATCATACTGTTTAATCAGCTTCTTGATATGCTACACCTGTCAGGTGGATGGATTATCTTGGCAAAGGAGAAATGCTCACTAACAAATCAAACCACATAAAATGTTATTGGTCACATACACGTGTTTAGCAGATGTTATTGCGGGTTGTAGCGAAATGCTTGTGTTTCTAGCTCCAACAGTGCAGTAATATCTAACATGTAATATCTAACAATTTCAATACAATACAAACAAATCTAAAGTAAAGGAATAGAATTAAGAATATATAAATATTTGGACGAGCAATGTCTGAGCGGCATAGACTAATATACAGTAGAATAAAATACAGTATATACATATGATATGAGTTATGCAAATTATGTACACATCATTAATGTGACCAGTGTTCCACTATTAAAGTGGACAGTGACTTCAAGTCTATGTATATAGGGCAGCAGCCTCTAAGGTGCTAGTGATGGCTATTTAACAGTATGATGGCCATGAGATAGAAGCTGTTTTTCAGTCTCTCGGTCCCAGCTTTCCCAGCTATCTATTGGGGCGTTAAGCAAATTGAAGTGGGTCTAGGGTGTAAGGTAAGGGAGTGGTGATCTGAACCTTGACTAGTCTCACTTCATGATGAAAGAAGTGAGTGCTACGGAGTGATAGTCATTTCGTTCAGTTACCTTTGATTTCTTGGGTATAGGAACAATGGTGGGCATCTTGAAGCATGTAGGGACAGCAGACTGGGATAGAGAGAGATTGAATATGTCCTTAAACACTCCAGCCAGCTGGTCTGCGCATGCTCTGAGGACGCGGCTAGGGATGTTGTCTGGACCAGCAGCCTTGCGAGGGATAACACGCTTAAATGTCTTACTCACGTTGGCCACGGAGAAGGAGATTCCACAGTCCTTGGTAGCGAGCCGCGTCCGTGGCACTGTGTTATCCTCAAAGTGGTTTAGCTTGTCTGGAAGCAATATGTCGGTTTTCCCTTTGTAGTCCGTGATTGTCTGTTGACCCTGCCACATACGTCTCGTGTCTGAGCCGTTGAATTGCAACTCCACTTTGTCTCTATGCTGACGCTTGTTTGACTGCCTTACAGAGGGAATAACTACACTGTTTGTATTCGGCCATATTCCCAGTCACCTTGCCATGGTTAAATGTGGTGGTTCACGCTTTCAGTTTTAGGAGAATGCTGCCATCTATCCTCGGCTTCTGGTTAAGGTAGGTTTTAATAGTCACAGCGGGTACAACATCTCCTATACACTTCCTGATAAACTCAGTCACCATATCCGTGTATTCGTCTATGTTATTCTTAGAAGCTACCCGGAACATATCCCAGTCTGCGTGATCAAAACAATCTTGAAGCGTGGATTCCGATTGGTCAGACCAGCGTTGAATAGTCCTTAGCACGGATACTTCCTGTTTGAGTTTCTGCCTATAGGAAGGGAGAGGAGCAAAATGGAGTCGTGATCAGATTCGCCGAAGGGAGGGCCGGGGAGGTCCTTGTAGGCGTCCTGGAAGTTGGAGTAGCATTGGTCGAGTGTTTTAGCAGCACAAGTAATACAGTCAATGTGTTGATAGAACTTCAGTAGCGTTTTCCTCAAATTTGCTTTGTTAAAATTCCCAGCTACAACAAATGCGGCCTCAGGATATGTGGTTTCCAGTTTGCATAAAGTCCAGTGAAGTTCTTTGATGGCCGTTGTGGTATTGGCTTGAGGGGAATATACATGGCTGTGACTATAACCAAAGATAATTCTCTTGGGTGGTAATACGGTCTGCATTTGATTTGTAAGGTACTCTAGGTGGGGTGAACAAAAGGACTGGTGTTCCTGTATGTTATCCCAATTACACCATGAGTGGTTAATCATGAAACATACACCCCCACCCTTCTTCTTCCCGGAGAGATATTTATTCCTGTCTGCGCAATGAATGGAGAACTGTAATCGCTATACGGACTCAGACAGTATATACCGAGAGAGCCATGTTTCTGTGAAACAGATTTTAGATCCTTCAAAGTAGCCACCCTTTGCCCTGATGACAGCTTTGCACACTCTTGGCATTTTCTCAACCAGCTTCATGAGGTAGTCAACTGGAATGCATTTCAATGAACAGGTGTGCCTTGTTAATCTAACTGCACTGTCCAATTTACAGTAGCTATTACAGTCAAAGAATGCTATTCTATTGTTTGAGGAGAGTGCACACTTTTGAACATGAAAAGTTATTAATAAACCAATTAGGCACATTTGGGCAGTCTTGATATATTTTTTTTACTTCTTAGGGAGCGGCTGCATAGGTGACGGTTTTGGAGAGTCTGGCGTGCCCAAAGTAAAATGCCTGCCACTCAGGCCCAGAAAATAGGATATGCACACAATTAGTACTATTGGATAGGAAATACTGATGCCATCTAGTGGCCAAAATCTAAATTGCACCTGGGCAGGAATGAGGGTCTTTCTCTTGCTTTTCAAAGATGATGGTACCAAAAAATGCAAAATAACCGTTTTTTTTGTATTATCTTTTACCAGATCTATTGTGTTATATTCTCCTAAATTCCTTTCACATTTCCACAAACTTCAAAGTGTTTCCTTTCAAATGGTACCAAGAATATGCATTGCCTTGCTTCAGGGCCTGAGTTACAGGCAGTTAGATTTGGGTATGTCATTTTAGGCGAAGATTTTTCAAACCGGTCCGATCCTGAAGACGTTAACAATTTTACAATAATTTAATCTAACTGCACTGTCCAATTTACCGTAGCTATTACAGTGAAAGAATACCATGCTATTCTTTGAGGAGAGTGCACAATTTTGAAAATGAAAAGTTATAAACTTCCCCTTTTGTCAACCAGTAACTTTCCATATCATTCAGTAACTTTCCACACGCCAAGTTCATCTTCACCCTTCCTTGACTCCTAACATATACAGTGCATTCAGAAAGTATTCAGACCCCTTGACTTTTTCTACATTTTGTTACGGTACAGCCTTATTCTAAAATGGATGATTTTTTCCCCTCATCAATTTACACAAAATACCCCATAATGACAAAGCAAAAATATGTTTTTAGAAATGTTTGCAAATGTATAAAAAAACTGAAATATCACATTTACATAAGTATTCAGAATTTTTACTCAGTACTATGTTGAAGCACCTTTGGCAGTGATTACAGACTCAAGTCTTCTTGGGTATGACGCTACAAGTTTCTACCCTTCTCTGCAGATTCTCTCAAGCTCGTTCAGGTTGGATAGGGAGCGTCAGCTATTTTCAGGTCTCTCCAGAGATGTTCGATCGGGGTCAAGTCCGGGCTCTGGTGGGCCACTCAAGGACATTCAGAGACTTGTCCAGAAGCCACTCCTCCGTCCTGTTGGAAGGTGAACCTCTGCCCTAGTCTGAGGTCCTGAGCGCTCTGGAGTAGGTTTTCATCAAGGATCACTCTGTACTTTGCTCCGTACATCTTTACCTCGATCCTGAATAGTCTCCCAGTCCCTGCCACTGAAAAACATCCCACAGCATGATGCTGCCACCACCATGCTTCACCGTAGGGATAGTTCCAGCTTTCCTCTGGACGTGACACTTGGTATTCAGGCCAAAGAGTTCAATCTTGGTTTCATCAGACCAGAGAATCTTGTTTCTCATGGTCTGAAAGTCTTTTGGGTGCCTTTTGCCAAACGCCAAGCAGGCTGCCATGTGCCTTTTAATGAGGAGTGGCTTTCGTCTGGCCACTCTATCATAAAGGCCTGATTGGTGGAGTGCTGCAGAGATGGTTGTCCTTCTGGAAGGTTCTTCCATCTCCGCACAGGAACTATGGAGCTCTGTCAGAGTGACCGTCAGGTTCTTGGTCACCTTCATGATCATGGTCCTTCTCCCCCGATTGCTCAGTTTGGCGGCCAGCTCTATGAAGAGTCTTGGTGCTTCCAAAATTCTTTCTACAATGCTACAGAAATGTGTTGATATCCTTCCCCAGATCTGTGCCTCTACACAATGCTGTCTCAGAGCTCTACAGACAATTCCTTCAACCTCATGGCTTGGTTTTTGCTCTGACATGCACTGTCAACTGTGGGACCTTATACAGACAGGTGTGTGCCTTTCCAAATGATGTCCAATCAATTGAATTTACTACAATCAAGTTGTATCATCAAGGATGATCAATGGAAACACGATGCACCTGAGCACAATTTCGAGTCTCATAGCAAAGGTCTTAATACCTATGTATTATTAATTAACATATTAATCAATTTTAGAATAAGGTTGTAACGTAACAAAATGTGGAAAAAGGGGTCTGAATACTTTCCGAATGCACTGTACATTCCTTATGCCTATAAAGTTTTAAATAAGTTCTAGTATGGTAACATTAATACGTTTATTTTCTGTGTATTTATCTCCATATGCTGTTTGCAAGGATGTGTCTATATATTGTCGGTGTTTGGATTTGTGCTTGTGGTTATGCAACAAGTGTAGGAGTGTGCTGTTTGCGAACTTGATGTACAGTGCCTTCACAGTCGTTAACCTTCTCCACATTTTGTTGTGTTACACCCTGAATTTAAAATGGATTACATTGAGATTTTTTGTGACTGAGGCTGAACAATTTTTACCACTCTCAAATTCAAAGACAGAGCTTTGAATACAAAAATCAAATACATCCATCAAATCAAATTTGTATTTTTAAATGTGTATTGAAGCTGAATAGTGTTTATTTTTATTTTCCAATTACATTGTTTACAAGCTCATATTTTAGGTCTGATTGGGTAAGGCAGTTGAACTAAGCTCATGAAGTTATATTTGTCAAGAGTCAATGGCTAGTAATCTATCATTAAGTGGAATTATATTATTCAAAAGTTTTACAAATAAATAAAAAATGAAATGCTGAACTGTCTTGAGTCAATAAGTATTCAACCCTTTTGATATGTCAAGCCTAAATCAGTTTAGGAGTAAAAAGTCACATAATTAGTTGCATGGACTCACTCTGTGTGCAATCATAGTGTATAACATTATTTTTTAACGTCTATCTCATCTCTGTACCCCAAAAACATATAATTATCTGCAAGGTCCCTCAGTCGAGCAGTGCATTTCAAACACAGATTCAACCACAAAGACTAGGGAGGTTTTCCTATGCCTCGCAAAGAAGGGCACCTATTGGGTAAAAAAAAGGCAGGCTTTGAATAACATTTTGAGCATGGTGAAGTTATTTATTACACTTTGGATGGTGTATCGGTAAACCCAGTCACTACAAAGGTATACTGTAGGCGTCCTTCCTAAATCAGTTGCTGGGAAGGAAGGAAACCGCAAACCGCTCAGTGATTTCACCATGATGCCAATGGTGACTTAAAAACTGTTACAGAGTTTAATGGCTGTGATAGGAGAAAACTGAGGATGGATTAACAACATTAACAGAGGGAAAATAAGGACGTGTGTACAGAATACAAACATTCCAAAACACGCATCCTGTTTGTAATAAGGCAGTAAAGTAATACTGCAAAAGCAATTCTCTTTTTGTCTTGAATACAAAGTGTTTTATTTAATACAACACATTACTGAGTACCACTCTCCATATATTCAAGCATAGTAGTGGCTGCATCATGTTATGGGTATGCTTGTAACCGTGAGTGAATGTTCCTTAGTGGCCGAGTTACTGTTTTGACTTAAATCTCCATTTGGTTCGTGCGTTATAATGAGAAACTACAGCCTCCACTACGCCATTCAAACGTGACGAGAACTCGTTCAACTTAAAGCTATAAACTTGTCCAAGAACAATCAAACATAGTTTTAAATGTATCCTTAGGAACACTTTTACGTATATTTACTATTATAAATCAACCGGAATGTAAACTGAGCGATAAAGACGGTAAAAAACACAAAGCACGCTTTGTCGGGAGCGCGCGTTCCCTTCTGTTGACATAAATGGGACACTTCCTGGTTTCCTCTTATTCTCTGCTCTAAAGCATCCAAAACAAAAATGAACACTGTCTCGAGACTGTTGACATCCCGAGGAAGCGATGGGTACTGCATTCATATGCCCTTATATGGGCATTTTCATAAGGGAGGGGTTCCAAATGAGGCACTCTGTCAAAACCACTTTTTCCAGGACAGAAATTCCTCTGGGTTTTGCCTGCCATATCCGTTCTGTTTTACACACAGACAAATGGTTAACACTTTTAGAAAGTTCCGAGTGTTTCCTATCAAATGGTACTAAATATGTGCATATCCTATTTTCTGGGCCTGAAATGGAGGCATTTTACTTTGGGCACGCCAGGCTCTCCAAAACGGTCACCTCATGCGCCCATCCCTAAGAAGTTAAATGTACTTGAAAATCAATGGCAAGACCTGAAAATTTACAGAACTTATAATATTGGGAAAATGTTGCACAATCCAGGTGTGGAAAGCTCTTCTAGACCCAAAAAGACAACACAACTGTAATTGCTGACAAAGGTGCTTCTACAAAGTATGTATTTACCCAGGTGTGAACACTTATGTAAATTAGATATTTATGTATTTATTTTTCTGAAAATGTGCACACATTTTTAAAGCATGTTTTCACTTTGTCATTGTGGGGTACTGTGCGTAGATGGGTGAGCATTTTGAATTTAGGCTGTAACACAACAACGTGGAATAAGTCAAAGGGTATGACAACTTTCTGAAGGCACTGTATGTGAGTTTCTAAAGATTCAAATGTCATGGCAATATTATCATCTATCAGTATATACATATTTGTAACAGATCATATGGTTTATTTAGCTGAACTGTCTTCTATTGATTGGGGTAGCAGAAGGGTTAGTGGTATCAGTATCCTAGATGCAATCTCCTGCCATTGTTCTCTTGAGCAATGCATGTAACCCTCCCACAAAGGCTCCAGGGGTGCTGCACTGCGGCTGACCGTTTGCCTTCAACATCGCGCAGTTGTGTGTGTGTTGGGTGGGTATTTTTTTACTTACATTAACCGATGTGGACCTCCAAAAGCTGTGTACTTACACAAATTCCAGTTGCCGGTTATTATCAGACTTAATTATGATTATCAAGGTTGGAACTACAAAGTTAAAGGGCTTAGAGCAATCAATTCATTAAACAGGGCATCCGTTCTACTCAGCTAATTAAATTTGTACTAATTCTTCTCATTCTCCTTGTTGCTTTTAAAGGGCCAATCTGGGATTTGACAACAGCAAAGTGGATGTTTTGGGTATTTTGGGGTAAAGCAGTTGAACTAAGCTCATGAGGCATTATAAGTTATATTTGTCAAGAATCAATGGCTGGCTATTTATCTTTAATTTAAAAAGTTTAAAAAATGATGTACCAATCCCAGATTGCCCTTTTAAATACATATTGAATCACTTCCAGTGATGATTCAAAAACACCTTCAATACTTAGTGCAGGTGCACATGCTCTGTCAATTCAATAGAAAGCACTCTTGTATCACAACATTACTACTACTGAAGCTACACAATCACAACGTACCTCCACTTCAGCTACCCCTATAACTACTGCTGATGAACAGTGGTATGTATTCATAGATCCCAAGGGAAGCCAGGCTTCCCTCAAAAATTTGCAAGAAAAAAAGAAAAATACATAATTTATCCTTAGTTTCTCAATTTTCCCTGAATGTATTTCACAGGAGATAGCATCAGAGGAAGTGAAACAGCACCCCTCTGTCTCTGTTACATTTTATCAATTTACAAGGCGTTCTTATCCAGAGCGACTTACATTTCATACTGCCCCCCCTGTGGGCATCGAACACACAACCCTGGTGTTGCATGGAACCTGTATATGTAGCCCATCTATCTGATCCTGTCTGGTCAAAACAGTATGATATTGTTGCCACGGTAGCATTGAATGCAAGGGAAGCCAGCGAGCGTTTGGCCTCCCCTGATAAAGTAACTATACATTAATAGCCAATCAGCATTGAGCTAAACTGAGTGAGCTCAACTGTAAATGGTCCTGATGCACGAACTTAACGTGTTAAGGGAAGACAGTTTGGATTTGGTTTCATCACCAATCACATCACATCAAAAGCCAAACGTCATTGACATAATTTTTTTTTTTATTGTTGCACCTAGTTGTGTTGTTGTCCTCCGGTGGCTTGCTAGTTAGCTAAAATGTGCCTTTTCCTAAATTAGCTAGGGGTGGAGTATGGATTTGGTCTTTTACTTAATTGTCCGTACAGGCCAATGATTATAACGGCGACTTTGTTCCAACCATAAATTCATACATTGTGCTTCTGGCCTGAGAGGATGGAAATTCAATACGTAGCTAGATGTAGTAGGCTAATGTTAACTAGCTGGCTAATTGTTGCCCATGAAAGGAAGTTAAGCTGAAAGGTGATTAGATGATGTTGAAGTTGAAATGGTGTTGGATTTTGGAGGCAGCTCCTGTTTTCTTTGCGACTTGTGGTAACTCTCCGTGGCTCTAAATCAATAACTTGCTTGACCATGCTGTTTGTTACATGCAATATGTTTTCTTGGTTTCCCAGGACAGATGTTGGTTTAATTTATTCTGCCACTGTGTCTTATTGTCTCTGACCTATATATAACGGTGTCAAGGCATATGAACTAACAGGTTATAGAGCAAACAACGCAATTATCACAACACAGGTTGTAATATGTTTTTTTTTCCTGACTTGGCTTCCCCAGTGATTTTATCCACTCACCGCTACTGTGCACATTAGAGCTAAATTAGAAATTGCCTCCAACAAAGTCCATAAACTGTGGAAAAATAGCCCAACTTACAAGAGCTTGCATGGCAAATGGACTCCAAGTCTGTGGACATTGAGGGGTTCCACTCAAGCAACAGAAATGTGAGAATATATTTTTTCCACAAAATGTCTTCCTCGACATAAACCAAAAACAACAATGTCTGTTTGATGGAAATTGTAGACTTGTTGCAGCAGGACCAGATAACAGTTGGTGCTGTGTTCAATAATGAAAAAGCTACAATTTCTAACAAAATTGTACTTTGGTTAGGACTGGATCTGACACCAGTTGGATTACGCCATTCTGTTTCATTTCACAGACTGATACGTGCAATAAAACACAGTGTAAGTCTGGTTGAGCACAGCAGAACTCAAAGTTGAATGAACAGGTGGGGAAGAAGCTGCTGTGTAAGCCCCCTTGAGTAATCGAATATACCTCTGCTTAAGTAAATACCCAGCTCTATCAAAGAACAAATTTCAAACATAAGCCTTTCCGTTTCTCTTGGACAACAGTGTCTGCTCAACCATTCCTAGTGATGTTGCCGCAACTTTGGCATTAGCCGAAAAAGCTTTTTTATGTTAGGCAGGAATAATATTCTGGCATAGTTTATTGTCATAATCTATGCCAGAAGGGCAAAGACATCCGTTAATGGAATTCCAGTTTTTGGCTTTGTAGTTTGCTGACAAATCTGTGACCTGCTGATAAATGTAGTGAGCAGGTATTTCATCTCCGCGAGGAAGGAAACACTGAATGATACTTCCCTTGTAAGGCTTAGTCCTGAAAGCAGCTTTGTATCAAATAACAGGAGGTTGCGGAGAAAGTGTGTGGGCAGGCGGCACCAGGAAAACTTTTTGGAAAAACTCTGAGCATCAGCCTTCCTCCCTCAGACAAATTGTCTGGATCCTCTGAGCATTATACATCATTCAAATGGGAAGAGAGAAACAAATTGAGGGCCTCAAATTTCGCCATCGTCCCTGAAAGCCTTTTGGGGACGATGGCCACCTTGAAAAAGTGATAATAGGAATGAACAACCTTTCTACTGTGCTCAGAACTGTTTTATTAGAGTCTCTGGATTTTCATTGATTTGGGGCTAAATGTACGCGTGAACATTTTTGTTCTCATTGGCCCTCTGGGTAGTGTCATTGAGTTTCTTGTGGTAAACTCCAGGGGCAGAGAACAAGGGTGAGGCAGAAAGAACCTCATTGAGTAATGTATCCGCAGAAAAATTATTAGCCTATTCAAATGGATTGAAATATACAGCTGCATTATATGCACCCATACAGATGTAGTATCTTGGATTGAAATATACAGCTGCATTATATGCACCCATACAGATGTAGTATCTTGGTTTGATCATACTGCTGCAGGAGAACATTCCTGTAATGCAGGAAATGTAAAACTTGTATTGTATTTGAGGTTTAAAAAGACTTCTGACGTTTGTGATTTCCACTTTGAAATTTCCCTTGATTTTCAACCTTGATGTATCAACCCCAACAAAAATGTCCATTAAGTATACTCTGCATAATAATTCACATTTCCTGTTGCTGCAGGACCATTTTCCTGCTGTAGAAAACTGGCTCAAATTAAGATCTTACACCTGTAATGCACTGTAACTTGTTACACCAATGATGAAACGAGAGAAACCTCTGCAGTATGTTGAGTGTAGAAATTTCCGGCCTTGCCAGTCACTGAACCATGTGACCCAGAAGAGACACTGAGCACTCCACATCAAAGGTTTCTCATTGGCTTGAATCAGGTTTTGATTGACAGTGCATGCTAATCCCACCCATTATGACATTAGAGGATTCATGTCTTCAATGCATCACCATCCACTTCTCATATGTTTCTGTGACAGATTTGTTCACATGGCGTCGTCCATGAGAGGTTGAAAGAGTGCACAAGTGACACACAATACATTCCATGTTCTTGTTAGTGTGGTGGATTTGATACATTGAGATACCACAGAAGCTGATATATAAACAATGTATTTTCCAAGCGAGTAGTATATCCTCGCTGGAAGTGACAAAATAATAAGACTAACAGCTAGAATCGTCGAAGGTCATACGTTTTAGGACAGCTTTATCAGATCTGTGAAACCAGGTGCCGAGCAAGTGTCCTGCTCCATCCTCACCTCAGTGGAAAACAAAACAAACCATAATGTAACATTAAATCCTTGTTGGATTTCCCTATAAATAATAAAAAACACGTTCTACGGGATATTTTTGCTGTTGTTTTGCCGGTTTTTGCTGTTGTTTTGCCTCCCTCACCCTGACTTTTTATTACTGCATTAAAGATGGATTTTCTTTTTAAAGCGGAAAGTCTTTGCAGTTTTTTCCCTGCCACTGTTTTTGGTGAACTTCCTGATTGAAACGAGCTCAGTGAGTCTGTTGGAGAGTTGGTACTTCATATCAAAGACTGTAGACACCGCTTTGATATAGCTATGCTGTAGGTCTTCTTCTTATGAAAAGAAATGGCCTAAGGCTGTCCTAATATGGACACCGTAATAGCCAGATGAATGGCCCTGTGACATTGTTCTACTCCTTGAAGTCAATTCTTATTTGTGTAGCTTTCAGATTAATCCTATAGAGCACAATATTTTATGGTGTTGTCTCGTTTGATTTTCTCTTTGACATATTCTGGTTTTGTCTATAAAGAATGTAAATGAAATGATTGTTCATGAATAGATTAAAACATTATTTTGCTGGCAAATAATAAACAATATTGTAGAGCCTGAATTAGCCTGCATTTGAACTAGAAAATAACCAAGGTCAGAAATGAACCGGCCACAAGACAGTTTGGACAAATCAAATCACGGAATGAATACGAGTATGTACATATAAATATATGGATGAGTGAGGCAGGATACAGTAGATGGTATGGAGTAAAGTATATACACATATAAGATGAGTAATGTAGGATATGTAAACATTATATAAATGGCATTGTTTAAAGTGGCTAGTGATACATTATTTCATCCAATTATAATTATTAAAGTGGCTAGAGATTTGGGTCGATGGCGAGCAGCATAAACAAGATTCAGTAGATGGTTTAGAGTACAGTGTATACATTTGATATAAGTATGTCGTATAAGTAAACATTATATACAAAATTGTTTAAAGTGGCTAGTGATACATTGTTACATCCAATTCCTATGTTTAAAGTGGCTAGAGATTTAAGTCAGTATGTTGGCAGCAGCCACTCAATGTTACTGATGGCTGTTTAACAGTCTGATGGCCTTGAGGTAGAAGCTGTTTTTCAGTCTCTCGGTCCCAGCTTTGATGCACCTGTACTGACCTTGCCTTCTGGATGATAGCGGGGTGAACAGGCAGTGGCTCGGGTGGTTGTTGTCCTTGATGATCTTTTTGGCCTTCCTGTGACATCGGGTGGTGTAGGTGTCCTGAAGGTCAGGCTGTTTACCCCCGGTGATGCGTTGTGCAGTCCTCACTACCCTCTGGAGAGCCTTATCGTTGTGGGTGGAGCAGTTGCCGTACCAGGCGGTGATACAGCCTGACAGGATGCTCTCAATTGTGCATCTGTAGAAGTTTGTGAGTGATTTTGGTGACAAGCCGAATTTCTTCAGCCTCCTGAGGTTGAAGAGGCGCTGTTGCGCCTTCTTCACCACGCTGTCTGTGTGGGTGGACCAATTCAGTTAGTCCGTGATGTGTACGCCGAGGAACTTAAAACTTTCCACCTTCTCCACTACTGTCCCCTCGATGTGGATAGGGGGGTGCTCCCTCTCCTGTTTCCTGAAGTCCACGATCATCTCCTTTGTTTTGTTGACATTGAGTGAGAGGTTATTTTCCTGACACCACACTCCGAGGGCCCTCACCTCCTCCCTGTAGGCCGTCTCGTCGTTGTTGGTAATCAAGCCTACCACTGTAGTGTCGTCAGCAAACTTGATGATTGAGTTGGATGCGTGCTTGCCCACGCAGTCATGGGTAAACAGGGAGTACAGGAGAGGGCTGAGAACGCACCCTTGTGGGGCCCCAGTGTTGAGGATCAGCGGGGTGGAGATGTTGTTTCCTACCCTCACCACCCGGGGCCGGCTTGTCAGGAAGTCCAGGACCCAGTTGCACAGGGCTGGGTCGAGACCCAGGGTCTCGAGCTTAATGACGAGCTTGGAGGGAACTATGGTGTTAAATGCTGAGCTGAAGTCGATGAACAGCATTCTTACATAAGTATTCCTCTTGTCCAGGTGGGTTAGGGCAGTATGCAGTGTGATTGCGATTGCGTCGTCTGTGGACCTATTGGGACGGTAAGCAAATTGGAGTGGGTCCAGGGTGTCTGGCAGGATGGAGGTGATATGATCCTTGACTAATCTCTCAAAGCACTTCATGATGGCGGAAGTGAGTGCTACGGCGATAGTCATTTAGCTCAGTTACCTTAGCTTTCTTGAGAACAGGAACAATGGTGGCCCTCTTGAAGCATGTGGGAACAGCAGCCTGGGATAGGGACTGATTGAATATGTCCGTAAACACACCAGCCAGCTGGTCTCGCATGCTCTGAGGACACGACCAGGGATGCCATCTGGGCGGCAGCCTTGCGAGGGTTAACACATTTCAATGTTTTCTCACATTGGCTGCGGTGAAGGAGAGCCCGCAGGTTTTAGTAGCAGGCCGTGTCGGTGGCACTGTATTGTCCTCAAAGCGAGCAAAGAAGTTGTTTAGTTTGTCTGGGAGCAGGACATCATGGTCCATAGCGGGGCTGGTTTTCTTTTTGTAGTCCGTGATTGACTGTAGGCTCTGCCACATTCCTCTTGTGTCTGAGCCGTTGAATTGTGACTCTACTTTGTCTCTATATTGGCGCTTAGCTTGTTTGATTGCCTTGCGGAGGGAATAGCTACACTGTTTGTATTCAGTCATGTTTCTGGTAGCCTTACCCTGGTTAAAAGCAGTGGTTCGCGCTTTCAGTTTTCTTGCGAATGCTGCCATCAATCCACGGTTTCTGGTTGGGGAAGGTTTTAATATTTGCTATGGGTACAACATCACCAATGCACTTGCTAATAAACTCGCTCACGAATCAGCGTATACATCAATGTTGTTGTCAGATGCTGTCCGAACATATCCCAGTCCACGTGCTCGAAGCAATCTTGCAGCATGGAATCAGATTGGTCGGACCAGCGTTGAACAGACCTGAGAATGGGCGTTTCCTGTTTTAGTTTCTGTTTGTAGGCTGGGAGCAACAAAATGGAGTCATGGTCAGACTTGCCGAAAGGAGGGCGGAGAAGAGCCTTGTATGCATCACGGAAGTTGGAATAACAATGATCCAGGATTTTACCAGCCCGGGTGGCACATTCGATATGCTGGTAAAATTTCGGAAGCCTTGTTTTCAAATTAGCCTTATTAAAATCCCCAGCCACAATAAATGCAGCCTCAGGATACGTGGTTTCCAATTTACCTAGAGTGAAATGAATTTCTTTCAGTGCCGTCAATGTATCAGCTTGAGGGGGATGTACACGGCTGTGATTATAATCGAGGAGAATTCTCTTGGTAGATAATGCGGTCTGCATTTGATTGTAAGGAATTCTATGTCAGGTGAACAAAAGGACTTGAGTTCCTGTATGTTGTTATGATCACACCACGACTCGTTAATCATAAGGCATACACCCCGCCCTTCTTCTTACCAGAGAGATGTTTGTTTCTGTCGTAGCGATGCGTGGAGAAACCAGGTGGCTGTACCGACTCAGATAACGTGTCCTGAGTGAGCCATGTTTCCGGGAAGCAAAGAACGTTGCAGTCTCGGATGTCTCTCTGAAAGGCAACTCTCGATCGGATTTCGTCTACTTTGTTGTCAAGAGACATTGGCGATTAAAATACTCGGGAGAGGTGCCGCGATGCGCCCGTCGAAGTAAGCTTGACCAAAAGACCGGCGCGTTTCCCTCTTCTCGGCGCCGCCGTTGTTTTGAGTCGCCGGAGCGATCCAGTCTATTGTCCTGGCTGGGGTAACAAACAGAGAATCCTCTTTGGGAAAGTCGTATTCCTGAGTCGTAATGTTGGTAAGTTGACGTTGCTCTTATATCCAATAGTTCCTCCCGGTTGTATGTAATAAAACTTAATATTTCCCGGGGTAACAATGTAAGAAGTAATACATAAAAAAACAAAATACTGCATAGTTTCCTGAGAACGTGAAGCGAGGCTGCCATCTCTGTCGGTGCCGGAATGCCAGATGATCTGGTCCATCTTTAGCCCAGTATCTAAATTGTTTGTTTGCTTTTTGCACAGAATTATAATTATTTGGCCAATCATGGTGGCCTCGAGCAAAGAAATGGGCCGGTGTGGGAGCCACAAGGAAATGCTTTTACTTGTGTGAGGGTCTTGTGTGTTAGAAATGGTCCCCGTCCATCCCTGGGAAGGGTTGTCTTGTCCTATCCATCAAATACAGTACCAATAACTGAGTCGATGGTCCTCCATTATGGCAAACCAGCCATTGATTGGTGTAGCATGAGTATTATGTAGAGTTCATGTGGAAAATGTGTTATATCACTAACCATAACCCTGACAGAGGCACATGTCTTTAAGTTAATAATAACAATAATAATCTCTCCACCCCACTTTTTACTCTGCAGCAACTACCCGTAGCCCCTTCCCCTAGCCATTTCATGTAGATGGTAGTTGTTCCATATTGGCCATATTACGTCCACCTTTCCAATATTTTAAGATCTACACAAGTGTCTAGCAAGTAGGGGCAAGGGATTCCCCTCAAATTCAACACAAAACAAAAGCAATACAAAATGTAAAATATTGTTGAATCATTGCTGAAGTTTTAAATGACAGAGATAACAACTTTATATCTCTCTCTCGCTCAGGTCAGTTTCTGTTGGTGAACGACTCTGCATTGGCCGGTCCCTGGGTCCTGAGCCCCTGGCTGTGGGGAGGTCGGGACCCCTGCGGGCTGGACATGGCCGTGTTCCTGCACCCCCAGAAGAGTGGACGCTACACAGTGTGGCTCATCGAGAGGGACAAACATCCGCTAACCCTTCTGTCCACTGACACGCTGCCGCGCATCACAGGGTAAGCAGGCCTTAATGATTATTTTTAAATTCAAGGATAATGTAACTTTTATTTACAGATACAGGATAGAAATATAGATGGGCAGATAGATGAGAGGGATATTGCACAGGAAGTGAGTGCCGGAATGGGGGATCGAACCTCTGCCTCCAGGAGCATATAGTGCCGTATTTTCCCCCTTTCTGATTTTCTCTATTTTTGCATATTTTTTTATACTGAATGTTCAACCAAAACCTAATATTAGATAAAGGGAACCTGAGTTTACAAATAACAAAACAAATCTATACTTATTTTATTAATTTCGTTAAGAAAGTTATGCAACACCCAATTCCCCTGTGTGAAAAAGTAATTATAATCAATGATCTGTTGATTGTGCCACCTTTAGCTGCAATGACTGCAACCGAATGCTTCCTGTAGTTGTTGGTCAGTCTCTCACATCGCAGTGGAGGAATTTTGGCCCACTCTTGCATGCAGAAATGCTGTAACTCAACGACATTTGTGGGTTTTCAAGCATGAACTGCTCGTTTCAAGTCCTGCCACATCCCAATAGGGATTAAGTCTGGACTTTGACTAGGCCATTCCAAAACTTAAAATGTGTTGCTTTTTAACTATGTTCATGTAGACTTGATTGTGTGTTCTGGATCATTGTCTCGCTTGACCCAGCTGCGCTTCTGCTTCAGCTCACAGACAGATGGCCTGAAATTCTTCTGTAGAATACTCTGATACAAAGCAGAATTCATGGTTCCTTGTAGTAAGTCATCCAGGTCCTGAGGCAGCAAAGCATCCCCAAACCATTCACACTACCACCACCATGCTTGATGTTTACGTTGTTACTTTATCATTTTCATCCTGTGCCCACACACTTCTAATTCTGAAAAGTGAAAGCATACCTGTGAAGGTGGTTGCACTGGTAGTAGTTGTAGGTTTTTATACAGTACCCAAGACTAGTGAGTTAATTTGACCATTGGAAAAAGAGCTACTGTGTAAATACAGCAATGCAGGTATGATTGTATTGAGCCCTTGGCCTATGTAAACACAAACATTCATGCACAAGCAAACGTCTGGTAGCTGGGGTAAGCCCTGATGTAAGAGCATGTTCGTGAGATTGGGCGTGTCTGCATGTCTTCTGTGTGTATCCAGTAGTAATCAGGTGCTGGATTGAAAAATAAATAAATGTGGTTTTCCTATGTGTATGCCGACATACGTAGGTCTGGGTGTCTGCATGTGTTCGACCCCAAACGCACACCAGGGACACGGTTGTTACATGTGTGCATGTTACATGTGTGCCCACACACTATCAGTCCTCTCAGTCCGCTGAACCTAGCCAAGAGAGAAAAAAAACAAACACAACACCAAATGGACTGGGGAGAAATTGTTAGGTTTGGTTGATAAAAAATGTGTATGTTGCTCTGCATTCAAGATCATAACAACGTTTTGAAACATTTTACAATTACCTGCTCCAACATGGTGAAACATATTGTGTGCTTGAACATAATCTTGATTTTTTTCTCAGAGGGTGGGTTAAATAATGTTCGCTGCAGGGTTCTTCTTCATTTAGTTGGATAAACGTGCATGAATATGTCCAGATGTATATTCTGAAAGTATTAGACCCTATATACAGGTGTGTGACAAATTTGTAATAGCATTTGCACTCAGCTTCTTGATAACATGCAGACTTTATAAGGTAGTAAAAACTTTAACACGGTAGTGACTCACAGGTTCATCATGGAGAAAATGAATACATATCTAAATAAGATGACAACATAATCCCCTGACTTCCCCTGTTGCCTGGCGGACTAAGAATAATGCGACACACCTCAAACCTGTCCCCCGCAACGTCAATAGACATTAGTTCCGCTTGCTGATGGTCCCATTCCAGAACCAGACTCAGAAACAGACTAGAAATCTGAGTTGGTTGAAGCAAAAATAAAATGTTGGTTGGCACATCTTAAATAAAGTGTTTCTCCAACTGTTGAAGAGGACAAGGTCCAAAGAAAGTGTGTCAAACCTTTACAGAGTAATATATATATATATATTTTTTTTCTGTCTCTCAAACCATAATATAGTAACTAGTTGAAGGACAATTATTTGAAACCCATTCAACTTGTATACTGTATATGCCGTTGTTGAGGCAGTTGCATACAGTATGTTATTACTCTCATACTAAGGGCTCATAACACAATAAATATGTTTTTTGGCTTTCAGTAAAGTATTACCAAATCAACAAAAATGCTTCACTGTACATTCCGGTTCTGTCTACCTCAACATCAGCCTCAGGGGTTCTGCTAGGGCCTCTGCTCTTCAAAGACTACTAGCTCACTCACACGGTGCATCTGTCAGAGGGATAAGAGTCACAGTCGGGTGGGGGGGATGGAGGATGTTACAATACCTGTCAGAGGTGAGTTGTCAGTGCTTCCTTGGGTGGAGGAGGGTGGGGGGATGTGTCGTCAATGAGAAGATTGGCTCTAGCCCATGAGGGTCGAGGTATCAAATCAAATAAAATCTTATTTGTCACATAAGCTGAATCCACAGGTGTAGACCTTATAGTGAAATGCTCACTTACAAGCCCCTAACCAACAATGCAGTTTCAAAAATATGAATAAGAATAAGAAATAAACGGAACAAGTAATTAAAAAGAAACAGTAAAATAACAATAGCGAGACTATATACAGGGGGTACCGGTACTGTCACGACTTCCGCCGAAGTTGGTGCCTCTCCTTGTTCGGGCGGCGGTCGGCATAGCCGGTCTTCTAGCCATCATCGATCCATTTTTCATTTTTTATTTGTTTTGTCTTGTCTTCCCACACACCTGGTTCCAATTCCATTCATTATATGTCATGTATTTAACCCTCTGTTTCCCACATGTCCTTGTCCAGAATTGTTTGCTGTTTAGTGTTTGTTGCTCGTGTTATATACTGATGGAAATAGGGTTTATTAGCCCATGTACTCTTTTGATGTTTTTGTACCGTTTTGGTTGTATGAATAAACAACTACGGTTAGTACAAAGTTATGCTCTCCTGCGCCTGACTTCTCTGCCACCAGTTATGCAACCCTTACAGGTACAGAGTCAATGTGCAGGAACACCGGTTAGTCGAGGTAATTGAGGTAATATTTACAAGTAGGTAGACTTATTAAAGTGACTATGCATAGATAATAACAGAGAGTAGCAGCGGCGCAATGCAAATAGTCTGGGTAGCCATTTGATTAGATGTTCCGGGGTCTTATGGCTTGGGGGTAGAAGCTGTTTAGAAGCCTCTTGGACCTAAACTTGGCGCTCCGGTACCGCTTGCCGTGCGGTAGCAGAGAGAACAGTCTATGAGAAGGGTGGCTGGAATCTTTGACAATTTTTAGGGCCTTCCTCTGACACCGCCTGGTATAGAGGTCCTGGATGGCAGGAAGCTTTGCCCCTGTGATGTACTGGGCCGTTCGCACAACCCTCTGTAGTGCCTTGCAGTCGGAGGCCGAGCAGTTGCCTTACCGGGCAGCGATGCAACCAGTCAGGATGCTCTCGATGGTGCAGCTGTAGAACCTTTTGAGGATCTGAGGACCCATGCCAAATATTTTCATTTTCCTCAGGGGAAAAGGTTTTGTTGTGCCTTCTTCACGACTGTCTTGGTGTGCTTGGACCATGTTAGTTTGTTGGTGATGTGGACACCAAGGAACTTGAAGCTCTCAACGTGCTCCAGTATAGCTCGTCGATGAGAATGCGGACGTGCTCGGTCCTTCTTTTCCTGTAGTCCACACAGGCAGGTGCGCACGCGCACACACAGGCACGCTCAATACCATACTCTCTCTTCCCATGGTCTCCCCTGGGCTCCTGAACAATTGGATATGTTTCTTCTGGTAAAGCTTGGATTTAACAAGTGACATCAATAAGTGATCATAGCTTTCACCTGGATTCACCTGGTCAGTCTGTCATGGAAAGAGCATGTTCTTAATGTTTTGTACACTCAGTGTGACAACACGCATTAAACCTAGGAAGCATGTCACTATGTCTCTCAAGGCATTTTGAAAGTAAAGCAATGCATCCAACTGCTGACATCAACTGAAGACCACTATTTTCACATAACGAAATACCCTAATAACTATACCGCATCTTTGGAATGTATTAAGGCAGTATTCTATAAATATCAAAGGAAGTATATACTGTATGAATGCTGTAAAGTTATTAGAAGAGCATAATGTACTCATACCCAACAGTCATATCATGAAAACAATTTAGTGGTGTGGTGATAACTCACTACATCAAAGCATGGCTTTGCACATGGATTTCTATTAGAGTAAATCCCAGTTTATGGCACTCATCAAGAGAGGCAAAAGGGGTAGTGTGCAAACCAAGAATGGATTTAGTACTGTCAACGTGGAATGGCAAAAGGATTTTAATGTGTTCAGTATCTTAAGAAAATAAGTCTTGAACAAAATAAGCCCTGAACAAAATAAATTAACATATAATTTTTGCCATAGTCTTCTCTAAAAAGGTCATATATTTTTCTCACCAGTCGAACAACAACATCCCAAAATGAAGCAGTGCAACATTTCACAAACATTAAAGCACTTTAGTATTATTTGTATATGCTCTTAAATGTTGTATAACTGCTCATTATTTTTCAGCTTTCGTGCATATTAATTGAAAAACAAAATAGATAACTAACTAATGCCTAACATGTCGTGCACTCAGCGTTCTTCTCCCCATTTTAGGCCGCTATAGGTGCATACCAGTAGCTGTTTATATTATACCAGTAGCTTGGTTTGTATATTTATGCAATGTGTTTAGTTTCTGCTGTTGCCCACTTCTTTTTACAATGGAAAGCAACATTGAATTTATTGCTCCACCGATACCAGTTGCTTCACCAGTCACAGTGAGCAGTCATGTACCACTTCTGTGACATTGATGACTATATAGTATTCGTGCATAACTAAGTAAAGTGACGTCATCTTCCCTCTGAAGACTCCACCGAGACTGAGGGTGTTTTCACACTTCGTCCCTTTCAGACAGTTTTTGTGAACTCGGTGGGGTTCGCTTAATTTTTTGGTGCAGTGTGAATACCCTCAAAATAGCCCCCGAAGCGAACTGAACTAAAACCATCTCGAGAGGTGGTCTGAGTTCGGTTCGCTTGAATTCCGATGTACGGTTTCCTTTTTTTAGGGCAATGTGAACACAAAGCTCACCAGATTCACTTGTCATTATTCCCGCACGCACACTAGACTACTGCAACATCGTTTACCTTGCAATAACCCCTCACATTGGGTGCCACAAAAGAGAGAAGATGATGAAATGCGGGGGTGTATTCATTAAATCAATTCTGTTGTCAAACGTTTCTTACATAGAAGCAGACGGAACGAAACATGGAGGAACCTACATAAATTTGTCCAATAGAAAATCTTGTTTTAGTTGAATGTCTGGCTAATGATTACACTCCAGGTTCACGGAAGAAGCATGTGCTGTTTTCTGATATTGATTTGCGATTGTCAAGGATGCACAGAAAGCCCAAAATATTTTATTTCAGATTATTTGTTTGCAATAAGTGATATAGGCTAAGAGTGCTTCATAAGCTCTTTATTCGATCGTGGGGTTTGAATAGGTAGAGAAGACAATGGCATATTTAGCGAGAATCACAACAAAATCATTTCTAGCTCTTAAAGGGGCCTACATTTGGTGAAAATATTTCAATTACAGCATTATTTAATCTGCAGTTATTCTTATGCTATTTATTCTGTTATCAATAATATTTACTTCTGATTACAATTGTTATGTCTCATATTTTACCTAAATCTATTAGCTATTAAAATGTAAGTAAGTACAGTGAGGGAAAAAAGTATTTGATCCCCTGCTGATTTTGTATGTTTGCCCACTGACAAAGAAATGATCAGTCTATAATTTTAATGGTAGGTTTATTTGAACAGTGAGAGACAGAATAACAACAAATAAATCCAGAAAAACGCATGTGAAAAATATTATAAATAAGTATTTGACCCCCTCTCAATCAGAAAGATTTCGAGCTCCCAGGTGTCTTTTATACAGGTAATGAGCTGAGATTAGGAGCACACTCTTAAAGGGAGTGCTCCTAATCTCAGTTTGTTACATGTATAAAAGACACCTGTCCACAGAAGCAATCAATCAATCAGATTCCAAACTCTCCACCATGGCCAAGACCGAAGAGCTCACCAAGGATGTCAGGGGCAAGATTGTAGACCTACACAAGGCTGGAATGGGCTACAAGACCATCGCCAAGCAGCTTGGTGAGAAGGTGACAACAGTTGGTGCGATTATTTGCAAATGGAAGAAACACAAAATAACTGTCTCTCTCGGCCTGGGGCTCCATGCAAGATCTCACCTCGTGAAGTTGGAATGATCATGAGAACGGTGAGGAATCAGCCCAGAACTACACGGGAGGATCTTGTCAATGATCTCAAGGCAGCTGGGACCATAGTCACCAAGAAAACAATTGGTAACACACTACGCCATGAAGGACTGAAATCCTGCAGCGCCCGCAAGGTCCCCCTGCTCAAGAAAGCACATATACATGCCTGTCTGAAGTTTGCCAATGAACATCTGAATGATTCAGAGGACAACTGGGTGGAAGTGCTGTGGTCAGATGAGACCAAAATGGAGCTCTTTGGCATCAACTCAACTCGCCGTGTTTGGAGGAGGAATGCTGCCTTTGACCCCAAGAACACCATGCCCACCGTCAAACATGGAGGGGGAAACATTATGCTTTGGGGGTGGTTTTCTGCTAAGGGGACAGGACAACTTCACCGCATCAAAGGGACGATGGACCTTTCCCAGGACATAGACATGTCTTAAATGGGCAGAAAGCTTAAATTCTTGTTAATCTAACTAGACTGTCCTATTTACAGTAGCTTTTACAGTGACAAAATACCATGATATTGTTTGAGGAGATCACGGCAACTGGTTTGATACATTCACCTCAGTAATCTTGCTCTGATTTGTGATCCTGAGGGTCCCAGCGATAAAATGTAGCATAGTTTTGTTTGATAAAATCAATTTTTATATTCAAATGTAGGAACTGGGTTCTACAGTTTGAACCCCTGCTGTGTGAAGATTAGTGTTTTTTCTGTAGGGAAGCTAATTATCCATAATTTATGACATGCCTGGGAGTGTGTAAACTTACATTTTTTATTACCATATCATTTTTGAATGTTCTCTATAGTTTTGTACATGAAAATGTATCAAATGACCAATTTGTGATATTTGGGCAGACTTGAAACAACATTTTGAAAAGTAATGCAATAGTTCATTGGATCAGTCTAAAACTTTGCACATACACTGCTACCATCTATTGGCCAAAGTCTAAGTTGCACCTAGACTCCTAAGTGATCTAATGGCCTTTCTCTTGCATTTCAAAGATGATGGAACAAAAAAAAAAGAATAGAAAATGCATGTTTTTTCTTTGTATTAACTTTAACCGCTCTAATGTGTTATATTCTCCTACATTAATTTCACATTTCCATAAACTTCAAAGTGTTTCATTTCAAATGGTATCAAGAATATGCATATCCTTGCTTCAGGCCCTGAGCTACAGGCAGTTAGATTTGGGTATGTCAGTTTAGGCGGGAAATGGGAAAGGGTCCGATCCTTACTAAAAAACTTCTTAAGGATCGGAGTTCCATCATAGGAACAGTTGTAAATCATGCAGTGCATTATATCAATATAGCAGATTTTAGAGTAAAAACAAGTGTCGGTACATAGAAGTGTCTTATATCTGTGAAAGCTTAAATTCTTGTTAATATAACTGCACTGTCCAATTTACAGTAGCTGTTACAGCGATAAAATGCCATGCTATAGTTTTAGGAGAGCTCCTAACAATACAACAATTTTTTTTCAACGAGATATGTTTGATAAATTCAACTCTGAAGGTGAAATGTGTACTTATATTCTGAAATCTTGCTCTGATTTATCATCCAAAGGGTCCCAGAGATAACATGAAGTGTCGTTTAGTTGGATAAAATCATTTTTCATATCCTAAAAAGGTCCATATAGCACGCACGATCGATTTTGTATTTCCACTCGTTCAATTTGAAAACAAAGGAATCTGAGAAAATCTCACCCTCATTGTATTTTCTTCTACTTCTTCATCTATTGTGTTATATTCTCCTACATTCAATTCACATTTCCACAAACTTCCAAGTGTTTACTTTCAAATGGTACCAAGAATATGCATATCCTTGCTTCAGGGCCTGAGCTACAGGCAGTTAGATTTGGGTATGACATTTAGGCGAAAATTGAAAAAAAGGGGCTATCCCTAAGAAGTTTTAAGGAAAAACCACTGTAGCTGTCCGATAACACATTCTGATAGAATTGCTTGTCCTGCACTTTGTAAAAACTCAGAGCACATTGAGTGAACGTTGGAAAAAGATCTTGGTCCTTTTCTAAACATAGGAATGTGAAGGAATGTGAATGCAAAGAGGACTCGGAACACAAAATACGTCACTGGAACTGGCAAAAGAGTTGAGTCCTCATTCAAAAGCAAAGGCAGTGTGAATTCAAAGTGAACTTTGTTATTTTGCTTTTATTACCCCAGAGTTCACTTAGGACTGGAATCTGATATTTTAAAGAGGACTATATGTGAAAACACACTAAAAAGACCTCATTATATTAGCAAAGCTTTGATGAACTTGAGAATCTGTACTCCCATGTCCCATATTTTATTTCAGCTTCAAACCATTCTCTCTAATTCAGGGATAATGACCCTTACATCACCAAACTCTTGTTTTCCTGAGGAAAATAGACCTTTGTTTAGGAATTCCATTACCTTGAAGGTATTGAAGGATTGATCATTACTATTACAGTTGAAGTCGGAGGTTTACATATACTTAGGTTGGAGTCATTAAAACTCGTTTTTCAACCACTCCATACATTTCTTGTTAACTACTTACGGAGTGGTGGGGCGCTAGCACCCCACTCCCAACACTACCCGGTGAAATGTGAGGCGCCAAATTCAAAATACAAAAGTTGAATTATTAAACATTCATCAATATACAAGTGTTGCATAGTCATCAAAAGCTCTGATTCTTGGCAATATCACAGCGTTGTCAGATTTCAAAAAGGCTTTACGGCGAAAGCATAACATTTGATTGTTTGAGGGTAGCACCTCTAATATTTATGCATTAGCATAAATCCATAACCCAACACAGGTCTCACAAAACGTATAAAATCGCTAATATAAAATCGCTTACCTTTGATGAACTTCTGCTGAGGGCTTCCCAAGTGTCCAACGAAGACAATCCATGCTTCTTTGGTTAGAAAAAGTCATTTATTATATCCATAAATCTCTGTTTGGTTGGCGCGTTATGATCATAAAATCCACCGTTGAGTCGCCCATTGAACCGTGAAGAGAACAAGTTCAAATTATACCTATACACTTTCTACAAACAAATCAAACATCATTTTTAATGTATCCTTAGGTATCCTTTTGGGTATGTTTGCTGTAATATTTCAACCGGACGATAACGTGAACGATAGGAAAGAAAAAGTGGTGCACGTTCACAATCTCACGCGCGTCAAACCTTGTTTACAAAAGTGGTCGCCTGACCATTTCCTGTTCCTATCCGTTCTGGTCACTCCTAGAATTCCCAGACTTTGTATATAGACTGTTGACATCTAGTGAAAGCCATAGGTACTGTAGTCTCAGTCCTACATAAAGTTGTATGCAATAGGCACAATGGAGAAGATGCTCATTTACAAAAAGAAACTGCAAATCGGATTTTCCTCTGGTTTTCGCCTGCCATATCAATTCTGTTATACTCACATACATTATTTTAACACTCTTAGAAACTGCAGAGTGTTTCCTATCCAATAGTACTAATTATGTGCATATCCTATTTTTTGGGCCTGAGTGGCATGCATTTTACTTTGGGCACGCCAGACTCTCCAAAACCGTCACCTATGCAGCCGCTCCCTAAGAAGTTAACAAAATATAGTTTGGTTAGGACATCTACTTTGTGCATGACACAAGTAATTTTTCCAACAATTGTTTACAGACAGATTATTTCACTTATAATTCATTGTATCACAATTCCAGTGGGAACTAAAAAAGCGTGTGCGAGCAAGGAGGCCTACAAATCTGACTCCAGCTCTGTCAGGTGGAATGGAATAAAATTCACCCAACTTAATGTGGGAAGCTTGTAGAAGGCTTCACGAAATGTTTGACCCAAGTTAACAATTTAAAGGAAAAGCTACTAAATACTAATTGAGTGTATGTAAACTTCTGACCCACTGGGAATGTGATGAAAGAAATAAAAGCTGAAATAAATCATTCTCTCTACTATTATTCTGACATTTCACATTGTTATAATAAAGTGGTGATCCTAACTGATCTAAGACAGGGAATTCTTACCAGGATTAAATGTCAGGAATTGTGAAAAACTGAATTTTATTTGGCTAAGGTGTATGTAAACTTCTGACTTCAACTGTATATCACCCCATGACCAATAGTACATAATCCTGCCCATTGGTCGCCTAACAAGTCTGTTTTACTAAATCAGACTAAATCCCATTGATGTACATCGGAAGAACATTAAATAATAAAATAGTTAATCTGAATTGTTAATAACAAAAAGCGGCACAAACTTCACTATCGAAGTCAACACAAAACTAGCAAAGTATTAAGGTAATGAAGTTGCAGGGGAGGGTGATTAGAAAAGGAAAATGTTGGCCTTAGCGTGTGGCAGAAGGGTGCATTGTTACTTCTTCCACATAGAAGTTATATAAGGATCTGTCACAAATGGCACCCTATTCCCTATATAAACTCAGCAAAAAAAGAAATGTCAACTGCGTTTATTTTCAGAAAACTTAACATGTGTGAAAAATTGTATTAACATAGCAAGATTCAACAACTGAGACATAAACTGAACAGGTTCCACAGACATGTGACTAACAGAAATTGAATAATGTGTCCCTGAACAAAGGGTAGGTAAAAATCAAAAGTAACAGTCAGTATCTGGTGTGGCTACCAGCTGCATTAAGTACTGCAGTGCATCTCTTCCTCGTGGACTGCACCAGATTTGCCAGTTCTTGCTATGAGATGTTACCCCTCTCTTCCACCAAGGCACCTGCAAGTTCCTGGACATTTCTGGGGGGAATGGCCCTAGCCCTCACCCTCTGATCCAACAGGTCCCAGACGTGCTCAATGGGATTGAGATCCGGGCTCTTCACTGGCCATGGCAGAACACTGACATTCCTGTCTTGCAAGAAATCATGCACAGAATGAACAGTATGGTTGGTGGCATTGTCATGCTGGAGGGTCATGTCAGGATGAGCCTGCAGGAAGGGTACTACATGAGGGAGGAGGATGTCTTCCCTGTAACGCACAGCGTTGAGATTGCCTGCAATGACAACAAGCTCAGTCCAATGATGCTGTGACACACCGCCCCAGACCATGACGGACCCTCCACCTTCAAATCGATCCCACTCCAGAGTACAGGCCTTGGTGTTATCCGACCATCACCCCTGGTGAGACAAAACCCCGACTCGTCAGTGAAGTGCACTTTTTGCCAGTCCTGTCTGGTCCAGCGACGGTGGCTGTTGGCGATGTTGTTGCCAGTGATGTCTGGTGAGGACCTGTCTTACAACAGGCCTACAAGCCCTCAGTCCAGCCTCTCTCAGCCTATTGCGGACAGTCTGAGCACTGAGGGATTGTGCGTTCCTGCTATAACTCGGGCAGTTGTTGTTGCCATCCTGTACCTGTCCCGCAGGTGTGATGTTCGGATGTACTGAACCTGTGCAGGTGTTGTTACACATGGTCTGCCCCTGCGAGGACTATCAGCTGTCCATCCTGTCTCCCTGTAGCGCTGTCTTATGCGTCTCACAGTACGGACATTGGAATTTATTGCCCTGGCCACATCTGCAGTCCTCATGCCTCCCTGCATCATGCCTAAGGCACGTTCACACAGATGAGCAGGGACCCTGGGCATCTTTCTTTTGGTGTTTTTCAGAGTCAGTAGAAAGGCCTCTTTAGTGTCCTAAGTTTTCATAACTGTGACCTTAGTTGCCTACCTTCTGTAAGCTGTTATTGTCTTAACGTGTTCATCAATTGTTTATGATTCCTTGAACAAGCATGCGAAACAGTGTTTAAACCCTTTTCAATGGGTGAAGTTATTTGGATTTTTACGAATTATCTTTGAAAAACAGGGTCCTGAAAAAGGGACGTTTCTTTTTTTGATGAGTTTAGTTGTAACGGAGACGCAGGGAGTCAGGAGCAGTCGGAAAGTTTAATCAAAACGACATCGCAACACTGCGGTGACGCCGCAACACTGCGGTGGCGAAGCAGTGCCTTAGACTGCTGCGCCACAAATCCAAAATACTTTCTAGAATCATAAAAGCACCCTGAAACAACTATGTTCCATCATGTACAATCATGGCTATTTATTCTGACAATAACACAACTTCGTACTTTCTGTACTGCATCCTCTGCTCTTGTTACTACCACTACTGCAGAGTAAACTATTTATACATTTCTCAGAAAATATAATCATGAGGATTGGGCATTTGAGGACATGGAGTTGAGATGGAGCCAGAACTGTATTGCCTGAGGCTAGCCATCTCCTTGTTGATTACGATTTTCCCACATCAAAGTCTTGTCTTGATACACTTTAAGTAGCCAGTCAACCACTTTCACAAATCAACAAAACTCTTTACATACTCCACCAAAATAATGTTGTTGTTTTGAAAAGAAGAACAAAACAACTATTGCTGTCACAGCATCTATATGAATTCTAACGATGCAATGTCTCTCTTTTTCTCGCTGTTTCATCTAACCTCTGTCACTCACTTTTCAGCTTGCATTCCTCCACCCCTTTTTGTCTGCCTGTCTATGTCTATCCATCTCCCCCTCCTATCCCTCTCTCACCCTCCATTTCTCTCTTTGGGATGTAACTCCAACTTCTGGTAGGTCCTACAGTACAAAGCCAGAGTTCCTGTAGAAATGAAAAACTTTAGCCTCATAAAGGCTCTGATGAAAAAACAACGGCCTGTCTTTGAATGAGAGATCTCTTGTCAACTTCAGATGCATTACAGTGGCAGGCGAAAGTCCCTCTCTCTTTCTCTCCTCCTAGCGAGGCGCGTTGAACATTGAAGTGCGTCTGATAGATGGACTGCTTTTCGTCTTCCCAGATGGTTATGTAAGCCCAAGACCTTTATCCCCCTCCGTTTCTCTCTCTCTCTCTCTGCATTCACCCTCTCCCTCTCTCATTTTTACTGTCTCTAATTGTGTATTTTCTCGAGTTTCATTCTGTCCCTCCCCCTGAGTTTGAAAGGAGAAGAAGAAACACAGGGAACATTTGCAATGGGACAGTGTCCTAGATTTTCACAGCCAACCGAATAGTTTAGTTGATCCCCTTTGGCGAAAGTGCTGAGGAGTAGCATTGTTGTGGAGTGAACAATCTAACGCCTGACAAACCAGACATTAGACAAGTCTATCAACGGAGTCATCTTACTTGATGTGCCGTTTGTATCAAAGCGAATGTGGAGGAAATACTTTTTTTCTAGTCTGTATTCTCCCTGGTTCTCCCTGTCTGTGTCCAAAGTACTACCTCAGAGGTGTTGTCATGGTTAATTCAAATCAAATCAAATTGTATTTGTCACATACACATGGTTAGCAGATGTTAATGCCAGTGTAGCGAAATGCTTGTGCTTCTATGTCCGACCATGCAGTAGTATCTAACAAGTAATCTAACAAATTCTCAACAACTACCTTATACACACAAGAGTAAAGGAATGAATACGAGTATGTACATATAAATATATGGATGAGCGATGGCTGACCGGCGTAGGCAAGATGCAGTAGATGGTATAGAGTACAGTATATACATATGAGATGAGTAATGTAGGATATGTAAACATTACAGAAATGGTATCGTTTAAAGTGGCTAGTGATACATTTATTTCATCCAATTTTTTATTATTGAACTGGCTAGAGATTTGAGTCGATGGCCGAACGGCATAGGCAAGATTTAGTAGATGGTTTAGAGTACAGTGTATACATTTGATATGAGTAATGTCAGATATGTAAACATTATATACAAAATTGCTTAAAGTGGCTAGTGATACATTTGTTACATCCAATCCTATGTTTTAAGTGGCTAGAGATTTAAGTCAGTATGTTGGCAGCAGCCACTCAATGTTACTGATGGCTGTTTAACAGTCTGATGGCCTTGAGGTAGAAGCTGTTTTTCAGTCTCTCGGCCCCAGCTTTGATGCACCTGTACTGACCTCGCCTTCTGGATGATAGTGGGGTGAACAGGCAGTGGCTCGGGTGGTTCTTGTCCTTGATGATCTTTTTGGCCTTCCTGTGACATCGGGTAGTGTAGGTGTCCTGGAGGGCAGGTAGTTTACCCCCGGTGATGCGTTGTGCAGTCCTCACTACCCTCTGGAGAGCCTTACAGTTGTGGGCGGAGCAATTGCTGTACCAGGCGGTGATACAGCCCGACAGGATGCTCTCGATTGTGCATCTGTAGAAGTTTGTGAGTGTTTTTGTTGACAAGCCGAATTTTTTCAGCCTCCTGAGGTTGAAGAGGCGCTGTTGCGCTTTCTTCACCACGCTGTCTATGTGGGTGGACCATTTCAGTTTGTCCGTGATGTGTACGCCGAGGAACTTAAAACTTTCCACCTTCTCCACTACTGTCCCGTCGATGTGGATAGGGGGGTGCTCCCTCTGCTGTTTCCTGAAGTCCACGATCATCTCCTTTGTTTTGTTGACCCTGAGTGAGAGGTTTTTTTCCTGACACCACACTCTGGGTGCCCTTACCTCCTCGCTGTAAGCTGTCTCGTTGTTGTAGGTAATCAAGCCCACTATTGTTGTGTCGTCTAGGTGGGCCCTGCTTTTCACCCGGTTTAAACAAGCATGACCAGGTATTCGTAGTGGCCACTGGCCATGTTGAAGGCAGTCTTCCACTCATCCCCTTCCTGTATCCGCACCAGATGGTAGGCATTCCGCAGGTCCAACATGGAGAAAACGGTGGCCCCCTGGAGCGGCTTGAAGGCCCGAGGCGATGAATGGTAGCGGGTAGCGCTTCTTCACCTTGATGTTATTGAGGCCCCAGTAGTCGATGCACAGGCGCAGGGTTTTGTCCTTCTCCACAAAGAAGAACCCTGCGCCGGCAGGGGAGGCAGAAGTACGGATACACCCTGCAGCTAGAGAGTCCTCAATGTAGTTCTTCATAGCCTTGGTCTCTGGACCCGACATAGAGTACAGTTTTCCCCGGGGCGGTGTGATGCCAGGGAGACGGTTTTTCCCGCAGTCATAGGGTCGGTGCGGATGAAGTGAAGTGGCCCGGGCCTTACTGAAAACCTCCCGGCGGGCCTGGTACTCCGCGGGAAGGCGGAGAGGTCCAGGTCAACTTCCAAGCTCACAGGAAGACGTCCCGGGGCAGGCTGCACTGACTTCAGACAATGGGCATGGCAGAACGGGCTCCAGCCCATAATGGCACCAGAAGTCCAGTCTATGAAGGGATTGTGTCGCTGAAACCCAATACCACGGGAACCTGAGGAGACTTAATCAGCATAAATTGGATCGCCTCGCTGTGGTTCCCTGACACTCGTAGGTTGATGGGGGTGGTATTGTGAGTGACCCGGCCAATAGAGCGCCCATCCAGCGCTCTAACGTCCATGGGAAAGGAGAGGGGCTGAGTGGGGATAATGAGGAAGATGTGCGACACGTGGAGGGGGTGGAGACAAGCACAAAGACAGGTGAAACAGATCAGGGTGTGACAATGGGTATGACAATTAATTATGTTGGTAACCAGTTTATAACAGCAATAAGGCACATCTGGGGTTTGTGATATGTGGCCAATATACCTCGGCTAAGGGCTGTGTCCTGCGTTGCTTCGTGGTTAAGAACAGCCCTTAGCCGTGGTATATTGGCCATATACCTTACCCCCTCGGGCCTTTTGCTAACTACTTAGGGAGTAGCGGCGCACTAGCGGGCCACTCCCGACACTACCCGGTGAAATGTAAGGCGCCAAATTCAAAATCCAAAAGTTGAATTATTAAACATTCATCAATATACAAGTGTTGCATAGTCATCAAAAGCTCTGATTCTTGGCAATATCACAGCGTTGTCAGATTTCAAAAAAGCTTAACGGCGAAAGCACAACATTTGATTGTTTGAGGATAGCACCCCACATATTTTCCACAATAGAATAAATTCATATCCAGCGCGGGTCACACAAAACCCATATCACAGCTAAAATAAATCTCTTACCTTTCGAAGAACTTCTGCTGAGGGCTTCCCAAGCGTCCAACGAAGACATCCAATGGTTCTTTTGTTAGAAAAAGTTGTTTATTATATCCATATATCTCTGTTTGTTTGGCACGTTATGATCAGAAAATCCAACGTCGAATCGCCCAATGAACCGTGAAGAGAACGCGTTCAAATATACCTATCAACTTTTCCTAAACAAATCATAGATCATTTATAATGCATCCTTAGCTATCCTTTTATAAATATTAGCAATAATATTTCACTCGGATGGTAACCTAAACGTTATTAAAGGAAAATACAGTGGGACGCGCACTCGGTCTTGTGCCTGTAAAATCTTGTTGACATCTGAGCTACCTCGACTATTTCCTGTTCCTATCCGTTCTGCTCAGGTCTACAGCCTCCTGTTGACATCTAGTGGAAGCCATAGGTACTGCAGTCTCAGTTCTAGTTAAAATAGAAATCAATAGGGAGAGAATCAAAACAGAGCAAAGGTCACAAAAAAAAAATAAATTCCGGACAGAAATTTCCCGGGTTTTCGCCTGCTATATCAGTTCTGTTATACTCACATACATTATGTTAACACTTTTAGAAACTTCAGAGTGTTTCCTATCCAATAGTACTAATTATGTGCATATCCTATTTTCCGGGCCTGAGTGGCAGGCATTTTACTTTGGGCACGCCAGACTCTTCAAAACCGTCACCTATGCTGCCGCTCCCTAAGAAGTTAAATATAAAACCGGCACTGACAAATGCCAGCATTTTTCCTCCATTACAGGGTTTCTAGAAGGCTAGTCTGGTTCTCCGCACATTATCTCATGTTATTATCCTTTCCCTTTTCCACTAGCGGTGTCTATCATCTAATTACCAATAGTTCTGTTCAAAAGCATCACTTTTTCTCAGTTGCTGATCACCGACTGAGCAGACTAATGTATCTCAGTCAGTCTGCAGTCACCGACTGCAATATAGTAAATCTCAAACAAACGGCTGCATTTCCAGTATGTCCCAATGTCATCCAGGTGTCTGAATTCTAACATGCACCTGGTCCACTCTCTACCAGATGTTCGCAATACATCAAAGAACTGCTTTTATTCCAATAAATGTGTCAACATATTTTCCTTGGTAATATATCTCCACAATGTTTTTGTTTTGTCTGACTCTGCTGGTTGATGACCCCTGAGTAAACTTTGACCATTGACGACCAGTGTATTATCAATTGTTTACTGGCACCAGTTTTTATCTTGTCCTCACTTGAACTCTTCAGGCACAGTTGATGTATAATAATGCTGATGCAGTGCAGTTCCATGGATCTATTTGTTGTGGATGCCCCGAGGCCTTTACCTTGTGTCCAACCACCGGAAGTTCATTTAAAAGCAATTTGTCAGTAATTGTTAAAATTTCTACAATCTGACAACAACACTGATAGCCACATAATAATTTTAGCTCCCATTCAAATCTTGTATTATTTGTTTTATTTCAGATGTTGCCATTGTTGTTTGTTGGAATACTGGAAGTGCAGAGCACTCCAAAATCATTCAGCTCGGGATCCACTCAAAATACATCACTAAACGGTAGGGGTAGATACATGTATAAACATTACTTTATTTGGCCGATCAATGCAGTTGAGCTCACCAAAGCATTGGTTTATGTGTGTGTGCACATGCTTGTATAGTAATGCCTGCATACTCCTGTGAGTTTTTTTTCACTCTGTGTCATTGTGCTCACACCCTTAAAAGGGGCACATGTATACATGACCGAGTTCGCTCCAGACTATCAGAAAGCCAAAATCTGTCGCTATTGAAAAGACCCTGGCAACTGACGTCTTGACGAGAGGAAGTACTACTGCGATTATTATGATTGGCTATGTTTGCACTAAAAAAGGAGTGGAGAAGAAGAGAGAGGGGAAAAAGAGGACAGATTGAATTAAAACTAATTTGGTTATAGTGTCTTCGGGTACAGATAAGAGCTGGAGAGCTGCTGAAAGCTGTCAACTACCATTATCTTCAACTGTAGCACTCCCCCTGAACACAACACAGCAGTTCCTACTCCTTAATGAAGCATTGTTTTTTCACCCCGTCAATATACAGAGGTCTGTCAACTACGTTAGTTCAAATGCAAAGTTAGCGTTATACAGACAAGAGACACTGACCCACTCCTTTAATGAAAGTCTGCAGGCAGTGTGGGTCGGAGCCAGGAAAGACAATTGAACGTGTCAGGCATATCACATAGCTATCATGGCTTATCTGTTTAGAGAGATGCTTATTGGATAAGTTTGGAGTGAAACATTTATGAAAAGCCTACTGCTTTGAAGCGGCAGTTTCATTTAGTTGTGATCTGTGCCTAATTGATGGGCAACTTTCCGCTGGAGTGGTGAATGGCATTTAATGGTGTGTGGTCATGCCAATAACATTGAATAACCAACATGATATGTCCTCTCTTAAGGAACTCCCAAAGAAACTATTCTGACTCTCTTACACAAATCCAGCTGAAAACCAGTGGTTTTCAACCTGTGGCCTAAACATTGTTATTATTGTTATTTTTTATATAATAACAAAAATCTTCCCAAAATAATAACAGTTGGGAGTGTTAACGGTATCATAGGCAATTTTACATTACTTTCCACAATTTAAATTGTTTTACTACTACTACCACTTATACTACTACTACTGCTACTAGAAGATGGCACTGATAGAGATGGCAGCTTCGTTTCAAAGCCTTAGGAAACGGTGCAGTATTTAGTTTTTGTATGTATTATTTCTTACATTGTTAGCCCAGAAAACCTTAAGTGTTAATACATACAGCCGGGAAGAACTATTGGATATAAGAGAGACGTCAACTTACCAGCACAACCAGCACTACGACCAGGAATAAGTCTTTCCCAAAGCGAATCCTTTGTCTGCACCTCCCAGGGCATTTGAACTGATTCCAGAGCCCGACCCAACACAACGCCGTTGTAGGAGAGGGTGCCGGAGCGGTCGTCTAGCGAGGTTTCGGATGCGCACACACCACCCACCGCTTCCGGGTATATTACTCACTAATGTCCAGTCCCTAGTAACAAAGTCAACAAAATTAGGAAAAGAGTTGCTTTCCAAAGAGATATCCGGAATTGTAACATACTTTGTTTCACGGAGACATGGCTAGCTGGGGACATGCTGTCGGAATCCGTACAGCCAACAGGATTTTCAGTGCATCACGCCGACAGGAACAAACATCGCTCTGGTAAGAAGAATGGCGGGGGTGTATGTTTCATGATTAACAACTCATGGTGTAATTGTAACAACATACAAGAACTCAAGTCCTTTTGTTCACCTGACCTAGAATTCCTCACAAGCAGACCTTGGTTATCGTCACAGCCTTGTATATCCCCCTGCAAGCGGATACCAAGACGGCCATCAAGGAACTTCACTGGACTTTATGCAAACTGGAAACCCTATATCCTGAGGCTACATTTATGTAGCTGGGGTTTATAACAAAGTTAATCTGAGAACAAGGCTGCCTACATTTTATCAGCAAATTGATTACAGTACACGAGCGAGTAATGCTCTACCATTGCTACTCTAACTTCCACAATGCATACAAGTCCCTCCTCCCCTTTGGAAAATCTGACCATGACTCCATCTTGTTGCTCCCCTCCTATTGGCAGAAACTAAAGCAGGAAGCACCCGTGCTTAGGTCTATCCAATGCTGGTCTGACCAATCGGATTACACGCTTCAAGATTGCTTCGATCATGTGGACTGGGATATGTTACGGGTAGCATCAGACAATAACATTGACGTATACCCTGACTCGGTGAGCAAGTTTATAAGAAAGTGTATTGTTGATGTTGTACCCACTGTGACTATTAAAACCTTCCTTAACCAGAAACCGTGGATTGATGACAGCACTCACACAAAACTGAAAGTACGTACAACCACATTCAATCATGGCAAGGCAACTGGAAACATGACCGAATACAAATAGTGTAGTATTCCCTCCATAAGGCTATCAAACAAGCAAAGCATCATTATAGAGACAAAGTGGATTCCCAAATCAATGGCTCAAACATGAGACGTAGGGTCGTGGCAGGGTTTACAGACAATCACGGATTACAAAAAGAAAACCAACCCCGTCGCGGACATTGACGTCTTGCTCCCAGACAAATTAAACAACTTCTTTGCGCGCTTTGAGGACAATACAGTGCCACCGACAAGGCTCGTTACCAAAGACTGTGGGCTGTTCTTCTCCGTTGCAGACGTGAGTAAAACATTTTAACTTGTTAACTTGTTAGGGAGTAGCAGCTGACGGGTCGGTTTTGGAGAGTCTGGTGTGCCCAAAGTAAAATGCTTGCCACTCAGGCTCAGAAAATAGGATATGCACATAATTAGTATTATTGGATAGGAAACACTCTGAGGTTTCCAAAAGTGTTAACAGTTAGTCTGTGAGTGTAATAGAACTCATTTGGCAGGCAAAAGCCAGAGAATTTTCCATCCGGAAATGTCATTCTGGTGGCTTATGGCTCACTTAGAGAGACTGCCTATTGAAAAGTATTTATACCAGGACACTGAATGTAGTACCTATTGCTTCCACTGGATGTCAGCAGTGTATAGGTAAAGTTTAAAGGCAATCGAAACCATTGTGTAGAGGTTTTAGTCAGGGGGAGCTATTTTTCAGTTGCACGTTTTTGGGCGCACGTTTGGCTGAGTGGTCCACTTTATTTAACTTATATAACATTTAGGTGACCATCCAAGTGAAAGATTATCACTTTTATTCATAAAAGATAAGCTAAGGATGCATTTTAATTGGTTTTTGTTTTGTTGAGGGAAAGTTTATAGGTTTAAATGAACGCGTTCTAATCACGTTGGATTTTCTGAACACAAGGTGCCAACCAAACAGAGATTTAAGGATATAATAAATTACTTTTTCTAACCACATACCCATGGATTGTCTTCGTTGGACACTTAGGAAGCCCTCTGCAGAACTTCTACAAAAGGTAAGGCACAGGTTTTCCCTGTGAAATGCATTTTCTATCGACCGCGCGCTGGCTAAAGATTTCATGGTTATGGAAAATATTGAAGGTGTTACCCTCAAACAATCAAATGTAGTGCTTTCGCCGTAAAGCCACAACGCTGTGATATTGCCAAGAAGCAGCGCTTTTGATGAGTATGAAACACTTGTATATTGGTGCATTTTTAATAATTACATTTTTGGATTTTGCCTTGCATTTCACCTGGTAGTGTCGGGAGTGGGGCGCTAGCGCCCCAAATCACCTTGCTGCTCCCCAAGATGTTAACCCTCGCAAGGCTGTCATCCCACACGGCAGCTCAACATTCAACACCCTAGTACCCTCCAAACTCATCATTAAGCTTGAGACTCTGGGTCTCGACCCCACCCTGTGCAACTGGGTCCTGGACAACCTGAAGGGCAGCCCCAGTTGGTGAAGGTAGGAAACAACATCTCCACTCCGCTGATCCTCAACACTGGGGCCGCACATGGGTGTGTTCTCAGCCCTCTGCTGTACTCCCTGTTCACCCACGTCTGCTTAGCCATGCACGCCTCCAACTCAGTCATCAAATATGCAGACGACATTACAGTGGTAGGCTTGATTACCAACAACGACGAGACAGCTTTCAGAGAGGAGGTGAGGGCCCTCGGACTGTGGTGTCAGGAAAATAACCTCTCACTTAATGTCAGCAAAACAAAAGAGATGATCATGGGGACAGCCATACCTTCTGCCCAAGACGATCCCGGGGAGTTTGGGTTTAGTGGCGGTCCGCTTGTCATCGATACCTACTGGTGGTCTTGAGAAAGCCCGAATGGACTCTCTTCCAGGTACGACGACAGCGGTTGGACAAACATCTGGGCCGAAGGTATGCCGACCTCTTCCTCTTGCTCAGGGAAGAGCGGGGGCTGATAGGTCTCTCACCCTTTGAGTGTTCTATCTCAGAGCAAAAAAGGATGTTGCAGGCATATTCAACCCACACTAGTTGCTGGCTCCAGGTGGTGGGGTTGGCAGAGACCACGCAATGAAGAGTCGTTTACAAGTTTTGGTTGGTTCGCTCTAACTGGTCGTTGGACTGGGGGTGGAACCCGGAAGACAGGCTGGCCGACGACCCAATGAGTGTGCAGAATGCCTTACAGAACCGGGATGACAACTAAGGACCCCGGTCGGAGACCATGTCTACTGGGGGTCCATGGATCTGGAAGTCATGCTGCACCATGAGCTGGGCCATCTCTTTGGCAGAGGGTAACTTGGGGAGAGGAGTGAAGTGAGCTGCTTTGGAAATCCGATCCACTACAGTCAGGATGGCGGTGTTGCCATCAGATGGGGGGAGACCCATGACAAAGTCCAGGGCTATGTGAGACCAGGGATGGTGAGGGACAGGCAGTGTTTGAAGGAGACCTTACGGATCTTGCCAAGGAGTCTTATTCTGCGCACAGACCGTGCACGTGGCGACGAACGAGGGAACATCACGAATCATGGTAGGCCACCAAAAGCATTGTCGTACAAAGGCCAGGGTCCGACAAGAGCCCGCCCGGGAGGAGTGGGCCCTCTCCAGGCCTGAGGAGCGGACCGCGTCAGAAACACACATCCGGTTATATCCCCCAAAAAAAAAAGTCTATATACAGTGTGTGCAAATGAGGTAAGATAAGGGAGGTAAGGCAATAAATAGGCCATAGTGACGAAGTAATTACAATATAGCAATTAAACACTGGGTTGATAAATGTGCAGAAAAGGAATGTGCATGTAGAGATACTGGGGTGCAAAGGAGCAAAATAAATAAATATATAACAGTATAGGGATTAGGTAGTTGGATGGCAATTTACAGATAGGCTATGTACAGGTGAAGTGATCTGTGAGCTGCTCTGACAGCTGGTGCTTCAAGTTACTGAGGGAGATATGAGTCTCCAGCTTCAGTGATTTTTGCAGTTCGTTCCAGTCATTGGCGGCAGAGAACTGGAAGGAAAGGCGGCCAAAGGAGGAATTGGCTTTGGGGGAGACCAAGTGAGATATACCTGCTGGAGCTCGTGCTACGGGTGGGTGCTGCTATGGTGACCAGTGAGCTGAGATAAGGTGGGGCTTTAGCTAGCAAAGACTTGTAGATGACCTGGAGCCAGTGGGTTTGGCGAAGAGTATGAAGCGAGGGCCAGCCAACAAGAGCGTACAGGTCGCAGTGGTGGGTAGTATATGGGGCTTTCGTGACAAAATGGATGGCACTGTGATAGACTGCATCCAATTTGTTGAGTAGAGTGTTGGAGGCTATCTTGTAAATGACTCGCCGAAGTCAAGTATTGGTAGGATAGTCAGTTTTACGAGGGTATGTTTGGCAGCATGAGTGAAGGATGCTTTGTTGCGAAATAGGAGGCAGATTCTAGATTTAATTTTGGATTGGAGATGCTTAATGTGAGTCTGGAAGGAGAGTTTACAGTCTAACCAGACACCTAGGTATTTGTAGTTGTCTACATATTCCAAGTCAGAACCGTCCAGAGTACGGGCGGGCAGGTGCGGGAAGCGATCGGTTGAAGAGCAGGCATTTAGTTTACTTGCATTTAAGAGAAGTTTGAGGCCATGGAGAGAAAGTTGTATGGCATTGAAGCTTGCCTGGAGGTTAGTTAACACAGTGTCCAAAGGGCCAGAAGTATACAGAATGGTGTCGTCTGCATAGAGGTGGATCAGAGAATCACCAGCAGCAAGAGCGACATCATTGATGTGTACAGAGAAGAGAGTCTGCCCGAGAATTTAACCCTGTGGCACCCCCATAGAGACTGCCAGAGGTCCGGACATCAGGCCCTCCGATTTGACACACTGAACTCTATCTGAGAAGTAGGTGGTGAACCAGGCGAAGCAGTCATTTGAGAAACCAAGGCTGTTGAGTCTTCTTAGGGAGCAGCTCCCGAGGTGACGGTTTTGGAGAGTCTGGCGTGCCCAAAGTAAAATGCCTCCCACTCAGGCCCAGACAATAGGATATGCACATAATTAGTACTTTTGGATAGGAAACACTCTGAAGTTTCTAAGAGTGTTAAAATATTGTCTGTGAGTATAACAGAACTGATATAACAGTCAAAAACCCATGGAATTTCTGTCCTGGAAAAAGTGTTTTTGACACATTGCCTCATTTTGAACTCCTCCCTATTGAAAACAGACACATATAGGAGTAAGACTGCAGTACCTATTGCTTCCACTGGATGTCAACAGTCTCTAGACAGTGTTTGATTATGTTTAGTTGCTCTGGATGGTAATAAAAGAAGAATTTCGAAGTGGTCATCGGATGTAAACAGAAGACGGGCTCGCGCTAGCTGTGGTTATTTCCTTTCCTATCGTCCAGTTTATAATCCGGTTGAAATATTATAGTAAATATACATATAGTGCTCCTTTTATTTATTTTATTTCACCTTTATTTAACCAGGTAGGCAAGTTGAGAACAAGTTCTCATTTACAACTGCGACCTGGCCAAGATAAAGCAAAGCAGTTCGACACATACAACAACACAGAGTTACACATGGAGTAAAACAAACATACAGTCAATAACACAGTAGAAAATAAAAACAAATCTATATACAAAGAGTGCAAATGAGGTAGGATAAGGAAGGTAAGACAATAAATAGGCCATGGTGGCAGAGTAATTACAATATAGCAATTTAACACTGGAATGGTAAAAATGTGCAGTAGATGAATGTGCAATGTAGAAAAACTGGGGTGCAAAGGAACAAGATAAATAAATAAATACGGTAGGGGATGAGGTATTTGGTTGGACTATTTACAGATGGGCTATAAACAGGTACAGTGGTCTGTGAGCTGCTCTGACAGCTGGTGCTTAAAGCTGTTGAGGGAGATAAGTGTCTCCAGTTTCAGAGATTTTTGAAGTTCGTTCCAGTCATTGGCAGCAGAGAACTGGAAGGAGAGTCGGCCAAAGGAGGAATTGGCTTTGGGGGTGACCAGTGAGATATACCTGCTGGAGCACGTGCTACGGGTTGGTGCTGCTAAGGTGACCAGCGAGCTGAGATAAGGCGGGACTTTACCTAGCAGGGACTTGTAGATGACCAGGAGCCAGTGGATATGGCGACGAGTGTAAAGCGAAGGCCAGCCTACGAGAGCGTACAGGTCGCAGTGGTGGGTGGTATATGGGGCTTTGGTAACTGTGATAGACTGCATCCAGTTTGTTGAGTAGAGTATTGGAGGCTATTTTGTAAATTACATCACCGAAGTCGAGGATTGGTAGGATGGTCAGTTTTACGAGGGTATGTTTGGCAGCATGAGTGAAGGAAGCTTTGTTGCGAAATAGGAAGCCAATTCTAGATTTAATTTTAGATTGGAGATGTTTGATGTGAGTCTGGAAGGAGAGTTTACAGTCTAACCAGACACCTAGGTATTTGTAGTTTTCCACATAATCTAAGACAGAACCGTCAGGGTAGTGATGCTTGGACGGGGGGACAGGTGCGGGCAGCGATCGGTTGAAGAGCATACATTTAGTTTTACTTGCGTTTAAGAGCAGTTGTAGGCCACGGAAGGAGAGTTGTATGGCATTGAAGCTCGTCTGGAGGGTAGTTAACACAGTGTCCAAAGAGGATACACTCCTAAGGATACATTTAAAATGATGTTTGATTGTTCTTGGACAAGTGTATAGGTATAGGTTGAACGAGTTCTTATCACGGTTCAATGGGCGAGTGGACGCTGTATTTTATGAACATAATGCGCCAACCAAACCGAGATTTATGGATATAATAAATTACTTTTTCTAACAAAAGAACCATGTCTTCGTTGGACACTTGGGAAGCCCTCAGCAGAAGTTCTTCAAAAGGTAAGGGATTTGTTTTTGCTGTGAAATTTGTTTTGTGTGAACCGCGATGGTTTATGAATTTATGCTAATGAAAATATATTGGAGGTGCTACCCTCAAACAATCAAATGTTGTGCTTTCGCCGTAAAGCCTTTTTGAAATCTGACAACGCTGTGATATTGCCAAGAAGCTGAGCTTTTGATGACTATGCAACACTTGTATATTGATGAATGTTTAATAATTCAACTTTGGGATTTTGAATTTGGCGCCTTGCATTTCGGGGTAGTGTCGGGAGTGGGGTGCTTACTCCCAGAAATGGCTGTTGTCAATAGGGAGGGGTCCAGAATGAGGCAATGTGTCAAAAACACTTTTTCCAGGACAGAAATTCCTCGGGTTTTTGCCTGCTATATCCGTTCTGTTATACTCACAGACATTATGTTAACTTTTAGAAACTTCAGAGTGTTTCCTATCCAATACTACTAATTATGTGCATATCCTATTTTCTGGGCCTGAGTGGGAGGCATTTTACTTTGGATACGCCAGACTCTCCAAAACCGTCACCTCGGGAAGCGCTCTAAGAAGTTAACTTGGCTTTCGAAGACCTTAGAAAGGCAGGTGGGGATAGATATAGGTCTGTAGCAGTTTGGGTCTAGAGTGTCTCCCCCCTTTGAAGAGGGGGATGACCGCGGCAGTTTTCCCAATCTTTGGGGATCTCAGACAATACGAAAGAGAGGTTGAACAGGCTGGTAATAGTGGTTGCAACAATTTGGGCAGATCATTTTAGAATGAGAGGGTCCAGATTGTCTAGCCCAGCTGATTTGTAGGGGTCCAGATTTTTCAGCTCTTTCAGAACATCAGCTATCTAGATTTGGAAAGCATGGCCAGTCGTAGAAAAATGCTTATTGAAATTCTGAATTATCGTGGATTTATCGGTGGTGACAGTGTTTCCTAGCCTTAGTGGGCAGCTGGGAGGAGGTGTTCTTATTCTCCATGGACTTTACAGTGTCCCAGAACTTTTTTGAGTTTGTGCTACAGGATGCACATTTTTGTTTGAAAAAGTTAGCCTTTGCTTTCCTAACCTTCTTTGTATATTTCTTCCTAACTTCCCTGAAAACTTGCATATCACGGAGGCTATTCGATGCTAATGCAATACGCCACAGGATGTTTTTGTGCTGGTCAATGGCAGTCAAGTCTGGAGTGAACCAAGGACTATATCTGTTCCTGGTTCTACATTTTTTTTAACTGGGCATGCTTATTTAAGATGGTGAGGAAATCACTTTTAAAGAATAACCAGGCATCCTCTACTGACGGAATGAGGTCAATATCTTTCCAGGATACACGGGCCAGGTTGATTAGAAAGGCCTGCTCGCTGAAGTGTTTTAGGGAGTGTTTGACAGTGATGAGGGGTGGTCGTTTGACCGCAGACCCATTACGGATGCAGGCAATGAGGCAGTGATCACTGAGATCTTGGTTGAAGACAGCAGAGGTGTATTTGGAGGGCAAGTTGGTTTGATGATGTCGATGAGGGTGCCCGTGTTTACAGATTTGGGGTTGTACCTGGTAGGTTCATTGATAATCTGTGTGAGATTGAGAGCATCAAGCTTATATTGTAGGATGGCCGGGGTGTGAAGCATGTCCACGTTTAGGTCACCTAACAGCACGAGCTCTGAAGATAGATGGGGTGCAATCAATTCACATATGGTGTTCAGGGCACAGCTGGGGGCAGAGGGTGGTCTATAGCAAGTGGCAACAGTGAGAGACTTGTTTCTGGAAAGGTGGATTTTTAAAAGTAGAAGCTCACATTTTTTGGGCACAGACCTGGATAGTAAGACAGAACTCTGCAGGCTATCTCTGCAGTAGATTGCAACTCTGCCCCCTTTGGCAGTTCTATCTTGTCGGAAAATGCTAAAGTTAGGGATGAAAATTTCTGAATTTTTGTTGGTCTTCCTAAGCCAGGATTCAGACAAGGCAAGGACATCTGGGTTGGCAGAGTGTGCTAAAGCAGTGAATTAAAAAAAACTTAGGGAGGAGGCTTCTAATGTTAACATGCATGAAACCAAGGCTTTTACGGTTACAGAAGTCAGCAAACGAGAGCACCTGGGGAATGGGAGTGGAGCTAGGCTCTGCAGGGATTAACCTCTACATCCCCAGAGAAACAGAGGAGGAGTAGGAGAAGGGTACGGCTAAAGGCTATAAGAACTGGTCGTCTAGTACATTCGGAAGAGAGAGTAAAAGGAGCAGGTTTCTGGGCACAATAGAATAGATTCAAGGCATAATGTACAGACAAAGGTATGGTAGGATGTGAATACAGTGGAGGTAAACCTAGGCATTGAGTGATGATGAGAGAGACATTGTCTCTAGAAACATATTTAAACCAGGTGAGGTCACCGCATGTGTGTGTTGCAACTAGCAGAAGGGCCTTAGAGGGACGTTGCGACGGAAGAAGTCTGTTGTGGCCTCCTCGTGCGGTTACGTCTGCAGTTCAGTCGTGATGGATAAGCAGGGCTCCGTGTAGTAAAAGGGATCCAGGCCAATTGGCAAAATAGGTATAGTGGCCCAAGAAGATGGCCGATGGACCTCTTCAGCTAGCCGGGAGATGGGCCAAGCATGGGCTAGCTCCAGGCTAATTGGTGCTTGCCTCGGGACAGAGACGTTAGCCAGGAGTAGCCCCTCGGCTTGCAGCTAGCTAGCTGCGGTGATCCAGGTGAAAAGGTTCAGAGCTGTAGGAATCCGGGGATATGGAGAGAAAAGAAGTCCGGTATGCTCTGGTTTGAATCGCATTGTGCAAACTGGCAAGAGTTGTCCGAGCTAAATGTTAGCTGATTACTAGCTAGTAGCTAGTTAGCTGTCTAGCTTCTGTTGGGGGTTCCGGTTCAAAAGTAAAGAAAAATACATTAGAAAATAGCAGATCCATACCACATTGGGTGAGGCGGGTTGCAGGAGAGTATTTTGAAGTTGAGGCTTAGAAAAATATAAAAAAGATATGCGAAGAATAAATATATGAAAAGATATATACACGGGACAAGACAAGACTTAAGTTAGAAGCACTAGGATTTGAAGCAATAGGCTACGAGTGTGTGGTCAACTATTTCCGCACCGTTTCATGCTGCTCTGAGACATGCATGGGGACTCCATTTGGGTATTGGGGTCTGGAAAGGTTATGCTCTTAGTACTGTAGCCTACTCCCGACTGTCACGTTGTACAGCGCCATATTTTCCTTCCATCCTAACGGAAACCCTGAGGGTTTCATTTTTTTTGGAATAGAAACACCAAAATAATTAAGATACATTTCTTAAAATCAATCTCATATACTATGTTCCTACTAAAAAAAGGGTTTAAATACTCTAGTTCAGCCAATATTGAAGGCTATCAAATGCTTCTCAAAGATGCCCTCTGTTGGTCAAACTAGCTCTAACTAGCATTAATGGTAACAATTGCTAGCGCCCCACTCCCGACACTACCAGGTGAAATGCAAGGCGCCAAATTCAAAATCAAAAAGTTTAATTATTAAACATGCATCAATATACAAGTGTTTCATAGTCATCAAAAGCTCTGCTTCTTGGCAATATCACAGCGTTGTCAGATTTCAAAAAGGCTTTATGGCGAAAGCACCACATTTGATTGTTTGAGGGTAGCACCTTCACTATTTTTCCATTACCATGAATTCATTAGCCTTCACGGTTCACACAAAACACATTTCACAGCGAAAACAAATCAATTACCTGTTGAAGAACTTCTGCTGATGGCTTCCCAAGTGTCCAACGAAGACAATCCATGGTTCTTTTGTTAGAAAAAGTCATGTATTATATCCATAAATCTCCGTTTGGTTCGCGCATTATAATCAGAAACTACAGCCTCCACTCGTCCATTGAAACGTGATAAGAACTCTTTCAACTTATACCTATAAACTTGTCCAAGAACAATCAAACATAATTTTAAATGTATCCTTAGGAACACTTTTCTGTATAAATGGTATAATATTTCAACCGTAATATAAACTGGGCGATAAGAAAGGAAAGAACCACAGAGCGTGCCTGGCGGGAGCGCGCGTCCTCTTCTATTGACATCTGTGGGGGCACTTCCTGATTCCTCTTCTTCTCTGCTCTAAAAGCATCTAAAAATCTGAACACTGTCTCGAGACTGTTGACATCTAGAGGAAGCGATAGGTACTGCATTCATATGCCCTTATAAGGGCATTTTCATAAGGGAGGGGTTCCAAATGAGCAATGTGTCAAAACCACTTTTTCCAGGACAGAAATTCCTTGGGGTTTCGCCTGCCATATCCGTTCTGGTTACTCACAGACAAATGGTTAACACTTTTAGAAAATACAGAGTGTTTCCTATCCAATGGTACTAAATATGTGCATATCCTATTTTCTGGGCCTGAATGGGAGGCATTTTACTTTGGGCACGCCAGGGTCTCCAAAACGGTCACCTCGTGCGCTGCTCCCTAAGAAGTTAAGTAACATGCCATAGAATATGGCTGCAGTATGACACAACTTTTAAAGGAAGAACCACTGTAGGCTGCCTAACAGGCAACCCACGGAATTGTTTCAGCAATGTGTTCAACGCTCGGTCATGGCGTGCAGCCAAGGTTTGGAAACCTTCCACAAGGCTATGAAGCAACTCCTCGTGCCTTCTGATTATGGCTCCTTGGGAAGAGATGGCGTTGCAGAGCTGGTCTGAGTCTGCTGGATCAGTCATGGCCAGTTTGTACTACCACGTTTTAGGGAAGATCCAGATGCAGACAGTGTCGAAGTAACAAAAGTGTATTACTAGAACAGGGGCAGGCAAAACAACAGGTCAAGCAGAGGTCAGTAATCCAGATCAGAGTCAAAAGATACAGAACGGCAGGCAGTCTCAGGGCAGGCAAAATGGTAAAAACCGTGAAAACTAGAAAACAGGACCTAGAAAAAGACATGAGCAAGGGGAAAACCACTGGTAGGTTTGACAGACAAACAGAGAACACAGGTATAAATACACAGGATAATGGGGAAGATGGGCGACACCTGGAGGGGGGTGGAGACAAACACAAAGACGGGTGAAACAGATCAGGGTGTGACAACATTTGTGTAACACAATGTTTGACAGAAGAACTCAGAAATACAAATTATGTATGAGATCAGTAAAAAAAAGCCTTGGCTACATCTCATCTTCTCCTTTTTGGGTAAATAATTCTATTTGATTAGGAACAGCTTTAAAAATAACCTCCAAAGTTTAGCATCTTGTTTCTGATGACTTAGATTATATGTATCCCTGGAGTAACAGCCTAGTGCTCTGTGTGATTCGTGTTTGAACTTGTCTGTGAAATTGCTCGCTTGTTGCCTCAAGAACACCCATGCAGACACTCACCCAAACACATATGAGTACAAAGACTTGTTTACAGGTATGCACAAACACACACACTCACACACATACTCGCATACATACTTGGGTAACTCCATCTAGGTAGAGTAAATTCTAGGCCAGTTCCGTTTTGATGCTCACCCACACATTAAGCCGAGAAGGCTTGATGGTTATAAAATGGACCTTCAGAGCTGCAATGATAAAATAATCAAAGCGGTGCTCAAAGACTACTCACTATCACAGAGTCTTTGTGTCTTAAAACCTCACAAGCTCCAGCAGCAGAGGTGACTGTTTTGGAGAGCCTGGCGTAACCAAAGTAAAATGCCTCCCATTTAGGCCCAGAAAATGGGATATGCATATATTTAGTACCATTGGATAGGAAACACTCTGAATTTTCTAAAAGTGTTAACCATTTGTCTGTGGGCCAATCAGAACGCATATAGCAGGCAAAACCCTGAGGAATCTCTGTCCTGGAAAAAGTCATTTTGACACATTGCTCATTTTGGAACCCCTCCCTATCGAAAATGACCATATATAGGCATATGAACGCAGTGCACGTCGCTTCCTTATGATGTCATCAACCACGAGACGGTGTTTTACTCCATCTTGGAGGAATTTCGACCATTGATAAACAGCATGGCAATGGGACACCACGTTCTGAAAACTCTTCAGATTCTTGGCGCCGCGAGAAGCGCGCAGTGCCTTATTTATCGTCTTTAGCGTTCAGTTTATATTCCGGCTGATTTATAATAGTAAATATACGTAAAAGTGTTCTTAAGGATACATTTAAAACTATGTTTGATTGTTTTTGGACAAGTTTATAGGTATAATTTGAACGAGTTGGCGCCAGCGTTTCAATAGAGGAGTGGAGGCTGTCGTTTCTGAATATAACGCGCGAACCAAATGGAGGATTTATGGATAAAAGACGTTACTTTTTCTAACAAAAGAACCATGGATTGTCTTCGTTGGACACTTAGGATGACCTCAGCAGAAGTTCTTCAACAGGTAATTGATTTGTTTTCGCTGTGAAATGTGTTATGTGTGTGCCATGATGGCTAATCGATACATGGCTATTGGAAAATATGTGAGGTGCTAGCCTCAAACAAATGAATGTGCTGCTTTCGCCGTAAAACCTTTTTGAAATCTGACAACGCTGTGATATTGCCAAGAAACAGAGCTTTTGATGAGTATGGAACACTTGTATATTGCTGGATGTTTAATAATTCAACTATCGGATTTTGAATTTGGCGCTTTAGATTTTAGCTGGTAGTGTCGGGATGAGCCCGCTAGCGACCCACTGGTAATTGAGAATGCTTAAGAGGTTAACGAGCTTTTCAATGCAGCCCAGATGAAATAGCGGACACTACTCTTTATTGCTTGCATTATGATTCCTTCATATGCAACAATGTGTGAGTTATTGTAATCTGGGTGTTTGTAGACTGTCAGGAAAAAAACATTGAGAGGTGACAGATCTCAAGACATTGTGATACTCTTATGTTGTGGTTGTTCCTCTGTGAATGCATTGGAGAGATTCATTTCAGGTTGGTTCTAGCTTGTGAAGAAGCAGAAGAATCTAGTGTGTTCTCGGATACTAATAAAAGTTAATATTGTAAAGCTTTTTAACTGTCATATGGCAAGGCCTTTCAAATGTACCTTGGTCTTTTTTTGGATGCTCTATCTATTTCTTCCAAGTTTAGCCTCAAATGTTTTGTCAATGGTACATATTTGTATCTTTCCGACATTGAAAAATTTAGTTTTTTTCTCTTGAGCATGGTGTTCCCTTCTTGGGGAGTTCCACCTGTTTAATAGACTTTGGCTTTTCCTGTTAGGGTCAGAGAAAAAGTAATTGGACAATATCCTGTATTGTACAGAATACTTCTGGTCCATGAGCTCCATACTGTCTTCCTTTCTCTTGGTGGGAACTTCAGTAGCTACACAGTGGCTTAAATCTACTTGACCATGTGCAGGGCAAAGCAAGTAATCTGTCTACATACAATCTACACACCCTTCATACACTTCACCTTTTTCTACCTTAAAATTAAATCTAAAAAGGAAATAGATTAATATTTTTACAACCTATCTACACAACCTACTCCACATTTATAGAAAATTATAGAAAATGTTTAAAATGTAAAATATGTCTTCATAATAAAACGTAATACTTACAGCTGTGAATGATTTTGAATAATCTTTGCAAAACTGTTATTTTTGTATATAACCTTTATTTAACTAGGCAAGTCAGTTAAGAACAAATACTTATTTACAATGATGGCCTACACCGGCAAAACCGACCAATGCTGGGCCAATTGTGATACAGCCTGGATTCGAGCCAGGGTGTCTGTAGTGACACCTCAAACACTGACATGCAGTGCCTTAGATTGCTGCGCCACTTGGGAGCCCCAAGTTAGGGCAACATCTATCCATTGTTTTTTGTCAAAATTGCTCAAGCTCAGTAAATTTGGTTGGGAATCATTGCAATATTCACCGCAATATCCAAACAGTCTCAGTCCTTGAAGTCAGGACTGAGACTTGACCACTCAGGAACACTAAACCTCTTGGAAAGCAGTGGGGGCTGCTGAGGCGAGGACGGCTCATAATAATGGCTGGAACAGAGCAAATGGAATGGCATCAAACACATGGAAACCATGTGATTAATTTGATACCTTTCCACTCATTCTGCTCCCGCCATCCTCCCCAATTAAGGTGCCATCAACCTCGTGTGTTAGAAAGCAATTCTGGTGTGTCTTTGACAACACACTCCTAGTGGGAGTATGCACCCTTTCAGTTTCTGTTTCATGCTGTCACTGACTCCATATGGGATGGATACAAAGAAGAGGTGTCTAACTAAGTCTACGGTAGAATCTTATTTAATATTATTCGCAGTTGTAATGTCTGCCAAATATGCTTCTTTTAAATACTAACTCGGTTGTTAAGACATACACAATCAAGGCATCTTACTTTTAAATGTTTAATTCATTTGGACAATTTCTATAATTGTTCTTTTAATTTTAAAATGTGGAGTAGGTTGGGTACATCGTTAGGAATAAAATCCAGTTTAATTTGTTTTTAAATGAAATTAAATTATGCATCTCTATTTCTGACATTCCTTCTTTCATTCACTTTTCACTTTTTCTATCTCTCCACCTTTGTCACCATCTCTATGTCCATCCATCAATTTCTCACCTTCCAGGCTCTCTGTTTATTCTTCCTCATTCTCCCTACTAATCCATTTTAAATGTGCTACTTCAATCTCTCTGGCATCTCATCTCCTGATTTATCTTTCTTACTTTGTAGACTGTCAGGCAAAAAACATTGAGAGGTGACAGATCTCAAGACGTTGTGATACTCTTATGTTGTGGTTGTTCCTCTGTGAATGCATTGGAGAAATTCATTTCAGGTTGGTTCTAGCTTGTTACTCTCTCTCTCTCTCTCTCTCTCTCTCTCTCTCTCTCTCTCTCTCTCTCTCTCTCTCTCTCTCTCTCTCTCTCTCTCTCTCTCTCTCTCTCTCTCTCTCTCTCTCTCTCTCTCTCTCTCTCTCTCTCTCTCTCTCTCTCTCTCTCTCTCTCTCTCTCTCTCTCTCTCTCTCTCTCTCTCTCTCTCTCTCTCTCTCTCTCACCACCTCTCTCACTTTCTCGCCCTCTTCAATCAGCGGTTGCTACCTGAGTCAGGGTCGGGAATAGGTTCTCTACCTCGTTCAAATGTTTAATTTGTTTCACCTTTTGCCATCACTTGAGATAATGCAATAGGACGCACCAATTAACAGAGCAACCTAATTTGAAATAAATAATTATCCTGTGTTAATTGTACATGTGTTTAATTGGAAACGTTAATTGATACAGGGCCTCTTGTTTTAACCGCTTTCCAGGAAGAGACGGTTATGCTTTCATAACAACCTGAGGCTAGCATTAAGTTCCCTCTACCTTGAATATTAAATCAAATGAAGAAGACGCAGTGACATTTATTTGTAAAGAGTAGTTATTTAGTAGTTATTTAGTGTGTGTAAGGTGCCTGAGTTTGGTGCACTCATTAAAGTTAAAGGTTTGGCTTTGTTTTTGTGTACATCTTCCTTGGCGATGGACATTTTGTTCACTAAATGAAAGAGGTTTGGCACCGGTATAGAGGCAAGAGGCTGTTACCGTTTTGGCAGTATATGCTCGCTATAGCTGGTTCATTTTCTCTCACAGTGAGTCTCATATGGGTAGTTCAGATCCAGATGTGCTTGTCTCTCCATCCAGGCCTTCGTCTGCTTTCAAACAGTAAACAGAGGCACACGGATACTTATTGTATACACTCTAACTCACACATAAACACATGCATGCACGCACCCATATACGTTCAGTTATACATGCACAGACAGACAGACATAACTACACACAAACACACACTGGAGATAAAAATGTTAAAGAACACACTGGAGATAAAACAAGGATGAGTTGTTTTTATTTCATCCATTTTTATAGTTCTCCAAATATTCATTAACACCTGTTATAATATAGCCAGTTAGCCGTGTGTTGAAGTGTGGAAGTATCACGGGGCGGCTAAGCACTTCGAACAACAGAACGCCTTCTCTGTTTACCTTGCATAACTCATAAAGCATCTACCATAATAAAAGGCTCTCTTTCCATTATCCAGCTTTGACTATGGCCTTGTTCCCATTTCCACACTTGCAAACCATTCAGAATGGAGCCCTGTATTGAGCATGCATTTCTAGTGTGGCTATTGGAACAAAGCTGTCAACAACAAACACATGCTCTCTGGAATATTCCAGTGCGCTTTTGACATTTCTATGACACCAGTTGATGTTAGCCCGAGCTTGCAAGACAGCCATTGTCACCTGGCAGAGGGAAAAATAGCTGAAAAGACCAACAGCATGCGGAAGTGTCACTTGGTTTTTGGGTCACACTCTAACACACTCGCTCCAGCATGTTGTCAGAGATGATAATGGGGCTGAGGGGTTGAGAGAGAGGGAAACAGAGTCTGTTCGGGTAGAACCCTTCAAAGGTAGAAGCAGCTCGTCAGGACATGATGTAACCGGGTGACATACCATCATGGCTAGGCCTTTGACTGTTGCTCCAATATTGATACTGATACAGTATGTGGGAATATATCTATGGGGATGCGTCCAAAATGGCACCCTACTTAGTGCACTACTTTTGATCAGAGCCGTATGAGCCCTAGTCAAAAGAAGTGCACTATGTAGGGAATAGGGTGTCACTTGGGACAAACCCTATGTTTGTCTCCTTACGATGCTGGAGTTATCTATGTGAAGCATGCTGGTTGATATGGGGTGTGGTAGTAGTGATGTCGAATTGAATCAGAGGTGCCACTGGGAGAACTAAAGATCAGACAGCTGTTTGATAAAAACATATTGAATCATTTAAAACAACAAGGAGGGTCTTCTGGTGTTTTTGTGTCAGCAGGGGGGAAGGAGTCAGTCGACAAAAGCCCATGTACAGAGCAGGAAGAGTCAGCAACACTTTACTTGAATGTGCATTCATAAAGCTGATATTACACTGTCATAAGTATGACATAACTGGTATAATAAGCAGCAGCAGGGTTGTGAAATGAAGTAATCATGACACTCAGACCTAATCTAAGGCTAGTAAACTAGATCAGCTAGATTATTTTTAGTTTGCATGCAGCTGCATACGTCACATTGACGAACACTGAACACCCATCATGGCTCCTGGTATATTGACAGTTAACTTAGCGACATATGCTAGTAATACCAGTGTGAAGATAGCTGTAAGATGGACGGCTCATGTCCTGCCTTATGTTGAGCTCCCCTGGAGTTTTCAAAGGTTTGCATCCATCACTGAGAGAGGAAAAATGGAAGCCGTGCTTTCAGAGTACTTCTTACTGGTAACAATGCCTTAGAGAGGCTATTGTCTGCCACATTAATAACATTCAGTGCTGCTAAAATACAAGGATGTGTCTGCTGTTATTTGTTTTTGGACCTTTCACCGCATATAAGGGATAGTGTACCGACCAACCAAAAAGAACATGCCTGCCTTCCTTTCATGTTCTACAAAAGCTCTCTCTCACTCTCTACTAATGTGGGCAGTAAGGCAGGGGCATGCAGCCTTTATTCCCATGAGTCAGTTACATAACTTCTCCATCTTCCCCTCTTCACCTGTCCGCTCCTCATTCCTCCATCCCCCTCCACCTTTACTTTATCCTACCTCCTCCCATCCTTTATACCCAGAACTAAATCTTTTTACGTGTTTGTATTACTTCCTCGGCTAATACATTCTTGCCGGGAAACCGCTGCTTAAACCAGTCTCCGTGAAAAAGATGAATCACATTAAGAAAGGAGAGAGATAGAACATAATGAATTTATGAATAAAAGAAAGAGAGAAAGGGACCAAAGAGAAGAGAGTGAAGGCGAGTTTTGATGAAACCAAATGAAACTTTAATGCGCATGGGCAAAAAAAGGAGGGTAGTAATAGAGGGAATAATGAGACAGGCCTGCATGTATGAACTACATATTTCAGAGGATTTAAAAGGCTTGTGTTACGGGCGTTAGAAAGTCAGCCTCTAGATTAGAACCTAAACGAGGGACTACGAACTAAAGTGGGAGAAAGGGTAGCGCAGGTGAACAGATTGAGAGTGATACTGATGGTGAGACACGGGGTGCGGTCAAGTTAGACTAGAGGAAAAGAGAAAGTTGAAAAGAGAAAAAAGAGAATGGAAGTGAGATGCACAAAACTATATAATTTAATGAAGGGGAAGTAAAGCAGTTGTCACGATCGTCGTTTGAATAAATGGACCAAGGTGCAGCTTGCGTAGAGTTCCACATATTTAATAATGGTGGAACATACAAAACAACAATAAAGAAAACAACTGATCGTACAAATATGTAGCGCTCAACGGCACTAACAAATACAATATTCCACCAATGTAGGTGGGAACACAACACACTAAGTATGATCCCCAATTAGAGGTAACGAAAAACAGCTGCCTCTAATTGGGAACCATACACAAAACCAACATAGAAATATAACAACTAGAAAATCCCCCTTAGTCACGTCCTGACCTAAAACACCATAGAGAGGGCTATGGCCAGGGCGTGACAGTAGTACTGTATACTGTACGTGCCCAGAGACAAATATCAGGTTAAAAGATGAAGACACTTGGATGAGTGTCTCTGATTTAGGAAGTTGAAAGAATGAAAAATAAAGTTACCTATTTTCATACAGTATATGCAATGGTTCGGATGTATAATCATAGTGATTGACTTACCTCAGCTATTGAAAGCAAATATTCAAGAGCCTTGGTTTCATAAAATAAGGTATGTTACACTATTTAAAGCCTTTTATAAAGTTGCAATAAATTCTTTAGAGTAAGATTTAAGCAAAGTAAATATGTTTTTCTCTTTTTTCGCTCTCTCTCTCTTTCAGTCTGCCGGCCTGGAATAAATACATCTGAAAAAGCGTCTTTGTCTCCAGCCATAGGGTCTGGACAAGATTAAGTTGGTTCCAAACAGAGGAATTAAGTTAACATATCGCAGGAAGGTGCTGCACAAGATACATTTACCTTTCCTGATGCGTGATGCCTATTGCAGTAAATGCTGGTTTACCGTTTTTTGGCAGCCCAATTAGATTAGCGGGATGTATAATTCCTCCGACAGAGACGTTTTTCGCAATATGGCGGCCCCATCATCGTCAATTTGCACATACCTGGTACCATGTTCCTCATTAGGAGCTGACAGAGCTGGCCTAGCCAAATGGCTCTACCAGAAGCCATGGCTCACGGGCTGAAATTGCTACTGACCCCCCTGCCTTTCCCCCCCTCAGTCTGCCCCAGTGAACTGGTGGAGGCCCATCACTGCTCATTTGTGTCCAGACAGTCCTGTCTAATTCCCCTCATCACCAAGCATTCTGGGATCTGTTGTTGACGCTTCATTCCCTTACCTTCTCTTACCACATTACAGCCACATTACAGCTCCTCCACCTGTGTCCCAGGGTCATGCTTGTCTTCTTGACTCATCCTAACCCCTCCCTCATCCATTGGAACAGCAGCACAATCTAGGCTCGCACTAGGCCTGAAAAAAAACAACATATGGTATGTGTTATGGACATTATGTTTCTTGCTTAGCGAATATACTTCCCCACAATTCAGGTCAAACTCGGGACCTCTGCTTTGCTAATATTCTCGCCCTCCTTGAGAATATTCTAAAGGTTTTAGCCACCCAAAAGGTGAATCTTGTTTGGCGCCATCCGCAACATTTAAAGTGAACTGTGAGCTGAGCCGAACTGCGCATCCGAGTCACTAGACGTCACTGTTATGGGTACATGTTTTATCAGTCTGAAAACATATACAGGACAGAAACTGGACATTGTAGGATCAGCTAATGTGAAAGTTGAATACAAAGGAATAGTCAAAGATCTACCACTTGTAGTTGTAGCTGGTTCAGGACCAAATCTGCTGGGGCGAGGGTGGATCACCATGTTGGATGTGGACTGGCATACCATTAATAAGATGCATGACAGCAAAGATGCTCTACAGGAAGTGTTAAAGAAACATGAGGAAGTGTTCAAGGATGAGTTGGGCACGTTGAAAGGATTCACAGCAAAGATACATGTATCAAGTGATGCCACACCCCATTTCCTCAAACCAAGGTCAGTATTGTTTGCAATGAAAACTAAGATAGAGGCTGAGTTAGATCGTTGCCAGGACAACAAAATCATGGAACCAGTGAAGTTCTCAGACTGGGCAGCACCATTAGTCGCAGTGTTAAAACAAGATGGTACAGTGAGATTGTGTGGTGACTATAAAGTAACTGTAAACAGTGTCATCACAGGAATAGTACCCCATTCCTAAAATGGAGGCCATGTTCACTTCCTTAACTGGAGGATAAAAATTCAGAAAACTAGACATGAGTCATGCTTACCAGAGATTGTGCTAGATGAAGATTCAAAGAAATATGTCACAGTGAACACGCACAAGGGACTATTCACCTATGCCAGGTTACTCTCTGGCGTCAGCTCCAGTCCCGCTATCTTCCAGCGCACTATGGAGGAGATTCTACAGGGGATTTTCCAGTGTATCTCAATGATATTTTCCTGACAGGAAGAAATGATCAGGACCACATCCGAATACTTGATAGTGTTACAGCGACTGGAGGAGGCTGGGCTACGTTTGAAATGGAGTAAGTTCAGATTCATGGAGAAGGAAGTGACATTCCTAGGACACAGGGTGGACACTACTGGACGACATCCAGTGCCAGAGAAAGTAAAGGCGGTACAGGACGCACCAATGCCTACCACAGTCACAGAACTGAAATCGTATCTGGGCCTATTAAAAACTTCTTAGGGAGCGGTGGGGCGCTGACATAAAGAGGAAGCAATAGGTACTGCATTCATATGCCCTTATATGGGCATTTTCAGAAGGGAGGGGTTCTAAGAGGGGCAATGTGTCAAAACCACTTTTTCCAGGACAGAAATCCCTCGGGTTTTTGCCTGCCATATCCGTTCTTTTATACTCACAGACAAAATGTTAACACTTTTAGAAAATTCAGAGTGTGTCCTTTCCAATGGTACTAAATATGTGCATATCCTATTTTCTGGGCCTGAATGGGAGGCATTTTACTTTGGGCACGCCAGGCTCTCCAAAACGGTCACCTCGTGCGCTGCTCCCACCTCGTGCGCTGCTCCCACTGCTCCCACTCGTGCGCTGCTCCCACTACTATAATAGTTCCCTACCGAATCTGTCGACACTACTGGCTCCTATGCACAAGCTGCTGAGGAAGGACAAGCCATGGTGTTGGGGATCAGAACATAAAAAGGCTTTAAAACTGTCAAAAGAACTGTTGCAGTCGAGCATTATGATGAAGGAAAATAACTGATACATTCCTGTGATGCCTCACCCTACGGAGTAGGGGCGGTATTGTCTCATCGCATGCCAGATGGGGGGGAGAAGCCAATAGGGTTTGCATCACGCACTCTCTCACCTGCATGAAGAACTATTCACAACTTGATAAGGAGGGGTTAGCTATCATATTCGGGTGCAGAAGTCTCATAAGTATCTATACGGGAGAAGGTTTGAAATCTGTGCAGACCATAAGCCTCTTATCAGTCTGTTGAATGAAATGAAAGCAGTACCACCGATGTCAGCCCCTAGAATAATGAGATGGGCAGTAACACTACGAGCATATGAGTATGGTATTACTTACAAAGCAGGCAAGGACAATGGTAATGCAGATGCTCTCAGCCGCCTCCCTCTCCCAGAGTGTCCAAGCAGTCCGCCTCCGGAGGTACGAGTGCTGATGTTGGACCAGGAGAAGAACCCACTGATGACCTCCCAGCAAATCCAGAGCTGGACAGAGAAAGATCCAGTCCTAACGAGGTGGCCAGATGCTGGACCCGAGTTTGCTCCATACAAACAGAGACAACACGAGCTCAGTGCCCAGGTCTGTGGGCAGCCCGTGTGCTGTGGGGAGCCCATGTCATCATTCCAGAGAGAGGATACACAAGGATGAGGGAGCAGCTACATCAGAGTCATCCCGGTATGACCAGAATGAAAGGCCAGGAGCTACATGTGGTGGCCTAATATGGACTCTGACATTGAAAGGAAGGTAAAGTCAAGCACCACATGTCAAGAGCAAAGGTAAGCACCTGCTAGTGCACCACTCCATCCATGGGAGTGGCCAAGTAAGCCCTGGAGAAAACTACATATAGACTATGCAGGTGCGTCCATGGGGAAGATGTTTTTGGTGATAGTAGACGCTCACTCAAAATGGCTGGTTGTATATCCAGTGAGCTCAGCTACATCTGCTGCTACCATGGAGTGCCTCAGGAACAGTTTCAGTATTCATGGCATTCCAGAGATGATTCAGACAACACTATGTGTTTTGTATGTGAGAACAGTAAGGAGTTCATGACAAAGAATGGAATCACACATGTCACTTCATGCACCACACCATCCTGCGTCAAATGGTTTGACAGAGAGAGACGTTCAGACGTTCAAAGAGCTAATGAAAAAGAGTGCAGGCGACTCGTTGGAGACAAAACTGAGTAGAGCGTTGTTGGCTATCTTGTCACGCCACAGTCAACCACCAGACTTTCACTGGCTGAGATGATGATGGGTTGGAAGTTGAGGTGCATGTTAAACTTGATGCACCCAGACCTAAAGAGTAAGGTGCAGGCTAAGCAAGCAGGACAGAAAACGTACCATGACAAACATGCAAAAGCTTGCAGTTTTGTAGTTGGAGACTTAGTGTATACCAAGAACTTTGGGTATGGACCTAAATGGATATCTGAGTTGGTTCAAGAATTCACAGAGCCTGTGTCGTACACTGTGCTAGTGGGGGATGGTAGAGGAGTACGTAGGCACGTTGATCAGCTGTTCAGCGACAGGAAACAGATTATGCCAAGCCAGTGACAGACAACAGAGACGAGGACAGCAGAAAGGAACAGGACTATGCAGAGCCAGTGACATGCAGCACAGAGCTCAGTCCAGCAGGCGAGGTGTTACCACAGGACACAGATACTCCATGGCCACCAACGGACAATGCACTTGTTAAGGAAACCATCAAAGTTCACTTAGAGGGGAATTGCGACACTCTCAAAGAGTTTGGAAACCTCCAGCTCATTTTGGAGAGTTTGGAAAGTAAATTAGATATTTGTTTCTCATGGGCTAGAATGTGACCTTATCTCCTTAAGGAATAAGGTAGTCTACCCTTGCTTCCAATAAACAAAAGTGAAATGACAATGCAAACATTGAATCAGTTGTTCAGTTGATATGAGAAACACACTGTAGGGTTATGTTATTGATGCTAAGTGAAGAGATTACTTACCAGTTACAATGAGAATGGTTACTGTTATTGTTGTTGGAATACTCATACAGCATGTGTTAAATCTGAAAATGTTAAACTAACCGAGAGTTAGTTCAGATTTCTAGGGGAAGGTGTGTTATAGAGTGATAAATGATGCTGGCTCATCAAACCAATAGGTGGCGCTATCACCGATCCTAGGTTGGTAACAGTTCTGTGAGCAATAGAGATAGTTAGTTGAGTATTGGTCTCCATGAAAGATAGATTGAATTATAACATATTGTATCATGACGTAAATAAATGTACAAATTTGGAGACTTAACAGATTTTTTAAATATTTTTTTGGGGTGGGACAGCAATTTACAACACTTCTGTAGAATCACCCATTTACTGTAGTATACTGTACCAACTAGTATTATACTTAGCTATACAAAGCTATATTATCCTACTAACTACTGCACTACTATAATTACGTATTATGGTCTAGTACAGGGATAGGCAATTTTGATGGGGGTGGGGCAACAACAAAATCTGAACTCATCATGAGGGGCCACAGTGGCTTGCGAGTCTACATATTCACATCCATACAGAGCCTAGCTTTTTGGGGGCCCTTAGCCCTTTGAATTTTGAAATGGCACCTTGTGTAGAGCCACAGGCCTACAAAAGGGGGGGCAGTTGCCCATCCATGGTCTAGTTTGTTATATTACCTATCAGAATGTGTAATCTTAGACCGGTTAGCTGTACCTGATTATTGCTTGTAAGGATTTGTGGTCCCCAGGCATTCCCTTATCCCTGAAGTGAACTCTAACCTCTAATTTCCTAACTGTCACCCTCCCTGTTTCTTTGAGAAGTACAGACTGCATAGGTCACAACATCTCCCGCTCCTATCTTCTTCCTTATTCTAAGAACCTCCCATTGATTACATTTGACACCTCCTGCGTCTTTGCAGGGCCGAAGCATGTTGGCTTACACACGTAGCGCCAAAAAGCACATGTCTGTCTGTGACTATTGCTCAACACCTACTCACTCGGATTACTCTCATGCAGCCCGACGTTCATTGTGCTTATTGGCAAAGAGCCCATCTGTAAAATAATCTTAAGAAACACAAAACATCCAGCTATGAGTCAGGAGCTCTCGATCACCAACGTTGTAATTCCTCTCTGCCAGGGAAAGTTTCTTAGAGTAACATGCAAACGGATACAATTTCTGTCGATTACCTTGTCGTTGAGACAGAACTGCCCCCACTCCTACCTCTGAAGCGTCCACCTCCACCACAAAGGATATCGTGGGATCTGGGTGTTTGAGAAATGGGGCGGAGGTGAAACGTCCCTTCAGTAGGTGGAAGGCCTTGTCAGCTGCTGGACTCCAGTCCTACCTATGGGGACCACCCTTGAGGTGAGAGGTGCAGTTATGGAGCTGAAGTTCCTGACAAAACCGCGGTAGAAGTTGGCAAACCCCAAAACTGTTGTAACCCCATAACATGACCTGACCGCATCTAACTTCTTGACGTCCATCTTCACTCCTTGTGGCCTGATTTGGTAGCCAAGGAAGGAGACAGCCTCCTGATGAAACTGGCACTTCTCAGCCTTGACAAACAAACAGTTGGCCAGGAGATGAGCAATGTGATCCTCCAAGGTAGCCGAGTAGACCGGAATGTCATCAATATACATGACCACCTGGCTTGCGAGCATGCCCTGGAACACCTCTTGACGAATGCCTGGAACACTGACGGAGCATTGGCTAAGCCAAATGACATCACCAAATACTCGTAGTGACCAGACATCGTGCTAAAAGTTGTCATCAGTCATCCCCCTCCCGGTTGCGGATGAGATTGTATACACATTGCAGGTCCAATTTGGTAAAGAACCGGGCCCTGCGGAGCTGTTCGATGGCTGTCAGCACCAATGGTAGATCCTAACGGTACTTGGTGGGGATTTCATTGAGTCCTCTGTAATCAATACATGGGCGTAACCCTCCATCCTTCTTGGCCATGAAGAAGAAATCTGCCGACGCAGGACAAGTGGACATGTGGATGAAACCTTGTTAGAGCGCCTCATGGATGTACTCTTCCATGGCCTGGGTTTCAGCCAGCGACAGAGGGTAGATCAAATCAAATTGTATTTGTCACATACACCGAATACAACAGCTGTAGACCTTCAGTGAAATGCTTACTTACAAGCCCTGACCAACAATGCAGTTTTTAAATACCTTAAATAAAACAAGAATAAGAATTAAAAGTAACAAATAATTAAAGAGTAGCAGTAAAATAACAATAGCGAGGCTATATACAGGGGTACCGATTAGTCGAGGTAATTTAGGTAAAATGTACATATACTGTAAAGTGACTATGCATAGATAATAACAGAGTGGCAGCAGTGTAAAAGGGGGGAGAGGGGGGGCAATGCAAATAGTCTGGGTAGCCGTTTGATTAGGTTTCAGGAGCCTTATAGCTTGGGGGTAGAAGCCGTTTAGAAGCCTCTTGGACCTAGACTTGGCACTCCAGTACTGCTTGCCATGTGGTAGCAGAGAGAACAGTCTATGACTAGGGTGGCTGGAGTCTTTGACAGTTTTTAGGGTCTTCCTCTGACACCGCCTGGTATAGAGGTCTTGGATGGCAGGAAGCTTGACCCCAGTAAAGTACTGGGCCGTACACAGTACCCTCTGTAGTGCCTTGCTGTCGGAAGCCGAGCAGTTGCCATACCAGGCAGTGATGGAACCAGTCAGGATGCTCTTGATGATGCAGCTGCAGAACCTTTTGAGAATCTGAGTACCCATGCCAAATATTTTCAGTCTCCTGAGGGGGAATAGGTTTTGTCGTGCCCTCTTAACGACTGTCTTGGTGTGCTTGGACCATGTTAGTTTGTTGGTGATGTGGGCACCAAGGAACTTGAAGCTCTCAACCTGCTTCACTACAGCTCCGTCGATGAGAATGGGGGCGTGCTCTGTCCTCCTTTTCCTGTAGTTCACAATCATCTCCTTTGTCTTAATCACATTGAGGGAGAGCTTGTTGTCCTGGCACCACATGGCCAGGTCTCTGACCTCCTCCCTATAGGCTGTCTCGTCGTTGTCGGTGATCAGGCCTACCACTGTTGTGTCATCGGAAAACTTAAATGATGGCGTTGGAGTCATGCCTGGCCATGCAGTCATGAGTGAACAGGGAGTACAGGAGGGGACTGAGCACGAACCCCTGAGGGGCCCCTGTGTTGGGGATCAGCATGGCGGATGTGTTGTTACCTTCCCCTACCACCTGGGGGCGGCCCGCCAGGAAGGCCAGGATCCAGTTGCAGAGGGACGTGTTTAGTCCCACGGTCTTTAGCTTAGTGATGAGCTTTGAGGGCACTATGGTGTTAAACTGTAGCTGTAGTCAATGAATAGTATTCTCACATAGGTGTTCCTTTTGTCCATGTGGGAAAGGGCAGTGTGGAGTGCAATAGAGATTGTGTCAGCTGTGGATCTGTTAGGGCGGTATGCAAATTGGAGTGGGTCTAGGGTTTTATGGATATCTGGGTTGATGTGAGCCATGAACAGCCTTTCAAAGCACTTCATGGCTACAGACGTGAGTGCCACGGGTTACCTTAGTGTTCTTGGGTACAGTGACTATGGTGGTCTGCTTGAAACATGTTGGTATTACACTTAGACAGGGATAGGTTGAAAATGTCAGTGAAGACACTTGCCAGTTGGTCAGCGCATGCTCGGAGTACATATCCTGGTTATCCGTCTGGCCCTGTGGCCTTGTGAAAGTTGACCTGTTTAAATGTTTTACTAACATCAGCTGCGGATAGCGTGATCACACAGTTGTTCGGAAAAGCTGATGCTCTCATGCATGTTTCCCTGTTACTTGCCTCGAAGCGAGCATAGAAGTTATTTAGCTTGTCTGGTAGGCTCGAGTCACTAGGCAGCTCGTGACTGTGCTTCCCTTTGTAGTCTGTAATAGTTTGCAAGACATGCCACATCTGACGAGAGCCGGTGTAGCACGATTCAATCTTAGTCCTGTAATGATGCTTTGCCTGTTTGATGGTTCGTCGGAGGGCATAGCGGGATTTCTTATAAGCTTCCGGGTTAGAGTCACGCTCATTGAAAGCGGCAGCTCTTCCCTTTAGCTCAGTGTAGATGTTGCCTTTAATCCATGGCTTCTGGTTGGGGTATGTATGTACAGTCACTTTGGGGACAAAGTCATCGATGCACTTATTGATGAAGCCAGTGACTGATGTGGTGTACTCCTCAATGCCATCAGAAGAATCCCGGAACATATTCCAGTCTGTGCCAGCAAAACAGTCCTGTAGCTTAGCATCTGACCACTCTTTAATTGACCAAATCACTGGTGCTTCCTGCTTTAATTTTTGCTTGTAAGCAGGAATCAGGAGGATAGAATTATGGTCAGATTTGCCAACTGGAGGAAGAGAGAGAGCTTTTTACATGTCTCTGTGTGTGGAGTAAAGGTGGTGCAGAGTTGTTTTCCCTCTGGTTGCACATTTACGTAATATGCTGGTGGAAATTTGGCAAAACTGATTTAAGTTTCCCTGCATTAAAGTTCCAGGCCACTAGGAGCGTCGCCTCTGGATGAGCATTTTCCTGTTTGCTTATGGCAGAATACAGCTCATTGTGTGCGGTCTTAGTGCCAGCGTCGGTCTGTGGTGGTATGTAGACAGCTACGAAAAATACAGATGAAAACTCCCTAGGTAGATAGTGTGGTCTACTGCTTATAATGAGATACTCTACCTCAGGCGAGCAAAACCTTGAGACTTCCTTAGATATCGTGCACCAACTGTTGTTTACAAATATACATAAACCGTCACCTAGGGTGCATCAAATTTGAATGGGAAATTTTTATTTCAAAATATCAATTTGGCTGGCATTGCATTTTGTTCAAATTAACATAAAAATGACTTTTGCAAAGTTTTGAGGAATTCCATTGAGATTTAGGGGTGCCACCTAACACATGAACTTTGGCGAAATTTCAAAAAAAATAAGACATTTTTTGTCTAATTGCCATAAGGTTGACCTGGGAATGTTGAGTACAGTTAACTTTTATACAGTAACATGTTCTATAGGGTTATCAAAGTAAAAGTTGTTTGTTTGCCCTTTGGGCAACTTGGGCATTTCTCAGAATTCAACTTTCAAGATTCTCCATTAATTTGTCCTATAGACAAAATGAATAGAGGTCAATGGGACATGTTCACGTGGCCTTACCCTGAATTTTGTGCAGCAGTGATGGATGTCGGACACACATATAAAGTTTAATTGACTTTATTGTTAAACACAAGGGGCGATACTGACACACTTAAAAGAACAAACCCTCTCTAGTGGCTAACTCACTGGCAACTAACAGGGCCTAATGGTAAGAGCTGACACTAACTAAACTTCAAACTTAATTGCTCAGTCTGTGCCAGAGTCTGCTCCACTGAGCAACATCACCAGGGAGAAAGAGAGAGGAAATTGAACCTGAACTCTCAACCTAGCCAGTGAGTCTCCCCCCAGATATGTCTCCCCACCCGCCACCCAAGAGTAACCGTCCTATTCAGGGATTAGCTTGCGTTTGCAGCGGCGAAGGTTTGGCTGTTGGTTGCGGTCATGTTCAACTGCCTGCAGCACATTCTGCAGGTGCTGCTCCTTCCTTGCCACTGCGACGAAGTCGGATGTGAGCTTGACGCCACGCTCGGCACAGTCATTGACCACGTTCATTGCACGTACATTGACCTCACTTTTTTTGAACGCAGCATTGGTCGCCCATTCCTTCACATCGGGAGACATAAATTCTGGATCAATGTGCAGCTGGTGCATCCCAAACCAGCAATCCTTATTGGCGAGGTCAGCCAAGCTGGTGGTTGGCAAGAGGGTGGGAACTTTGGCTTGCCAAAGCCAGTGCCAAAGCGCTGCTCAGGGATGTGCATGGGGAGATCAGCGGGCTTGTGCTCCAAGATCGCTCTGGCAAGTGCACGCTTGTCATCATTGGGCACCTTGCTGCTGAAGAGAGCCAGGGTAGCATCTCACCTGTCAGGTACCAGCGATGCCTCTCCAGCGCCTTGATCGCTGATGCTGCAATGCCCTCATCTACAGCCTTGTATGCCTGCAGGTGGTGGTAGAGTGTCAGGTCATTCCAGGCAGCATCTACAGCTTTCTCGCAGGTCAACCACCACTTTGCATAGACGTGTGTAATGAAAATGGCAAATGCCCGAATCTTCGGCACCTGCTGCTGTGTGGTGATTGTGCCCTGGGGAAGCAACGCGATGTGCTGTTCCATCAAAGCCAGCTTGAGAGTATAGAGCAGCTTGGCCATCCATCGTGCCTTGTGGAGCGCTCCCGGTCGTTGGAAGCTCACTGCGGTCTGCTCTTCACCATCTGCATCCAGAAACACAAGACACAGCTACACAAACTCATGGTAGTCACCTTGCTTGTGGTCAGTGACTTATTTTGCGCACCTGACAAGTTCAGCATGTAAATTGCCCAGGAGTGGTTGCTCGGTGTTGCCAGGAATGTAAGCGGGACCATTGGCTGCTGGATTCTTGTGGTAACAGGTTCCATTTCTCTCTCAGACGTGTGAACAAGGTAACCTCTGGCGGCGTGATGACTCCACCTTCAGGTCTGTGAAAACCTGGTTCAGGAGGACCTCACCAATGTGGTGCCGGCACCCAGACCAAAGCAGTGGTCGGCCCAGTGAGAGCTGTATGGCAATGCAGGCTGCTGTGAGATGGCGGTGTTTGGCACAGTGGTGTCAAATGCCATGTTGACAACCTGGTCAGCGCAGCACCAGTCCTGCAGCAACTTGCATGTCAACCGGGCAATGATCACTCCACATGCCTCATTGGTCTGCTTCTTATACGCCGGGACACCAAGCAGTTTCAGCCGCTCTGCATCTCCAACCACCACTGTCAGACGCTCCTCCAACTGGCTCACATTGCTGAGCATCGGTGTTAACTTGCTGTCCCAGTGTAGGGTGCACAATGGAGGTGGTGTCCACTGCTTGTGCTGTTCCTCACTGATTGTCTCCAGCACTTGGCGTCTTGCTCGGTCAGCTGTTGCGTAAGATGCAGAGAGATGTGTACATTCACCACCTGACTCTGCAACAAGGCCACGAGTGAAGGCAGCCTGTTGCATTGGTGACATCTTCAACCTTGTAGCCAGTGACCACGACACTTGGTCGGCTAAGGATGTCATGTGGAATGAAGACGTTTGTTCCAGTCTTCTTATGCTTGTGGGATGGTTCGCCCTCAGATGGTGGATAGACTGTGTTAGTATCCTCCTCTGACTCCTCATCACTCTCCGACTCCAAGCTGGACATTGCCGTCACCTCCTCCAGCTCCTTTTCACAGCGGGACTGTCTGGCTGCTGCGGCAATAATACATACCCAACACAGAAAGATCACCTCAAACAGAAAGATCACCTCAGTTTTCTTGAGCTGTAGTATTGTTTACCTCAGATCTCCATGGCGACCATTGAGCACTGTTAACCACTTTATCCAACAAAAACAGATGTGCGGTGGCACCCTAAATCATCATGTACTGGAAAAATATTTTGCATGTGTTGTTTCTACATATATTGGAACACTTTTAGCACCCAGCCATATCAAAATTCAAGAATTGTGTTTTTTGATGCACCCTACGTCACCCCTTGTCTTACCAGAGGCTGCTGTTGTATCCTGCCGATACAGTAAAAAAAACGCCAGCTGTATGTTGTTCATGTTGTCGTTTAGCCACGACTTGGTGAAACATACGATATTACAATTTTTTATGTCCTGTTGGTAGTTTAATCTTGCTCGTAGGTCATCAATTTTATTTTCCAATGATTGCATGTTTGCCAATAAAAAGGATGGCAGTGGGGTTTTACTCACTCGCCTACGAATTCTCAGAAGGCTGCCAGACCTCCGCCCCCTTTTTCTCCGTCTTCTCTTCACACAAATGACGGGAATTTGGGCCTGTTCCCGGGAAAGCAGTGTGTCCTTCACGTCGGACTCGTTAAAGGTAAAAGCTTCTACCAGTTTGTGGTGAGTAATCGCTGTTCTGATGTCTAGAAGCTATTTTCAGTCATAAGAGATTGTAGCAGCAACATTATGTACCAAATAAGTAAAAAAAAATAAGTTTCAAACAACGCAAAAACATGATCAAAATAACACAGTTAGTTAGGGGCACACAAAATGTCAGCCATCCTCTCCGGTACCATTCTACAGTCTAGATGCATCTGTGCGGGGGCGCAGAGCCTGCATGCTGGTCGATGGTACAGTCCCAGGGGCGATGAGGAGGGAGACAGGTGGCGCCGGTTTTGGAAAATACCTCCCACAGGTCCTGGAATACCTTCAGATTGTTGGGCTGAAGGGCAACCACAGGACTCTCAACTTCCGGCATTCGGGTGCCCAGTCTGTGATTTTCATCCTCAACCATGAGATGGTGGGATTGTGGTGTTGAAGCCAAGGGACGCCGAAGGTGATCTTGTGAACTGGTGCACTAGTGATGAAGGGTATGTTCTCCTGATGAATGAACTCCAAGGTGAGGGTGAGTGGTTTGGTGATGTGTGTGATGGTCCCGGAACCCAATGGCCGATTATCAAGGGCTTGAACCGGGAAAGGAGAGGAGAGTGGGTATGAGGTGAGGCAAGGGTCTGGTCAAAAAAGTTCCCCGCGGCACCGGAATCCACTAATGCTGTAGACACAGTACATGTGGGACAGTCAACTAGTGTGATCGACACCAAAAAGGGTTTGGCAGAAAGGGATGAGGGGATACTCACACCTGCCCCAGGAGGTGAAAAAAATCACGTGACCGTCCCTCTGCTCCGGTGGATCCCGAGTTTGAAAAAATCTGGCACTGCTGGAGCTGGTGCCCTCGTTGACCACAAAAAAAGCCTGAGCCCCAGCTGTCTCCGTCTGCGTCGGGGGGAGGAGTATGACCCTTACCTCCATGGGTTCAGGCTCTGATCCAAAGTGTTCACTGAGGGAGGGAGAGAAGCGATGAGAGTTTCTACAAAGAAGGTTATTGTGTTGGAATTATTCTAATCAAAGGAGAGACATTTAGACTTCCTCAAAACAATTTAACTTCATTATTTAATTACTGCAGTAATAGAGTTGGTAGTTAACTTCTTAGGGAGCGGCTGCATAGGTGACGGTTTTGGAGAGTCTGGCGTGCCCAAAGTAAAATGCCTGCCACTCAGGCCCAGAAAATAGGATATGCACATACTTAGAAACTATCTGAAGTTTCTAAGAGTGTTAAAATAATGTATGTGAGTATAACAGAACTGATATAGCAGGCGAAAACCCAAGGAAAATCCATCCGGATTTGCAGTTTATTTTGTACTTTCATTGCCTATTCATTTTTATTTTAACCAGGACTGAGACTGCAGTACCTATGGCTTCCACTAGATGTCAGCAGTCTATATACAAAGACAGAGTGATTGGAGTAAGAAAAACAGATAGGAAGAGGAAGTAGTCAGGGGACCACTTTTGTAAACAAGGTTTGACGTGCGCGAGATTGTGAATGCGCACCACTTTATTTTCCTTTCCTATCGTTAACGTTATCTTCCGGTTGAAATATTACAGCACAAATACACAAAAGGATACCTAAGGATACGTAAAAAATGATGTTTAATTTGTTTGTAGAAAGTTTATAGGTATAATTTGAACGTGTTCTCTTCACGGTTCAATGGGCGACTCAACGGTGGATTTTATGATCATAACGCGCCAACCAAACTGAGATTTATGGATATAATAAATGACTTTTTCTAAGAAAAGAAACATTGGATGTCTTCGTTGGACACTTGGGAAGCCCTCAGCAGAAGTTCTTCAAAAGGTAAGGGATTTGTTTTCGCTGTGATATGTGTTTTGTGTGAACCGAGCTGGTTTATGAATTTATGCTAATGCAGAAATATTAGAGGTGCTATCCTCAAACAATCAAATGTTGTGCTTTCGCCGTAAAGCCTTTTTGAAATCTGACAACGCTGTGATATTGCCAAGAAGCAGAGCTGTTGATGACTATGCAACACTTGTATATTGATGAATGTTTAATAATTCAACTTTTGGATTTTGAATTTGGCGCCTTACATTTCACTTGGTAGTGTCGGGAGTGGGGCGCCCCACTCCTCCCTAAGTACTTAAATACATGACAAGTAATGAGGGAATGACAACATGGTGCGTGGGGAAACAAGACAAAACTAATGGAAAATGAAAGGTGGATCGGTGATGGCTAGAAGACCGGTGACGTCAACCACCGAACACTGCCCGAACAAGGAGAGGCACCGACTTTGGCGGAGGTCGTGACAGTTACTCAGGCCCAGAAAGTAGGATTTGCACATAATTAGTAGCATTGGATAGAAAACACTCTGAAGTTTCTAAAACTGTTAAAATAATGTCTATGAGTATAACAGAACTGATTTAGCAGGCGAAAACCTGAGGAAAATCCATCCGGAAAATGGGATTTTGTGATGTCACAGTTTTTCCTTTGACATGCTATTCAATATTCAGGGTTGATTAGAAACTTTGTTTGACTTGTTTCGACGAACTTTACCGGTACTTTTGGGATATTGTTTGTCTGCATGGATGAACAAAAGGACTGTTTATTGTGTAGCTGGGACCCTTTGGATTGCCATCAGAGGAAGATCTTTAGAGGGAAGCAATTTATTTTATCGCTATTTCTTTGTTTTGTGACACCTGTGCTGGTTATGATGTAATGCTAATTGAATAAAGCCTTTTTGAAATCTGACAATGCTGTGAGATTACCAAGATTCTAACCTTTTGAATGGTGCACAACACTTGTATTTTCATCAATGTTAAATATTACTATTTTTGAAATTTGAATTTGGTGCTCTGCATTTCACCGGATGTTGTCTCAGGCGCTAGCGCCCCTCCGATCCCTAAGAAGTTAAACATTTAGGTACCTACAAGTGTCTTATAGCAGATAAAAGCTTACATTTGTGTTAACTACTTACGGAGTGGTGGGGCGCTAGCTTCCCACTCCCGACACTACCCGGTGAAATGCAAGGCGCCAAATTCAAAATACAAAAGTTGAATTATTAAACATTCATCAATATACAAGTGTTGCATAGTTATCAAAAGCTCTGCTTCTTGGCAATATCACAGAAGAACTTCTGCTGAGGGCTTCCCAAGTGTCCAACGAAGACATCCAATGGTTCTTTTGTTAGAAAAGGTCATTTATTATATCCATAAATCTTTGTTTGGTTGGCGCGTTATGATCATAAAATACAGCATCCACTCCCCGATTGAACCGTGAAGAGAACGCGTTCAACCTATACCTATACACTTGTCCAAGAACAATCAAACATCATTGATAATGTATCCTTAGGAACACTTTCATGTATATTTACTATAATATTTCAACCGGAATATAAACTGGACGATATAGGAAAGAAAAAAAAACACAGCGTGCGCGAGCCCGTGAACGCGCATCCTCTTCTGTTTACATCCGATAACCAGTTCAAAATTAGGTACTGCAATCTTACTCCCAGAAATGGCTGTTTTCAATAGGGAGGGGTTCAAAATGAGGCAATGTGTCAAAATCACTTTTTCCAGGACAGAAATTCCACGGGTTTTCGCCTGCTATATCCGTTCTGTTATACTCACAGACATGATGTTAACACTTTTAGAAACTTCAGAGTGTTTCCTATCCAATACTACTAATTCTGTGCATATCCTATTTTCTGGGCCTGAGTGGGAGGCATTTTACTCTGGGCACGCCAGACTCTCCAAAACCGTCACCTCGGGAGCCGCTCCCTAAGAAGTTAATCTAACTGCACTGTCCGATTTATAGTAGGATTTACAGCGAAAGCATGTCATGCGATTGTTTGAGGACGGTGCCCCACATAAATATATTTTTCTAACGGCACAGGTTTTATAAATTTACAAATAGCGATTCAATAGTCACTTACTTTTTGAAAATCTTCTTCTGATTTGTTGTCATAAGGGTCCCAGCTACAACACGTAGTGTAGTTTTGTTAGATCAAATCTTTCTTTATATCCCAAAAAGTCAGTTTAGTTGGCTCCATCGATTTGAGTAATCCACTCGTTCATCATGCAGAGAAAGGAATCCAAAAATCTACTGCTAAACTTTGTTTAAACAAGTCAAAATATGTTTCTATTTAATCCCCAGATACCCTAAAATGTAATTAAACTATAATATTTCATACGGAAAGAAGTATGTTCAATAGGAAAGCTATAATAGCAGGTGCGCGCACACACAAATTTCCAACTCTGTATCCCGAAGTAAAACTCAATATTCTTACTCATTTGGGAAGAAACAAGCCTGAAACCTTGAACAAAGACTACTGGCACCCAGTGGAAGCCATAGGAATTGCATATTGGGAGCTGGATTTACTTATTTCCCTATATGTTTAATTCATTCAAAATGGTCTGTAGTGATGCCTCTAGCACTGAGATGCAGTGCCTTATACCACTGTGCCACTCAGGAGCACATTCAGGTGGCATCGGCTCCCATGGCATCCCTAGAGGTGAAGCAGGTTCAAGCAATGGTCTGATTTGAAAGGTCAAGCTGTCAGAAACAGTTGTGCTCGCTAACTACTTCTCAAACACCTCCCTCTACTCCCTCTCTCAACCCCTCCCTTTCCAATCCACACCGGCTTCCTCAACAGATAAAGGTTCTGCCAAGCATCAAGCGCTATCGATGAAATGATCAGTGAGGAAAGGAAGGTGAACAAGGAAGGCTTCCTCTAGAGAGCACCCAGACATTTTCATTTTATGAAAACATCACGCATCCGCCATGTTTAATACATCTATTGAAGTGATAATCAGCATATCCATATGCAGGAGAACCGTCGCTCAGGGGCTAATTTCCCTGATGCAAGCCACAGTGAATTGAGATTCTAACTGTTTGCTCAGCTCATGCCCTTATCCAAAGAACCTCCCATTGATTACATTTGACACCTCCTGCGTCTTCACAGCTTGATTTTATCTTTTCAGGGCCGAAGCATGCTGGCTTACACACGTAGCGCCAAAACGCACAAAAGGCCCCTATGGTTCAACACCTACTCACTCGGATGACTCTCATGCACCCCAACGTTCATTGTGCTTATTGGCAAAGAGCCCATCTGCAAAATGATCTTATGAAATGCAATACATCCAGCTATGAGTCAATAGGACATCTGAATCAATACGTCCCCCAGAATATCTGATTTGCATCTGCTATGACTGTCTCTTTTTACTGCGGTCAGTAAACGTATCTTATTACCCGCTAAATTAGGAGAAGGTAGGACAAAGGAAAAGTTCATTTTTGACTCCTACAGATGTAGGATCTTAATTTGAATACCCTTTGAGGACATTTAAAACTTGTTTTGTATTTGAGGTTTAAAAAGACATCTAAAGTTTCTAATTTCCACTAATTTCCATTAATTTCCAATTTCAGACTTGATTTTACTTACAAATATATCCATTAATTATAATCCAAATAATAATTCACATTTCCTATTGTTGGAAAATGGCTCAAATTAAGATCTTTGAGGGGTGGGGGCATCAATACTGTCAAACTAGTTCATACTGTAACTTAGTCACGATTCCAAAGTGAATTCTTCTCTTCTGAATATTTGTCCTCAGTATTCATTTGGCCATGTCTTGATCATTATCCTTGCCAACTGATCTCTGTTGCATTACTTTCATTGTTGTTAATTGCCAGGTTTCTGGCACTATTGGAAGTATTTTACATAAAATGCGCAGCTAATGCCCACAACCCCTTTGATATGTTGGGCAAAATTTCCGTTCCTTTGTAGACCATTGCAAAATATGAGGACATCAATTGGGGTGAGAAGACTTCCAGCTGTCAAAATTCAATATTTGAAAGTAAAGACATGTAATGTCAGATACATTGTCTAGCTAGACATCAAAACCACACAATCAAGTTTGCAAGTTCAAATCAAATCAAATGTATTTATAAAGCCCCCCTTACATCAGCTGATGTCACAGAGTGCTGTACAGAAACCCAGCCTAAAACCCCAAACAGCAAGCAATGCAGGTGTAAAAGCACGTTCAAAGTACCTTCTCACTTTTGAGACATACTGTCTGTTTGGACCAATGAAGTGTAGCTATGCTGAATGCTTTACAGGTAATATATCTTCTAAAAATGTAAGACAAAACATTTCACAAGGGGGTAAAGGATGGGACAGTAATCTTCTTATTCGATTTCAGGGGAGACTTCGGTTCATTCATATTATTTACTTACTTACAGTCCCCAGGGAGCATAGGCCATCAACCACTCATCTCCATCTCACTCTGTTCTGGGTTCATTCACAGACCTGGGGTAAGTATAGTTTTAAATATGCTTTGTGGAATATTTTTTTGGGGGGGAGGAATAAATAGTTACTCTGGAGGTGACTACAACTATTTGAATATAGATCCCCAAAATTACAACTTTTTACAACTATTTGAAAACAGATCTCAGAAAGTTACTACTTGTTCAAACTATTTAACTCAATGTTCAAGCTAAAACTAGTGCAGTACTGGTAAGACAGATGATAGGGACACTATGATGCACTATTTAGCATGTTGCAACTGTGAAATAACATTTTAAACAGTTTTACATGAACACAGTCTAAAATCAGGTTAGTTTGACATTCAAAAGCAAAAACTTGTATAGCTCTGTTAAGCGAGATGACGAGAATCAATTTGAGACAGTTTAGTTGTTTTTTACTACATTTGTAAACAGTTTTCCATGAACAGGTTCTAAATCATGTTTTCAGGTTGATTCCACACTTGAACTATTACAACACTGGAATGATCAATAACAGCAGTCACCATATGGCATTTTAAACACTTTTCCATCAACATGATTTAAAATCATGTTTAAAAGCAGATCTCAGAAAGTAACTACTTTTTGAATAAAGTTCTGAGAACCCAACTACTTAAAAAAGGAAGCGACATCTCTTTAGAAACTATTGGATTGGCTGCCATCAACTAATGACAGGGCTATATCTGGAACTGTATGTTGGATTGGCTGCCATCAACTAATGGCAGGGCTTTATCTGGAACAGTATGTTGCATTGGCTGCCATCAACTAATGGCAGGGCTATATCTGGAACTGTATGTTGGATTGGTTGCCATCAACTAATGGCAGGGCTTTATCTGGAACTGTATGTTGGATTGGCTGCCATCAACTAATGGCAGGGCTTTATCTGGAACTGTATGTTGTATTGGTTGCCATCAACTAATGGCTGGGCTTTATCTGAAACTGTATGTTGGATTGGCTGCCATCAACTAATGACAGGGCTATATCTGGAACTGTATGTTGGATTGGCTGCCATCAACTAATGGCAGGGCTATATCTGGAACTGTATGTTGGATTGGCTGCCATCAACTAATGGGATATTTACAGTGCATTAGAGACATTTACAGTGCATTAGGAAAGTACTCAGACTCACATTTTGATACACTACAGCCTTATTCTAAAACTGATCAAATAAAAATACAAATCTCATCAATCTACACACAATAACCCATAACGAAGAAGCGAAAAAGGTTTTACAATTTTTGCAAATGTATTAAAATAAAAACAGAAATACCTTATTTTATTAAGTATTCAGACCCTTTGTTTCTACAACTTGATTGAGTCCACTGTCAACTGTGGGACCTTATATAGACAGGTGTGTGCCTTTCCAAATCATGTCCAATTAATTGAATTTACCACAGATGGACTCTAATCAAGTTGTAGAAACATCTCAAGGATGACCAATGGAAACAGGATGCACCTGAGCTCATTTTCGAGTCTCTTCGCAAAGGGTCTGAATACTTATGTATTTTTTTTTTGCAAAAGAATCTGTTTTCGTTTTGTCATTATGGGGTATTATGTGTAGATTAATGAGTTAAAACATTTATATTTTAAATAATTTCAAAACAAGGCTGTAACGAAATGTGAAAAAAGTCAAAGGGTTTGAAAACTTTCCGAATGCATTTCGAATGCACTGTACATCTTCATCTGATCAGGGTATGTCATCTGAGCCATTATGGGTGAGGGTTGTCGTTTCTTGTAGGTTGTTATCAATAAAATGTCACAATACGGTGCAGTGTTCGACTTGGCTGCCAGGGGGCAAGGAGATTAAATAAATGTTAACTATTTGGTTGTAATATCATCACCTCTTGAAGAGCATAGTCAGAACTACACATTTCTGATTATTCCATGCAAAACAACTGCACACATTTAGCTCTATCATCAGAGTTATACAGCAAGTAACTGCATTATTTTCATGAATGCAAACATCAATTCCTAATTTTGTTGCGTTACAGCCTGAATTTTAAATGGATTTCATTGAGATTTTGTGTCACTGGACTACACACAATACCCGATAATGTCAAAGTGGAATTATGTTTTTAAAAATTTGTACAAATTAATAAAATATTTAAAGCTGAAATGTCTTCAGTCAATAACTACACAACCCCTTTTTTATGGCAAGCCTACATAAGTTCAGGAGTAAATATTTGCTCAGCATATCATTTAATAAATTACATGGACTCACTCGTGTGTAATAATAGTGTTTAAAAGGATTTTTGAATGACTATACAGTACCTCATCTTTGTACTCCACACATACAATTATCTGTAAGGTCCCTCAATCGAGCAGTGAATTTCAAACACAGATTCAACTACAAAGACGAGGGAGGTTTTCCAATGCCTCGCAAAGAAAGCCACCTATTGGTAGATGGGTAAAAAAAAGATGACATTGAATATCCTTTTGAGCATGGTGAAGTTATTCATTACACATTGGATGGTGTATCAATACACTACAATGATACAGGCGTCCTTCCTAACTCAGTTGCCGGAGAGGAGTGCATCGCCTCAGGGAATTTCACCATGATGCCAAAGGGTGACTTTAAAACAGTTACAGAGTTTAATGGCTGTGATAGGAGAGATCTGAGGATGGATCAATAGCATTGTATTTACTCCGTATTACTAACCTAATTGACAGAGTGAAAAGAAGGAAGCCTGTACAGAATAAAAAAAAGATTCCAAAACACTCAACTAATACTAAAAAAAGAAGCAATTCACTTTTTATCCTGAATACAAAGGGTTATGTTTTGGGCAAATACAATACAACACATTACTGAAAACCACTCTACATATAGTGGCGTGCGAAAGTATTCACCCACCTTGGCTTTTTCTTATTTTCTTGCCTTACAACCGGGAATTAAAATGGATTTTTGGAGGGATGGTATCATTTGATTTACACAACATGACTACCACTTTGAAGATACAAAATATGTTTTAGTGTAAAACAAACAAGAAATAAGACAAAAGAAAGAGAAAACTAGAGCGTGCATAACTATTCATCTCCCCTAAGTCACCTTTTGCAGCAATCACAGCTGCAAGTCTCTTGAGTTATGTCTCTATCAGCTTGGCACATCTAGCCACTTGGATTTTTGCCCATTCTTCAAGGCAAAACAGCTCCAGCTCCTTCAAGTTGGATGTTTCCGCTAGTGTAAAGCAATCTTTAAGTCATACCACAGATTCCCAATTGGACTGAGGTCTGGGCTTTGACTAGGCCATTCCAAGACATTGAACTTCTTAGGGAGCGGCTGCATAGGTGACGGTTTTGGAGAGTCTTGCATGACCAAAGTAAAATGCATGCCACTCAGGCCCAGAAAATAGGATATGCAATTAGTACTATTGGATAGGAAACACTCTGAAGTTTCTAATAGTGTTAAAAAAATGCATGTGAGTATAACAGAACTGATATAGCAGGCGAAAACCCGAGGAAAATCCATCCAGATTTGCAGTTTTTTTTTGTAAATGAGCATCTTCTCCATTGTGCTTATTGTATACAACTTTATGTAGGACTGTGACTGCAGTACCTATGGCTTCCACTAGATGTCAACAGTCTATATACAAAGTCTGGGAATTCTAGGAGTGACCAGAACAGATAGGAACAGGAAATTGTCAGGCGACCACTTTTGTAAACAAGGTTTGACGCGAGCGAGATTGTGAACGCGCACCACTTTATTTTTCTTTCCTATTCACGTTATCGTCCGGTTGAAATATTACAGCAAATATACCCAAAAGGATACCTAAGGATACATAAAAAATGATGTTTGATTTGTTTGTAGAAAGTGTATAGGTATAATTTGAACGTGTTCTCTTCACGGTTCAATGGGCGACTCAACTGTGGATTTTATGATCATAACGCGCCAACCAAACTGAGATTTATGGATATAATAAATTACTTTTTCTAACAAAAGAAGCATGGATTGTCTTCGTTGGACACTTGGGAAGCCCTCAGCAGAAGTTCATCAAAGGTAAGCGATTTTATGCGTTTTTTGAGACCCTTGTTGGGTTATGGATTTATGCTAATGCGTAAATATTAGAGGTGCTACCCTCAAACAGTCAAATGTTGTGCTTTCGTCGTGAAGCTTTTTTTGAAATCTGACAACGCTGTGATATTGCCAAGAATCAGAGCTTTTGATGACTATACAACACTTGTATATTGATGAATGTTTAATAATTCAACTTTTGGATTTTTAATTCGGCGCCTTACCACTCCGTAAGTAGTTTCATGTTTCCCCTTAAACCACTCGAGTGTTGCTTTAGCAGTATGCTTAGGGTCATTGTCCTGCTGGAAGGTGAACCTCCGTCCCAGTCTCAAATCTCTGGAAGACTGAAACAGGTTTCCCTCAAGAATTTCCCGGTATTAGGCACCATCCATCATTCCTTCAATTTGAACAAGTTTCCTAGTCCCTGCCGATGAAAAACATCCCCACAGCATGATGCTACCACCCCTATGCTTCACTGTGGGGATGGATTTCTCGGGGTGATGAGAGGTGTTGGGTTTGCGCCAGACATAGCGTTTTCCTTGATTGCCAAAAAGCTCAATTTTTGTCTCATCTGACTAGAGTACCTTCTTCCATATGTTTGGGGAGACTCCCACATGCCTTTTGGCGAACACCAAACATGTTTGCTTATTTTTTTCTTTAGCAAAGGCTTTTTCCTGGCCACTCTTCCGTAAAGCCCAGCACTGTGGAGTGTACGGCTTAAAGTGGTCTTAGGGAAAGATACTCCAACTCCACTGTGGAGTTTTGCAGCTCCTTGGGGTTATCTTTGGTCTCTTTGTTGCCTCTCTGATTAATGCCCTCCTTGCCTGGTCTGTGAGTTTTGGTGGGTGGCCCTATCTTGGCAGATTTGTTGTGGTGCCATATTCTTTCAATTTTCAAATAATGGATTTAACTACTTAGGGAGCAGTCTTCCAGAGATTTGAGACTGGGACGGAGGTTCACCTTCCAGCAGGACAATGACCCTAAGCATACTGCTAAAGCAACACTCGAGTGGTTTAAGGGGAAAAATGTAACTACTTACGGAGTGGTAGGGCGCCGACACTACCCGGTGAAATGCAAGGCGCCAAATTCAAAATCCAAAAGTTGAATTATTAAACATTCATCAATATACAAGTGTTGCATAGTCATCAAAAGCTCTGCTTCTTGGCAATATCACAGCATTGTCAGATTTCAAAAAGGCTTTATGGAGAAAGCACAACATTTGATTGTTTGAGGGTAGCACCTCCACACAAAACATATTTCACAGCGAAAACAAATCCCTTACCTTTTGAAGAACTTCTGCTGAGGGCTTCCCAAGTGTCGAAGACATCCAATGAAGACATCCAATGGTTCTTTTGTTAGAAAAAGTCATTTATTATATCCATAAATCTCAGTTTGGTTGGTGCGTTATGTTCAGAAAATCCAACGTCTAATCGCCTATTGAAATGTGAAGAGAACGCGTTCAAATATACCTATAAACTTTTCCTAAACAAATCAAATACCAGTTAAAATGCATCCTTAGCTATCCTTTTATGAATATTAGCGATAATATTTCACTCGGATGGTCACCTATACCTTATATAAGTAAAATAATGTGGGGCGCGCCAGCCAGACTCGCGCTCGAGAAAACATGTTGACATTTCAGGTCCCCATGCCATTTCCTGTACCTATTCGTTGTGTTTACTCCAATCTCTCTGAGTCTTTGTATATAGACTGCTGACATCTAGTGGAAGCCATAGGTCCTGCAGTCTCTCTGGATGGATTTTTCTCTGGTTTTTGCCTGCTAAATGAGTTCTGTTATACTCACAGACATTATGTTAACACCTTTAGAAACTTCAGAGTGTTTCCTATCCAATAGCACTAATTATGTGCATATCCTATTTTCTGAGCCTGAGTGGCAGGCATTTTGCTTTGGGCACGCCAGACTCTCCAAAACCTCACCTGCCGCTCCCTAAGAAGTTAATGGTGAACCCTGATCTGTTCTTCTCCACAACTTTGTCCCTGAACTGTTTGGAGAGCTCCTTGGTCTTCATGGTGTCGCTTGCTTGGTGGTGCCCTTTGCTTAGTGGTGTTGCAGACTCTGGGGCCTTTCAAACAGGTGTATATATGCTGAGATCATGTGACACTTAGATTGCACAAAGGTGTACTTTATTTAACTAATTTTGTGACTTCTGAAGGTAATTGGTTGCACCAGATCTTATTTAGGGGCTTCATAGGAAAGGGTGTGAATACATATAGTATGCTGGCACCACTTTTCATATTTTTTTATTTAACTTCACCAATTTGGCCTATTTTGTGTATGTCCGTTACATGAAATCCCCCCAAAAATGACAGGTTGTAATGCAAAAAAATAGGAAAAACGCAAAGGGGGATGAATACTTTTGCAAGGCACTGTATATTCAATCAAAGTGGTGGCTGACATATGGAATTGTTTTAAGATGGTCATACTATGGATAATTTAGCTATTTGATTTAGATTTTTAGGACTCTAGGTATAAAAAATATAAAAAATTATGATTTGATAAAATATACTAACACATTCATAAATGGCAAAAAGGACAGTAAAAAGAATTATGAGAAATTAGGTTTTGAAGTAACTGTCTTAATTCTAGGAGCTCAGATCTGAGGCACAGATCTGAGGAAGGGTACCAAAAAAATTATGAAGCATAGAAGGTCCCCAAGAAACAGTGGCCTCCATCATTCTTAAATGGAACAAGTTTGGAATCACAAAGCCTCTTCCTAGAGCTGTCTGCCAGGCCAAACTGAGCAATTGGGGGAGAAGGGCCTTGGTCAGGGAGGCGACCAAGAACCCGATAAGTCACTCTGAAAGAGCTCTAGAGTTCCTCTGTGGAGATGGGAGAACCTTCCAGAAGGACAGCCATCTTTGCAGCACTCCACCAATCAGGCCTTTATGATAGACTCCTCCTCCACTCCTCAGAAAAAGACACATGACAGCCCACTTGGAGTTTGCCTAAAGGCACCTAAAGACTCTCAGACAATGAGAAACAAGGTTCTGGTCTGATGAAACCAAGATTGAACTCTTTGGCCTGAAAGACAAGCGTCATGTCTGAGGAAACCAGACTGAGAAGCGTGCTGTGGGATTCTTTTTGCTACGGTGAAGCATGCTGTGTGAATTTAGCATGTCTCTTCTTCTTATTGGTGTCCTTTAGTAGTGATTTCTTTGCAGCAATTGGACCATGAAGGCCTGATTCACACAGTCTTCTCTGAACAGTTGATGTTGAGACGTGTCTGTTATTTGAACTCTGTGGAGCATTTCTTTGGGCTGCAATTTCTGAGGCTGGTATTTTGTTATGTAACTTAATTGACTCTCGGGGATTAACTGGCCATATCGACTTGATCTGTTATTAGCTAGATAGCCAATTTGACGTAGTCCATCAATCAATGTAACCTATCATGTCTGTTAGCAGCAATCGTGATTAAACACTCTTAAAAACAATGTTGAAAAGTAGGTAATGTTAGCTACCTTCGCTAGGTAGGCCTATGTTGGTTGGAGAAAATAGTACATTAGGTCTATTTACCACTATTTTTAACCAACTGTACAAAGATTCTACCGGTAAGATTACAAAGTAAAGAGTACATCTGCAAATACGCCCTTCTATTGCTTGACAGTCAGAGCCCACAAACAATTGAAAATGAACCTGAACCACTCATACTTGTCAGGTATAGTTAAATTCTATTGTATATTACTCTAATATCTAATTAATGGTGGCCAATATTGAGAGATGTCGTGACATGATCAATTGATGTTTACTTGTTATGAAAATCATGCAGTTACTTGCTGTATATCTCTGATGGTAAATGTGCACAGTTGTTTTGCATGGAATAATCGGACATTTGTACTTCTGACTATGCTTTTCAAGAGGTGATGATATTACAAACAAATAGTTAACATTTATTTAACAATAATATAAGTGGCACGTAGTTGCCAATGGTTTTAGCGGAGATGGGGGTGTCCTTGCCCCCCAGCAGGCAAATCGAATGCGTTGCACCTTATTGTGATGTTTATTGATAACGACCTATTGGTCTTGACCACCTGGATACTAAGCCACCCAAGCTTGCCTTAATCATTATGCTGTTAATTTGGAACATTGGCTGGTTCTTATTTTAATGAGGTAAATTAAGCCAAGAACAGCAAATGACCGTTCTCCAGGAATACATATTTACCTCGAGCCAGCACGTTTAAATCGGCCTAGTACAGACTTGTCGTCATGGATACGCTAATTAGCTCAACTCTGTGATTTGATCCAAAATTCAATTTTGGCTTGTTGATTTTTCATGATGGCTTACATTGAATTATCTCTCATTCAGAACTGTCTGGTCTAGTCTGTACCAGGGGTGAAAATAGAATACATTTATTCCCGGTATGCGACCTCCTATATGTGCACGCTTTTGCTAGTACGGCCTAATCATAAAATTACATATAGAATTCCTATTAATTAAATAGGATCTCTGTGGGCCTAGTCGTAAAGATTTGCCATTTAACTTTCATTGTGGCATAAAAACAACCAGTCGTGATGTTTCCATCTGATTGTCAAACAATCACTTCAAAGTGCTCTTTTGATAGGCTACCCGTGCAAGTTCATCCAATCTCTGCCTTGGCAAAATATAATTGTTCTCGTGGAACGATGTCACATTTTGGAGCATAGGTTATACCACCCATATTCAAGTCCCTTCGGTCATTTTTCATGCCTCTGACATGTGGTAATGATAAAACGGGGTAATAGCCTACAGTTTTCTTGACATTCTTGGTTAAAAAGTCACCACAACTACGTGCTTTATTGCTATGCCGAGAATTCTGTGAGACTTTAGTTTAAGGTACACATGTTAGCCATTTATTTGTAGTTCATACATGTGTATATACACTCAGTGGCCAGTATATTAGGTACACCACCCTGTTCACGAAAATGGTTCGCTCCTACAGACAGTGAGTCACGTGGCTGTGGCTTGCTGTATAAAGCAGGCAGACAGGCATCGAGGCATTCAGTTACTGTTCAATTGGACGTTAGAATGGGCAAAACTGAAGCGACTTTGAGCTTGGAATGATCGTCGTTGCCAGGCGCCCTGGTACCAGTATCTCAGAAACGACTGGCCTCTTGGGCTTTTCACGCACTACAGTGTCTAGGGTTTATAGAGAATAGTGTGACAAACAAAAAACATCCAGTCAGCGGTAGTCCTGTAGAGCGAAAACAGCTCGTTGATGAGAGGTCGATGGAGAATGGCAAGAATCATTCAAGCTAACAGGCGGGCCACAAACAGGCAAATAACGGCACAGTACAACAGTGGTGTGCAGAAAGGAATCTCGAACCACGGATGGGCTATTGCAGCAGACGACCACACCGCATTCCACTCCTATCAGCTAAAAACAAGAAGAAGCTGCTCCAGTGGGCACGCAATCACCAATCACCAATACTGGACAATTGAGGAGTGAAAAAACATTGTCTGGTCCGACGTATCACAGTTCCTGTTGTGTACTGCTAATGGCAGAGTCAGGATTTGGTGTAAGCAGCTTAAGTCCATGGTCCAATCTTTCTATTGTCAACGGTACAGGGTGACGGCAGTGGTGTAACGATGTGGGGAACGTTATCCTGGCACACGTTAGGTCCACTGATACAAACTGAGCAACGTTTCCCATGCCCTGAAGAATTCAGGCTGTACTGGAGGCAAAGGGGGGTCCGATCCTTTGGTACAAGATGGGTGTGCCTAATAAACTGGCCACATAGTGTAAGTAGCTAATTAGGCTATTATTATCTCTTCTTAGTCATACTTAAGCCTTAACCTCTTGGGGATAATTAAGGAGCAGTGGGGTGCTAGTGCCCCATCCTTCACAACATCCGGAGAAATGTAGAGCACCAAATTTAAATTACAAATGTGCTAATATAAAACATTCATGAAAATACAAGTGTTGCACACTCTTCAAAAGCTTAGAACCTTGGCAATCTCACAGCGTTGTCAGATTTCAAAAAGGCTTTACTGCGAAAGCATAACATTTGATTGTCTGAGGACAGCGCCCCGTGTACTTCCTTCATTAGCATAATAATAAAACCAGCGCGGGTGTCACAAAAGTCATAAAAAGAGATAAAATATATCGCTTACCTTTGATGATCTTCTGCTGATGGTAATCCGCAGTGTCCAAGCAAGACAATCAATGTTCCTTTTGTTCGAAAAAATCCCTCTTTATATCCATAAAGCTCCGTTTGGTTGGCACGTTTTGTACAGAAAATCCACTGTCCACTTGTCCATTATATAAGACAAAAAATATACCTATAAACTTTGTCCAAACAAATCAAACAACGTTTCTAATCGCGCCCGCCACAGACAGAAGTTACTTCTGATAAACTACTTCTACTCCTCTATTTTTCAAGGTAAACTCTTGAAACCTTGTCTAAAGACTGTTGACATCTAGTGGAAGCCTGGGAGCTGGATTTAAAACTTCCTATAGCAACTCATTGGAAAAGGACACAGCTCACGGAATCACATTTTTCCGGATGGATTTTCCTCCGGTTTTTGCCTGCCATATCAGTTCTGTTATACTCACAGACATTATTTTAAGTGTTTTCTATCCAATACTACTAGTTATGTGCATATCCTAGTTTCTGGGCCTGGTAATAGGCATTTTACTTTGGGCAAGCCAGACTCTCCAAAACTCAGAACACTGCTGCCGCTCCATAACTAGTTTTAATAAATAGCAATTTACACAGAAAATAAACTCTTAGTAAGATGTCTTATTGTGGAACTAATAAAAAACTTGCTGATATGTGTAAAATAAAGTGTTACAGAAAATTGAGTCCTCAATTTTAACATTTACGTTTAATTCCCGATTCAAGGCACTTTTTTGTTTTGAAGGAAGCAACAAGGCAGAATGAGGTCATGAGTTAGCTGTTGTTGGGGAAATACAGTTCAGGTCGGAAGTTTACATACTCCTTAGCCAAATACATTTGAACTCAGCTTTTCACAATTCCTGACATTTAATCCTAGTAACAATTCCCTGTCTTAGGTCAGTTAGGATCTGCACTTTATTTTAACAATGTGGAATGTCAGAATAATAGTAGAGAGAAAGATTTATTTCAGCTTTTATTTATTTCATCACATTCCCAGTGGGTCAGAAGTTTACATACACTCAATTAGTATTTGGTAGCATTTCCTTTAAATTGTTTAACTTGGGTCAAACGTTTCAGGTAGCCTTCCACAAGCTTCCCACAATAAGTTGAGTGAATTTTGGCCCATTCCTCCTGACAGAGCTGGGGTAACTGACTTTGTAGGCCTCCTTGCTCGCACACAATTTTTCAGTTCTGCTCACAAATGTTCTACAGGATTGTGGTCAGGGCGTTGTGATAGCCACTCCAATACCTTAACTTTGTTGTCCTTAAGCCATTTTGCTACAACTTTGGAAGTATGCATGGGGTCATTGTCCATTTGGAAGACCCATTTGTGACCAAGCTTTAACTTCCTGACCGATGTCTTGAGATGTTGCTTTAATATATCCACATAATTTTCCATCCTCATGTGCTCCAGTCCCTCCTGCATCAAAGCACCCCCACAACATGATGCTGCCGTGCTTCACGGTTGGGATGGTGTTCTTCGGCTTGCAAGCCTCCCCCTTTTTCCTCCAAACATAACAATGGTCATTATGGCCAAACAGTTCTACTTTTGTTTCATCAGACCAGAGGACATTTCTCCAAAAAGTACAATCTTTGTCCCCATGTGCAGTTGCAAACCGTAGTCTGGCTTTTTTATGGTGGTTTTGGAACTGTGCCTTCTTCCTTGCTGAGCGGCCTTTCAGGTTATGTCGATATAGGACTCGTTTTGCTGTGGATATAGATACTTTTGTACCTGTTTCCTCCAGCATCTTCACAAGGTCCTTTGCTGTTGTTCTGGGATTGATTTGCACTTTTCGCACCAAAGTACGTTCATCTCTAGGAGACAGAACACGTCTCCTTCCTGAGCTGTATGACGGCTGTGTGTTCCCATGGTGTTTATACTTGCGTACTATTGTTTGTACAGATGAACAAGGTACCTGCAGGCATTTGGAAATTGCTCCCGAGGATGAACCAGACTTGTGGAGGTCTACAATACTATTTCTGAGGTCTTGGCTAATTTCTTTAGATTTTTCCATGATGTCAGGCAAAGAGGAACTGGGTTTGAAGGTAGGCCTTGAAATACATCCACAGGTACACCTCCAATTGACTCAAATAATGTCAATTAGCCTATCAGAAGCTTCCAAAGCCATGACATCATTTTCTGGAATTTTCCAAGCTGTTTAAAAGCACAGTCAACTTAGTGTATGTAAACTTCTGACCCACTGGAATTGAGATACAGTGAATTATAAGTGAAATAATCTGTCTGTAAACAATTGTTTGAAAACTTACTTGTGTCATGCACAAAGTAGATAACCGACTTGCCAAAACTATAGTTTGTTAGTAAGAAATTTGTGGAGTGGTTGAAAAACAAGTTTTAGTGACTCCAATCTAAATATATGTAAACTTCTGACTCCAACTGTAACTACCGAAGCTGGTAGAGAGGGGCACTCGTATGGAAAGTCCCTATCAAAATTGTAGTAAAACCTACTGTTTGGTCAAGCGTGTAGTGGACACAACACAGACAACAGAGTTTGCAGTTCATAATAATCAATATTTATTAAACACTCAGAAATAATTGCAGAGCTAGCAGTGTCCCGAATTAGGGGAGAGAATCGGGCCATAAACCGTAGGGCACAATCAAACTGTAGCTATATGGCAGAGCATTAGCAGTGCAGAAGCCTGGAGCACTAAGGGTATACCCTAAGCGGGAAGTTCCAGGAGAGTTCACTAGTCAACTATATACAGCCATCTATAACATTAGTTACACAGCCAATGAGTTAGTGATGGGCATTCCGGCTCTTTTCAGTGAGCCGGCTCATTTGGCTCAGCTCACCAAAAAGAGCCGGCTCTTTTGGCTCCCAAACGTCTCTTTAAAAAAATATGTTTAGTATTTTTTCAAGTCAAACAGTTTGCGATAGTTTGACTATGATTGGTGTTAAAACAATTCTAATTAAATTATTAAATGAAATCGTACTCTACCTTAACCACAATGTATTTAAAAATGCATTGGTTTGTTATGAAAAAGAATGCTATTAAACATTTGCATTTAAAGTATAACTTTTTAATGTATATGAACAAAGTGCATATAAATCTAACCATTTAAAACGAATACAATCTGAACAACATAATAATAGAATATTGCACCTTATCAAAGAAAAATAAATAGCAATGTGCAAAACTGCAGCATCCCACTTAAAACATTGAACTGGTCCCTCTTATCTCTCTCTCTCTCCTATAACATTGCCATGTTATAACCAGCAGCACACAGCAATGCTGACCATATTTTGCTTTTATGAGAGATTTGCATTCAGAAATGCAAGCTGTCTCACTTTTGAGGGGCTGATGCGGTTTCTTCTCTCAGTAATTATTTGTCCTGTTTTCGAGAAGACCCTCTCAGAGGGAACGGATGTTGCCACTATGTAGAGTCTCCTTGTCATGACTTTAGTAAGCCGTGGGTAGACAGAGGCCTTGTTTTTCCACCAGCTCAGAGGATCTGCAGATCCAAATAGGATCGGACCTCCATTATGGCATCTGCTGAGGGATTCCTTCGTGCTGCATCCCTGTCACGTTCAGGCCTGAATTTTATAGGCTGGCGTGTTTAGTTTCGTTTTGGTGTAGGTTTTTTTTGTTCTAGGTGATCTATTTCTATGTTGGGGTAATGGTTCCCAATTAGAGGCAGCTGAGTGTCGTTACCTCTAATTGGGAACCATATATATGTTTGTAGTTTTCACTAGGGGCTTGTGGGTTATTGTTTGAGCATAGCTTTGTTTTGTGTTTCATGTTATGTTCATTTGTTGCGATCTTCGTTTGTTTTATTTTTCCCAGTTACATTTCAGGTCCCCTGTTCCGGCTCCGCGCACCAGGCCCCCTGTGTGCTTAGAGAGTCCAGCATGTCCTGTTCCAGCTCCGCGCACCAGGCCCCCTGTGCGCTTAGAGGACCCAGCACATCCTGTCCCTGTTCCGCGCTCCAGGATCCCTGTGCCCGTCGTGGACCCAGCACGTCCTTTCCCTGTTCCACGCTCCAGGATCCCTGTGCCCGTCGTGGACTCAGCACGTCCTGTCCCTGTTCCAGGATCCCTGTGCCTGTCGTGGACTCAGCACGTCCTGTCCCTGTTCCACGTTCCAGGATCCCTGTGCGCGCCGTGAACAAAGAACGTTCCAGGATCCCAGTGCGCGTCGACAGTCCGGAACCTCCAGAGAAGGTCCCCAGACCGGAACCTCCAGAGAAGGTCCCCAGACCGGAACCTCCAGAGAAGGTCCCCAGTCCGGAACGCCCAGAGAAGGTCCCCAGTCCGGAACGCCCAGAGAAGGTCCCCAGTCCGGAACGCCCAGAGAAGGTCCCCAGTCCGGAATGCCCAGAGAAGGTCCCCAGTCCAAAACAAACTGTTCCGGCAAATAGCCCAGGGCCTCCGGTGTGGGACCCCGAGCCAGCACGGCCGGCACCGGAGCTGCCACCTGGGACAAGGAGGCCCACCCGAAGACCCCCCCAATGGACTTTTGGCGCGGTCGGAGTCCGCGCCTTTGGGGGGGGTACTGTCACGTTCAGGCCTGAATTTTATAGGCTGGCGTGTTTAGTTTCGTTTTGGTGTAAGGTTTTTTTGTTCTAGGTGTTGTGTTTCTATGTTGGGGTAATGGTTCCCAATTAGAGGCAGCTGAGTGTCGTTACCTCTAATTGGGAACCATATATATGTTTGTAGTTTTCACTAGGGGATTGTGGGTTATTGTTTGAGCATAGCTTTGTGTTGTGTTTCATGTTATGTTCATTTGTTGCGATCTTTGTTCGTTTTGTTATTTTTCCCAGTTACGTTTCATTTAAATAAAGATGTATACTGGATGCCTCGCTGCGCCTTGGTCTGTCCCTCACGGAGATCGTGACAATCCCCAGTTGCTCTCTCGTCAAACAGCATCCAAACAGCAGACGTTTGTGGCACTACTGCTGGTGCTTCTGCTCCATCTGATCCCTCTTCTTCCTGTTGCCCTGGTGCCTGAGCCAGCTGACTGCTGGGGCTGTCCCTCCCTGCTGCTGAGGTTATTCTTTGAAGAGCCTCATCAATCGCTCTGGCATCACTGAAGGCTAACTTCTTAAACCTTGGGTCAAGTGCAGCGGTTTCTGATAGCATGTGATTATATTCCATTCTTTGGAACTTTCTGTCCATTGATGAACATAGGGTGTCCATCAACTCTGTCACATGCTCTGTGGTTACATTTGCTTCTCTCTAGCGGCTGGCTGTGATTCGCTGCAGACCCTTACACAGGAGTATCATTTTTGAGGCTGCCACATAGCTGAAAAGAGAGAACAGTAACTTATTAGTTCAGGTTCATGTTTTGTCTACTGATACTACATTCTAATCTACTGCTCATATACATATATAATACTGGATTAAATAGTGATATAGTAATAACTGCTTACTGTACCTCTCTCCACTGATCTCCACAGTGACCTGTTCAAAGGGTTCCAGGACTCTGCACACCTCCTCCACCACCTCCCATTGTTCTTGGGTCAGAGCATCAACAGGTGCATTGACAATGGCCAGGGTAGAGATGATGGCATCCTTGGACTCAAGAAACCGCTTCAACATATAAAATGTTGAATTCCACCTTGTAGTGCAGTCTTGCTTAGGCCTCAGCTCAGGCATCCCCATCTTTTGTGTTTCAGCACCTACTGTGCTCCTGTAGAAGTATTCAACAACTGCTTTCACTTTGACCACAGTGGGCTTCATCACTTTCAAAGCATATCTTATAATCAGGTTGGTTGTGTGGGAAAGACATGGATGATGCGTCCATTTTAACATTTTCATGGCTTTGGTTATATTAGCTGCATTGTCGCTAACACAACAGAACACTTTTCCATCTACTTGCCATTCTCTGTCCACTCTCAACAGTTCCTCTGCCAAGTTCTCTGAGGTGTGACTGTTGCTGAACTCAAAGCAGGTTAGAAGACAGCTAGACATCGCAAAATCTTCCATGAAGTGACATGTAACCGACATGTAAGAAGTGGTTACCATTGCTGTCCAGCAGTCAGTGGTAAAGCAAACTGCAGGAGCTTTTTGGACTCTTTCCTGCACTGAAGCCTGTGTGCTCTAGTACGGTTGTGGAATAAGTGATTTTGAAAGGGTTTTCCTGCTTGGAATTGTGTACATTGGATTTAGACTATTGCTATCATTTCTAAAATCTCTGTCCTTCACGATCGAATACGGCTGGAAATCGGTGGCAATCATTTTAGCCAATTCAATATCAATTTGGCCTTGTTTTGCCACAGACAGACTTTGGCATAAACTGGTCCGTAGAAGACTGCGTTGCTGTAGGTCGTGGAGTAGGCCTACTTGACTGAGTGGATACATATCCATGTGTGGAGGTGCTGGCTCCATTACTATTACTAGCAGGCCCGCTAGTTTCCCGAAGCTCCGCTACAGCTAACTTCACAGTTGGGTGCACAGTTCGCATATGCCAGTGTAGGTTGTGTGTCGAACCGGCTTTAAATGAGATGTTTTGTCAAATTCTACACTGTGCTCTAACATTGTCTACATTATTCAAATCCATCCAAATGCTACTGTGTTTCCAACTCATGTTCCAGCTGTTGTTTTCGCAGCTGTCCTTCCTCTCTCTCCTCGGCTGCTAAGTGTGTGAGTGAGTTGGCTCGGCCCTCCCTCACGCATCTTTGGATCATTGGTTGACACTGCGTGTCTGATTGACAGGAACAACAGGTGAGGCTGTTAGTCTGAGCAGACAGTCAGAACGAATGTGTGTGCACTTGAGCATTTAGGCCTATATTATTTTTATTTATTTTTTGTTCTTTGAAAAAGTTAATTCTATTCATTTAAATCTTTTGATTATTCATATCTTAATTTTTTAATGTTTTTATAAATTTATATTTTTATAATTGTTTTTATAAATAGGCTCTTCTGATATGCGAGCCGGCTCTTAGAGCCAACTCGTTCGTGAACGACCCATCACTACGATGAGTTACTAAAGGTACACCTAACAGCTGTCCGTATATGTCCTTGCTAAAAAAAAAACAGCATACACCAACATACATTTCAAGCTGATCCATGCTGGTCTATGTTGGTCCATGGTGGTCGGATACTGGTCAAGCTAGTCTGACCAGCCTGGTCTAGCTGGTCAAGCAGGTCTGACCAGAATGGTCTAGCTCAGTGGTTCCCAAACTTTCTCGGTTACTGTACCACCAACAAAATGTTGTTCTGCCTTTGAGTACCCCTGAAGTACCTATTCATGTGCATTTTACCAGTAGGCCTCATGAGTCTTCTCAATTCCCCAATGTGGATAGGCCAAGTACACCCAGGGGTCCTAGTACAGTACTCCTGGTTAGGAACCGCTGGTCTAGTTGGTTCTGCTTGCCAACCAGCATAGTCTAGTTGATTATGCTGACAGACCAGCCTTCATTGTGTTTTTGCACACTCACACATCTATAGCATAAGCCAAGCTAAGCTACGTTACATATATCGGTACTCTCCAGGCCTAAATTCCCACTACTCTGTCCATACTTAAATGCACATGTTTCTTCGGGCACTACCCAAGTTGCGCTACAGGTAACAATACCAAATACTTTTTCTAACTAACCAAAGATAGACCAGAGCCTGTTGTTTCTAATGGGAGCAAATTAATTATAGTGGGCAGAAAAAGCAAGGAGGTGGGAACAGCCAAGCACGAGCTAGTTAGATCCTATTGACGCCTTCTAGTATTTATTTCCATATTTCCATCTTGTTCCATCTTCTACCATAGCCGGCCACTGGACTTCCTCTCATCATCATATTTGGTAGTGAGTGGAAACGCCAACCAGATGCTTCGCATTTATACATCTGGTTAATTATCTGGCTCGTTGTTCTATCTGTAACAATACTCTTGGCTATAATTACATACTATTACGGAGCAAGTGGCGTTTGACTCCAGACCACTCCAATGCAGCGTCCTTGCCACAATGGTTCCCCAAACACAATTAAACAGGGTTTCCTACCTGGCCCCCAGTATAGACTCATGTCTCACCTGCACAGTTCCCCCCCAGTTAAATGCACGCAGGTGAATCAATCAGGGTGTGGCCATATGGACTATAAACTCAGTTTATCACAATATCATATTGGAAAAATAAATAAATGTGAAGGCCTATTTGCCATTTACCCTATTGTTTCAGTGATGTGAAGTTTAAAATGCATTTTTTCCCTAATCAGCCTCCGTAGCGCTTGTTGAGGCGAGCTCCAAACGTTAACTACCGGTAGCTAGCTAGATCATACAGTGCTTTTTAGACATCTGATGAAGCTAGTAAGCTAGCACACCCCCATCACAAGGATGTATGTTGGGCTAGCTCACTAGCTAGCTAAAGCCTCTGGCTACAAACAGCAAGTGCTCACTAACTTCACCTAAGCTTGAGTAGCTAATTGTTATTTGGCCAACTCAACCAGTCGTTCACGCTCACAAATATCCACGTTACACTTTATGTAGTAGCTAGCTAGCTAGCTGAGCTTTTTTGGCTGGCTAGCTCAGCAAAGGTGAACCAGAGATGAAAATTAGGCTAGCTAACTAGTTAACTTTGCTAACAAGAGCAAAGTCTGGATACAAGCACTAACTACACACAACTCCATAACATGCTGCGTGTATCTAGATTTCTAACTGAGGACATAAGTGTGCTGTTAGCTAGATTATCTGCATTTTGTGTTTTCTGAAAGGTTAGTTAGAGATGGCTAGCGGATACTATGTATGCATAGAAACAGAACACTGTTGTGGATGGAAAAGTATTTACTTCCAAGGGACAACAGCTTTTGTTTTATTAAAATGTATTTATTAAAAGACAAATCCTCATAGCTAACTAATTCATACATAGCAGCCAGACATGGTCTTTACTACATCACGTAGCTAGCTACTAGTGATGTGCAGTTCAATTTGTTCTTTGTGAACAACATTTTTTACTGACTCGAGAGTCATGATGAGAGTAGTTAGAACTCATCATCCGAGACCTTAATGAAAACAATTAGTAGGTCGCTTAGTGCCTAGGCATCACCAAATATTAATGACACTTACCTGCCTTTTCTAAACCCTGGGTCGCAGCCCTTTTACATCAACACTAATAGCTTTCAAACATGGTCTGCATGAAATGAATGACCCAACCGCACAAAGATGCCTTTTTCATATTTAACCTGTTACGAAATGCCATTAAACATCGGTAGAGTGGTTTCCATAGTCCCTTCAGGAGACCTTTACCGCTTTTTTCATCACATTTGCATGTTTTTCAATTTTTGCAGTTAATTAAATATTGTAGCAGCCTGTGTTTCCACAGCGAGATTTAAAGGGGCAATGCCCTCTGTGATGCTAACTAAAGGGGAGGTTGATAGTACCCTTGGACCGTTATCTACTGGGGGTACAGGCTTGATTAACTCTGTTCTGTAGAGTCTCCTGAGGTAGACGGTCTAGCACAACTGCTGGAATATGAGACTCCTCCAGCTCTAAGACCAGAAACACTATATATACAAAAGTATGTGGACACCCCTTCAAATGAGTGGATTTGGCTATTTCAGCCACACCCGTTGGTGACAGGTGTATACAATCGAGCACACAGCCATGCAATCTCCATAGACAAACATTGGCAGTAGAATGGCCTCACTGAAGAGCTCAATTACTTTTAAAGTGGCACCGTCATAGGAAGCCATCTATCCAAGTCAGTTCATCAAATGCATGCCCTGCTAGAGCTGACCAGGTCAACTGTAAGTGCTGTTATTGTGAAATGGAAATCTATAGGAGCAGGCCTTGAAGTGGTAGGCCACACAAGCTCACAGAACAAGATCACAGAATGCTGTAGCGGGTGGAAATCGTCTGTCCTCTGTTGCGACAATAACCACCGAGTTCCAAACTGCTTCAGGAATCAACATGAGCACAATAACTGTTTTCGGGAGCTTCATGAAATGGGTTTCCATGGCCGAGCGGGCTAAGCCCCTTACTGCCAGTGAAGGGAAATCTTAACACTACAGCATACAATGACATTCCAGACGATTCTGTGATTCCAAATTTGTGTCAACAGTTTGGGGAAGACCCTTTCCTGTTTCAGCATGACATTGCCCCTGTGCAGAAAGCGAAGTCCGAATAGAAATGATTAGTAAAGACCGCTGACTGCGAGTCAGGCCTAATCTCTCAACATCAGTCCCGACATCACTAATGCTCTTGTGGCTGAATGGAAGCAAGTTCCCACGCAATGTTCCATCATCTAGTGGAAAGCCTTCCAAGAGATGGAGATGTTCAACGAGCAGGTGTCCACATACTTTTGTGTATGTAAAGCACGCGCTCTAGCTTTTTAGCTTTAATATAGAACTTAGAATAACTTTCAGGGAGGGATCAGGGAGGTTGCATGGTTTGAATTTCTTTATTTTACAGATTAAAATCATGTATGTCAGTTCTTGTGGACATGTGAACAGCAGCTCAATACAAAATAGCTTATATCGGTGCATTTATATGGTGCAAAACTCAAGAAGGTTGGTTCTTGGTTGGTTAAACGTCTCCATTTCGTCATGTGTTTCTTGAGGCAGTTCTGCAGCTTCACTAGCTTGACAGTGGAGGCTTTCTGTATCCCTGATCGTCTGCAGATGTGACCACAGTGTGTGTCCAATCAATAATGCAGGAACTGGATTCACAAAACAGAACAGTAGCTAAAGCATTGCTCTTCAGTTGTTCATTACTCTGTCACACATGGTCTATTAGTTGGGCCATTGCTGCAGTAGCTCATCCACCATTGTAATTAGAAGATTGCAAAGTTCTGAATCTGAATTAAATGTCAACCATTTTCCAACTTCAACATTGATTCCTATTAGGGTTACATACTTATTCCCCACAGTATCTCGCACCATTAATAGTAATGCAGCAATCTGCATTCATATAGCATTTAATGCGCAGTTAATTTGCAATATTCCTCAGGGCTCTTTCTCAGACACTATATATACAAAAGTATGTGGACACCACTTCAAATTAGGGGATTTGGCTATTTCAGCCACACCTTTTGCTGACAGGTGTATAAAATCGAGAACACAGCCATGCAATCTCCATAGACAAACATTGGCAGTAGAATGGCCTTACTGAAGAGCTCAGTGACTTTCAACGTGGCTCCGTCATAAGACGCCACCTTTCCAAGTCAGTTATCTTAACATTACAGCATACAACGATATTCTATACGATTCTGTGCTTGCAACTTTGTGGCAACAGTTTGGGGAAGACCCTTTCCTGTTTCAGCATGACAATGCCCCCGTGCACAAACGAGGTCCATACAGAAATGATTAGTCAAGATCGACGACTGCGAGCCAGACATAATTGGCCAACATCAGTGCCCGACCTCACTAATGCTCTTGTGGCTGAATGTAAGTAAGTCCTTCCCAGAGGAGTGTTATTATAGGTATTAGGCTGTCATAGCAACAAAGGGGGTACAAGCCCACATTAATGCCCATGATTTTGGAATGAGATGTTTGACGAGCAGGTGTCCACATACTTTTGGTCATGTAGTGTATGCCATGCACAAGCTACTATATCATTGAACCTGCTTTAAGCTCACGTATCTCCATGGAGGATGGACAGTTTGGTTAACAACTTCCCCCAGTGCTAGCCTTGCTCGAACACTCCAGATAGAAGCCCCATATAGAGACATGGAGGGGACTGCCGAGATGACAGTCATTTGACGCCTCACACATCAATCTCTGGGAGAAGGCGCGATGAAAGGAGGGTACCTTGATTGATTGCACCTCTGATGTATCAGGGACCGGAAGGAATTCTGGGTAACGTATTAACGGCGAGGAGAGAAGTTGAGAGGGGGAGATGTAGGGAACAGATAGAGGAGAGAGAGAGAGGGTGAGAGGAGGAAGGTGGCGGTCAGCTACGGTAATGGCATGGGGGGTAAGTCAGGCGTGAAGGGCTCCTAACACGAGTCATGGTGGATGGGGAGGGGGGATGAAAGGTGGCAGGATTTTCAGACAGACATGAGGGAGTAGTCAATGCTGATGGGAGACCAGCCATTGGAAACAGCTTGATTGCAGAGGTTGGTAGAGGTATAATGATGTGGGGAGTGTAGAGAGTTGGATTGTAGCCTAGTGCATGTTGGTTACCAATCAATGTGGACATTGTCTTTACTTTAGTGCCCTTGAGTGAGATATCCGACCTTAAATGTGCCAGTAATATAGTGGACAGTTTTAACTGCAATACACACTACATTTTCAGTCATAAAATGCATGTATAATAAAAACACATGAATACTGTTTTATTTTTTGGAAAGCTGAGGGGTGTGTGGAATATATCCTGATGATATTAATCCAATCGTCTAAATCCAGCGGGGGCAACCAAATTGCAGTGACACAAAAGATATGGGACATTTTGTAAATAGCTATATTTATTGGAATAGTCACACATAATGTGGGCAAAGAGCCATCATGAGTGGCTTGGTCCAATGCCAAGGCATAGAATTACACCATAGAATGACTCTGGAGGGTACAGGTTGTTCTCTGGCATCGGTGCAAATCCGTTCACACAGGCATGTCGGAGTGAGGATTGGACAGCCCTGATGGAGAGAAACGATTTGTTCGCACCTTCAGGCAAGGTCCCTAGTGTCTTCTGCTAATACTAATTGCATAAAGCAGCAGGAGTATTTTAGCCTTTTAATGCCAAAGTCTCATAAGCACCAGAGGCCAGAATGGTATCGTAAAGGGAGAGAAGAGACCACATTGGATTGTCAGACCACGTCGAGCGATGTCACCCACGTTTCATTTCAAAATACTTTCAGAAGAGTTTTGCATGTTCAATTACCCAAATGTACGTGTGGCAAAAGTTACATGCTTTGCTACAGACTACACATGGAGTTATCCCATCTGAGATGTCCGCATGTAACAAAAGACTTGACATAGGAAGTATTTAGTTCATATACATTTTTTATGGAACGAGCAAATACTTAATCAAAATCATATATAAAAAGTATTTAATTGCATTTTAGATATGGTTAGATTTCATGTATCCACATCGAGGATGGGTTGATTGTTGTCTTCTATCAAAGATCAAATTAATCTTGGTGTAGTATTTTAATCACAAGCAAGCCATCTACAAGCCATCTACATCAGTAAACCAGCACAACCGTGATAGGATTAGGGTTGCTACAATCTACAGTTTGATTATTTCCTCCAGAGCAGAGTTTTTTTTGTTCAATTAAATGAACCACTGTCTATAATGATTAACTGACACTTAAAATACTGCATGAGCTCATAATATCTAGAAAGCATAACAACCAGTATGGAAGCATGTAAAGCCGCCCTCTATAACCTGTTCAAGAACGGATTTCTGTCCTACTTTCATATTATTTATTGTTTTTCAGATAGATACTATTGTTGAACAGGGTGAGGAGGAACCCTGGTCTCAAGGGGCCATGTGTAGTCCAGAGTAGGCTGTGTTCCCAGTTTACCAAACTAAAGCACAGGGGAGATTCCATCTAGTGAGGCTCATATCTTCCGGCCTATACTCCACAGGGCCAGTCTGTCACTACAGTTCACCGTGATGATGTTAGGCAGGTTTATAGGCAGCCATCACTCTACTAGAACAAATGAATCAGAGGTCATCTGAACCTTTCTCTTGGCTGTGTCCCATATCACCTGGAGTACCCTCCCGCAATCCTTATTTGCTGAAATATTTACTCTCTCGTGCACTTTTGACATGTAATATATCGCCTGCAGCAATGGGAACATATGATACATTTTCGCTGGAACCTTCCCTGAGTGTGTTTTATGTGTTTCCTCATCTCCACACCAAAATATGCTTGGATTTCCCCTTAATACTGGGCTTGCATAATAAAACAAGAATACAAGATACAGGAAGCATGGAAAAGTGCGACCTTCTTGAGATTTAAGGCCCCATTCTCATGGCTCAAGCGGATAGATTATTGTTTCACTTATTTTTATGCCCATCTCATGAGGCCCCTTGATAATGTGAGAACTGAGGCAATTGACTCTTCTGCCTAATGGTAAGTCCGCCAGTGCTTGCTTCAAACCATTTTTTTATTGTAAGAATAAGAATATATTATACAGTTGAAGTCCGAAGTTTACATACACCTTAGCCAAATACATTTGAACCCAGTTTTTCACAATTCCTGACATATAATCCTAGTAAAAATTCCCTGTCTTAGGTCAGTTAGGATCACCACTTTATTTTAAGAATGTGAAATGTCAGAATAATAGTAGAGAGAAGGATTTATTTCAGCTTTTATTTCTTTCCATCACATTCCCAGTGGGTCATACGTTTACATACACTCAATTAGTATTTGGTAGCATTGCCTTTAAATTGTTTAACTTGGGTCAAACGTTTTGGGTAGCCTTACGCAAGCTTCCCACAATAAGTTGGGTGAATTTTGGCCCATTCCTCCTGACAGAGCTGGTGTAACTGAGTCAGGTTTGTAGGCCTCCTTGCTCGCACACGCTTTTTCTGTCACGTCCAGGCCTGAGAAGACAGGCTGTCGTGTTTAGTTTTTTTTTGGTGTAGGGTTTTTTCTGTTCTAGGTTATCTTTTTCTATGTTGGGCTAATGGTTCCCAATTAGAGGCAGCTGTGTGTCGTTACCTCTAATTGGGAACCATATATGTTTGTAATTTTCACTAGGGGTTTGTGGGTTATTGTTTGTTTCATAGTGAAAGTGTCTAGTCTATGTTACGATCTTCGTTTTCGTTCGTTTTGTTGATTTGTGCCAGTTACGTTGATAAATAAAGCATGTATACTGGATACCTCGCCGCGCCTTGGTCTGTCCTTTCTGAAGATCGTGACATTTTCAGTTCTGCCCACTATAGGATTGAGATCAGGGCTTTGTGATGACCACTCCAATACCTTGACTTTGTTGTCCTTAAGCCATTTTGCCACAACTTTGGAAGTATGCTTGGGGTCATTGTCTATTTGGATGACCCTTTTTACAACCAAGCTTTAACTTCTTGACTGATGTCTTGAGATGTTGCTTCAATATATCCACATACATTTCCCTCCTCATGATGCCATCTATTTTGTGAAGTGCACCAGTCCCTCCTGCATCAAATCACCCCCACAACATGATGCTGCCACCCCCGTGCTTCACGGTTAGGGATGGGGTTCTTTGGCTTGCAAGCCTCCCCCTTTTCCCTCCAAACATAATGATGGTCATTATGGCCAAACAGTTCTATTTTTGTTTCATCAGACCAGAGGACATTTCTCCAAAAAGTACCATCTTTGTCCCCATGTGCAGTTGCAAACCATAGTCTGGCTTTTTTATGGCGGTTTTGGAGCAGTGGCTTCTTCCTTGCTGAGTGGCCTTTCAGGTTATGTCTATATAGGACTTGTTTTACTGTGGATATAGATACTTTTGTACCTGTTTCCTCCAGCATCTTCACAAGGTCCTTTGCTGTTGTTCTGGGATTGATTTGCACTTTTTGCACCAAAGTACATTCATCTCCAGGAGACAGAACGTGTCTCCTTCCTGAGCGGTATGATGGCTGCATGGTCCCATGGTGTTTATACTTGCGTACTATTGTTTGTATAGATGAGATCTTGGCTGATTTCTTTAGATTTTTCCATGATGTCAAGCGAAGAGGCACTTGAAGGTAGGCCTTGAAATACATCCACAGGTACACCTCCAATTGACTCAATTGATGTCAATTAGCTTATCAGAAGCTTCTAAAGCCATGACATAATTTTCGAGAATTGTCCAAGCTGTTTAAAGGCACAGTCAACTTAGTGTATGTAAACTTCTGACCCACTGGAATTCTGATTGAATTATAAGTGAAATAATCTGTCTGTAAACAATTGTTGGAAAAATGACTTGTGTCATGCATAACGTAGAAGTCCTAACTGACATGCCAAAACTATTGTTTGTTAACAAGAAATTTGTGGAGTGGTTGAAAAACGAGTTTTGATGACTCCAACCTTAGTGTATATAAACTTCCGACTTCAACTGTATATACAGTGGGGCAAAAAAGTATTTAGTCAGCCACCAATTGTGCAAGTTCTCTCACTTAAAAAGATGAGAGAGGCCTATAATTTTCATCATAGGTACACTTCAACTATGACAGACAAAATGAGGAAAAAAAATCCAGAAAATCACATTGTAGGATTTTTAATGAATTTATTTGCAAATTATGGTGGAAAATAAGTATTTGGTCACATACAAACAAGCAAGATTTCTGGCTCTCACAGACCTGTAACTTCTTCTTTAAGAGGCTCCTCTGTCCTCCACTCGTTACCTGTATTAATGGCACCTGTTTGAACTTGTTATCAGTATAAAGACACCTGTCCACAACCTCAAACAGTCACTCTCCAAACTCCACTATGGCCAAGACCAAAGAGCTGTCAAAGGACACCAGAAACAAAATTGTAGACCTGCACCAGGTTGGGAAGACTGAATCTGCAATAGGTAAGCAGCTTGGTTTGAAGAAATCAACTGTGGGAGCAATTATTAGGAAATGGAAGACATACAAGACCACTGATAATCTTCCTTGATCTGGGGCTCCACGCAAGATCTCACCCCGTGGGGTCAAAATGATCACAAGAACGGTGAGCAAAAATCCCAGAACCACACGGGGACCTAGTGAATGACCTGCAGAGAGCTGGGACCAAAGTAACAAAGCCTACCATCAGTAACACACTACGCCACCAGGGACTCAAATCCTGCAGTGCCAGGCGTGTCCCCCTGCTTAAGCCAGTACATGTTCAGGCCCGTCTGAAGTTTGCTAGAGAGCATTTGGATGATCCAGATGAGGATTGGGAGAATGTCATATGGTCAGATGAAACCAAAATAGAACTTTTTGGTAAAAACTCAACTCGTCGTGTTTGGAGGACAAAGAATGCTGAGTTGCATCCAAAGAACACCATACCTACTGTGAAGCATGGGGGTGGAAACATCATGCTTTGGGGCTGTTTTTCTGCAAAGGGACCAGGACGACTGATCCGTGTAAAGGAAAGAACGAATGGGGCCATGTATCGTGAGATTTTGAGTGAAAACCTCCTTCCATCAGCAAGGGCATTGAAGATGAAACGTGGCTGGGTCTTTCAGCATGACAATGATCCCAAACACACCGCCCGGGCAACGAAGGAGTGGCTTCGTAAGAAGCATTTCAAGGTCCTGGAGTGGCCTAGCCAGTCTCCAGATCTCAACCCCATAGAAAATCTTTGGAGGGAGTTGAAAGTCCGTGTTGCCCAGCGACAGCCCCAAAACATCACTGCTCTAGAGAAGATCTGCATGGAGGAATGGGCCAAAATACCAGCAACAGTGTGTGAAAACCTTGTGAAGACTTACAGAAAACGTTTGACCTCTGTCATTGCCAACAAAGGGTATATAACAAAGTATTGAGATAAACTTTTGTTATTGACCAAATACTTATTTTCCACCATAATTTGCAAATAAATAAATAAAAAAATCCTACAATGTGATTTTCTGGATTTCTTTTTCTCATTTCGTCTGTCATAGTTGAAGTGTACCTATGATGAAAATTACAGGCCTCTCTCATCTTTTTAAGTTGGAGAACTTGCACAATTGGTGGCTGACTAAATACTTTTTTTCCCCACTGTAGTTCCTTCTCGGTATAGCAGTGTTGTGGGGAGTTAAGGTCGATGGACTGAAGGACTGAATGTGAGAACAATAGGCAAGTGGAAAGCAGAGAGGAACAGGAGGGGAAGTACTAAACAACCAAGGGGAGATAGTACTAAGGATCTCCCTTGAGGAATAATGGATGTAGCTGATTTGAAATGGTGTAGATTGAGGACTCACTATCTCTTCCTGGCCCTCCACAATTCTTACAAGGAGAGGTATCAGGATGATGTCTAGACTAGGCTCTAGTGTAAGGATACTTCAGTGCAGGGGGTGTTTTGAACTATGACCTCATTGTGAGACAATGGTTGTGGTAGGTTTCTGCGCTCTCCTAAAGGGGGACTGCGTGTTGCTCATTCTTGGTTTTAGGACGGATATTATTTGTACCTGCATCCAAGCCCCATACAATAGGAAAGGAAACCTTTGGCTTTAGAGCAATCAAATGATGTGCTGACAGCTCGATCTGGAGGTGATTGTTAATGTTCGCAAAACGTTTCAATTAGCTTATGTAAGGTATTCTCCAAAGCTCTCAATCTGAAATATAATGATTGAGATTGAAGAATGTTTGAGGTCTTATAAAGCTGGGTGAAGTCGAGATACAAAGATACGTAATAAAGAGTTTATGGAGCAGAGATCTACAGATAACAGAGATAGTGATAACATGGTGAGATTGGTTGACTCATCTGTTTCTGGTTGCATATCTGAAGATTTGTTGTCAAGGTATTTTTAGTGCCTATTAATTTGGGTATTGGAGTCCCATCCTTTCACTGGTGTACATGTCAGTCACCCTGGCCCAGATTCAGTTTAAATGAATGACAGAAGTCTCATTCTATTTGAATCATTAAAAAAATGACAATAATACATGGCTTATATAGACCCAAAGTTGCCTAACAATTATAGAAATGAAAAAGTAAAACAACATAACATCAGACTAAACAAGACATCAATAAAGAAAGGGATGGGCTCAAAGAAGGGAAAGAGTGTGATGTATCAATGTATGAGGAGGGGAGGGTTGGGATTAGGATATGGGGTAGGCCTTGTCAAAGATGTGGGGCTTTAGGATGGACTGAAAGATAGTGATGGCTGGACAGAGGGAGTTCAAGAGCCTAGAGAAGGCCTTGTCACCGAAGCTCGGGAGCTTCGAGCTGGGGTGACACGGTGGCCTGCTGTGGTGGAACGGAGTGAGTGTGTGGGTTGGTGGGGGAGAGGAAGGTCTGAGAGGTACAGTGTCTTGCAAAAGTATTCATCCCCTTTTGCGTTTTTCCTTTTTTGTTGCATTACAACCTGTAATTTAAATGGATTTTTATTTGGATTTCATGTAATGGACACACACAAAATAGTCCAAAATGGTTAAGTGAAATGAAAAAAAAAAACGGAAAAGTGTTGCGTGCGTATGTATTCACCCCCTTTGCTATGAAGCCCCTAAATAAGATCTGGTGCAACCAATTACCTTCAGAAGTCACATAACTAGTTAAATAAAGTCCACCTGTGCGCATTCTAAGTGTCACATGATCTGTCTATATACACCTGTTCTGAAAGTCTGCAACACCACTAAGCAAGGGGTACCACCAAGCAAGTGGCACCACGAAGACCAAGGATCTCTCCAAACAGGTCAGGGACAAAGTTGTGGAGAAGTACAGATCAGGGTTGGGTTATACAAAAATATCAGAAACTTTGAACATCCCACGGAGCATCATTAAATCCATTATTAAAAATTTGAAAGAATATGGCATCACAACAAACATGCCAAGAGAGGACCGCCCACCAAAACTCACAGACCAGGCATGGAGGGCATTAATCAGAGAGGCAACAAAGAGACCAAAGATAGCCCTGAAGGAGCTGTAAAGCTCCACAGTGGAGATTGGAGTATCTGTCCATAGGACCACTTTAAGCCGTACGCTCCACAGAGCTGGGCTTTACAGAAGAGTGGCCAGAAAAAAAGCCATTGCTTAAAGAAAAAAATAAGCAAACACATTTGATGTTCGCCAAAATGCCTGTGGGAGACTCCCCAAATATATGGAAGAAGGTACTCTGGTCAGATGAGACTAAAAGTTAGATTTTTTTGGCCATCAAGGAAAACGGCACAAATCCAACACCTCTCATCACCCCGAGAACACAATCCCCACAGTGAAGCATGGTGGTGGCAGCATCATGCTGTTGGGATGTTTTTCATCGGCATGGACTGGAAAATGGTCAGAATGGAAGGAATGATGAATGGCGCTAAATACAGGGAAAGTCTTGAGGGAAACCTGTTTCAGTCTTCCAGAGATATGAGACTGGGATGGAGGTTCACCTTCCAGCAGGACAATGACCCTAAACTTACTGCTAAAGCAACACTCCAGTGGTTTAAGGGAAAACATTTAAATGTCTTGGAATGGCCCAGTCAAAGACCAGACTTCAATCCAATTGAGAATCTGTGGTATGACTTAAAGATTGCTGTACACCAGCGGAAACCATCCAACTTGAAGGAGCTGGAGCAGTTTTGCCTTGAAGAATGGTCAAAAATCCCAGTGGCTAGATGTGCCAAGCTTATAGAGACATACCCTAAGAGACTTGCAGCTGTAATTGCTGCAAAAGTTGGCTCTACAAAGTATTGACTTTGGGGGGGGTGAATAGTTATGCAAGCTCAAGTTCAGTTTTTTTGTCTTATTTCTTGTTTGTTTCTTCAAAGCGGTAGGCATGTTGTGTAAATCTTATGATTCCAGCTTGTAAGGCAACAAAATAGTAAAAATGGGGTGTGAATACTTTTGCAAGCCATTGTAGGGAGGAGGTCAGAGACCTGACCATGTGGTGCAAGGACAACAACCCTTCCCTCAACGTGATCAAGACAATGGAGATGATTGTGGACTACAGGAAAAGAAGGACTGAGTACGCCCCCATTCTCATCGATGGAGCTGTAGTGGAGCAGGTTGAGAGCTTCAAGTTCCTTGGCGTCCACATCACCAACAAACTAACATGGTCCAAGCACACCAGGACAGTCGTGAAGAGGGCAAGACAAAACCTATTCCCCCTCAAGAGTCTGAAAAGATTTGACATGGGTCCTCAGATCCTCAAAACGTTTTACAGCTGCACCATCGAGAGCATCCTGACGGGTTGCATCACCACCTGGTATGGCAACTGCTCAGCCTCACGACCGCAAGGCACTGAAGAGGGTAGTGCGTACAGCCCAGTACATCACTGTGGCCAAGCTTCCAGCCATCCAGGACCTCTATACCAGCCAGTGTCAGAGGAAGGCCTAAAAGTTGTCAAAGACTCCAGCCGCCCTAGTCATAAACTGTTCTCTCTGCTACCGCATGGAAAGCGGTACCGGAGGAGGAGGGGGCAAGGTGGAGAAGGGCTTTGTAAGGTAGAAGGAGGATCTTGTCATCAATGCGTTGGGAGACAGGGAGCCACAGGGGTGATGTGCTGCCAGGACTTAGTGTGAGTGAGGAGTCGGGCTGCAGAGTTTTGAACCATTTGGAGTTCATGAAGGGAGCATGAGTTGATACAGGAGAGTAGTGAGTTGCAGTAGTCAAGACAGGATGAGATGATTGCATGTATGAGAGTTCCAGCGCCAGGACGGGAGAGGGAGGACCTGAATTTGGCAATGTTGCGGAGGTGGAGGCATTTGTAGTGGTCAAATGAGATAGCGGAGCCCAGGATGACTTTAAGGATGCGTATATGGAGGGAGGTCAAGACAGTGGTGTCGTCAATGGTGAGGGTGAGGTTGCCAGCTTTGGTGAGGGTGGATTTGGTGCCTATGAGGAAGAGTTCTGTTTTATCACTGTTGAGCTTCAGAAAATGTTGTTGCATCTATGTTTTTATTGTAGAGAGGCAAGTTTCAATGTGGGTCAGATATGGGTTGAGGAGGGATTTGGTGCTGAGGTAGATCTGGGTGTCATCGGCTCTGTTAGCCTCAACCTAACTCATATTCCCCCTCCCTGTTCCCACTGTCTGACCACAAGATTCTTAATTTCAAGGTTCAATTGTAGCCAGGATAATGCAGTTCAGCCTGGTGAGGAGGATCTGATGGCTCACCGTGTCAAAAGCGGCACTCATGTCTAGGAGAATCAGGATGTTGAAGGCGCCAGCATCAGCCAAGGTGAGGAGGTAATTGAAAACTTTGAGGAGTGCAGTTTCACAACTGTGGAGGTGGTAGAAACCAGACTGGAGGGGCTCAAACAGGTTGTTGATTAACTACATGAAGGTACGGTCTATGAAACAGTACTCAAAGGAACAATTTTGGATTGGTCTCATGTACCAAACTGTGATGATGTTGATCAAGCTTGGTATCTTTTAAAAGATCTGTTTCTGTCTGCACTCGACTCTCTGGATCCGATGAAACAAATTCTAATCAAACAGCGGTCAGGGAAATGGATCTCTTCCGAGATCTTAGACCTCATGAGGAAAAGGGATCGCTACCTGGCCAAATTCAGAAGGACAAATCTACAAGATTATGATGGTTATATTATCTGTAGAAAGCAGGCAAGATACAAAATGGATAAGGCCAAATCCCAACATTACATAGACGCTGTTAATGATAACTTAACATCAGCCTCATGAACTGTGGAAAATGTTAAAAGACATTGGCTCAAAAACTTCCCATAAGGTAATATCCTGTAGTATTGGCATGGATATTGATGATGTTTTATGCTATGACCAGGTAAAGGTTGCAAATTATTTTAACCTCTTAAGGCTAGGGGGTAGTGTTCGGAAGTACGGAGAGTCTGACGTGCCCAAAGTAAACTAGGATATGCATATAATTGGTTGCAAATTATTTTAACACATGTTTTACTACTATATCCTAATCACTGCTTAAGAAGTTACCGACCTGCTCTAGACACGATGGCTCGTCTTTCATTAACAACTTTTGCCGTAGCAAAGGTATCACAAAGGATTTGTTTGAGCTGTGCATGGTAACAGAGGACAAAGTTTCCAATCTACTATGCTTAATGAGCACAAACAACGCAACTGGGCTGGATAACCTTCCTGCAAGATTCAGAAAGTATAGTGCTTGTATCACTGCTAAAATGATAACCCAAACCTTTGTGTTAGTAGTGGTACATTTCCCAATGATCTCAAAACAGCCTGGGTGGTTCCGCTCCACAAGAAGAGCAGTAAAACAAATGTAGGAAACTACAGGCCTGTGTCAGTCCTCAGCATTTTATCCAAAGTTGTTGAGAGATTTGTTTTTAATCAACTTCAGGGATACCTTCTTGAGCACAAACGTCTTTATGAACTCCAATCTGGCTTTAGAACAGCTCATTCCACTGATACTTGCTTTATCCACCTTTTTGACCACATCTAGCAGGAAAGTGAGAAAGTGAACTATACAGGTATGGTCATGTCAGACTTGCAGAAAGATTTTGGCACTGTGGACCATGATATTCTCCTGATGAAACTGAAATGATGTAGCAGTGAATTGGTTTAGGTCTTATCTGACCAACAGAACACAAGTATAAAATGTTGGTGATGTTCTGTCAGAGGCCAAAGGATTATCCTGTGGAATGCCGCAGGGATACATTTTATGGCCTCTCTTATTTCTTTTATACGTTAATGATATGCCAGATACAATAAAGTGCAAACTCCTTTTTTTTGCTGATGACTCAGCCATACTGGTATAAGGGAAGGATACAGTTTACTTAGAGGAGACCCTGAGTAAGGAATTTAATTTTGATAGAGTTGGGTTGACTGACAACAAATTGTCACTACATTTGGGAAAAATTGAATTGATTTTGTTTGGAACAAAACGTAAATTGCTTAGGGCTGACAAGATAAAGTTAAACTGTGCAGGCAAAGAGATTGAATCTAAAACAAGTGTAACTTACCTTGGTGTGTCACTAGATAAATCCCTTTCTGGAGACCTGATTGCTGCTAAAATAAAATGGCAAATAAATTGAAATCTTTACAACGGAACAGTAGATATGTTAACATCAAAGTTAAGAAACAGCATGTCTCAACCTTGATTCAGTGTCATTTTGATTGTGCCTGCTCTGATTGGTACGTATAGTGGGCTATCAAAAAAGCTGAAAAAGAGAATACAGGTCATGCAAAACATTGATATCAGGATTATGCTGAATGTCCCCCCTAGGACACACATAATGTTATCAGATGTATGCTGAATGTCCACCCTAGGACCCACATAATGTTATCAGGTATATGCTGAATGTCCCCCCTAAGACCAACATTATGTTATCAGGTATATGCTGAATGTCCCCCCTAGGACACACATAATGCTATCAGGTATATGCTGAATGTCCCAACTAGGACCCACATAATGTTATCAGGTATATGCTGAATGTCCCCCCTAGGACCCACATAATGTTATCAGGTAACTGCTGAATGTCCCCCCTAGGACCCACATAATGTTATCAGGTATATGCTGAATGTCCCCCCTAAGACCCACATAATTTTATCAGGTGTATGCGGAAGGTCCCCCCTAGGACCCACATAATGTTATCAGATATATGCTGAATGTCCACCCTAGGACCCACATAATGTTATCAGGTATATGCTGAATGTCCCCCCTAAGACCAACATAATGTTATCAGGTATATGCTGAATGTCCCCCCTAGGACACACATAATGTTATCAGGTATATGCTGAATGTCCCAACTAGGACCCACATAATGTTATCAGGTATATGCTGAATGTCCCCCCTAGGACCCACATAATGTTATCAGGTACAGTGGGGCAAAAAAGTATTTAGTCAGCCACCAATTGTGCAAGTTCTCTCACTTAAAAAGATGAGAGAGGCCTGTAATTTTCATCATAGGTACACTTCAACTATGACATACAAAATGAGGGAAAAAAATCCAGAAAATCACATTGTAGGATTTTTAATGAATTTATTTGCAAATTATGGTGGAAAACAAGTATTTGGTCAATAACAAAAGTTTATCTCAAAACTTTGTTATATACCCTTTGTTGGCAATGACAGAGGTCAAACGTTTTCTGTAAGTCTTCACAAGGTTTTCACACACTGTTGCTGGTATTTTGGCCCATTCCTCCATGCAGATCTCCTTTAGAGCAGTGATGTTTTGGGGCTGTCGCTGGGCAACACGGACTTTCAACTCCCTCCAAAGATTTTCTATGGGGTTGAGATCTGGAGACTGGCTAGACCACTCCAGGACCTTGAAATGCTTCTTACGAAGCCACTCCTTCGTTGCCCGGGCGGTGTGTTTGGGATCATTGTCATGCTGAAAGACCCAGCCACGTTTCATCTTCAATGCCCTTGCTGATGGAAGGAGGTTTTCACTCAAAATCTCACGATACATGGCCCCATTCGTTCTTTCCTTTACACGGATCAGTCGTCCTGGTCCCTTTGCAGAAAAACAGCCCCAAAGCATGATGTTTCCACCCCCATGCTTCACAGTAGGTATGGTGTTCTTTGGATGCAACTCAGCATTCTTTGTCCTCCAAACACGACGAGTTGAGTTTTTACCAAAAAGTTCTATTTTGGTTTCATCTGACCATATGACATTCTCCCAATCCTCATCTGGATCATCCAAATGCTCTCTAGCAAACTTCAGACGGGCCTGAACATGTACTGGCTTAAGCAGGGGGACACGTCTGGCACTGCAGGATTTGAGTCCCTGGCGGCGTAGTGTGTTACTGATGGTAGGCTTTGTTACTTTGGTCCCAGCTCTCTGCAGGTCATTCACTAGATCCCCCCCGTGTGGTTCTGGGATTTTTGCTCACCGTTCTTGTGATCATTTTTACCCCACGGGGTGAGATCTTGCGTGGAGCCCCAGATCAAGGAAGATTATCAGTGGTCTTGTATGTCTTCCATTTCCTAATAATTGCTCCCACAGTTGATTTCTTCAAACCAAGCTGCTTACCTATTGCAGATTCAGTCTTCCCAACCTGGTGCAGGTCTACAATTTTGTTTCTGGTGTCCTTTGACAGCTCTTTGGTCTTGGCCATAGTGGAGTTTGGAGTGTGACTGTTTGAGGTTGTGGACAGGTGTCTTTTATACTGATAACAAGTTCAAACAGGTGCCATTAATACAGGTAACAAGTGGAGGACAGAGGAGCCTCTTAAAGTAGAAGTTACAGGTCTGTGAGAGCCAGAAATCTTGCTTGTTTGTATGTGACCAAATACTTATTTTCCACCATAATTTGCAAATAAATTCATAAAAAATCCTACAATGTGATTTTCTGGATTTTTTTCCCTCATTTTGTCTGCAATAGTTGAAGTGTACCTATGATGAAAATTACAGGCCTCTCTCATCTTTTTAAGTGAGAGAACTTGCACAATTGGTGGCTGACTAAATACTTTTTTGCCCCACTGTATATGCTGAATTTCCCCCTAGGACACACAGAATGTTATCAGGTATATGCTGAATGTCCCCTCTAGGACCCACATAATGTTATCAGGTATATGCTGAATGTCCCCCCTAGGATACACATAATGTTATCAGGTATATGCTGAATGTCCCCCCTAAGACCCACATAATTTTATCAGGTGTATGCGGAAGGTCCCCCCTAGGACCCACATAATGTTATCAGGTATATGATGAATGTCCCCCCTAGGACCCACATAATGTTATCAGATATATGCTGAATGTCCACCCTAGGACCCACATAATGTTATCAGGTATATGCGGAATGTCCCCCCTAGGACACACATAATGTTATCAGGTATATGCTGAATGTCCCCCCTAAGACCCACATAATTTTATCAGGTGTATGCGGAAGGTCCCCCCTAGGACCCACATAATGTTATCAGGTATATGCTGAATGTCCCCCCTAGGACCCACATAATGTTATCAGGTAAATGCTGAATGTCCCCCCTAGGACCCACATAATGTTATCAGGTATATGCTGAATGTCCCAACTAGGACCCACATAATGTTATCAGGTATATGCTGAATGTCCCCCCTAGGACCCACATAATGTTATCAGGTAAATGCTGAATGTCCCCCCTAGGACCCACATAATGTTATCAGGTATATGCTGAATGTCCCCTAAGACCCACATAATTTTATCAGGTGTATGCTGAAGGTCCCCTAGGACCCACATAATGTTATCAGGTATATGCTGAATGTCCCCCTAGGACCCACATAATGTTATCAGGTAAATGCTGAATGTCCCCCTAGGACCCACATAATGTTATCAGGTATATGCTGAATGTCCCCTAGGACCCACATAATGTTATCAGGTAAATGCTGAATGTCCCCCTAGGACCCACATAATGTTATCAGATATATGCTGAATGTCCACCCTAGGACCCACATAATGTTATCAGGTATATGCTGAATGTCCACCCTAGGACCCACATAATGTTATCAGGTAAATGCTGAATGTCCCCCCTAGGACCCACATAATGTTATCAGGTATATGCTGAATGTCCCCCCTAGGACCCACATAATGTTATCAGGTATATGCTGAATGTCCCCCCTAAGACCAGCATAATGTTATCAGGCATATGCTGAATGTCCCCCCTAGGACACACATAATGTTATCAGGTATATGCTGAATGTCCCAACTAGGACACACATAATGTTATCAGGTATATGCTGAATGTCCCAACTAGGACCCACATAATGTTATCAGGTATATGCTGAATGTCCCCCTTAGGACCCACATAATGTTATCAGGTAAATGCTGAATGTCCCCCCTAGGACCCACATAATGTTATCAGGTATATGCTGAATGTCCCAACTAGGATACACATAATGTTACACATATGTTTGACATCTTAAATTATCGTGTCCCAGGTTATATGAAATTTGGACAAGGTTGTCTAAGTAAGAAAAAACACTCTACTGCCCCTTGTGCCCCCTACTGCTGGTCAGGTGTATTTAGTTGAAGGATTGGTATGATGTGCAATGAATAGATTGTTTTAATGTGAAATCAATATGGTTGATTTTTAAGGTTAGGGAAAAGTGAAGTGAATAGTATCACATTGTAGGATGTCAATATAGATTAATGTATTTATGGTTGTTTGTAATTTTGTCTTGCCTTTTAATCATTATATGTGTTATTGTGTTTAACGTAAAGGACCACTTTGGGAAACAAGCATTTTAATTAATAATTTCAAGTGATATCCTCTGGGTCCACATTGTCCTTTTTTTCTTCTATATGTCTGTAACCCAAAATGAATTAAATTCAAAAAAAAATAAAGTGGGTTTGTAACTGGGAGGCAACAGCATGTTTCAGGCTTGGCAAGGAAAGGGAGGTTGGAATTGGGGAGGAAATTATTGAGGATGGTGGTGTCCAGTCCAGCTGTTTTGTAATTGGAGGGGACAGTTCATGGGCGAGGGAGAAGTTGACGATGTGTGTGAAATATGGTTAGAGAGCAGGCAGGCAGGCTTTTATGAGAACAGTGGGGAGAAGATACAGGGAGCAAGTTGTAGTCTTGGATGACATGATGAGTTTTGAGATATAGGAAGAATTGAGTTTACGGTGTGACGGTTGGGAGGTTATCAGGGTGAAGGGCAGCTGAGGGAGATTGATCAGCCAGTGATACGTTTATTTAGGTGATCTTGTCCTTGAATAATTGAAGGAGTTACAGAGTTCAGTGGAGGGAGTAGAGAAGGTATCATCATGGGGCTGAAGTAGTTTGCTGACAGTGGAGAACTTATTGGAGCTGTTGATGATGTTGGAGAAGTAGGTGGACCTTGCAGCACTAAGGGCATCCCTGTAGGTGGGGAGGTGGAGTTTATAGGCCTCAGTGTGTACATTGAGCCTAGACTTCCTGCTCAGGCACTCCAAGCGGTGCGCAGCATGCTTCTTGGAGCGGAGCTAAGGAGGGCCAGAGAGTTGAGGGAGACAGATAGAGCAGCTAGTTCATCAGGTCAATCAATCAATCAATCAATCAAATGTACTTATAAAGCCCTTTTTACATCAGCCGATGTCACAAGGTGCTATACAGAAACCCAGACTAAAACCCCAAACAGCAAGCAATGCAGATGTAGAAGCACGGTGGCTAGTAAAAACAACCTAGAATGTCAGGAACCTAGGAAGAAACCAGGCTCTGAGGGGTGGCCAGTCGTCTACTGGCTGTGCCAGGTTCAGATCAGGTGAGTTGGGGGCGTGGTCATGGGGCATCTGCAGAGCAGATGCGTCAGAGAGCTGGAGGGGGTGAACAGCTTTGATGTTGCGGAAGTAGATGAGGTGTTTGTCAGTGTTGTGGGGTGAGTATGAGGTAAGTGAAAAATGAAGGATCTTGTGGTCAGACAGTGGGAACAGGGAGGGGGAATATGAGGTAGGTTGAGGCTAACAGAGCAGACGAGATCTAGTGTCTCTTGATGTGAGTGGGAAAATTGACACGTTGGGTAATATTTAAATAGTTCAGAACAGCAATGAAATCAGAGGCAAGTTTTGAGTTTGAGTCAACGAAAATATGAATATCTCCAAGACGCAGTAAGCGGGGGAAGAGTGGGACAGCAATGGTGACAGGAATGATTCATTAGCTTTAGGAGGACAGTACACAAGGATTGTGGTCATGGTGCAACATGTTTTGTAAGCAATGTATTCAAATGGAAAGACAGTAGGGAAAGACACTTCAGTTATTTAGATGGCCGGTGGAGCGGGGGTGACCCAGGTAGCCATGACCAGCGGAAGTAAGAGAAAATATATCACCAGGTTGTTTCCAAGTTTCAGTTAGGAGAAGGAAGTCTAGCTTGTTGTCAGATATTAATTAATGGAGCAAAGGAACTTTGTTGTTCATTGATCGAGTGTTGAGGAGACCAAAGTTAGTGTTGTGAGACAGGTGAGTTTATGGATAGTGGAATGAGAGGGCGAATGTGATGAAATTAATAGAGGGATTCATGCACTGCTTTTGTGTATTCGGAATAAGCTGAAGAGTACATTTCCAGGCCTACAATTAAGAAAAATTACCAAAGCTCAACTGGAAATCAGAAAGAGCATATATTAAGCTATGCTAACGTTGCTTAATATTAGCATTGCTTAATAATAACCCCCTCCTCACCCACTTGACTATTTTCCCCCTTACTAGCTCTGACTTTGCTGATAGCTACTTTATTGAGGGAAAATGTAGTTACTATGACTGTAATATGTGGTTGTCCCACCTAGCTATCTTAAGATGAATGTCCTAACTGTAAGTCGCTCTGGATAAGAGCGTCTGCTAAATGACTAACATGTAAAATGTGAATTAGGGAGGACTCAAATACCACACTCCCAATAGAGACATTTGTTATAACATATCTAAATCCTGTTAATGATTGCAATGCAATGAAACCCTGTCTCTTGCTTCCTAACGATGGTATACGTCCTATATTAGTGTGACATTACTGACTGCACACTTTTATGGCAAAATCTTGCAGAAAATATCTAAAATACTGATCTGATACTGTGAAATTACACTTCAAATGGAGTACAGGTCCATTGTGATCGTTTGTAATTCCTGCTTTGATGATGGGATAGACATAACACTGCATTTGTAATTTTTCTTCAGCATTATGTTTGTATCACTTTTGGAGAGGTTCAGAAATCAGCAGGAGAAAATATAGTCATCAAAGAGCTTCCTCCCCAGCTGGTACATTGTTTCTCCCCAGCTGGTACATTGTTTCTCCCCAGCTGGTACATTACACTTCGGCACCTTGTTTCCTTTGTAATAATTATGTGCTCCCACCTGCTGAATAAAGACCTGTGATGGAATTAGCTTTTTTCATATTTCATTCAAATTCACAAAAATACAGCTGACATTTGCCACATTTTTCTCAAGTGTACGGTATCCATATTAGGACAGCCTCAGTCTCAGCACAACATATTTGTTTGCTTCAAATCAGATCAGGTGTTGATTGTCATAAGAGTCATATTGAGTGGCAAATAATAACAATGTGTCATTAAGGGCATTTCTTTTTTCTTTTGTCACAATCTTTGCGTGTAAACTTATCATCATAATTCACAGCACAGACTCTGGGCCTGAATACATCTGTATTGGAGTTCTGCTATGATCAACTAAATGTATACATACGGGGTGTCCATATCAGGACAGCCTCGATCTACACATCTAATAAGGTCAACGGGAAGCTTAATTGTAGGCCTATCCTTATCTTTGTCCCAGACAAAACTTTGGCTAACATTAACTGTTATGGCGGACTATCTTTACGATGATGGCTATGACGATTGTGATGTTCTCTGTGATGAGAAGATAGTCCCTATGAAATTAAATGATTCAATGACACTTACAGTGCCTTCTATTTATACCTGTCTATTTATGGAAAAATTGTCCTGATTAACTTCTTAGTCATATCGCTGTTTACTCAAATACTTATGGCGCTGCCTACTCCTGATGATTCGTTTTTCAAATCATATGAGCAAAAAATATTTCGCTTTATCTGGGACGCTAAACCAGACAAAATAAAACGAGCCTATCTATATAATGAATATGAATTGGATGGGTTGAGATTATAAAAGCACTAAACCTCTCTAAAAGATTCACTCATTGAAAAGTTTTATTTGAACCCTAAATGGTTCTCAAGTAGATTACAAAGTGAAGCTCATCCATTGTTTAAAAATGACCTTTTTGCCTTTGTGCAGATTGCCATGTCTCATTTTCGATTAATTGAAAATGATACTTTTTCTCTCTTTTTCAAACAAGCATTGCAGAGTTGGCTACAATTTCAATTTCGTTCCCCTGAAAAGATAGAACAAATATTACAACAAATATTATGGCTGAACTCAAATGTGCAGGTTGACAAAATACCTGTATTTATGGGAAAGATGTTTGAAAAGTGTATTTTGTTCTTAAATGATATTGTAAATTGGAATGGTAGAGTAATGTCCTTCATGGAGTTATCAGAATTGTACGGGAAGGTCTGCTCAATCCAAGAGTACAACCAATTGATTACAGCATTGTGAGGCGGGTGGCAGTGGGAGGAGGTAGGGAACTGGTCTGTCTGCCCAATATATAAGATCAAAACTGGCGGAGGAATAAAAATAGCATAAATAGGAATGTATACCAGTTTCATTTGAGGACCAGGATGTTGACAGCTGTGCCATACAGATTGCAAAATAGTTGGGATTTTTGATGTACCGATTCCATGGTACAGTGTGTATGAGTTGATATATAAAAACAACGCAAGATTCAACACTTCGTGCTTTTCAGCTAAAATGATTATATCGAATTCTTGCCACCAACAAAATATTGAATATTTGGGGCATAAAATCATCGAAGCTCTGCAGATTTTGTTGTGAGGATACAGAATCAATAGACCATTTATTTTGGTATTGCCCTCAGGTAGCCTGTTTCTGGTCTCAGGTTCAGGAATGGCTGAAAATGCATAGCATTGATATAAAATTGACCGTAGAAATAGTACTTAAGAGATCTGGAGAGACCCGGTCAGTCAATTACTAATATACTAATACTCTTAGTAAAAGTATGTCACGATCATTTTGATAAACGGACCAAGACGCTGCGTGCATGAAGTTCCACATATTTTAAATTTAAGTGAAACCATCAAAACAATAAAGAATAAACAGATCGCAACATACGGTGTAGCGCACACAGGCACTTACTGAAAACAATAACCCACACCACATGTGGGGAAAGGACACACTAAGTATGGTCCCCAATTAGAGGCAACGACAAACAGCTGCCTCTAATTGGGAACCACACACAATCACCAACGTAGAAAACACAAAACACCCCTGGTCACGTTTTGGCCAAAAACCCAGAGGGCTCTCTATGGCCAGGACGTGACAGTAGACCCCCCAAAGGCGCAGACTCCGGCCGCAAAACTTGAACAAGCTGGGGAGGGTTCGGGTGGGCAGCTCGCATTGGCGGCGGCTCCGATGCGGGACGTATCGGGCTGAGAAGGCGCACTGGAGGTCTGGTGCGAGGAGCCGGCACAGGTCTCACCGGACTGATGACTCGCACCTCAGGGCGAGTGCGTGGAGCCGGCACAGGATTCACCGGACTGAAGAGGCGCACTGGACGCCTGGTGCGTGGAGACGGCGTAGGTCTCACCGGACTGATTCCACGCACCTCAGGGCGCGCGCGGGGAGCCGGCACAGGATTCACTGGACTGAGAGGACGCACTGAAGGTCTGGTGCGAGGAGCCGGTACATGTCTCACCGGACTGATGACTCGCACCTCACGGCGCGTGCGGGGAGCCGGCACAGGATTCACTGGACTGAAGAGGCGCACTGGACGCCTGGTGCGTGGAGCTGGCACAGGTTTCACCGGACTGATGACATGCACCTCAGGGCGCATGCGGGGAGCCGGCACAGGAGTCACCGGACTGAGAGGGCGCACTGGACGCCTGGTGCGTGGAGCCGGCACATGTCTCACCGGACTGATGACACGCACCTCAGGGCGCGTGCGGAGAGCCGGCACAGGAGTCACCGGGCTGGGATGTTGCAGTGGAGGTCTGGTGCGTGGAGCCGGAACAGGTTTCACCGGACTGTTGACACGCACCTCAGGACGAGTGCAGGGAACCAGCACAGGACGCACCGGGCTGAGAGGGCACACTGGAGACCTGGTGCGTGAAGCCGGCACCATGTGCCCCCCCCAAAACTGCTGTGGCCTCAGGCCCCGGCATTGTCGCTGTCCACCCACATTCCTCGGCGCCTCCCTCCAAGGAAGATTCTCACAGCCCCCTAGTATCTCCTCCCAGGTCCAAAAGTCCTTCTCCTGGGCACGCTGCTTGGTCCTTGTGTGGTGGGTTATTCTGTCACGATCGTTTACAGTAACGGACCAAGGAGCAGCGTGTGTTGCATTCCACATCTTTTTAATGAAAGTGAAACTTAACAAAATAAACAAACAAAGAACAAACGATCAGAAATCAAAATGCGTAGTGCACATACAACAATACATTCAATAACCCACGAAATAGGTGGGGGAGAGGACAAACTAAGTATGGTCCCCAATTTGAGGTAATGACAATCAGCTGCCTCTAATTGGGAACCATCAAAACCAAAACATAGAAATAGTAACATAGAACAAACCCGGTCACGTCCTGACCAAACCACCATAGAAAAGCCAGAGGGCTATCTATGCCCCCACCAAAGGTGCGAACTCCGGCCGCATACCAGAACTCAAAGGAGGGGGTTCGGGTGGGCGTTTTTGTGTCAGTGGCGGCTCCGGTGCCGGACATACCGGGCAGAGAAGGCGCACTGGAGACCCGGTGCGTGGAGCCGGCATTGGAGTCACCGGACTGAGAGGGCGCACTGCAGGTCTGGTGCGAGTAGCTGGCACAGGTCTCACCGGACTGATGACTCGCATCTCAGGGCGCGTGCGGGGAGCCGGCACAGGAGTCACCGGACTGAAGAGGCGCACTGCAGGTCTGGTGCGAGGTGCCGGCGTAGGTCTCACTGGACTGATTTCACGCACTTCAGAGCGTGTGAGGGGAGCTGGCACTGGACATACTGGGCTGGGTAGGCGCACTGGCATCCTGTTGCATGGAGCCAGAACAGGTTTCACCGGTCTGATTACACGCACTTCAGGACGTGTGCGGGGAGCCGGCATTGGACGTACCGGGCTGGGCAGACGCTCCTCTAGGCGCCTGCGCTGCATTTCCTTCCTTTCCCATATCTCTCTCCTGTAACCTTCTTTGAACTCCTCCATATTCCTCCATTCAGGCTCTGGCTCTGGCCTTGGTTCGGCCATTTGCACCACCGACGTTGTCGCTGTCCCTCTTCTCTCCTTCGCGACTCCCGCCAAGGAAGGGTCTCACAGCCCCCCATTATTTCCTCCCAGGTCCAAAACTGCTTCTCGATGGGTGCACGCTGCTTGGTCCTGGTGTGGTGGGTTATTCTGTCACGATCATTTTGAGAAACGGACCAAGATGCAGCGTGCATGAAGTTCCACTTATTTTTTATTTAAGTGAAACCATCAAAACAATGAAGAATAAACAGATCGCAACATACGGTGTAGCGCACACAGGCACTTACTGGCCTATGTTTTGAATGTAATAAATAAAATGAATACAAAATTAAAAAAGATATAAAATAATAAAAAGACAAGTATTCATCTGACTATCCTACCAATCCTTGACTTCGGCGATGTAATTTACAAAATAGCCTCAAACACTCTACTCAGCAAATTGGATGTAGTCTATCACAGTGCCATCCATTTGTCACCAAAGCCCCATATACTACCCACCACTGCGACCTGTATGCTCTCGTTGGCTGGACCTCGCTTCATCGCCAAACCCATTGGCTCCAGGTCATCTATAAGTCTTTGCTAGGTAAAGCCCCGCCTTATCTCAGCTCACTGGTCACCATAGCAACACCCACCCGTAGCATACGCTCCAGCAGGTATATTTCACTGTTCACCCTCAAAGCCAACTCGTATTTTGGCCACCTTTCCTTCCAGTTCTCTGCTGCCAATGACTGGAACGAATTGCAAAAATCACTGAAGCTGGAGTCTTACAGCTCTCTCACTAACTGTAAGCATCAGATGTCAGAGCAGCTTACTGATCATTGCACCTGTACACAGCCCATCTGTAAATATGCCACCCAACTAACTCATCCCCATATTGTTATTTATTTTATTGCTCTTTTGCACCCCAGTATCTCTACTTGCACATTCATCTTCTGCACATCTATCACTCCAGGGTTTAATTGCTAAATTGAAATTATTTTGCCATTATGGCCTATTTATTGCCTTACCTCCCTAATCTTATACATTTGCGCACACTGTATACAGACTTTTCTATTGTGTTATTGACTGTACGTTTGTTTATCCCATGTGTAACTCTATGTTTGCTCTATCTTGTCCAGGTTGCAGTTGTAAATGAGAACTTATTCTCAACTGGCCTACCTGTTTTTTTTTAAATGATGCAGTCAAAGTCAAAGTCACCATTATTAGTCAGTTGTACAACCAAATGCCTTCAACCGAAATGTGTCTTCCGCATTTAACCCAACCCCTCTGAATCAGAGAGGTGCGAGGGGCTGCCTTAATCGACAAGTCACCACCATGGTTGAAAATTTGAGTAGTGGTACTCATTGATGTGTTGTTTTGGATTTGCCCCAACCATAGCACTTTATATTCAGGAGATACTTCATTTCTTTGCCACATTAGACACAATCTAATGAGATCAAACCTTGTCAGAGATCACATGAAGGGGCAAAGAGAGAGAGAGCGAGAGAGACTGTACAGACAGACAACAGAGAGAGAGAGACAGCATGACAGAGAGAGAGACAGAGAGACAGGCAGAGAGAGAGAAGGGGGTGACAGAAACGCAGAGATGATAGATGGGGAGACAAAGAGTGACAGTGAGCAAGAGGAGAGAGAGAAATAAGAGTAAGAAATAAGTGTCCATTATTAATAATGGATAAGTGTGTGTGTCAGAGCTGTGTGTAAGTTGACTATGCATACAATTTGGGATTTTCAACACATTAATGTTTCTTAGAAAAATAAGCAGTGATGCAGTCAGTCTCTCCTCAACTCTTAGCCAAGAGAGACTGACATGCATAGTATTGTAATGCATGCGTACAGGCGGATGAGAAGTCAGGCGCAGGAGAGCAAAACAATGGTGTGGTTTATTAACGAAAACCCACCGGACACAGAACATACAATATATTTGGGTAGAAACCCCGTTACACACCAAAATAACGCGCACTAGCATTTACAAATAACAATTCCGGACAAGGACATGGGGGAAACAGAGGGTTCAATACACAACATGTAATGATGGAATTGAAACCAGGTGTGTGGGAAGACAAGACAAAACAAATGGAAAATGAAAAATAGATCAATGATGGCTAGAAGACAGGCGACGCCGACTGCAGAGCACCGCCCGAACAAGGAGAGGAACCGACTTCTGCGGAAGTCATGACACTACCCCCTCTTGATGCACTGCTCCAGCAGCGCGCCGACACCGGCCTCGGGGACGACCCGGAGGGCGAAGTGCAGGGCGATCCGGACGAAGACGGTGGAACTGCTGCAGCATTGAAGGGTCCAACATGTCCTCGACCGGAACCCAGCACCTCTCCTCCGGCCCGTACCCCTCCCACTCCACGAGATACTGAAGGCCCCTCGCCCAATGCCTCAAATCCAGTATGGAGCGAACGGAGTACGCCGGGACCCCCTTGATGTCCAGAGGAGGCGGAGGAACCTCCCGCACTTCAGACTCCTGGAGCGGGCCAGCCACCACCGGCCTGAGGAGAGACACATGGAACGAGGGGTTAATACGGTAATCGGGGGGAAGCTGTAACATATTACAAACCTTGTTCACTCTCCTCAGGACTACTTAGGGAGCAGTGGGGCGCCCCACTCCCGACACTACCTGGTGAAATGTAAGGCGCCAAATTCAAAATCCAAAAGTTGAATTATTAAACATTCATCAATATACAAGTGTTGCATAGCCATCAAAAGCTCTGATTATTGGCAATATCACAGCGTTGTCAGATTTCAAAAAGGCTTTACAGCAAAAGCACAACATTTGATTGTTTGAGGATAGCCACTCTCATATTTTATGCATTAGCATAAATCCATAACCAAAGCGGGTCTCATAAAACGCATAATATCGCTAATATAAAATCCCTTAACTTTAGAAGAACTTCTGCTGAGGGCTTCCCAAGTGTCCAACGAAGACATCCAATGGATCTTTTGTTAGAAAAAGTCATTTATTATATCCATAAATCTCAGTTTGGTTGGCGCTTTATGTTCATAAAATACAGCGTCCACTCGCCCATTGAACCGTGAAGAGAACGCGTTCAACCTATACCTATACACTTGTCCAAGAACAATCGAACACTTTATGTATATTTACTATAATATTTCAACCGGATTATAAACTGGACAATAGGAAAGGAAAAAACCACAGTGCGCGCGAGCCCGTGAACGCGCATCCTCTTCTGTTTACATCCGATGACCAGTTCGAAATTCTTCTTCTATTACCATCCAGAGCAACTAAACATCATCAAACACTGTCTAGAGACTGTTGACATCCAGTGGAGGCAATAGATACTGCAATCTTACTCCCATATATGTCTGTTTTCATTAGGGAGGGGTTCAAAATGAGGCAACAGGACAGAAATTCCTTGGGTTTTCGCCTGTTATATCAGTTCTGTTATACTCACAGACAATATTTTAACACTCTTAGAAACTTCAGAGTGTTTCCTATCCAATAGTACTAATTATGTGCATATCCTATTTTCTGGATGATCTTGTTCCTGTAGTGTTTGAAAACACCCTGGTAGGTTGATTAATAACCTGAACCAGATTACAGGCACTCCTTACAGTAAGAAGCCTCCTCTTGAGCGGACAGCTTGATGAAAACCAGTCAATATTCAGGTCCCCAAGAAAGTAGACCTCTCTGTTTACATCACAGACACTATAAAGCATTTCACACATTATTTAGATACTGACTGTTAGCACTTGGTGGCCTATAGGAACACCCCAAAATAAAAGGCTTTAGATGTGCCTATAAGGACACAAGGCGAGTCACAAATGCAGACACAGGAAGCAGATGGTTGAGCTCTGATATTTATTAATCCAAGGGGTAGGCAAAAGGTAGGTCGGGACAGGCGAGAGTTCATAAGCCGAGTCCAAAACAATACCAGACAAAGGGCAGTCTCGAGGTCAGGCCAGGCAGGGGTTCAGTAACCAGTGGAGACAATCACAAGGACAGGTGAAACAGATCAGGGTGTGACAGTGCCAAGTGAACCTGCAACAACAACACTTCATTAACACTTGACATAAGATCTTCTCTAAGCATTACATGTATATGGCTCTGAATATATACAGCAACACATCCTCCATAAGCATACTACACTACAGTGCATCTAACTGCAATAATTTCATGCATCCTTTATGTAACAAAGCATTCATGCCTTTTCAAGCATAGCAAGTACAGAAGCACTGCATGTTCTTTGACGTTAATATCAAATGGTAACAAACTACACTTCCTATAAGACTGCCAAGAGACCCCAGTACCCAACTGTAAATTCATCATATGTAGGTTTGCCTCTTCTGAAGTAAGGCCATACAAAGTTTATTAACTGTTTAATGGATTTCTTTTTTTGAAAATACCTTTTAGCCTTTTGGTATAATGGTTTTCCACAAGGAGTCTGGATCTGACCATACTTCATGACCCTTTACCAAATGAAAACACATTCGAGGCCGTCATGATTGGTCCCAGGAACCGATGGGTTGTGCCAGAGCCAAAACAGTCAAACGTGAAGCGTTGTTTTTCCAATACTGATTTCTACATTTAACACATCCCACTACCATACAAATATTTTTAGACAGCTGAAGCAAGCAGACAAATATTCTTCAGAAAATTTACCTTTTCTAGTTTAATCATATTCATTTTACCTTAGAAGGGTTTGCAATGTCCCATAAATTGCAATGTCCCATAAATTGAAATCCCAAATCAACTTGAAGTGTCTACAAAACAAGTTTTGCAGTCACATAATTGAAAAGGAAGGCTACTGCTAACCTTTTTCCCTAAAATTACTGTCTGCGAATCACAAATTATTGTTTTGATTAACATGATTCGATTTACCATGATTGAACCGAATCCCAACTACTACAATGGCGAAGTGAATAGTTATTAATCGATTCATATGAATTGTTGTGTTACAACAATTGGGACTATTCCCAAAAACCTGGCCACACAGGATTCAAGGGTTGAGTCATTCCTCCATCTGAAGCCTTTTTGTATTTATTATGGATAAATGGGCATGGGAGATCTGTGAAGCATTTCAGATAAATTAACATGTCATTAAAACTAATGGTATGTGTCCTTGTTTCCAGAAGTGTGTGTGTGTGTGTGCATGTTCGCGTCAAAGGGGACTAGTACCAAATAATTATGCACTCACTACTGTAAGTCGCCCTGGATAAGAGTGTCTGAAAATGACTAAAATGTAACATTTTAAATATATGTGTAAGATATATCACAAAAAACAAAATTGGTTCTGTGAAAGTTCTTAAGTCGTGGTAAATGTTCACATAATACAAAAACTGTCCATTCCTGCTGATGATTACATAATGTTTGTATAAATATTTCACCTGATGTTGCATGAATGTTCCTAGAACACATTTAATCTGTTCTTAAGTTCCCAGAATGTTTCATTAGGTTGTGGGAACAGTCTGGAGGGAACATTACAAAATATATTTTCCTAAAACACAAAAACTGTCCAGTTGTGCAGATGATTCTAGAATGTTTATTTTTGTGTGCAAAAATCATTCACCTGATGCTACAAGAACGTTCCCAAAACACATCCAGTCTTTTCTTTAAAGGTTTGCAGAATGTTTCATTAGGTTGTGGGAACAGTCTGCTGAGAACATTGTAGGGACATACAATAAAACTGTATTTTTCACATGCTCCGAATACAACAGGTGTAGACCTTATAGTGAAATGCTTACTTATACGCCCTTAACCAACAATGCAGTTTTAAGAAAATACCCCCCAAAAAGTACGAGATAAAAGTAAATAATTAACCTCTTAAGCATTCTCAATTACCAGTGGGTCGCTAGCGGGCTCATCCCGACACTACCAGCTAAAATCTAAAGCGCCAAATTCAAAATCCGATAGTTGAATTATTAAACATCCAGCAATATACAAGTGTTCCATACTCATCAAAAGCTCTGTTTCTTGGCAATATCACAGCATTGTCAGATTTTAAAAAGGCTTTACGGCGAAAGCACCACATTTGATTGTTTGAGGATAGCACCCCACATATTTTACCATTACCATAAATTCATAAGCCATCACGGTTCACACATAACACATTTCACAGCGAAAACAAATCAATTACCTTTTGAAGAACTTCTGCTGAGGGCTTCCCAAGTGTCCAACGAAGACAATCCATGGTTCTTTTGTTAGAAAAAGTAATGTATTATATCCATAAATCTCCGTTTGGTTGGCGCGTTATAATGAGAAAATATAGCGTTGACTCCTCCATTGAAATGTGAAGAGAACTCGTTCAACTTATACCTATAAACTTGTCCAAGAACAATCAAACATAATTTTAAATGTATCCTTAGGAACACTTTTATGTATAAATAGTATAATATTTCAACCGGAACATAAACTGGGCGATAAGAAAGGAAATAACCAAAGAGCGCGTCAGCCGGGAACGCGCATTTACTTCTATTGACATCTGTGTGGCCACTTCTTTATTCGTCTTCTTCTATGCTCTAAAAGCATCTAAAAAGAATCAGAACACTTTCTCGAGACTGTTGACATCCAGAGGAAGCAATAGGTACTGCATTCATATGCCCTTATATGGGCATTTTCATAAGGGAGGGGTTCTAAATGAGGCAATGTGTCAAAACCACTTTTTCCAGGACAGACATTCCTCGGGTTTTAGCCTGGCATATCCGTTCTGTTATACTCACAGACAAAATGTTAACATTTTTAGAAAATTCAGAGTGTTTCCTATCCAATGGTACTGAATATGTGCATATCCTATTTTCTGGGCCTGAATGGGAGGCATTTTACTTTGGGCACGCCAGGTTCTCCAAAACGGTCACCTCGTGCGCTGCTCCCAAAGAAGTTAATGGGAATCTTAGGAAATGCTCTGGGAATGTTTCCGGTTTGCTGGGATGGCTATAAAACCCATAGAGGGTTCAACTTTATTTTATAGTCTGCTATGTACGTGATATTAACTTTACATGATAACATGCTACAATACATGTTAGTGTCGTTGGGATTCATTGAAACATGCATTTCCTACCAGTTAGTACCAGGTACAGTGGTTACCACTTTGGTTGAATTACTTCAGTTCAGGGTAAGCACCAGGACATAATCCTTCTTACCACACATTTTCCTAGTAAATACCAATTAAAAACCAGTTGAAACATGCCTGAAATTAAGTGTCACCAACACAGAACAGGTAGTTATCAATTTGGTTGAATTACTTTAGGGAAAGTACCATTTCCTTTGCAAATACCAGCTGAAACATGTCTGAAAAACAGCCAATCCTCTCTACCCTCTGAGACCTTTCCAACTCCCCAGAGCGTTATATAGGTAGCATTTAGCACATGGGCCTAGATGCATGTCGCATTGCAAACCAATTACAGGTCTAATGTGATTAGCCCTGCCACTGTAACGCTTCCCAGATTGGCCTAACCCCGCAGACACAAGATACGGGCGGCAGAAGCACGATGATGATGACAGCCACCGCTAGCATCCTGTCAGCTCCCACTTCCTTAACATTCAGCAGCTGGCCAGAGAAGCGCCGACTCACAAGGACCCAATTGATTTATTCACTGATGTAACCACACACACACCACCAGCTACTGTGATTTCACCTGTCTTCTTGTGGTTGACACACACGCACACACACACCATCCACGTGGGATGACAGTTACTGTCAGTTGTGTTTTCGTCATTCATATCGTCCCCACACTTGTCTTCTTATTTAGTCCACATTTTGATTCCTTAAACACTATTAATTTACGTCAACGTCGCTCAATTTGACCACTTATTGACAGTCAGGGGTGTTTACATTTTTGCCTGTGTCTTTTAGGCCTAAGATTGAGGATGGACTGTGTCTCTGTATGGAGAGCTCTAGGAAGAACTATCTATTTGACTCATACCCTTTTCGCAATAGTGTGCCGACCTGAACCATTCTGTTCTGGCTCAGATATATAGTAGATTTTTTTTAATGAATTTTCTTGCTTCCTCTCTACACCCACCATAGTTGCTGGAACTTTACTGGAAAGGACAATGCCTGTACAATACCTTTCTGGTGGATGATTAACCAGGCCAGCGCAATACTGCTGAACTTGACTCAGCTCAGTGGAATGAAAAGGGTATCATGTTGAAGCCATGTGGTTCCCTGACCATGAGATGGAACCCAAAGAGACAAAATGGCTTAGTCTTGAAAGGTTTTTGTCAGTTGTGACATGGGGGTCTACTTGGAGCTCAATGGCCTCTCCTTATTTTCCTAGGGCTTTCAGAGCCTACAAATATCTCTCCATCCTTCTCTCTGTCTCTCTTACTATCTCTCTCTTCCTATTCCTCTCTCTCCTCGATCTTTCTCTCTTTTATTTTGAGCCAGTCTGGCTGTCTCACAAGGCCTAAATCAGTTTGAGAGAGTTGAGAGAGAGGGGCATTGACTGTGTGTTCCTGCCTGTCTCAACACTTGCTGTGCTTCTGTTGGTGTTTCTAGTGCATGTGAAATTGCCACCCCAACACAAATCACTCGCCGACTCACTAGTAGTGTGAGTCGCTCCTTTTTTCCTTCCCGGGTTTGTTTGTTTGTTTCGCTTCCATTTCGCCCTCTGTGAAAAATGTATACAATGAAATAGCTGAGGGTTCGCTTTGACTATTGCTTTCTCACACTAGCTAATTTGCTTAGCACAGAAAGGCGGGACTAATCACTTTTGTGACTCAGCTGTGAACAACTTTGCTAACGCTTAACCTTGAGTGAAGCTTCATAGTGTTCAGAAAACTCTGTTATTTTCATGAATTCTGGAAAATAAAGGTTAGTTCATTGAGAGATGCGATTTTAGATGCTGCTCGATGTCACGGCCACAACAAACAGTCAAAACAGTTGTACTCACCTTTCACCTAAAATACACTTTGAATGGAAGGTTGAGTTATTTGCAGAACTTTGAGTTGAGCATGTCAGATTTTGCATTTTCTATTGGTTTCCCTTTGACCACACAGAGCAAACCCAACCACCGCATAGCCTCACCTTTTCTCACCCAATCACATGCCCAAGTTGAAGGAGGGGCGCAGCAGGTTCCCAGCCCCCTCGACAGATAACATTCAAATGTGTCCCATTTCATTTTGAGGAAGTAGCATTCACACAGTCTGGCTTGTCAAAGCGGTCGATCTTATCAACAGTTTTCTCTGCGCGCCGGGCCCCGCTTGTTGTGCAGTATGCTATTGGACAGTCAAAATCAATGTGGCTTTAATAGATACCCTGATCCTGCAATCTCCAAACCACCTCCTCTACCTCCAGACCTCTTCCAGCCACCTCGATTTCAATCGATTTCATCTCAGGGATATAAAAAGCCACTGTGATGTTAACCATCCATTGTCCCTGCATGATCGAAGTCTGTTTGGCTGTATGTGTGTCTGAGGGAAAATTCCATTATAATATTAAGCCATGTCTCCATACTAGGCTATAGTCCTCCCCTGTTGCTATAGATACATACTGGGACTCTACTGGGTAGTTAACCCCTTTGAGTTACTGGGACTTAGAATGGTTGTGCTTAACCAATTATATTGTTGCTGTCATGGATATTATTGTGGATTTAGCTTGATTCTGCCAGACTATAAAGTTTACCTTATAATAATTGCTATACTGTATAATGTAAACTGCTGTACAGTTTACAGTATAATTCACATTTGATTGGTTGATGCTACATTCAGTGTTGCATGAAGACTGCCATTGGCAATACTTTATGATTACATGTTGAAGTAGTTTGAGTTGATTGATTCTTGCTCACAGATAAAACGGCAGAATATACATCATTAAGAAATTGTGTGGAGAATAGCAAAAGAAAAAACAAACTTAAAATATAATAATACATTTCATAAAATAGAGTACAGGACACTTAAAACATTACAGGACATTTTTCATGGTGGAAACTGAAATGTTAAATAGTGATTGTTTAAACATTTTTTGGGGGAACAACATATGAGTTATTGTACAGTCTGACAGAGGTGGGCAGAGTGGCGGTTCGTAAGGGCAGTGATATAGGACAGTTTGTGGCTGTTTCTTTGGAGCCTAGTCGTGCAGTCGAACTAAACAACTATTTTTTTCATGATGTCACAGCTACCATATCATACAAGGTAACCTCAGTATCACAGTGTTTTTAAAATAAACGCAGGAAAATGATGGAACAATTTCCTGGGGGAATTTTCTTTTTACCTGGCACGGAAATATTTTGGTTCAGATGTATTTCCCTGTCAATTTATGTTGTTTGGATTGTTGTACTAGGACGGTACATTATTTTCATAATCTACTGATAAGATGGGAATGGAGAACGATTGTTTTGCACGTCAGAGCAGTTTGCATGTAAATCATGCTGTGACAAGGCAATCAAGTCCTGAGGAGAATAAATACATTTCACACAGGGGGAAGAGTCCATTAAACTGTGACCCTGATACTCCTGCAGTGCTGCAAAACTCTCTCTCTCTCTCTCTCTCACACACACACACACACACACACACACAAACAGTGCAAAACAAGGTTGCCTGGAGTGACAGGTCTATCATTATGTCCTGTTGACTTCATGATGGCCTCTGAATGAAACATGTCTCTTCAAGGTAGGAAAAATCTGTGGGGACTTCACTGTGATGCCAGTGCTGCAGTGCTGCCAGCTGAGACAGCAGTGTGTGTGTGTGTGTGTGTCTGCATTCACATTGACCTGAATATTGACCTTATCTACTATAACCTACTGTACCAGCCATATACTATACTGTTATTACCATAGACACAGGATGGTGTGCAAGAGTTCATCTTTCTAGCACATTACAGTCAATGACATTGGATGTATACACCGTAAACTAATGTGTATGGGAAAAAAGCTAATGACATTGGATGTATACACCGTAAACTAATGTGTATGGGAAAAAAGCAAATGACAAACAAACATGGCCAATACGATTACGACCTTAACAACCCCAACCCACCAAATGAACATAAACAGAGCGAGAGCGCATTATCCAAAATAAACCCCCTCTAAAAATAACTAAATTATGAATAGCATGATGAAATGTATTAGATTAATTGGCAATGGGCAGTAGTCTAGCCAACTGAGTCTTCCGTCTGTTTTTGTTTCTGTACAATGAGGGTAAATTGTGGTCTGTGGATGGACTATCATTACTGTCCCTTCTGAGAGTGCGTTCCAAATTGCAGTCTATTCCCTGTATAGTGTACTAGTTTCTACCAGGGCCCATAGGGCTCTGGTAAAATGAAGTATGCTATGAAGTATGCTATGTAGGAATAGGGTGCCATTTGGGACGCAGCCTCAGAGTCTAAATGAGAATTATAAAACGGGTTGTTTGGATCCTGGATGCTGATTGGACAAGCAGCCAATACAGCTGGCCGTTACAGAAACACTTGCCTGGTAAAGCCTGTTGCATTCTTCCCAGTCGAAGCAGTTCACACAGAGTACCAGTAAACATTTTGGACACACCTACTCAATCAAGGTTTTTCTTTATTTGTACTATTTTCTGCATTGTAGAATATTAGTGAAGACACATCAAAACTATGAAATAACACACATGAAATCGTGTAGTAACCAAAAAAGTTTTAAACAAATCAAAATATATGTTATATTCTACATTCTTCAAAGTAGCCACCCTTTGGCTTGATGATAGTGTTTCACACTCTTGGCATTCTCTCAACCAGCTTCATGAGGAATGCTTTTCCAATAGTCTTGAATGAGTTCCCACATATGCTGAGCACTTGTTGGCTGCTTTTCCTTCACTCTGCGGTCCAACTCATCCCAAACCATCCCAATTGGGTTGAGGTTGGGTGATTGTGGAGGTCAGATCATCTGATGCAGCACTCCATCACTCTCCTTGGTCAAATAGCCCTTACACAGCCTGGAGGTGTGTTGGGTCATTGTCCTGTTGAAAAACAAATTATAGTTTTACTAAGTGAAAACCAGATGGGATGGCGTATCGCTGAGGAATGCTGTGGTAGCCATGTTGGTTAAGTTTGCCTGAATTCTAAATAAATCACAGACAGTGTCACCAGCAAAGCACCCTCACACCATCACACCTCCTCCTCCATGCTTCATGGTGGGAACCACACATGCGGAGATCATCCGTTCACCTACTCTGTGTCTCACAAAGGCACGGCGGTTGGAACTAAAAATGTCAGGTCAAAGGACAAATTTCCACCGGTCTAATGTCCATTGCTCGTGTTTCTTGGCCCAAGCAAGTCTCTTCTTATTGGTGTACTTTAGTAGTGGTTTCTTTGCAGCAATTCGACCATGAAGGCCTGATTCATGTAGTCTCCTCTGAACAGTTGAAGTTGAGATGTGTCTTTTACTTGAACTCTGTGAAATATTTACTTGGGCTGCAATTTCTGAGGCTGGTAACTAATGAACTTATCCTCTGCATCAGAGGTAACTCATGAAGCTGGTTGAGAGAATGCCAAGAGTGTGCAAAGCTGTCATCAAGGCAAAGGGTGCCTAATATAAAATAAAACTTTTTTGGTTTCTAAATGATTCCATATGTGTTATTCCATAGTTTTGATGTCTTCACTACTATCCTACAATGTAGAAAATAGTAAAAATTAAGAAAAACCTGGAATGAGTAGGTGTGTCAACTTTTGACTGGTACTGTACACTAAATTAAATTGAGAATGTTAAGTCTGATTTTTTGTTGCGTTATTAAAACATTAAGATTTCAATTGATTAACTAATGATTAATCTGTATATTAAACAACAGTGATGTCACTAAAAGGCTAAATGATGTACAATGCATGGAAACAATAGTTAAACATATACATCAATTTAAGTACCTACAGTAAGTGTGTGTGTCTGTGTGTGTGTGTTGTGCCTGCATGTGCACGTTTGTAATTGAGTGTTTACTGGGTAGCCACATCCACAGCTACTGTACTTCCTCATGCTGATCTAATAGAGGGGAGGGGCCACATGTGTCATAGGTAAATATTACAGGAAATGCACATGGTTATGGGGGATGATTGGAGAGAGAGAGAGAGAGAGAGATAAATCATTGGTCAGTAGCCCGGAGCCAAAGTGAAATCAGCTGCAATTTGCTTAATAAAATTATGGACCATGTTGAACTACACAAAGGCAGGCGGTGGCTGGCTGGGGAGAGCATTCACTTCAGAATCTCCTCTGCCCCTAACTTGCACACAGGAGCTAGTATTGATGTGTGAAGTGTGCACACACTCATTCTGACTCTGACACACACACACTTGCACACTCCATTTCAGCCACCTCTCGCACTGAGGTGCAGGGTGTCATCTACGCACGCCATCTGTCAGCTTTAGAAAGAGTCTCCACCAAAAGCTCGCCCACCCATAACCGGCGGAAAATACCCAGGGGTGGTCACTGAAAAGGGGCATGCACCACCAGGCTAAGGAAGAGGGGGACCCTCCAAAATTGCAAAGGGAGGAGGAGGGGGATTCAAACCCCACGGGCTCTACAGGAACCCAGTCTACCCCCTCTCCTGACACCACTATGGAGGGGGAAACTCAGCTGGAGGAAGAGGGGACCCCTGCTCTGACCCCCTACCCCAACAGTAGGCACGGGGGGTCCTGTCGCCCAGGGTGTCTACTAGTGGCCCTGATCTTGATGCTCATCTCTCTCCTCGGCAGCTGGGCGGTGGTCCACCTCACCCTGGGATCCCGTGGAACCACGCCATTCCGGATCCAGGCCAGTTACGACCAGCCAATCGAGCAGGACGCCACCTCCACCATTGAACCGGGCTTCACCACTACCATCGAACCGGGCTTCACTACCAACTGCACAGTGGGTAAGTGAGCGTCTAAGCTAGCAATTGCTGTGTTGTGTGTCTGCATACTACTGATTGTGCTGTGGAGTGGGTAGAAGTTGAGCCTAAAGACTGATCCAAGATCAAATATTTGGGTTCTACCAATAGTTCCTAATAGGGAAGGTTAGGATTTGGAGTTGTCTAATCTGGTCCTGGATCTGTGGTTATACGGGCAGTGTCTACCTGAAGTGGGTGCTGTACATCCACATCTATGTAGATAACATAGCTGATTCTCTCTAAAAGTTCTCATCCGCTGTTGTAGACTCTGCAGTGAAATGTTACTTATGAGTCCATTCCTAACAGTGCAGATTTAAAAAGTTAGACACATATTTATAAACAAAAAAATGAAACCGTAAATACAAGTTAATTAAAAGCTTACCAAAATGCCTGTCTTTGAAGGCATGTGAAGTCTACATTTGAATTATTATGTAGCCTTGAATCGAGTGTCAAAGGTTCCTTGCTCACATCTTTACACTTCCTTTGGCGCAATTTGCATTACTAAATAACTTAATAAAATAACTGAATAAATAGCTTAAATGTAATATTTACATAATATGAATGTTATATTTTATTATTTCAATTATAAAAAGTGAAGAGATCAGTATATTTGTCTTTGGAATGAAACACTTCGTTAAATTAGCTACTGCTGTATTTGCTTCTGGGGATACAGTGAACGTTGGAAACAATTGTTGCTTTCATAGCTAAAGTTCTGATGACACAGCTATGTGTGTTTGAAAAGCAGTGCAAATGTTTTAAACTGGAGATTTTAACGGCTGCCATTCTGGATGCTAAACCAATTATTGTATGTTGTGGAATTAAATGCACGGATGGTGTGCTACAGGGGATAGTATCGCTCTATTTGAACCTTGAGAGGTCCTTAAATTAGGTTAATCCTGCTGATTCAATTTCCTCAAAGCTGGATGCAGAAAAGTAGGGACCCTTGCTTTGAAGTTTCGAGGAAGTGTACATTATTAAAGAAACGTGGTATAAAATGTGGATTTCAAAAGAGTAACAAGTTGAGTTATGGTTTTCCACTTTGTATTATTAGAAAAAATCACTGTTATAGCAGCTATTGTGTGTCAGTAAAAGCAGAGAAACAGAATGTGGACAAATACTTTATGGGAAGTTCGCACTAAATTGATATGCTCAAGTGACCAAGTGTCACCATGGAGCTCGACTGTTTAGGCACAGACTTTAGACAAAAGTCAATTGAGAGAATGTCCCAAAATCTTAAGTTAACTATGTTTTTCATAAATCTGTTTACTGACTTACTAGATAGAATCTGCAAACAGAGTAGTCTGCAAGTACTAAACTTTAAGAACCATTGCACTACAAAGTGCAGACAACTTATCTTTTAAAAAGGTTTAGGAGGAAACTTCAGTTTGCAACCTTCAGTTTGATACACAGTTTCCCGTCTGAACAGTTCGACTGCATCGCTCTGAGTCTTAACACCAACAAGAAGAGATAAAAGTTTACTGTGGAGAACTATATCTATCCAAGAAACCATGGTCCTAGGAACGTTTAAATCCAAACCCCTTTCAACTCTAGGTTTTTACAAATGCTTGAACACCACAGACCTTTAGTCGAGCTGTACTTTGTGTCATCTTTTTCATGTCTCCCTTAAAAGGCCGTTATTGTCCTCCATGTCTTCTGTTTAAAGCGAAAGGAAGGTACATTTAAATCTACCAGCCTTTATTGAAAGGGAACAATATCACTCTATGGAGAGGCTGAGACTGATTGTTCAAGCAGAATATTTCAGTGTTTTTAGTCCAGAAGAATAAATATATTTATTTGACTATGTCTTAAAGTCTAAAGGCTCCAATTTTCTGATTCAATTTCAGAGGTGCTTTTATATATTTTTTGTTATAATTAGAGCAGTTCAATACGTCTGTCAGTACATCTACTGATTTATACTGTTTGAAGTGATATTATTTCTGGCAGCTGTCTAATTGAGCCCGAAACTCACAGACGTTAACAAATGAAATGTACTTGACTGATCCATTGAGTTATCATGATTGAGTTATCAGACATGCAAACATACTGTATGCTCACACACATTGATGCAAGCAAATGTATTGTTGTCTGTATTACTTCCTCATTTTTCCACATGCAGAACTTTACATTCAATGCAAAAATCTATTTGATGATCCCAACACACACACACACACACACACACACACACACATACACACACAAAATCAGACAACCGCTCCACACATAAAACTCATCCCTACTATTTGTGTAACAGTGCCTCTCAGACCTCAGTGCCTCTCAGAACAGATTGCTGTTGCTCATGCAAATCCAATAATTCAAATCAAAATCAAATTTTATTTGTCACATACACATGGTTAGCAGATGTTAATGCGAGTGTAGCGAAATGCTTGTGCTTCTAGTTCCGACCATGCAGTAGTATCTAACAAGTAATCTAACAAATTCACAACAACTACCTTATACACACAAGAGTAAAGGAATGAATACGAGTATGTACATATAAATATATGGATGAGCGATGGCTGACCGGCATAGGCAAGATGCAGTAGATGGTATGGAGTACAGTATATACACATATATATGAGATGAGTAATGTAGGATATGTAAACATTATATAAATGGCATTGTTTAAAGTGGCTAGTGATACATTATTTCATCCAATTATAATTATTAAAGTGGCAAGACTCTAATTGTTCTCCTGTTGGGCAGCTCACAACGTCCCCATTCTGGGGCCAACAACACACACACACTCTGTTCTTTCCTAAAACAGCACCTGGGTACATTTCAACAGTACACCCACCCACCTCCGCATGTCTCTCCAAGCTAAACCTTAATCCGTCGCACCAGCTCTCCACAACAGGTATCAGCTGATCAACAATGGAGGCAAACGGTGCTAAGTGTACCTCTCGTCCCTCGAGCACCTGTCGCTAGGCCTGACTCGAATTACCTGCCTCTGAAGCGCCTAGCTGCTGTGTGTTTGATAAGGCCCACTCTCAAACTCAAATCTCTTGTGGGGGTTTGCTTGTTTGCCTTATTTGTTCCAGTCTCTGCTTCCGTAATGAGTTAATTGGGACTATTAATGATCGCTATTGTGAAGCTTCGGAGGCTAAGGCTGATAGGAGCTTGGGGTTTTAGTCATTGTTCTAATTCTGTCCCTGTGGTTTTGTCACGTATACTCCCTCTCTGGCGCATGAGGTTGTCAGGCTGCTCATTAGTGCGCACACCTGTCACCATCCTTACGCACATCAATGCCTCATCAGACTCACCTGGACTCAATCACCTGCCTGATTACCTTCCCTATATATGTCACTCCCTTTGGTTCTTTCCCGAGGTGTTATTGACTCTGTTTGTGTTTCATGTCTGTACACTACTCGTGTTTCTTGTTTTGTCCATGTTCGTTTATTTACCAAATGACTAACTCCCTGTACTTGCTTCCCAAATCCCAGCGTACACGTTTGTAGTACGTTGGGGTTAAGAGCTGCACACCAAAACTTGTATTTGTGCCTCATTCTCGGTGTGTAAGCCACGATAAATACAATATTTGATCTACAGAATTTATGTAAAGTGAACATGTAATTTACGGCAGTCTTTTGAATTTGTGACCGTGCCTCAGATCAAATATGTTACATTTTGAGAGAACCCACAAAGGCTAACATCTACAGAGAGTTCTTAAATCTGACACGCTCCTTCCTTTTGTGGCGTTTTCCCTGCACAGCGATTACTCAAGCCGTGGTTTGGCCAAATGAATCAAGCAATGTGTCCTTAAGCTTTTTTCATCCTGCGACGCTAATTAACTCATCTGCCAAGGGGCAAAAAAGGGATTCCCATGCATTACCCAAAAAGCAACTTGAGTGCTGGCGCATCTATTGCGTAGGCTCGTTGTTCACTTTGACAAGTCGAAATGTCTCCGGCATATCACCGATGACACGTCTGAAATTTCTCACCGGCTGTTGTATTGGCATACAGATGAGCTTGTTATTCAGGAGAATCGCAGCCATCCGCACTCTCCCAGTTTGTCTCACACAAAGCAAACAGGAGTGTTACCTAAAGAAAGGACTGGCGGATGAGTTCATTAACAGATCGTGTCAATAATAAATGTGCTTCAGTTGCGGTCTGTCTGTGCCATAGTAAAGCACATGACAATAACCCTGGTTGCTTATTAACACTGGATCATCACTTGTCATACCGTATGTTAAGTCCTGTTTACACTCCTGTTTATACACTTCTAGTTTGTTTCGCTCTGCAGATATTTCTATTACTTACACATTGTCACCAGTCATTTTCACAGATGGATAAGTACACCAGATAAAGGCAACAGCAAGTCCCTTCAGGGGACTTGAACCTCTAACCTCCTCTTCCCTGGCCCATTTCCCTAACCATTACAACATGCTGCTGCAGGTCTCTAACGGGGCGTTACTGCAAGTCTATACTCAGTGATTTGCTACACAATGGCGGGAGAGTTTCACCTTACCCATCAATCACTTCTATTCTGGGAAGCCGGGGGAGTGAAATTAGTTAGGGTGGTGGAGTGGATAGAGTGTCGGGTATAGGGATGGATGGATGGATGGATGGATGAATGGATGGAAGGAAGGAAGGGCAGGTTGTGGTAGAAGGGTAAGAGGCTGGACACATTGTTGGAAAACTGTAGACTCATATCCATTGAAGCATAGTGTAGTAACCACTTCAGAACAAAAATATTTCTCACATAAGGTATTGCACCATGATATGTACTCTTGTACTGTTATGTGGAATTGTTATGCTGGATGCCTGTGAGATCTACCAAGTTCTAAATAGGATAGCAACAATGAGCTCCAATAGACTGTCACTGCACATACCGCATATTTTCACACATCAGACTATTCTTGTCTTTTCGTCTATTAGCATAAAATTACATTTGAAAAATGGCAGAGATACAGTATTATTATTATTATTGTTTGAAATATTTAATTAGAGAGTAGATCAGCTTTAATAGATAGATTGTGGGTTCTATCAGTTAAGTTTTCTGCATCATTTCTAATCCCCATATATTTTTTGTAACTATATACAGTACCAGTCAGAAGTTTGGACACACTTACTCATTCCAGGGTTTTTATTTATTTAAATGTAGAAAATAGTAAACATAAATAAAAACCCTTAAATGAGTAGGTGTGTCCAAACTTTTGATTGGTACTGTATATTATTTTAAATAATATATATTGTTTAGAGATACAGTAATAAAAAAATGTATTCACCTAAAACCAAAAAGATGACAATGGCGATTCTGGTGTTAAGCACCCTCTATCAATTATCAGTTTTTTTTCCTCACAATACTAGCATCTTGTTGAATTGATCTGGAACCAAAGCCACCGGTCAATTGTAACTAAATTTGCCATTTTACAAAACAAATGGCACATGAATCACCTAAGAATGACGGACACAGAATAGGTATTTATCCTCTTGCTGAGATCGAGTACAGACATAGGTTGCATCCCAAATTGTACACTATTCCCTACAAAATGCACTACTTTTGAACAGGGCCCAGATCGCTCTGGTCAAATGTAGTGCAGTATATAGGGAATAGGGTGCCATTTGGAAAAAAAAGCCATAGATGAGAATGATACAAAATAAATGTGGTAGGAACGGAATTTAGAGACCCAATTGTAGTCTAATAAGGATTGATTGATGATGGTTGGTGTAATTGAGATTTTATTGTCTCTCATGTCAATCAGCCTAGTAAATGTTAGGCCCAATTTCTAGCTAGTGAAACACTCATGAATCAATAAATGCATTGGGTTTGTAGATATAGCCTCAGCCAAGTGGAAAGAGTGTAGTGATCAAGGGACCTGTACAATCACAATGCATGACATGGGTATTGGTGAATGGAAGTAGTAAGAGGGAAACACAATGTAGCACACAGAAACAATTCCTGTGTGTGTGTGTGTGTGTGTGTGTGTGTGTGTGTGTGTGTGTGTGTGTGTGTGTGTGTGTGTGTGTGTGTGTGTGTGTGTGTGTGTGTGTGTGTGTGTGTGTGTGTGTGTGCATCTGTACTCCTGCAAATGTAACACACGTACATTTATGTATGTTAAAGTTTTTTGTGCTTTTTTAGGATTAAGATATATCTTACCCCACTGACAAATTATTATTTTTTACTTACAAAACACTTTAATAGCATGAATTAGTGATGTTTTGCTTTTAATCTCACTTATCCTCAACTTGCTAAAATATCCACCCTTCTGTCTATATCTCACGGCTCTCAGCCTCATCTCCTCTTCTATCCCTCTGATCTCCACCCTTAGGCCCTTCCAGAAATGTCCCTCTCTTTACCAATACAAACCATATTCGTATTACAAACCCACCCTCTCAGATGCAATCATAGCTGTGGGTCTTATTTGATGATATTGAGGAAGTCTTCAATGGCCCTGGGCTAGTTGGGTGAAATGTTAATACAAAGACGGATGCCTATTACAGCCGACGTCTGGATCAGCCTAGTCTCCTGTGGGAGTAGAAAATATATTTTGAATGGATGTTTTGTGTTGTTGTTTTCTTTAGGTGGTAGAACTAGGCCTACACTTAAATGATCTGAACTTCTGAGGTGTTTTGGGGTGAATATCCTGTCTTCTGTTGACTCTGCTTGATTGTAAGGTGGTGAAGGTGGCTTACTTCCTTCCTGCATGATTCAGTTACTGACAACCACACATTATGCATGGTGCTAGAATGTCTTCATAAATCTGTTATGAAAGTAAAAAAAAGAAGTTCATATTTTCATGGCCATCAGTGGTCCCACGTAACAATAATAATATGGTGATAACATACATGTAGTTAAGTAGTGTAATTACAGTGTCGGAACATATTGTTACATAGATTTGTAAAAATATATACTTTCCTGTATGTCTTCTGGCTTGACATGACCTTTGCAACAGAAAACAAATGCGGGTGCATGTCAGTTGCATGTCACATGCACTCAAAATATACACAAAGGGGTCATGATAAGTGGTTTGTTCATAATAGTATTTCATAATAGTATTTCATATTTTACAGAATTCAAGTGCGGTGTTAATTTGATAACATCACTTTGGTGAATGACTATAAACCATGAAAATCAGTAGACTAGACAGTGGATCCAACCCCAAATGCCCCCATACTTTAAAATCACTCCACATGTCTGATGATTTTCGTTTGAAAGGGAGCGGGGACCATCGCTAGCTCCTCTGTGACCCAACAGAGAAAAAACTGTACTTCAAGGACAGGGGGCCACCAATGTATCAAAGCTGACTCAGTGTAGCACACGGCTTTACAAAAAGACAAAGAGCCCACCCCGTCACACTCCCACCACTCTGTGGTGCTTTGATGTATCTTGCCACTCTGTACACTTTGGTAGCTTCATTTTCTTTTGCTATACCCTCACTCTCACAGAGGGCTAGGCGTGTCCACGTTAGCAGTGAGTCTCACCTCCAAGGCTTCAAAGAAGGTGAGAAAAGACAGAATAAGACAGTAAAGATGTCTCTTTGCACTGTATAAGCAAGACACTTAGCCAGAAATACATTTGAAAGAGACAAACTAAGGCATGCATCTGACATGTGACGTATGTAATGAATAGGGCATATGGAGTACAAAAGTCAACAAGGTAAACCACAAAATGGGTACAATCAAAATGCGCCGGGACATGTTGTCAATTTAAAGATAAATATTTTATTCAGTTGATTGAAAATGCACCATTGCATAATTACATAATTATTACTATTATTTTCTTTTACTTGAATGAAGTGGTTCAGTAGGCAAAACACTTCAGATACTTGACATTTCATTATTGTTCATCTTGTTTATTTTACATTGCCATAGCACTAAGTAAAAATGTCATCATTTCAATCCATGAACATCATTTCTGAGACACACTGTACACAAAAGTATGTCAAAATGAAACGAAGATGCTTCTTTCCATTTATTTTCCATTTTGTCACATTGGTCTCCACACTCACAATGCACCCGGCAAAGATCCCCCTTCTTCTCCTACTGAGTGGCTTCCTCTGACAGAGATGGATCGTGATTGGGCTGTACTCTGACCAATAGAGCGTGGCTCTGGGCAGTTAATTGAATTCTTGAGCGAATGCCTCCTGTCCTGTCCACTGTCCAGAGGGAGCGTCAGGGGCATCCATCTTAGGATTCCGCCGACTGTAAATCTCCATGAATATCTCCCTATTCTGCCACCAGAGATTTGTGTGAGTGAAGTGCTCACCCCTGTGTGACCCCTGAGAAGCCCCCAGAGTCTCCTGGGTGAGAGTGGAGAGCCCAGTATGAAAACAAAGCAGTCGTGTAGTGGTAGTGCTTAGTTTAACGGTCTTGATTTAGTAGGTATTTGCTATTGTTTATAGGGAAACATTGTGGTACAAATGTGTACTTTCTGGTACATTCAACACAATTGGTAACTACCGGGTATCAAATGGAGAGTCCAGTATTGAAACAAAGCAGTGGTATGTTGGTAATCAGAGCCATAATACAGACTACAGTATATGTGGCTCTGGTTGTCGTTTTCAGTTGTACTGTCCTGTTTCAGCAGGTGTTTGCCTACTGTTTACAGAGATGTTGTGGTTCGAATGGGCACTTTCTGGTCGTTCATTCAACAGAATTGGTCACTACATAGTACAAAGTGCTTGTTTCCTTAAATCCCAAAGAAAACCTACTATTAAGTAATTCTTGGATTAGTACTATGTTACCATTACAATTAAGTACAATACCATATAATAGGAGACTGAATTAAACCGTATCCATTGTCCATATTGGCAATAATAGTTGTGGGATAATGGGTTAAAACAGGGAAATAGATAACTTGGATGGGATCGGAAATAATAAGAAAATAATTCAAATAGTTTAGAGATATATTAAGGCAAACAATATACTACATAGGGAAATGTATATGGAATTACGACCGCACAAGAAAGTAAATGGTTCTGTTCATAATATACATGCAACTCCGGAGTACTTCTACTCATTGACTCACGTAAATGTTTTAAAGTCATTATGATGACAAACACAATTAGGGAAGTCCAAAGCATTATTATTGGTGTAATGTTGTTTGTATAATCAGCAGGGATAGTAAGGAAGATAACTAAGGTACCTTATTATAGGCTTGTTAATGAACAAATGTCATCCCTAAAGTACGAGCTAGACTTGATGGAGTTGTGTACAGAAAACTTTTCAATTGTTTCTCCAGATGTCGAGCCAGACAATAATTGTGATTAGAGGTGACTCACCCTCTCATGCCAAATTACAAAAACAGAAATGCATCACCCCAGAAGTGAACTTTCACATCTGCCATAGACTTGTTGTTGTACCTTAGTTAATGACGTATGCTTCAATAGACTAACTTACTCAGTCAGTATTCAAATCACTGTTAAATTCTTAACCCAGCCACAGTGAAAGTTGAAATCAAATGAGGTTTCGGAACTTCTTGTTTTTACGTGATCTTCCAATCAAAATATTTCCCCCAGACGTACTTACCGGCCTGATCTCAATCTCTCTCATTTATTAAGTCATACTGAGCATGTCACAGGCACAGTTACATGTAAATCTTTTGGGAAATGTGAGTTGGTGTGCTGTTCTGCATTTTGGTGGTGCATCCATACAGACTTAGAGGATGTCCTAATATGGACACCTTGTATCCATATTGGCATCATCCGTGTATTATTCCAAGTTGTTTAGAGTAGGTTCAAATGACCTTGATGTTTATAATATATTATATTTTTCTTAATAGGACACCATTAAGGTCCAAGCCGACATGCCTGACTAACATTCTTAACACAATATGATATTAATAGAGTCTAATATTGTTGTTCATTACTTAGCTGTTGGTTATTTTGGCACCTTTCAAAGAACAAAAACTGCTCCCCACTGACACTAACTTCATCAAATCTATCAAAGACAAATTATATTCATCATTCTTCTTGACAGCTTGATGATGGCTACAGATATCATAAGGGGGGAAAGAAGCTCTAGGCTACTAGTACTCTATCATTCCTTGTCTCGCAGTTTATTTTCACAGTGCATCATCACTTTAACAGAGCCAGACAATCAGCATTTCATAACAGAGCAGAGCTATCACCATTCCTTATCGGCACATACATTTTCCCCTTGTGGCTTCTGTATAATATACCAGCAAGAAATAAGAAATCAAATGGCAGGACCGAAACAGTGGCTTCCTGATTCTGGGCGGTGATAGGGGAAATGTCATTATAAGGTGAAACTTGTTTGTGACCTGTGAATTTTTGAGACTTTGAGACGGTATGAGAAAGAGTGATTCATATCCTGTTTCCATATTGTACGGTGGCCCTAGGGGGCAAACCAGCCTTAATATTGTTAGAATATTTCTAGTTAAACTTTTATTGTCACGTGCACAAGTACAGTGAAATGCTTTTTTTTGCAAGCTCTTTCCCAACAATGCAGTACGCAATACCAGTAGTAAAATATGATACTATAAAATTAACACAGGGAATAGAAATAAGAAGAACAGGAGAAAGTAAGTAAGTTATATAAAGGGTCAGTTCCAGGGTCAGTTCCATTACCATATTTACAATATGAAGGGATACTGGAATGGTAGGGGTAGATATGTATAGGGGTAAGGTGACTAGGCATCAGGATACACTGCATATACAAAAGTATGTGGACACCCCTTCAAATTAGTGGATTCTGCTATTTCATCTGCACTCGTTGCTGACAGATATATAAAATTGGGCACACTGTAATCCAATCTCCATAGACACACATTGGCAGTAGAATGGCCTCACTGAAGAACTCAGTGACATAGGATGCCACCTTTCCTAGAAGTCAGTTTGTCAAATTTCTGCCCTGCTAGATCTGCCCCGGTCAACTGTAAGTGCTGTTAATGTGAAGTGGAAACGTTTAGGAGCAAAGGCTCAGCCGCGAAGTGGTAGGCCACACAAGCTCACAGAAAAGGCCCGCTGAGTGCTGAAACACGTAGTGTGTAAAAAGTCGTCTGTCCTCGGTTGCAACACTCACTACCAAGTTCCAAACTGCTTCTGGAAGCAACGTCAGCACAAGAACTGTTCGTCGGAAGCTTCATGAAATGGGTTTCCATGGCTGAGCATCCGCGCACAAGCCTAAGACCACCATGCGCAATGCCAAGTGTTGGCTGGAGTGGTGTAAAGCTCGCCGACATTGGTCTCTAGACCAGTGGAAACACGTTCTCTGGAGTGACGCTTCATCATCTGACAGTCCGACGGACGAATCTTGGTTCGGCGGATACCAGGACAACACTACCTGCCGCAATGCATAGTGCCAAATGTAAAGTTTGGCGAAGGAGGAATGATAGTCTGGGGCAGTTTTTCATGGTTTGGGCTAGGCCCCTTAGTTCCAGTAAATGGAAATGTTAACGCTACAGCATACAATGACATTCTAGACGATTCTGTACTTCCAACTTTGTGGCAATTGTTTGGGCAAGTCCCTTTCCTGTTTCAGCATGACAATGCCCCCGTGAACAAAGCGAGGGCAGTAGAGGAATAGTTTGTCGAGATCGATGTGTAAGAGCTTGACTGGCCTTCACAGAGCCCTGACCTCAACCCTATTGAACACATTTGGGATGATTTGGAACGCCGACTGCAAGCCAGGCCTAATCGCCTGACCGCACTAATGCTCTTGTGGCTGAATGGAAGCAAGTCCCCTCAGCAATGTTCCAACATCTAGTGGAAAGCCTTCCCAGAAGAGTGGAAGCTGTTATAGCAGCAAATGGGGGACCAACACTATAATTAATGCCCATGATTTTGGAATGAGATGTTCGATGAGCAGGTGTCCACATACTTTTGATCATGAAGTGAATATTAGTATGGGCATTTCCAGCCCTTTCCTAGGTAGTTTATCAGAGATATACATAATATGGAAAAGAGCAAACAAGGCAAGAGAAAAAATATACATTAAGCAGTCCATTAATCAGTTGGTGAGTGTAAGCGTGTGTGTGTGCTGCAGGGTTGAAGCTTTGAACCCATAGGCTTGGCTCTCTCATCCATTCCAGGCTTTTGGGAGGGAGGGTGGACAATGTCCCCACACGCTCTGATAGCTTTATAGCTGGGATAAGTTCTTTCCTTTTCTGGCGCATAGCTTTAGATTAGTCCTCGTTTAGGATAATGTATGTTCCTCTCAAATTGATATTGTGTTAAATTGTGTTTGGGAAATAAAGATAGACATGGTAATATTTCAATCAGTAGAGAAATGTGTTTGGCGACTTAACTTACCCTGTCCTGTCGCTCAACTTATCCCATATGTTTTGAAACTGTAATGTTTACATGAATTCGGATCATTTCCAGCGATACACAACATACTGTAATATACAGGAACAGTCAAAGGTTTGGACACCCCTACTCATTCATTCTTTATGTTTACTATTTTCTACATTGTAAAATAATAGTGAAGATATCAAAATTATGAAATAACATATATGGAATCATGTAGTAAAGTCTAAATATATTTTATATTTGAGATTCTTCAAAGTAGCCAACCTTTGCCTTGATGACAGCTTTGCACAGTCTTGGGATTTTCTCAACCAGCATCACCTGGAATGCTTTTCCAACCATCTTGAAGGAGTTACCACATATTCTGAGCACTTGTTGGCTGCTTTTCCTTCACTCTGCGGTCAAACTCATCCCAAACCATATCAACTGGGTTGAGATCGGGGGTTATTGTGGAGGCCAGGTCATCTGATGCAGCACTCCATCACTCTCCTTCTTGGTAAAATAGCCCTTACACAGCCTGGAGGTGTGTTGGGTCATTGTTCTGTTGAAAACAAATGATAGTCCCACTAAGTGCAAACCAGATGGGATGGTCTATCGCTGCAGAATGCTGTGGTAGCCAAGCTGGTTAAGTGTGCCTTGAATTCTAAATAAATTACCAACAGTGTCACCAGCAAGGCACCCCCACACAATCACACCTCCTCCTCCATAGGTCACGGTAGGAACTACACATGCGGAGATCATCCGATCACCTACTCTGCGTCTCACAAAGAAAATGTCTTAACTTACCCCACTCTCCCCTACATCATACCAGTTTGGCATACGTGTCCATTTTAAGACACCCTAAAGCCTCAATTATGTCATTCTGATGATGATTCATTGCTCTCTGTTGACAGATGTGTTTCTATCTCTGTCTTTGTTTCTCTCCAGATCCCTACCCAATCCACAACATCACCCTCCAGGGCCAGTACCACTGTAACCAGGGCCCAGGGGTCCCTCTGGGACAGCTGTGTGACTTCAAGACGGACTGCCCACTCGGCGACGACGAAGGGAACATGTGCCGTGAGTACAGCCTATCTACTTGTATATGTGTATATGTGTGTATGTGTGTATGTGTGTATGTGGGGGTGGGGGGGACTCCGGAACACCGTCAGAGCATGAATGTATCTCACGCCTCTGCCATGTTTTGCTAGCGCTTCTCACCCTTGACATTTTTCTGCGGTTGTAATTTTAGATTTTAGAACACATTAGTTATCTCAAGGCCCAGGAACAGTTGTTCTGCCAACATTGGGTTAGAAAGTCCCCTAGGCCTGGATATTTTTGTATGAGCGTGTGGCTGGATATGTTTCTGTGCAGGGGCGTCATGCCCATTGAAATGCACAGTCCTTATTTGTACACTGAAAATATAGAAGATATTGTTTCTTTACGGCATGATTACTTCAAAGAAATTGAATTTGGCCATCAATGCTCCCTCAAAATAATTAGGTACATGACGCATGTGTGTCTGTGTGTGTTTGTGTTTGTGTGCAGTTTATCATTTATACATATATAATTGCATGTGTGTTGATACACATATCTCTGGAAATACATTTGAAGTGAATTCATTAACAAAACGTTAATTTAAACTAAATTACTTACCTTCCATGCACATACATATGAAGCTGACCAGAATTAATATCATTAATTAATATTAGCGAGACAAGATGCTTTTTCCCTGCTAATGACGTCAGTTCAATGTTTAGTTTTGATTTACATTTGGCTGGATTGTCAACTAACGTGAATTCAATGTGAAATAAAAATTAAATAATCACCAAGTCACTGAATTTAGGAAAAAATATGAATTTGCCTTACGTTGATGACATTTTTCAAATTCAATCGTCATCACATTGAATTTTCTGGTGGAAATTAAGTTAGTTTTTTGCCCAGTTGAGAATAGCTGTCAAGCTATCAATGCTAGTTAGCCTAGCGTGCTAACCCAGGGGGCAGTGTACATTTGAATGTGCCGGAGGTTGCACAGCCTCATATTCACTGGAATTGATGAAGCTTGGTCTTTCTATAGTGAGTGACTTGAGAGGTGTGGATAACATGATTGGGACGCTTGTTACACATCAAACACACATCCAATATCAAATGTTTGCTCACACTTTGTGGCAAATGCTCTGCTGTATCTTATCTGTGAATATTGCCAGTCAACCTTGTTAAATGTGGAGTAGTTATTTGTCCATGGTTACGATAACACTAGTTACATTATTGATCTCATTTATTGGATTGACTGTATTTGACATGAGAAGTGTGTAAAACCAAAACATGAAAGAGAAAGTACCAAATTATATTACTCTACTTTTGTAAAAGCAATGGATCACCAGCCCTTTTCCTGATGATTGCAACATGATAGAAAGGACATAAAGGCTCGTTGAACTGTGTTGAGCTCTCCCCTCTCTGTCATTCTCTGTCTCTCGCTGGCTCTCTCTCACTCGCTCTCAATCTGTCACATCTGAGAGGGAATTACTTAACTTTTTTATTTTCCATTAAGGACTATTACCAGGGATTCATGTGTTTTTTGTATTTCTCTCCATTTACTCTCCTCACCCTGCCCCTGATCTTTTCTCTCACTCTTTATCTTTTTCTTTCCTCTCTCTCTCTTTCTCTCTCTCAATCACTCTCTCTCTCTTTCCCATTTCTCCCTCCCTTTCTATCTTTCTCCCTCCCTCCCTCCCTCTCTCTCCTTCAGTCACTTACAGCTGTGCCCTGCACTTGCGTCATTCTACCCACCCTGGGACTTTTGCGACTCCTGAGTACCAAAGCACACTGTCTTACCCTTCGGCATAACCTATTCCATATGATCCATCCATGATTTACCTATTCCTTTAAGCTAATTAATTAATCTAATTAAGTACGACAACGTATGTTGCCAAAACTCATTGACTGGAAAAGGGAGAGGAAGAAAAGTAGAATCTAGCTCAGCTCAAGTCAATCAAGACGAATATCGGACATTGACATTGAGGATTGAAGAAGTTAGCGTAGGGTGGGGACGGATGTCCCCCCGGATTTGCTTTTACACATCCGCCCCTGTTAGAGGATCAAAGTCTATGCAGGTCAAGTTCAATCAATCCAATTTATTTATAAATTTTTATAAATATGTCACAAAGTGCTATACAGAAACCCAGCCTAAAACCACAAACATCAAGCAATGCAGATGTAGAAGCACAGTCGCTAGGAAAAACTCCCTAGAAAGGTAGGAATCTAGGAAGAAACCTAGAGAGGAACCAGGCTCTGAAGGGTGGCCAGTCCTATTCTGGCCATGCCAGGTGGAGATTATAAGAGTACATGGCCATAAGGCCAGATTGTTCTTAAAGATGTTCAAACGTTCATAGAGGAGCAGGGTCAATCCTTGTCACACAAAGAGAAATAATGAAGAAAAATTATAGATAAAATATTTCGGTGCTCATCAGCCATTGGACATAAACATTACACAACAAGTTGGAAATTGCAAATTCAACAATAAGTGGTTTGGATGGAATTAGTGGCTAACTGCAAGCATTGCAAAGCAATCACTAGCCTAATAATTTGGTATATTTTCCCCTCTTAATTTCGCCTACTGTTCTGACTTGGTGGTGCACATGTAGCCTATGACCCGTTTTAGAGAAATGTAATCATCAAATATCATAAGAGTTTTCATTGTCTGCTTATATGCCCCCTTTATTTATCCTACGGTTTTGACTTGGTGTACAGGGAGAACACTGTAAGAATGGCCCATGTTCTGAATTATGTTGCTGTACATTTCAAAAGTGCTGAACAAATAGTTGTATTGACTACGTCCATCCTAGCTCGCTCATTAATTTCTTAATCAAAATTACGTATTGCCTCTTATCCGCTTGACGTCCCCTTATGCCATAGTTTGTACATCTTAATTGTCAGTAGAAACCACATTTGTTTAAGCACGTCAGCCATATCAGATATATATATTTTAAAAGGCAGTAAATGAGCCTGAATTAACTGTTTCGCTGCCAGACAAGGCTCTGTTGATAGCCAGGTGTAGCAGTGGTAAGGTGTTGGGACTGCTGTTGGAACAGCTTTATGTAGGCCCTAACAGTTTGTGGGCACCGTTTGTCACCGTTATAGTGCAATTAATGTATTGTTTAGTGTTGTGTTGTGTAGTGGCTTTGCTGGGGTGCATCCCAATTTGTATTTCTATTTTTGCCCCACCAAGATGTACATGCTAAAATCACCACTGGTTAGCAGGATGCATCCTTGCTGAGATAACTTGGTAAATTCTATGTGAAACAGGTCTAATGGTCCTACTAGAAGCCATGGACAACTACCTGTCCCCTATGAAGTGGCTTTTAGGCAGCTATATCCTGTACACAGTACAGACAACCCCATTCGCAGCAGGCTTACATCACCTCCCCTTTTTTCTCTTATTTATTTTGATTCCTCCCATTTTCTTTCTCCTCCCTCTCTCCGACACCCCAGCCCAGAGGTCTAACTCAGAGGTCTAGCTATCTTCATGTCTTTCAGATTAGTAAAACCTAGTTGCTTGGATGGTTCCCCCCTCTTTCTTGCCCTCTCACTCTCTCTCTCTCCTAGTTCAATTTAACTGCAGCTAAAGCTCGTTTGAGGCTACTCACTCTCTTCTCCTCTCTCTACCACTATCTCTCAATTTCAGGTAGTTTCTCAATGGCAGCTATTGCTCCTTCGAGGACGGTGAGTGCGGATGGCAGCCAATTGCAGCCAAGGGATCCTCCTGGAGGCGTGTTCGCACCCTTCCAAAGAGGGTGCGGCCTAGCTGTCCATCATCTTCAGGTGAATCATCAGTACTTTTTAAAGACACGTCGTCACTTAAATCAATATATATATACACTGAGTGTACAAAACATTAAGAACACCTGATCTTTCCATGACATAGACTGATCAAGTGAATCCATGTGAAAGCTATGATTCCTTATTGATCTCACTCGTTAAATCCACTTTATTCAGTGTAGATGAAGGGGTGGAGACAGGTTAAAGAAAGATTTTTAAGCATTGAGACAATTGAGATGTGGAATGTGTACGTGTGCCTTTGAGGGTGAGTGGGCAAGACAAAATATTTAAGCGCCTTTGAACGGGTATGGTAGTAGGTGCCAGGCGCAATCCCGATCAACAGTTTCCCCGTGTCTATCAAGAACAGTCCACTGCCCAAAGGACCTCCAGCCAACTTGATACAACTGTGGGAAGCATTGGAGTCAACATGGGCCAGCGTCCCTGTGGAATGCTTTCGACACCTTGTAGAGTCCATGCCCCAATGAATTGAGGCTGTTCTGAGGGCAAAAGGGGGGAGTGCAACACAATATTAGGAAGGTGTTAATAATGTTTCGTATACTCAGTTTATTGTCAGTATAAACTCAGCGATAAAAGAAACTTTCAAAGCTAATTTGTAAAAATCCAAATAACTTCACAGATCTTCATTTTAAAGGGTTTAAACACTGTTTCCCATGCTTGTTCAATGAACCATAAACAATTAATGAACATGCACCTGTGGAATGGTCGTTAGGATACTAACAGTTTACAGACAATTAAGGTCACAGTTATGAAAACTTAGGACACTAAAGAGTTTTTTTTACTGACTCTGAAAAACAACAAAAGAAAGATGCCCAGGGTCCCTGCTCATCTGCGTGAACGTGCCTTAGGCATGCTGCAAGGAAATATGAGGACTGCAGATGTGACCAGGGCAATAAATTGCAAGTCCGTACTGTGAGACACCTAAGACAGCGCTACAGGGAGACAGGACGTACATCGTCCTCGCAGTGGCAGACCCCGTGTAACAACACCTTCACAGGATCGGTACATCCGAACATCACACCTGCGGGACAGGTACAGGATGGCAACAACAACTGCCCAAGTTACACCAGGAACGCGTAATCCCTCCATCAGTGCTCAGACTGTCCGCAATAGGCTGAGAGAGGCTCGACTGAGGGCTTATAGGTCTGTTGTAAGGCATGTCCTCACCAGACATCACCGGCAACAACGTCGCCTATGGGCACAAACCCACTGTCGCTGGACCAGACAGGACTGGCAAAAAGTGCTCTTCACTGATGAGTCGCGGTTCTGTCTCACCAGGGGTGATGGTCGGATTCACGTTTATCGTCGAAGGAATGAGCGTTACACCAAGGCCTGTACTCTGGAGTGGAATCGATTTGGAGGTGGAGGGTCTGTCATGGTCTGGGGTGGTGTGTCACAGCATCATCGGACTGAGCTTGCTGTCATTGCAGGCAATCTCAACGCTGTGCGTTACAGTGGTACCCTTCCTGCAGGCTCATCCTGACATGACCCTCCTGCATGACAATGCCACCAGGCATGCTGCTTGTTCTGTGCGTGATTTCCTGCAAGACAGGAATGTCAGTGTTCTGCCATGTCCAGCGAAGAGCCCGGATCTCAATCCCATTGAGCATGTCTGGGACCTGTTGGATCGGAGGGTGAGGGCTAGGGCCATTCCCCCCAGAAATGTCCAGCCGAAACGAAAGCATGCTGAAGCCTTTCGGCACTTGTGTACAGACGCTGTATCTTAATTTGACCCAGTTTCTCACAGCAGAAAAATAATCCTGCAGCAACAGGACATTTTTATTATTATGTGGATTATAATTGAGGCGTCTCTATAGACCCGGGTTCGATCCCAGGCTGTGTCAAAGCCGGCAGTGACCGGGAGACTCATGAGGCGGCACACAATTGGCCCGGCGTTGTCTGGGTTAGGGGAGGGTTTGGCCGGTCGGGATTTCCATCGCGCTCTAGCGACTCTTTGTGGCAAGCCGGGCGCCTGCAAGCTGACACATCGATGTGGCTGGCTTCCGGGTTAAGCAACACGGTGTGTCAAGAAGCAGTGTGGCTTGGCAGGGTCGTGTTTCAGAAGATGCATGGCTCTCGATGTTCGCCTCTCCAGAGTTCTTAAGGGAGTTGCAGCAATGGGACAAGACTGTAACTACCAATTGGGAAGAAAAAGGGGTTAAAGTAAAAAATATACCCAACATATTTCATAGAAATAGTGCAAATCACAGATATTTAACAGATTTATGTGTGATTGTTTATTTATTTGCGTGTGTGTGGTGTGTTATGTGTGTGTCTTCCAGGTGCCATGTTCAGTGTGGATGGAGGACAGTCCAAGGGTCAGCAGGGGTCAGCGTTGCTCAGGAGCCCTCTCTTCCCTCCTCCCCTACGGAACTCTCCATGTGAGGTGAGAGCAAAGGAGTGTTCTTCTCTCTCTCTCACACACACACACACACACACACACACACACACACACACACACACACACACACACACAGAGAGAGATACACAGCAGACACTCACAGACAGGCAGACAGGCAGACAGCAGACAGAAAGACACACACACACACACACACACAAAGCCCTCCTGTTGTGTGCAGATATGGTCTTTTAAGTCTAAGCAAACAGACTTACACACCGCCTGTGTCCCAAATGGCACCTTATTTCCTTTACAGTGCACTACTTTTGGGTGTCATTTGGGACAGAGACAGAAAGTGTGTATTAGCACAACCAAAACAACCAAAATATGAATGAATGGACAGACAAAGGATGTAAGATAGGAGAGTCTGGAAGCAAACAGGCACACTGTGAATAAACATAGAGTAGTGTTTCTATTGAAACTGGTTTAAAAAACTAAGTTATTTATAATGGCAGTATTGCTGAATGACTGAACATTCATTTTTAGATATAATAATCCGAGTTCTCCTTACTTATGAAAATGAATTAATCTAATGGATTGAAAAGTCCTAGTTGGATATCTTGGAGCATTTTGTCTTCATTTAACTCTGAGTTTACCTTGTAAATTGCCTAAAAACACAGAAAGACAGATAGACGCACACACATACACAAGCACACACACATTTACACTGACCTGGTAAGAGCTGCAGTGGACAGGTGAGGGGGAGCGAAAGTGGATGCTGGGGGCAATGCCATTTATTAATTTATTAAATTACAATGTATTTCCTGAATTGACAGAAGTTTTATCCCAACCCTGATAGTGGTGGTTTACCAAGATATCATAAATGACGTCAGTGATATTTCCCAGGGATAAGATTCCCAGACACGAGGTCAACCCAATCAATAATCATAAGAGACCGTGCCAGTCAATCTGATGACAAAAAAATATAATGGGGTATTTCGAATGCGTTATTCAAGCATTATTGGTCAGGTCGAGACAGGGTAAACCCATGGCTATGGTTTTAAAAGTCTGCCTCTTGATAGGCCATAAATACCCGGTAGAAACTGCCATGCAGTATTGAGAGAGTCTAAGAGAACAAAGCACCTCTCTTGGCCAAACTCCTAATTTTGAGTAGGTGGGAATGACCGTGGACACTTATGGGACAGATATGAGAAGTGTGTTTCATTTGGTGATCTCATGAAGGACAGGAAACACACATAACTGTATCTCTTAAAGTGTATATTTCCCAGCTGCCAGGTTAAAATCTAAATACTCTGAAACGTATGTGATTTAACATGAAACTATTTGTGAAAAGTTGTAATGTGATGTTAACCTTCTAAATGAGAGTATGGTTTTTCATATGAAGATTAACTAGACATTACGTCGGCGTCATGGAACTGGCCTTTTCTCTGAAGTGTATAAAACCCACTCGTGACGCAATTCACACCAGACCACGCAAACTCCGTTGTAAGCTAAGGTTGCAAATGGTTGAATTTCTAAGACTAGAAAACATGCAGCTGACGCGACATGTTGAAATAGTTGGCACTACAACTCTACCAAAGGACAAGACCATAACACGTGGAGCATTAGCTGCACGGCTGGAAATGGTTTAACTCTCAGACTATCGATCACTACAGAATAAGAGCAAATCTTAGATGTAAAATTACTAGTCTGTAGCTTGAAATTACTTAATTCTAGAACGAGAATACCGACAACCACCGAAGCATCTATCAATGAGAACATTTCTGAATGTTACTCTAACGTATTCATTCTAACTACCTACAACCACAAAAGACATTGTGACTTCTGGGAAAGTGAACCAGAGACTCTGATGAACCTTACAGGACGATCAAGGATTACAACAGAGAATACAACAATGACATACGGGCGTAAATATTTAAATTGAAAATTATTAGTCTTTCCCGCTCTCTCAGTCCCCACCCCTTTCCTTTTGTCAACCAAGCCGTCAAATCGGCTTAGCCCACTAGGGACTTTTCTATCATTGCTAGTAACCAATATCTACTGTTTGTTTGTTATGTATTTCTGTGATTATTTAGTTAGTTAGTAAATAAATAATTAAGCAAATTTGTATATTGCTGATTCATTATGGAAACTAGGGTTCCTGCAGATAACCAAGAATCTTACGACGTTCAGATGAGACTGATAGAAGGAAAATAATAATTGATGTCTGAAATGTAAGAGATCTTTAAGAGTTCATTCGAAGACGGAACTCCTTAAATAAACTTCTCTGTGGTGCCCCTGGTTATTAATTAGTTAATTGTTGCATGATTTAATTCAATCACGTAATCAATTAAACGTTAGGTAATCGATTTGAGAAAATAGCATGTCGGCACATTAAGGACACTTAAGACACGACAACACGGAGCAGATGAACTTCTTTAGGAAAACAGCCCTAATGTTGGAAAGAAACATCATTATGTTATCATACAGAGTCACATTTATTTAAGTTGCAAGCAATAGCACACAATACGGTGCCTTACAAACGTTTTCATCCCCATTGGGGGGGTACTCACCCCCGTTTTTACTATTTTGTTGCATTACAACCTGTAATTAAAATGGATTTCATGTAATGGACACACACAAAATAGTCCAAATTGGTGAAGTGAAATGAAAAAAAGGACTTGTTTCAAAAATTTCAAAAAAATAAAAAACGGAAAAGTGGTGCGTGCATATGTATTTACCCCCTTTGCTGTGAAGCCCCTTATTAAGATCTGGTACAACCAATTACCTTCAGAAGTCACATAACACCTGTGTGCAATATAAGTGTCACATGAGCTGTCACATGATCTCAGTATATATACGCCTGTTCTGAAAGGCCCCAGAGTCTGCAACACCACTAAGCAAGGGGCACCACCAAGTAAGCGGCACTATGAAGACCAAGGAGCTCTCCAAACAGGTCAGAGACAAAGTTGTGGAGAAGTACAGATCAGGGTTGGGTTATAAAAAAATATCCAAACTTTGAACATCCCACGGAGCACTATTAAATCCATTATTAAAACATTTAAAGAATATGGCACCACAACAAACGTGCCAAGAGAGGGCCGCCCATCAAAACTCACAGACCAGGCATGGAGGGCATTAATCAGAGAGGCAACAAAGAGACCAAAGATAACCCTGAAGGAGCTGCAAAGCTCCACAGTGGAGATTGGAGTATCTGTCCATAGGATCACTTTAAGCCGTACACTCCACAGAGCTGAGATTTATGGAAGAGTGGCCAGAAAAAAGCCATTGCTTAAAGAAAAAATGAGCGCACACGTTTGGTGTTCGCCAAAAGACATGTGGGAGTCTCCTCAAACCTATGGAAGAAGGTACTCTGGTCAGATGAGACAAAAATACCTCCCATCACCCCGAGAACACTATCCCCACAGTGTAGCATGGTGGTGGCTGCATCATGCTGTGGGATCTTTTTCATCGACAGAGACTGGGAAACTGTTCATTATTGAAGGATTGATGGATGGCACTAAATACAGGGAAATTCTTGAGGGAAACCTGTTTCAGTCTTCCAGAGATTTGAGACTGGGACGGAGGTTCACCTTCCAGCAGGACAATGACCCTAAGCATACAGCTAAAGCAACACTCAAGTGGTTTAAAGGGAAACATTTAAATGTCTTGGAATGGCCTGGTCAAAGCCCAGACTTCAATCCAATTGAGAATCTGTGGTATGACTTAGAGATTGCTGTACACCTGTGTAACCCATCCAACTTGAAGAAGCTGACGCAGTTTTGCCTTGAAGAATGGGCAGAAATCCCAGTTGCTAGATGTGCCAAGCGTATTTGCTGTAATTGCTGCAAAGGTGGCTCTACAAAGTATTGACTTTGGGGCGGTGAATAGTTATGCACGCTCAAGTTTATAGTTTTTTTGTCTTATTTCTTGTTTGTTTCACAAATAAATAAAAAATAGCATCTTCAAAGTGGTAGGCATGTTGTGTAAATCAAATGATACAAACCCCCCAAAATGTTTTAAATGTTCTATTTTAATTCCAGGTTGTAAGGCAACAAAATAGGAAAAATGCCAAGGGGGTGAATACTTTTGCAAGCCACTGTATCTTACACCAAAGAGTATGGTCCACACCATGTTTTCATTTTTGCCATGAAAAAAAAAATTGCGATACGGATATCGTTACAGACATTGGATGCACAAGGAAATAATCTATGGGAGACAGAAAACGGAAGAAGGGATAAAAGAAATTGAACGAGAGGAGAGAGGGGGACATAAAGTGGACCTCTGAGCGGCAACTACTGAGATAAGTCTGAAGTAAAGTTCAGTCCTATAACAGTGCCTAAAGCTACAGCCTAGCTGGCCGAAGTCAGCAGTTCCTTGGCACAGGACCAAAGATTAGCGATGATTCCAGATTAGCACCTCAATCTCTCTTTACATGACCCTGAGCTGTCCAATGTATCCTACCTGCCTGTCTGTCTGTCTGCTTTGTCTGCCGCAGCACCCAATCTCAAGAGTAGATTGGCTTGGGCATTAGTAGCAGATCATGTCCATCTTCAAGTAATGCCAGGCAAACATGGTTTGACTTCTATAATCTTTATGTCAGGAAACTTCTCACAGTTTTGCAAAGGTGAAATCTGGATCAATGACAATTAAGTGAGTGAGTACACTGTGATAGAAGACCTTGTACTACACATAGAAATTATAGGTTCAATTTTGATTAGAGGGAAACCATAGTCAACTCTGCATATTGGAACGACAGAAATATAGAATTTAGACTGGAGTAATGTTGTTCCGTTAGATTGAGAAAAATATGATCAATATGAATAGGTAAATTTGTACGGCCTGGTGTACAGCTGAGATAATTTATGAATCTGTAGGTGTACCTATAACTTTAATGTAAAGAAAGATACCCGCAGACTGCCTCTACAGTTTTATCAAGTGCAATGTTTAGATCCAAATGTCTTCCCTGAAGGTCTGGCTGGAGGAAAACCTTTCCGGTCAAAATATTACACCTAATAACACTGTGGGAACCTGAACTTGCAAGTAACTGGATGTGCGTACACTACCTCTAAACTAGTAATTATGACAATATAACATCACAATCTAAGGATTTGAGATGTCAATGTGTGTCTCAAGTCTTATTCAGACTCATAATATAACTTCATTTCCCCAACAGGTACGGTTCTGGATGTGTTCCGGAGGTGGCCAGAGGTGGGCGCTATCTTTGTGGCTGGTGGAGAACAGCACAGGACCAGAGGAGCAGCGCAGACTGTGGCACTCTGCCAGCGAGCCCAAGACCGAGAGAGGCTGGAGACTCATTAAGCTTCCTCTCTACGGACTTGTTGACTGGTACGGCGAACCAAGTTGCTCCATTGACAGACTGACAAGTGATTTGGCCAATCACGGTCTTTGGAAAAACAGAGTGCAGTGTATGAACATGTAACAGGGTCAAAATGGGGCACTGCTTCATTAGATTGTGAGATGATAGAATCATACTACATTTGAAACATGCATCACGTCAAAGCATAAAAGAACCAGCAAACCACAACAATGCATGTGCTTGTGTGTTCTTTTAGGATGAAAGAAAATACATATCGCCTTTCAAGTCCAAAGACACAGTAATTAATAGCTTTTTTCTTCAATTCTTCCTTCCAAATGCACATTTTCAGTATTTACATTCCATTTTAAGATAAGCCTCCCTTTCAACATGGGTCCCAATGGGTTTACTTGCCTTATACCCTATTCTCCTTATTGCTCACTGTATCACACGTTTTTTAAAAACAGGGTAGTAAAAATCGATACAGAGGCCTCCATTCATCTGCCTTTTTCTACAATTAGCTATGGCATTTGATTTTTCAGTTCTTCAGTGTGAGGAGCTGAAATTAAACATTTAAGAAATAGAAGGAAAAAGGTTGGATGACTTTTTTCATCTCGCCGTGTTTGTTTGGGCTCTCTTTATCGTTGGAGCCAAGCTTATCCTGGTCTTCAGAGAGTGATACAATTTATATTTCCGGTTTTATTGAGTTTGTTCTGCTCACATTCTTAATTAAAAGGCATGTCCTTGCACCTTATGAGCTCACATGGATTTTCTTGCAAACAAATTCCCAAATGAGTCTTGATTTTGATAGGACTTTGTTACGTAACAAAATAAAAGCAAGTATGTGGATGTCTTCAGATTTGGCTCCCAACAGTAGTCTGTCATTTATCTTCTCTCTCCTTTGTGTTCTGCAAATGGAAGAGAGAAGAGCAGTAGGTGAAAGTCACTGTAACTCAAAAAAATTATGTTTTTAACAAAATTGGTTATTCTACCAACTCTGTGTGGCGCACATGCCTGGGAAAATAGGTAATTCAAAGGGGTAGTAGATTCGTACATTCAGTACAGGGTCACAGTAATGTAAATTGTGGTCTTTGTGGTCATGCATCAGTGTTCTATCTAATTGAAGTTTCTAATAGCACACTATTATTACATGTTCTACTGTAGTACTGACGTAAAACTCATTATTCAGGTTGCGATCAACAATGTTATTTTTGAAGTATGTATTTGTGCTACTAGAATACTTGAGTTATGTCCTAAAGAAGGATAAGGCAGTGATATCATACATCTCAAGATACTGTTTGGAAGTATATCTACACTCATTATACATACTCTATCTTTGGGCTTGATTCAATCCATATTGCTGAAGTTCAGCGCTATATAACACGCTTAAAATTTAAAGGTAATTTCAGCGCTATGGATTGGATCTAGCCTTTCTTCTTATCCTAGACTTGAATGATACACTTAATTAAGGAAGTTTATCACCACCGGGAGCAGATATACTTAATCTTCCCCTCATCTCATGGACCTGAGTGATGTAACTTGTGGTCAGTGATGTTGTGTTTTAAATCCAGATTGTCTCTACTGTTCAAAGATCAGATTGTGTTTCTCCTCAGGTTCTGGCTCCAGTTCAGCACTGACAATGGACCTGGTCCAGGATCAGCCATTTGTCTGGATAACATCTCCTTCAGTTTGGACTGCTTCCTGGCCTGTGAGTATTTCACTGATGTTCTACAGCACACAGAATATGTTATTTGATTTAAGCCTTTATTTTTTTATGACAGACAAAAGAAGGGCTTTAGACCCAATCAACGCATAACAAGTAATACATTCATACCTCCTCAACTTACCCACAATACCCGCCTACAGATGCCGTATCCTGCACAGCAATAAACGCAAGCTTCTAGTGTATTCAAGATGTAAAAAAGCTTCTAGAGTTTAGAATTTCCACTATAAAATGTCTAACTTGATTTGCCCTAACGAGACATGTATCAACCCCTACAAAAAAATGCCATTAATTATAATCCACATTTCCTATTGCTGTAGGATTTCTTTACTGCTGTAAGAAACTGGAAACTATACTGGACAAAAATATAAACGCAACATGCAATAATTTCAACAGTTTTACTGAGTTAGAGTTCATATAAATAAATAAATTAGGCCCTAATCTATCTAGTGTGTATCAATATTAAATTGAGATGTTTCACAAGCACATTATTTTATATATCTTACCCTCTAGCCCAGCTCTAGACAAAATACATATCTTGAATTATGACTAAAGTCAAACATTGACATTATTTACTTATTTCTTCACCTCTGGTATCCGTGGCAAGATGTACACTTATCTCTCCTACAGTATATCAATATAGACAATCTCTCACTGTCCACGATATGGGTGATTTCCGGGAGCTTGTGTCCACATTCTTGTACATATTAAAGGTCAAAACTTGTCTTTCCCGCTTTATCCATAATGATAATTGGGATGTTATATCAGTAGAGAAACAACAACGTCATGACACTTCCGTCTCACATTAGGAGAAAAGAAAAGAGAGAAAGACATGCTCTATATCCCTCTGTCTTTCCCTAGCTCTCTAAAGTAACTGCTCTAACTAAGCCCAGAAAAGCAAGCTGGGGAGCTCTGCCACTGATGCCGCTTCGAAGACGGACAGTGAGTCAGTCATTAAGGAAAAACGGGTGTGATTTAAATGACTAAACCCATATACTGGAGACAAAATGAGGTTCTGCAGGGCTCTCGGAAATCTGAAATTTTCTCCTAAAGTACAGTTGATTTCACTGCTTCATCTGCCTGCTCAGTGAGGTAGGCAGGAAGTAAATTATGAGGATATGAATTCATATTGAAAACAGGAATGGGGGTGATTGTGTAGTTCATTGTTATTACTATGTTATTCATATAGTATTATAACAGTATTACAACACACTTTGTATGTATATACTTTATTCTAGTCATGGCTCATCCTTTATAACTACTGCTGTACACACCTTTTCTGTTCACATACTGTCCATACTGTGTATACACCATTCACATACATATACAGTATATTTATATTCTGGACTCTGGTCCGGAAGCTACTTTTCTGCACTTCTATCCATTTTGCGATGGGGTTTTGTACTATGTATTTACATACTGTAGTTGTTACACTGTTTATATACACTGCATATTTATTTATATCCTGTGTCCTATTAGAGAGCTGTCTCCCTCTAATATATCTACTGCTGTACATATCATTCTTAGTATATCTTGTATAAATTAATCCTGTATATATACACGTACAGACTGCATTTAAAATATGTTTTATTATTTGTGCACTTGTTTGAAATTTTACTGCATTGTTAGGAGCTACTGTAGTAACACAAGCATTTCGCTAAACCCACTATAACATCTGCTAAAATGTGTACGTGACCAAAATAAACTTTGACTATGTTTGATTAAAGGATCAGGGCATCTACAGTGCCTTCAGAAAGTATTCATACCCCTTGACTTTTCCACGTTTTGTTGTGTTACAGCCTGAATTCAGAACTGACAAAATATTTTTTTCACACAATACCCGATAATGACAAAGTGAAGACATGTTTTTAGAAATGTATTCACACCCCTTTGCTATGACACTCCAAAATGAGCTCAGGTAAATCCAATTTCCTTTGATTAACCTTGAGATGTCGCTACAACTTGATTGGAGTCCACCTGTGGCCAATTCAATTGTTTGGACATGATTTAGAAAGAAACACACTTGTCTATATAAGGTACCACATTTGACAGTTGTCACGATTCTCTTCCTTCGGGACAGACCAAGATGCAGCGATGTAGCCAGAATACATATTTATTGACGGACGGGACAGAACAAAACAATAAACGAAGAAACAAGACGTGAGCCCTAACGCTAAATTCTAAACTCAACACAAAGATCTAAACCTAACCACGACTGGCGAAACCTAACCTAACCACGACTGGCGAAACCTGACTAAACACGAACGGAGAAACCTAACTAGACATGACTGGAGAAACCTAACTGGACACGAAAGACAAGAACCCGACTGAACATGATGAACGTAACATAAACAATAACCCACCAAACTAAAGTGCAACTCCCAAATATATATATGGTTCCCAATTAGAGACAACGAGACTCAGCTGCCTCTAATTGGGAACCATTATCCCAACATAGAAATAGACACCTAGAACATACAAACCCTACACCAAAACGAAACCAAAACGCTCCAGCCTGTAATCTCGGGCCTGGGCGTTACAGTACCCCCCCCCAAAGGCGCGGACTCCGGACGCGCCCAAAAGTCTGTGGGGGGGTCTTCGGGTGGGTCCCTTTGTCCCAGGTGGGGGCTCCGGTGCTGGCCGTGCTGGTCTGATGTCACGCACCGGAGGCCCTGGACCCTTTCTTGGAACTCTGGTGCGTGGAGCAGAAGCTGGGCGTACTGGACTCATGATGCTCACGGTAACTCTGGTGCGTGGGGCTGGCGCTGGCCGTACTGGACTTGTGATGCTCACTGGAACTCTGGTGCGTGGAGCAGGAACTGGTCGTACTGGACTCGTGATGCTCACTGGAACTCTGGTGCGTGGAGCGGGAACTGGCAGTACTGGGCTCGGGACGCGCACTCTGGTGCGGGGAGCGGGAACAGGCCGAACTGGGCTCGGACGCGCACTCTGGTGCGGGAGCGGGAACAGGCCGAACTGGGCTCGGGACGCGCACTCTGGTGCGGAACAGGCCGAACTGGGCTCTCTAAGCCGCCACGGGGAGCTGGAGTGCGCGGGCCGAACAGGACGTGCTGGACTCTCTGAGCGCACGGGGAGCTTGGTGCGCGGAGCCGGAACAGGACGTGCTGGACTCTCTAAGCGCACGGGGAGCTTGGTGCGCGGAGCCGGAACAGGACGTACTGGACTCTGAAGATGCACTGGGGACCTGGCACGTGGAACAGGGACTGGACGTGTAGAAACCACCACACGGACTGGGGTCTTGGAACACGGAACAGGACGTGTTGGAACCTCAACACGGACTGCGATCTCGGAGCGTGGAACAGGGATCTCGGAGCGTGGAACAGGGATCTCGGAGCGTGGAACAGGGATCTCGGAGCGTGGAACAGGGATCTCGGAGCGTGGAACAGGGATCTCGGAGCGTGGAACAGGGACTGGACGTGTAGAAACCTCCACCCGGACCGGGGACCTGATACGGAGGGCCGACACCATACCTCCAGCTAGCTCACTAACCCTGGCCTCACGGGTGAGTGGAGCTGGAATCTCTCGGACTGGGCTGTGGATTCGCACCGGAGATTCTGCCCGTAGGACCACAGGATATCTAGGTCCCAAAAGGCGCACTGGAGATCTGGCGCGCAGAGCTAGCACCACTCTACCAGGTAGCACACAGACCTCGGCCCGACCAATGAGTGGCGCTGGGATCTCTCGCACTGGGCTGTGGACACGTACCGGAGACACCGCACGCAGAACCGGGGCAGGATATCCGGGTCCCAGGAGGCGCACTGGAGACTTAGCGCGCAGAGATGGCACCACTCTTCCTGGCTGAACACTCAGTTTCGCCCGACTGATGAGTGGAGCGGGAATCTCTCGCACCGGTCTCTGAATCCCTATAGGGGAAACCGTGCGCAACACTGCATAGCACGGTGTCCCTTCGGTGCGACGCTCTCCCCAACGCTCTCTCCACAAAGCACGAGGAGTTGGCTCAGGAGTCCCTCCTGAACCGGCCAACCTCCTCGTGTGCCCCCCCCCCAAAAGTTTATTGGGGCTGTCCTTCGGACCTCTGTGCCAGGCGAGTCCCAATGAGCTGTTCCCTGGTCCAGTACTCCCGGGTCTCTAGCTGCTTGGTCTTCTTTTGGTGGGTTATTCTGTCACGATTCTCTTCCTTCGGGACAGACCAAGACGCAGCGATGTAGCCAGAATACATATTTATTCAAAGACGGGACAGAACAAAACAATAAACGAAGAAACAAGACGTGAGCCCTAACGCTAAATTCTAAACTCAACACAAAGATCTAAACCTAACCACGACTGGCGAAACCTGACTAAACACGAACGGAGAAACCTAACTAGACATGACTGGAGAAACCTAACTGGACACGAAAGACAAGAACCCGACTGAACATGATGAACGTAACATAAACAATAACCCACCAAACTAAAGTGCAACTCCCAAATATATATATGGTTCCCAATTAGAGACAACGAGACTCAGCTGCCTCTAATTGGGAACCATTATCCCAACATAGAAATAGACACCCTAGAACATACAAACCCTACACCAAAACGAAACCAAAACGCTCCAGCCTGTAATCTCGGGCCTGGGCGTTAACAGTAACTATACAATGAAGTCCAAGGAACTGTCCGTAGATCTCCGAGAATTGTGATGAGGTATATAATCTGGGGAAAGTTACAAAACAATTTCTACAGTGTTCAACGTTTCCAAGAGCACAGTGGTCTCCATCATTGGGAAAAGGAAAAAATATGAAACTACCCAGACTCTGCCTAGAGCTGGCTATCTAACCAAACTGAGCAACCGGGCAAGAAGGACCTTGGTCAGGGGAGGTGACCAAGAACCACTGACAGAACTACAGAGTTCCTTGGCTGAGATGGAAGAACCTGCCGGAAGAACAACAGTCTCTTCAGCACTTCGCCAATATTGGCTTTATGGGAGAGTGGCCAGACGGAAGCTACTCCTGAGAAAAAGGAACGTGACAGCACGCCTGTAGTTTGCAAAAAGTCACATGAAAGACTGAGATCATAAGGCAAAAGATTATGTGGTCTGATAACACAAACATTTTACTATTTGGTCTAAATGCAAAGCGCTATGTCTGGAGAAAACCATGCACAGCTCATCACCCGTCTAACACCATCCCTACCAAGAAGAATAGTGGTGGCAGCATCATGGTGTGGAGATGATTTTCAGTGGCAGGGACTGGGAGACTTGTAATGATAGACGGAACAATGAATGGAGCCAAATACAGGCAGCAAATCTTTGATGAGAACCTGCTTCAGAGTGCAAAAAACCTTAGATGGGTATATTGTGTAGATTGGTAGATTGCATTTAATCCATTTTGAATTTAGGCTGTAACACAACAAAATGTGGAATAAGTCATGGGGTATGAATACTTTCTGAAGTAAATGGGTTGACATTTTCCGGGAAATACCTGTGCACCAGTTTGTTTTTGGAGGAATTTGCACATTCATACAGCACTGCAGCATCATCTATCACCAGGCAGATCTAATTTAAATTGCAAAATAGTTGGGAAGAGATTTAGGATGTACACATTCCATGGCACATGGTTTATGAATTGACACGCAAAACAACGCCAGATTCAAAACTTCAATTTTTAAATTAAATTAGTATACAAAATTATTGCAATCAATAGAATGTTATATATACAATCTTCCCAGCTCTGCAGAGTTTGCTGTGAGGAGGCAGAGTCGTTAGGTCATTTATTTTGGTACTGTCCATAAGTAGCTCGTTTTTGGACACAGGTCCAGGAATGGCTGAAGAATTGCAACATTTGCCTAGAACTAACGCTGCAGATAGCAATACTGGGTGATTTGAAAAGCCATAGTCAATCAATCAATAATAGAATAATTATTTTAGCAAAATTGTTTCTTTAATTTACAATCTGTGAGACAAGCTATGAGAATAGAAAGGTTCAGTACTTTTGTGAAACATCACAGCAGAGTTAAAAAATATATGGCAAATACAAATCCATAATGGATGGTGTTAAGAGATAGATGGGAGGGGTTGACTGGAGCTGGTGGGTGGGACTAATAACAAGATAACCAATGTAAAACATACGGGGTCTGTAAAATGTATACATGTTCAGAAATTTTGTGGATGGACATCAGAAATAGAGGAAGGACTAAAAACAATTAGAATTTGAAATGATGCAGACAAATACATTGATGGAAGCAAAAATCTTTCCGCAATATTAAGCTGATCCACCCCTATATATTAAGTCTTCACTGATATTTTCAACCTCTCCCTGTCCGAGTCTGTAATACCAACATGTTTCAAGCAGACCACCATAGTCCCTGTGCCCAAGAACACTAAGGTAACTGTAACGCCCAGGCCTGAGATGACAGGCTGGAGCGTTTTGGTTTCGTCTTGGTGTAGGGTTTGTGTGTTCTAGGGTGTCTATTTCTATGTTGGGGTAATGGTTCCCAATTAGAGGCAGCTGAGTCTCGTTACCTCTAATTGGGAACCATATATATGTTTGGGAGTTGCACTTGAGTTTCGTGGGTTATTGTTTATGTTATGGTTAGCATGTTCTGCCAGTCGTGTATAGTTTAGGTTCTGCCAGTCGTGTATAGTTTAGGTTCTGCCAGTCGTGTATAGTTTAGGTTCTGCCATTCGTGTATAGTTTAGGTTCTGCTATTCATGTTTAGTCAGGTTTCGCCAGTCGTGGTTAGTTAGGTTTCGCCAGTCTTGGTTAGGTTTAGATCTCTGTGTTGTGTTTAGGATTTAGCGTTAGGGTTCACGTCTTGTTTCTCGTTTTGTTCCGTCTCGTCCCGTCTTTGAATAAATATGTATTCTGGCTACATCGCTGCGTCTTGGTCTGTCCCGAAGGAAGAGAATCATGACAGAATAACCCACCACAAAAAGACCAAGCAGCGAGAGACCCAGGAGCTTAGGTCCTGGGAGGAGGAACTATTCTATGGAAGTGCTTGGGACCATTGGTCGGGCCGAGGTCAGTGTGCTACCTGGTAGAGTGGTGCCAGCTCTGTGCGCAAGGTCTCCAGTGCGCCTTTTGGGACCTAGATATCCTGTGGTCCTACGGGCAGAATCTCCGGTGCGAATCCACAGCCCAGTACGAGAGATTCCAGCTCTACTCACCCGTGAGGCCGTGAGCTAGCTGGAGGTATGGTGTCGGCTCTCCGTTCCACGCTCCCAGACTCCTGTTCCACGCTCCCAGACTCCTGTTCCACGCTCCCAGACTCCTGTTCCACGCTCCCAGACTCCTGTTCCACGCTCCCAGATCCCTGTTCCATGTTCCAAGACCCCAGTCCGTGTGGTGGTTTCTACACGTCCAGTCCCTGTTCCACGTGCCAGGTCCACAGTGCGTCTTCAGAGTCCAGTACGTCCTGTCCGGCTCCGCGCACCAAGCTCCCCGTGCACTCAGAGAGTCCAGCACGTCCTGTTCGGCTCCGCGTACCAAGCTCCCCGTGCGTTCAGAGAGTCCAGCACGTCCTGTTCCGGCTCCGCGCACCAAGCTCCCCGTGCGCTCAGAGAGTCCAGCACGTCCTGTTCCGGCTCCGCGCACCAAGCTCCCCGTGCGCTCAGAGAGTCCAGCACGTCCTGTTCCGGCTCCGCGCACCAAGCTCCCCGTGCGCTCAGAGAGTCCAGCACGTCCTGTCCCGGCTCCGCGCACCAAGCTCCCGTGCGTTCAGAGAGTCCAGCACGTCCTGTTCCGGCTCCGCGCGCAAGCTCCCGTGCGCTCAGAGAGTCCAGCACGCCCTGTTCGGCTCCGGCGCACCAAGCTCCCGTGCGCTCAGAGAGTCCAGCACGTCCTGTTCGGCTCCGCGCACCAAGCTCCCGTGCGCTCAGAGAGTCCAGCACGTCCTGTCCCGGCTCCGGCGCACCAAGCTCCCGTGCGTTCAGAGAGTCCAGCACGTCCTGTTCGGCTCCGCGCACCAAGCTCCCGTGCGCTCAGAGAGTCCAGCACGCCCTGTTCGGCTCCGCGCGCAAGCTCCCGTGCGCTCAGAGAGTCCAGCACGTCCTGTTCGGCTCCGGCGCGCAAGCTCCCGTGCGCTTAGAGAGTCCAGCACGTCCTGTCGGCTCCGGCGCACCAGAGTGCGGCGTCACGAGCCCAGTTTGGCCTGTTCCGCTCCCGCACCAGAGTGCGGCGTCCGAGCCCAGTTCGGCCTGTTCCCGCTCCCGCACCAGAGTGCGGCGTCCGAGCCCAGTTCGGCCTGTTCCGCTCCCGCACCAGAGTGCACGTCCAGCGCCCAGTTCGGCCTGTTCCTGTTCCACGCACCGAGTTCCAGTGAGCATCACGAGTCCAGTACTGCCAGTTCCTGCTCCACGCACAAGAGTTCCAGTGAGCATCACGAGTCCGGTACTGCCAGTTCCTGCTCCACGCACCAGAGTTCCAGTGAGCATCACGAGTCCGGTACTGCCAGTTCCTGCTCCACGCACCAGAGTTCCAGTGAGCATCACGAGTCCGGTACTGCCAGTTCCTGCTCCACGCACCAGAGTTCCAGTGAGCATCACGAGTCCGGTACTGCCAGTTCCTGCTCCACGCACCAGAGTTCCAGTGAGCATCACGAGTCCAGTACGACCAGTTCCTGCTCCACCCACCAGAGTCCCCGCGAGCATCACGAGTCCAGTACGGCCAGTTCCTGCTCCACATACCAGAGTCCCCGTGAGCATCGTGGGTCCGGTAAGGCCAGGTCCTGCTCCACGCACCAGAGTTCCCGTGAGCATCATGAGTCCAGTACGCCCAGCTTCTGCTCCACGCACCAGAGTTCCAAGAAATGGTCCAGGGCTTCCGGTGCATGACTTCAGACCAGCACGGCCCCACCTGGGACAAGGATCCACCCAAAGACCCCCACGGACTTTTGGGCGCGTCCGAGTCCGGCGCCTTTGAGGTACTGTAACGCCCAGGCCTGAGATGACAGGCTGGAGCGTTTTGGTTTCGTTTTGGTTTCGTTTTGGTGTAGGGTTTGTGTGTTCTAGGGTGTCTATTTCTATGTTGGGATAATGGTTCCCAATTAGAGGCAGCTGAGTCTCGTTACCTCTAATTGGGAACCATATATATGTTTGGGAGTTGCACTTGAGTTTCGTGGGTTATTGTTTATGTTATGGTTAGCGTGTTCTGTCATTCGTGTATAGTTTAGGTTCTGCCAGTCGTGTATAGTTTAGGTTCAGCTATTCATGTTTAGTCAGGTTTCGCCAGTCGTGGTTAGGTTTAGATCTCTGTGTTGTGTTTAGGATTTAGCGTTAGGGTTCACGTCTTGTTTCTCGTTTTGTTCCGTCTCGTCCCGTCTTTGAATAAATATGTATTCTGGCTACATCGCTGCGTCTTGGTCTGTCCCGAAGGAAGAGAATCGTGACAGTAACCTCCCTAAATGACAACCAACCCGTAGCACTCACGTCTGTAGCCTTGAAGTGCTTTGAAAGGCTGGCCATGGCTCACATCAACACCATTATCCCAGAAACCCTAGACCCACTCCAATTTGCATACTTCCCCAGCAGATTCACAGATTATGCAATCTCTATTGCGCTCCACACTGGCCTTTCCCACCTGAACAAAAGGAACACTTACAGTTGAAGTCGGAAGTTTACATACACTTAGGTTGGAGTCATTAAAACTTGTTTTTCAGCCACTCCACAAATTTCTTGTTAACAAACTACAGTTTTGGCAAGTCGGTTAGGACATCTACTTTGTGCATGACAAGTAATTATTTCACTTATAAATCACGGTATCACAATTCCAGTGGGTCAGAAGTTTACATACACTAAGTTGAATGTGCCTTTAAACAGCTTGGGAAATTCCAAATTACAGTATGTCATGGCTTTAGAAGCTTCTGATAGGCTAATTGACATAATTTGAGTCAATTGGAGGTGTACCTGTGGATGTATTTCAAGGCCTGCCTTCAAACTCTGTGCCTCTTTGCTTGACATCATGGGAAAATCAAAAGAAATCAGCCAAGACCTCAGATTTATTTTTTGGGACCTCCACAAGTCTGGTTCATCCTTGGGAGCAATTTCCAAATGCCTGAAGGTACCATGTTCATCTGTACAAACAATAGTATGCAAGTAAAAACACCATGGGACCACGCAGCCATCATACCGCTCAGGAAGGAGAAGCATTCTGTCTCCTAGAGATGAACGTACTTTGGTGCGAAAAGTGCAAATCAATCCCAGAACAACAGCAAAGGACCTTGTGAAGATGCAAAAGTATCTATATCCACAGTAAAACGAGTCCTATATCAACATAACCTGAAAGGCCGCTCAGCAAGGAAGAAGCTACTGCGCCAAAACCGCCATAAAATAGCCAGACTCTGGTTTGCAACTGCACATGGTCTGATGAAACAAAAATAGAACTGTTTGGCCATAATGACCATTGTTATGTTTGGAGAAAAAAGGGGGGAGGTTTGCAAGCCGAAGAAAACCATTCCAACCGTGAAGCACGGGGGTGGAAGCATCATGTTCTTTGCTGCAGGAGAGGCTGGTGCGCTTCACAAAATAGATGGCATCATGAGAAAGGAAAATTATGTGGATATATTGAAGCAACATCTCAAGACATCAGTCAGGAAATTAAATCTTGGTGGCAAATAGGTCTTCCAAATGGACAATGGCCCCAAAGTTGTGGCAAATGGCTTAAGGACAACAAAGTCAAGGTATTGGAGTGGCCATCACAAAGCCCTGACCTCAATCCTATAGAAAGTTTGTGGGCAGAACTTAAAAAGCGTGTGCAAGCAAGGAGGCCTACAAACCTGACTCAGTTACACCAGCTCTGTCAGGAGGAATGGGCCACAATTCACCCAACTTACTGTGGGAAGCTTGTGGAAGGCTACCCAAAACGTTTGACCCAAGTTAAACAATTTAAAGGCAATGCTACCAAGTACTAATTGATTTTATGGTAACTTCTGACCCACTGGGAATGTGATGAAAGAAATAAAAGCTGAAATAAATCATTCTCTCTACTATTATTCTGACATTTCACATTCTTGAAATAAAGTGGTGGTTCCAACTGACCTAAGACAGGGAATCTTTCTAGGATTAAATGTCAAGAATTGTGAAAAACTGAGTTTAAATGTATTTGGCTAAGGTGTATGTAAACTTCCGACTTCAACTGTATGTGAGAATGCAATTCAATGACTACAGCTCAGCGTTCAACACCATAATGCACTCAAAACTCATCAATAAGCTAAAGACCCTCCCTCAACGTGATCTAGATAAAGGAAATGATTGTGAACTACAGGAAAAAGAGCACGCCCCCATTCTCATCGACGGGGCTGTAGCAGAGCAGGTTAAGAGCTTCAAGTTCCTTGGTGTCCATATCACCAACAAACTAACATGGACCAAGTACACCAAGACAGCCGTGAAGAGGGCACAACAAAACCTATTCCCCCTCAGGACACTGAAAAGATTTGGCATGGGTCCTCAGATCCTCAAAAGGTTCTACAGCTACACCATTGAGAGCATCCTGACTGGTTGCATCACTGCCTGTTAAAAATTGCCAAAGAATCCAGCCACCCTAGTCATAAACTGTTCTCTCTGCTACCACACGGCAAGCGGTACTGGAGCACCAAGTCTAGGTCCAAGAGGCTTCGAAAAAGCTTCTACCCCCAAGCCATAAGACTCGTGAACATCTAATCAAATTGCTACCCAGACTATTTGCATTGCCCCCCCTTTTACACCGCTGCTACTCTGTTGTTATCTATGCATAGTCACTTTAATAACTCTACCTACATGTACATATTACCTCAACTAATCGGTGCCCCAGACTCTGTACCGTTACATTGACTCTGTACCCCCCTGTTTATAGTCTCGCTATTGTTATTTTATCTGCTGTTCTTTGATTACTTCTTACTTTTATTTCTTATTCTTATCTGTATTTTTTTAAACTGCATTGTTGGTTAGTGGCTCGTAAGTAATTATTTCACTGTAAGGTCTACACCTGTTGTATTCTGCGCATGTGACTAATAAAATTAGACTTGATTTGATCAAATTTAATTTGTCTGCACGATTAGCATTAGATTAGCATTAGCTTGATGAATCTTTCTCACATTGTGATGCAACCCATAATATGTTGGAGTGGGAAAACATAGACATACACATTATGCACAGAATCCACTGTAGGTCACTGTAGCGACTCTCAAACTAGTATCACTGGGAATGTGGCTCCCACTGTTTTTCCAGGGCTGGCACACATACCTGGATCATCAGCGCAATGTCCCTCCCTAGGATTGGAAAGTGCCAAGGACTGCATTTGGTTGGGAACAATTGGCTGCTCCTGGCCAAAGGCAATAGAAAAATAGAAAAAAGCAGATTTCTCCAAATGCCCAATCTGTCATTTTAAGAGGTGCATTAGTCATGGTGCAGACCATCCACTTGAGACAATCACACATAAACTGAGATATAATCGTGGTATACTTAAAACATTGCTCAACACAGACAGGTATAATGCTTTATCAAGGGTGTGGCAAGGAATTCTAAGGAAATATAATTTGAGTCCGCTCCCAATGTGGCATTCCCTTACACATACCCTATCCATAGGTGTTGCTGTGCATTATAATGCAGTTATTTAACCCATGTATGATCAGCCATTTGGATTCAATTGAAAACTTTCTACATAGACTTATAAGCCTTATAATAGTGCATTATAAAGACATGCTTATAAAAATTGGTAAAGCTGAATGGCTGTTGGCATTCAGAAAAGTGTTGAGAACAAATTCTTATTTACAATGAAGGCTTAGTAACAGTGGGTTAACTGCCTTGTTCAGGGGCAGAACGACAGATTTTTAACATGTCAGCTCAGGGATTCAATCTAGTAACCTTTCGGTTACTGGCCAAATGTTCTAACCACCTGCTACCTGTCACCACAAATATTAACATAGCATAAGTCAAGGAACAAAGTGTATAATTTCAGGAAATCAGCTGTAAAACTGGACACAAAAAAAGTTATCAAAAGCAAACGTATTTGTTTACCTTTCGTTAATAATAAAAATTCTGCTAAAGATCCCTCTGTGCATATTAAATTATAGTTTGTAATCCCGGTGCTGTTAGTTAACTTCTCAGGGATCACTGGGGAGCTAGTGGGCTGCTCCCGACACTACCAGGTCAAATGTAAGGCGCCAATTTCAAAATCCAAAAGTTGAATTATTAAACATCCACCAATATACAAGTGTTCCATACTCATCAAAAGCTCTGTTTCTTGGCAATATCACAGCGTTGTCAGATTTCAAAAAGGCTTTACGGCGAAAGCAGCACATTTGATTGTTTGAGAGTAGCACCTCACATATTTTTCCCATAGCCATGTATCGATTAGCCATCATGGCACACACATAACACATTTCACAGCAAAAACAAATCAATTACCCGTTGAAGAACTTCTGCTGAGGTCATCCTAAGTGTCCAACGAAGACAATCCATGGTTCTTTTGTTAGAAAAAGTAATGTATTTTATCCATAAATCCTCCATTTGGTTTGCGGCGTTATAATCAGAAAGCGACAGCTTCCACTACTCCATTAAAGCGTGACGCGAACTTCGTTCATCTTATACCTATAAACTTGTCCAAGAACAATCAAACATAGTTTTAAATGTATCCTTAGGAACACTTTTACGTATATTTACTATTATAAATCAACCGGAATATAAACTGGTCGATAACGACGGTAAAAAAGACATTGCGTGACTTCTCGGGAGCGCGCGTTCCATTCTGTTTACATGAAAGAGTGACTTCCTTGTTTGCTCTTCTTCTCTGGTCTAATTCATCCAAAATGAAAAAAAATACACTGTCTCGAGACTGTTGACATCTAAAGGAAGCGATGGGTACTGCATTCATATGCCCTTATATGGTCATTTTCATGAGGGAGGGGTGCCCAAATGAGCAATGTGTCAAAATCACTTTTTCCAGGACAGAAATTCCTCGGGGTTTCGCCTATATGCGTTCTGTTTTACTCACAGACAAATGGTTAAAACTTCTCAGGGATCACTGGGGCGCTAGCGGGCTGCACCCGACACTACCAGTTGAAATGCAAGACAAAATTCCAAAATTGAATTATTAAAAATGCACCAATATACAAGTGTCCCATACTCATCAAAAGCTCTGCTTCTTGGCAATATCACAGCGTTGTCGGATTTCAAAAGGCTTTCTACGGCGAAAGCACTACATTTGATTGTTTGAGGCTAGCACCTCACATATTTTCCATAACCATACCAAAGCGTTCGATAGAAAATGCATTTCACAGGGAAAACCTGTGCCTTACCTTTTGTAGAACGTCTGCAGAGGGCTTCCTAAGTGTCCAACGAAGACAATCCATGGGTATTTGGTTAGAAAAAGTAATTTATTATATCCTTCAATCTCCGTTTGGTTGGCGCCTTGTGTTCAGAAAATCCAATGTGACGAGAACGCGTTCAACTATACCTATAAACTTTCCCTCAACAAAACAAAAACCAATTAAAATGCTTCCTTAGCTTATCTTTTATGAATAAAAGTGATAATCTTTCACTTGGATGGTCACGTTCAGTGCAACTGAAAAAGAGGTCCTCCGGCTAGAACTTCTCCCAATAGAACACATTAGTTCCGATTTCCATTAAACTTTGCCTATACACTGCTGACATCCAGTGGAAGCAGTAGGTACTACATTCAGGGTCCTGGTATAAATACTTTTGTGTTTGTGTTTGTGGCTATGTGTTTGTAGATAGACTGAGGGGGATGAAGCTACAGCAACCAATGAGATAATGGCTGGGGTCATTTTTGCTTGTTTTTTGCTGTTCTCAAAACAGCATTTCAGAGTTTTTAAATTGTATAGAAATGCAATAGCTTTAACTTGAACATTTCCCCCGGTTTAATGGCCATTGCTCATGTTCTTGGCCCAAGCAAATCTCTTGTTCTTATTGGTGTCCTTTAGTAGTGACAGAAATTCGACCAAGAAGGCCTGATTGACGCAGTCTTCTCTGAACAGTTGATATTTAGATGTCTGTTACTTGAACTCCGTGAAGCATTTATTTGGGCTGCAATTTCTGAGGCTGCTAACTCTAATTATCTTATCCTCTGCAGCAGAGGTAACTCTGGGTCTTTCTTTCCTGTGGCGGTCCTCATGAGAGCCAATTTCATCATAGCGCTTGATGGTTTTTTGTGACTGTACTTGAAGAAACTTTCACATTTCTTGAGACTATCCAGATTGACTGACCTTCATGTCTTAAAGTAATGATGGACTGTGGTTTCACTTTGCTTATTTGAGCTGTTCTTGCCATAATATGGACTTGATCTTTTACCAAATAGGGCTATCTTCTGTTACCACCCATACCTTGTCACAACACAACTGATTGGCTCAAATACATTAAGAAGGAAAGAAATTCCACAAAATAACTTTTAACAAGGCACACCTGTTAATTGAAATGCATTCCAGGTGACTACCTCATGAAGCTGGTTGAGAGAATTCCAAGAGTGTGCAAAGCTGTCATCAAGGCAAAGGGTGGCAACTTTGAAGAATTTAAAATCTAAAATATATTTTGATTTGTTTAACACTTTTTTGGTTACTACATGATTCCATAGGTGTTATTTCATAGTTTTGTTGTCTTCACTATTATTCTACAATGTAGAAAATAGTAAAAATTAAGAATAGCCCTTGAATGAGTTGAACTTTTGACTGGTACTGTAGGTTAAAGTTTGGTGATAAAAGGGACGAAATGCCCTTACTTTGACTTTTTACAAATCCAATCAGTTTTCCTCATTAATTCAATATCATCACATACATTTTTTGGGGTGAGAGGACGTGGAAACAACTGTGATTCAGTTTCTGCCCAGTGGGTGGCTACCGCCCTGCCTTCCATATGTACTGTATAAGCACATACTATGCATTCGGAAAGACCCCTTGACCTTTTCCACATTTTGTTAGTTTGATAACTTTTTTTCTCATCAATCTACACACAATACAACCATAATGACTAATCGAAAACAGGTTTAGAAATGTTTGCACATTTATTTATTTTTTAAGTACAGAAGTACCTTTTTACAAAAGTATTCAGACCCTTTGCTATGAGACTCGAAATTGAGCTCAGGTGCATCCTGTTTCCATTTATCATCCCTGAGATGGTTCTACAACTTGATTGGAGTCCACCTGTGGTAAATTCAATTGATTGGATATTAATTGGAAAGGCACACACCTGTCTACAGTGAGGGAAAAAAGTATTTGATCACCTGCTGATTTTGTACGTTTGCCCACTGACAAAGAAATGATCAGTCTATAATTTTAATGGTAGGTTTATTTGAACAGTGAGAGACAGAATAACAACAAAACAATCCAGAAAAACGCATGGGAACATTTTTATAAATTGATTTACATTTTAATGAGGGAAATAAGTATTTGACCCCCTCTCAATCAGAAAGATTTCTGGCTCCCAGGTGTCTTTTATACAGGTAACGAGCTGAGATTAGGAGCACACTCTTAAAGGGAGTGCTCCTAATCTCAAGCTTGTTACCTGTATAAAAGACACCTGTCCACAGAAGCAATCAATCAATCAGATTCCAAACTCTCCACCATGGCCAAGACCAAAGAGCTCTCCAAGGATGTCAGGGCAAGATTGTAGACCTACACAAGGAGGGAAAGGGCTACAAGACCATCGCCAAGCAGCTTGGTGAGAAGGTGACAACAGTTGGTGCGATTATTCGCAAATGGAAGAAACACAAAAGAACTGTCAATCTCCCTCGGCCTGGGGCTCCATGCAAGATCTCACCTCGTGGAGTTGCAATGATCATGAGAACGGTGAGGAATCAGCCCAGAACTACACGGGAGAATCTTGTCAATGATCTCAAGGCAGCTGGGACCATAGTCACCAAGAACACAATTGGTAACACACTACGCCGTGAAGGACTGAAGTCCTGCAGCGCCGCAAGGTCCCCCTGCTCAAGAAAGCACATATACATGCCCGTCTGAAGTTTGCCAATGAACATCTGAATGATTGGACAACTGGGTGAAAGTGTTGTGGTCAGATGAGACCAAAATGGAGCTCTTTGGCATCAGGAATGCTGCCTATGACCCCAAGAACACCATCCCCACCGTCAAACATGGAGGTGGAAACATTATGCTTTGGGGGTGTTTTTCTGCTAAGGGGACAGGACAACTTCACCGCATCAAAGGGACGAAGGATGGGGCCATGTACCGTCAAATCTTGGGCGAGAACCTCCTTCCCTCAGCCAGGGCATTGAAAATGGGTCGTGGATGGGTATTCCAGCATGACAAATGACCCCAAACACACGGCCAAGGCAACAAAGGAGTGGCTCAAGAAGAAGCATATTAACGTCCTGGAGTGGCCTAGCCAGTCTCCTGACCTTAATCCCATAGAAAATCTGTGGAGGGAGCTGAAGGTTCGAGTTGCCAAACGTCAGCCTCGAAACCTTAATGACTTGGAGAAGATCTGCAAAGAGGAGTGGGACAAAATCCCTCCTGAGATCTGTGCAAATCTGGTGGCCAACTACAAGAAACGTTAGACATCTGTGATTGCCAACAAGGGTTTTGCCACCAAGTACTAAGTCATGTTTTGCAGAGGGGTCAAATACTTATTTCCCTCATTAAAATGCTAATCAATTCATAACATTTTTGACATGCGTTTTTCAGTTGTTTTTTTTTGTTATTCTGTCTCTCACTGTTCAAATAAACCTACCATTAAATTATAGACTGATAATTTTTTGTCAGTGGGCAAACAAAATCAGCAGGTGATCAAATAATTTTTCCCTCACTGTATATAAAGGTCCTCAAGCCATGAGGTCGAAGGAATTGTCCGTAGTGCCCCCAAAAATGTTTTGTGTCGAGGCACAGATCTGAGGAAGGGTACCCAAACAATTTCTGCATCATTGAAGATCCCCAAAAACACAGTGGCCTCCATCATTCTTAAATGGAAGAAGTTTGGAACCACCAAGACTCTTCCTAGAGCTGGCCACCCGACCAAACTGTTCAATCGGGGGAGAGGGCCTTGGTCACGGAGGTGACCAAGAACCCGATGGTCACTCTGAAAGAGCTCCAGAGTTCCTCTGTGGAGATGGGAAAGCTTTCCAGAAGGACTACCATCTGCAGCACTCCACCAAGCAGGCCTTTATACTAGTGGCCAGACGCTTAAAGGACTCACAGACCAGGAGAAACAAGATTCTCTGGTCTGATGAAACCAAGATTGAACTCTTTGGCCTGAATGCCAAGCTTCATGTCTGGAGGAAACTTGGCACCATTGCTATGCTGAAGCAGGGTGGTGACAACATCATGCTGTGGGGAGGGATGATTTTCAGCGGCAGGGACTGGGAGAGAGATCCTTGATGAAATCTTGCTCCAGAGTGCTCAGGACCTCAGACTGGTTCCAACAGGACAACGACCCTAAGCACACAGCCAAGAGAACGCAGGAGTGGCTTCGGCATAAGTCTTTAAATGTCCCTGAGTGGCCCAGCCATGGCCGGGACATGAGCCCGATCGAACATCTCTGGAGAGACCTGAAAAATTGCTGTGCAGCGACACTCCCCATCCAACCTGACAGAGCTTGAGAGGAGAAACTCCCCAAATACAGGTGTACCAAGCTTGTAGCGTCATACCCAAGAAGACTTGAGGCTGTAATTGCTACTAAAGGTGCTTGAACAAACTAATGCATAAAGGGTCTGAATACTTATGGAAATGTGATATAAAAATGTTTTAAATTATACATTTGCAAAAAATGACTAAGTCATTTTGGGGTATTGTGTGTAGATTGATGAGGGGAAAAAACTATTTAATCAATTTTAGAATAAGGCTGTAACGTAACAAAATGTGGAAAAAGTCAAGAGGTCTGAATACTTTCAGAATGTACTGTATGTTACATGGTATGAATATACAGTATGTGTTTTTGCTTGCATGCTAACCAGTTTAGCAGCACTGTGCCAATTTCCAATTCATATGCTTGCATTTTGGCCTCCCATGTTCGCTCATGTGTTACTCATACTGAAGTGCGTTGTTAGCACCAGGGGTTGAAAGGGTTTAGTTGGTGGGGTAACAAGATTTTCCCCAGCAGTCTCTGGTGGGCTTAGGCCAGGACGACAGGCCTGCTAACTAACTCTGACAGCCTGACTGGCCATGGTCCTGACCTGCAGCTCTGCAGTGCTCAAGAGTAAGCACACTGAGTCCCGGCCAGGCTGCAGTGGAATACCAATGTCCCAAGCCTCTATTGTCTACAACACCACATCTCTACATCATGCTTCACATGCTGAGAGTTTTGATTCTGCAGGTCTTGTTAGTGAGTTTCTTAGACTTGATGAAAAATAGATGTAGTATCTAATCTCTATGGTATTGTAGTTGTTTGGGTGTTGTGAAGAACTACTATGCACTATGCCGTCCGTATGGACCGTCAATGTTTGTTAGAATTAAGAGTTGTAGTTGGAGCATCTTGGTTTGCAAACATAATATACAGCTCATTATGTACTAACTATTTACAAATATACACTTCATATTAATCTGCATTTTGACTCCGAAGTAGTCAAAAGTTTGGAGATCATGTTTATTTGAGGATTACTGGGTCGGGGGAATGAGCTATTAGTGAGATTTCTCCACCCTGGAGCTGGGATTGCATAGTTCTGCCTCAGTCAAAGTTGCAGTGGGTTTTGAATATGCAGCCCACTACCAGCTGAAGCGATAATCATATTGGCCCATGTCAAAGCATCAGGATATTTCATTTACAGAAACCTAATCTGTCAAATGATGTAATAACAAATTGACTTTTTAAGAGAATCATGCAAGTAATATCAGCAACACATTACATTTACATGTACTTATCCAGAGTGACCACAATCACATTGCAAGTATAAAAAAAAGCGACATTAGCTGTTGAAACAACTAAGGTTTCCTCCCCACCACTGTTGTGGTAAAAAGCGGGGGATGTGGCTGGAGAAATGTAAGTTACAAATTCAAAGACAGAGCTTTGGAGACAAGGAGTGACCATCCATGATATCCATGATATCAAAATGATCGTTTTAACCATGTTTTTAAACTATACAGTGTCTACCTTTACTGTTAACACTTTATTTTAAAGTGGCACTCCAGTCTCCTTTTTGACCTCATTTAACACCTGAATTACTTAACAAAAGGCACATCTCAATAGGTGGTTCAGGGAAGTCATGACATAGCACAAGTGGAGGGTGGTTCTTTCCTTGTTCGTTCTCTATTGCTCCTCTATTGTTCCTCAAGCAAGAGGGGAGACCAATGAGTTCAAAACTTCCCATCAAACCAACTCCTTGAATGCCTTATTCCTTGAAGTTTGCATTTGTATCTAAAAAGCACTATTTTACTCAACACAAACTAGTTTTTACCTTTTAGCATGTGTACTTTACTGTATTTATACTTGGGATAACAGGAACAGTTAACACATCTATGGAGTATGTCCCATGTATAAGGCATTTGTAAGGCATTTACAAACAGTTTGCTCACAAATAATGAATCGTTACTCACACATTTGTAAATGTTAGCAAGTTAGTTATTCACAAATGTATACATATTTCCTTAAATATCCTGTGTTGTGTGATTATAATTTTACCAGGTACTGCTGGAATGTCTACCAATGAATGGCATGTCCATCTTTTTTTGAGAAATGACACTGGTCATTCAAAACATTTAAAGTATTTATAAAGCATAAATAGCGCTCACTAGATTAGGGGCTGCAAAAACATTTTACTAATGACTAGTAAATGGTTTATAAATGTGGGAGTAATGATTAATAAATGATGAACACACACTTAAATAATGATAAAAACACAATCTGGTTCCATCATTGCCATGGTGCCGGAATAAGCAGCCTAGGCTCCTGTAAAGTATTTTTGATTCAATTATAATTTCTTAGCTAATTTGTTAGCTTTTGGTGTGGCATGATGGGCAAGTCAGTTGGTTTAGCCTAACTAACTGGTTCACTGTCATAAATAAGCTTAGCTAGCTTTCTAACTTGCTAGCAAACTAGTTAGCTATGTTTTGATTCGAGGTAAGGGGATGGTGTTTGAAGTTGGCAGGCTTGTTGCTGCTTCCTGTTGTCATTAATATTTTATTCATAGCCCAGTGTCAAAAGACTGGTTTTAATGTCCAAAATCATAATCAATATAATAAGTTGTGACATGTTGAAGACAAGACATACAAATTACACCCTACACGATCCTGTGTGTAGCTGATGTAGCGGAGTCAGTATTTACTCAACAATATAACAATTACAACTCAATAATTCCGAGCCCACAATAACGGACCGTGTTACCAAACAAACAATCCCTCACAAACAACCATGGTGGAACAGAGGGTTAAAAAATGAACAAGTAATTGTGGGATTGAAACCAGGTGTGTAAAACAAGACAAAGCAATGGAAAAATTAAAAGTGGATCGGCGATGGCTAGAAAACCGGTGACGTTGACCACCGAACGCCGCCCAAGCAAAGAGAGGGACCTACTTCGATGGAAGTCGTGACAGTACCCCCCCCCTTGACGCACGCCTCCAGCAGCGTGCCGACACCGGCCTCAGGGATGACCCGGAGGACGAGGCGCAGGGCGATCCGGATGGAGACGGTGGAACTCCCGCAGCAACGAAAGGGTCCAGAACGTCCTCCACCGGAACCCAGCATCTCTCCCCTGGACCGTACCCCTCCCACTCCACGAGCTACTGAAGGCCCCTCCTCCGACACCTCGAGTCCAAGATGGCACGAACAGTATACGCCGGGGCCCCCTTGATGTCCAGAGGGGGCGGAGGAACCCCCCGCACTTCAGACTCCTGGAGTGGACCAGCCACCACCGGCCTGAGGAGAGACACATGGAATGAGGGATTAAAATGGTAATCTGAGGGAAGCTGTAACCTGTAGCATACCTCGTTCAGTCTCCTCAGGACTTTGAATGGCCCCACAAACCGCGGACCCAGCTTCCGGCAGGGCAGGCGGAGGGGCAGGTTTCGGATGCGAACACCGGGGGCCTCACTGCGGTGGTGGTCGGTGCTCGCCTTCTGCCGCCTCACGGCCTGTTGCAGGTGCACATGGGCAGCGTCCCAGGTCTCCTCCGAGCGCTTAAACCTTTCGTCCACCGCAGGAGTTTCGATCTGGCTCTGATGCCAGGGTGCCAGAACCGGCTGATACCCCAGTACACACTGGAAGGGAGAGAGGTTAGTGGAGGAGTGGCGGAGTGAGTTTTGGGCCATCTCTGCCCATGGGATGAATGCCGCCCACTCCCCCAGTCGGTTATGGCAATATGACCACAGAAACCTACCCACATCCTGGTTTACTCTCTCCACCTGCCTGTTACTCTCGGGGTGAAAACCTGAGGTGAGGCTGTCCGGGTAGGGGTTGTAACTTCCCTATGGGCAGATGCCTACGAGCTTTGCACTGGGCGCACACCAAACAGGAGGAAACATAAACCCTCACGTCCTTGGCCAAGGTGGACCACCAGTACTTCCCACTAAGACAGCGCACTGTCCTACCGATGCCAGGATGACCAGAGGAGGGTGACGTGTGGGCCCAATAGATCAACCGGTCGCGGACAGCAGACAGAACATCGCCCGAGCAAGGAGAGGGACCGACTTCGGAGGAAGTCGTGACAACACTTGTGTTCAGATAACTTGTATTTTTCTAAATCAGTACCTTTTAAACTATTCACACACCAATATTTACCAGGCGGTCACTCTAGACTGTAAATGATTAGCTTGTTCTACTGTAATCAACAGCGCTGGCAAATTAATCACTCACATTGATATTTATAATGAAACTGGGACAATAACTGCATCGACATGTACCGTTCGTGCTTTTCTAGCAGACAAACCTCAATGTACTTTGGTATTTATTAACTCAGCCAATGCGAAGAAGGTGACAACACTTTTTTGACTGGATAATATCAACAAATCGCCATATCACATCGGTTTCTAAATAAGAACAGGGGTTGGCTTTCATTGGAATAATGGCTTAACCCTCAAACCCACTAATTCATGTGATTCCAGAGACGTTAATAGGAGGAGCGCCCACATTTTGTCTTGCCACCGTTGTCTGAAAATCACAGCTGCGTTCTAAGTCCCACTATGGACAGGCGCATATGAGAAAATCCCTGGTCTAAACCAAAGATATTGACCTGTTTCAAGCAATTGAATTTGTAAGATGGTGATGAATACAAACACCACCAATCTGAGGTAAAAAGGATGTGTAATTCCTGTAATTCTTGTGTGGTGAAAGGTCAAATACATTTAAACTCAGTTTTTCACGATTACTGACATTTAATCCTAGTTCTGCCCACAAATTTTCTATAGGATTGAGGTCAGGGCTTTGTGATGGCCACTCCAATACCTTGACTTTGTTGTCCTTAACCTCTTAGCGCGCCGATCCCTTTAGCGGGATCGTTTTCAGAGCAAACATAACGCGCCAAATTCAAAATACATATTAAGTAATACATATTAAGTAATATTTAACTTCGATATACAAGTGTTGCATAGTGTTGCATAGCCATCAAAAGCTCTGCTTCTTGGCAATATCACTGCGTTGTCAGATTTTAAAAGGCTTTACAGCGAAAGCACTACATTTGATTGTTTGAGGCTAGTACCTCACATATTTTCCACATTAGCATAAATTCATATCCAGCTCGGTTCTCAAAATATCCATATCACAGCTAATATAAATCGCTTACCTTTCAAATAACTTCTTCTGAGGTCTTCCCAAGTGTCCAAACAAGATAATCCATGGTTCTTTTGTTAGAAAAAGTAAATAATTATATCCATAAATATCCGTTGTTTTTGGCACGTTACGTTCAGCTACTCCACCAAGCATTGTCAGTCTACTCGCCCGTTTTACAGTGAAGGGATCGCGTTCAAATTATACCTCTCATCTTTTCACAAACAAATCAAATATCATTAATAATGCATCCTTATGTATTCTTTTATGAATAATAGCGATCATATTTTACAAGAACGGTAAGTGAAACGTTAAAAGACGAAAAAGAAAGTTGGTCGGCGCTGGGCATTCACGTTCGTGAGCGTGCACGTCTGTTTACCTTTTTCCCTACCGTAGTAATTCTCTCTCTCTAAGGATCTGGTCAGAGCTTTTCCTCCATACCCTTTCCAGAGACTGTTGACATCTAGTGGAAGCCATAAGTACTGCAACCTCGGTCCTATTCCCCATAGAAAAATATTACATGGGCTTCAAAATGAGAGGAGAGCAACAGAAAAATAAATTCCGGACAGAAATCTCTCTGGTTTTTGCCTGCTAAATCTGTTCTGGAATAGCCACAGACTATATCTTAATGGTTTTATAAACTTCAGAGTGTTTCCTATCCAATAGTACTAAATATGTAAATATCCTAGTTTCTGGCCATGAGTGGTAGGCATTTAACTTTGGGCACGTCAGACAGGCGAAAATTTGGAAAATGGGACCCTAGCTGGAAGAGGTTAAGCCATTTTGCCACAACTTTGGAAGTATGCTTGGGGTCATTGTAAATTTGGAAGACCCATTTGCGACCAAGGTTTAACTTCCTGACTGATGTCTTGAGATGTTGTTTCAATATATCCACATCATTTTCCTCCCTCATGATGCCTTCTATTTTGTGAAGTGCACCAGTCCCTCCTACAGCAAAGCACCCCCCACAACATGATGCTGCCACCCCCGTGCTTCACGGTTGGGATGGTGTTCTTTGGCTTGCAAGCCTCCCCCCTTTTTCCTCCAAACATAACGATGGTCATTATGGCCAAACAGTTCAATTTATGTTTAATCAGACCAGAGAATTTCTCCAAAAAGTAAAATTTTTGGCCCCATGTGCAGTTGCAAACCGGAGTCTGGCTTTTTTATGATGGTTTTGGAGCAGTGGCTTCTTCCTTGCTGAGCGGCCTTTCAGGTTATGTCGATATAGGACTTGTTTAATTATGGATATAGATACCTTTGTACCTTTTTCCTCCAGCATCTTCACAAGGTCCTTTGCTGTTGTTCTGGGATTGATTTGCACTTTTCACACCATAGTACGCTCATCTGTAGGAGACAGAACGCGTCCCTTTCCTGAGCGGTATCGGCTGCGTGGTCCCATGGTGTTTATACTTGCGTACTATTGTTTGTACAGATGAATGTGGTACCTTCAGGCATTTCGAAATTGCTCCCAAGGATGAACCAGACTTGTGGGGGTCTGCAATCTTTTTTCCTGAGTTCTTGGCTGATTTCTTTAGATTTTTCCATGATGTCAAGCAAGAGGCACTGAGTTTGAAGGTAGACCTTGATATACATCCACAGGTACACCTCCAATTGACTCAAATGATGTCAATTTGCCTATCAGAAGCTTCTAAAGCTGTGACATCATTTTCTGGAATTTTCCAAGCTGTAACATAGAAATCAGAGTTCTACTGTAGATCTGTCATTCTCATTGAAAGCAAGTCCATGGAGTAGTAGATATGTTCGGCTTCAAACAACTGTACATTTTGGCACATAAAAACAATCTTAAAAGTGACAATTTCATGCAGCGCTAATGGGAAGGCATAAAAGGTGCAATATGCACTACATCATTTCCTGGTTGCTAACACACCTCAAATATTGCCACTACTCCCCCTCAGAGCAAGCGTGCTGATGTTAGACAGGTAAATTGCCAAACCTGGCATTAGTGCTGGAAAATACCAGTGCACCAGTTTTTATATGGCAAAATTGCAAACTAACGTGCGTTTGACACGTGCGCCTCCTTAGCGCCAGCCGAAAATAAAGCCCAAGAACTGTTTGCTTTAAGCTGACAAAGAACTTCTGTCAAATGAAGTATGAAATCAATGTTTAAGAAAATCTTGTTAGTAATATAGGCAACATAGTGTAGGAACTGTTTGTGTTGACCTGGCAAAGAAAATGGAAGTCTGTCCCATGTGTTCCACAACAAGCTCTCAGTCTCACTGCAGAATTATACGTTCTTCCATGTTCTCCATACATCAAATTTCGAAGTTGTTCAAAATGTCAAATTTCGAAGTGTTTTTGTTGCTCTTGCTGCTCTGCAGCTTTCCATTTTTCCAAAGGTCAAATTTATAAATTAAGGGTTAAGTTTAGGCACAACCCGACATCCACAGGACATGGATAGTTGTCCAATTTTGACCTCAATCTTGAACGACCTGGCTGGTTGGCATGCTCTAGAGTCGGTACATACAGTGCACAGCTGTGGTGGGAGCCCCCTGCCATTTGTGATGAACTGAGAGCAGTTCAGCCCAAGGAGGTAGTGGTGGCGGAGGAGCTCGGTGGAGGGAACTGAAAGGGATGTGTTTTTAGGAGATGATTAAAGAGACAAAGATGAAAGGTAGACATTTTTCACAATGTCCCATAATATCTGTGGAACGATTTGTGGGGGAAAATGTACCTGGAGCTAAACAGTGTGGTCCTTTAGAACATGCTCTGTGTTAAGTAAGTAATATAAAAGGACCAAGTTTGTTTTGTCTAAATTAGTGGCATTATGTTGGAGGAAAGAGAAGTGGTTTGTTTGTGCGACCACACCGTTCCCGAGTCGTTACTTCCATCTGGGCTATCCTTACTTCCTTCTTCATTTTCAAAGAAAACTGATTGACGATCTGGTGCCAAAACAGAAAATGCTTTGTTTTGGTGATTTATTTTTGTCATATCATAAATTTGTTTCAGTTGTTCACTCTGCAAGACTTGTGGCTCCACTGCTACAAGAAAAGGCGCTATATAGAACCAAAAAGAGTTCTAGGGTAAGCTTCATATATGGCCCTGCAAAAGACTCTATATAGACCAGAAAAGCACATTTTAGCAATATACTGTAACCCACTGGTTAATTGATGACTGTGGAGGCTGGTCTCTTGAAGGACAGGGGTCTGGTGACCACACACAGAGTGGTTACAGAGGTTTGTGATTGCAGCAGAAGGTAGCGAAATAAGGCTGCGGGATGTGGGTGATGGAGATCAATAAGATATCAATGACTCTCTACTCTCCAGTGGTGTGGTGACCACAGCATTGACCTCTGAGTCCTGCCGCCTTGTAGAACACCATTGCTAGGACTTTGATTCTTATTTTTTACAGTACTGTTACGCATTTAATAGGGTACCTATCCTGTACCTATTCAACAGAATAAAAAAAACAATTGGTGACCAATTGGCGCCTAATGCTGCTTGATTTACTGAAGTAATTCTTGTGTTGCCATTTTACCATGCAATGTCTTAGTAAATTGCCAGTTATTTCTGTTCAGATATGTGCACAAGTAGTCATATACAACTTGCAATAGTCTTCTAACTTAAAGAGTTTCTGATCAGGGTCAAACAAAGTTTTATATAAAAAAATGTGTCTTCAGTGGAAATTAAAGGTGAAGAAAGACATTTGGAGTGCTCATGAAATTTTAATACAGACATCCAACAGATATATCACAGTCCCTTTCATAGACAAAATGTCACAGTTGCTCAAAGAGTATGTTCACAAGTGAGTGACAGAGGCAGGTATGATTTAACTTGGCTATTAACAATTGAATGGATCTCACATGGATATGTCAAGGACTCTGATCTGATGCTGTTTTTCTGACACTGACAATGGATAGTTCATCAGAACTACTCTTCCAACTTTTAAATGGAACATTTTGACTTTAGAAGGGTTTTAGAGACTATTAACCACATTGGTTTCCATTGCTATTAACCATACCATGAAATTGTAAATGACTATTTCAGCAGTTTAATTCAACAATCAAGCCTTTTTTGTTACCTTTTCATGAACGGTTGGTTTGTTGTATAATTTCTTGAGGAACGTCAAATCCCTTACGATCAGAGGTAGTGATTGACTATTTCTTCTGCTGAGACCAATCAGAGACTGGGATTGGTCCTGGCAGCTGATTAATGGAAAGAGCATTATCCTCTTCCCCACTGCACCATAGTCGTTGTGTCCAGTATGCAGTCCAGTATGCAGTCCCATATCGTCATAGCCCTCCTGACAGGCCCAATTTACAGCCTCTGAAAAGTCTAGTACCTAATATCCAAAGGAGCAATACCTAATCAACTCTCCTTTTACCTGGGAAATGTATTTCTGAAGTTGATGGGCAAAAAGGGGTAGGTTGAGGTGGTTGGTCTGTCCAGAGGCTTGATTGGGTTGAGCTAGTGGTATGAAAGCCCGGGTCAATTTGCTTAGTGACCTAGGGATGGAGGAAGATGGAGCGGATTTGGAGTTAAGCACCCCCTACCCACCACCACTATATCAATATCTATTGGTCTTGAGGAAAGAATGCCCCCTACTGGACAACCGACAGCATGCAACTTCAGATAACTTCAGATAGTCATTGAAGCCATGGAAGTTCACGGCCGACCGCGGGACTGCAGGCATTGTTTGCAGAAAACAGTACCACCATTATATTGAATGGAAGAATTACAATCTTCGTGGTCAATCTTGGTATAAAAAAATTGAAGACATGGTACCAATAATTGCTTCTAATACACCAGATGTATGTCTTCAACCGATTATTTTAAAATCGTACAGAGAAGAAGTTACAAGGATCATTTAGTTGCTAATGGCAGTCTGCAGTACTCAGGTCGGCCTTCAACTTGAGTTGCTCAATGAGAGCACTGAGCTAGCCTGGAAAGTCACTTCCTGGAGTAGCTCAAACTGCGCATGTTATGCGTGCTCCCATCTTAACCTACTTAATTTGGCTTCAATGCTCTATTGAGTCTTCACATAGGAATGAATGGTGTCACATGCCCAATGTCTTTGTCTATTCATATATACAGTCATTGGGTTATCCAGCCAAATATTCACCAAGCTTAACCCTGGGCCATGTTCATTAGGGAAAAAAATTAAAGTGTTTCAAATGTTTTGCAATGGAAAATGAAAATGAGGTAGTCTAGGTAGTCCCCATCTGTCTCAGTTAGTTTTATTTCGTTTGGTCCCTAATGAACACACCCCTGCTCATCTTCCACTGTTTAGCATTTAGAGAGCTGTGGAAAGATATGGCTTGCAAAGAATGTCAATAAATTGCTATTTGTCTGTTTCTCTCCTCAGCCAATGGCGAATTTCCTCCTACGGTAACCGGCAACACTAAACTGCCAATGAAACCAACCAATCAGAACATCAAAACAACCACCCCGTCCAATGGAAACTCAAGAACCTTGTCAGAACATCCAACTCTGACTGCCTGTAAGTGTTCACCTGTTGTCGTATATTTGTGAGTATCTCAGGCATAGGCGCTGTATTTGTAGTATACAGAAAAGGCAGTCAGAGGGAAGATGATACATTTTTATCTCTGATCTCAAGCACAATGTTCTCTGATCCCACACACAAAGACACTCTCTCCTATCCTCTCTCTGCTTGCTCACAGACAAGCACACACACACACAGACACACACACTTACCCAGGAATACATCTACTCACACTCACTCCACACGTGCTGTGAAATGGCACAGTGCTTTTACCTCAAACACAGTAAGTGTGCCACCTACTGGATTCATCCCCACGTCTGTAACTGTACATCTCACTTTGGATTAAATGGAGCAGGACGGACAGTTTTGATGTGTAAAACTCTCCAATTTGCTTCCATAGAATGCCAGTGTAGCTCCTTTCACTGAGTTGACATTTTCCACCTTAGATTCTTCCAAGCACTGAGCTACTGCATAACTTAACACTGTGTATAGTGCAGAGCTGGAATTGGCTCCTTTTAGATACATTTTACACGGCACGCATCACTGACTTTCCAGCAGTATAATCATTGAAGTAATCATGTATTTTGTCTTGTCGCTTTGTCTTCGAGCCAATAGCACCACAGCAGACAAAGAAAATACCTATCTGGCTGCTGATGCCAGTGCTCTTATACTCTGGGAATCTCAGAGTAATTGCATTCATCAACATCTTGTTTACTCCTCCAAGCAACATGATGTTCATGACATTCCCTTCAGTATCATTGCAAAGAGTCAAATTCACAGTTCAATCAAGACTTGTTAGCCACAGCGTCATGCTCACACACTCCCTTGCAGTCATTTTCCTTCATTATCTTCTCAGTATCCAGTGGGTCCCTAGCGGGCTCATCCCGTCACTACCAGGTAAAAAGGTAAAGCGCGAAATTCAAATATCTAAATTTGAATTATTAGACATCCACCAATATACAAGTGTTCCATACTCATCAAAAGCTCTGTTTCTTGGCAATATCACAGCGTTGTCAGATTTCAAAAAAGGCTTTACGGCGAAAGCAGCACATTCATTTGTTTGAGGCTAGCACCTCACATATTTTCCAATAGCCATGTATCGATTAGCCATCATGGCACACACATAACACATTTCACAGCGAAAACAAATCAATTACTTGTTGAAGAACTTCTGCTGAGGTCATCCTAAGTGTCCAACGAAGACAATCCATGGTTCTTTTGTTAGAAAAAGTAACGTCTTTTATCCATAAATCCTCCATTTGGTTCAAGCGTTATAATCAGAAGCGACAGCCTCCACTAGTCCATGAAAGCGAGCGCCAACTCGTTCAAATTATACCTATAAACTTGTCCAAAAACAATCAAACATAGTTTTAAATGTTTCCTTAGGAACACTTTTACGTATATTTACTATTATAAATCAGCCGGAATATAAACTGATCAATAACGACGATAAAACAGACTCTCCGTGACTTCTCGTGCGCGCGCATTGTGAAGAGTTCCCATGAAGAGGGGTCCTCGTGGTTTCCTCGTTTTCTCTGAGATTACTAACCCAAAATGGAGGAAAACACCATCCAGAGGCTGGTGACATCACAAGGAAGCTTCCTGCATTCCAAACATATGCCTATATATGGTCATTTTCAATAGGGAGGGGTTCCAAAATGAGCAATGTGTCAAAATGACTTTTTCCAGGACAGAAATTCCTCAGGGTTTTGCCTGCCCTATGCGTTCTGATTGACTCACAGACAAATGGATGACAGTTTTGGACAATTCTGATTGTTTCCTATCCAATGGTACTAAATATATGCATATCCCATTTTCTGAGCCTGAATGGGAGGCATTTTACTTTGGGCACGCCAGGCTCTCCAAAACAGTCACCTTTGCTGCCGGAGCTTGAGAGGATAATTATACAACGGGTGGGTCTAATCCTGAATGCTGATTGGTTAAAACCACATTCCAAGTTACCACCGGCTAAATCTATCACGTTAAAATGGCTATTTACTCTGTTCCATCAGACTGCGCAATCCACGGTCTCATCAGCCCAGCCAGGCATTTATAAACTTGATCTCCACTACAAAAAGCATCTAGACATTATCTCACAAATCTTGTAGACTAACATTTAGGTTTCAGATTTGTATGAACCTTGATGTCTGTCTGCGACATTTACAACATTGTTTCACTATTCAAAGTCGAACTCCAGCTGTCCCATAGTAATGAATGTGTTGGGAGTCGGGATGAGATAGACAGGTAGGCAGTTTCTCTCAGCCAGTCAAAATCATGAATCAGCCATGAATTTTTATGTATATATACAAATAATTCAAATCAAATTGTCTATGATTTCTGTGACTGGTGTCTTTGACCATTTTTAGGGCCTTCCTCTGACATCGCCTAGTAAAGAGGTCCTGGATGGCAGGAAGCTTGGCCCCAGTGATGTACTGGGCCATACGCACTACCCTCTGTAGCGCTTTACGGATGCCAAGCGGTTGCCATACCAGTTGGTGATGCAACTGGTCAGGATGCTCACAATGGTGCAGCAGTATACCTTTTTGAGGATCTGGGGACCCATGCCAAATCTTTTCAGTCTCCTGAGGGGGAATAGGCGTTGTCGTGCCCTCTTCATGACTGTCTTGGTGTGTTTGTCCATGATAGTTTGTTGATGATATGGACGCTAAGGAACTTGAAGCTCTCAACCTGCTCAACTTCCTGTCCATCAATGTTAATGGGGGCGTGTTCTGCCCTCCTTTTCCTGTAGTCCACGAACAGCTTCTTTGTCTTGATCACATTGAGGGAGAGGTTGTTGTCCTGGCATCACACACTGGCAGGTCTCTGACCTCCTCCCTATAGTCTCATCGTTGTTGGTGATGAGGCCTACCACCGTTGTGTCGTCAGCAAACTTAAGGATGGTGTTGGAATCGTGCTTTGCCACTCAGTCGTGGGTGAACAGGGAGTACAGGAGTGGACTAAGTACACACCCCTGAGGGGCCCCCGTGTTGAGGTTCAGCGTGGCAGATGTGTTGCTGCCTACCCTTACCACCTGGGGGTGGCCAGCCAGGATGTGCAGGATCCAGTTGCAGAGGGAGGTGTTTAGTCCGATGGATCCTTAGCTTAGTGATAAGCGTTGTGGGCACTATGGTTTTGAACACTGAGCTGTAGTCAATGAACAGCATTCTCACATTGGTGTTCCTTTTGTCCAGGTGGGAAAGGGCAGTGTGGAGTGCAATTGAGATTGCGTCATCTGTGGATCTGTTGGGGCGGTATGCAAATTGTTGTTGTTCTAGGGTTTCATGATGGTGTTGATATGAGCCATGACCAGCCTTTCAAAGCACTTCATGGCTACCACTTTGATTGCTACGGGGCAGTAGACATGTCCTGATGAGAGAGCACATTTTCTATGCCAGGTGAAGTCATGCGTCATTAGCTCATTGTTATAGATGTATCCAAACCAATTTCAATAGAAAACTGCCTAAACAAATGCCAATGCAGCTACTTCGTTGTTATTCTTGCTATTTGACATGACAGTTGGCAAGCTAGCAAGACAAGGGATAAGAACGTTGCCAGCCAGTATGGCAATGGAACATTTAGAACGAACAACTGGGTCGCGTCCATAGATACAGAACAAAAAGACTGAACGTCTGGGTCGCGTCTCTGGCAACCGAACCGATAGGACGAACGACCAGTCGGCTTAGGTAGCAACCCTAGATTCATGTTTGGACTATATCTTGTGGAAGAAAGAAATAGTATGAATAAATGAATCAAAATAAGGTTTTTATTGAAAATGTGTCATTCATTATTTGAATATGTTGGTAACCCGTTGTATAAAAGTGATAATGCCATCGAGGCCGGTGCTTGGAGGATATTTTGGCACGGTTTGCCAATATATACTCCAAACACAGGTTACTCAGGCATTATCACTTAATGGACATACCTGATGCATCAGCCTGGTAACAGACCTTATGTAACCAACTGAGGTGTTATTTTATTGGTGGTTAAGATACGACGAACCAGAATGCGTCTATTAAATAAGAGCTGTGTCCATTAAATAATGCAATAACGAGTGACTTCAAACACAGGTCACCTAGCCACAACATCACACAATCATTGATTCTCAAATATTGTCAACGTTTTTTGACAATGTGTTATTCAATGATGAGTGTTGATCATTTGTTGATAATAGTGATTTATAGTGGTCTCCTGGTAATATTGGTATAGGTTTCCAAAACTGCCTGGATCTTAACCAAGACTTGTTTACTAGTCCTCCACATATGGTGTTACAATTACAATGGCTATCTAATATCTTGGGTTTTCAAACAACAGGACTCTCTCTGATTTCGGGGTCAGCCTTCTTTCCGTCCCTTGGCCTTGGATTATCATAGGTTTTCTCCCAAGAGATTAATAAGTGGAATTGCATTTATGGCTTGGCCTTCTGATAGGCAACCTTGAGGGGCGCTTTAATATTCGCTCTGCATCTCCGTTTGGCCGGAACCCTCCAGTGCTGATGGGCTTGATGCCTGCGGGGGGAAATGATTGAAAGCCTGATGAGTGTGTGTGAATGCCTGATGAGGGTTTTAGTTCAGCGGGCCTGTAACTCTGAAGCAGCTCTCCTCTTTTCTCAAAATGCTCAATGATTAACCCTGGGAAACATCAATGTCTTTTCAATCCCTCCATCTCTCCTCATTGCTCTCTGCTCTTGATCGCACCTCTCTCTGCCCTTCTTCGCACCTCTCTCTGCTCTTCTTCGCACCTCTCTCTGCTCTTCTTCGCACCTCTCTCTCTGCCCTTCTTCGCACCTCTCTGCTCTTCTTCGCACCTCTCTCTGCTCTTCTTTGCACCTCTCTCTGCTCTTCTATGCCCCTCTCTCTGCTCTACTTGCACCTCACTCTCTCTGCCCTTCTTTGCACCTCTCTCTGCTCTTCTTCACACCTCTCTCTGCACTTCTTTGCACGTCTCTCTCTCTCTGCTCTTCTTCGCACCTCTCTCTCTGCCCTTCTTTGCACCTCTCTCTGCCCTTCTTCGCATCCTCTCTCTGCCCTTCTTTGCACCTCTCTCTGCTCTTCTTCGCACCTCTCTGCTCTTCTTCGCACCTCTCTGCCCTTCTTCGCACCTCTCTCTGCTCTTCTTTGCACCTCTCTCTGCTCTTCTTTGCACCTCTCTCTGCTCTTCTTCGCACCTCTCTCTCTGCCCTTCTTCGCACCTCTCTCTGCTCTTCTTCGCACCTCTCTCTGCTCTTCTTCGCACCTCTCTCTGCTCTTCTTTGCACCTCTCTCTGCTCTTCTATGCCCCTCTCTCTGCTCTACTTCGCACCTCACTCTCTCTGCCCTTCTTTGCACCTCTCTCTGCTCTTCTTCGCACCTCTCTCTGCACTTCTTCACACGTCTCTCTCTCTCTGCTCTTCTTCGCACCTCTCTCTGCCCTTCTTTGCACCTCTCTCTGCCCTTCTTCGCATCCTCTCTCTGCCCTTCTTTGCACCTCTCTCTGCTCTTCTTCGCACCTCTCTCTGCCCTTCTTCGCACCTCTCTCTGCTCTTCTTTGCACCTCTCTCTGCTCTTCTTGCACCTCTCTCTGCTCTTCTTCGCACCTCTCTCTCTGCTCTTCTTGTACCTCTCTCTGCTCTTCTTCGCACCTCTCTCTGCTCTTCTTTGCACCTCTCTCTGCTCTTCTTCGCACCTCTCTCTGCCCTTCTTCGCACCTCTCTCAGCTCTTCTTTGCACCTCTCTGCTCTTCTTTGCACCTCTCTCTGCTCTTCTATGCACCTCTCTCTGCACTTCTTTGCACCTCTTTCTGCTCTTCTATGCAGCTCTCTCTGCTCTTCTTTGCACCTCTCTCTGCTCTACTTCGCACCTCTCTCTCTCTCGGCCCTTCTTCGCACCTCTCTCTGCCCTTCTTCGCACCTCTCTCTCTGCTCTTCTTCGCGCCTCTCTCTGCCCTTCTTCGCACCTCTCTCTGCTCTTCTTTGCACCTCTCTCTGCTCTTCTTGCACCTCTCTCTGCTCTTCTTCGCACCTCTCTCTCTGCTCTTCTTGCACCTCTCTCTGCTCCTCTTTCTCTGCTCTTCTTTGCACCTCTCTCTCTGCTCTTCTTTGCAGCTCTCTCTCTTTCTGCTCTTCTTTGCACCTCTCTCTGCTCTTCTTTTCACCTCTCTCTGCTCTTCTTGCACCTCTCTCTGCTCTTCTTGCACCTCTCTCTGCTCTTCTTTGCACCTCTCTCTGCTCTTCTTGCACCTCTCTCTGCTCTTCTTCGCATCTCTCTCTGCTCTTCTTTGCACCTCTCTCTGCTCTTCTTTGCACCTCTCTCTGCTCTTCTTTGAACCTCTCTCTCTGCTCTTCTTCGCACCTGACTCTCTCTGCCCTTCTTTGCACCTCTCTCTGCTCTTCTTCGCACCTCTCTCTTTCCGCTCTTCTTCGCACCTCTCTCTGCTCTACTTCGCACCTCTCTCTCTCTCTGCCCTTCTTCGCACCTCTCTCTGCCCTTCTTCGCACCTCTCTCTGCTCTTCTTGCACCTCTCTCTGCCCTTCTTCGCACCTCTCTCTGCTCTTCTTTGCACCTCTCTCTCTGCTCTTCTTGCACCTCTCTCTGCTCTTCTTCGCACCTCTCTCTCTGCTCTTCTTGCACCTCTCTCTGCTCCTCTTTCTCTGCTCTTCTTTGCACCTCTCTCTCTGCTCTTCTTTGCAGCTCTCTCTCTTTCTGCTCTTCTTTGCACCTCTCTCTGCTCTTCTTTTCACCTCTCTCTGCTCTTCTTGCACCTCTCTCTGCTCTTCTTTGCACCTCTCTCTGCTCTTCTTGCACCTCTCTCTGCTCTTCTTCGCACCTCTCTGCTCTTCTTTGCACCTCTCTCTGCTCTTCTTTGCACCTCTCTCTGCTCTTCTTTGAACCTCTCTCTCTGCTCTTCTTCGCACCTGACTCTCTCTGCCCTTCTTTGCACCTGACTCTCTCTGCCCTTCTTTGCACCTCTCTCTGCTCTTCTTCGCACCTCTCTCTTTCCGCTCTTCTTCGCACCTCTCTCTGCTCTTCTTCACACCTCTCTCTCTGCTCTTCTTTGCACCTCTCTCTCTGCCCTTCTTCGCACCTCTCTCTCTCTGCTCTTCTTTGCTCCTCTCTCTCCTCTTCTTTGCACCTTTCTCTCCTCTTCTTTGCACCTCTCTCTCTGCTCTTCTTTGAACCTCTCTCTGCTCTTCTTCGCACATCTCTCTGCCCTTTTTCGCACCTCTCTCTGCTCTTCTTCGCACCTCTCTCTCTGCCCTTCTTCACACCCTCTCTCTCTCTGCCCTTCTTTGCACCTCTCTCTCAGCTCTTCTTTGCACCTCTCTCTGCTCTTCTTCGCACCTCTCTCTTTCTGCTCTTCTTCGCACCTCGCTCTGCTCTTCTTCGCACCTCTCTCTTTCTGCTCTTCTTCGCACCTCGCTCTGCTCTTCTTCGCACCTCTCTCTCTGCTCTTCTTCGCACCTTGCTCTGCTCTTCTTCGCACATCTCTCTGCCCTTCTTCGCACCTCTCTCTGCTCTTCTTTGAACCTCTCTCTCTGCTCTTCTTTGCACCTGACTCTCTCTGCCCTTCTTTGCACCTCTCTCTCTGCTCTTCTTTGAACTTCTCTCTGCTCTTCTTCACACCTCTCTCTCTCTGCTCTTCTCCGCACCTCTCTCTGCCCTTCTTTGCACCTCTCTCTCAGCTCTTCTTTGCACCTCTCTCTGCTCTTCTTCGCACCTCTCTCTTTCCGCTCTTCTTCGCACCTCTCTCTCTCTGCTCTTCTTCGCACCCCTCTCTGCTCATCCTCACACCTTTTTTTACTGTCCCATCTTGTTCTCTCTCTTTTCAGACTTTCTCTTTCTAACCTTTCTTGCTTTCAGCCCCTTCTCACTCATTTCCACTGTTCTGTCTTTCACTCTGCTTTCTTTCGGTTTTCTACTTTTCCCACTCTTTATCTCGTTTCCCCTGCTCCTTCCCTCTTTCTCCCCCTCTTTTTATCACCTCTCTTTCTCTTTCTCCCCTCTTTTTCTCTCCTCATTGTTTCTCTCGCCCATCTATATGTATTGATCTGTTGCCTGAAGTCTCTCTGCACCTTTATTTCTCTGAAACTCGACTCTACAATGAGGTGTGTTCTCAGACAGTATCTGTGTCTGAAATGGCACCCTATTCACTGTATAATGTACATATGGCTCTGGTCAAAAGCTGTGCACTATATAGGGAATAGGGTGCCATTCCAGACGCAACCATTCTCTCACTGCTGACTCATCATTTCTATGGGGAAAACAACAGAGCTCTCTCTCAGACTCTCAGTTGATGAGCTCACTTCACTTTCTCCGTGATTACTTCGCCTCCCGTTGGGAAAGGGACACGTCACTAACTTCAAAATGACTGAGTATGTGAGTGGGTGCAGTAGTTGTGTATGTGGTCGTGTTTGAGGGAAAGTGTGTATGCCTATTATTTTACGACACCAAGGACAGAGGAAGAGGAGACCAACTGAAGCGATCTGATTGGCTCCTGTCAGCAGAACAGCAAGTGATTGACAGCCGCACTAAACAAAATCGGTCCCTAATGACTATGCAGATTCTCGGGGAAGAGTTTCTTTTTTTGTCTCTTACCATTGTTATTAGTCGCTAATTAGCCACATTCTGCACGCAGAATACATAATTGTTTACTAGTCGTTAAATCAAATTGTCGTGTTGAGTCGTTTGTTTGTGAGCTGTTGTTATTCCATGGCTGTGGCCCAAACTATATTCCATACAGTGCACTACTTTTGACCAGGACCCATAGGGCTCTAGTCAAAAGTAGTGCTCTATATAGGGAATAGGGTGCCATTTGGGACACAACCCTGTGTCCTGGCCATAGATAGCCCTTTTGGCTGCTCATTTGTGTTTTTGGTCAGGACGTGATCAGGGGTGTTTTTTGGTCTATGTTTGTATTTCTATGTTGGTTGGTTTGGGTTGCCAATTAGAGGCAGCTGTTAGTTGTTGTCTTTAATTGGGAATCCTATTTAGGTTGTTCAGTCCCCCACCTGTGTTGTGGGATATTTATGTTATGTATGTTGTGTAGTTGCGCGACACAGAGCGTTACGGTCATTGTGAAAGTCTTGATTTGGTGAGTTGCATTCAAATAAATATGTTTCACTCAACCCTGCACGCTGCACCTTGGTCCGTTCATCAACAAGACCGTGACAGCAAAACACCATTAAGACATCAGATTAAAGCTTTGATTAGTAATGAAATGGCAGCAATGGAGCAGCACCATAAATCATAAACCAACTCAAAATTGTATGCAGGAAGGCTTTCTGTAATGGTTATACCCAGCAATCAAAGCAAATCAACAGTCAATTCAATAAATAGTCTTGAGTTCAAAGGTCACAAAATCAAAATTTGATTCAGTTGTTAAGTTAGTTCAATTCAGTTAAATGCAGATCTTACAGTTCTTTCCGAAAAAAAGTTAATCCACAAAAAATGTATTATAATCCAATAAGAATTGTTCGAGAGACAATCAGCAATGCAGAACTTAATCTGATACACTAACTACTCATTGGTGTCAAAGAGAAGTCCTTATGTGGGAGTCCAAAGGGGACTCAGGTGAATAAAAGAGAATAGCAGTCGCAGATGAAGTCAATCAAAATGTATCTGGTTTAATACAAGTTGCAACACGGGGACACCTCCCGCACTGAAGCAGAGAAAATGTCTAACAGGCATTCTCTGAGAAGGCACTTATGTATTAATCAGACAGTACCATATGTTCTGTTAACACCAGCCCAAGAGGCTGGGAGGAAGTCACTTCCACAAAGCTGTGAATGAGCTGAGAGACAAGGCAATAGGGGCCTTCTATGCCATCAAAAGGAACATACAATTCAACATACCAATTAGGATCTGGCTAAAAATTATTTAATCAGTTATATAACCCATTGCCCTTCATGGTTGTGAGGTCTGGGGTCCGTTCACCAACCAAGAATTCACAAAACACCAAATTGAGACTGCATGCAGAGTTCTGCAAAAATAACCTCAGTGTACAACGTAAAACACCAGAAAATGCATGCAGAGCAGAATTAGGCCGATGCCAGCTTAATTATCAAAATCCAGAAAAGATCTGTTAAATTCGACAACCACCTAAAAGGAAGCGATTCCCAAACCTTCCATAACAAACCCATCACCTACAAAGAAATTAACCTGGAGAAGAATCCCTTAAGCAAGCTGGTCTTGGGGCTCTGTTCACAAACAGACCCCACAGAGCCCCAGGACAGCAACACAATTAGACCCAACCAAATCATGAGAAAACAAAAAGATAATTATTTCCAGTGTGACAAGTAATTAACAAAAAAACTGAGCGAAGTAGAATGCTATTTGGCCCTAAACAGAGAGTACACAGTGACAAAATACCTGACCACTGTGACTGACCCAAACTTAAGGAAAGCTTTGACTATGTACAGACTCAGTGAGCATAGCCTTGCTATTGAGAAAGGCCGCTGTAGGCCGACCTGGCTCTCAAGAGAAGACAGGCTATGTGCACGCTTCCCACAAAATGAGGTGGAAACTGAGCTGCACTTCCTAACGTCCTACCAAATGTATGACCATATTAGAGAAATTTTTCCCTCAGATTATACAGATCCACAAAGAATTTGAAAACAAACCCAATTTGATAAACTCGCATATCTACTGGGTGAAATACCACAGTGTGCCATCACAGCAGCAAGATGTGTGACCTGTTGCCACAAGAAAAGAGCAACCAGTGAAGAACAAACACCATTGTAAATACAACCCATATTTATTTGTATTTATTTTCCATTTTGTACTTTAACTATTTGCACATAATATGACATTGGAAATGTCTTTATTCTTTTGGAACTTTTGTGAGTGTTGTTAGGTTCTAAATAAAGAGTAAAAACTCACGGACAATTAGTAAAGCTCAAACCAAGTTTATTCACCCACTGGGTCAGACAGCTGAACAGTGGGTAATAAACTGTTCCTTCTCCCTTAATGTGACCTGACCTGACCTCGGCCCCCATTCCTCACTAATACACAGCTCTCGACCCTTATCAGTGACCGCAACCAGGTGATTTGCCTTTCCTTTACTCAGTACATTCCAACCCCTTGGCTCATATCCAACCTTAATTGAACCCAACATATACATTCCTCCTACAGATAACCATTCCCTTTTGGTCCATAGGATACCTGAAGATCAACAATATTTCAAGTTTAGAAGTCAGAACCCATCAGTGTAACGTTTAATATACATTTTTATTGTATATTTTACTTTTGTTTATTATCTACTTCACTTGCACTGGCAATGTTAACATATGTTTCCCATGCCAATAAAGACCTTAAATTGAATTGAAATTGAATTGAATTGAGAGAGATAGAGAATGACTTACACATACAGTTGAAGTCAGATGTTTACATACGCCTTAGCCAAATATATTTAAATCTCTGTTTTTCACAATTCCTGTAATAATTTAATACATTTAAGAATACATTTAATCCAAGTAAGAATTCCCTGTATCAGGTCAGTTAGGATCACCACTTTATCTTAAGAATGTGAAATGTCAGAATAAAAGCAGAGAATGATTTATTTCAGATTTATTTCTTTCATCACATTCCCAATTAGTATTTGGTAGCATTGCCTTTAAATTGTTTAACTTGGATCAAACGTTTCGGGTAGCCTTCCACAAGCTTCCCACTATAAGTTGGGTGAATTTTGGCCCATTCCTCTCGACAGAGCTGGTGTAACTGAGTCAGGTTTGTAGGCCTCCTTGCTCTAACACACTTTTTTTCAGTTCTGCCCACACATTTTCTATAAGATTGAGGTCAGGGTTTTGTGATGGCCACTCCAATACCTTGACTTTGTTGTCCTTAATTAAGCCATTTTGCCACAACTTTGGAAGTATGCTTGGGGTCATTGTCCATTTGGAAGACCCATTTGTGACCAAGCTTTAACTTCCTGACTGATGTCTTGAGATGTTGCTTCAATATATCCACATAATTTTCCCGCCTCATGATGCCATCTATTTTGTGAAGTGCACCAGTCCATCCTGCAGCAAAGCACCCCAACAACATGATGCTGCCACCCCTGTGCTTCACGGTGGGGATGGTGTTCATCGGCTTGCAAGACTCCCCCTTTTTTCTCCAAACATAACGATGGTCATTATGGCCAAACAGTTCTAATTTTGTTTCATCAGACCAGAGGACATTTCTCCAAAACGTACGATCTTTGTCCCATGTGCAGTTGCAAACCGTAGTCTGGCTTTTTTTTATGGCGGTTTTGGAGCAGTGGCTTCTTCCTTGCTGAGTGGCCTTTCAGGTTATGTCTGTATGGGACTTGTTTTACTGTGGATATAGATACTTTGGTACCTGTTTCCTCCAGCATCTTCACAAGGTCCTTTGCTGTTGTCCTGGGATTGATTTGCACTTTTTGCACCAAAGTGCATTCATCTCTAGGAGACAGAACGCGTCCCCTTCCTGAGCGGTAGGACAGCTGTGTGGTCCTATGGTGCTTATACTTGCGTACTCTTGTTTGTACAGATGAATGTGGTACCTTCAGGCGTTTGGAAATTGCTCTTAAGGATGAACCAGACTTGTGGAGGTCTACAATTTTTTTCTGAGGTTTTGGCTGATTTCCTGTGATATCAAGCAAAGAGGCACTGAGTTTGAAGGTAGGCCTTGAAATACATCCTCAGGTACACCTCAAATTGACTCAAATTATGTCAATTAGCTTACCAGAAGCTTCTAAAGCCATGACATAATTTTCTGGAATTTTCCAAGCTGTTTAAAGGCACAGTCAACTTAGTGTATGTAAACTTCTGACCCACTGGAATTGTGATACACTGAATTTTAATTGAAATAATCTGTCTGTAAACAAATGTTGGAAAAATTACTTGTGTCATGCACAAAGTAGATGTCCTAACCAACTTGCCAAAAATATAGTTTGTTAGCAAGAAATGTGTGGAGTGGTTGAAAAATGAGTTTTAATGACTCCAACCTGACTGTATGTAAACTTCTGACTTCAACTGTAACCTTGTAGTCCTCAACCATAGAAGTTGACCACAAACACAACCACATTTTAGTGGTCATGGTCAGTGGTGTAAAGTACTTAAGTAAAAATACTTGAAAGTACTACTTATTTATATTTGACAACTTTTACCTCATTACATTCCTAAAGAAAATTATGTACTTTTTACTCCGTACATTTTCCCTGAAACCCAAAAGTACTAGCTACAATTAGAATGCTTAGCAGGACAGAGAATTGTGTAATTCACACACTTTTCAAGAGAACATTCCTGGTTATCCCTACTTCCTCTGATCTGGGGACTCACTAAACACAAATGCTTAGTTTGTAAATTATGTCTGAGTGTTGGAGCGTGCCCCTGGCTATCCTTAACTTAAAGAAAATAGCGCCGTCTGGTTTGGTTAATATAAAGAATTTGAAATTATTTATACTTTTACTTTTGATACTTAAGTATGTTTTAGCAATTACATTTACTTTTGATATATTTAAAACCAAATACTTTTAGACTTTTACTCAAGTAGTATTTTACCTGGTAAATTTCACTTAACTTTTTCATTTTCTACTAAGGTATCTTTACTTTTACTCAAGTATGACAATTGAATACTTTTTCCACCAATGGTCATAGTCAATGATTTGCCACAATTACATAATAAGAAGCTATATCTAGCATTGACCACACACCCTGTTCCTTTCCTTTCTCACTGTTCAGACGTGTATGTTGACCATGAACACAACCACAATGTAGCAGTCGTGGTCAATGATTTACTACTGTATCTGATCACACCTTGTTCCCTGCCTTCCCTTTCTTCTTGTTCAGCAGAGTGTGACCTGTGTGTGTGTTTGTGTGTACCTGTGTGTGCATGCACGTCTGTGTGTGCCTGAGTCCACGCCTACTTGTGTGTATGAGCATGACCACCATAGGTTATCAATCGGCCCCAGCCCTGGAATAATAGAATGAGTAGGGCTGGATTTACACATTGGGCAACGACCAACAAGTCTGTAGGCGGTTGCTCTTCCTGGCTTGTAAATGACAGATTCGGCCTTGCTGCTTCACAGCTTCTTTATACGTTTTTGTTGGTGAGAAGACTGGCTTAAGAATACATTTACTTCTACTGGATATTTTAAAGCCCTTGCACCTCTAGCCTTAGAACTGGTCAGAATTGAAGGAATGATGGATGGCGCTAAATACATGGAAATTCTTGAAGGAAACCTGTTTCAGTCTTCTAGAGATTTGAGACTAGGACAGAGGTTCACCTTCCAGCAGGACAATGACCCAGAGCACACTGCTAAAGCAACACTCGAGTGGTTTAAGCGGAAACATTTAAATGTCTTGGAATGGCCTAGTCAAATCCCAGACCTCAATCTAATTGAGAATGTGTGGTATGACTTAAAGATTGCTGAACACCAGCAGAACCCATCCAACTTGAAGGAGCTGGAGCAGTTTTGCCTTGAAAAATCCCAGTGGCTAGATGTGCCAAGCTTATAGAGACATACCCCAAGAGACTTGCAGCTGTAATTGCTGCAAAAGGTGTCTCTACAAATAATTAACTATTTTCAGTTTTTTTGTCTTATTTCTTCTTTGTTTCACAATAAAAAATATTTTGCATCTTCAAAGTGGTAGGCATGTTGTGTAAATCAAACGATACAAACCCCCAAAAATCTATTTTAATTCCAGGTTGTAAGGCATCAAAATAGGATAAATGCCAATGGGGTTAATTCTGTATCATTCTTTACTGCCTAGTCATTTCTAAACTGGTTAAACCATACTGAACACTGCACTTACCATTGTTTCAATTCACTACAGTGAAACATGGCAAAATTAGTTTGAATGCCCAGCTAACTCAAACATTTATCCTCTTTTGCAGTGTAATCCCAGGCTGTAATGAATGGGGAGTTATTTTGTGCCTAGATTTGCATGAGATTAGTCTTGTCAGATAAATGTGGCTGGACCACAACACTGATCGAGTCAGTTAATCCTGATTTGGGGGAATGATGGAAATGGTGCCTTTCCCATGGTCCAGCGTGGCTGTCAGAAGAAAAACTTAACCCCAAAAACTGATCATTTTCAGGAAGTGCAAAAAAAAAGCCATAGTTTACCATTCACAAACATACTATTCTCGGTTAACACAGAACTAAAGTCTTCGGTAATAGGTCAGACGCTCAATTACGTTCTAGGTCCATACGTGATCAGAGAAGGGATAGAACGAGGATAAGAACCGGAATGAAGAGCTCTCTCTTTGTAAGTTATCGGCAAGTCTGTGGGCCAAATGTCCCCTTCCCTGGGAAATCGTGATTTGTCCAAAGCACTGTAACTAATGCTGCTTCGAATGCTGCTCGTTATCTCACTCATCCAGTTGTATCTTGACAGATCTACAGATACCATTTATGTTTACGTAGTCTGTCCATGAGAGATTACAAACACACAAACACGCAACTTCAGAAACTATTTGGAATACATGATCTTGATCCTAGAGTCATGAAATGTTCAGAGTACAGTACATATAGGGGATTCGCTTTCAAATCACTTGAAGAAATGGACAAAATGGAGTTTGGAGATTTTCTTCAGACAGTGATTATAGTATTGGCATTTTTTACTACAGTGAAACATGATGAAGATGCTTATTTAATTCATTCCATTATATCTTGCTTGCAATCAGGAGTTAGATGAGCAGGACGTCGAAATTGTTTCTGCCATTTCAGTATGTTGGGGTTTATTGATGTGAGACAGAGTTTTGGGGGGTTTGTTCAAGTGAAATGAAAGATGAGGCACAATTTGTGTGATGGGAAATGTGATGAGTTTGAACAGTGTTCTGAATGATGAATGTCTTCATTTGCCTGTGTGTGTGTGTGTGTGTGTGTGCTTGCGCGTGTGCGTGCATGTGCAAATGTGTGTGTATGTGTGTGTGCAAATGTTCATGTATGTGTAATCAATGTGTTTTACAGACACCAAATGGGCATTTCACACTTGTGGGGCAGTTGGTTCAGAAGGGCCCACCCCAACCCAGTGCACCAGCTCATATCGGAACAGCAACATCAACGTTACCGTGGCAACCAGAAGCCCATTCAAAGGCATCCAAATCTGGAGGGTGCCGGAGACTGGCAGCTACAGGTAAATCAAGTCTTAAGTGGATTCCTTTCATTGTAGCCGTAACATATAGACTGAATCTCGATAGTCTGAATTGTCTTAATTTCATGATAGGCCTAACATATAGACTGAATCTCGATAGTCTGAATTGGCTTAATTTCATGATAGGCGTAACATATAGACTGAATCTCGATAGTCTGAATTGGCTTAATTTCATGATAGGCGTAACATATAGACTGAATCTCGATAGTCTGAATTGGCTTAATTTCATGATAGGCGTAACATATAGACTGAATCTCGATAGTCTGAATTGGCTTAATTTCATGATAGGCGTAACATATAGACTTCATCTCGATAGTCTGAATTGGCTTAATTTCATGATAGGCGTAACATATAGACTGAATCTCGATAGTCTGAATTGGCTTAATTTCATGATAGGCGTAACATATAGACTGAATCTCGATAGTCTGAATTGGCTTAATTTCATGATAGGCGTAACATATAGACTGAATCTCGATAGTCTGAATTGGCTTAATTTCATGATAGGCGTAACATATAGACTGAATCTCGATAGTCTGAATTGGCTTAATTTCATGATAGGCGTAACATATAGACTGAATCTCGATAGCCTGAATTGGCTTAATTTTATGATAGGCGTAACATATAGACTGAATCTCGATAGTTTGAATTGGCTTAATTTCATGATAGGCGTAACATATAGACTTCATCTCGATAGTCTGAATTGGCTTGGTAGATGTAGCACATATGCTGAATCTTAATAATCTAACTTGGCTTTAATGGTAGGTGTAGCACATATGCTGAATCTTAATAATCTAACTTGGCTTTAATGGTAGGTGTAGCACATATGCTGAATCTTAACAGTCTAACACAGTCTCAATCTCAATGGTCTAAATTTGCCTTCTTTCATGGTAGGTGTAACAAAGGGGCTGCATCTCAATAGTCTAGTTTGACATCCTTAGGAGAACGTCAACTACAGATTTGCTTTAGACACTCATGCACAGACTCTCTCTCTCTCTCTCTCTCTCTCTCTCTCCCCCAACCCTCAAGTGGCCTTCAAAAAATCCATAGCCTCGCTCTCTTGTCCACGGACAGCAATCGTCTCCACCTCTATAAACGAGCTGGGCATTACTGGCTAACCAGAGTCTTTGGGTTAGAGAGTGTGGCTCTAATGGTTAAATAGCATGATTCACACACTTATTACACCCGGCTCCAGTAACCCACAATCAGAAGGTCTCTCTCTCTCTCTCTCTCTCTCTCTCTCTCTCTCTCTCTCTCTCTCTCTCTCTCTCTCTCTCTCTCTCTCTCTCTCTCTCTCTCTCTCTCTCTCTCTCTCTCTCTCTCTCTCTCTCTCTCTCTCTCTCTCTCTCTCTCTCTCAACGAACTTAACTCTGACTGGGCCATCTGTTAATTGCTGCAGATGCACTGAGATATGCGTGTGTGTACTGAATCTTCAAAACATCATTAGGTAAACAGCTGAGGTAGCTCTCTCACACTGGGTGGTTGGTACACAGGGAGAGGACATATCAACCAATCAGGAGAGAGCCATGAAGACCATAGCGAAGACAGTCAATGTTTGATTTGATATCAGGCTGTCACGCCTGCTCCGCTCCCCATCCCTCTATGGCGCTCGAAGGCGCCAGGCTGCCCTTCATTACGCACACCTGTCACCATCATTACACACAGCTGCACAATATTGTATTCACCTGGACTCCATTACTTTGTTGATTACCCCTCTATATCTGTCTGCACCTCAGGTTGTTCCCTGTGTCAGCATTGATGTCGTTATTTTTTTCCCCTGTCCAGACGCTGGTCCTGTTCTATTTCATTTTCATGTCCATTGTTTATTAAATGTTCTCCCTGCTTCTCGTCTCCAGCGTCAATCCTCACAGAATGCTGACACCACTAAAGGAAGCATCAGAGAGTCTTTGTTTTTTGTTTTGATTGGTGATGTCGGGTCCGGGTGCCATCGCAAATGGAACCGGGGGTGCCTCAGCTAGCTCGTCGGGCTTCCTCGCCTTAGCTGGCTCGAGAGGTCTTCTTGCCTTGGTTGGCTCGGCAGGCGCCCACCCCACATCATGCTTCAGCCAGCCCATCAGGCTACCCTGCCTCAGCGAGTTCATCAGGCTCCCCTGCCTCAGCCAGCTTGTCTAGTGCCCATGCCTCGGCCGGCCCGTTAGGCTTGCCTAGGTGGGACGCCGGGTGGCGCCCCTAGAGGGGGGGGGTACTGTCACGCCTGCTCCCGCTCCCCTCTCTGGCGCTCGAGGACGCCAGGCTGCCTTTCATTACGCACAACTGCACAGTATTGGACTCACCACTCCATTACTTTGGAGATTACCCCCTCTATATCTGTCTGCTCCTCAGGTTATTCCCTGTGTCAACATTGATGTCGTAATTTTTTCCCCTGTCCAGACGCTGTTCCTGTTCTGTTTCATGGCCGTTGTTTATTAAATGTTCTCCCTGTACCTGCTTCACGTCTCCAGCGTGGATCCTCACACATGCTCTGTTTACAGAAGCCTTATAATGCACTATACCACATGTGTTTAACGCATTATTGGAATGCTCTTATTATTAAAAGCCTTCAAGATCAGCGCCACTGTTCGCCCACAGCGCCTTTGTAATTGATTTTGTTTTGTTCATGAAAAGGAGAGAAGCATCCAGCAATGTGGTAAAATACATTTCAGTGCATATTCTGCTGTGCAATGACGTCAGAGGAAAAAAAAACTGTGTTCATTGTTTGCAGTAACTTATTTGTTGTTGAAATATTCTAAACGGCCTTGGCAGTTTTACCAATTAAGTATTTTAGCTTTAAAGGTGCAATATGTAGAAATTTGCCATTACCTGGTTGCAAAAATGTTGTTTATGTGACAAAACAAGTAGAGAGAATCATTGTACACCACTGTGAAATATATATACAGTACCAGTCAAATGTTTGGATGCATCTACTCATTCAAGGGTTTTTCTTTATTTTTACAATTTTTTACGTTGCAGAATAATAGTGAAGGCATCAAAACTTTGAAATCAAAAAGTGTTAGATCAAAATATATTTTATATTTGAGAATCTTCAAAGTAGCCACCCTTTGCCTTGATGACAGCTTCCAAACTCCTGGCATTCTCTCAACCAGCTTCATGAAGTAGTCACCTGGAATGCATTTCAATTAACAGGGGTGCCTTGTTAATTTGTGGAATTTCTTTCATTCTTAAAAATTCTTCGGGATCGGTGTCCCTTCCACGGGACGGTTGAGCTAACGTAGGCTAATGCGATTAGCATGAGGTTGTAAGTAACAAGAACATTTCCCAGGACATAGACATATCTGATATTGGCAGAAAGCTTAAATTCTTGTTAATCTACCTGCACTATCCAATTTACAGTAGCTATTACAGTGAAAGAATACCATGCTATTGTTTGAGGAGAGTGCACAATTTTGAACATGAAGTTATTAATAAACAAATAAGGCACATTTGGGCAGTCTTGATACAACATTTAGAACAGAGATGCAATTGTTCATTGGATCAGTCTAAAACGTTGCACATACACTTTGCACATACACATAACTTTGCACACATACATACACATATAAATTGCACCTGGGCTGGACTAATACATTTTGGCCTTTCTCTTCCATTTCAAAGATGATGAAAATACAAAAGAACAGTTGGTTTTTCCTTTGTATTATCTTTTACCAGATCTATTGTGTTATATTCTTCTAAATGTCTTTCACATTTCCCTAAACTTCAAAGTGTTTTCCTTTCAAATTATACCAAGAATATGCATATCCTTGCTTCAGGGCTTGAGCTACATGCAGTTAGATTTGGGTATGTAATTTTAGGCGAAAATTTAAAAAAATGGGGCTAATCCTTAAGAGGCGTGTCATGCGTTTGAGCCAATCAGTTGTGTTGTGACAAGGTAGGGGTGGTATACAGAAGATAGCCCTATTTGGCAAAAGACCAAGTGCATAATATGGCAAGAACAGCTCAAATAAAGCAAATGGAAACGACAGTCCATCATTACTTTAAGACATGAAGGTCAGTCAATCTGGAAGATTTCAAGAACTTTGAACGTTTCTTCAAGTGCAGTCGTTAAACCCATCAAGAGCTACGATGAAACTGGCTCTCACGAGGACCGCCACAGGTAAGGACGACCCAGAGTTACCTCTGCTGCAAAGGATAAGTTGATTAGAGTTACAAGACTCAGAAATTGATTCCCAAATAAATGACACATCAGACACATCTCAACATCAACTGTTAAGAGACTATGTGAATCAGGCCTTCATGGTCGAGTTTCTGCAACGAAACAACTAATAAAACTTCTTAGGGATAGACCCCTTTTTTAAATTTTCACCTAGACCTATCTAGACACCCTGCTTTCAATAGCATGTCAATGGAAAAAGTGTGACATCACAAAATCAGATTTTCTGGATGGATTTTCCTCGGGTGTTTGCATGCCAAATCAGTTCTGTTATACTCACAGACATAAGTTTTAGAAACTTCAGAGTGTTTTCTATCCAATACTACCAATTATATGCATATCCTAGCTTCTGGGCCTGAGTAACAGGCAGTTTACTTTGGGCACGCCAGACTCTCCGGACTTACGAAAACTGCTCCCTAGCCCAAACAGGCTAGTTTTGTTTGACCCCGATTGGGGCTTATTTGACAAAGATACAGTTGTTCAAGTGATGGCCTCCCTGCGTCATCGGCATGCCATGAAGGCGTCGCTCTCTGATCAAAAATATGGTGTCCTATAGGATATACTACACCCCTAATGAAATAGTGAAGTCGTGTTACCTTATAGGATCTCTGAGGAATAGATACGAACGTGATTTGAATCATTCAAACAACATTTAGGGTGAGACTTTCACAGAGTCCTTTATTTGCAAGTTGAACGAGTGGAAATACAAAATGTATCGTGCTATATGGACATTTTTAGGATATTAAGAATGATTTTATCTAACAAAACGACACTTCATGTTATCTCTGGGACCCTTTGGATGATAAATCAGATTAAAATTTCTGAATGTAAGTACACATTTCACCTTCAGAGGTGAATTTATCAAACCTATCGCATTGAAAAAAGTGTTTTGTTGTTAGGAGTTCTCCTCAAACAATAGCATGGCGTTTTATCACAGTAATAGCTACTGTAAATTGGACAGTGCAGTTATATTAACAAGAATTTAAGCTTTCTGCCGATATAAGACACTTCTATATACCGACATTTGTTGTTACTCTAAAATCTGCGATCTTGACATAACGTGCTGCATGATTTACAACTGTCCCGTTGACGGAATGCCGATCCTTAGGATACCAATAACAAGAAGAGACTTGCTTGGGCCAAGAAACACGAGAAATGGACATTAGACCAGTGGAAATCTGTCCTTTTGGTCTGATGAGTCCACATTTTAGATTTTTGGTTCCAATCGTCATGTCTTTGTGAGATGCACAGTAGGTGAATGGATGATCTCTGCATGTGTGGTTCCCACCATGAAGCACGGAGGAGGAGGTGTGATGGTGTGCTTTGCTGTCTGTGATTTATTTAGAATGTAAGATACACTTAACCAGCATGGCTACCACAGCATTCTGCAGCGATATGCCATCCCATCTGGTTTGCTCTTAGTGGGGCTATCATTTGTTTTTCAACAGGACAATGACCCAACACACCTCCAGGCTGTGTAAAGGCTATTTGATGAAGAAGTAGAGGGATGGAGTGCTGCGTTAGATGACCTCCACAATCACCCGACCTCAACCCAATTGAGATGGTTTGGGATGAGTTGGACCGCAGAGTGAAGGAAAAGCAGCCAACAAGTGCTCAGCATATGTGGGAACTCCTTCAAGACTGTTGGAAAAGCATTCCAGGTGAAGCTGGTTGAGAGAATGCCAAGACTGTGCAAAGATTTCATCAAGGCAAAGGGTGGCTACTTTGAAGAATCTAAAATCTAAACTGTATTTTAATTTGTTTAAAAAGATTTTGGTTACTACATGATTCCATATGTGTTATTTCATAGTTTTGATGTCTTCACTTTTATTTTACAATGTAGAAAATAGTACAAATAAAGAAAAACCCTTGAATGAGTAGGTGTGTCCAAACCTTTGACTGGTACTGTATATATAAAGATCGTATTTTCAGTTGTTTGAAGCTGGAGTATATAGCCACAATTAAAAAGACTCAAAAGCTAACCTTGGGGACAGGAAGCATATAAATAGCACACATAGAATGGATCTACAGCTTATCAGACTTGGTTTCTATGAGGATGACAGATCTATAACTCCCATTTCTATGTGAATTTGGTGTGGTAGCCCACAACGCTACATGCTAGACCTTTAAGTTAAATTATTTATAATGCCTTATGCACTGGCGGTTCATGCCTTTCGGTTTGTGTGTATGTCCAAAACAGGATCACAGCTTGTGGGGCGGCTGGAGGTCGCAGTGTATTGACCATGGCCAAGTCACATGGTGTCCAACTCACAGCAGACTTCCTGCTTCAGGAGGGTGAGTTGCTTCACATCCTGGTGGGCCAAAAAGGAGAGGACGCCTGCCCCAATGTGAGTACCATCTTCCCCAAAACTATTCTGAATAAATGTCAAGGCTCAACACTTTCACACTTATGCCCCATCCCAAATCAGCCACTATCTCCTACCTCCTAGGCAGGCACACAGATCTAAGAGGACTGAGTAGATCCAAAAAAACATTTTTCACCCCAGGACACTTCAACTGTTGACTGTCCAGGAAAATGTTTAAAAAAGAGCTCTTTGTTTCTGCATCGATCAGAAAGATTTATTGACAGGACAAACCATCGCCAGTTAAATGGTCCTGGGGGTAATTCATATTTTTTGGGGGATGAAGTGTGTTTGGGTATACCTTTTTCCAGGACTGTGTAGATCTAAGAGGACTGTATCTATAAGAAGAGCCTTATAACTTGAGTGAAAAAACAAATACAATGAAGACAGACCGAGGTAAAACCAGGGTTCTCAGTCCAGTGTATTTGGGGCTATAATAATGCTTAATTTTGTCTTCTTATAAGCCAGGTGGAATCGTTGCTTTATCACTTAAACACGTATAAACAATTCTGTCAGACCTTCAGAAGTTCATAAGTAGCCTATTATAGACTACACCATGGCCTAACTCGATCCAAGTTGTAATGTTGAAGTCTCAGGGATACGGCAAAATAAGAACATCCTAAAAACTCCTCTCACACCATAATTGAATTGATATCCCATAGTACCTTGCCATTTCACCTGTAAACGTTGTTGGAATGAATTGACTCTCATTCCATCATGTTGTTTTTGGCCTCATCACAGATTTGTCTTATACTTTGGAGTTCTCAGTCAGGAATCATTTGGAAAATGGATCAAATATATTGGAGAAAAATGTCAGACAAGGAAAAGATTAGAGGTGGCCCAGACACATTGACAGTGGGGAACTGGAGTCATTTGTGGTCTCAAACTCTCAGTTCATTTCTAATCAGGTCTATAATCCCGAAGGGAGTAGATACTCTCGAAGGTGGTTGGTGCTTTTAAAACTGATTAGTTCAGGGTGTTGGTGTGTTCAGTGTTTCTCAAACAGCCTCCCCTATGTAGGAGTATTAATATCCTTTTAGGCTTTTACACACCACACACGCACGGGCACACACACACACACACACACACATGGGGCGGCAGGTAGCCTAGGGTTAAGAGCATTGGGCTAGTAACCGAAGGTTCACTGGTTCAAATCCTAGAGTCAGCAAGGTGGCAAAATCTGCTGTTCTGCCCTTGAGAAAGGCAGTTAACCCCCAACAACTACTCCCCGGGCGCCAATGATGTGGATGTCATTTAAGGCAGCCCCCTGCACCCCTCTGAGAGAGGTGTTGGGTTAAATGTGGAAGACACGTTTTGGTTGTATTATCCCCTTACACACACATACACACTATGTGCCTCAACCCTAGCAGGATGGCAAGAGCAACAGGTGGGGGTTAGGGCTAATTCTGTGTGAAATTCAGCTCTCGCTGCTCCCATACTGGCCAAGGTTGATGAAAAATGTTGAGTTGGAAGGACGGGGCTGACTTGGCTGTTTGGTTATTATTACCTGTCATCAACACCGCTAGTCGTTTGGCTCTCGATACATCTCTCATTTGTTACAATAGCCCAAGTTGCCGATGGGCAGATTGGGTAGAATAATACACTAGATGTGGTAAAAAGCCTGGTCCCAGATCACTTTGTGCTGTCTTGCCAACTCATATGGTCTTGGTCACATCTGGTTTGGCTGGACAATGACTGTTGAAGTTGGCAAGACACCACAAACAGACCTGGGAATAGGCTACTAGGCTAGTAAAGGGCCAATTCTAACTAAAGATCTGAGCATGGAACTTGACTTCAGCGGATATCTTCTATTGACATCAATGCATGATTTATGAGGAAGTCTGGATTGCACAGACATACAGTGTCTCAAATTAGTTATTTTGCCCTGAATAAAGAAACTGAGGAAATCACTCTTTCTCTATTCTCATTGGTAGACCAACGAGATCTTAAGCAAGATCTGTGTGGAGCAGATTCCATTGGAAAACAAGACGCAGGTCAAAGGGGGCCGGGGCGGAGGAGGCGGAGCCACCTATGTGTTCAAGGTAAGGAGAGAAGGCCGCATCCCGATAGTCTTAAAAAGCTTTCCCAGTTTTCTTGCCCTACTTGATCACTGATATGTCTAAACATGTATTTCATATTGCTTTCAACTGTCAGATATGAGAAGGAAGGTAGGAAGGAAGGAATCTGATGAGTTAGGAAAATAAATTAAAGGACAGGAGATATTTTAGATGATTTAGATTAATGACTATGTTTTTTTATTATTCCTAAGTCCCTCACCAGAACCTTTTTAATTGAATCTGGGCTGAAGCGGGTCTAAGCACACATACTGTACATTAAATGTATAATATATGCTAGAGCAGGGGTATTCAAGTATTATTTGAGAAGTTACGGTCACACAAATTTCCTGGTTGGCAAAGGTCCAGATTAATATTGTCATTTATTGACGTAGTTACAAACCCCCTTGCAACCCATGCAAATAAAAACTGTTCACACCCAGGGCCTCCCGGGTGGCGTAGTGGTCTAAGGCATCGCTACAGCCTCGGTTCGATCCTAGGCTGTGTCACAGCCGGCCTTGACACAGCCTGACCGTGCGCCCTATAGGGTGGCGCACAACTGGCCCAGCGTTGTCCGGGTTAGGGGACAGTTTGGCCGGGGGGGATTTCCTTGTCTCATTGTGCTCTAGTGACTCCTTGTGTCAGGGCGGGCACCTGCAAGCTGACTTTGGTTGTCATTTGGACGGTGTTTCCTACAACACATGCTTCCGGGTTAAGAGAGCAGTGTGATAAGGAGCACTGCACCTTGGCAGTTCATGTTTCGGAGGATGCATAAGTCTCGATCTTCGCCTCTCCCGAGTCCGTTGGGGAGTTGCAGCGATGAGACAAGATCATAACTGCCAATTAGGGGGAAAATATAGTGTAAACAAAATATATACAGAAAAAGTTGAAAGTTTGCACAAACCTACTCATTCAAGGGTTTTTCTTTATATATATATTTTTCTACATTGTAGAATAATAGTGAAGATATCAAAACTATATTTTATATTTCAAAGTAGCCACCCTTTGCCTTGATGACAGCTTGGCACACTCTTGGCATTCTCTCATCCAGCTTCACCTGGAATTATTTTCCAACAGTCTTGATATGCTGATATGCTGAGCACTTGTTTTCCTTCACTCTTTTCGGTCCAACTCGTCCCAAACATTCTCAATTGGGTTGAGGTCGGGTGATCGTGGAGGCCAGGTCATCTGATGCAGCACTCCATCACTCACCTTCTTGTTCAAATAGCACTTACACAGCCTGGAGGTGTGTTGGGTCATTTTCCTGTTGAAAAACAAATGATAGTCCCACTAAGTGCAAACCAGATGGGATGGCGTATCGCTGTAGAATGCTGTGGTAGCCATGCTGGTTAAGTGTGCCTTGAATTCTAAATAAATCACTGACAGTGTCACCAGCAAATCACTCCCACACCATCCCACCTCCTCCTCCATGCTTCATTTTCAAAGTTCATCCATTCACCTGCTCTGTATCTCACAAAGACACAGCGGTTGGAACCAAAAATCTCAAATTATGACTCATCAGACCAAAGGACAGATTTCCGGCGGTCGAATGTCCATTAAACGTGTTTCTAGGCCCAAGCAAGTCTCTACTTATTATTGGTGTCTTTTAGTAGTGGTTTCTTTGCAGCATTTCGACCATGAAGGCCTGATTCACGCAGTCTCCTCTGAAAAGTTGATGTTGAGATGTGTCTGTTACTTGAACTCTGAAGCTTTTATTTGGGCTGCAATTTCTGAGGCTGGTAACTCTAATAAACTACTCCTCTGCGGTAGAGGTAACTCTGGGTCTTACTTTCCTGTGACGGTCCTCATGAGAGCCAGTTTCATCATAGCGCTTGTTGGTTTTTGGGAATGCATTTGAAGAAACGTTCAAAGTTTTAGAAATTTGCCGGATTGACTGACCTTTATGTCTTAAAGTAATGACGGACTGTCGTTTCTCTTTGCTTATTTGAGCTGTTCTTTCCGTAATATGGGCTTGGTCTTCTGTAAACCACCCCTATCTTGTCACAGCATAACTGATTGGCTCAAACGTATTCATTAAGAAGGAAAGAAATTCCAGAAATTAACTTTTAACAAGGCACACTTGTTAATTGAAACACATTCCAGGTGAATACCTCATGAAGCTGGCTGAGGGAATGCCAAGAGTATGCAAAGATGTCATCAAGGTAAAGGGTGGCTACTTTGAAAAATATCAAATGTCAAATATATTTTGATTTGTTTAACACTTTTTTTGTTACTACATGATTCCTTTATTTCATAGTTTTGATGTCTTCATCATTCATTCTACAATGTAGAAAATAGTAAAAATAAAGAAAAACCCTTGAATGAGTAGATGTGTCCAAACCTTTAACTGGTACTATATATATATTTATATATATTCATATGCATATATTTATATGCATATGTACAGTGGGGAAAAAAAGTATTTAGTCAGCCACCAATTGTGCAAGTTCTCTCACTTAAAAAGATGAGAGAGGCCTGTAATTTTCATCATAGGTACACTTCAACTATGACAGACAAAATGAGGAAAACAAATCCAGAAAATCACATTGTAGAATTTTTTATGAATTTATTTGCAAATTATGGTGGAAAATAAGTATTTGGTCAATAACAAAAGTTTATCTCAATACTTTGTTATATACCCTTTGTTGGCAATGACAGAGGTCAAACGTTTTCTGTAAGTCTTCACAAGGTTTTCACACACTGTTGCTGGTATTTTGGCCCATTCCTCCATGCAGATCTCCTCTAGAGCAGTGATGTTTTGGGGCTGTCGCTGGGCAACACGGACTTTCAAAGATTTTCTATGGGGTTGAGATCTGGAGACTGGCTAGGCCACTCCAGGACCTTGAAATGCTTCTTACGAAGCCACTCCTTCGTTGCCAGGCGGTGTGTTTGGGATCATTGTCATGCTGAAAGACCCAGCCATGTTTCATCTTCAATGCCCTTGCTGATGGAAGGAGGTTTTCACTCAAAATCTCACGATACATGGCCCCATTCATTCTTTCCTTTACACGGATCAGTCGTCCTGGTCCCTTTGCAGAAAAACAGCCCCAAAGCATGATGTTTCCACCCCCATGCTTCACAGTAGGTATGGTGTTCTTTGGATGCAACTCAGCATTCTTTGTCCTCCAAACACGACGAGTTGAGTTTTTACCAAAAAGTTATATTTTGGTTTCATCTGACATTCTCCCAATCCTCATCTGGATCATCCAAATGCTCTCTAGCAAACTTTAGACGGGCCTGAACATGTACTGGCTTAAGCAGGGGACACGTCTGGCACTGCAGGATTTGAGTCCCTGGCGGCGTGGTGTGTTACTGATGGTAGGCTTTGTTACTTTGGTCCCAGCTCTCTGCAGGTCATTCACTAGGTCCCCCCGTGTGGTTCTGGGATTTTTGCTCACCGTTCTTGTGATCATTTTGACCCCACGGGGTGAGATCTTGCGTGGAGCCCCAGATCGAGGAAGATTATCAGCTGTCTTGTATGTCTTCTATTTCCTAATAATTGCTCCCACAGTTGATTTCTTCAAACCAAGTTCCTTACCTATTGCAGATTCAGTCTTCCCAACCTGGTGCAGGTCTACAATTTTGTTTCTGGTGTCCTTTGACAGCTCTTTGGTCTTGGCCATAGTGGAGTTTGGAGTGTGACTGTTTGAGGTTGTGGACAGGTGTCTTTTATACTGATAACAAGTTCAAACAGGTGCCATTAATACAGGTAATGAGTGGAGGACAGAAGAGCCTCTTAAAGAAGAAGTTACAGGTCTGTGAGAGCCAGAAATCTTGCTTGTTTGTATGTGACCAAATACTTATTTTCCACCATTATTTGCAAATAAATTCATAAAAAAATCCTACAATGTGATTTTCTGGATTTTTTTCCCTCATTTTGTCTGTCATAGTTGAAGTGTACCTATGATGAAAATTACAGGCCTCTCTCATCTTTTTAAGTGAGAGAACTTGCACAATTGGTGGCTGACTAAATACTTTTTTCCCCCACTGTATGTATGTATGTATAAAGATTAAGTAGAATAACACACTAGATGCAGTAAAATGCCTAGCCTGGTCCCAGATCTCCTGTTCACACCCCTCTTATTGGCAGAGAGAACAATTTCCAGTTTCCAAGCTAATTTCCTGCAATTCTACACATTTTGCCAAAAGGCGGGGGAGAAATTTGTAGTTTCAAAGCTAATTTCCTGCAATTTACACATTTTTCCATGGGCCGGAAGAGAAAATGTTGCAGTTTTAAAGCTAATTTCCTGCAATTCTACACATTTTGCCATACCTTATGTGTGATCTTATGATACCAGGGATCAAGTGGGTTCTTATTATTTATTTATTTTTGTTGGTCCATCTGTTGAGTATGGCTCTGCTAGAGGTTGATAACGTCACACTGACTAATTTGCCATGGTACAGGTGCAGAGGGGTGTCCACATCCCCCTGATCATCGCAGGTGGGGGTGGGGGACGTGGGTACAGCAGCCAATCGGACAGCCAGGATGAGTTGATGGACAACCCCAATGTACCAGGGCGCAATGGGAAGTCTGGAGCGGCAGGTAAAACACTGTGTGTATTGTGAAGAACTGCTTGACTGTATGTGTGTGTGCGTGTCGTGCACCAGACCTGGGATATCTATGGTTTGTGGAAAGTAACAACAACTTCGATTCTGGGGGATCGAAGTTACTTTGGAGGTGACTACAACTAAAAATTACAACTTAAAACTATTTGAATACAGATCTGAGAAAGCAACTACTTTTTCAACCTATTTGAATACAGATCTCAAGAAGTGACTACTTTTCTGAAAGTATTGGATACACTGCCATCTACTAATGCAGGGCTGTATGGAACTGCTTGTTGAAGATAGAAATATAATGAATAGAGCACACAATGACCTATACTATTCTATCTGACAGTCATAAAGTATTTGATCTACACAATACATTTGTATCTGAACATTCTATAAATGTCCATTCTCCTGAATGTCCATTGCCCCAGGTGTACATAATCAAGTCAAACCAATAATATGTTGTACAGATAAATACATTTTGTCGCTCAACTACTGTATGATTCAACATGCCACTGAAAAGGTAAAAAGCTGCAATTTATTTTATGATACCTGAAAATACTGCAGAGTAATTCAAAGCCCCATTGCAAACAGCAAGTTGGATGATTACATAGCAAATTCTCCAGTGTTAAAACAAATAATAACACAGTGTGTTAATAAATCAACACTGAAAGTGTGGATTCTGTGGACTCATATAGACACTGGAACAGTGTTAACTTAATACACTGCTTACTGTAAAGCCTCATCACATACAATATTTCCCAGAGTGCCACCCATGACTGTATTTGTTAGTGACAAATACAAATTGTTGTTGCATTCATGTACTTTTCTTCCTATGGACTTCACCATGTGAGATCCTAAGTGATTATGTTATCATAAAAATATATATAATTTAACACAATACCATACAGTATTTCAAAATGTATTTCATAACGCCTTATTTTGAGGGCCTATTTTTAGCCTAATACAGGGGCCTGAAACTCAAACACATCACTTTGAAACAAAACCACGCCCATCATTATCATATTTCCGAAGTATGCTCTATTCCAGGTCAATTTTTAAAATATATTCTTTTTTGTTTCAATATTTATGTTTGGTTGATTACTCTTATGCTACAGAAAGATAAATAACATACATTTTTCTAAACTAATCCAATCAGTTAGATTTTTTGCACTCGTTACTGAAATGTTTGTTGCAGTTTAAATGTCTTAGGTAGACTCCAATGCTTCCCACAGTTGTGTCAAGTTGCAGGATGTCCTTTGGGTGGTGGACCATTCTTGATACACACAGTAAACTGTTGACCAGATACAATGATATTTTACAGTAAGCAAATTGACAACAGACTTTCAGCACGCTTATAGGGAAGAACATCAAATCAAATTATATTTGTCACATGTGCCGAATACAACAGGTGTAGACGTTACATTGAAATGCTTACTTACAAGCCCTTAACCAACAACGCAGTTTTAAGAAAAATACCTAAGGAAATAAGAAATAAAAGTAACAAATAATTAAAGAGCAGCAGTAAAAAAACTATGGCAAGGCTATATACAGGGGGTACCATACACTCCAGTACAGAGTCAATGTGAGGGGGCACAGGTTAGTCGAGGTAATTGAGGTAATATATACATGTGGGTAGAGTTATTAAAGTGACTAATGCATAGATAATAACAGAGAGCATCAGCAGCGTAAAAAGGGAGGGGGCAATGGAAATCTGGGTATCCATTTGATTAGATGTTCAGTAGTCTTATGGCTTGGGGGTAGAAGCTGTTTAGAAGCCTCTTGGACCTAGACTTGGTGCTCCGGTACCGCTTGCCGCGCGGTAGCAGAAGAACAGTCCATGACTAGGGTGGCTGAAGTCTTTGACAATTTTTAGGGCCTTCCTCTGACACCGCCTGGTATAGAGGTCCTGGAAGGCAGAAAGCTTGTCCACAGTGATGTACTGGGCCGTACACACTACACTCTGTAGTGTTTTGCGGTCGGAGGCTGACCAGTTGCCATTCCAGGCAGTGATGCAACCAGTCAGGATGCTCTCGATGGTGCAGCTGTCAAACCTTTTGAGGATCTGAGGACCCATGCCACATCTTTTCAGTGTACTGAGGGGGAATAGGTTTTGTCATGCCCTCTTCACAACTGTCTTGGTGTGCTTGGACCATGATAGTTTGTTAGTGATGTGGACATCAAGGAACTTGAAGCTCTCAACCTGCTCCACTACAGCCCCTCCTTTTCCTGTAGTTCACAATCATGTCCTTAGTCTTAACCACGTTGAGGGAGAGGTTGTTGTCCTGGCACCACACGGACAGGTCTCTGACCTCCTCCCTATAGGCTGTCTCGTCGTTGTCTGTGATCAGGCCTACCGCTGTTGTGTCATCGGCAAACAAAATGTTGGATTCGTGCCTGGCCGTGCAGTCATGAGTGAACAGGGAGTACAGGATTGGACTGAGCATGCACCCTGAGGGGCCCCCGTGTTGAGGATCAGCATGGCGGATGTGTTGTTACCTACCTTTACCACCTTGAGGCGGCCCGTCGGGAAGTCCAGGATCCAGTTGCAGAGGGAGGTGTTTAGTCCCAGGGTCTAGCATTCTCACATAGGTGTTCCTTTTGTCCAGGTGTGAAAGGGCAGTGTGGAGTGCAATAGAGATTTCATCATTTGTGGATCTGTTGGGGCGGTATGCAAATTGGAGTGGGTCTAGGGTTTCTGGGATAATGGTGTTGATGTGAGCAATGACTTGCCTTTAAAAGCACTTCATGGCTACAGGCGTGAGTGCTACGGTTCAGTAGTCATTTAGGTAGGTTAGCTTAGTGTTCTTGGGCACAAGGACTGTGGTGGTCTGCTTGAATCATGTTGGTATTACAGACTCAGACAGGGAGAGGTTGAAAATGTCAGTGAAGACACTTGCCAGTTGGTCAGCGCATGTTTAGAGTACATGTCCTGGTAATCCGTCTGGCCTTGCAGCTTTGTGAATGTTGACCTGTTTAAAGGTCTTACTCATATCGGCTGCGAGAGCGTGATCACACAGTCGTCCGGAACAGCTGATTCTCTCATGCATGTTTCAGTGTTACTTGCCTCGAAGCGAGCATAGAAGTAATTTAGCTTGTCTGGTAGGCTCGTGTCACTGGGCGAGGGAGAGCTTCATACGCATCTCTGTGTGTGGAGTATAGGTGGTCTAGAGTTTTTTTCCCTCCCTTTAAGATGCTGGTAGAAATGAGATAAAACAGATTTAAGTTTCTGTCACGTCCAGGTCTGAGTTTACAGGCTGGCGTGTTTAGTTTCGTTTTTGGTGTAGGGTTTTTGGTTCTAGGTGTGCTATTTCTATGTTGGGTTAATGGTTCCCAATTAGAGGCAGCTGCGTGTCGTTACCTCTAATTGGGAACCATATATATGTTTGTGTCATAGCTTAAGTTTATTCTATGTTATGATCTTCGTTTGTTTATTGTTTTTTCCCAGTTACGTTACGAAAATAAAGTATGTATACTGGATACCTCGCTGCGCCTTGGTCCGTCACTATAGAAGATTGTGACAGAATAACCCACCAGAAAAGGACCAAGCAGCAAGAGAACAAGGCGTCCTGGACATGGGAAGAGATATTGGCTGGAAAGGACTCAGCCTGGGGAGTATCGCCGTCCTAAAGAGGAGCTGGAAGCAGCGGCGGCGGCGGAGCGGCGCTATTACGAGGCTAAATATGGAGCATGGAACCCAGAGAAGGATAGATATGCTGGAACACGCCTTGCTAGGAAGCCCGAGAGGAAGCCCCCCAAAACAATTGTGGGGGGGGGGGGCACACGGGGAGGTTGGCCGTTTCAGGGTGGACTCCTGAGCTAACTCCTCGTGCTCTTTGGAGGGAGCGTCGCACTGGTAAGACGCCATGCTATGGTGTGATGCGCACGGTGTCTCCAGAGTGGTGCCGGCTCAGCGTACGGCGTACGGTGTGATCTCCTGCGCCGGCTCTGCGTACGGTGTCTCCGGTTCGCGCCCACAGCCCGGTGCGCGACATTCCAGCTCCCATCATTCAACAAGCACAGCACTTACACAAATGACTGATGATTGTCTGAGAGAAATGTATGATCAAAAGATTGTGGGGGCTTGTTTGTTAGACTTCAGTGTGGCTTTTGACATTATTGATCATAGCCTGCTGATGGAAAAATGTAAACGTACAGTGGGGAAAAAAAGTATTTAGTCAGCCACCAATTGTGCAAGTTCTCTCACTTAAAAAGATGAGAGAGGCCTGTAATTTTCATCATAGGTACACTTCAACTATGACAGACAAAATGAGGAAAAAATCCAGAAAATCACATTGTAGGATTTTTATGAATTTATTTGCAAATTATGGTGGAAAATAAGTATTTGGTCACATACAAACAAGCAAGATTTCTGGCTCTCACAGACCTGTAACTTCTTCTTTAAGAGGCTCCTCTGTCCTCCACTCATTACCTGTATTAATGGCACCTGTTTGAACTTGTTATCAGTATAAAGACACCTGTCCACAACCTCAAACAGTCACACTCCAAACTCCACTATGGCCAAGACCAAAGAGCTGTCAAAGGACACCAGAAACAAAATTGTAGACCTGCACCAGGTTGGGAAGACTGAATCTGCAATAGGTAAGGAACTTGGTTTGAAGAAATCAACTGTGGGAGCAATTATTAGGAAATGGAAGACATACAAGACCACTGATAATCTTCCTCGATCTGGGGCTCCACGTAAGATCTCACCCCGTGGGGTCAAAATGATCACAAGAAAATCCCAGAACCACACGGGGGGACCTAGTGAATGACCTGCAGAGAGCTGGGACCAAAGTAACAAAGCCTACCATCAGTAACACACTCACGCCAGGGACTCAAATCCTGCAGTGCCAGACGTGTCCCCCTGCTTAAGCCAGTACATGTTCAGGCCCGTCTAAAGTTTGCTAGAGAGCATTTGGATGATCCAGATGAGGATTGGGAGAATGTCAGATGAAACCAAAATATAACTTTTGGTAAAAACTCAACTCGTCGTGTTTGGAGGACAAAGAATGCTGAGTTGCATCCAAAGAACACCATACCTACTGTGAAGCATGGGGGTGGAAACATCATGCTTTGGGGCTGTTTTTTCTGCAAAGGGACCAGGACGACTGATCCGTGTAAAGGAAAGAATGAATGGGGCCATGTATCGTGAGATTTTGAGTGAAAACCTCCTTCCATCAGCAAGGGCATTGAGGATGAAACGTGGCTGGGTCTTTCAGCATGACAATGATCCCAAACACACCGCCCGGACAACGAAGGAGTGGCTTCGTAGAAGCATTTCAAGGTCCTGGAGTGGCCTAGCCAGTCTCCAGATCTCAACCCCATAGAAAATCTTTGAAAGTCCGTGTTGCCCAGCGACAGCCCCAAAACATCACTGCTCTAGAGGAGATCTGCATGGAGGAATGGGCCAAAATACCAGCAACAGTGTGTGAAAACCTTGTGAAGACTTACAGAAAACGTTTGACCTCTGTCATTGCCAACAAAGGGTATATAACAAAGTATTGAGATAAACTTTTGTTATTGACCAAATACTTATTTTCCACCATAATTTGCAAATAAATTCATAAAAAATCCTACAATGTGATTTTCTGGATTTTCTTCCTCATTTTGTCTGTCATAGTTGAAGTGTACCTATGATGAAAATTACAGGCCTCTCTCATCTTTTTAAGTGAGAGAACTTGCACAATTGGTGGCTGACTAAATACTTTTTTTCCCCACTGTATGTGTTATGGCTTTACACCCCATGCTATATTGTGGATAAAGAGTTATCGTCTAACTGAACACAGATAGTGTTCTTTAATGGATGCCTCTCCAACATAATCCAGGTAGAATCAGGAATTCTCCTAGGGCAGCTTTCTAGGCCCCTTTCTTTTTTCTATCATTTACTAACGACATGCCTCTGGCTTTGTGATGACTCAACACTATACATGTCAGCTACTACAGCGACTGAAATGACTGAAACACTTAACAAAAAGCTGCAGGTATCTGCAGGTTTCAGAATGGGTGGAAAGGAATACGTTAGTCCTAAATATTTCAAAAACTAAAAGCATTGTATTTGGGACAAATATTGCAATAAATAATTCACTAAACCCTAAACCTCAACTATTTAGTTGCATGCACACCAGACCAATTTGGTGTGTGTGTGTGTGTGTGTGTGTGTGTGTGTGTGTGTGTGTGTGTGTGTGTGTGTGTGTGTGTGTGTGTGTGTGTGTGTGTGTGTGTTTGTTTGTTTGTTTGTTTGTTTGTTTGTGTGGGCGTATGCCTCGGTGTGTGCCCAGAATCCATTCTGGCCTCCAGTATCCCACACCCTATGTTCAGTTTTAGTTCACTAAAACTACAGTCTTATAAAGGTGGGCTCCTCTACTGAGTTCTATTAACTACTTATGGAGTGGTGGGCGCCACTCCCGACACTACCCGGTGAAATGCAAGGCGCCAAATTCAAAATCCCAAAGTTTAATTATTAAACATTCATCAATATACAAGTGTTGCATAGTCATCAAAAGCTCTGCTTCTTGGCAATATCACAGCGTTGTCACATTTAAAAAAGGCTTTACGGCGAAAGCACAACATTAGATTGTTTGAGGGTAGCATCTCCAATATTTCTGCATTAGCATAAATTCATAAACCATCGCGGTTCACACAAAACACATTTCACAGCGAAAACAAATCCCTTACCTTTTGAAGAACATCTGCTGAGGGCTTCCCAAGTGTCCAACGAAGACATCCAATGGTTCTTTTGTTAGAAAAAGTCATTTATTATACCGATAAATCTCAGCTTGGTTGGCGCGTTATGTTCAGAAAATCCAATGTTGAATCGCCCATTGAAACGTGAAGAGAACGCGTTCAAATATACCTATAAACTTTTCCTAAACAAATGAAATACCAGTTAAAATGCATCCTTAGCTATCCTTTTATGAATATTAGCGATAATATTTCACTCGGATGGTCACCTATACCTTATATAAGTAAAATAAAGTGGGGCGCGCAGCCAGACTCGCACCCGAGAAAACATCTGAGCTACCTTGACCATTTCCTGTACCTATTCATTGTGTTTACTCCAATCTCTCTGAGTCTTTGTATATAGATTGTTGACATCTAGTGGAAGCCATGGGTACTGCAGTCTCCGTCCTGGTTACAAATGGATTCAATGGGAGTGTGTCAAACAGAGCAATAGGTCACCAGAAACTGATTTCCGGATAGATTTTTCTCGGGTTTTCACCTGCTAAATGAGTTATGTTATACTCATAGACATGATGTTAACACTTTTAGAAACCTCAGAGTGTTTCCTATCCAATAGTACTAATTATGTGCATATCCTATTTTCTGAGTGGCAGGCATTTTGCTTTGGGCACGCCAGACTTTCCAAAACCGCCACCTCACCTGCCACTCCCTAAGAAGTTAACAAATCAATAGAATTATTTACCACTCTCATCTCAAAACTAATTTTATTTGTCACATGAGCTGAATACAACAGGTGCAGACCTTGAATGCTTACTTGCCAGACCTTAACCAACAATGCAGAGTAAGAAAATAATAGCTAAATAAACTATACTAAAAATAGTTACACAATAAAATAACAATAACAAGGCTATATACAGGGGGTACCGGTACCAAGTCAATATGTGGGGGGACAGGTTAGTCGAGGTAATTGAGGTAAACTTTTAACAAGGCACACCTGTTAATTGAAATACATTTTAGGTGACTACCTCATTAAGCTGGTTGAGAGAATGCCAAGAGTGTGCAATGCTGTCATCAAGGCAACGGGTGGCTACTTTGAAGAATCTCAAATATAAAATATATTGTTATATGTTTAACACTTTTTTGGTTGCTATATGATTCCATATGTGTTATTTCATAGTTTTGATGTCTTCACTATTATTCTACAATGTAGAAAATGATACAAATAAAGAAAAACCCTGGAATGAATAAGTGCGTCCAAACTTTTTACTGGTACTGTATGTTAAAAATATTTGTTGGTCTGATGTGATTAATGAGGAGCACATCAATGCTGTACTTGATGAATTTATGAAATTTCTTCTTTCAATTATTGATAAACATGCACCTGTTAAGAACTAACTGTTAGAACTGTTAAGGCTCCATGGTTTGATGAGGAATGTTAATACTATGGTTGGAAGAGATGGGGCAAAAGGAGTGGCCCCAATTGGCTTACTGCAAATGTAAAAGTGGTGACTAAACTCAACAAAAAGAAGAATAAATTGTATTATGAAGCCAAGATTAATGATGTAAAGAATGGGGAAAAACTTTGGAATACTTTAAATTAAATGATGGGTAGAAAGACAAATTGAACTCCATATCTCATTGAATCAAATGGCTTATTCATCACAAAACAATTTGATGTTCCCAATTATTTTTAATGATTACTTCCTTGGAAAAGTGGGCAAATACCAACAAATACCAACAGTGAGCCATTGTACACATGTATAAAACAAATTATAATGAAAGAAAAGCATTGCAAGTTTGAATTTTGCAATGTCAGTGTGAAAATGATTGTTATTGATCAACAATGACAAACATGGCATTGACAACTTAGAAGAAAATCTACTGAGGATGGCACCTGAGCCTATAGCCCCTCCTATCTGTCATATCTTTATGAGCCTACTGGATAGTCTTTGTCCTCAGGCCTGGAGGGAAACCAAATTAATTCCGATACCCAAGAGTGGTAAAGCAGCCTTCACTGGTTCTAACAGCAGATCTATCAGCTTGCTGCCAGCTGTTAGCAAACTGTTGGAAAAAACTTTTCTGTAAATACATTAACAACAATCTTTCAGCATGCTTATAGAGAAGGGCACTCAACATGTACTGATCTGACACAAATTACTGATGATTGATTTAAAGAAATTGATAAGAAGAAGATTGTGGGAACTGTATTGTTAGACTTCAGTGCAGATTCAGAGCTTTCTATCTAACAGAACTCAAAGGGTTTTCTTTAATGTATGCTTCTCTAATGTCAAACGTAAACTGTGGTGTATGGCAGGGCAACTCTCTAGGCCCTCTACTCTGTTCTATGTTTACCAATGAACTGACATTAAACAAAGCATGTGTGTCCATGTATGCTGATGACTCAACCATATAAGCATCAGCAACCACAGCTAATGAAGTCACTGAAACCCTTAAGCAGTCTGTTTTGGAATGTGTGGCAAGTAATAGTCCCTAAGTTCTAGACCTTACCTGGTAATGATTGGTGTGACTGTTGAACAAGTTGAGGAGACTAAATGACTTGGTGTTACCTTAGATTGTATCTGTCATGGTCAAAACATAGACTCAATGGTTGTAAAGATGGGGAGAGGTCTGTCCATAATAAAGAGATGCTCTGCTTTTTGACACCACACTCCACAAACAAGTCCTGTAGGCTCTAGTTTTATCTTACCTTAATTATTGTCCAGTCATATGGTCAAGTGCTGCAAAGAAAGACCTAGTCAGTGATAATATTAATACTATGCATGCCAGTCTCTCTTGGCTAAGAGCTGAGAAAAGACTGACTGCACCACTTCTCTGTTTTTATAAGACACATGAATGTGTTGGAAATTCCACATTGTTCGCATAGTCAACTTACACCCAGCACTGACACACACACTTACCCCACCACACATGCCACCAGGGGTCTTTTCACAGTCCCCAGGTCCAGAACAAATTCAAGGCAACTTACAGTATTATACAGAGCCATGAGTGCATGGAACTCCCTTTCATCTTATGTAGCTCAAGTGAACAGCAAACCTAGTTTAAAAACATATAAAGCAACACCTCACAGCACAACGCCTCTCCCCAATGTGACCTACTTGTTGTGTGTATGTACTGACATGTATGTGTAACTGATAGATGCACCTAAACTACATGTTAATGTTTTTAAATGGATGTAAATTGTGATGTATTTTGTCTGGAATGTCTTTTTCGTTATATGATGGACTCCAGTAAGACTAGCTGTCATTTTTGTCGCCGGCTAATGGGGATACTAATAAATAAAATAAAAGCATGTTTTCAGTGGCTTGTGCTCTAGAGTATCCTTTGGAGTGGATAGACAATGTTAGTTTACAGTATTGCTAAATCAGCTTGTATACAGTTAGTATTTGTTCCCTGTTATTGGCCGCAGCAAGGACAATTGAAAGTTTGAAATTCAGGGTTGAAGTTTCAGTTGCAAAATGCAAGGAATTTACTGTAGAATGTCGCATTGGTTAAGATACACCAATTTTGGGTCTATTCCAGTTTTGCTTGTGTAGTTCTGTTTATGGCAATAGAAAACATTATTGAGTGTATTGTCCAACTGTAACAGTTTGAGTTTGTATTCAATTCATTCATTTAATTGGATTGGCAGTTATGTTTTAGTGTCTATATGAGGGTATGTCTGCCTGGGTGTACTCCAGGCAGACATCTGTTATGTAAATAGTTTGACAGTCCTAAGAAAATGTGTTTGCTCCCAGATAGAAACATACATTAACATGCACACATCTATTTCCAAAAACATTTATTCTCAGGGCACTTCTTGTACTTTAATTCCATCCCTGATGCATGCGTTTCATAGCCCCGCTACCTCTGTGCGTAGTCATATTTATCTTTCTTACTAGTAAAACAAGACAGGACAAGACGACAACCTTGCATGTCTATTCCTTCACAATTCTTCTCTCTCCTGTTCTACCCTGGGTGCAAACACGACGCCTCTCCATTACCGTTATTTTTTACACATCTCGGTATCCATTATTCACTTGTTTTGAGTCGACTGCACCTCACAGAACATAACATATTGATTAGGCTGTTCAGTAGGCCTTAGGCTTACTGCAAGTGGAGCCTGGTGAGCGCTGAATTAAATATTCACTCTGCCTGTGCTGTTTGTTGCTGGCATTCATAGGGTTTTCTTTTTTACAGGTTTTGGATTTACTTTAGTTTGTTTCATTCTCTCTGTAACCAAGAGGAGAAATAAAAGGAGAAATTAGGGAAAGGCGCAAGACGGGAGAGTGTGTGTAGGTTTAATTGAGGGTTTTTAGTGCTGACTGTTAATGCTGTGTACTGACGACAAAAAGGAGTCAGGCGCAGGAGAGTTGAGATGCGTGGAAACCAAAGTATTTAATAAGCCACCAGTACAAAACAAAGTACAAAAGTGTAGGCAAAATACTGTCCACGAAAATCATAAACACGGGCGAATAAACAAAACACCCAGAATAATATACATAGCCGTCCAAAACACACAGACTGAACAAACAAAAATAATCACTCACAAGGACAAGAAGGAAAACAGAGGAATAAATACACGCAGACTGATGAGGGGGAATGAGCAACAGGTGTGAACTGAGAAACAAGGCAAAACCAATGGATAACGAAAAAAGGAGCGGTGATGACTAGTAAACCGGTGACGTCGACCGCCGAACACCGCCCGAACAAGGAGAAGGGCCGACTTTGGCGGAAGTCGTGACACTGACTACAGCTCAAGCCTGCTTTTGACAGAAGAGGGGGAGGCCCCTACTACAAATTACTACCAAGTCTCTGTCAGATAAAGAGGTATTTACTGTCTTTTTGGCTCGGTTCCAGGAAGCATTCCTTGTGATTTCAGACAATGGACCTGAGTGTGAATGGGTGGATGTTAAGGAGTTTGAATCAAATAATCATAATATTATCATCGCCCATCCCATGAAAACATCCTATATCTACATTATATGGTGCCCCGTGTAAAGAGTTACTTGCAACTTTCAAATACTATGACTATCCAGGAATCAATCAATCAATCAATGATAAATTGATTGATTGGACATCCAAGAATGGTCTGTAAATGTGTGTACATTATTAATTTCAGTGTATACCTGTTGGGGTTTTTCCTTTGTGTCGTTGTGTGTGTGTCAGGTGGAGGCGGAGGTTGGAATGACAGTAACCCTGGCTCTCTTGGCGGGAGACCCCTCATACTCGGAGGCCAGGGGGGGCAGCCCTGCCATAAGTTCAGCTGGGAGACCCAAGGAGGTTTCGGGGGAGGGGGAGGTGCCTGTACAACCGGTGGTGGAGGAGGGGGCTATAGAGGTAGGTGAAAACAGAAAATATACAGTATATAGCATTGTAACATGAATATATAACAATATCAATATGACATTACATCTTCAGTCTTGTCTTAACATGTTAAGGTAGGTTGTCCCTTTGGTCCCTTGGTCCAACAAATTATCATTATCTGTCATTAGATATTTCATCAGGTAGCACTTTAGATTAAATTAAACATTTCTACCATTAAGGAACTCTGTAATAAGTTCACTGACTAATTGTGTTTTTTTATTACCACCACCATCCCCCTCCCTTTCTCTAGGTGGCAGCACCTCTGAAGCTAATGACCCAAAGCAGGATGGACAGGACGGCTCCTCTTTCATCAGCCCAGAGGGAGAGACCTTCCTGGACCCTCTGAAAGGTAACAGATGATGAAATGAGAGACAATCCCACTGACACTTTCTATGAACTATAGGGGTGAAACTGGCAAGGTAAAGGTTAGTGAGGTGGACCTGTAGCCGGAAGTTGCTGGTTCAAGCCCCGGGCAGGGCGATAAAAGTGGGAACTGAACTATGATGAAGCATGTATCCTGTCCGGTGTCTGTGCCTGTAGGTATGGAAAGTGATGGAGAGGTGATCATCGGCCCTGTGCTGAACTGTAGCCACTGTGAGACGGGTGACTGTCACAAGAACGAGGAGGGGACCTTGTGTTACTGTGACGTGGATTTTGTACTGGCTCGCGACGGAGTGTCTTGTATCAACTCATCAACAGGTCAGACACACACACACACTCTCGCTCACTCTCATGCATGCACACACACACACACACACACACACAAACTGCAATTGAACACATTGTTTGGATCCACAGTTGTGGACAGTAAGTACAAATGAAACAGATATTTGAAAAGTCATATTAAATAGTTAGTTGACACACACACACGAATGAGCACTGTCGTGTCTTGACTATAATTAATTGTGTTTGACTGTTATTTTATAAAATGATTACATACCATGTTCAATTATTACACAATTAAATTAATAATATAACAATTAATTAGGTTGTAATCTGGGGCACCATGGAAAAAGTTATTTAACAAGTTACTATCTCCCGACAAAACTCTAAAGATATATCTGTTACATCAGTCACAGCCAATTCATTAATTCTTATTTACCTTCAGTCTCATTCTGAATGTTGCAAAACCTTTGGATATCTGCACGAACCCTATCATAAATGATGATTCAGCGATATACAAATTGGCTTAATTATTTATTTACTAACTAACTAAATAATCACACAGAATTACATAAACGTTCAAACAGGAGAGTTTACACATTGATTACTACACAATGCATTGAAAAGTCCCTAGTGGACTAAACTGATATGACGGCTTGTTACACAAAATGGCGGATTCAAAAGAGAAGGAAAGGTAGAGACAAAGGAATTCCACTAATGTACATACAGCTGATAACTATGCTCAAGGAAATGCAACTACTTTGCACAACTACAGCTGCTCATTTGAAAGAACTGCAATGTACATATTTACGTGTGTATGTCTTTGCTGTCTGTCTGTTGAAAACACTCAATCCATCTACAGGGAGTAGTTGGACAGAAAGTCTCAAGTTGTAAGTCTCTGGTTGTTCACCATGTATTTTGTAGACCTAGCTTCTTGGTTTCAGGTGTCTGTGAGGATCTTCCAGAGGAAGTGTTTGTTAGAGTGGATCTTTCAGAGTACCACCTGGTGGTTCTTGGTCGAGTTTACTAGACTAAAGAACTTAGCTGCAAACTGAATGTTCCTGTGTAGTCTTCTTCTTCAAGAGAGAGAGTTTCAGCGTTTCTAACCATTCTGTATCTTTCAGCTCACGCTGTTGGTCACGCTGGTCTAATGTAGAGCTACAACCATTTTACACGCCCGTAGCAACCCGACAATGTACTGGTCTCTAGAGATGTACATTTCTTAACCATTTCAGCGTGTGGACTGCGTCCTCATGTTTTCTGGGCTAATGTACATTTCGTTAGCAGTCGTTTATGAGCACTCACCTTTGGAGGGCAGTTCCATCACGTTGCCACAATGCCTGTGCTCACATGGGCGTGGTTACTGACTTGGTAAAACTTTTATATAAAAAACAATTCTCATTTAGAAGGCTAACATCACATTTCATCTTCTCACAAATAGTTTCATACTTAATTATATAAGTTCCACAACATTTAGATGTAAACCTGATAACTGGGAAATATACACATTCAGAGATACAGTTATGTTGTAATACCGTCCTTAATGAGATCCAACAACAACAACATCTGACATAATTGTTCTTTAAGTACCCATGGACACTTCAAAACTGTTTGAATTACAGAAATATTGTTTCATTATTCAACCTATTGATGTTACCGTACTGCAACGTCTCTCTCTGTGGTAACAAAGGAATTTAACTTCCATTTCTGAAAGAGTGGGGGAGAGAGTTTTCCTGCAGGTATTTACATAAATCTGTGGTGGGAGAGAGAGGGGGGGCTCTGCCGCATATGATCCTCATCCAAAAGGGCAAGTCCTGACAGCACGCACACACACGTAGTAGTGCTTGATATGGGTAAGTTTAGGCTCTCAGAACATTCACACCTGGCCCGATAGGCAATCAGCAAGCAATTGTCTGGACTTGAAAAGAAAAGTGAACATTCACACATTTGCAATGTTTTTAATTAAACCAATATATAGCAATATCGTATTGATAAAATGCAACAGCATTTAGTTCCCATCACTAATATTCAGTCAATGTTGTGGTGCTCTTCAAACAAGATGTATTTGACCCAGATCTGATCTCTTCTCTCCCTTGACAGAGGTGTCTCCCCTGCCTCCCCAGCCCTCCCTGTCCCAGTTGGCCCTGGTTCTGTCTGTGGGGACTTCAGCCCTCATTGCTGCCCTGCTGTTGGCTGTCTCTGGAGTCATGATCAGTAAGTGGTGAAATGCATAGGATACAAACGCAGACTTATGCAGGGACACACATGCACGCATACTTTTAGCATGAGGAATATTGCAAATGTAGGTATTTTGGGTTATCCATACATACATACTGTACTGTGCGCACACAACACACACCATTGCATCTGAACACATGTTATGTGCACCCAAGCACAAGCAAAAGTTTCGACACACCTACTCATTCAAGGGTTTTTCTTTATTATTTGTACTATTTTCTACATTGTAGAATAAGACATCACAAATATGAAATAACACATATGGAATCATGTAGTAACCAAAAAACCTTTGCATGCTATTGGCATTCTCTAAACCAGCTTCACCTGGAATGATTTTCCAACAGTCTTGAAGGAGTTTCCACATATGCTGAGCACTTATTGGCTGCTTTTCCTTCACTCTGCGGTCCAACTCATCCCAAACCATCTCAATTGGGTTGAGGTCAGGTGATTGTGGAGGCAAGGTCCTCTGATGCAGAACTGCATCACTCTCCTTCTTTGTCAAATAGCCCTTACACAGCCTGGAGGTGTGTTGTCATTGTCCTCTTGAAAAACAAATGATAGTCCTACTAAGTGCAAACCATATGGGATGGCGTATCGCTTCAGAATGCTGTGGTATCCATGCTGGTTAAGTGTGCCTTGAAGTCTAAATAAATCACTGACAGTGACACCAGCAAAGCACCCCCACACCATCACACCTCCTCCTCCATGCTTCACGTGGGAACCAGACATGTGGAGATCATCCGTTCACCTATTCTGCATCTCACAAAGACACGGACTCATCATACCGAAGGACAGATTTACACAAGTCTAAATTAAATCAAATCAAATGTTATTGGTCACATGCGTCGAATACAACAGGTGTAGACCATGGAGTCAAATGCTTACTTACAAGCCCTAACCAACAATGCAGTTTAAAAAAATACCTACAAAAATAAGAGATAAGACATAAAAGTAACAAATAATTAAAGAGCAGCAGTAAAATAACAATAGCGAGGCTATATACAGGAGGGTCCGGTACAGAGTCAATGTGCGGGAGCACTGGTTAGTCAAGGTAATTGAAGTATTATGTACAGTCCATGTACATAGGTACAGTTTTTAAAGTGACTATACATAGATAACAGAGAGTAGCAGCAGCGTAAAGGGGGCAATGGAAATAGTCTGGGTAGCCGTTTGATTAGATGTTCAGGAGTCTTATGGCTTGGGGGTAGAAGCTGTTTAGAAGCCTCTTGGACCTAGACTTGGCACTCCCGTACCACTTGCCATGCAGTAGCAGAGAGAACAGTGATGTACTGGGGCGTACACACTACCCTCTGTAGTGCCTTGCGGTCGGAGGCCGAGCAGTTGCCATACCAGGCGGTGATGCAACCAGTCAGGTTGCTCTCGATGGTGCAGCTGTAGAGGATCTGAGGACCCATGCCAAATATTTTCAGTCTCCTGAGGAGGAATAGGTTTTGTCATGCCCTCTTCACGACTGTGTTGGTGTGCTTGGACCATGTTAGTTTGTTGGTGATGTCTAATGTCCATTGCTCGTGTTTCTTGGCACAAGCAAGTCTCTTCTTATTATTGGTGTCCTTTAGTAGTTGTTTCTTTGCAGCAATTCATTCATAAAGGTCTGATTCACGCAGTCTCCTCTGAACTGTTGAGATGTGTCTGTTACTTGAGCTCTGTGAAGCATTTATTTAGGCTGCAATTTCTGAGGCTGGTAACTCTAATGAACTTATCCTCTGCAGCAGAGGTAACTCTGGGTCTTCCTTTCCTGTGGCGGAACCTCTTGAGAGCCAGTTTCATCATAGCGCGTAATGTTTTTGCGACTGCAATTGAAGAAGAAACTTTCAAAGGTCTTTAAATGTTCCGTATTGACTGACCTTCATGTTTTAAAGTAACGATGTACTGTCGTTTCACTTTGCTTATTTGAGCTGTTCTTGCCATAATACGGGACTTGGTCTTTTACTAAATAGGGCTATCTTCTGTATACCACCCCTACCTTATCGCAATACAACTGATTGACTCAAATGCATTAAGAAGGAAACAAATTCCGCAAATTAACTTCTGACAAGGCACACCTGTTACTTGAACTGCGTTCCAGGTGACTACCTTGTGAAGCTGGTTGAGGGAATGCCAAGAGTGTGCAAAGCTGTCATCAAGGCAAAGGGTGGAACACTTTTCTGGATACCCAATGATTCCATATCTGTTATTTCATAGTTTTGATATCTTCACTATTATCCTACACCCTTGAATACGTAAATGTGTCCAAACTTTTTGACTGGTACTCTATGTACATACACACATACACAGGAATATTGATGCACACACACAAACACATTATTGCATTTACATTCTTTACCAACACCCACTCGTCCACACTGTCACCCACACAGGTTGTAGATTCCCTGTAGACCTCTACACAGAATCCAAAAGCACTTACTTACTGGAATAAATACCCTTGGAGGGGGGGCATCATTGAGCCATCAAGCCACACATCACATCAGCGGCAGCATGATGTACAGGTGGGGGAAGAAGACGTGTGGCGGCATTGCAACGATGAATGACACACACACAAAAATGCGAGGAGAGCACGCACACACACCCACCCACACACACTGATGAATGAAAGACACTAATGATGGACATCCAGTTAACCGGCAGTAGACAGAGCTTGTGCATTACCACTTTATAAATAAATAAGTTCACATTTTGTAAATTCAGCGTCTTATGTGTTTGCAGCCCTGGTCGGACCGTTTGATTGTCTGCTGCTGCGCTCCAGCGTGTTAATATGTCTACATGTGAATAAGAGGGGGGAGGGGAGTGTGTGTCGCATACTGTATGTGGCTGTCCTACTGGTTGACTTTTGCATATGTCATGTAGTGTGTTTGTTTTCATATGTACATATTGCATAGTTTATTTGTATTCTGCATATACATATGTACAGTGAGGGAAAAAAGTATTTGATCCCCTGCTGATTTTGTACGTTTGCCCACTGACAAATAAATGACCAGTCTATAATTTTAATGGTAGGTTTATTTGAACAGTGAGAGACAGAATAACAACAAAAAAATCCAGAAAAACGCATGTGAAAAATGTTATAAATTGATTTGCATTTTAATGAGGGAAACAAGTATTTGACCCCCTCTCAATCAGAAAGACTTCTGGCTCCCAGGTGTCTTTTATACAGGTAATGAGCTGAGATTAGGAGCACACTCTTAAAGGGAGTGCTCCTAATCTCAGTTTGTTACCTGTATAAATGACACCTGTCCACAGAAGCAATCAATCAATCAGATTCCAAACTCTCCACCATGGCCAAGACCAAAGAGCTCTCAAAGGATGTCAGGGACAAGATTGTAGACCTACACTGAAGTTTGCCAATGAACATCTGAATGATTCAGAGGACAACTGGGTGAAAGTGTTGTGGTCAGATGAGACCAAAATGGAGCTCTTTGGCATCAACTCAACTCGTCGTGTTTAGAGGAGGAGGAATGCTGCCTATGACCCCAAGAACACCATCCCCACCGTCAAACATGGAGGTGGAAACATTATGCTTTGGGGGTGTTTTTCTGCTAAGGGGACAGGACAACTTCACCGCATCAAAGGGACGATGGACGGGGCCATGTACCATCAAATCGTGGGTGAGAACCTCCTTCCCTCAGCCAGGGCATTGAAAATGGGTTGTGGATGGGTATTCCAGCATGACAATGACCCAAAAACACACAGCCAAGGCAACAAAGGAGTGGCTCAAGAAGAAGCACATTAACTTCTCAGGGATCACTGGGGCGCTAGCGGGCTGCTCCCGACACTACCAGGTGAAATATAAGGCGCCAAATTCAAAATCCCAAAGTTTAATTATTAAACATCCACCAATATACAAGTGTTCCCATACTCATCAAAAGCTCTGTTTCTTGGCAATATCACAGCGTTGTCAGATTTCAAAAAGGCTTTACGGCGAAAGCAGCACATTTGATTGTTTGAGGGTAGCACCTCACATATTTTTCCAATAGCCATGAATCGATTAGCCATCATGGCACACACATAACACATTTCACAGCGAAAACAAATCAATTACCTGTTGAAGAACTTCTGCTGAGGTCATCCTAAGTGTCCAAAGAACAATCCATGGTTCTTTTGTTAGAAAAAGTAATGTATTTTATCCATAAATCCTCCATTTGGTTCGCGACAGCCTCCACTAGTCCATTGAAACGTGACGCAAACTCGTTCATCTTATACCTATAAAGTTGTCCAAGAACAATCAAACATAGTTTTAAATGTATCCTTAGGAACACTTTTACATATATTTACTATTATAAATCAATCAATATAAACTGATCGATAAAGACGGTAAAAAAGACACAGCGTGCCTTGTCGGGAGCGCGCGTTCCATTCTGTTTACATAAATGAGTCACTTCCTGGTTTGCTCTTATTCTCTGGTCTTATTCATCCAAAATGAAAACTTACACTGTCTCGAGACTGTTGACATCTAAAGGAAGCGATGGGTACTGCATTCATATGCCCTTATATGGTCATTTTCATGAGGGAGGGGTTCCCAAATGAGCAATGTGTCAAAATCACTTTTTCCAGGACAGAAATTCCTCGGGGTTTCGCCTGCCATATGCGTTCTGTTTTACTCACAGACAAATGGTTAACAGTTTTGGACAATTCAGAGTGTTTCCTATACGATGGTACCAAATATGTGCATATCCTATTTTCTGGGCCTGAATGGGAGGCATTTTACTTTGGGCACGCCAGGCTCTCCAAAACCGACCCCTCAGCTGCCACTCCCTAACAAGTTAAGGTCCTGGAGTGGCCTAGCCAGTCTCCTGACCTTAATCCCATAGAAAATCTGTGGAGGGAGCTGAAGGTTCGAGTTGCCAAACGTCAGCCTCGAAACCTTAATGACTTGGAGAAGATCTGCAAAGAGGAGTGGGACAAAATCCCTCCTGAGATGTGTGCAAACCTGGTGGCCAACTACAAGAAACGTCTGACCTCTGTGATTGCCAACAAGGGTTTTGCCACCAAGTACTAAGTCATGTTTTGCAGAGGGGTCAAATACTTATTTACCTCATTAAAATGCAAATCAATTCATAACATTTTTGTTATGCACGTCTTGTATTACCTCTAATTGGGAACCATATTTATGTTTGTAGTTTTCAGAGGGGTTTTGGTGGGTTATTGTTTGTGCATAGCTTGTTGTGTGTTTAGTTATGTTCAGCATCACGATCTTCGTTTATTTTGTGTTATTTTCCCAGTTACATTCGTCTTAATTAAAATGTATACTGGAAGCGTCGCTGCGTCTTGGTCCGTCACTCAAGAAGATTGTGACAGAATAACCCACCACAAAAGGACCAAGCAGCAAGAGAACCGGGAGTACTGGACCTGGGAGGAGGAATTGTTTAGAGGGGGACCCTGGGGGACCCTGGGACCCTGGGCCCGGTTCGCATCCACAGCCCAGTGCGTGACATTCCAGCTCCCATCATCCATGAGGCAAGGGTGAGTGAACAGCCAGGGAGAGAAGTACCGGCTCCGCGCACCAGGCCCCCTGTGCGCTTAGAGAGTCCAGCACGTCCTGTTCCGGCTCTGCGCACCAGGCCCCCTGTGCGCAGAGAGTCCAGCACGTCCTGTTCGGCTCCCGCGCACCAGGCCCCCTGTGCGCTTAGAGAGTCCAGCACGTCCTGTTCGGCTCCGCGCACCAGGCCCCCTGTGCGCTTAGGAGAGTCCAGCACGTCATGTTCCAGCTCCGGCGCACCAGGCCCTGTGCGCTTAGAGAATCCAGCACGTCTTGTCCCTGTTCCACGCTCCAGGATCCCTGTGCCCGTCGTGGACCCAGCACGCGTCCTGTTCGGCTCCGCGCACCAGGCCCCTGTGCGCTTGAGAGTCCAGCACGTCCTGTTCGGCTCCGGCGCACCAGGCCCCCTGTGCGCTTAGAGAGTCCAGCACGTCCTGTTCGGCTCCGCGCACCAGGCCCCTGTGCGCTTAGAGAGTCCAGCACGTCCTGTTCGGCTCGCGCGCACCAGGCCCCCTGTGCGCTTAGAGAGTCCAGCACGTCATGTTCCAGCTCCGCGCACCAGGCCCCCTGTGCGCTTAGAGAATCCAGCACGTCTTGTCCCTGTTCCACGCTCCAGGATCCCTGTGCCCGTCGTGGACTCAGCACGTCCTGTCCCTGTTCCACGTTTCAGGATCCCTGTGCGCGCCGTGGACCCAGCACGTCCTGTCCCTGCTCCACGCTCCAGGATCCCTGTGCCCGTCGTGGACTCAGCACGTCCTGTCCCTGTTCCACGTTCCAGGATCCCTGTGCACGCCGTGGACCCAGCACGTCCTGTCCCTGCTCCAGGATTCCTGTGCGCGTCGTGAACCCAGCATGTCCTGTCCCTGCTCCACGCTCCAGGATTCCTGTGCGCGTCGTGAACCCAGCACGGCCCGTTCCTGCTCCCCGCACCAGAGTCCCAGTGCGGCGTCGTGAGCCCAGTACGGCCGTTCCTGCTCCCCGCACCAGAGTCCCAGTGCGCCTCGTGAGCCCAGTACGGCCCGTTCCTGCTCCTCTCCAGAGAAGGTCCCCAGTCCAAAAATAACTGTTCCGGCAAATAGCCCAGGGCCTCCGGTGTGGGACCCCGAGCCAGCACGGCCGGCACCGGAGCCGCCACCTGGGACGAGGCCCACCCGAAGACCCCGAAGACGTTCAGGCATGATATTTATAGGCTGGCGTGTTTAGTTTCGTTTTGGTGTAGGGCTTTTTTGTTCTAGGTGTTGTGTTTCTATGTTGGGGTAATGGTTCCCAATTAGAGGCAGCTGAGTGTCGTTACCTCTAATTGGGAACCATATTTATCTTTGTAGTTTTCAGAGGGGTTTTGGTGGGTTATTGTTTGTGCATAGCTTGTTGAGTGTTTAGTTATGTTCAGCATCACGATCTTTGTTTATATTTTGTTATTTTCCCAGTTACGTTTGTCTTAATTAAAATGTATACTGGAAGCATCGCTGCGTCTTGGTCTGTCACTCAAGAAGATCGTGACAATCTGTCCATATTTCCTCATAGTATATGTACAGTTGAAGTCGGAAGTTTACATATACCTTAGCCAAATACGTTTAAACTCAGTTTTCACAATTCCTGACATTTAATCCTAGTAAAAATTCCCTGTCTTAGGTCAATTAGGATCACCACTTTATTTTAAGAATGTGAAATGTCAGAATAATAGTAGAGAGAATGATGTATTTCAGCTTTTATTCCTTTCATCACATTCCCAGTGGGTCAGAAGTTTACATACACTCAATTAGACTTTTGGTAGCATTGCCTTTAAATTGTTTAACTTTGGTCAAACGTTTTGGGTAGCCTTCCACAAGTTTCCCACAATAAATTGGGTGAATTTTGGCCCATTCCACAGAGCTGGTATAACTGAGTCAGGATTGTAGGCTTCCTTGCTAGCACATGCTTTTTCAGTTCTGCCCACAAATTTTCAATAGGATTGAGGTCAGAGATTTGTGATGGCCACTCCAATACCTTGACTTTGTTGTCCTTAAGCCATTTTGCCACAACTTTGGAAGTATGCTTGGGGTCGTTGTCCATTTGGAAGACCCATTTGCGACCATGCTTTAACTTTCTGACTGATGTCTTGAGATGTTGCTTCAATATATCCACATCATTATCCATCCTCATGATGCCATCTATTTTGTGAAGTGCACCAGTCCATCCTGCAGCAAAGCACCCCCACAACATGATGCTGCCACCCCCGTGCTTCACGGTTGGGATGGTGTTCTTCGGCTTGCAAGCATCCCCCTTTTTCTTCCAAACATAATAATGGTCATTATGGCCAAACAGTTCTATTTTTGTTTCATCAGACCAGTAGACATTTCTCCAAAAATTACGATCTTTGCCCCATGTGCAGTTGCAAACCGTAGTCTGGCTTTTTAATGGTGGTTTTGGAGCAGTGGCTTCTTCCTTGCTGAGCGGCCTTTCAGGTTATGTCGATATAGGACTCGTTTTACTGTGGAAATAGATACTTTTGTACCTGTTTCCTCCAGCATCTTCACAAGGTCCTTTGCTGTTGTTCTGGGATTGATTTGCACTTTTCGCACCAAAGTACGTTCATCTCTAGGAGACAGAACGCGTCTACTTCCTGAGCGGTATGACAGCTGTGTGGTCCCATGGTGTTTATACTTGCGTACTATTGTTTGTACAGATGAACGTGGTACCTTCAGGCATTTGGAAATTGCTCCCAAGGATGAACCAGACTTTTAGAGGCCTACAATTTTTTTCTGAGGTCTTGGTTGATTTCATTTGATTTTCCCATGATGTCATGCAAAGAGGCATTGAGTTTGAAGGTAGGCCTTGAAATACATCCACAGGTACACCTCCAATTGACTCAAATGATGTCAATTAGCCTATCAGAAGCTTCTAAAGCCATGACATCATTTTCTGGAATTTTCCAATCAGTTTAAAGGCACAGCCAACTTAGTGTATGTAAACTTCTGACCCACTGGAATTACTGTGAATTATAAGTGAAACAATCTGTCTGTAAACAATTGTTGGAAAAATTACTTGTGTCATGCACAAAGTAGATGTTCTAACCGACTTGCCAAAACTATAGTTTGTTAACAAGTCAATTATGGAGTGGTTGAAAAACAAGTTTTAATGACTCCAACCTAAGTGTATGTAAACTTCCAACTTCAACTGTATATTCTTGTCTATGCAGTGTACAGACGTAAGCATACAGAGCTACAGTCCATTCAGCTGGAGCTCCAGAGCCCAGACTGTAAACTGAGCAAGCTGAGGGCTTCAACCATCATGACCGACTACAACCCCAACTACTGCTTTGCTGGGAAGTCTGCCTCTGTCAACGACCTGAAGGAGGTGCCCCGACGCAACATCTCCCTCACCAGGTACACTATCCTTCAAAAATAGTAATAAACAACAACAGCAACAACAAATAGAATAAGTTTGCTTCAGCTGTCTTAAAACTTGCCTCACCCACTACCACCTGGGTGATGCCACAGCAGTCATTTTGAGTTAGAAATCTCACCTCACATCAGGGTGGTGTTCACTAGTGGTCTGATTCAGACTTAGGAAATGTACACATTTGTTAAGCACACCTTTCCTACGCATTTCTCAGTATTTGATATTCAGATTTACCTATGCAGGCGCGTAATGCCCTCTACAGGTGTGGCTACCTTGCGGGCACTGAATAAATGTAATCCAACCACTGAAAATCCTCCCACTTGCTGGTCAACACATTTTCTCGTGGGGTTTTCATTCAATAGGGTTATCAGTGCATTTATCTTAAGCCATCCCGTTAAATACGGTGTACCTTAAATAAAAAATTTGTCGACAGACTCACTACAATACATTGAGAGAACACGTTCAGAATATAGGGATCAATGAAAGAAAGCCATTTAGATATATGCCTATTTGTTTCCATTTCAGCTTCAACTGGTCAAATCAAATCAAATGTATTTATAAAGCCCCCCTTACATCAGCTGATGTCACAGAGTGCTGTACAGAAACCCAGCCTAAAACCCCAAACAGCAAGCAATGCAGGTGTAAAAGCACGGTGGCTAGGAAAAACTCCCTAGAAAGGCCAAAACCTAGGAAGAAACCTAGAGAGGAACCAGGCTGTGAGGGGTGGTCAGTCCTCTTCTGGCTGTGCCGGTGCAGATTATAACAGAACATGGACAAGATTTTAAAATGTTCATAAAACAGGCAGAACAGTTGAAACTGGAGAAGCAGCACATCCAGGTGGACTCGGGACATCAAGGAGTCATCAGGCCAGGTAGGCCTTGAGGAATGGTCCAAATGCTCAGGTCCTCCGAGAGAGAGAAGAAGAAAAAGAAAGAGAGAGAGATAATTAGAGAGAGCATACTTAAATTCACACAGGACACCAGATAAGAGAAGAAATACTCCAGATATAACAGACAGACCCTAGCCCCTGACACAAACTACTGCAGCATAAATACTGGGGGCTGAGACAGGAGGGGTCGGGAGACACTGTGGCCCCGTCCGGCGATACCCCGGACAGGGCCAAACAGGCAGGATATAACCCCACCCACTCTGCCAAAGCACAGCCCCACACCACTAGAGGGATATCTTCAACCACCAACTTACCATCCTGAGACAAGGCCGAGTATAGCCCACAAGATCTCCGCCACGGCACCAGTAAGCCAGTGACTCAGCCCCTGTAATAGGGTTAGAGGCAGAGAATTCCAGTGGTGAGGAACCGGCCAGGCAAAGACAGCAAGGGTGGTTCGTTGCTCCAGTGCCTTTCCGTTCACCTTCACACTCCTGGGCCAGACTACACTCAATCATAGGACCTACTGAAGAGATGAGTCTTCAATAAAGACTTAAAGGTTTAAACCGAGTCTGCGTCTCTCACATGGATAGGCAGACTATTCCATAAAAATGGAGCTCTATAGGAAAAAGCCCTGCCTCCAGCTGTTTGCTTAGAAATTCTAGGGACAGTAAGGAGGCCTGCGTCTTGTGACTGCAGCGTACGTGTAGGTATGTACGGCAGGATCAAATCGGAAAGATAGGTAGGAGCAAGCCCATGTAATGCTTTGTAGGTTAGCAGTAAAACCTTGAAATCAGCCCTTGCCTTAACAGGAAGCCAGTGTAGAGAGGCTAGTACTGGAGTAATATGATCCAATTTTGGGGTTCTAGTCAAGATTCTAGCAGCCGTGTTTAGCACTAACTGAAGTTTATTTAGTGCTTTATCCGGGTAGCTGGAAAGTAAAGCATTGCAGTAGTCTAACCTAGAAGTTACAAACGCATGGATTAACTTTTCTGCATAATTTTTGGACAGAAAGTTTCAGATTTTTACAATGTTACGTAAATGGAAAAAAGCTGTCCTTGAAACAGTCTTGATATGTTCGTCAAAAGAGAGATCTGGGTCCAGAGTAACGCCGAGGTCCTTCACAGTTTTATTTGAGACGACTGTACAACCATCAAAATTAATTGTCAGATTCAACAGAAGATCTCTTTGTTTCTTGGGACCTGGAACTAGCATCTCTGTTTTGTCAGAGTTTAAAAGTAGAACATTTTCCGCCATCTACTTCCTTATATCTGAAACACAGGCTTCCAGGGAGGGCAATTTTGGGGCTTCAGCATGTTTCATCGAAATGTACAGCAGTGTGTCATCCGCATAGCAGTGAAAGTTAACATTATGTTTCCGAATGACATCCCCAAGTGGTAAAATATATAGTGAAAACAATAGTGGTCCCAAAACAGAGCCTTGAGGAACACCGAAATTTACAGTTGATTTGTCAGAGGACAAACCATCCACGAAGAGACAAACTGATATCTTTCTGACAGATAAGATCTAAACCAGGCCAGAACTTGTCCATGTAGACCAATTTGGGTTTCCAATCTCTCACAAAGAATGTGGTGATCGATGGTATCAAAAGCAGCACTAAGGTCTAGGAGCACGAGGACAGTTGCAGAGCCTCGGTCTGACGCCATTAAAAGGTCATTTACCACCTTCACAAGTGCAGTCTCAGTGCTATGATGGGGTCTAAAACCAGACTGAAGCGTTTCGTATACATTGTTTGTCTTCAGGAAGGCAGTGAGTTGCTGCGCAACAGCTTTTCCCAAAAAAATTGCGAGGAATGGAAGATTCGATATAGGCCGATAGTTTTTTATATTTTCTAGGTCAAGGTTTGGCTTTTTTAAGAGAGGCTTTATTACTGCCACTTTTAGTGAGTTTGGTACACATCCGGTGGATAGAGAGCTGTTTATTATGTTCAACATAGGAGGGCCAAGCACAGGAAGCAGCTCTTTCAGTAGTTTAGTTGGAATAGGGTCCAGTATGCAGCTTGAAGGTTTAGAGGCCATGATTATTTTCATCAATGTGTCAAGAGATATGGTACTAAAAAACTTGAGTGTCTCTCTTGATTTTATGTCCTGGCAAAGTTGTGTGGACTCAGGACAACTGAGCTTTGGAGGAATACGCCAGATTTAAAGAGGAGTCCGTAATTTGCTTTCTAATGATCATGATCTTTTCCTCAAAGAAGTTCATGAATGAATCACTGCTAAAGTGAAAGCCATCCTCTCTTGGGGAATTCTGCTTTTTAGTTAGCTTTGCGACAGTATCCAACTTTTTTTTTGATTATTCTTATTTTCCTCAATTAAGTTGGAAAAATAGGATGATCGAGCAGCAGTGAGGGCTCTTCGATACTTCTTTCCAAGCTAGTCAGAAGACTTTCAGTTTGGTGTGGCACCATTTATGTTCCAATTTTCTGGAAGCTTGCTTCAGAGCTTGGGTATTTTCTGTATACCAGGGAGCTAGTTTTTTATGGCAAATGTTTTTTGTTTTTAGGGCTGCGACTGCATCTAGGGTATTGCGCAAGGTTACATTGAGTTCCTCAGTTAGGTGGTTAACTGATTTTTGTACTCTGACGTCCTTGGGTAGGTGGAAGGATTCTGGAAGGGCATCTAGGAATCTTTGGGATGTCTGAGAATTTATAGCACGACTTTTGATGATCCTTGGTTGGGGTCTGAGCAGATTATCTGTTGCGATTTCAAACGTAATAAAATGGTGGTCTGATAGTCCAGGATTATGAGGAAAAACATTAAGATCCACAACATTTATTCCACGGGACAAAACTAGGTCCAGAGTATGACTGTGGCAGTGAGTAGGTCCGGAGACATGTTGGACAAAACCGACAGAGTCGATGATGGCTCCAAAAGCCTTTTGGAGTGGGTCTGTGGACTTTTCCATGTGAATATTAAAGTCACCAAAAATTTGAATATTGTCCATGACTACAAGGTCCGATAGGAATTCAGAGAACTCAGTGAGGAACATTGTATATGGCCCAGGAGGCCTGTAAACAGTAGCTATAAAAAGTGATTGAGTAGCCTGCATAGATTTCATGACTAGAAGCTCAAAAGACGAAAACATTGTTTTTTTGGTTTTTGTAAATAGAAATGTGCTATCGTAAATGTTAGCAACACCTCCGCCTTTGCGGGATGCGCGGGGGATATGGTCACTAGTGTAACCAGGAGGTGAGGCCTCATTTAACACAATAAATTCATCAGGCTTATGCCATGTTTCAGTCAGGCCAATCACATCAAGATTATGATCAGTGATTAGTTCATTGACTAGAACTGCCTTGGAAGTGAGGGATCTAACATTAAGTAGCCCCATTTTGAGATGTGAGGTATCACAATCTCTTTCAATAATGGCAGCAATGGAAGAGGACTTTATTCTAGTGAGATTGTTAAGGCGAACACCGCCATGTTTAGTTTTGCCCAACCTAGGTTGAGGCACAGACACAATCTCAATAGAGATAGCTGAGCTGACTACACTGACTGTGCTAGTGGCAGACTCCACTAAGCTGGCAGGCTGGCTAACAGCCTGCTGCCTGGCCTGCACCCTATCTCATTGTGAAGCTAGAGGAGTTAGAGCCCTGTCTATGTTCATAGATAAGATGAGAGCACCCCTCCAGCTAGGATGGAGTCCGTCACTCCTCAACAGGCCAGGCTTGGTCCTGTTTGTGGGTGAGTCCCAGAAAGAGGGCCAATAAAAACTCTGAATAACGGCACAGCTATTTTTAGTCTACTTCACTGTTGAAAAGGCATGTTGATATGCTTCTATATGGTTTCACATTTGAAAAATCATATAAAACAATTGCTTTGTGTATTTACAATCCCCTTCTCCAAATGGATTACTTTTTTACCTCTTTCTTATTAATAGCACTTAGTAATTTATAAATTACAGTGCATGGAGAATGCTTTCATTTCCACCATAAAACAATTAATTAGATGCTTTTTCCACTTGGAACCAGCAGGTTCGCTCGACCTTATTCATGGTTTTCTCACCCTTAAAGGTGGTACAATTATGAGGGAATTGAGTCACTATCAAAATACGGCATATCTGTAGACACACCTCCGCCACACCTTCATGTCTTTGATATCCACCCAAAACGAATAGTTGGTGAAGAGCATGATTTTCTCATGCTTAATTTCAAGGTCAGGATACGAGAGAATATTGCATAAAAAGGGAATTGTTTCATTTACGCGCACAATAACGCTTGTCGGAATTTCCCCCTTTTGCTGCCTGAAACTTTTATCTAAAAATGTATTAAACTAGATGTTTTTCCTACAGATCTACACAATCTACAGTACATTTTCAAAGTGAAAGAAAACGTTTTTTATTACGTATGTCTTCACAACCCAGAATTGATACTTGGTGGAAGCCCCTTTGGCAGCAATTACAGCTGTAAATCATTTTAAATAAGATTCTACCAACTCTGCACAACTCTTAGGGCAACATACAGTGCATTTGACAAGTATTCAGACCCCTTGACTTTTTCCAATAAAAAATAAATAAAATACAGCCTTAATCTTAAATGGATTAAATACATTTTTATCCTCATCAATCCACACACAATACCCCATAATGACAAAGTGAAAACAGAAATACCTTATTTACATAAGTATTCAGACCCTTTGCTTTGAGACTCGAAATTGAGCTCAGGTGCATCCTGTTTCCATTGATCGTCCTTGAGATGTTTCTACAACTTCATTGGAGAACACCTGTGGTAAATTCAATTGATTGGACATGATTTGGAAAGGCACACACCTGTCTATATAAGGTCCCACAGTTGACAGTGCATGTCAGAGTAAAAACCAAGCCATGAGGTCAAAAGGAATTGTCCATAGAGCTCCGAGACAGGATTGTGTCGAGACACAGATCTGGGGAAGGGTACCAAAACATTTCTGCAGCATTGAATAGTCCCCAAGAACACAGTGGCCTCCTTCAATCTTAAATGGCAGAAGTTTGGAATCACCAAGACTCTTCCTAGAGCTTTCTGCCTGGCCAAACTGAGCAATCGGGGGAGAAAGGCCTTGGTCAGGGAGGTGACCAACAACACGATGTTCCAGAAGGACAACCATCTCTGCAGCACTCCACCAATCAGGCCTTTATGGTAGAGTGGCCAGGCAGAAACCACTCCTCAGTAAAAGGCACATGACAGCCCACTTGGAGTTTGCCAAAAGGCACCTAAAAGACTCTCAGACCACGAGAAACAAGATTCTACAGTCTGATGAACCCAAGAATGAAGTCTTTGGCCTGAATGCCAAGCGTCACGTCTGGAGGAAACCAGGCGCCTCTCATCACCAGGCCAATACCATCCCTACGGTGAAGCATGGTGGTGGCAGCATCATGCTGTGGGGATGTTTTTCAGCTGCAGGGACTGGAAGACTAGTCTGGATCAAGGGAAAGATGAACGTAGCAAAGTACAGAGAAATCCTTGATGAAAACCTGCTCCAGAGCGCTCAATAAAATTTGATTTGATTTGATCAAGACCTCAAATTGGGGTGAAGGCTCACCTTCCAACAGGACAACAACCCTAAGCACACAGCCAAGTCTCTGAATGTCCTTGAGTGGCCCAGCCAGAGCCCGGACTTGAACCCGATCGAACATCTCTGGAGAGACCTGAAAATAGCTGTGCAGCGACACTTCCCCTCCAACCTGACAGAGCTTGAGAAGATCTGCAGAGAAGAATGGGAGAATCTCCCCAAATACAGGTGTGCCAAGCTTGTACAGCCAATATTTTTTTTTTTATAAATTAGTTTAACCACAATATTTGTTGTATTATTTGTTCTGTCTTTTCTGGTGAATTAAACTGAAATTTCCTACTGCTTGTTTAAAAAATAACTATATTTTGGAGATGATTTTGTTTTCAAATAACCTAAAGTGAGTGAGAAAAAGGCCTTTCTTGAACATAGGGTGAGATATTCTTACTGATTTGTAAATTAAGGCAGTTTGTTATTTAGAATGATTTATTTCTGTTTTTAGAGGGAGAGAAATCAAAAGCACACCGTCGCCTCATTGGTCTCCTGGTCGCGAACGGCACGGGTATCGAACCAGCATCTGTAGCAACGCAGTTTGCACTGCGATGCAGTGTCTTAGACCACTACGCCACTCAGGAAACCCCATCCACAAAGTTTTTAATGCTGATTAATTGCCTTTCACAAATTATCAAACTACAGAGAGGTGTTGGCAAGAGTCTATTGTCCTGCTAATAGCCCATAATGGGCTATTATCATACATGGGACGTGCGCAGCTCAGGATAACAAAACATTTCTTTATTAAAAACTATCAGAAAGAATGTTGGTACTTATTTAGTTTGATCCAAAGGCATGAATGACTGAGTCACTCAGCTTTATGTAGGTGCTGAGGCTTTATGACTGCACCATCAACTTGATTATTTAGCAGACATCACTTGCTTATATTCAGTCATATATATCTTAAGAATATAATGGAATATAATTGAACATTTTCGTTTCTCTTAGAATAAAAACCTTAGTGTAACAACAGTTTTAGTAAGTAATACTCACAAGTAGAAACAAATAAATAACTGTCTGTTTCAGGGTGTGTGCATGCAGGACAGAGGAATAGCAATTATTACGCTATTGTTCTAAATTCAATGACATTTTTCATCCTCATCATTCAGTTCATTGAAATTTAATTTTGAAGTCATGCACAATTATCAGTTTCTATTTGGTTTATGTCTCCCATTCATTGTCAGTTAGAGACAAATTAGCGCCTTGGGACCCAAAAGCATAATCAGTTCTCTAACTCTCACTTGCGCTGGTCTTGAGCAATGAAGCAGTGACGCAGGGTACCGTACTAAACCACAAATGACCTCTAAGTCCCGCAGCATAATCTCAAGACTTTTAGTTGAGCAACCACTGTAGCGTCATACCTTAGAAGACTCAAGGCTGTAATCACTGCCAAAGGTGCTTCAACAAATTACTGAGTAAAGGATCTCAATACTTACACTACCGGTTTAGTGTTAGTGTTAGTTTTAGAACACTTACTCATTCAAGTTTTTTTTATATGTACTATTTTCTACATTGTAGAATAATAGTGAACACATCAAAACTACGAAATAACACACATGGAATCATGTAGTAGCAAAAAAAGTGTTACAAATATCTAAACATATTTTATATTTGAGATTCTTCAAATAGCTACCCTTTGCCTTGATGACAGCTTTGCACACTCTTGGCATTCTCTCAACCAGCTTCACCTGGAATGCTTTTACAACAGTCTTGAAGGAGTTCCCACATATGCTGAGCACTTGTTGGTTGCTTTTCCTTCACTCTGCGGTCCGACTCGTCCCAAACCATCTCAGTTTGGTTGAGGTCGGGGGATTGTGGAGGCCAGGTCATCTGATGCAGCACTCCATCACTCTCTTTCTTGGTCAAGTAGCCCTTACACAGCCTGGTTAAGTGTGCCTTGAATTCTAAATAAATCACAGACAGTGTCACCAGCAAAGTACCCCCACACTATAACACCTCCTCCTCCATGCTTTAGGGTGGGAAATACACATGCAGAGATCATCCATTCACCCACATGGCATCTGACAAAGACACGGCGGTTAGAACCAAAAATCTCAAATTTGGACTCCAGACCAAATAACCAATATCCACCGGTCTAATATACATTGCTCATATTTATTGGCCCAAGCAAGTCTCTTCTTCTTATTGGTGTCCTTTAGTAGTGGTTTATTTGCAGCAATTCGACCATGAAGGCCTGATTCACACAGTCTCCTCTAAACAGTTGATATTGAGATGTGTCTGTTACTTGAACTCTCTGAAGCATTTATTTGGCCTGCAATTTCTGAGGCTGGTAACTCTAATGAACATCCTCTGCAGCAGAGGTAACTCTGGGTCTTCCATTCCTGTGGCAGACCTCATGAAAGCCAGTTTCATCATAGTGCTTGATGGTTTTTGCGACTGCACTTGAAGAAACTTTCAAAGTTCTTGAAATGTTCCATATTAACTGACCTTCATGTCTTAAAGTAATGATAGACTGTCGTTTATCTTTACTTATTTAAACTGTTCTTGCCATAATATGGACTTGGTCATTTACCAAATAGGGCTATCTTCTGTATACCACCCCTACCTTGTCACAACACAACTAATTGGCTCAAATGCATTAAGAAGGAAATAAATTCCACATATTAACTTTTAACAAGGCATAACTGTTAATTAATTGAATTGCATTCCAAGTTACTACTTCACGAAGCTGGCTGAGAAAATGCCAAAAGTGTGCAAAGCTGTCATCAAGGCAAAGTGTGGCTATTTGAAGAATCTCAAATATAAAATATATTTTGATTTGTTTAACACTTTTTTGGTTACTGCATGATTCCATATGTGTTATTTCATAGTTTTGATGTCTTCACTATTATTCTACAATGTAGAAAGTAGTAGAAATTTAAAAAAACTTTAATGAGTAGGTGTTCTAAAACTTTTGACTGGTAGTGTATGTAAATGTGATATTTACGTTTATTTTTCATTGTATTTTTTTAACCAGTTTTTTCTTTTTCATTATGGGGTATTTTGTGTAGATTGATGAGGGGGAAAACGATTTAATACATTTTAGAATAAGGCTGAAAGTAACAAATTGTGGAAAATTTGAAGTGGTCTGAATACTTTCCTAATGCATCCATTGTTTTTGTAAAAATTGCTCAAGTTCAGTAAATTTGGTTGGGAATCATTGATGGACAGCAATCTTTGAATTTTAAGCAGATTTAAAGTTAGGACTGAGACTGGATCGCTGGGGAACACTCAACACCTATTGGAAAGCCATTCTGGTGTGTCTTTGGCAATACATTTGTATAAGGCAGGTTTTCCTCTAACTTTTTACCTGGGCTTTGCTCCTTTCATATATATTTTGATCCTGACAAACTCCTCAGTCCCTGCCGGTGACTTGCATACCCATAACATAATGCTGCCATCACAATACTTGAAAATACAGAGGGGTTTCACATATTGAAACTGCAGGAATTTAACCTACAACCTTTTTGCATTTCTAACACCATGCTTTTACTGAGTCGCATAGGACCAGAAATTCAATATTCAGCCATCTTTAATAAGTGGAATATGAATTGTTCCTCCTACTTTGCAAAGTAGAGCAGTTAAATGGACTTCCATGATCAAATCTGAAGTGACTTCCTCACATTTGAAAACAGTTTGAAAATGGTTCAACCATAGATGAGACAGATGTTACATCACTGATGAAGGTTGCATCACGACTGTATAAATCGGAAGCATCCGGTTGTCATTTCCGCTCAGAGAGGAAACCCAGTGGCTGGCAGTGAGAGAAGATCGAGTGAGATGGATTTTGGCTCACATTCTGCAAATTTTCTCATCAATGAAACAGTTTTCTGATCCCAAAAGTAGGATCTGTTATGAGCAGAGTGGGTTAAGTTTTGTAGACTTTGCCCTTTGCCAAAGTATAAAAAAATGTTGTTTAGAAGGAGTGCAAGGACTAATTGAGTTATTGCACACGCACTTCACAGAATAGGCGTTCCCAAATGGAAATATGCAAATACATGCTAGAACACACCAATAGGAACTCGCTAGCTCTTAGATGGCTCTGCCTACCTTCTTGCTTGTTCTTCCCACTTTGATTCGTTTTCTTCCATTGGAAACAACAGGCTTTGGTCTTTCTTGTGTTAGTTATAAAGTCTTTGGTTCAACCTTATTATTATATTATACGTACAATAGTTTTATACTGTAACGTTTCCTGTACTAACATGCTGCAATGTCTTTACAAAGCACCAACATTTCAGCTGACCCAGTGACCCCTGAAAGCCATGGCATTTATTGGTCGGGGAGTCAGTACTTAACTTCTTAGGGAGCAGCTCCCGAGGTGACGGTTTTGGAGAGCCTGGCGTGCCCTGAAGTTTCTAAAAGTGTTAACAGTTTGTCTGTGAGTATAACAGAACGGATATGGCAGGCAAAAACCGAGGAATTTCTGTCCTGAAAAAAGTGATTTTGACACATTGCCTCATTTGGAACCCCTCCCTTATGAAAATGCCCATATTAGGGCATATGAATGCAGTACCTATTGCTTCCTCTGGATGTCAACAGTCTCGAGAAAGTGTTTTGATTCTGTTTAGATGCTTTAAATGGCAGAAGAGGAATTAGGAAGTGGTCTCACAGATGTCAACAAGAGGAAAACGCGCGTTCCCGGCTGGCGGGCTCTTTGGTTTTTTCCTTTCTTATCGCCCAGTTTATATTCCGGGTGAAATATTATACAACATATACATACAAGTGTTCCTAAGGATACATTATCAATTATGTTTGATTGTTCTTGGACAACTTTATAGGTATAAGTTGAACGAGTTCTCTTCACGTTTAAATGGACGAGTCAACGCTGTATTTTCTCATTATAACGCGCCAACCAAACGGAGATTTATGGATATAATACATTACTTTTTCTAACAAAAGAACCATGGATTGTCTTCGTTGGACACTTGGGAAGCCCTCAGGAGATGTTCTTCAAAAGGTAATTGATTTGTTTTCGCTGTGAAATGTGTTATGTGTGAACCGTGATGGCTTATGAATTTATGGTAATGAAAAATATGTGAGGTGCTATCCTCAAACAATCAATTGTGGTGCTTTCGCCGTAAAGCCTTTTTGAAATCTGACAACGCTGTGATATTGCCAAGAAGCAGAGCTTTTGATGACTATGAAACACTTGTATATTGATGAATGTTTAATAATTCAACTTTTGGATTTTGAATTTGGCGCCTTGCATTTCACTGGGTAGTGTCGGGAGTGGGGGCTAGCGCACCATCGCTCCTTAAGAAGTTTTAAGATGTCCGAGAAGGTTAGATCACTGTGAAAAGCGAACAAATAAAAGTTGTGCGTGCATTTGTATTCACTCCCTTTGCTATGAAGCCCCTAAATAAGATCTGGCGCAACCAATTAACTTCAGAAGTCACATAATTGGTTAAATAAAGTCCACCTGTGTGCAATCTAAGTGTCACATGATCTACATATATATATACGCCTGTTCTGAAAGATTTTTTTAATCGTCAGGGACTGGGAAGCTGGTCAGAATTGAAGGATGGCGCTAAATGCAGAGTAATTCTTGAGGGCAACCTGTTTCAGTCTTCCAGAGATTTGAGACAGAGGTTCACCTTCCAGCAGGACATTTTTATTTTTATTTAACAAGACAAGTCAGTTAAGGACAAATTCTTATTTTCAATGACAGCCTAGGAACAGTGGGTTAACTGCCTTGTTCAGAAGCAGAACGACAGATTTTCACCTTGTCAGCTCAGGGATTCAATCTTGCAACCTTTCGGTTACTAGGCCAACGCTCTAACCACTAGGCTACCTGCCGCCCCAATGACCCTAAGAATACTGCTAAAGCAACACTTGAGTGGTTTAAGGGGAAACATTTAAATGTCTTGGAATGGCCTAGTCAAAGCCCAGACTTCAATCCAATTGAAGATTGCTGTACACCAGTGGAACCCATGAAGGAGCTGGAGCAGTTTTGCCTTGAAGAATGGGCAAAAATCCCAGTGACTAGATGTGCCAAGCTTATAGAGACATACCCCAAGAGAGTTGCAGCTGTAATTGCTCAAGTTTTCTGTTTTTTTGTCTTATTTCTTGTTTGTTTCACAATAACAAACATATTTAGCATCTTCAACGTGGTAGGTAGGTTGTGTAAATCAAATTATACAAACCCATTTTAATTCCAGGTTGAAAGGCAAAAAAATTGGAAAAATGCCAAGGGGGGTGAATACTTTCGCAAGCCACTGTATGTAGTAGTGTGTACTGTGGGTGCATTATGAAGGCAATATTGAGGGATGCTTTCGCTTTACTTTTGGTCTATAAGACATGATCTTACAAATATGCATCTCAAAGTTTGTGTACCCTTTTGTTTGTCTGTGTGCATGTGTGTGTGTGCGTGCTTGCATGTGTGCGTGTACTTCCTTGTGTGTGTATGTGTATAGGGGTCTGGGACATGGTGCTTTCGGTGAGGTGTACGAAGGGATGGCTGCGGGGATACCTGGAGAGCCTAGTCCCATGCAAGTAGCAGTCAAGGTGAGCCCTGACACAAACAAAAAACAAGAAATAAGCCAACAAACTTACACACAGAATGTACTGGGCCTCATTCATCAGTAATATTAGCAAGAATGTGTGTGTATGTTGTACGTATAAGCATTTTATTCACAAACATTTCAGTGTTTGAGCTTATGTTGATTTTTTTAATTGAACCTTTATTTAGGCAGGCGAGTACAATGGAAACCCAGGTCACTTTTTCGATGGAGCCCTGCAATGAGCTCCACTGGGCAGATTTATCCAAAGTTCTGCACATCTGTCTACACAGCATTGTCTATGTTCTCTCTGAATGTCCTCATTGTGTGTTCTGTGTGCATCCCCTATAGACACTCCCTGAGGTGTGCTCTGAGCAGGATGAGCTTGACTTTCTCATGGAGGCTCTCATTATCAGGTAACACAAACCATGTTTCCATCCACAGTTTTCATGCAAGTACAGTCATACCGTATGAAAATAAAACACGACAGGTGTGATGGAAACATAAATTGTCACTGACATTTTCAAAAGTTGACAGACAATTTGTTTGTTCGACATGGTGGGGTCTTTTTGTGTCGGTAAAATTAATTATGCGACAATTGCGGGGAAAGTATTTTATGCACAACTATTTATATAATAAACCATGGAAGTACACTTGGAACCACCCGATAATATGCTCCATTGTGTTCCACTACAACGTGGAAAAGCATTTCGAGTTCATAGGAAGATGAATAGTTTTGATTAACTTGCCTGGTGGTTAAGTGATGGATGGTGATGAGCTTCATGCACATTTCCAATAAATATCTAGGGTTTTCTTTGAATGCTCGTGACACAATGATAAACACTTGGCTGCCAATATTCAAATAGAAATGACATTGGTCTCATTCCATTTCATTATGTAACCTACCCCCGTTTTGTCAGCTAACTGTTGTCTAGAGAGTATGCTCCAAAACCAGATGGGGTGCATACTATACGTTATAAAACGCAACAGTTTTTGTGACAACTGTCAGTAGAGTTGAAAATATGATGGAAACCCATCTAACTTATGTTTTTTATTTAGTACATGGGACTTTAACCACAAAAGTTATTTTTATGTGAACTACCTCATCACGCACAGCCTTTTATCCGCAACAAATCAATTTGATGGAAACACATCACTGATAGAAAAATGTTCATGTTGTTTTTATGCAGATTTTTGAATATTAACATGAAAATCTGTCGCCAATTGGATGGAAACCTAGCTACAGTCACACAAACCTAAGCACACACACACCTACACACCAACACACAGAGACATACACACACAGCTTTTGGTTGAAGACATGTTGCAAACATGCTCCATGGCAGACCATTCTTCAGCAACCATGTACTGTAATCTCGCTTCCTTTCCAACCCTCTCCTCTCTCCTTTCCCCTTTCCTCCCTCTATCTCCCCCTCCTTTCCTCTCACTCCTTCCTCCTCTCTCTCTCTCCCTCTCCTCCCTACATTCCTTCCCCCTCTCTTTTCTCCCTCTCCCCCTGCAGTAAATTCAGCCACCAGAACATAGTGCGGTGTATAGGGGTGAGTCTACAGGCCCTACCACGCTTCATCCTATTGGAATTGATGGCTGGAGGAGACCTCAAGAGTTTCCTGAGAGAGATGCGGCCCAGACTGGTCAGTTCAGTTGCCAGCTTGTCCCGTATATTTAAAAATGTACAGTGTGTTAATTCAGAGCGGTAGTGCTTTAGTGCATAGCTCAAGTGTTTTTGTTGTAGGAATATGTTTTCTTGCTCTAAGTCACAACAGCCAGAGATGGTACCTTGGACCAGAGATTTCTGAAATCTTGAAGAGTAAGTTTGACTACATTTGCCAAATTGTTAAAAGGTTTGAAAAACAATTGTAATAAATGCAACAGTTGGGCAGTGGATAACTTCTTTTTTTTTCAATCACATATTGACTGGATAATAACACTTAAACTATTTTAATGCCAATGGACAAATAAGGAATGAAGTTCAGGAATTTTGGTGGAATTCAGGTATTCAATTTATTGTAAAATTTTACATTTTGTTTCTTAGAATGCACTCATATATATATACAAATACAATATATTCTCTAATGGTATCAGTTATTCATTTAATATTTTGTGTTCAAATAAAATTATGTGCCTCATTTGAATAAATACACTAGGTATTTTAGCATATACACTACATGAGCAAAGTTATGTGGACACCTGCTCTTCTGGGAAGGTTTTCTACAGTGGCTTGCGAAAGTATGGCATTTCATCTTGTTTTGTTGCCTTACAACCTGGAATTAAAATGTATTGTTTGGTGGTTTGTATCGTTTGATTTACACAACATGCCTACCACGTTTATTTGGTAAAACAAACAAGAAATAAGATAAATAAAACCTGAAAATTTGAGCATGCATAACTATTCACCCTCCCAAAGTCAATACTTTGTAGAGCCACCTTTGGCAGCAATTACAGCTGCAAGTCTCTTGGGGTATGTCTCTATAAGCTTGGCACATCTAGCCACTGGGATTTTTGCCCATTCTTCAAGGCAAAACTGCTCCAGCTCTTTCAAGTAGGGTTCCGCTAGTGTACAGCGATCTTTCATGCCACAGATTCTCAATTGGATTGAGGTCTGGGCTTTGAATAGGCCATTCCAATACATTTAAATGTTTCCCCTTAAACCACTGGAGTGTTGCTTTAGCAGTATGCTTAGGGTCATTGTCCTGCTGGAAGGTGAACCTCCATCACAGTCTCAAATCTCTGGAAGACTGAAACAGGTTTCCCTTCAAGAATTTCCCTGTATTTAGCGTCATCCATCATTCCTTCAATTCTGAACAGTTTCCCAGTCCCTGCCGATGAAAAACATCCCCAGAGCATGATGCTGCTACCACCATGCTTCACTGTGGGGATGGTGTTCTCAGGGGTGATGAGAGGTATTGGGTTTGCGCCAGACATAGCGTTTTCCTTTACTTAGAGTTTTAGTGGGCAGCCCTCTCTTGGCAGGTTTGTTGTGGTGCCATATTCTTTCAATTATTTAAATAGCGGATTTAATGGTACTCTGTGGGATGTTCAAAGTTTCTGATATTTTTGTATAACCAAACCCTGATCTGTACTACTCCAAAACTTTGCCCCTGACCTGTTTGGAGAGCTCCTTCGTCTTCATGGTGCCACTTGCTTAGTGGTGTTGCAGACTCTGGGGCCTTTCAGAACAGGTGTACAGTTGAAGTCGGAAGTTTACATACACTTTGAAAATCTCGCTTTTCAACCACTCCACTCCACAAATTTATTGTTAACAAACTATAGTTTTGTCAAGTCAGGACTTCTACTTTGTGCATGACACAAGTCATTTTTCCAACAATTGTTTACAGACAGATTATTTCACTTATAATTCACTGCATCACAATTCCAGTGGGTCAGAAGTTTACATACACTAAGTTAGCTGTGCCTTTAAAAAGCTTGAAAAGTTCCAGAAAAAGATGTCATGGCTTTAGAAGCTTCTGTTAGGCTAATTGACATAATTTGAGTCAATTGGAGGTGTACCTGAGGATGTATTTAAAGGCCTACCTCAGTGCATCTTTGCTTGACATCATGGGAAAATCAAAAGAAATCAGCCAAGACCTCAGAACAAAAAATTGTAGACTTCCACAAGTCTGGTTCATCCTTGTGAGCAATTTCCAAACGCCTGAAGGTACCACGTTCATCTGTACAAACAATAGTACGCAAGTATAAACACCACGGGACAATGCAGCCATCACACCGCTCAGGATGGAGACGCGTCCTATTAATGTACTTTGGTGTGAAAAGTGGAAATCAATCCCAGAACAACAGCAAAAGACCCTGTGAAGATGCTGGAGGAAACAGGTACAAAGTGTCTATAGCCACAGTAAAACGAGTCCTATATCAAAGAAGAAGCACCTGGTCCAAAATAGCCATAAAAAAGCCAGACTACAACTGCACATAGGGTCAAAGATCGTACTTTTTGGAGAAATGTCCTCTGGTCTGATAGAACTGTTTGGCCATAATGACCATCGTTATGTTTGGAGGAAAAAGGGGGAGGCTTTGCAAGCCGAAGAACACCCTTCCAACCGTGAAGCAGCATCATGTTGTGGGAGGGCTTTGCTGCAGGAGGGACTGGTGCACTTCACAAAATAGATTGAGGATGGAAAATTATGTTTATATATTGAAGCAACATCTCAAAACATCAGTCAGTAAGTTAAACCTTGGTCGCAAATGGGTCTTCCAAATGGACATTGACCCCAAGCATACTTCCAAAGTTGTGACAAAATGGCTTAAGGACAACAAAGTCAAGGTATTGGAGTGGCCATCACAAAGCCCTGACCACAATCCTATAGAAAAGTTGTGGGCAGAACTGAAAAAGCATGTGCGAGCAAGGAGGCCTACAAACCTGAGTCAGTTACACCAGCTCTGTCAGGAGGAATGGGCCAAAATTCACCCAACTTATTGTGGGAAGCTTGTGGAAGGCTACCCGAAACATTTGACCCAAGTTAATACATTTAAAGGCAATGATACCAAATACTAATTGAGTGTATGTAAACTTCTGACCCACTGGGAATGTGATGAAAGAAATAAAAGCTGAAATAAATCATTCTCTCTACTATTATTCTGACATTTCACATTCTTAAAATAAAGTGGTGATCCTAACTGACCTAAGACAGGCAATTTCTACTAGGATTAAATGTCAGGAATTGTGAAAAACTGAGTTTAAATGTATTTGGCCAAGGTGTATGTAAACTTCTGACTTTAAGTGTATTTACACTGAGATCATGTGACAGATCATGTGACACTTAGATTGCACACAAGTGGACTTTATTTAACTAATTATGTGACTTCTGAATGTAATTGGTTGCACCAGATCTTATTTAGGGGCTTCATAGCAAATGGTGTGAATACATATGCACGGTCCACTTTTCAGTTTTTTGTATTTTTTTAAACATCATTTTTTTCATTTCACTTCACCAATTTGGACTATTTTGTGTATGTCCATTACATGAAATCCAAATAAAAATCTATTTTAAATTACAGGTTGTAATGCAACAAAATAGGAAAAACGCCAAGGAGGATAAATACTTTTGCAAGGCACTTTACTAGATGTTGGAACATTGTTGTGGGGACCATTTCTGTATGGACCTGTCATGCTGAAACAGGAACCATGAAAAATAGCCCGAGACCGTTATGCGTCCTCCACCAAACATTACAGTTGGCACTATGCATTGGGGCAGGTAGTGATCTCCTGGCCTCCGCCAAAACCAAATTAGTACTGCCAGATTGTGAAGTGTGATTCATCACTCCAGAGAACACTTTTCCACTGCTCCAGAGTCCCATGGTGGCGATTTTTACACCTCTCCAGCTGACTCTTGGCATGGCATATGGGGATCTTAGGCTTGTGTGCGGCTGCTCGGCCATGGAAACTCAATTCATTTAGCTCCCGACTAACAGTTCTTGCTTCCAGAGGCAGTTTGGAACTCGGTAATGAGTGTCGCTACACGCTTCAGGTCTCGGCAGTCCCGTTCTGTGAGCTTGTGTGGCCTACCACTTCGCGGCTGAGCAGTTGTTGCTCCTGGACGTTTCCACTTCACAATAACAGCACTTACAGTTCACCGGGGCAGCTCTAGCAGAGCAGAAATATGACGAACTGACTTGTTGGAATGGTCGCATCCTATGACGGTGCTACATTGAAAGTCACTGATCTCTTCAGTAAGACTATTAAACTGTTAATGTGTGTCTATGGAGATTGCATGACTGTGTGCTTTATTGTATGCACCTGTCAGCAAAAGGTGGAGCTGAAATAGCCAAATCCACTCATTTAAAGGGGCGTCCACATACTTTTGTGTATATATAGTGCATTAATAAATTAACATAAAGGGGTGGAACAGGGCTGCAACTGCCAAAAACGTGCTCAGACTATGCATACCTGCACGCACCTGTGCTGTCTAGACTGCCTCATTAATTACTGTTGTTGCCACGTTCTGTTGCATAATTCGAAAAGTGTGTCAATAGCAGGATACCCTCGGATTAAAAATCAACATGTATAGATTACACCGATCTATACATACTTTACATAATGTCACTATAATCCAAGTGTTCATTTTCTGAAGTCGTTTTCATTTCAACGCATCTAAATAGTAAACATTTCAATTTCCTATTAAATTATTACTTTTTTCAATTCCACAAAAAAATTAACACCTATCAAAATAAATATATTATTATTCTCTTGCTTATGATTTACTGTAAGTGTCGAGACGATGCGCTAACTCCCAGATGAAGCTTTAGCATTCTTATAGATTCAACAGAAAGACAATATTCCATTGAGCCCATGTCAGCCATTACCGGGTGTTTGATAGAAAGGTCATTACAAACATTAACAAAAAAAAACGACAGTCACAAGCAAGAGTATGAAAGAGTCATAGGAGTAAAATGAAAGCAATCAATCCAGCGAGATTTCAGTGATATGGGGATTGTGCACCCCTCAAACACAGGAAATAGATTTCTGAAAATGACAGGTGGGCGGGGCATGCATGTTGCTAGTTCTTTGTTAGTCTTGGTTGTGGCGCTTTGCTTACATTGATTAAGCATCTCCAATCCAAAGTTAAATCTAGAATCAACTTCCTATTTCGCAACAAAGCCTCTTTCACTCATGCTGCCAAACATACCCTCGTAAAACTGACTATCCTACCGATCCTCGACTTCCGGCATTGTCATTTACAAAAGAGCCTCCAAGACTCTACTCAGACTACATCAAATTTGCTATCACAGTGCCATCTGTTTTGTCACCAACGCCCCATTTACTACCCACCACTGCGACCTGTATGCTCTCGTTGGCTGGTCCTCGCTACATATTCGTCGCCAAACCCACTGGCTCCAGGTCATCTATAAGTCTATGCTAGGTAAAGCCCCGCCTTATCTTATCTCAGCTCACTGGTCACCAAAGCAACACCCACCCGTAGCCTGTGCTCCAGCAGGTATATTTCACTGGTCATCCCCAAAGCCAACACCTCATTTGGCCGCCTTTCCTTCCAGTTCTCTGCTGCCAATGTCTGGAACGAATTGCAAAAATCACTGAAGTTGGAGACTTATATCTCCCTCACTAACTTTAAGCGTCAGCTGTCAGAGCAGCTTACCGATCGCTTAAGCTGTACACAGCCCATCTGTAAATAGAGAACTTGTTCTAAACTGGCCTACCTGGTTAAATAAAGGTGAAATAAAAAAAATAAAAAGATCTTCAGCGCTACGGATTGAATAGAGCCCATAGTGACAGACAGACAGACAGACAGGCAGACAGTGAATCAAATCAGTCAGACACACAGACAGACATGCAAGCTTCTACAGTACACACAAAAAAAGATAGACATACAAAAAGACAAAGAATTAGACTGAAAAAAAAGACATAGACATGCAGATAGGTGGACCAACTGGCAGACAGATTCCCAAACAAAATGGAGACAGATTTACTGCAGAGCACAGCAGCCAAACAGCTGTTGCATCCTTTGTTGTTCCTCTGTTAGCTTTCAGACTGAAAGAGTTAGTTTACTCTGTAAAGTACCTCTATCTTGATTAAGGGTCACACAGTTTTTTTGCCTAAAAGGACATGCCCAAATCTAACTATCTGTAGCTCAGGACCTGAAGCAAGGATATGCATATTATTGATACCATTTGAGAGGAAAAACTTAGAAGTTTGTGGAAATGTGAAATTAATGTAGGAGAATTTTACATATTGGATCTGGTAAAAGATAATACAAATATTTTTTTTTATTTTTTTTTTATATAATCTTTGAAATGCAAGAGAAAGGCCCCAATGTATTATTCCAGATTAGGTGGCATCAGTGTACGTGCAGTTAGACTGATCCAATGAACCATTGCATTTATGTTCAAAATGTTGTATCAAGACTGCCCAAACATGCCTAATTGGTTTATTAATACATTTACAAGTTCATAACTGTGCACTCTCCTTAAACAATAGCATGGTATTCTTTCACTGTAATAGCTACTGTAAATTGGACAGTGCAGTTAGGTTAACAAGAATGTAAGCTTTCTGCCCATATCAGATATGTCTATGTCCTGGGAAATGTTCTTGTTACTTACAACCTTATGCTAATCACATTAGTGCACGTTAGCTCAACCATCCCGCAGGGGGGACACTGATGCTGTAGAGGTTAACTTCTTAGGGAGCGGCTCCCGAGGTGACGGTTTTGGAGAGTCTGGCGTGCCCAAAGTAAAATGCATGCCACTCAGGCCCAGAAAGTAGGATATGCACATAATTAGTACTATTGGATAGGAAACACTGAAGTTTCTAATAGTGTTAAAATAATGTATGTGAGTATAACAGAAGTGATATAGCAGGCGAAAACCCGAGGAAAATCCATCCGGATTTGCAGTTTGTTTTGTAAATGAGCATCTTCTCAATTGTGCCTATTGCATACAACTTTATGTAGGACTGAGACTGCAGTACCTATGGCTTCCACTAGATGTCAAAGACTGGGAATTCTAGCAGTGACCAGAACGGATAGGGAGAGGAAATTGTCAGGCGACCACTTTTGTAAACAAGGTTTGACGCGCACGAGATTGTGAACGCGCACCACTTTATTTTCCTTTCCTATCGTTCACGTTATCGTCCGGTTGAAATATTACAGCAAATATACCCAAAGGATACCCAAGGATACATTAAAAATGATGTTTGATTTGTTTGTAGAAAGTGTATAGGTATAATTTGAACGTGTTCTCTTCACGGTTCAATGGGCGACTCAACGGTGGATTTTATTATCATAACGCGCCAACTAAAGATTTATGGATATAATAAATTACTTTTTCTAACCAAAGAAGCATGGATTGTCTTCGTTGGACACTTGGGAAGCCTTCAGCAGAAATTAATCAAAGGTAAGCGATTTTATATTAGCGATTTTATGCGTTTTGTGATACCCATGTTGGGTTATGGATTTATGCTAATCCGTAAATATTAGAGGTGCTACCCTCAAACAATCAAATGTTGTGCTTTCGCGGTAAAGCCTTTTTGAAATCTGACAACGCTGTGATATTGCCAAGAATCAGAGCTTTTGATGACTATGCAACAATTGTATATTTATGAATGTTTAATAATTTGCCCCACTGCTCGCTAAGTAGTTAATGTGAGTCTGGAAGGAGAGTATACAGTCTAGCCAGACACCTAGGTATTTATAGTTGTCCACATATTCTAAGTCAGAACTGTCCAGAGTAGTGATGCTAGTCGGGCGGGCGGTTGCGGGCGGGCGGTTGCGGGCAGCAATCGTTTGAAGAGCATGCATTTTTTTTAACCAGTCAGGGATTGCTGGGTCGCTAGCAGGCTCGTCCCGACACTACCAGCGAAAATCTAAAGCGCCAAATTCAAAATCCCAAAATGGAATTATTAAACATCCAGCAATATGCAAGTGTTCCATACTCATCAAAAGCTATGTTTCTTGGCAATATCACAGCGTTGTCAGATTTAAAAAAGGCTTTACGGCGAAAGCAGCACATTTCATTGTTTGAGGCTAGCACCTCACATATTTTTCCAATAGCCATGTATCGATTAGCCATCATGGCACACACATAACACATTTCACAGCGAAAACAAATCAATTACCTGTTGAAGAACTTCTGCTGAGGTCATCCTAAGTGTCCAACGAAGACAATCCATGGTTCTTTGTTAGAAAAAGTAACGCCTTTATCCATAAATCCTCCATTTGGTTCGCGCGTTATAATCAGAAACGACAGCCTCCACTAGTCCATGAAACGCGGCGCGAACTCGTTCAAATTATACCTATAAACTTGTCCAAGAACAATCAAACAGTTTTAAATGTATCCTTAGGAACACTTTTACGTATATTTACTATTATAAATCAGCCGAATATAAACTGATCAATAACGAGGCTACAAAGACACTCCGTGACTTCTCGTGCTGCCACGAGAACTTTTCTCAGAAAGAGGGTCTTCATTGTTTGCTGTTTTTCTCTGCTCTAAATTCATCCAAAATGGAGGGAAACACCGTCTCGAGGCTGTTGACATCATAAGGAAGCGACGTGTACTGCATTCATATGCCTATATATGGTCATTTTCAATAGGGAGGGGTTCCCAAATGAGCAATGTGTCAAAATCACTTTTTCCAGGACAGAGATTCCTCAGGGTTTTGCCTGTTATATGCGTTCTGATTCACTCACAGACAAATGGTTAACAGTTTTGGAAAATTCAGAGTGTTTCCTATCCAATATATGCATATCCTATTTTCTGGGCCTAAATGGGAGGCATTTTACTTTGGGCACGCCAGGCTCTCCAAAACGGTCACCTCATGCACTGCTCCCAGAGAAGTTAACTAGCATTTAAGAGCAGTTGGAGGCCACGGAAGGAGTGTTGTATGGCGTTAAAGGTTTGTTAACACAGTGTCCAAAGAAGGGCCAGATGTATACAGGATGGTGTCGTCTGCGTAGAGGTGGATCAAAGAATCACCCGCAGCAAGAGCGACATCATTGATTTATACAGAGAAAAGAGTCGGCCCAAGAAATGAACCCTGTGGCACCCCAATAGAGACATCTTTAATACATCAATCTGTTATTCCGATAATCGCACACTCAATTGTTTTAAGGGTGGGAGTGGAAACCAACATGCACACAACACAGTGGGCTACACCACACGATTCTCACAGATATGTGTTTTGAGTTCTCTGTTTGCCCTTATTCTACCATGGGGATAAGATACACACTTTTTAAATGTATCCTTTATTTTACTAGGCAAGTCAGTTAAGAACAAATTCTTATTTAGATCCGCGTTATAGGGTGATCCGCGTTATAGGGCGATTGAAATGTAAAGGTAATTTCCGATTGAGCAGACATATACAGCGTTTACCATGATTACGGTCTCTGAGAACACGGGAACATTGTCTTTAAATTTCAATCTCGCTGTAGAGCGTGTCTTCAGCTCTACGGATTGAATTAAGCCCTATGTATATATGAGCCTGATCTCTTCCTCTCTGTCTGGTATCTTTGTATAGGAGCACCCTTCTAGTCTATCCATGGAGGACCTGCTCAACGTGGCCAGAGACATAGCACACGGATGCCAATACCTGGAGGAGAACCAGTTTATACACCGGTAGGCCTAATGTGGTAGAGAAACATACTGTAAATGGATTTATGTGTGCACACAGTGTGCACATAATGTATAGTCAAACCCACACAATATGCAATGACAGACAAATACACTCTCTCTCACACACACACACACACACTAATTTCACCCACTTACTGTATAAATACGCACACACAAACACACAAATAGCAGCGCACGCACACACCACAAAGACACATTCCCCCACATTCACACCCTCCCAAACAAAAACAGATGGGAACAGAACGGTTTGCCTGCTTTCCCCGGCAACCCCAACAATCGCCATACTCGGTTTCCACGGCGTCCGTACCTGTGACAGATTTTTCCCTTTAACCTGCAACTTCCTGCAAGTCATCCAATGACAAACGAGCCCAATTAAAGCAAATTTACACCAAGATGTGCAGTCAACTATTATACAGCCTAATGGTGTCACAGGAGTGTAGCACACACACGCAGGCGCTAGCATGCACATACACGAACACAACACACAGGAGCACTAGGCTACACACACTACACACACCAGCTCGACTCCTTATTACAAATCACAGCCACCATCCTCATCCTTGAGGCCACTACATGTGAGTACGTGTCACTAGACAGTTAATGCTTAATGCTTTAAAACATGAATCTGTTATTCCGATAATCGCACACTCAATTGTTTTAAGGGTGGAAGTGGAAACCAACACAGTGGGCTACACTACACGATTCTTACAGATACAGTGGGGCAAAAAAAGTATTTAGTCAGCCAACAATTGTGCAAGTTCTCCAACTTAAAAAGATGAGAGAGGCCTGTAATTTTCATCATAGGTACACTTCAACTATGACAGACAAAATGAGAAAAAGAAATCCAGAAAATCACATTGTAGGATTTTTTATTTATTTATTTGCAAATTATGGTGGAAAATAAGTATTTGGTCAATAACAAAAGTTTATCTCAATACTTTGTTATATACCCTTTGTTGGCAATGACAGAGGTCAAAGGTTTTCTGTAAGTCTTCACAAGGTTTTCACACACTGTTGCTGGTATTTTGGCCCATTCCTCCATGCAGATCTCCTCTAGAGCAGTGATGTTTTGGGGCTGTCGCTGGGCAACACAGACTTTCAACTCCCTCCAAAGATTTTCTATGGGGTTGAGATCTGGAGACTGGCTAGGCCACTCCAGGACCTTGAAATGCTTCTTCAAGCCACTCCTTCGTTGCCCGGGCGGTGTGTTTGGGATCATTGTCATGCTGAAAGACCCAGCCACGTTTCATCTTCAATGCCCTTGCTGATGGAAGGAGGTTTTCACTCAAAATCTCACGATACATGGCCCCATTCATTCTTTCCTTTACACGGATCAGTCGTACTGGTCCCTTTGCAGAAAAACAGCCCCAAAGCATGATGTTTCCACCCCATGCTTCACAGTAGGTATGGTGTTCTTTGGATGCAACTCAGCATTCTTTGTCCTCCAAACACGACGAGTTGAGTTTTTACCAAAAGTTCTATTTTGGTTTCATCTGACCATATGACATTCTCCCAATCCTCATCTGGATCATCCAAATGCTCTCTAGCAAACTTCAGACGGGCCTGAACATGTACTGGCTTAAGCAGTGGGACACGTCTGGCACTGCAGGATTTGAGTCCCTGGCGGCGTAGTGTGTTACTGATGGTAGGCTTTGTTACTTTGGTCCCAGCTCTCTGCAGGTCATTCACTAGGTCCCCCGTGTGGTTCTGGGATTTTTGCTCACCGTTCTTGTGATCATTTTGACCCCACGGTGAGATCCTGCGTGGAGCCCCAGATCGAGGAAGATTATCAGTGGTCTTGTATGTCTTCCATTTCCTAATAATTGCTCCCACAGTTGATTTCTTCAAACCAAGCTGCTTACCTATTGCAGATTCAGTCTTCCCAACCTGGTGCAGGTCTACAATTTTGTTTCTGGTGTCCTTTGACAGCTCTTTGGTCTTGGCCATAGTGGAGTTTGGAGTGTGACTGTTTGAGGTTGTGGACAGGTGTCTTTTATACTGATAACAATTTCAAACAGGTGCCATTAATACAGGTAACGAGTGGAGGACAGAGGAGCCTCTTAAAGAAGAAGTTACAGGTCTGTGAGAGCCAGAAATCCTGCTTGTTTGTATGTGACCAAATACTTATTTTCCACCATAATTTGCAAATAAATTCATTAAAAATCCTACAATGTTATTTTCTGGATTTTTTTCCCTCATTTTGTCTGTCATAGTTGAAGTGTACCTATGATGAAAATTACAGGCCTCTCTCATCTTTTTAAGTGAGAGAACTTGCACAATTGGTGGCTGACTAAATACTTTTTTGCCCCACTGTATGTGTTTTGAGTTCTCTGTTTGCCCTTACTCTACCATGGGGAAAAGATACACACGTTTTAAATGTATCCATTATTTTACTAGGCAAGTCAGTTAAGAACAAATTATTATTTACAATGATGGCCTACTGGGGAACAGTGGGTTAACTGACTTGTACCATGTCAGCTCAGGGACTTGATCCAGCAACATTTCGGTTACTGGCCCAACTCTCTAACCACTAGGCTACCTGCCGCCACACACATACAGACGCAAGCGCGCTCACACACACACACACCCCGACGGACGGACGGACGGACAAGCACGCACACACTAAGACAGACGGACAGACAAGGGCGCACACACTAACACAGACAGACAAGCGCACACACACTAACACCGACGGACAGACAGACAAGCGCACACACACTAACGCAGACAGACAAACAGACAAGCGTGCACACACCAACACAGTTGGACCGACAGACAAGTGCACACACTAACACAGACGGACAAACAAACAGACAGACAAGCTCGCACACACTAACACAGACAGACAGACAAGCGCGCACACTAACACAGACGGACAGACAGACAAGCGCGCACACACTAACACAGACAGACAAGCGCGCACACACTAACACACATACAGACGAGCACACACATGCACAGACAGACTAAAACGAAAACACCCCTGTAAGGTCCTTCTTGTCTTGTCACTTTGCAGGGACATTGCGGCCCGGAACTGCCTGCTGACCACCAAAGGACCGGGGAGAGTGGCCAAGATCGGGGACTTTGGAATGGCCAGGGACATTTATAGGTACTGCCATCATAAAAACTGTTTAAACCCAGCTACTATAAAGGTATATGTGGACTGGTGTGGTCTGGCGGTCTGGGCCGTTGCCTCTGGAGCACATGTACGATATACCGCTGCCAGCATGAGTTGGAGTCTAGCCTGTTGCTGTTTCAGCAGCATCTCTCCTAAGTTTCAACTCTGTCTATCTCTTTTCAAGCATGACAAAATACCAAAGGAGTGGGACTGCTCCTTTAAAAAAATAAATTGTCACGGCTGCTCCCGCTCTCCCTCTCTGGCACTCGAGGGCTCCAGGCTGAACTTCATTACACACACCTGTCACCATCATTACGCTCATCAGCGCTCAATGGACTCACCTGGACTCCTTCACCTTGTTGATTTCCCCATCTATATCTGTCTGTTCCTCCGTGGGTTCCCCATGTCAGCATTAATGTCGTTATGTTTTCATGTCCAGACGCTGTCCTGTCCTGTTTCATGTCCGTCGTTAATTAAATGTTCACTCCCTGTACTTCCTTCTCGTCTATCAGCGTCGATCCTTACAAAAATATATATTTAAGCAATAAGGCCCAAGGAGGTGTGGCATGTGGCCAATATACTACGGCTAAGGGCTCTTCTTATATACGACGCAACGCGGAGTGCCTGGACACAGCCCTTAGCCGTGGTATATTGGCTATATATCACAAGCCCCAGAGGAGTCTTATTGCTATTATAAACTGGTTACCAACGTAATTAGAGCAGTAAAACGTAATATTTTGTTATACCCGTGGTATACAGTCTGATAACCATGGCTTTCAGCCAGTCAGTCTTCAGGGCTCAAACCACCCGTTGGTAACCAGTTTATAATAGCAATAAGGCTCCACAGGGGTTTGTGATATATGGCCAAACTACCACGGCTAAGGGCTGTGTCCAGGCCGTTGTATATTGGCCATATACCACACCTCCTTGGGCCTTATTGCTTAAATATACCAAGGTTTTCAGACAATCAGTATCCAGGACCCAAACTATCCATTTTATAATTATGTTTATTTCTGCCTGTGTCTGTTGCTAGTGACACACTCAATTTCCTCTTTTGGGAAACAAATTCGATTAATTTATAAAAATCTGAGTGGGATCCATGGATATACAGTTTAGTTAGTAATGGCTGCCATGATGGCACCAAAAGTTTCTAAGCCAACTACAATATGTCTAGTTGTAGAATGCTAATTCTATCTAGAATGTCAATTAGAAAATTGCTGGGGGCATTTCATTTCAATTTCATGGCTTTTGGCGCAAATGATAATGTCTCACAAGCACAGGAAGGCTAGGAGGTTAAAAGTAGAAGCCACATTTTGGTTGGGCCTTGTGTATTGACGAATAAAGCTATCTTAATCTTAATTTTACAGTTTTATTTATCCTCAAAATCCTTGTGATTGCATACTGACTTCAAGTGTTTTCCCAGTTGCAATTCCAATCCACACTGCACTGTTCACAAATGCACAACCCAATGAGGAAATCACCTCCACCACCCACATCTCAGCCTGCCGTCACAAGGAATTGGAGGATAAGTGTTATAACCCACATGAAAAAATACTACAATTTAATATATAATTCTATAGTAAACTATAGTATACTGTAGAATACTATACTACACACTGTAGTACTTACTATAGAATGTTATAGTATACTCCGCAAAAAACCTCTGTCATAAATACTACAGTAATGTCCACAAAAACACTACAGTCTTTAAAAACACTTTAACTATAGTAAATACTACAGTATTTAGTTTGCACATTCCCCTTCCCCATATCGTAATTTGTGCCACCCATAAGTGAGAAATCATATATTGTGTTACCTACAGGTTATAGAAAAGAGCCGGAGCCCTAAACTATCCATTCAGACTCCAGTCCTACCTACCTACCTACCTACAGGTTATGGAAAATGTGCTCTTTCAGTATTTCTTTAGTAGGTTTCCTGAAAGAGAAAGCCTTCACTTCTATGTCAAAGATAATAAAACAAAAACACTACAGTAAATACTACAGTATATTACAGTCTGCAAAAACACTAGAGTAAATAGTACAGTATAGTACAGTCCGCAAAAACACTACATTAGTTACTATAGTATATATTCATTTTATTTTACTACAGTATTTATTCAATAGTTAAATGTAAATACTGCAGTATATTACAGTGAATACTACAATATAGTCAGCAAAACACTACAGTAAAAACTATGTGCTATGTCTGTGTGCGTGTGTCTGCGTTTGTGCGCGCATGCATTTGTGTGTGTGTGCGCACACCTTTGTATGTGTGTGTGTCTGTGTGTCACTGGGTGTTAGATAACAATCCTAGGGGACTAGATTAGACTAGCTGGCTCTGATCACGGATGTCGATTTTCAGTGTGTGGCACTAAGACTTCGCCCAGCCTGGAACCATGGTGCTGGGAAATTAGTGGCAGGGGTACCCTGTTATTTGACGCTCATGTATTTTTTCTTCTCGCTTTCGGCTTCCTGATGTTAGACCCCTTGCTAAGAGCAATGTGCATCGCAAATGGTACCCTATTCCCTATAAAGTGCACTATATTTGACTAGGGTGCACAGAGCCGTAGTCAGAAGTAGTGCACTATGTAAGGAAAAGTGCCACTTGGGACGCAAATTCTGGTATCGGAGGTTAGGGTTAACACTCTTAGAAACGTCAGAGTGTTTCCTATCCAATAGTTCTAATTATGTGCATATCCTAGTTTCTGGCCCTGAGTGGCAGGCCTTTTACTTTGGGCACGCCAGACTCTCAAAAACCGACACCTCAGCTGCCGCTCCCTAAGAAGTTAATCTAACAGCATTGTCAGATTTCAAGAAGGCTTTACCGCGAAAGCAGAACATTTGATTGTCTGAGGACAGCACCCCCACTCAAAAAGTCAATTAGCATAATAACATAACCATGTCACAAAACTCAAAAATAGCATAAAATAAATTGCTTACCTTTGATGATCTTCCTCTGATGGCAAATCAAAGCGTCCAGGTTACACAATAAAAGGTCCTTTTGTTCGATAAAGGTCCTCTTTATATCCATATAGCTCCGTTTGGTTGGTGCATTTTGTTCAGTAATCCACCTGCCCAAAGGCTTTCATCCATGCAGACAAACGATATCCCAAAAGTACTCGTAAAGTTCGTCAAAAAAAGTCAAACAGCATTTGTAATCAATACTCAGATACCCTAAAATGAATTGGAACTGCAATCTGGGAGCTAAAATACCCTGCTTTGAATAGCATGCCAATTGAAAACAGTGTGACATGACTGATTCAGACATCCCGGATGGATTTTGCTTGGGGTTTTGCCTGCCATATCAGTTCTGTTATACTCACTGACATTATTTTAACAGTTTTAAAAATGTCAGAGTGTTTTCTATCCAAAGCTACTAATTATACGCATATCCTAGTTTCTGGGCCTGAGTAACAGGCAGTTTACTTTGGCCACGTTATTCATCCGAACTTCAAAATACTGCCCCGTAGCCCTAAGAAGTTAAAAGTTCTATGTAGAACCCTTTGCCTTACAAAACAAACCTTGTCTTCCAAAAACAGTTCTTCTAATCTCCACAACTTGCCGTTTTGTAACCCTTTTTTCTAAGAGTAGGTTCAATGTCTTTCAACATGTATATGTACATTGCACTTAGCACCAGTATCCACTTTCACTGAGAGCTTGGCTGCAGTGTGGTTTACTGTGATCACTTTCACAGTAGAATGTATCATCAGCTTCATATTCAAGTTTATATTCCAGTTCACTCTGCTGAAGTTCTGTGCTCTAGGCTGATATGAGCTAGGCTGATATGCATTAGCATGGTATCTGTTACTGTTAGCATAACTGCCAGATGGTTGCTCGTCACTGCCTGGACCTTAGGGATGCAAACTGGTGAGGGCCCAAAAAGGTGACACTTTTTTTTGCACGGAAACATGCAAATAATCCCTGCTAGGGGCTAATGCAGGTTTTAACTGATTAAACAACAAATATGATCTACATGATCAGTCTTTGTGTGTCAAATAAAAAGTGGTTCATGTGAACCAAACTCACAGCTAAAAAATGTAAAGAAAGCAATCCAATGTTATATGTTGCCTAGACTTACTGCAAATGACAGTCAAGTCTTGTCAGGTCGGTGTGTGTAGCTGGTGCATGAAGTCAGGCGCAGGAGAGCAGAGATGAGTGAACAACGTATTTTACTACGACGACACAAAGTAAACAATTTACAACGTAACCAAAATAATGGTATCCATAACACACGGGTGAAAACAGCACCCGGCGAATAAACCAGCCGGAAAGGTACCGACATGAACAAAGAACAATCACGCACACAAACATGGGGGAACCAGAGGGTTAAATACATGAACAAGTAATTGGGGAATGAAAACCAGGTGTGTGGAAAACAAGGACAAAACAAATGGAAAATTAAAAGTGGATCAGCGATGGCTAGAAGACCGGTGACGTTGACCGACAAACACCGCCCGAACAAGGAGAGGGACCAACTTCGGCGGAAGTCGTGACAGCACCCAGCATCTCTCCTCCGGACCATACCCGTCCCACTCCATGAGGTACTGAAGGCCCTTCGCCCGACGCCTCGAGTCCAGAATGGACCGAACTGCATACGCCGGGACCCCCTCGATGTCCAGAGGGGGCGGAGGAACCTCCCGCACCTCAGACTCCTGAAGTGGACCAGCCACCACCGGCCTGAGGAGAAACACATGGAACGAGGGGTTAACCTGTTACAGCTAGGGTCCCATTTTACGAATTTTCGCCTGTCTGACGTGCCCAAAGTTAAATGCCCGCCACTCAGGGCCAGAAACTAGGATATTCACATAATTAGTACTATTGGATAGGAAACACTCTGAAGTGTCTAAAACCATTAAGATATAGTCTGTGGGTATAACAGAACAGATATAGCAGGCAAAAACCTGAGAAATTTCTGTCCGGGAAATCCTTTTTCTTTTGGCCTCCACTCACTTTGAAGGCCTGGTAATAGAAGTCAATGGGGAATAGGACACAGGTTGCAGTACCTATGGCTTCCACTGGATGTCAACAGTCTCTGGAAAGTTCGGGTCGAGAGCCAGACCCAGTCCCCCGGTGCGAACACCGGGGCCTCACTGCGGTGACTGTCTGCGCTGGTTTTCTGGCGCATCACGGCCCACTGAAGGTGAACATGAGCGGCGTCCCATGTCTCCTCCGCGCGCCTAAACCAGTCGTCCACCGCAGGAGCCTCAATCTGGCTCTGATGCTAAGGTGCTAGAACTGGCTGGTACCCCAGTACGCACTGGAAGGGGGAGAGGTTAGTGGAGGAGTGGCGGAGCAAGTTCTGAGCCATCTCTGCCCAGGGCACGAATGCCACCCACTCCCCCGGCCGGTCCTGGCAATAAGACCTCAGAAACCTACCCACATCCTGGTACACTCTCTCCACCTGCCCGTTACTCTCGGGGTGAAAACCCGAGGTAAGGCTGACCGAGACCCCCCAAACGTTCCATGAATGCCCTCCAGACCCTCGACGTGAACTAGGGACCTCGATCAGACACTATGTCCTCAGGCACCCCGTAGTGCCGGAGGACGTGTGTAAATTGTGCCTCCGCAGTCTGTAGGGCCGTAGGGAGACCGGGCAAAGGGAGTAGACGGCAGGACTTAGAAAACCGATCCACAACGACCAGTATCGTGGTGTTACCCTGTGAGGGAGGAAGATCGGTTATGAAATCCACCGACAGGTGTGACCACGGCCGTTGTGGAACGGGTAAGGGTTGTAACTTCCCTCTGGGCAGGTGCCTAAGAGCCTTGCACTGGGTGCACATCGAGCAGGAGGAAACATAAACCCTCACATCCTTAGCTAAAGTGGGCAACCAGTACTTCCCCCTAAGACAGCACACCATCCGACCAATGCCCGGATGACCAGAGGAGGGTGACGTGTGGGCCCAATAGATCAAACGGTCGCAGACAGCACACGGAACGTACAGACACCCAGCTGGACACTGGATGGGAGTGGGCTCTGCATGTAGCGCCCGCTTGATGTTCGCGTCCAGCTCCCACACAACCGGTGCCACCAGGCAGGAGGCCGGGAGTATGGGGGTGTGATCCATAGGCAGCTCTTCTGTGTCATACATCTGGGACAGTGCGTCTGCCTTAGTGTTCTGGGAACCTGGTCTGTAGGACAGGGTGAAAACAAAACGGGTAAAAAAACATGGCCCACATTGCCTGGCGAGGGTTCAGTCTCCTCGCCGCCCGGATGTACTCCAGATTGCGGTGTGTTTAGCCCCTCAAGCCAATGTCTCCATGCCTTCAAAGCCTTGACGACAGCCAACAACTCCCGGTCCCCCACGTCAGTTTCACTCGGTCGGGCTGAGCTTCTTCGAGAAGAAGGCACAGGGGCGGAGCTTTGGTGGCGTACCCGAGCGCTGAGAGAGCACGGCTCTTATCCCAGCCTCAGACGCATCCACCTCCACTATGAATGTTAAAGAGGTATCCGGATGAGCCAGCATGGGAGCCGAGGTAAACAGAGCCCTCAGGTGTCCAAAAGCCCTGTCCGCCTCAGTTGACCACTGCAAACGCACCGGTCCCCCGGTCAGCAATGAGGTAATGGGAGCCGGTACCTGACCAAAACCCCGGATAAACCTCCGTTATTAGTTGGCAAACCCTAGAAACCGCTGCACTTCCTTTACCGTGGTGGGAGTCGGCCAATTACGCACGGCTGAAATAGGGTCACTCTCCATCTCCACCCCTGAAGTGGAAATGCGGTACCCTAGGAAGAAGATGGACTATTGAAAAAACAGACATTTCTCAGCCTTGACATACAGTTCATGCTCCAACAGTCGACCAAGCACTCTGAGCACCAGGGACACATGCTCAGCGCGTGTAGAGTATATTGATGACATTCTGATATACACCACAACACCCTGCCCGTGCAGGTCCCTGAAAATGCAAAGTTCTGGAAGACTGATGGAGCATTCATCAACCCGTACGCCATGACGAGGTACTCATAGTGCCCTGAGGTGGTACTAAAAGCCGTCTTCCACTCGTCTCCCTCCCAGATACGCACAGGTTGTAAGCGCTCCTGAGATCCAATTTGGTGAAGAAGCACGTGCATTGACTCAATTGCACTGGCTATGAGAGGTAGAGGGTAACTGTACCTCACAGTGATCTGGTTGATACCTTGATAGTCAATACACGGGCGCAGACCTCCATCCTTTTTTTTTTTAAAGAATCTCGAGGAGGTTGGTGAAGTGGAGCGCCGAATGTACCCCTGCCCCAGGGATTCGGAGACATATGTTTCCATAGCCGCCGTTTCCTCCTGCGACAGGGGATACACGAGACTCCTGGGAAGTGCTGCTTCTACCAGGAGGTTTATCGCACAATCCTCCCGTTGATGGGGTGGTAATTGAGTCACCCTCTACTTACAGAAGGCGAGAGACAAATTGGCATATTTGGAGGGAATGCACGGTGGAGACCTGGTCTTGACTTTCCACTATTGTAGCACCAACGGAAACTCCTAAACACCTCCCGAGCACTTTCGTGACCACCCCGTGAGAGCCCTCTGTTGCTCCGAAATAGTGGGATCATGACAAGACAACCAGGTTAGGCCCAGCACCACGGGAAACGCTGGAGAATCAATAAGGAAGAGACTGATTCTCTCCTTGTGACCCTCCTGCGTCACCATGCCCAGTGGAGCGGTGGCCTCCCTAATTAACCCTGACCCTAATGGTCGACTATCTAGGGGGCGTGAACTGGGAAGGGCATGTCCACTGGAACAATGGGGATCCCTAAACTATGGGCAAATGATCTGTCAATGAAATTCCCAGCTGCACCTGAATCTACGAGCGCCTTACGCTGGGAATGCGGGGAAAACTCAGAAAAAATGTATGTACAAAAACATGTGTGCAACAGAGGCCTCTGTGTGAATATGGTGCCGACTCACCTGGGGTATACCGAGAGTGCCCTGCCGCTGCCTCGACTCCCAGAGGAACCTCCCCAGCACCGACCGGCAGTGTGCCCTCTGCGGCCACAGATGGTGCATGGAACAGCACCTCCTCCGGTCTCCCTAAGTGCTGCACCTCCCAGCTCCATGGGCGTCGGATCGGTGGTGCTGGGGGATGGAACCGACAGACCCCGATCTGGACGTCCGTGGGTAGCCAGCAGGTTATCCAACCAAATGGACAGGTCCACCAGCTGGTCGAAGGTGAGAGTGGTGTCCCTGCAGGCCAACTCTCGACAGATGTGCTCGCGCAAACTGCAACGGTAGTGATCGATCAGGGCCCTGTTGTTCCATCCCGCGCCGGCGGCCAGGGTCCGGAAGTCCAAAGCGAACTCCTGTGCGCTCCTCGTCACCTGCCTCAAGTGAACTCCTCGAAGTGGTCCAGCACCGCTTCTCCTTCTCCCCACACGGCATTGGCCCACTCCAGGGCTTTCCCTGAGAGGCAGGAGACGAGGGGAGGACACCCTCTCACGGCCCAAAGGTTTCCAGGTAGAGCTCCAGCTGTAGTATGAACCCCTGACATCCTGCAGCCGTCCCATCATACTCCCTGGGAACGGCGAGACGAATCCCACTGGGACTGGGTGAAGGAGGGGTGAGAAGTGGTGACCTTGGTTGTGCTGGAGGAGGCACTGGAGAAACTCCTCTTCTCTCCCAGCGATCCAAGTTCTGAAGAACGTTGGCGGCTGTTCCATGGCGGTGCTGAGATGTTGCAGCATAGCCACGTGCTGTTGGACACGCTCCTCGATCCCTACTACAGGGGTATCTGCTCCTGCTGACTCCATAATTTTCAGTGTGTGATTCTGTCAGGTCGGTGTGTGTAGCTGGTGCATAAAGTCAGGCACAGGAGAGCAGAGATGAGTGAACAACGTATTTTACTACGACGACACAAAGTAAACAATTTACAATGTGCCCAAAATAACGGTATCCATAACACACGGGTGAAAACAGCACCGGGCGAATAAACCGACATGAACAATCACGCACACAAACATGGGGGAACCAGAGGGTTAAATACATGAACAAATAATTGGGGACCAGGTGTGTGGAAAACAAGGACAAAATGGCGATGGCTAGAAGACCGGTGACGTCGACCACCGAACGCCGCCCGAACAAGGAGAGGGACCGACTTCTGCGGAAGTCGTGACATCTTGAGAAAAAACAATACACTATTATTGCAGTTAGCCTTTATAATAGAATGCTTGTGACCACACACACATCTAAATATTGCACTTGGGAAAACAACATCTTAAATTAGAAATAGAATGAAACAACTAAAAAGATTCTCTATTATTGTGGCCACAATAGTAGACATCGATCAAGTGCACAAGACTACATGTGTGCAAAAATAACGTTCACGGAGTAAAACATGTAATAATCGCCCCTCACTCACACACAAGTGTTACTGTCAAGTTCAACACAACAAAAGCAATATCTTTGGGCCACAAATTATTACATTGTACACTTTCTGCCTGTGGACGTCTGTTCTAGAATGTGCCAGCAGAGCATGATACCCTTTGTTGGCATAATTGATCTCTTTCAGGCATAGAGTACACCTTTTTATTGAAAAAGTGAGAAAGAGGGAAAATGTGTGGTGTTCCTTTCACCTCTATGGTGGCATCCAGCTTAAGACAGGCCCAGCTCCAGCTACACTTCATCACTGAATCCACTTGTTTAACAAGCAACGCCTCATTTTCACCTAGTTCTCTCATTCTGAAAATTAACCACATACTTTAGAGGGAAAGCATCAGTTCACAGATAGTAGTTAGTTAGTTAGCTAACTAACATTTCACACAGATTGCCAGGGTCCTGTAAGCAACAAACGCATTATAACTTGAGGAATGGCAAGGAGTCGTATACCAGTTAATACTATAGCGAATTGGTTAGGTTATTGGTTAGGTTAACGTTAGCGCATCTGATGTTGTAACGTTAGCTAGCTGTCTGACTTTATTAGCCAGCTAATTTTCACACATAAGCTCAACTATTTGATCAGTTAAGTTGGCAAATGTTGCTTAAAATTTCTCTGGCTAGCTAACGGAGAATTCGATCCAGCTAGCAAGATACTTAACAATGCTAACAATACTTGTTCCACCACACTTTCTCCCTCACCTCAAACTTTCCAAATGCCAGGTGTTTTTCGGTTACAGCTCATGAAGTACGCTTCATCAATTTCTCGTCTCCGTGGTCAGGCTTCTCTCCTACCTCTTCGTTATTGTTTATGGGACGCGCAGCTGTAACATGTAAACTGCCTTTCCAATCTCCCATTGTCTTTCCAGAGCCCGCGCTGATGCTGTAACTAGCAAATTGGTTGTCTTTTCTCTCTTCAGTCGCTTGCTGCGCTGCATTCTGTTGTTATGTAAGCGATTGGCTGGCTGAGCCTTGGATTCAGACATTATTGCTCCAAATGCGCATCACTCATCGTTCGCATACAGCTCGTAGTGATCCAAAGCCCACCACACCCCTTAGTGATCCAAGCCCCCCCACAAACTTTTCTCATCGGATCCACACGAATCACGTAGGTCACCTATTTTGGACTCAAAATGATGAATTTCAAAGAAAGGTGACAAGTTTGCATCCATGAAGCACTTGGCAAAATGATTAATCCTGTCACAGATATTGCACCATTTGATAAATGCAAAACATCTGTTTCTATCAGGGGGGGGGGTGTGCACCATCACAGTTTGAACAGAGTTGGCTTTGAACTGCAATAACCTCTGCCTCTCTCCTCAGTTACTTTGTACCCCTTTCAGATTGCTCATTTAGCATGCACAGACTGACAGCTGATTCCAGTGTGATTTTTATTTTATGCATAGCAGTTTCTTGCGCATTGTGTCACTTTGTATCCAACACACAATATGGTCTCTAATCAGTTCGTCAGTTAGCGGACAAAAGTCACATTTCTTTGCCAGTATTTTCAGTGTGTAGGTAAAGGACTGAATAGATTCATCAGATTTTTGGTTTGTATAATTTAACGTGTCTGTCCAGTATTACGTTTTTCATAGGGAGACATATCTATTCAAACGTTGTCAACAATACCTCCTAGTGCTGGTCGATGTATCGAATGAATTTAATTATTTAAAATGTATGTTTTAGCACTATGTTCCAAATGCCTGTAACGCAAGAATCAAGTTTATTTTTTAAATCAGGTTTTCATGAGCATTCTGTGTTTTTGGTCTCGTCTCCAGTGGTGTAAAGTACTTAAGTAAAAATCATTTAAAGTACTACTTAAGTAGTTGTTTGGGGTATCTGTACTTTACTTTACTATTTATATTTTTGACAACTTTTACTTTTACTCCACTACATTCCTAAAGAAAATAATTTATGGAGCCAGTGGGTTTGGCGACGGCTATGTAATGAGGGCCAGCCAACGAGAACATACAGGTCGCAGTGGTAGGTAGTATATGGGGCTTTAGTGACAAAACGAATGGCACTGCGATAGACTACATCCAATTTGCTGAGCAGAGTGTTGGAGGCTATTTTGTAAATTACATCGCCGAAGTCAAGGATCGGTAGGAATGTCAGATTTACGAGGGTATGTTTGGTGGCATGAGTGAAGGAGGCTTTGTTGCAAAATAGGAAGCCGATCCTAGATTTAATTTTGGATTGGAGATGCGTAATTGGAGTCTGGAAGGAGAGTTTACAGTCTAACCAGACACCTAGGTATTTGTAGTTGTCCACATATTCTAGGTCAGAACCGTCCAGTGTAGTGATGCTAGTCAGGCGGGAGGGTGCGGGCAGAAATTGGTTGAAGAGCATGCACTTAGTTTTACTAGCATTGAAAGAAGTTGGAGGCCACGGAAGGAGTGTTGTATGGCGTTGAAGCTCGTTTGGAGGTTTGTTAGCACAGTGTCCAAAGAAGGGCCAGATGTATACAGAATGGTGTCGTCTGCGTAGAGGTGGATCAGAGAATCACCAGCAGCAAGAGCGACATCATTGATATATACAGAGAAAAAAGTCGGCCTGAGAATTGAACCCTGTGGCACCCCGATAGAGACTGCCAGAGGTCCGGACAACAGGCCCTCCGATTTGACACACTGAACTCTGTCTGAAAAGTAGTTGGTGAACCAGGCGAGGCAGTCATTTGAGAAACTAAGTCTATCGAGTCTGCCGATAAGAATGCAGGGATTGACAGAGTCGAAAGCCTTGGCCAGGTCGATGAAGATGGCTGCACAGTACTGTCTTTATCAATGGCGGTTATGATATCGTTTAGGACCTTGAGCGTGGATGAGGTGCACTCATGACCAGCTCGGAAACTAGATTGCATAGTGGAGAAGGTACGGTGGGATTCGAAATGGTCGGTGATCTGTTTATTGACTTGGCTTTCGAAGATTTTAGAAAGGCAGGGCAGGATGGATATAGGTCTATAACAGTTTGGGTCTAAGGTGTCTCCCCCTTTGAAGAGGGGGATGACCGCGGCAGCTTTCCAATCTTTGGGGATCTCAGACAATACGAAAAAGAGGTTGAATAGGCTAGTAATAGGGGTTGCAACAATTTCAGCGGATAATTCTAGAAAAAGAGGGTCCAGATTGTCTAGCCCAGCTTATTTGTAGGGATCAAGATTTTGCAGCTCTTTCAACTTATATCTCCCTCACTAACTATAAGCATCAGCTGTCAGAGTAGCTTACCGATCACTGCACCTGTACACAGCCCATCTATAAATTGCCCACCCAACTACCTCCTCCCCATGTTATTTTTTTGCTCTTTTGCACGCCAGAATCTCTACTTGCACATCATCATCTGAACATCTATCACTCCAGTGTTAATGCTAAATTGTAATTATCTCGCCACTATGGCCTATTTATTGCCTTACCTCCCTAATCTTACTACATTTGCACACACTTTCTAGATTTTACTATTGTGTTATTGACTGTACATTTGTTTATCCCATGTGTAACTCTGTGTTGTTGTTTTTGTCGCACTGCTTAGCTTTGCTTTATCTTGGTGTCATGATTATCTCTTGGGACAGACCAATGCGCAGCGAAGTATCCAGAATACATATTTATTAATGACATGACTTGATGGAACAAAACAATAAACGAAGATCACGACGTGGAACCGAACTAGACAAACTAACTAAACTATGAACAAACACTGAGACATAAACCTAAACACGATAAACATAACAATAAGCAATCATAACATTCATCAATAACCCACAAAACTTAAGTGCAAACCCCAAACATATATATGGATCCCAATTAGAGGCAACGAGACTCAGCTGCCTCTAATTGGGAACCATTACCCCAACATAGAAATACACACCATAGAACAAAAGAAACCCTACACCAAGACAAAACTAAACACTCCAGCCTGAACACTCAGGCCTGGACGTTACACTTGGCCAGGTCGCAGTTGTAAATGAGAACTTGTTCTCAACTGGCCTACCTGGTTAAATAAAGGTGAAATAAAAATCAAAAAAAAAAAAAAATCCTACCCCCACAAACCTATGTGAACTTTCCTACACATATAAATGTGATGAGTTTCAAGCATTAGGCTGGGTATCAGTCAAACAATACCTGTTGAGAAGTTTGATGATATGTGCCCTAGCCTACCACTTAAAGGCACTATGGATATATTTTCCCTGGTTAACACAGACATGCTCAGGAAAGTGATATCACAACTTAAGCCTTCTACCTGCGTTCTCGATCCTATCCCCACCACCTTCTTCAAAACAGTTTTTATTTGCATATCTGAAGAAGTGTAAGCTCTGGATAATCACTCCCTGTTCACAGGCACTTTTCTCACTGCACTAAAAACTGCTTTGGTGAAATCCCTTCTGAATAATCCCTTCTGAAGAATCTCTTCACTTTTTGGCCAATCTCGAACTTTCCATTCTTAATCAAAATTCGGGAGAAATTGGTTTTCAAACAGATATTTTATGTGCCAACTATATTTTTGGGGCCCACCACAGCACAGAGACAGCCTTAGTTAAAGTGGTAAATGATCATAGATGCCAAACAGCTCTCTGTCCTTGTACTCTTGGATTTAAGTGCTGCTTTCGGCACTGTTGACCGTGACGTTGTTCTGGATAGACTGGAGCGGTGGGTTGGCCTCTCGGGTCCTGTTCTAAATTGGTTTAGGACCTATTTAACCAGTCGAGAGTTTGTCACCCCTGGTGAACATAGCTCAGAGAAAATACATATCACATGTGGCGTTCCACAAGATTTGATTTTGGATCCAAACTGTTCAGTTTATATATGTTACCCATTGGCAGCATTATCAGAAAGCACAGCATTGATTTTCAATGCTACACAGACAAAACACAACTTAAAATGTTTGTGTCACCAGAGGATTGTAGCTCCACGGATAAATGATTAGACTGTATTAGTGATTTTGTATGGCTCACAACTTCCTCCAGCTAAATCAAGACAAGACCAAGGCACTTATTGAGCCAAAGCACAGAGAGAAAAACTGCAAGAAACATTTTAATAAAGATTAAACACCAAGTTAAAAACCTAGGTGTTATTTTAGATTCTGAACTCAATTTCGAATCACAGATTAGGAATGTGACCAAAAGTAGATTTTTACCACCTGAGAAACATAGCCAAGGTGCAGCTGTTTCTTGCTCAGGCTGATACAGAGAGACTCATCCATGCTTTTATTACAAGCAGGCTTGACTACTGTAATGCTCTCCTGTCTGGTGTAGCTAAGAAAGTCATTGGTCAACTGCAAAGTATACAGAATGCTGCAGCACGGGTACTGACCAAGACCAGACAAAGAGCACACATTACACCGGTTTTAAGGTCTCTGCACTGGCTGCCTGTGCGTTTAAGATTTAATTTTAGGATTATTCTATTGGTTTTTAAATCCATCCACGATTGTGCACCCTAGTACATGTGGGACATGCTTTTAAGTTATGTAACCAGCAGGTCCCTCGGGTCCTCTGGCACTGGCCTTTTAACTACCCAAAGCCTAGGACCAAGAGGCATGGTGAGGCAGCCATTAGTTACTATGCCCCCAGCCTCTGGAATAGCCTGTCGGCCGAAACTGTGGACATTTATAACACAATCATGAAGTTTGCTGACGACAGTGGTGGGCCTGATCACCGACGATGATGAGAGCCTACAGGGAGGAGGTCAGTGACCTGGCAGTGTGGTGCTGGGACAACAACCCCTCACTCAACGTCAAGACGACCAAGGAGAGCTGCAGTGGAGCGGGTTGAGAGCTTTAAGTTCCTTGGTGTCCAACTCACTAAGGCCTTAAAATGGCCCACTCACACGTGCAGTTGTGAAGAAGGTGCGACAGCGCCTCTTCCCCCACAGGAGAATGAAAAGGTTTGTCATGGGCCGTCAATCCCTCAAAACGTTCTACAATGACACACCCAAGAAATACCCACATCAAACCACACCCCCACGGCAACTCACGTTTAGCTTCTGTCATGGCCGCCAGAATTTCTAGAGGAGCAAGCTTCCACGAAAATCTGTTACATTTATTGTAAAATTCCACTGATTGGCGCAGTGTCGCTGTGTAAAAGGAGGATCCAATTATTAGATCTGAAGGTGTGCTGTTTCTATGGCAACACTGGTGTGACTGAACTTTGGCCCTGCCCTCTCTCTTTTCACCAGTGTGTGTGTCTGTGTCTCCCCACAGGGCCAGCTACTACAGAAAGGGTGGGCGTGCCATGCTGCCTGTGAAGTGGATGCCTCCGGGAAGCCTTCATGGAGGGGATCTTCACATCCAAAACGGACACGTGGTACGTTCCATTGTAACGCACTCCCAATAACATCTTGAATTTCACCCCTCCAGTCTACCTCACCTCCCTGTCTCTGTCCTCACCTCCCGCTCTCTGTCCTAATGGAGAATATACTTTTTCACCTTTTGAAAGCCTCACTCCTTCCTCCCTCTCTCCTTCACCTCTGTCACCTTCATGATTCTTTCCCTCCCCACCTCTCTATCTCCTTCTTCCTCCTACCTCTCTCCCCCTCTCTCTCAGGTCCTTTGGGGTGCTGCTATGGGAGATCTTCTCTTTGGGCTATATGCCCTATCCCAGTCGCAGTAACCAGGAAGTGTTGGAGTTCGTCACCAGCGGGGGAAGGATGGACCCTCCCAAAAACTGCCCAGGGCCTGTGTAAGTCCAATATACCACCAAAACAATCACACTTCACCCAAACACATGTAGCAGATGTGAGCTGGCAGGCTAGTGAAGATTGAAAAGTGAACTGTCAACTTCCGCCCCTTTCTGAACTGACACTCAGACAGGGATGGAACTTATTCTGTTACACACATAACACACCCTCACACACAGTATACAGTTTTCACTCATGCACACACAGTATGCAGACTTACAAAGGGATACAAGCGTACAAACACACTCATAACTTCACGTGCTCGCCCCCCTATTCTTCTTTGATATTTTTTCACAGAAAAACAGGCACAAGTCCCCATGTAGTACGGTTAAACTTCGTCGCGACTAGCTCACATTACCACAGCATATTACACAAGTCAAATCAGCCCTGCTGATAAATAAAAAAATAGCTTGATTTGTACCCCAGGATTCAGTTTAACCCCCACTGACTTTCCAACAGTAATCACTCAAACTAGCGGGATGTTACACTTCATTGACATCATTGTGTGTGAGTTTGTCAAGTGTATTAGTAAATGGGGAAACATGTTTTTTAATTGTGTTTGTCAACGTGTCGTCTTGGATATCCCAGACCTCGTAAGCCAGGCAGCAAAGGCACAAGGTCTGGGGAGGATGTCAGATTCTCTTGGACATTTCAAAAGGACTTTTCAGTCAAATCACAAGTTTGGGTTGGCGAGGCTTAAAATGCTAGCAGGAATTGTGCTCATGTTTAGCTAAGGCTGCAAGTGGATATGGCAGTGACGTTACCGGTGACACTTCCCATTTATGACTCATCCTCTCTGTCCCAACTGACGCCGCAACTTGTATAGACGTTTTACCTGGAGCATTGATACATTGCCAGAAGTAAACCGTCTGTCCAGAGACTAGTCAACGTGTGCGAAGTTCAAATAGAGGAAACTGTGTGTGCGTGTGTCTGTCTGTCTCAGGTACCGGATAATGACACAGAGTTGGCAGCATCAACCAGAAGACAGGCCCAACTTCTCCACTATTTTGGAAAGGATTGACTACTGCTTACAGGTAGGGAGCGTGAACATCGAGAGGCAACACCTCTGCACTGGAAATGTGCTCAAGTATTATTATATCTGTCTAACTGCCAAGAGATTATTTTAAAATGTTTGACTATTTTAAGAAGTGATCTAACTCATAACCTGTCTGTCGGTGTAAAATCTGTATTAATTTTGTTAGTGTCTAATGCTAGTACCATTGCTCCTCTATCCTCTCCAGGACCCCGATGTGGTGACTGTTCCCTTGCCTGTGGAATATGGCCCCCTCCCTGAAGAAGAGGAGCGGGGTACCCATGCGCCCTGAGAACCCCACGGCCTCCCCCCTGCTGGTGTCCACTCTGACGCCTGACGGTGCAGGGCCCGCACCACCACCGTCAGCCCCCCAGCCCACCGAGGAGAACCGAAGAGTTGAACAGCCCCTCCTCCTTTCCAATCAGCCCCCCGAAACCTGTAAGCCCCAGGTGATGGCTCAACAACCCCATCCCCACCCCCAGACATTCACCATGACCACAGCCACCTCCAAGGCGCCTCCCCCCATCTCCACCCAGGAACCTAACCCAGACGGGGGCCATGTCAATCTGGCCTTTACCCAGGGCCACCCTGGGGATAAGGAGGGTCGCAACGGGGAAACCCACCAACCTGTGGAACCCCACTTACGGCTCCTGGTTCCTCCAGCTGCAGCAGCAGAAGATGCAGCAGCAGCAACAACCGCAGCAACAACAACTGCAGCAAAAGCAGGAAAGAGTGAGCAGTGGAGGTGGGGGAGTTGGAGGTGGGAGGGTGCCGGGCGAGGGGCAGGAGCACAAGGGACGGACTGTGGCCGAGGCGGTGGGGGCCCTAGGTCTCCAGCACCAGCAGCACAAGCAGCAGCAGTTCCAGCCACCATACCCCTTCCATCCACAGCAGCAACAGCATCAAGAACAGCAGATGCAGCTCCAGCAGATGCAGCTCTTACATCACCAGCAGCAGCAACAGCAGGGGCTCTGCAGGCCGCTTTTGCCACCTCCGCCCCCACCCCAGGCTACCTCCTTGAGTACCACTGACACTACCCATTCCCCGCTCCTGTTAGATTCGCCGCCCTACCCCCGGTCCCCCTATTTAGACTTCGCAGATTCCCTTGCGGGAACATCGGCTATGGCTACCAGGAGCAAGGGTTACCCCTAGAGGCAGCCCACCACAACCAGAATCCTGTCTCTGTCAACCCCCCGCCTCCACCGCCCCCTCCCCAGCCACCCGTGGCCTCCCAGAGAGGAGTGGCGGGGACCCAGCTGTCGCTGAGCCACTTGACGACGGCCAAAGCCGAGGACAGCCTCCCTCTGCTGGTCACCATGGGGACGGTGCAGGACCCGAGGCTGCCCCGGATGGAGGGCCACAATGCCACAGTGCTTTAGCCCCTCCAACCCCCAACCTCCACCTTGCTTTTTGGCTTCCACCTCGGAGACCGTGTGTATAGACAGACAGGCATACAGCCAGACTTGATGATACACCGTGCAACACTGTGTCAGGACACCTTATGACCAGCCCTCCCGTCTCTACACCTTGGTTTCATCCACCGATTGGATCAACCCATTGCATTGAGTCCAAAATGTTTTATCCCAAAGAGATAAAATGGCTGTGTAAATTACAATGGGGTGTTAAAGCACATTGGAGAGCTGGAAAGGACCATTAAGAAGAATTGGTTGTGGATTGTTGGCTAGGAAAACAGGAACAATGTACATTTTGCAGCACTGGCTAATGTTCAGTAGGCCATTGTAGCAGGACTGGGTTAGATATTTCCATCCAGTTGAACTAGCTAATTTCTTCGCAATGTGTTCACGAGCCGACCGCTCATCTTCGCGGCTCTGTGGATGTCAACACAGCCTTTCACATGGAGTCATGCTGGAAACACACAAACAGAACATACAAACACTTATCTAAGAACCATACACATCTGCCAGATGTCTAACTGACTGTAGCATTAGCTAACTTCTTCTCTGGCTGTCAATCATTGTGGGTTGTCTATTTCATTGGCAATTCAGGCCTTGGCAGTTGATTCACCAATCAGAAACAATTTTCCCAAAATATCGTGAGAGTCAGACACTGGATTCCTGAGTTTTTGAAGAAAAAAAATGTGTTTGTTGATGTTTGCTTGCCTGCTTGTTTATTTATTCATTTGTCTATTTATTATTTATGAATATATAAATTATTAATACACCAACCTTATCCAAATTAATTTGACATACTGTACATGGGTTAGCTATTTGACTTTTTTTTGCACTAATCTTTGTCCAACGTCGACTTAAATGAATTAATATAAACCCTTGTGAACAATGACCAGTGCACTGAATGTTATTTCAGATAGTTGGAATCAGTACTCATGGTGGTGAAGGTTGCTATGGTATGAGGGTGGGAGTGAAAGGGAATTGTTGGGGGGGTGTAACAGTGTCATGTGAGTAGGTGTGTCTCTGTCTTTGCAATTTAAGGTGTGTGAGTAGGTGTGTTTGAGCGAGAGGGGGAGGGAAGGAAAGACAGACCGAATTTTTTTTCGGAGAAGGGCAATATTATGGAGCTTACTGTAATCTGAGTAAGCTTTTTCAATAACCTTTTCTTGATTCATGACCTGTACAAATGTATTAAAGTACATTGTTGCCTTAGCCAGCAGCAACTACACTATACAGTACCAGTCAAAAGTTTGGACACACCTACTCATTCAAGGGTTTTTCTTTATTTTTACTATTTTCTACAGTGCCTTGCAAAGGTATTCACCCCCTTGGCATTTTTCCTATTTTGTTGCATTACAACCTGTAATTTAAATGGATTTTTATTTGGATTTAATGTAATGGACATACACAAAATAGTCCAAATTGGTGAAGTGAACTGAAAAAAGTTTCAAAAAATTTAAAAAAAATAAAAACAGAAAAGTGGTGCGTGCATATGTATTCACCCCCTTTGCTATGAAGCCCCGAAATAAGATCTGGTGCAACCAATTACCTTCAGAAGTCACATCATTTGTTAAATAAAGTCCACCTGTGTGCAATCTAAGTGTCACATGATCTACGTATATATACACCTGTTCTGATAGAGTCTGCAACACTACTAAGCAAGAGGCACCAACAAGCAAGTGGCACCATGAAGACCAAGGAGCTCTCCAAGCAAGTCAGAGACAAAGTTGTGGAGAAGTACAGATCAGGGTTGGGTTATAAAAAAATATCAGAAACTTTTAACATCCCACGGAGAACCATTAAATTCATTATTTAAAAATGGAAAGAATATGGCACCACAACAAACCTGTCAAGAGAGGGCCGCCCACCAAAATTCATAGACCAGGCAAGAAGGGCATTAATCAAAGAGACCAAAGATAACCCTGAATGAGAAGCAAAGCTCCACAGTGGAGATTGGAGTATCTGTCCATAAGACCACTTTAAGCCGTACACTCCACGGAGCTGGGCTTTACAGAAGAGTGGCCAGAAAAAATCCATTGCTTAATTAAAGAAAAAAATAAGCAAACACATTTGGTGTTTGCCAAAAGGCATGTGGGAGACTCCTCAAACATATGGAAGAAGGTACTCTGGTCAGATGATACTAAAAGTGAGATTTTTGGCAATCATAAAAGAAAACCTACGTCTAGCACAAACCCAACACCTCGCATCACCCCGAGAATACCATCCCCACAGTGAAGCATGGTGATGGCAGCATCATGCTGTGGGGATGTTTTTCATCGGCAGGGATTGGGAAACTGGTCAGAATTGAAGGAATGATGGATGGCGCTAAATACAGGGTAATTCTTGAGGGAAACCTGTTTCAGTCTTCCAGAGATTTGGGACTGGGACGGAGGTTCACCTTCCAGCAGGACAATGACCCTAAGCATTCTGCTAAAGCAACACTTGCGTGGTTTAAGGGGAAACATTTAAATGTCTTGGAATGGCCTATTCAAAGCCCAGATTTCAATTCAATTGAGAATCTGTGGAATGACTTAAAGATTGCTGTACAGCAGGACCCATCCAACTTGAAGGAGCTGGAGCAATTTTGTCCTGAAGCTTATAGAGACATACCCCAATAGACATTATTGCTGTAATTGCTGCAAAAGGTGGCTCTATAATGTATTTACTTTGGGGGGGTGAATATTTATGCACACACTGTTTTTTTCACACAAAAGAACATCTTCAACATTGTAGGTATGTTGTGTCAATCAAATGATACAACCCCCTCCCCCCCAAAATCAATTTTAATTCCAGGTTGTAAAACAACAAAATAGGAAAAAAGGGGGGTAAATACTTTCGCAAGGCACTGTACATTGTAGAACAATAGTGAAGACATCTAAACTGCGAAATAACATATATGGAATTATGTATAGTTGAAGTCGGAAGTTTATATACACTAAGGTTGGGAGTCATTAAAACTTGTTTTTCAATTTTCAAATTTCTAATTTCTTGTTAACAAACTATAGTTTTGGCAAGTTGTTAGGACATCTACTTTGTGCATGACACAAGTCATTTTTCCCAACAATTGTTTCCTGACAGATTATTTCACTTATAATTCATTGTATCACAATTCCAGTGGGTCAGAAGTTTACATACACTAAGTTGACTGTGCCTTTAAACAGCTTGGAAAATTCCAGAATATGATGTCATGGCTTTAGGAGCTTCTGATAGGCTAATTGACATCATTTGAGTCAATTGGAGGTGTACCTGTGTATGTATTTTAAGTCCTACCTTCAAACTCAGTGCCTCTTTGCTTGAGATCATGGGAAAATCAAAAGAAATCAGCCAGACTACGGTTTGCAACTGCACATGGGAACAAAGATTGTACTTTTTGGAGAAATGTCCTCTGGTCTGATGTAACAAAAATATTACTGTTTGGCCATAACGTCCATTGTTATGTTTGGAGGAAAAAGGGGGAGGCTTGCCAGCCAAAGAACACCATTCTAACCATGAAGCACAGGGGTGGCAGCATCATGATGTCGGGGTGCTTTGCTGCAGGAGGGACTGGTGCACTTCACAAAGTGGATGGCATCACGAGGTAGGAAGATTTATGTGGATATATTGAAGCAACATCTCAAGACATCAGTCAGGAAGTTAAAGCTTGGTCACAAATGGGTCTTCCAAATTGACAATAACTCCAAGCATACTTCCTAAGTTGTGGAAAAATGGATTAAGGACAACAAAGTCAAGGTATTGGAATGGCCATCACACAGACCCAGCAGTCAATCCTATAGAAAATTTGTGGGCAGAACTGAAAAAAGGGTGTGCGAGAGCAAGGAGGCGTACAAACCTGAGTCAGTTACACCAGCTCTGTCAGGAGGAATGGGCCAAAATTCACCCAACTTATTGTGGGAAGCTTGTGGAAGGCTACCCAAAACATTTGACCCAAGTTAAACAATTTAAAGGCAATGCTACCAAAAATGTAATTGAGAGTATGTAAACTTCTGACTCACTGGGAATGTGATAAAATAAATAAAAGCTGAAATAAATAATTATCTCTACTATTATTCTGACATTTCACATTCCTAAAATAAAGTGTTGATCCTAACTCACCTAAGACAGGGACTTTTTACTAGGATTAAATGTCAAGAATTGTGAACATCTGAGTTTAAACGTATTTGGCTAAGGTGTATGTAAACTTTCAAAGTTCATGAAATGTTCCGTATTGACTGAACTTCATGTCTTAATGTAATGATGGGCTGTTGTTTCTGTTTGCTTATTTGAGCTGTTCTTGACATAATATGGACTTGGTCTTTTACTTAACAGGGCTATCTCCTATATACCACCCCTACTTTGTCACAACACAACTGATTGGCTCAAACACATTAAGAAGGAAATAAATTCTACAAATTAACTTTTAACAAAGCACACCTGTTAATTGAAATGCATTCCAGGAGACTACCTCATGAAGCTGGTTGAGAGAATGCCAAGAGTGTGCAAAGCTGTCATCAAGACAAAGGGTGGCTACTTTGAAGAATCTCAAATATAAAATATCTTTTTTGGTTACTATATGATTCCATATGTGTTATTTCATCGTTTTGATGTCTTCACTATTATTCTACAATGTAGAAAATAGTAAAAAATAAAGAAAAACCATTGAATAACTAGGAATTCTAAAACTTTTGACTGGTACTGTATATACAAAAGTATGTGGACACCCCTTCAAATTAGTGGATTCAGCTATTTCAGTTGGAAGCACGATTATGTGCTTCCATGCACAAAGTGAGGTTCATATAGAGATGTTTTGGCGAGATCAGTGTGGAAGAACTTGACTGGCCTGCACTGAGCCCTGACCTCAGCCCCATCGAACACCTTTGGGATGAATTGGAACGCCGACTGCAAGCCAGGCCTAATCTACCAACATCCGTTTCCGACCTCACTAAAGTTCTTGTGGCTGAATGGAAGGAATTCCCTGCAGCAACATTCCAACATCTAGTGGAAAGCCTTCCCAGAAGAGTGGAGGCTGTTATTGCAGCAAAAGCGGGACCAAATCCATATTAATGCCAATCATTTTGGAATAAGATGATAGAGAACCAGGTGTCCACATACTTTTGGTCATGTAGTGTATATTGGACAATGTTGAATAGGTCTTTACCCACAAAATGCTATTTTGAAGAAATGAATGATCATAAATCTGCATTTTTCTATTTGAAGAAAGAGTGTTGTAGAATATAAAGTATTCTGAGTGAAATGTTTGAACACAAATGGCTTGTGGTCCACTTGTGTATGAATCTATGGGAAATACTAAATATTTAGTGAGGATCTAACTTCTTACCCCATTGGTCATCAACCATGTACACATTTACATTCAATGTGCATAGTGTCAACACTGTCAATGCAATCTGCTTTTATACATTCAAAGACATGTTTTATGTGATCATTAATTATAATGTGCAATCGAATCAACTTTCGTGTAAGCAAGTCTCAAATGGATACATGAAGATGAGTGCTAGCCTATGCTAAGCTAAGAGGAAGGTAATTTGTGTGTATCCAGGAAGTGCCAATGTGTCAGTTGTTTGCCTGTCTGCTTGACTATGTTGTGTAAACCCTTTGCTTATACGCTCTTTCATAAAGCCTTACAAGCTGTTATAGACAAGTAGTGAAGACATTTGATAATTTGACAAACTGACTTATACCAGCTGTATTTCATGTTCTCAGAATGAGAACATGAAATGACACCGAGAATCAATATAACATTGCTCAAAGATTCCCAAAAATGATAACATTCAAAATGGGTGAATGTTTCCTTTAAGGCGCTCTCTGGCTTATGACAGAGGGTTCACGTAACATGTTGCACACTTTTCCCGATCGGCTGTGTGTCCACATTATATGCGGTTTCTTTGCAGCAGCACATATCTCCATTGCTCCTTGTAAAAAAACAATTGAACTGCACCTGTAAAATGTTGTAATTATAAAGTATTGTACTATGACTCTGGTAAACTCTGTAAGTTGCCCTTCAGATGACATCTGCCAAAATGAATAAATTACTATATAAGGACTATTGCTTGGCTGCTACCATACTTAATTTAACTCAGTCAGACAAACAGCTCAATTCTAACTTGAATTGCAGTATTTTACACAGTAACAGTCAGATAAATATTGGTTTAGTCCCTATGGCGAATGCAAAACACAGCAACTCCCTCCACAAGTGAATTGGGACTTCCTATACAATATTGTAAGAGGCCTTTAATTGTTCAGATGTAACTAGACCATTTTCTTAATTACATATTTCTTGGGGAAGTCACGAATCTCACAAATTCACATTTTTTATGGACCCCAATAGAGTTAGAGTGTAACGTAATCGATGGGAGTCAGGAAGCAGGTGCAGAAGGCGAGTTTATTAATAATAATAATAGGCACATAAACAAAACAGGAGAAGCGTACTGAACGAGACAAAACCAATACTGCCTGATGACTGAGGCTACTGAGGGCTAAATAAAGGGAGTAATCAAGGTGATAGTCAGATAAATATTGGTCGTGAGGTCTAGGTGTGCGTAATGATAGGGAGCAGGTTTGACTAATGATGGTGCCAGGACCGGTGGCGACGTCGAGCGCCAGAGAAGGCGAGTGGGATTAAGCATGACAGAGGTAATCACCTACTTCTAGTTTTCACTATAAAGCAGTGTGCAGTAGTTGAATCAACAAAGACAGTGAAAAAAATACAAATAATTAATACAATACTGATGGAATTTGGCCCGATACGAGAACTGTTGAGCCCCATTTTGTAATCAAACTAAAATGTCAACAGGCAGTCCACATGGGTGCAGCCAAGAAATGAGCGGTTGTCACGATCTTCTATAGGGACAGACCAACATAGAAATTTAAAACCTAGAACAGAAAACCCCTACACCTAAAACAAAACTAAACACTCCAGCCTGTCTTCTCAGGCCTGGACGTGACAGCGGTGAAATTAGAATATAATCTTTATAGATTTTGGGATTTTAGGAAGACCCTTTTTACACTGCGTGCCACGATTCCATTCACTTTATACAAACACACACACACAATTACCAAAATATACACATTGGACATTTTATACCAACCAGCTTCCAAGTGCATTTTAACTTGTGCTTTCCGGTAATGTATCGTCTATGAAGACATACAACCCAACAGTACCAAATAACACTGTTACAGAACTGACTGTTACGGCGATGACTGTTGCAGAAATGACTTATGGCAATTACTGCGACAGAAAAGTCACAGCAATGACCATAACAGAATTGACTTATGACGGTTACAGAAATGTCGCAACAATGACCATAATAGAACTGACTGCAGATAGGAAAAGTTTAATTAGCTTTCATACCACCTAGCTTTATCTCCAAACCTCAGGCGAATATCTCAGGCAATCGTGGTTCTGCATGCCAAGCCTTTCAATTGCAGTGGGCCCAACCAGGCATATCAATGGTACATCACATTGGCCCTTTCAGCACCAGCATCTGGGCTACTGTTGCGATCTACCTTTTTAATTGGGTGGAACATGAAGATTTTTGTTAAATAAGGTCTCTCCATGTATTCAATCAATATCTTTGTTGCTTCTGACTTGTCAAGACTAAACTTTACCTGCATAGAACTTTGGAATGCTCTTTACTTAAAGTGGAACTGACTTCACTTTAACTACTTACAGATATGAAAAAAACTGATAATCATAATATCAGTCAGAAATATTAAATTCCCAGTTTTTGCTACAAAGAGGTTTTTAAAATAGGTTATATTTGACTCAACATGCCATGACATACACTAAGGCATTGTTGGCGGAATAGATGGATACAGTTCAATGCATGATTAATATAATTCAGCAATACATTTATTGGTAGTCCAAAAAATATTGCTATCAGGTTGTAAATCACAGGTGGACTGGTACATTGTTTGCTGTCTCCATTCGGGATGCACCGTTTCACTTTTAATGACTCAATATTTTGGACAGGTAACTGACAAATGTAACTAAGGCTGGGCATGTAATTTAATACAATCAAACTAGCAAGGTCAATGATCACAAGTCAGTCATAAAGTGGTTGATATGATAGCGTATCCATTTATGTAGCAAGCTAAAAACACAGAGCCTAACATTAGCTGGATAGCTAGCTAGCTGCTAGGAGGATGTCACGCCATTGGAGGAGTGGGTGAGTGACTGACTTTTCCCCCTCGTATCGTTTTTCGGTGGCTACACAGCTAGAGATGCAGGTGTCAGTTGGTTAGCTAGAAAAAAAAATGAATTGCTTTGCTAGCTAGCTAACTATGCTGAATGACTGTTATCCAGTTAGTTAGCATATCTCTTGCATTTGTAAATTCACTCTGGCTAGTTATCTACTCTAATTTCAGAGCACTCGTCTGAGTGTGACAGAGTACGGAATAACTTATGAATATGGCCGGTGTCAGTAAACTTAGGCAAAAAAAAAGTAATAGTTAGTCAAGAATGCTCTATATAACATGTAAACAGCCTAATCAGCTCTGCTAGGGCAAGTAAAATGGTCAATTAGGTGTTCTCTCGTGTGTTTGGAAGTAGCAAGCTAGCCAACTTTAGCCAGTTAGCTTGGGTGCGTGGTTGGGACCAGGATTGAATATTTTCCTGGTATTTTACAAATGTTCCATCCCGAGAATAAATCACTTTTCTCCTGGGTAAACCGGTATTTCTCACCAAAACCGCAAGTGTCATTCAAATGAATTATAAAGCATATAAATAGGCCTATGTCTGGATATGATTAGAGCTTTGATTGAAAATTGAAGCCTGATGCTACCTGAGCCTGATGAGCCATACATTAAATACATTTCATGACCCACATGTTTGATAAGTTTGATGAATAGGACTGTAAAGTTCCCAAATGTAAGAGGACTCCCGTGGTATTTAGCTACATATTTGCAGAAATTCATTCAAGTGTATTTTGTGGCTTTTGCCGAATGCGTTCTAATAATCTAAAGTCCCGCTGTTGCAACTGCCTGTAAAAACGCAGTCCAGTTCAAAGTGAATGATGGCAGGCCCTTGTGGCAAATGGCTTGTTGTATATAGGCCTACTGTACCTCTGATTGGCTATGGCGCACCGGTCTGCGTAAACTCCGATCCTGGACAAGACAGATGTTTTTATTCAGATTTATTTACTGCAGAGTCTACAGTGGCTTGCGAAAGTATTCCAACCCCTTGGCACTTTTCCTATTTTGTTGCCTTACAACCTGGAATTAAAATAGATTTTGGGGGGGTTTGTATATCATTTGATTTACACAACATGCCTACCACTTTGAAGATGCAGAATATTTTTTATTGTGAAACAAACAAGAAATAAGACAAAAAAACTGAACACTTGAGCGTGCATACCTATTCACCCCCCCAAAGTAAATACTTTGTAGAGCCACGTTTTGCAGCAATTACAGCTGCAAGTCTCTTGGGGTATGTCTCTATATGCTTGGCACATCTAGCCACTGGGATGTTTGCCCATTCTTCAAGGCAGAACTGCACCAGCTCTTTCAAGTTGGATGGGTTCCGCTGGTGTACAGCAATCTTTAAAACATACCACAGATTCTCAATTGGATTGAGGTCTGGGATTTGACTAGGCCATTCCAAGACATTTAAATGTTTCCCAGAGTACCTTCTTCCATATGTTTGTGGAGTCTCCCACATGCCTTTTGGTGAACACCAAACTTGTTTGCTTATTTTTTTCTTGAAGCAATGGCTTTTTTCTGGCCACTCTTCTGTAAAGGACAGCTCTGTGGACTGTATGGCTTAAAGTTGTCCTATGGACTGATACTCCAATCTCCGCTGTGAGCTTTGCAGCTCTTTCAGGGTCATCTTTGGTCCCTTTGTTGCTTCTCTGATTAATGCCCTCCATGTCCATGAGTTTTGGTGGGCGGCCCCTCTGTTGGCAGGTTTGTTGTGGTGCCATATTCTTTCAATTTTTAAATAATGGATTTAAATTGTGCTTCGTGGGATGTTAAAAGTTTTGGATATTTTTTATAACCCAACCCTGATCTGTACTTCTCCACAACTTTGTCCCTGACCTGTTTGGAGAGCTCCTTGGTCTTCATGGTGCCTCTTGCTTGTTGGTGCCCCTTGCTAAGTGGTGTTGCAGACTCTGGGGCCTTTCAGAACAGGTGTATATATACTGAGATCATATGACAGATTATTTGACACTTAGATTGCACACAGGTGAACTTTATTAAACAAATTACGTGACTTCTGAAGGTTATTGGTTGCACCAGATCTTATTTAGGGGCTTTAGAGCAAAGGGGTGAATACATATGCACGCACCACTTTTATGTAGATTGTTTTCGAATTCTTTTCACTTCACCAATTTGGACTATTTTGTGTATGTTCATTATATGAGGGGTGTGCCAAGGGGTGTGAATACTTTCACAAGCCACTGTATTAATTGTCCAAACGCATGGCCGCTTTCCCTCTCCATATATCTATGGAATTGCAGTGGTGGAAAAAGTACCCAATTGTCATACTTGAGTAAAAGTATGAATACCTTAATAGAAAGCTACTCAAGTGAAAGTCAGCCAGTAAAATACCACTTGAGTAAAAGTCTAAAAGTATTTGGTTTTAAATATACTTAAGTATCAAAAGTAAATGTAATTGTTAAAATATACTTAACCATCAAAAGTAAAAGTTTAAAGTAAAATCACATAAAAGTCCTTATATTAAGCAAAGCAGACAGCACCATTTTCTTGTTTTTAAAATGTACGGAATGCCAGGTTCACACTCCAACATCGTTACTTACAAACGATGCATTTGTGTTTCGTGAGTCAGCCAGGCCAGAGACAGTAGGGAATTTGACTATTTTATTATTCAAAATGTAAAGAGTACTTCTGGGTGTCAGGGAAAATGTAAAGAGTAAAAAAGTACATTAGTAAGTAAAAGTAAAAGTTGTCAAAAATATAAATAGTAAAGTACAGATACCCCAAAAAACTGCTTAAGTATTACTGTAAAGTATTTTTACTTCAGTACTTTTCACCACTGTAGAATTGTCACAAATGCCTTAGTATACGTAATTCCCGAACATTCTAAGAATTTATGAAAACGTGAAAATGACCATGTCTAAGTGCTCGCTTATCAAAAAATGTAAAGAAGTGTTATATTCTTCCTGGGGGTATATATGAACAGATTTGAATAAGATTTCATGTTGCTAAAAAGGCTGTCAGTTCCACTTTAAACCTGCTTTCACAAAGCATTATGTATATTGTCATAAGGATGATATAATAGACTTTGTTAGTAGCCGTGCTGATAACAATTATCGTATCATGTCACACAGTCAGTGGGTGTCCAATCTAACCAAAAGTTGCTAGCATACATCAATAGGATCATGTTAACATAAACTGGCATCAGTTGATGGCTTTTTAGCAGCCCTCAGGTGGTTCCATTGCATTCACTATGGCTGAATTCCAAATCAAGCCCATATCTCTTTAGGCACTCCACACAAATAGATAGGTGTAAGAAATATGCCGATATTTCTACGCTGCCAAACAGATGGCAAGGTGAAGCTATTAACATATTGCTTCCACCTGACCAATCCTCTCAGATCGACAGCAGTGCCTGGAGTGTAGGGGCGGAGTGGCAATTCAGCAATTCAGTTGTCAGTGACTGCAGTTGTAGGTGAATATGAACCATCACTGATTCAGTGTTGACTGAACAGTGCACATTCTCTTTCAGCTAGGACAGTCAGCCGTGAAGCCAGGTAACCCTGCATTATTATTATTACAAATAACCTTACCCATTCACCTCAAAGTGCTCAAATCCAGGGATCCTTTAGTACCTCTGTACTGGGACATTGTCTTGCATTAAGTTGTTAAGGTTAGCTTTGCAATCAGATACGATTTCTGCATATAGAGTGAAGGAGCTTATGGAACAATGAAAGTATTAATTTACTGTATCTGCTTTATACATATCTTCCATTGATCTAATGTATTTCCATCAATGCAATCATATTTCACACAGTAGAATTATAAAGATTTCAGAAATGTATTTTATTTCACTCTGCCAAACCAAGCTATGACCATCAGTGTTGTTAAAGTGCTTATATTACCTCATACCTACAGTATGTTCAGTAGCATAAACTCTAGTAGTCTCAATTCCAAATTTCTAGTGTGCAAAAACTTTCCATTGATGATCAATGAGTAGAGTAGACTAGACAGACAGGTAAAACAAAACAGGTAAATCATCAAGGAAATTGGAAAAACAATACTAAACAAAAAAATGCTGAAATGCTTACTTACAAGCCCTTAACGAACAGTGCAGTTCAAGAAGAAGAAAATATTTACCAAGTAGGCTAAAATAAAAAGTTATAATAAAAAGTAACACAATAAGAATAACAATAACGAGGCTATATACAGGGGGCACCGGTACCGAGTCAGTGTGCAGGGGTACAGGCTAGTTGAGGTAATCTGTACATGTAGGTGGGGGCCAAGTGACTATGGTGCAGCTGTAGAACCTTTTGAGGATCTGGGGGCCCATGCCAAATCTTTTCAGTCTCCTGAGGGAGAAAAGGTTTTGTCGTGCCCTCTTCATGACTGTCTTGGTATGTTTGGATAATGATAGTTTGTTGGTGATGTGGACAAACTCTCGACCCGTCAATGTTAATGGGGGCCTGTTCGGCCCGCCTTTTCCTGTAGTCCACGATTAGCTCCTTTGTCTTGCTCACATTGAGGGAGAGGTTGTTGTCCTGGTACCACACTGTCAATTCTCTGACCACCTCCCTATAGGCTGTCTCAACATTGTCGGTGATCAGGCCTACCACTGTTCTGTCGTCAGTAAACTTAATGATGGTGTTGGAGTCGTATTTGGCAACGCAGTCGTGGGTGAACAGGGAATACAGGAGGGGACTAAGTACACACCCCTGAGGGGCTCCAGTGTTAGGGATCAGCGTGGCGGACGTGTTGTCTACTCTTACCACCTGGGTGTGGCCCGTCAGGAAGTCCAGGATCCTGTTGTAAAGGGAGAGGTGTTTAGTCCCAGAGTCCTTAGCTTAGTGATGTGCTTTGAGGGCATTAATGGTGTTAAACGCTGAGCTGTAGTCGATGAACACCATTCTCACATAGGTGTTCCTTTTGTCCAGGTGAGATAGGGCGGTGTGGAGTGCAATTGAGATTGCATCATCTGTGGATCTGTTGGGGCGGTATGCGAATTGGAGTGGGTCTAGGGTGTCCGGCAGGATGCTGTTGAAGTGAGCCATGACCAGCCTTTCAAAGCACTTCATGGCTACCGATGTGAGTGCCCCTGGGCGGTAATCATTTAGGCAGGTTACCTTCGCTTCCTTGGGCACAGGGACTATGGTGGTTTGCACTGTCTTTTTACTTACCTATTGTTCACCAAATACCTTTTTTGCACTGTTGGTTAGAGCCTGTAAGTAAGCATTTCACTGTACACGTCCTGGTAAACCTGTTGTATTCAGCGCACGTGTCAAATAAACTTTGATTTGATTTGCTTGGCACATGTAGGTATTACAGACTCGGTCAGGGAGAGGTTGAAAATGTCAATGAAGACACTTGACAGTTGGTCCGTGCATGCTTTGAGTACACGTCCTGGTAATCCGTCTGGCCCAGGGGCTTTGTGAATGTTGACCTGTTTAAAGGTTTTGTTCATGTCGGCTACCGAGAGCGTTATCACACAGTTATCCAGAACAGCTCTTGCTCTAGAATAATATTAATAGTAGGTCATCAATTTTATTTTCTAACGATTGCACATTAGCAAGGAGAATGGAAGGCATTGGGAGTTTACTCGCTTGCCTCCGGATTCTCAGAAGGATCCCCGATATGCATCTTTTCGTCACACAAAATGCGTGGATCTGGGCCTGTTCCAGTGAAAGCAGGATAGCGGTGAGTTATCGCTTTTCTGATGTCCAGAAGTTATTTTCGGTCATAAGAGACGGCAGCAGCAACATTATGTACACAATAAGTAAAAAAATAAGTTAATTATTTGGCTGACTAATAGTGTTGCTTCTTATCACTATTGATTTGACCTCCTTGATTTGATTTGGCAGTGGGAGGATTAGGGAGAAAGCTGAAAAGCGTTAGGGAATCGGAGGAGAAATGCAGAGATTGAGAATGTGGAGAAGAGTGGTAATAAGAAAATGGCCACCTGTTGACAGGACTCTGCTCCTTCTGGGCGGCGATGGCCGTCGACGTGCTGAAGCTGCGTCGGATTCCTGAATGAATGGCAGAGACAGGCACACGTGTGTGAATAAACATAGACAAATATTCACACATGTAGTACACACAAACAAGTACACAAACATTTACAAGAAGACACGCACGCACACATTAAGGGTACAAAAATAATTGTGACACAAAGAAAACTGCATTTTCAGTCATTAAAATGCTATCTACGCATTTTCCTTAAAATTATATAACCATTGATTGAGTTTATTCAGCTTTGTATGAAGCAAATAAATTAGGAACAACCTAGGCCAAAACTCACCGGTGAAATCACAGTTAAGACGCAAGGAGGAAAGCTCTGAAAGACAATCCATAGAGCCATGGATCCTGTGGAATTATATATATATATATTATACACATTTACGCTATGTATTTATTTGTATTTATTTATTTAACCTTTATTTAACTAGGCAAGTCAGTTAAGAACAAATTCTTATTTACAATGACGGCCTACCAAAAGGCCTCCTGCGGGGACAGGGGCTGGGATTAAAATGTAAAATAAGGACAAAACACACATCACGACACCACTACACTGCAGAGAGACCTATGACAACAACACAGCATGGTAGCAACACAACATGACAACATAGTAGCAACACAACATGGCAGCAGCACAACATGGGAGCAGCACAAAACAAGGTGCAAACATTATTGGGCACAGACAACAGCACAAAGGGAAAGAAGGTAGTAGAGAACAATAAATCAACAATAAAGCAGCCACAACTCAGTAAGGGTGTCCATGATCGAGTCTTAGAGCCTCGGAGTCTACAACACACAATCATTAAAGCCTTTACTGAGTTCTAGAAACATTTTAGGCCATCCTGCTTCAATAACAACGCTTTCTCTTACATTCCAAGGTTTGGGTCAATTCCATTTAAACTTTTGTATTTTCACTACCGAGGGAATTAATTGAAATTCAGCAAAATAATAGGGCAGGAAATGAGTCCTAATTTTCAAATAATGGGCTATTTCTCCAATTAAACCATTGATTATGCATTCATTTTCGGAATGGGATGAGTCGAGATGGAATTGACCCCCAACCGCTATCCTGGAAGTACAAAAGGGCCTTCCATCTCTCAATTGTCCAATCGACACAAAATAAAATAAAAATTGACATCCCAGCACGATGTCCCTGTCCACAACGGCTTAGGCAAGATGCGCTTGCCTAAGCCGTTGTGCACCAGTGATAATAGATGGAGCTTTGAAAACCATTACCACAGAGACTGGCGAGGTGGAGAAATGAGAAAAAACAGCCTTATCTTGTTTGCAAGCAGAAAAGGTGTGAGAAAGGGAGTGAGAGAAAGGAGAAAAAATAAGATAAAAATAATGACTCGCTGTTTGTTTTCTTAATGGGTCCTGATAGGAAGGAAGAGAGGAAGGAAGAGAAGGAGAGAATGGAAGAGTGACTACTCTGGTGTTCTGGCTCTCGGTGATGGAGAGAACATGAGAGGAGATGGAGAGAATGTGAAAGGGAGATCTCCATTAGCCTGAGCTGTGCTTTAGTGGATCATCCCGCTTGCTCCGTGGGTTAATTGGGGGAAAAGAGGGGGTGAAAAAGGAGTGCAATCCCTCCAGAAAACACTTCTCTTATCACACAGTAAAAGTAGAGTAAGAAAATAAGATGGCAGGTGTAGCGGTGGGAGACAAAAAAACGTAAGGGGATAGACATTAAGGAACGAGAGAAACAAAAAAACTAAAACTTTAACCAAGTTTATTAACTTCAAATGTTACTTAAGTTACCTAAACCAGACCCCTCATTCATACTATCTCAACATCTTCAACACATCTTTCACCTTTCCTCGACTCCCCTTCCTTGCTATGTGGCTAGTAAATATGTACAATGAGTGTACACACATTAGGAACACCTGATCTTTCAATGAGATAGACTGACCAGGTGAATCCAGGTGGAAGCTATGATCCCTTATTGATGTAATTTGTTAAATCCACTTCAAATCTTGAATCCAAGATGGCGTAGCAGTCAGACGTCTTTTGTCCTCGTCCTGTCGTGTCCAGTGTATATATATTTTTATATATTTTCTTTGCATATCTTTTCATATATTTTTTCTAAAACTCAACTTCAAAACATTCTCCTGCAATCCGCTTCACCCAATGTTTTTTCCCCCAAGTATTATCCACCTCGAATCCGGAATCCCCCAACAGAAGCTAGCCAGAAGCTAGCCAACCTCACTAGCTACTAGCTAACGTTAGTATTTAGCTTACCACTGCTAGCGGACAGCAGCTAACCTTTAGCTCGGAAAGCTCTCGCCAGTTCGTACAACGCGACTCAAACCAGAGCATACCGGACCTATTTTCACTCCATATCCCCGGATTCCTACTGCAAACTTTGGACATTTTCACCTGGATTTTGCAGCTAGCTAGCTGCTATCCGAGTGACCATTGGCTAACGTCGGTCCCGGAGCAAGCACCAATTAGCCTGAAGCTAGCCCATTCTAGGCCCATCTTCCGGCTAGCTGAAGAGCCCAGGAGTGGCTGATGGGACTACAACACCTATCCGGACCCGTTTTTACTGCCGGTGCGGAGCCCCACCGGGCCTTCACGACTGGACTACCGACGTTATCTGCCCGAGGTGGTTATTCAACCGGCCCTCCATCGTGACGTCACCTGAACGCCCATCAGCTAACTGCGGCCCACTAACGTTTGCGGTCTCGAGCAGTGGTTCCCAACCTTTTTCCTTGGGGCCCCCTATGTACATATTTAACAATCCGTGCCCCCATCTATCTACCTATCTATATATATATATATTAATGCTATGCACACACACACACACACTGTATATAGTAACTAAATTTAGTTTTAAGTTTTTAATGACATTTTATTACATGAATACACAGGAAATGTTCCTTCCAACTTCAAATGTTTCCTTTTAGCCTAATATTTTCATTTTTACACAACTAGTAAAACGCAGTTGTTTCTTTTTTTTCAGGATTTTGTGTATAAACATAGAATACTGAATGTTATGAACGTAATGTTAAATATGAACGGTAGAATGCTGTATGTACTTACATGCATGCATGCACAGATCCTTATTTTTACAAGGCTAATCATAACGTCAGCGTAAACACATAACGCTAATGTCCACCTTGGGCTTGCATGCCTTTGACTAGTGATGGAATGTCAGGTGTAATGCCAGTGACAGCCAGTCTAAAATCGCTGTGGACTTCCAGTCTGTTGCGTGACTTTGTTTTTATAGCCACAAGGGCACTGAAGGCTGTCTCAGAGAGGTAGGTGGTACTGAAAGGAAGAATGATCTTTGTAATGGCATAGTCTGCTGGTGAGTCTCTGATCCACCTCTACGCAGACGACACCATTCTGTATACCTCTGGCCCTTCTTTGGACACTGTGTTAACTACCCTCCAGACGAGCTTCAATGCCATACAACTCTCCTTCCGTGGCCTCCAACTGCTCTTAAACGCAAGTAAAACTAAATGCATGCTCTTCAACCGATCGCTGCCCGCCTGTCCAGCATCACTACTCTGGACGGTTCTGTCTTAGATTATGTGGACAACTACAAATACCTAGGTGCCTGGTTAGACTGTAAACTCTCCTTCCAGACTCACATCAAACTTCTCCAATCCAAAATTAAATCTAGAATAGGCTTCCTATTTTGCAACAGAGCATCCTTTACTCATGCTGCCAAACATACCCGGGTAAAACTGACCATCCTACTGATCCTCGACTTCGGTGATGTCATTTACAAAATAGCCTCCAATACTCTACTCAACAAATTGGATGCAGTCTATCACAGTGCCATCCGTTTTGTCACCAAAGCCCCATATACCACCCACCACTGCGACCTGTATGCTCTTGTTGGCTGGCCCTCGCGTTACACTCGTCGCCAAACCCACTGGCTCCAGGTCATCTACAAGTCCCTGCTAGGTAAAGCCCTGCCTTATCTCAGCTTGCTGGTCACCATAGCAGCACGCACCCGTAGCACGCGCTCTAGCAGGTATATCTCACTGGTCACCCCTAAAACCAATTCCTCTTTTGGCCGACTTTCCTTACAGTTCTCTGCTGCCAATGACTGGAACGAACTACACAAATATCTGAAACTGGAGACACTTATCTCCCTCACCAGCTTTAAGCACCAGCGGTCAGAGCAGCTCACAGACCTCTGCACCTGTATATAGCCCATCTGTAAATAGCCCAACCAACTACCTCATCCCCTACCGTATTTATTTATTTATTCATCTTGCTCCTTTACACCCCAGTTTTTCTACATTGCACATTCATCTACTGCACATCTACCATTCCAGTGTTTAAATGCTATATTGTAATTACTTCGCCACCATGGCCTATTTATTGCATTACCTTCCTTATCTTACCTCATTTGCACTCTTTGTATATAGATTTGTTTTTCTACTGTATTATTGACTGTATGTTTGTTTTACTCCATGTGTAACTCTGTGTTGGTGTATGTGTCGAACTGCTTTGCTTTATCTTGGCCAGGTCGCAGTTGTAAATGAGAACTTGTTCTCAACATGCCTACCTGGTTAAATAAAGGTGAAATAAAAAATCACTGTAGATGATGGGGAGAATTATTTTCAAGTCTTGAGACAATCGAGATTGATTGGTTATGTGTGCCATTCAGAGGGTAAATGGGCATGACAAAATATTTAATTACCTTTTGAACTGGGTATAGTATTTTGAGTGAGTCAAGAACTGCAACACTTCTGGGTTTTTCACACTCAACAGTTTCCCGTGTGAATCAAGAATGATCCACCATCCAGCCAACTTGACACAACTGTGGAAAGCATTGGAGTCAACATGGTCCAGCATCCCTGTGGAACGCTTTCGACACCTTGTAGAGTCCATTCCCCAACGAATTGAGGCTGTTCTGAAGGCAAAAGGGAGTGCAACTCAATAGTTGGAAGGTGTTTCTAATGTTTTGTACACTCCGTGAATATTTGGCGCAATCTGCCATTTAATAGAAACTTCAACCAAATTAATCAATTTACCCAACCCCCTCAAATGCTGAGTCTTAATATCCCAATATTAGACTTTATTTCCCTTTCCTTGACTCCTCTTCCTAAGTGGCTAGCTAGTGAATATGTATGTATGGCGCCAACTGCTTTTCCAAGGATTAAGAGCTTCCAAAAATAGCCAGCTTTGCTGATTTGCTCGGCTGTTGACTCAACACTTTTGTTTGAAAAAAACATACTGATTAAAACGTCTCAGAATGTCTTTTTCATTTACTTCTTTAATAATAGTTCAAAGGAGCTTCATGCGTAGGTGCCATAGTAGGAATTTCACTCTTTATTTAAAAGGCTGTGTTTGCTTGACCTTTTCCAGTGTACAGGCATATTAGAGAAAGACATTTGACAGAATTGCGTGTACAAGGTAATTGCCTTTTTGCTTTTACCGCATTGCCTTTTGTTTTGAGATTGTGGCAGTAAAATGACTATTTCCACTATGCAAATAACATGTGTTATTATTGTAACTTATCCCTGGGAATTCTAGATAGGCCATTCAAATGAATGACAGTTGAGTAGTGTGAAGCTAAGATTGAAAATATAAGCAAATGTCTCCTTAAAATAAAATAATTTGAATGCAATTGTGCACGGGGGAAAACTTTTTCCTGGCCATACATTACAATAGAAACAACTGTATATATTAGTGTATGGTGAAGTTGCCCATAGATGCTGATATTGGGGCAGTTTAGCATTTTCCCGACTAATGATTAAGGTTAGGATTGGGGGAAGGGAAAATAATCCTAGATCTGTGCCTAGAGGAAACTTCACCCTGGACAAGGGTTGGGCTTATACAGAATTTTTGGAATTGACTCCAAGTCATGAGTTGAAATGTATATTGAATTGGCCACACCCCACAGGAAGTAGGATTTAATTCAGTGCAATTCATTTAATTCAGTGCAATTAAAATAAATTCCACTCAGTCATAGAACATGAGTTTCATTGAATCAAGTCACACTTCCCCACTTCTGGAAACAATGTTCACATGCTCTTTTAACCTTACTGCTTATAATAGCCAATTATATTTCCACCAACCATTTCATTTTTTTCCCCTTCTGGAGTTGGAGTTTCCCCAACATGACCCTGTGGCAACTTAAAGGAAAACTCCAACCAAAAACTATATGTTGTATTTGTGACCCGTTTCAGGAAGCTATGCATATGTCACACTTCACTACTTCGCAGTAGAGGCATTTGAACATACTTTTTTTTATTTGTATCAATATGCATTTTTGGGGGAAATGCCTTCTGGAACATGTTAACTATCATGTGCCTTAATAACAAACTTGTATAAAATGTTTAGATTACAAGCCTAGTTGGTTTAGCCATGGAAAAAGTCAGGAACCTTCCTGCTAGCCATGACTGGCTGAGAGAATGGACGGGCTGGACATGCCAAGAGATGAGTTCGGATTGGTCTGCCATGTAGCATGCTTCTGTCTATAACATCTACTGAACAGCTCATCCTTGCTACCGCAGCTTTTTTGAAATATATAATGTAAGGGGATGTGTCACTTTTCTGCACACGGTCTGGGTGAACCGAGGTGACTGGGCCAAACAAGCTGTAGCTACAAACAAAACGACACAGAACGTCTTACTTAGTTAAAATGGTTCCAATCTGCCGTGAATCGTTCATCCTTGTATACGGGTAAAAGTCTAGCTACATTTTCAGATATTATACGTTTCTAAGTTAAAGCGTACCGTTAGCTAGCTAGCAAATGTTAGCTTGCTGGCTCGCTAGCTAATGTTACGTGTATTTTCTGTGTAGTAATATTATTAGTATCTCAGAAAGCCAATTGCATTGCTACCTAGCTAACATTGAACATAGCTGGTTAACTTTTAGCTACCTGCAGATTCATACTACAGCATTGCATGCATGGTGACTAGCTATGACAATCCATTTGTACTGTATGGGTTAGGATATGGTTCATTGTCTAAACAAAAGACTCCACTTCGCCAGATGATTACATAACCCATGTTAGTGTCTGAGGGTGATTACAGCCATCTATTGTATTTCATGTCTAGACAATAGTGACACATCCACTTATAGTATTTCTTTCACATGACCCATCAATTTATATAAGTGTGTCTGGGTAAGCATTAATTAGAAAATATTTATACAATATTTTTGTCTGGACACGTTCTATTTTTGGATATTACTTCAATGCAAATATGCAAGTAACCATTTCACTGTACTGTTTACACCTTCTGTATCGTGTACATGTGACAAATAAACGTATACTTTATTTGATATGGTGTGTGTTTACCAGAGATGATACTGTAAAGAACAACATGACCTGCACCAAAGTCAAATTAGGATATAGGCCAAGGACTAGATGAAGTGAATTGACCTGGAGTTGTCACCAGTTTTTCACCACTTTTAGTCTTGAAATCTTTGGTTGTTTACTACATTCACTACCTTACTCACTCTGTTTAGCACATAGCCTCACATGTGAATTCTTAAAAAGATGGGTGGCTTAAGAGGGTGTAAACTATGCTGAATAGGTGTAGACAAAGATAAGCTCTCCAGTAGGTGTACAAAAAAATTCACAAACCATTTTCTCAAAAGTGGGGTTACAAGTTTATCAACTTTCAAAGCAGAAGTACTTTCTAATTGCAGTGTCTGATGTACCATTTTGTAGCTCTGAGTCTACTTTATCCACTGTAAAAAAACAATATTTCAAATTTTGCAACAAAAAACTAAATGGACGGTCGGTCACATTTAGAAACACACACACAGAGAGAGAGAGTAAAAGAGAGCAATGCGTGGGAGTATGCTGCGGTGGACTGACCTGTTGATCTCAAATCAAATCAAATTTCATTGGTCACATACACATGGTTAGCAGATGTTAATGCGAGTGTAGTGAAATGCTTCTGCTTCTATGTCCGACCATGCAGTAATATCTAACAAGTAATCTAACAATTTTACAACAACTACCTTATACACACAAGTGTAAAGAAATGAATAAGAATATGTACATATAAATATATGGATGAGCGATGGCCGAACGGCATAGGCAAAATGCAGTAGATGGGATAGAGTACAGTATATCCATACATATGAGATGGGTAATGTGGACATTATATTAAGTGGCATTGTTTAAAAGCAGTGGTTCGCTCTTTCAGTTTTGTACTGCCATCAATCCGCCATCAATCTGGTTGGGGAAGGTTTTAATAGTTGCTGTGGGTACAACATCACCAATGCACTTGCTAATAAACTTGCTCACCGAATCAGCGTATACATCAATGTTATTGTCCGACAGTATCCGGGAACATATCCCAGTCCAAGTGATCGAAGCAATCTTGAAGCGTGGAATCAGATTGGTCGGACCAGAGTTGAACAGACTTGAGCACGGGCGTTTCCTGTTTTAGTTTCTGTCTATAGGCTGGGAGCAACAAAATGGAGTCGTGGTCAGATTTGCCAAAAGGAGGGCGAGGGAGGGCTTTGTATGCGTCGCGGAAGTTAGAGTAACAATGATCCAGAATTTTGCCAGCCGGGGTCGCGCATTCGATATGCTGATAACATTTAGGGAGCCTTGTTTTCAGATTAGCCTTGTTATCATCCCCAGCTACAATAAATGCAGCCTCGGGATATGTCGTTTCCAGTTTGCATAGAGTCCAATGAAGTTCTTTCAGGGCCGTCGAGGTGTCTGATTAGGGGGGGATATACACGACTGTGATTATAATCGAAGAGAATTCTCTTGGTAGATAATGTGGTAGGCATTTGATTGTAAGGAATTCTAGGTCAGGTGAACAAAAGGACTTGAGTTCCTGTATGTTGTTAGGATCACACCAAGAGACATTGGCAAGTAGTATACTCGGGAGCGGTGCGTGATGTGCCCGTCTACGGAGCTTGACCAGAAGACTGCCCCTTCTGCCCCGCCGTTGTTTTGGGTCGCCTGCTGGGATCCAATCCATTGTCCTGGGTGGTGGACCAAACAGAGGATCCGTTTCGGGAAATTTGTATTCCTGGTCGTAATGTTGGTAAGTTGACGTTGCTCTTATATCCAATAGTTCCTCCCAGCTGTAAGTAATAAAAATTAAGATTTCCTGGGGTAACATTGTAAGAAATAATACGTAAAAAACAAAATACTGCATAGTTTCCTAAGAACGCGAAGCGAGGCGGTCATCTCTGTCGGCGCCGGCCTGGTATAGCTAATGTTAGCTACCTACATGGTTGATATTGCACCTAGCTAGCTAGCTTAGCCAGTTTATCTAGTGGAAACCGAATGTGATAGCCAGGTACCTATTGCCACACACATCTGATTAATCTGTTCACTCTTTATGCCAAGAATAAGGTGGCTTGTTGGCCAACAAACAGATATCATATTGGGAGCTAAAAAATAGATATTCAACTTTCTTTGTCAGATAAGACATTTGATTAGTCACTCTGTTTAGCACATGGCCTCAGATGTGAATCATTAAAGAGATGGGTAGGGCTAAGGCTTAAGAGGGTGTGAACAATGCTGAATAGGTGTAGACAAAGAAGAGCTCTTCACTAGATACCAAAACAAAGAAGGCTCCAGTAGGTGTACCAAAACATTTTAGGGCCATTTTCTCAAAAGTGGGGTTACAAGTTAATTAACTTTCAAAGCAGAATTACTTTCCCATTGTTCGTCAACAGCAGTGTATGTATACAATTTTTTGACTCTGAACAACAGCACCTCTTCAACCTCAGGAGGCTGAAGAAATGCGGCTTGTCACCAAAATCACTCACAAACTTCTACAGATGCACAATCGAGAGCATCCTGTCGGGCTGTACCACCGCCTGAGTACGGCAACTGCTCCGCCCACAACCGTAAGGCTCTCTCCAGAGAGGTAGTGAGGACTGCACAACGATCGCCGAGGTAAACTACCTGCCCTTCAGGACACCTACACCACCCGATGTCACAGGAAGGCCAAAAAGATCATCAAGGACAACAACCACCCGAGCCACTGCCTGTTCACCGCTATCATCCAGAAGGCGAGGTCAGTACAGGTGCATCAAAGCTGGGACCGAGAGACTGAAAAACAGCTTCTACCTCAAGGCCATCAGACTGTTAAACAGCCATCACTAACATTGAGTGGCTGCTGCCAACATACTGACTTAAATCTCTAGCCACTTTAAAAATAGGAATTGGATGTAACAAATGTATCACTAGCCACTTTAAACGATGCCATTTATATAATGTTTACATATCCTACATTACTCATCTCATATGTATATACTGTACTCCATACCATCTACTGCATCTTGCCTATGCCAGTCAGCCATCGCTCATCCATATATTTATATGTACATACTCATTCCTTTACTCTTGTGTGTATAAGGTAGTTGTGAATTTGTTAGATTACTTGTTAGATACTACTGCATGGTCGGAACTAGTAGCACAAGCATTTCGCTACACTCACATTAACATCTGCTAACCATGTGTATGTGACATTTTTTTTGTTGATTTGATTTGATTTGAATCTCTACTTTTATCCATTGTAAAAAACACCATTTCACATTTTGCAACATAAGACTGAATCGAGGTGGTTGGTCACATTTGTTTCATTAGTCCATTGTTGATATGGTCGCAAAATGTTTTGCATGACAGCGGTCAAGTTTTCAAGATAAATAACTTTCAAAATACAGAGATTTCTGTATTTTGTAAGTCATTTATCTTGAAAACTTTTACGATTTGTTCCCCATATTGAACAAAATGTAAGTGATTAATGAAATATAGTAATTTAGAATAGTCACATACAGTTTTTTTTCCCTTGATCATTAAATGTAATAGTTTGTCCTGAAAATCTATTGTTTCCACAATATTTCATGTATAACGACATGTTTGATGTTTTATGTCCAAGATGTATATTTGTATAGACTACACCTAATATAGAATAGAAGAGGTATTTGAATTTCATTGTATTTTCACTGAGTTCAATTATATTTCCATTAATTACATTTTGAATTACAATTCTATATTCCGTTTACTACTTCAATTCAAATTCAAGTATTTAGTTGCAATTTAGAAGGCATTCTACATTTCATTCTGAATTGAGCCGAACCCTGTTCTGGACCGTGTATTTTTTTAACAGAAAGACCAGGTAGCCCCTTCCCTGTTTCAGTCAGTTTTCTTCCGTTTGCTGCCTAATGAACACAGCCCAGACGGCTGTGCTGTGAATAAGCCATAAACTGCCTGGCCCTGTTTGACACACGTGGCCTAGTAAATCACCAATCTGGACTGTTTGTAATGTCCTTAAGACAGTGGAAATCGAATTATCCAACAGTTCTCACAAATGGCATTGTCAAGACCTGGCTCGTTAGTGCCATCCAAAAATTGATGAGTGTAATGAAACGTTCCTACCTCCAGCAACATTTACCAGATGCGCCTTTGGTTTGAGCTATGTTTATTTTTCACTAAACCCATTTCAAAATTTGAGAAATCATTACAGATACTTCTTCCAGATGTGTTTATGTTGTAGTTTACGAATCAGTACAATTATGTACCCACCTCTGTACACCGAATGGAGCGAAGACACCGAGTTTGGGTGAGCAGCTGAAGTAGTTCACCACACAAACCGAGCTGTCGTTCTTTCCGCTGGGCTTGTCCAGCTCAATCCCCAGCCAGAACCCTGAGGGACGGACGGATAGATGGGAAAAGAGGCGGACAGAAGTTCAGGGTCATGCCATGAATAGAGCAGTAGAAACAAAATTGTATGTGTTGTAACCTAAAGTACCACAAGAACAAGTTAATGGCCCTTGAGTGTACTTAATCCTAGCTTAGCTGTATGAAAACCCACTGTGTGCAGCTTCTGATGGCCATCAATACTTGAATGCAAAGTATTATAATGCAAAACAAGAGTAAGTGCATTCATGTAGAAGAAATTATTGTTTGCTGTGTCTACAAGAACTAATGTTCTAAGACAACTGTCTTCCTACTGTTAAAAGCTTGACGCATTCCAACTGATGACGTTATTAAAAAGACCCAAACTACGTAGGAGTATAATTCCTCCTCTTTCCTTGTTACTGCTTATGACATTTTTATTGTATATGTATTTAGTAACCAAGTTAACTGTACCCTTCTCTATGTCTGTCTGTCTGTTGAGAAACTGTGCTGTGACAATGGCCCCGGATGTGGACATTCACTTTCAAGACAGCTGTTCTAGAACATCGGCCATGAATGGCCTTTCCTAGAGTAATCAAAGGTCTTTCACTGAAAGTAACAAAGGTCTTTCACTGAAAATGTACAACAAATCGACTGAATTCCACTCTTCCATTGACAACCTGAAATCCTCCCTTGAATTATCTCCTTTTGAGAATGACTGAGACTGAGTTGCGCATTAGCACAGTTGAAGATACCGTTACCCAACATTATGGTTATGAAACAGCTGACGAAGGACAATGCCCATCTCAAAAGCAAGGTGGACCAGATGGAGAACCAGAGCAGACGTAGTACTATCTGTGTGGTGGGATTGAAGGACGATGGTGAGGGCCGTGACCCCATCTGTTTCTTCACTCAATGGATCCCTGATGTCCTAGGCATAACCAACCAAGCCGCTGGAAATCGAACGCGCCCACAGAACCTCAACACCGAAACCCATGCCGGATGAGCCGTCCTGATCAGGTTCCTCTGTTTCCTCTGTTTCAAGGACAGGGAGAAGATACTGTGACTTGCAAGAGCCAAAGGGGACATCACCATCAATGGCAAGGATGGTGAACGCGGATCTAGCCAGACATCGCAAGCAGTTCAAACCAGCCGCCAAAGCCCTGAAGGAGAAAGAGCATCACTGGCTACCTCATTCACCCTGCATGGATGAAAGTTCAGTACAATGGCAGAAGGCATCCCTTTGACAGTTATTTTTCACGTGGTGATTTCAATTACATTTACAGGAGTAATTTTGGTTTTGACAATATCCACTGGGCAAAGAAAATTAGTAGGCCTAGGCCCATTGATATTTCCCCCATTTATGTTTATCATCTTCATCTGAAAAGAGACTCAAGCAGCCTTATTCTTGACAGTAAAATATTCAGCCATGAATGTCTATTCACAACGTTCAACATAGAGAGCTCGTAGGTTTTAATTTGTGCCAAAGTTGAGCTAGTTAGAGCAAGATGGAAAGCGAGCAACAACGTATCTCTGCAAGTGTTTTCATGTTTGATTGTGTTTTTAGTCCGACAATCAGGGTGTGTGGGGTTTATGTTTTTTTTCTATGTTTAATGTAATTTCCTTCCTAAAGAGACACACACACAGTGCATTCGGAAAGTATTCAGACCCCTTTACTTATTCAATTTTTTTTTACGTTACAGCCTCATTCTAAAACGGATTAAATTGTTTTTTTCCCCACTCTAACTACACGCAATACAAATAAAATAAAATGTTATTGGTCACATACACATGGTTAGCAGATGTTATTGTGAGTGTAGCGAAATGCTTATGTTTCTAGATCCGACAGTGCAGCAGTATCTAACAGGTATTATCTAACAATTCCACAACTAAACCTGATACACACAATCTAGTAAAGGAATGGAATGAGAAAAATATATGGATGAGCAGTGACAGAGCGGCTAAGATGCAATAGATAGTAAAGAATAGTGAAGGATACAGTATATGCATATGAGATGAGTAATGCGATATATGTAAACATATATAAGTGGCATAATTAAAGTGACTAGTGTTCCATTTATTAAAGTAGACAATGATATCAAGTCTGTAGGTAGGCAGCCGCCTCTCTATGCTAGTTGTGGCTGTTTAACAATCTGATTGCCTTGAGATAGAAGCTGTTTTTCAATCTCAATGTCCTAGCTTTGATACACCTGTACTGACCTCGCCTTCTGGATGGAAACGGGGTGAACAGGTAGTGGCTCAGGTGGTTGTTGTCCTTGATGATATGTTTTGCATTCCTGTGACATCGGGTGTTGTAGGTGTCCTGGAGGGCAGATAGTTTGCCCCCGGTGATGCGTTGTGCAGACCGTACCACCCTATGAAGAGCCCTGTGGTTGTGGGCGGTGCAGTTGCCATACTGGGCGGTGATACTGCCCGACAGGATGCTCTCAATTGTGCACCTGAAAAAGTTAGTGAGGGTTTTCGGTGACATGCCACATTTTTTTTGCCTCCTGAGGTTGAAGAGGCGCAATTGCACCTTCTTCACCACACTGTCTATGTGCGTGGACCATTTCAGTTTGTCGGTGATATGTACAATGAGGAACTCAAAACTTTCCACCTTCTCCACTGCTGTCCAGTCGATGTAGATAGGGTGTGCTCCCTTTGCTGTTTCCTGAAGCCCACGATCATCTCTTTTGTTTTGCTGACATTGAGTGAGAGGTTATTTTCTTGACATCACAGTCCGAGGGCCCTCACCTCCTCCTTGTAGGCTGTCTTGTCATTGTGGGTAATCAAGCCTACCACTCTAGTGTTGTCTGCAAACTTGATGATTGAGTTGGAGGAGTGCATGGCCAAGCAGTTGTGGATGAGTAAGGGAGAGGGCTGAGAAAGCACCCTTGTGGGGCCCCAGTATTGAGGATCAGTGGAGTGGAGATGCTGTTTCCTACCTTCACAACCTGGGGGGCGGCCCGTCAGGAAGTCCAAAACCCATTTGGGGTCGAGACACAGGATCTCAAGCTTAATGATGAGTTTGGAGGGTGCTATGGTGTTGAATGCTGAGCTGTAGTCAATGAACAGCATTCTTACATAGGTATTCCTCTTGTCCAGATCGGATAGGGAAGTGTGCAGTGTGATGACGATTGCATCGTCTGTGGACCTATTGGGGCGGTAAGCAAATTGGAGTGGGTATAGAGTGACAGAAAGGGTGGAGGTGATATCATCCTTGACTAGTCTCTCAAAGCACTTCATGATGACAGAAGTGAGTGCCACGGGGCGATAGCCATTTAGTTCAGGTACCTTAGCTTTCTTTATACTGACGCTTTGCTTGTTTGATTGCCTTATGGAGGGAATAACTACACTGTTTGTTTTTGGCCATGTTTCCAGTTGCCTTGCCATGATTAAATGCTATGGTACCTGCTTTCAGTTTTGCGCGAATGCTGCCATCAATCCACGGTTTCTGGTTAGAAAAGTGTTTTATAGTCACAGTGGGTACAACATCTCCTATACACTTCCTTATAAACTCGCTCACCGAGTCAGCGTATACGTTAATGTTATTGTCTGAGGCTACCAGGAACATATCCCAGTCCACGAGATCAAAGCACTCTTGAAGCGTGGAATTCGATTTGTCAGACCAGCGTTGGATAGACCTAAGCAAGGGAGCTTCCTGTTTTAGTTTATGCCTATAAGAGGGGAGCAACAAGATGGAGTCATGGTCAGATTTGCCAAAAGGAGGGCGGGGGAGGGCCTTGTATGAATCGCAGAAGCTGGAGTAGCTGTGGTTGAGTGTGTTACTTGCTCGTGTACTGCAATTGATATGCTGAGCCTTGTTCTCAGATTACTTTGCTAAAATCCCCAGCTACAATAAATGCAGCCTCAGTATATATGGTTTCCAGTTTGCATAAAGTCCAGTGTAGTTCCTTGATGGCCGTCTTGGTGTCCACTTGCGGGGGGGATGTACACGGCTGTGACGATAACCGAGGAGAGTTCTCTTGGGAGATAATACAGTCGGCATTTGATTGGGAGGAATTCTAGGTCAGATGACAAAAAGGACTTGAGTTCTTGTATGTTGTTACAATTACACCATGAGTCATTAATCATGAAACATACACCCCTGCCCTTCTTCTTACCAGAGAGATGTTTGTTCCTGTCGGCGCGATGCACTGAAAATCCTGTTGGCTGTACGGACTCCAACAACATGTCCCCAGCTAGCCATGTCTCCGTGAAACAGAGTATGTTACAATCCCGGGTATATCTTTGGAAAGCAGTATTTCTGGTTGTAGTGCTGGTTGTGCTGGTAAGTTGACGTCTCCCTGATATCCAATAGTTCTTCCCGGCTGTATGTATTAACACTTAAGGACTTGAAGGGAAGCTGCCATCTCTATCGGCGCCATAATGACAAAGAAAAACATGGGTTTTTAGATCTTTTTGCAATTTGTTTATATTTAATCACATTTACATAAGTATTCAGACCCTTAACTCAGTGCTATGTTGAAGCACCTTTGGCAGCGATTACAGCCTCGAGTCCTCTTGGGTATAACACTACAAGCTTAGCACAACTGTATTTGGGGAGTTTCTCCAATTATTCTCTGCAGAGCCTCTCAAGCTCTGTCAAGTTGGATGGGGAGCGTTGCTGCACAGCTATTTTCAGGTCTCTCCAGAGATGTTCAATCGGGTTCAAGTCCGGGCTCTGGCTGGGCCACTCAAGGACATTCAGAGACTTGCCCCGAAGCCACTCCTGGTTTGTCTTGGTTGTGTGCTTAGGGTCGTTGTCCTGTTGGAAGGTGAACCTTCTCCCCAGTCTGTGGTCCTGAGCACTCTGGAGCAGGTTTTCATCAAGGATCTCTTTGTACTTTGCTCTGTTCATCTTTGTCTTGATCCTGACTAGTCTCCAAGTCCCTGTTGCTGAAAAACATCCCCTGTATTATGTTACATTTATTTATTAATACACTCACTCCCTGAACTTGCTTCCCGACTCTCAGTGCACTCGTTACAGGTATTGTGTGTAGATTTCTGAGGATTTTGATAAGGCTGTAACATATTTAAAAATATAAATAAATAATTATGTAACGTAACAAATTGTGGAAAAAGTCAATGGGTCTGACAGGCACTGTAGGTCATTTCAGTGTTCAAACATTACCTGAGTGATTACCATTCGGTTATATATTTGAAACCCAACCAATGCTAAATCCACTAAAATATATTGCATTCAACGTAAAGGTCTTTAAGTAGTTACGGAGTGGTGGGGCGCCAAATTCAAAATCCAAAGGTTGAATTATTAAACATTCATCAATATACAAGTGTTGCATAGTCATCAAAAGCTCTGCTTCTTGGCAATATCACAGCATTGTCACATTTCACAAAGGCGTTACGGCGAAAGCACAACATTTGATTGTTTGAGGGTAGCACCTCCAATATTTTTCCATTAGCGTAAATTCATAAACCATCGCGGTTCACACAAAACACATTTCATAGCGAAAACAAATCCCTTACCTTTTGAAGAACTTCTGCTGAGGGCTTCCCAAGTGTCCAACGAAGACATCCAATGGTTCTTTTGTTAGAAAAAGTAATTTATTATATCCATAAATCTCCGTTTGGTTGGCGCGTTATGTTCAGAAAATCCAACGTCAAATCGGCCATTGAAACGTGAAGAGAACACGTTCAAATATACCTATAAACATTTCCTAAACAAATCAAATACCAGTTAAAATGCATCCTTAGCTATCCTTTTATGAATATTAGCAATAATATTTCACTCGGATGGTCACCTATACCTTATATAATTAAAATAAAGTGGGGCGCGCAGCCAGACTCTCACCCGAGAAAACTTGTTGACATCTGAGCTACCTTGACCATTTCCTGTACCTATTCGTTCTGTTTACTCCAATCTCTCTGAGTCTTTGTATATAGACTGTTGATATCTAATGGAAGCCATAGGTACTGCAGTCTCAGTCCCTGTTACAAATGGATTCAATGGGGAGTGTGTCAAACAGAGCAATAGGTCACCAGAAACTGATTTCCGGATAGATTTTTCTCAGGTTTTTGCCTACTAAATGAGTTCTGTTATACTCACAGACATTATGTTAACACTTTCAGAAACCTCAGTGTTTCCTATCCAATGGTACTAATTATGTGCATATCCTATTTCCGAGCCTGAGTGGCAGGCATTTTGCTCTCCAAAACCGTCACCTCACCTGCCGCTCCCTAAGAAGTTAACAGCATAGTTAAGAGGAAAAGAGTATATACCTTAAGAAATTAAAGGCTGACATTGTGTTCTTACAAGAAACACATCTTACAGCCAGTGAACAGAAGAAACTAAAGAGTGAATGGTTAGGACAAGTTTTTGTGTCAGTAACACCATGTCTGATCCCTCATGCAGGTTTGTTTTGGTGCAGGGGCATATGTATTCGGCGTCTTAAACCCTATTTAATGTTTATGCTCCTAACTTTGATGACCATATGTTTATTCAGAATGTCTTCCTTCAGGTTGCTCAAGCACCACCAGCATAGTTACTGGCTGGAGGAGACATCATTTTTTGTTTATGTACAGTTCTTGATAGGTCCTCTGATGAACCCTCCCCTCTTACCAAAGCGGCCAAGCTCACCATGTCATTCATGAAGAATCTCAATTTACTAGACATCAGGAGACAGATGGACCCACAGGATAGGGACAACTATTTTTACTCACACCCACACAACACACACACAGTTTCGCTTTTAACCCAACTGTTTCAAAAGAGTTTTCGATACCGATTATCTCCCCAGATTGCTTAGTGACCATTAGAGAGAATAAAGTAGACGGCATCGGTCAAAGTTTGATTGATGACCTTTTTATGGCCCCCCTTAGGGGTGGTGTACGCCCCCCACCCCACGCCCCACGCCACGCCACCCCACGCCCTTCTTGACTGATAGTGTGTGTACATCTGTCCCTTTGAAGATGTGTCTTTGATTACATTAATGCGGTCAAGAAAGCGGTCAAGCTGATTGAAAGGGCCTCTTTGAGGTCATTTCAACCCCACCACCACCCCCATGTTGGAGGGGGTGCTTATGGGCGTCCTGTCCAGGTCTGTGTTTACAAACGGTCAAGGTGATTGAGGGCCTTTTTGAACTGTGGAATGTGTTTCTGAAACAGTAAGGGTCCGGGGGTATTAGACAGACGGCCTATAAAGAGTGGACTGTGGACAGCACCCGCTAACTCAGAGATAAAGCCCAGAACACTATAGAAATTAAACATGGATTTTGTGATCAACGACACACCCGTGATGACCGTGACAACTGAAGCTATATCGACAGTGAGAAAACCCGCAAAGGCAACAACCATGATGCGGGACCGACTCGGGATTTTAAGCTGCATGTGCGTATTCCGTTTAAAAGTTGGGATATGGTGGAATTGAGAATGCTTGAGGCAGTGGATGCTCTTTTCGTACAGAGCCAACGCCGACAGAGTATTGTTCAGCTAAGGAAGTGCATAATATATACGAATCCTAAGGATTATGATTCAAAGGAACCCCAAGAAGGTTCACCCACAGAAGGGTCATCCTCTGAAGAAAACTAAGTACTGTTCGTATAACCACGCCCCGAAGCCCTAGGAGTGGTTCAACAATAAAAGGGCTGCCCCTAAGGCCTCTGGTTCTTCATTTCATCATATACCATGGATATTCATATCCCATATCAGGACTCCGATACGCTATGGATGCCAGACCCTGAGGACTCTATGCCTCACAGTCCTCCTCTCTCGCCCCGCCATCACCCTCGACACCTCTATCATGTCCCCAGGCTGAGGATGTGTTTGATGGGGCAGTCAGTACTATTTTTGTGGACACCATCAAGGCCTCTGTAGCCGCACTTTTAGATGTGGTAATTGGAGAGTATATACGAGAAAAATGCTACGGTTGTGAGATCAATCACCCCAGCCAGCGAAGACATCCGTGTCTATATGACCCACCCCGGTATTACTTCTTCAACCACTTTGAGGAGCTGGTGAAAAGACTGTGGTCCTGCCGCTTTATACCATCAATGGTCAGAGCCCTGGAGTCTATGGGTCTTGAGCCGTCTATTCCCAGGGTTCAGGGTGTAACCGAGGCGTTCCTACACGAACTGAAGGAGGTTACCTTCATCCATGAGAAACTAAAATAAATCAGGATCGCCATGGTGGACAACAACAAATGCAAGGAAGCAATGGTGGCCGAGGTGGTGACTTTCTGGCTCAATAAACCCCAAGAGACAGAGTAACCGTATATATTTTATGATTTAGATATAAAGCAATGGGTAACAGTATGCATACCATGTTGGAGAGAATAAATAAATTTTTTCTTTTGAGAGAATTTACAAATGTTATGCAGAAAATTATTGAGAATAAAGTGAACAATGTATCGCTCTACACAGTCATCAATACAGGGGTTAATGCAGGGCGTGTGCTAAAAATGGAACAAATCATGAGTCACGTAAGACAAACGGGGGAAACTCTACAGTGGTCACAACTGGTAACCCGTCTTGGGGATGATTCCGAAGAACTAGAAACAGCCTTGTCTAAGATTTTACTATATTTGTTTGAACCCTCATTTAATTGTAACATGTATCATATTTGTTGTTTATATACTTATATAACGGATGTTTGTGTCTTAAAAATTCAACGATATAAGTCTGTAAATGTACCCCTGGTATACCAAATCTTACATGCATGGATCATTGAGAAAACGGGTCCTAACATTCTGCTACGTATCCTGAATTGTATGGATACGTAAAAATAAAAATAAAATAAAAAGCAAAAAGAAAATGATCTCGTTATTTGAAATTGACTCATTAATGTTATTGTACATCAGAGAGGCAACAAGGATGGAGGAGCAGATGATGAGAAACATTTATTATACCCCCTCTAACCCAGGGTCTTATGGGGGGAAGGAGAGGTTCAAGAGAGTTATAGTCGATGAAACAGGTAGCAGGTTAAGCGATGCTCAAGTGAATGAATGGCTCGCTGAGCAGGATGCGTACACTCTGCATAAACCTGTGCGAAAACAATTTCCACGAAATAGAGTTTTTTCTACTCATCCCTTGTCCCAGTTCCAGGCTGATCTATGTGACATGCAGGCCCTTGCCGATAAAAATGATGGAAATCGATACATGCTAACGGTTATAGATATTTTCTCTAAAATAGCATATGTAAGGGTCTTAAAAAATAAGAGTGGGGGAGAGGTGACCCGGGCCTTTGACTCCATATTGAAGGAAGGAGGAGCACCCAAGAAAGTGCAGGCGGACGGCGGTAAAGAATTTTTTAATCAGTCTTTTCAGAAACTCATGAAGAAGCACAATATCGTGACATTTTGCTACAGGTTCGGATTTGAAAGCTTCAGTTATTGAGCGCTTTAACCCGAACTTTGAAAGAACGAATGTGGAAATACTTTACGGCTCACAACACGCACAGATATCTGGATATAGTTCAAGATTTAGTAAAGGGGTATAACCACAGCTACCATAAAGTATCACGGATGAAGCCCTCCGAGGTCTCTTCTGAAAATTCTTTTCAAGTTTTTAAAAATCTGTATGGTTTGTTCCCCCTTCAGTAAGAAAAAATTGATTTTAAATTCACAGTGGGGACTTGACGCATGTATATCCAAGTTGAGGGTGTTTTCGACAAAAAATATGAGCAAGGTTACAGCGATGAGCTGTTCACAGTTACCGAATGTCTACCACGCATACCCTGTCTACAAGTTGAAAGATTATGATGGTGAGCTTATAGAGGGCTCCTTTTATGAGGAGGAACTCCAGAAGGTAAAGCTGGGTAAAGACAAAGTCTTTCACGTGGAGGAGATTCTGGATCAGAAGAGAGAAAAGGGTAAAAATGGGTGTTGGTCCGTTGGAAAAACTGGCCGCAAAAGTTCAACAGTTGGGTATTAGAGGACGATGTGGTGGAGGCCGCGGGGGTTAACTTAAACCCTCAGGCAGGATAAAAACAATATCATTCAAGTGTACACAGGAGTGCATCATGGAGCACGCTGGATTTTACCTGACTCTCCCCAGTAATGCGTCTGCAGATATATATTTGAATAACCAAAGTTCAAATTATACAACCAATTTTCCAAAGCCTATAGAGTTATCAGAGGCCTCGGAAGTAGGTCTCAGCGAGATTACATACCCCCCACAGTTGGTATAATATCAAGGATAAGGACCGCGATTTTCATTTGCAAAACAATTTCGGAACCCCAAAGGTGATCAAGATTAAAAAGGGTTCTATAGAACTGTAGAGAGGCTCATCTCTGAGTTGAACAGTCTCCTATTCCTGAACAATATTGAAATAGTATTGAACTACAACCTTATTAGCAAACGTGTACAAATCTCAGGAGCTGCTGAGGGGGGTATAAAGGCCTTTGGTAATTTAGCCTACATTTTGGGGATGTCCAACAATAAATGGTTGTATGTGAAAGATAAATTATTCCCATACCCCTGCGGATATACATGCAGGGTTTTACAACATATTTCTGTATACCGACATCATATCCTATCAAAGGGTAGGAGACAGTTATGTACCTCTCCTGAGAACCGTTCATATAGATGGAAAGGATGGTGATGTAGTCACTGTCAACTATGACAAGCCACACTATGTACCTGTGAGCAAGAAATATATCGGAAACATTCTGATTGAGCTTAAAACGGATCAGAACGAAAATATAGAATTTACTTATGGTAAAACGATTGTAAAACTCCACTTTAGACCCGCCAAAACTTCTCTACATATCTAATATATCATTAGAAGAAATAAAAATGGTTATGGTACACAACCATCATCTCGACAAACAGATATGTCTCATACTATGTCGATCAAGTGGGTAATGGATTACCCGGTTATCATGGAGCCCTACCATGTATGGTTGGGATAGGCGGTATATTTCGTAACCTCTTTAGGATGGTTTTACCGTTTATGAAGAGAGGCCTCAGCATAGCCAAACCCCACTTAAAATCAGCGGCCAAAAATATAGTAAGTGAGGTGGTGGCCAATGCTATGACTAGACGGGCAGATCCCGAGCATCAAGAAGGCTCTGGGCTTATGCTGTTGTCCCGAAGACTGAAAAAGAGACCTCCGGGTATGAGGCGGATGCCTGCCCTTAAAAAGCGGAGGTTAACCGTTAAAAGAAACACAGTAAGTCAAAGACGAAGGAAAGTGAGGAGGTCCCAACCAAAAACTGCAAAAAGAACACTCAAAAGTATTTTCTAAAAGAACAAGCAACATGGCTCTTTTACACCGCATGTCCTCTGAAGCTATAAAGACAGAGCTCGATCTTTTCACGGCCCGTTAACACAATTTTCAATAGATCGTTCCAGCTATGTGGAGATAGCCCCACTCTCTGCCATAACCGACAATGGACCTATAGAATTTTTCATCCCAGGCCATGGTGACAACTACCTGGACCTCAACAACACCTTATTACATTTACGCCTCAAAGTGACCAAAAGAGATGGTACTGATATTGCAAATGATGCCAAAGTGAGTCTCATTAATTACCCCTTGGCGACCATCTTCTCTCAAGTGGATGTGACTTTGGGTGAAAGACTCATCACTCAAAGCAGCGCCACCTATCCATATAGGGCTATCATGGAATGTTTACTAAACTACTCGAAGACACTCTGAAGAAACAATTCAGCGCCGGGCTGTTTAGCAAGGATACTGCAGGAGCAGCGATGGAAGCCACAGACCCCACCACCGGTGAAAACAAAGGTCTGGAGGCACGTGCTCGCTACTGTGCTGAATCTCGAGAGTTTCATCTGCTAGGGCCTATACACTCTGACATTTTCTTTCAAGAACGTTTACTCTTAAATTCGGTTGATTTAAGGCTCAAATTAACAAGGGCCAAGGATGAGTTTTGTCTGATGTCTGCCCAAGACGGTAACTTTAGTTTAAAAGTGTTGGGTGCTACGCTTTTTATTAAAAAAGTGTCCGTATCTCCGCCGTTCGTCTGGGTCATTCTCAGGCTTTGCTGAAAGGAAATGCCCTTTACCCTCTCCAAAGAATTACCATGAAAACATTCAGCATACCTATGGGTAGTAGAATATGTAGTCAAGAAAACCTGTTTCTAGGCCCTTTACCACGCTACATTGTTATAGGCCTGGTTGATCACGCCTCTAATACGGGAAGCTTACATAAAAAACCCTTTAATTTTCAGCATTTCAATGCAGAGTATGTAGCTCTCTGTCAGGACGGACGCCAGGTCCCTGCTAAGGCTTTCCAACCGCAATTTAATAACAACATTTCTGTAGAATTTTACAATCTATTCCTGGCTACAGGGAGGCATCTAAAAGATCTCTCTTTACCTATTGACAGAAATGATTTTGCAGAGGGTTACACATTGTATGCTTTCAATTTATCCCGGATGATGACACCTCAGGAAATCTGTCTGTCGTGGTCACAAGGTAACCTTAGGCTGGAAATGCGTTTCCGTACACCTTTAGCTTGTACAGTTACTATGGTTGTTTATGCATGTTCTGATTCAATCTTGGAAGTGAATGCCCGAAGACAAGTCTTAGTGGATTATTATTGAGATATTAAAGATCATTGAGCAAAAAAAAACATGAATACCCAAGAGCTAGAAGGCCTAATGAGCCGTTTGATCGGAAAACAATTTTGTGGAGTATGGGCCTGTGATGAGCTACCCACTGTGAAATGGACTGAGCGACCGGCCATGTTTATCGTCAATACCCATCCTAAACACATGCCCGGTGAACATTGGCTAGCTGTAACGTTAGAAGATGTAGGAGGACGAAAAATCTCTACGTTCTTTGATTCATACGGCTTTCCCCCCGGATTTTCACATTTCCCGCCGTCTATTAAACAGTTTTTGACCAAAAATGGATCAAAGATCTACTACAGCATCAAGCAAGTACAAGATAACCTCTCCACTTCATGGTCAACACTGTGTATTCTACCTATGCCAAAGAGCCCGTGGAGTTTCTTTTGAAGATGTTATGTCTCTATATAATGATGATTTAAGATGTAATGATAGAATCGTAGATTGTTTTGTTAGAAAATATCAAAAGTGTTTAAGTATGTGTCCTTTAAGACCCTGTAATCAAGGCGTATGCTCACGTCAAATGTTTAAAGAATGTCACAAATGTTAAATTGTATCATTTAAAAATAAATGTTATTGAATTTAATCAAAAAGCCATTTAAAAGTTATTCAAAAAGTCTAACCATCCTGAGAGATTAGGATTAGGAAAAGGTGAGGACTCATCCGTAAATGAGTCCTTATTAGCCCTTTCAAAGGGGGGGAGTGGTTCCAAGAACATCTTTAGGTGTGCTGTAGCTCTTTGGGTCTTGTTTTAAAGTTTGAATCTGTTGACGAAGTTTATAGTTTGGTACACCCGAGAGGGGAATGTTGAGGATTGCTAGGGCTTTAAGAAACTGCCGCCACCCCTGGGGTCTTCTATCCTCTGCAATCTTGTGGGCTGCTGTGGTGCTTTTGAGCAAGTCCAACATATGAGAACCCTGACAACAGACCCCTGAAAGATAAACTCTCCTTTGTCATTCCAAGTAGCGGTCCCGTTTGAGTCTTTCATTTTGTTCATAATGTATGTAACATTTTTTCTGTTACGGGCAGGGACATGTGTCAGCATGTCATGCATAACATTATCGGCAACAGGTGTTTGATCTTCATCCTGTTGAAATATCAGGCTCTCTCCATGTTTGCCATTCTCTAATGGTTCGGTAGGAGAGTGATAAATGGTTGGTCTCTCTCTCACCCTGTTTTACCAAGGCCAAATACCTTTGCAGGAGGTTTGTGTATTTTTGGGCCTTATCATAGGGGTTCAGGCCTTTTCTATTCAGAATATCCCTCATGTCGGTATCCAAATCATTTTCCGCCGTTTGTCTGATATTTTCAGGACCTTGTGATTGCCGTTTAAGTCTATCCAACTCTTTTTGAGGCACCAAGTACATTTTATTTGCCATCACACTCTGTGTTCACCCCCCGCTTCGGGCTGCAATAAGGCTGGTGATGAAGGGCACGGCTATACTTAGTAATGGCAGAAGAAATCCCCAGACTGTTGTATGGCGTGTCTTTTCTTTTGAAGACTGGTCCTTTTATTGGCAAAAGAGTTTGATCGCGGTCTTTTGTCTCTTAAATTTTCTTAATTGGGTCAGGGTGAGCGGGATGCGACCTTTGAGAAGATTCAAAGCAATCTCGCATAGGGATAATATGAGATCTGAAGAACAATGACCCAAGAGGGTCTTCCGTTCTTTAGGGGTAGCTCTAACTAGAGCTCTCAAGAGAGGTAGATTTCTTTTTAAACGCAGAGACATATTCTTTACTTTTTAGGAATGTAAACCGTCGGCCACTCCCACGGAAACAACCCTGTTCTGAGCCTCAGGTGTTCTGGAGTATTTGATTTTAAATCCACGATTAAATAGGAAAATGGTGCTTTGGTAGCGTCCTCATAGCTTTCCATAAAGTAGGATTTCCTTCCAGGGTACATTTGCTGTGCTAGTGTGTTTATCTGTAGCTTGTCTCTAGGGTTTTTGAACAAAACCATGTAATTGGCGTTCAAACTAATCGTACGGCTATTTTTACCTTGGTGAAACACATTTTGAACCAAGTAAAGCACTGACAGGTTTCGATGATGAGTATATTGAGTAAAAGCTTGTGCTATTTCAGGATGTTCGCTACCTGCAAATAGCATATCGTCCCAAAACCAACATATTTTGTTTATCAGGAGGTAAAAGGTCATCATCAGACAGGGATTCGGGGATTCCTTCAATAAACTTGATTTTTATTTTCTTCAACATCTGATCATACAAAGGTTGATAACATGAATAAAGCCATACAATATTGTCAGGTTTCTGAGATAATACATGTTCAGAATTCTCTAAAATACTTTTTACAAAACAAGTTTTACCGCTATTTGATGGGCCTGCGATTAAGGCCGAAAATGGTAGTTGCAACCTAGGGTCAAAACCTTCTACAGCAGCCATTCTATCTTAAGGGTTAAGACACACCTGTAACATATGTCAGTAACCAAAGGGCAATGTGGTCCCGTCAGGTAAAAGCAATCTCTTGTCATAGACTACCCGGAATCTTTTCGTAAGTGGGGCGTTCTGCAGATGGAACCCGTTTTTATCCCTAACAATCTTTTTGTAGGAGTTCAAAATTTCCAGTTCACTGTTCCGATCATTTATGAAGCCCTCGACTAAGCGTGTGATTGATTCCAAGTTTACACGCGGGGCATTTTCATAGTTTTGAGTCACGCCTTTGGCTTTCAACACCACGTGATTGTCTTTAGTCCTAAAAGCATAGCTTTTGGGGCCACATGATGACCACTCTATGATATGGTCCCGTCTTGAGTTCACTCGTTAAACCACCGAGATAGTTGCTAAGAGGGGGTTTCCAGTCACCCGGTTTGCTGACATAGATCACAGAGTCTGTGTCATGGTAAAGAACCCTGCTCTGCAGCTGTTCCATCAGGGTGTACAGTTCAAGTCGGCCATATGCTGTGGTAAATGCTGCAATAAACACATTTACATTACCCGGGGGTAGAACCCACTTCTTGTTACGTCTCCATTGCACCAGGGCAATGTCTTGGCTCAAGAATGCTATATCTTGGCGATGCAGGCGCTGAAGTAAAGCAACGATACATTTGTTTCGCTGAATTTCTCTGTTTTTTAGAGCCCTGTAAAAGCCTGTGAGAAATTTGTGTTTGGAATCTGGGCCCTCATCTGTGCCCTCATTTTCAGAGTCTACCACACAATTGACTACATCGAGCTGTTTTGCAGCTTCATACATCAACACATCATCGCTGACATCAGAGACATTCACAAATCAGTATCAAATGGGTCATCGGGCGCCCTTTTCAGCGGCTTCTGTGACGGTATACAGCGAGTCTGAAAGGAAAATATAAAAGGTTCAATTTCAAATACATTTCAGATTAATATAATAATACATTTTCTCACAGTTATGCCATGGGTTTTAGTTAAATTACCTCTGTTTCCCTCGGGCTTGCTGTCCAAGCCTGTGGCTGGGTCGGGCTTCCTGTCACGGCCTGTGGCTGGGGTGATTCTGCATGGTTTGTAGAGCTATCGGAGTCTGAAAAGAAACAAACATTATTTAACATGGTTTTGACATATTCTTTCAAAAAATGTATAACTATTTATTTAATTTTTTTTTAATTTTAAAAAACGTGTCATACCGCATCCATAGAGGGCATGCTCTTGAGGCCATACGTTTTCTGAACCGAGAACCTTCTCTGGCGATGCTGTTCTGTGTACTTGAGCAACCGTTGTGTGGAGCACTGAAGTAGTGGGTGTAGCAAGATAATCAACTCTGGGGGTCAGACTTTCGGCAAAGCCGTTCGTACAGAACGGTAAAATGTCGTCATTTTCATCACCCCCGTAGTGGTTCATGGGAAGCGTCCATAAGGCCTGATGTCCTCTTGTTAGCGGGCTGTCCGCTGTAAACACAAGGTTATATTTTTTAAAACAATGTAGGCGCTTTGATCATGTTTATCATTATTATTATATTAAATATTTTGACTTACTTACGAACATAGGTTGAAGGACTCCCTGGAGAAGTGTCCCCAGGAATCGCTGATTGATATGACTTCTGAAGGCTGGTCTAACCCCGTTATTCCCGATAATAACTGAGTAAACGTAGGTTCACCTATAGTCGTGTTATATATTATAGAAAATATATTTATACATTTCAACATAAAGTAATGAAAAGAGCAGGGAGCAGGCCTCAACCTCGACCTTAGGTCCGGCCTTTTCTATCGACTGTCCCGCTCATATATACATAATAACAGACTTATAAAGCCTAAGTCGTTATAATATACAGTTTGGATATTCATAATAATACTTCCACAACACCCTAAATAATATATACGTAATAACAGCCTTATTATAGATTATTTTACAATGTAACAAGCATATTTAAAAAGCATTCTTTAGAATGTAATTGTATCTCACCATATTTGTCCATGTATAAAAAAAACGGATTTCACATTTTAACATAAAACATATTGTAATGAAAGAGGAGGGAGCAGGCCTCGAACCCGCGCACTATCGACTGGGCCACTCATATATACGTAATAACAGGCTTATAAAGCCTAAGTCGTTATAATATACAGTTTGGATATTCATAATAATACTTCCACAACACCCTAAATAATATATACGTGATATATTTATATATACAGCATATTTAAAAAGCATTCTTTAGAATGTAATTGTATCTCACCATATTTGTCCATGTAATACATTCCCCTGTTGAGACGGAAAGCGGGGAGACGCTTCCACTCGTAAGTGACATTTTTAAATCCTTTATTTAATTCAAAGTCTTTACTACAGGCATTTTTTAAACACGTTATAATTATTTAAACATTTTAAGCATATGTTGTTGGTTCGAGATGCGCCCCCAAACCCCCACCCCCCTGGGAAGATAGCTAGGGGGTCTTAATTGTTTGGACAATATCAGCCAACTCCTGGTAATGTCATACTGTGTAAGTAAACCAAAAACCATCTGTTTTTTCAGACCTCCATGTGTGCACACACATACACACGCACTGCATTCTTTATGTCTGTCTGTCCGTTTCCAAATCGCAGTATTCAGATTGTGACCGGATCAGCCGCGACCTTTGTTTGAGTACTGCGGTTGTTTCAGTCCAGGGATAAATCTGCTTGTGTGTCTTTAGACCCGGCTCTGTCTTGGGGATAGAAGCGCCCAACGCCTTAACTGTTGACGATGTTTGAAAGGCTTTGCACCTCTTTCATAAGGTGAAGAAATTTAGGATAATCTCCCATATGAAATTGAAAACTGGAACAAAGTAGTTGACCTCCGCATGCTTTGGAAAATACATGCGTATTAACGGATTTGGTAGCATTGCTACTATCAAATTGTGAACAGGCCAAAATCGTCACTCTTGAATCCAAAGTATATAATGGTGAAGATATTCTTAAAGCTTGTAAGTCTACACACCCGGAGACGGTCTCTTCAAACGCATAGCCAGGCAGTCCTGTTCCTCTCAGCATCTTTTCCATTTTGCATAACCCTAAACATATTTTTAACCATTCTCTCATTCGTAGCACTGGAGAAAAACTCCCAGTTGTTGTTTGGAAGAGTGTGTTATGTCCTGTGTTTGAGAAAATCTTCACGGTTGAATCCTCTGGGTGGAAAATGTAACCCATATGGCCTTCAGTCATTTCCAGCAATCCATTAAAACAATTTGGGGCATCACATATAAGGGCCTCTATGGTTTTGTCATCGGGTTCTTGACATCCTGAACACAATACACCTAAAATTGGTCTTGGAGCCATGTTTAATTTCTTCTTTAGGGGTCTGAGATTATTTTAATTTCTATAGTGTTCTGGGCTTTATCTCTGAGTTAGCGGGTACTGTCCACAGTCCACTCTTTATAGGCCGTCTGTCTAATACCCCCGGACCCTTACTACCATTCCTACCAAGGTAAATGGAGCATATAGATGGAGACTAAATTCTACACTCTTGAAGCAACCTGAATTTTGTGCATTCATCAAAGAGCACATCAATATTTTTACTTTGACAAACAAACCCTCTGCTCCTGACAGTTTCATTCTTTGGGACGCATTGAAAGCCTATCTGAGGGGACAGGTCATTGCCTATACTAAAGGGTTGAAAGGAAGACAGTGCCAAACTGAATGTCCTTGAAATTGAATTGTTTGAGCTAGAGCAAACCTACCAAAGAGGCTAGACTAAAGACCTATACAGGCTTTTGGTAAGTAAAAAACTTAAATATAATACTCTGAACACATATCAAGTTTAGAGGGCCATCACTAAATCTAAACAGGGTTACTACAAACTTGGAGAGAAAGCACACAAAGTATTGGCATGGCAACTGAAAGTAAGAGGACAATTAATGCTATAGAAACTCTTACTAATGAGATCTTTCGACCCTACTGAAAGTAATGATACTTTTAGGAAATACTACGAGGACCTCTATACTTCCCAATCAAGCGATGATCTATCAGAGATCGACTCTTTTCTCTCCTCTCTCAACCTCCCATGCCTGTCAGAGGAAAACAGTTCTCAGTCCCTGAATTGTTGGAGGCCATTAAATCTTTACCTTCTAATAAATCTTCTGGGGAGAATGGTTCCCCTCTAGAGTTATATAAAGAATTTAAGGATCTATTGGTACCCTACCTTATGGAGGTACTTAAAAAAGCCGGGGAGGAAAACTGCTTTCCAGAGTCGCTCTCTCAAACTGTGATTACAGTAATTCACAAGAAAGGGAAAAACCTGCTAAAGTGCGTCTCCTATATCTCTCTCCTTAATACTGATTGTAAACTGATCACCAAGATGCTATCTAAGAGACTGAGTCATGACCCCCGTTGGTCAACCCAGATCAGACTTGCTTCATAATAAACAGATTGTCCTCCAATAACCTCAGAAGGTTCTTTGACATAATTTACCTTGCTAACAAAAACAAAATACCTAGTGTTCCAGACTCCCTCCACCCGCCGAAAAGGCCTTTGATAGGGTCGAATGGCAATATCTCCTTCGTGTTTTGGAAAAGTTTGGTTTAGACACCGTGTTTGTAAACTTGATAAAATCCCTCTACAAATCTCCTAAAGCTAGGATTGCTACAGTACAAATGGGATTACTTCCTCCTCTTTCCCTCTCTATAGGGGGAACAGACAGGGTTACGCTATTAGCCCCCACCTCTTTGCCCTCGCTATCTATCCGTTAGCTGAGGCCATTAGAACGTGCTCTGACATACATGGCTTTGAGGTGGGCCCCCATACCCATAAGTTATCACTTTTTGCAGACAACCTTATCTTATTTCTAACGAACCCAGAACATTCCCGCTCTCACTTACAGCACCTATTACAGTATTATAGTTATTTATCTGGATATAAGGTCAATTTTGATCAAAGTTAAATCTTTTAATTGTCTGTCTTCGACCACAATGCATTAGTTTATTTTTAGAAGGTTGCCTATGGACTTGGGCATAACGGTGGATGGTAACCTGAATAACCTCTTTAAACTCAATCTGTCCGGCTTGTTGCAAAAGGTGGAAGGTGACCTATGTAAATGGATGGACTTGCCGCTCACTCTACTGGGTAGAATTAATGAAATTAAAATGAATGTCCTACCCAGATTTCTATATTTGTTTCAATGTCTCCTCCATCCCTGTACCAGCAGCATTATTTTCCTCTCTCGACAAGCTGACGAGACGGTTTATCTGACACAGCAAAACTCCTAGGGTTAGCCTGGTCAAACTGACCCTTGATAACGGTCAAGGGGTCTTAAACCTCCCAATTTCAGAATGTATTACTGGGCTGCAAGTAGTCTAGATTTCTGGCTCAGAGGTTTGACAATGGTCCATCTCCCTCATGGTTGAACATTTCAAAGTTTGAGGTACATGAGGACACTGGGGCAGAATTGTTTTACAAATGGGACATGAAATCTATCAAATATATTACAGATAACCCTTTAATTATACATTTTGTCCTGCCATGGTGCAAACTGCATGAGCTGTTCAGATGAGAGGGATTTCTTTCCCCTAAAAACCTTTGATTGATCAATAGATTAATTCCTATGTTTTTCGAGAATAGTAACTTTAGATCATGGTCTGAAAAGGGTATCACTCTTCTGGAACATTGTGATGAGGAGGGAATTCTTATGTCTTTTGAACAGCTGAAACAGAAATACCACTTGTTTAACAGGGACTTCTTTAGTTACCTACAATTACGACATTTTATTAGGGTGAATCTCTAGGGACAATGGAACCTACCTAAGATGTCACCAAATGAACAACTCTGCCATGCAGACCAACCACTGTTCAAGACCATTTCCAGTGTTTACGATGCTCTTATGTCTTGACTAACACTGCCTGAGCTAGATAAACCCCGACTTAGATGGAAAAAGATCTGGGTATTAATCTTGATGAGGGACTATGGAGTGACCTATGCAGGGATGGTGTTACTTCCACAATGAAGTTTAATTTCCTCCATCAGCTCTATATCACCCCATCTAGATTGCACAAGTTCAACCCTGATATCTCCTCCCTATGTTTTAGATGTTGTTCAGATGAAGGAACATTCCTTCTTTCCACTTGGCAGTGTTCAAAACTACACAGCTTCTGGCAAGGGGTCTGCAATACCATATCCTCAATTCATGAGGCTGCATTCCCTTTAGACCCGGAGGTCTGTCTACTGGGTAACTTTACTAATTCAATCTTAGGCAAAAAGCTAACAGAAAAATGTATAGCGATTGCCAAGAAATGTATTGCCATGAAACGGAAATCAGATTCCCCCCAGCTAGTTGCAATGTGGCTGTCTGAAGTTAATTGATTATATGGAGATTCTCCCCTCCACTCACATCACATTGATTCCATCTCTGTATAATCCTCATGCAATGTTTCACACTTAATGTATAATATGTAGCCTACTGCAGGTGGCCACATGACAATGTCTCTTTTTTTTTATTATTGTTTTTATTGCATTTACATTCTTGTCTGTTGTAAGGTTATTGTCTCTTTTTTATATTGTAATCTAATATCTTTGTCACGATCGTCTTTACAATTATCAGACCAAGGCGCAGCGTGCGTAGAGTTCCACATATTTAATTGAAATAAAACATACAAAACAACAAAGAAACAATTGATCGAAACAATAACGTAGCGCTAATAGGCACTAACGCAAAACAATATCCCACAAATGCAGGTGGGAACAGAACACACTAAGTATGATCCACAATTAGAGGTAACGAAAAACAGCTGCCTCTAATTGGGAACCATACACAAAACCAACATAGAAACAAAACAACTAGAAAAAAAACCTTAGTCACGACCTGACCATAAAACACCATAGAGAACCCAGAGGGCTCTCTATGGCCAGGGCGTGACAATCTTCACATTTTTTTTTTTGCATGTTCTTTATTGGAAAATGCTAAAAGAAAACAGAACAAAAAACAGATCATGACGGAATGGAGAGAAAACAAAACTGTCTCGAGTCCTACTGTTTAGCTTTTTTAATTAACATTCAAGCCCCAATGTGTAGTGTACTTAATCTTCAAGGCATAAAATATTATCCCTGACCTTTACACCATACAGCATTAAGTCTTTAACCTTAGAGAGACAGAGTGTATGGCATCGCACCTTAAAGGTCCACTGCACAGTGTACTCAACGTGTGTGTGTGTGTGCATGCATGTGTCTTCCTGTTTATTGTGTGGTGTATAACCTAAGTGCTTAAATTGAAACCACCCAGTGGGATACAACTACAACTACAGTGGGATACAACTATTAACTTCAGACAGCCACATTGCAACTGGCAGGGGGGGGGGGTCTGATTTCCATTTCATGGCAATACATTTCTGGGCAATTGCTAGTAATTATTCTGTTAGCTTTATAGTGTGGCTTTGCCTAAGATTGGAATTGGGTCTGCTGATTTGAAAATGGGGTCACGAGAGAAACTCCAAAAAAGAATAACAATTGCGCTTGGTTCAAAGAACCGGTGTTACGTTCGTAACCTCCAGTACCCTAGTGGCAGTAGGTAGCCTAGTGGTTAGCGAATTGTGCCAGTAACCAAAAGGTTGCTGGATTGAATCCCAGAGCGGACAAGGTAAAACATATGTTTTTCTGCCCCTGAACAAGGGAGTTAACCTACTGTTCCCTGGTAGGCCATCATTGTAAATAAGAATTTGTTCTTAACTTCTTGGGGAGCGGCTGCATAGGTGACGGTTTTGGAGAGTCTGACATGCCCAAAGTAAAATGCCTGCCGCTCAGGTCCAGAAAATAGGATATGCACATAATTAGTCAAAGTCAAAAAGTCAAAAGTCACCATTATTAGTCAGTTGTACAACCGAATGCCTTCAACCAAAATGTTTCTTCCGCATTTAACCCAACCCCTCTGAATCAGAGAGGTGCGGGGGGCTGCCTTAATCGACATCCCCGTCTTCGGCACCCAGGGAACAGTGGGTTAACTGCCTTGTTCAGGGGCAGAACAACAGATTTTTTCCTTGTCAGCTCAATTCAGACTTGTAACCCTCCGGTTACAAGTCCAACGCTCTAACCACTAGGCTACCTGCCGCCCCTAATTAGTACTATTGGATAGGAAACACTCGGAAGTTTCTAAGAGTGTTAAAATAATGTATGTGAGTATAACAGAACTGATATAGCAGGCAAAAACACAAGGAAAATCCATCCGGATTGCAGTTTTTCTTGTACTTGACCTTCTTCTCCAGGCTGCCTATTCATTTTTATTTTAACCAGGACTGAGACTGCAGTACGTATGGCTTCCACTAGATGTCAGAAGTCTCTATACAAAGACTGGAAGCGATAGGAGTAAGCAAAACGGATAGGAACAGGAAATGGTCAAGGGAGCTCAGAGGTCAACAAGATTTCTCGGGCGCGAGACTGGATGCGCGCCCCACTGTTCCCTAAGTAGTTTTAACTACCCGGTGAAATGCAAGGCGCCAAATTCAAAATCCAAAAGTTGAAGTATTAAACATTCATCAATATACAAGTGTTGCATAGTCATCAAAAGCTCTGCTTCTTGGCAATATCACAGCGTTGTTCGATTTCAAAAAGGCTTTACTGCGAAAGCACTACATTTGATTGTTTGAGGGTAGCACCTCCAATATTTTCCAGTAGCATAAATTCATAAACCATCGCGGTTCACACAAAACACATTTCACAGCGAAAACAAATCCCTTACCTTTTGAAGAACTTCTGCTGAGTGCTTCCCAAGTGTCCAACGAAGACATCCAATGGTTATTCTGTTAGAAAAAGTCATTTATAATATCCATAAATCTCTGTTTGGTTGGCGTGTTATGTTCATAAAATACAGTGTCCACTCGCCCATTGAACCGTGAAGAGAACTCGTTCAACCTATACCTATACACTTGTCCAAGAACAATCAAACATCATTGATAATGTATCCTTAGGAACACTTTTATGTATATTTAGTATAATATTTAAACCGGATTATAAACTGGACGATAGGAAAGGAAAAAACCACAGCGCTCGCGAGTCTGTGAACGCGCTTCCTCTTCTGTTTACATCCGATGACTAGTTCGAAATTCTTCTTCTATTACCATCCAGAGCAACTAAACATCATCAAACACTGTCTAGAGACTGTTGACATCCAGTGGAAGCAATAGGTACTGCAATCTTACTCCCAGAAATGGCTGTTTTCAATAGGGAGGGGTTCAAAATGAGGCAATGTGTCAAAAACACTTTTTCCAGGACAGAAATTCCTCTGGAATTTTGCATGCTATATCCGATCTGTTATACTCACAGACATTATGTTAACACTTTTAGAAACTTCAGAGTGTTTCGTATCCAATAGTACTAATTATGTGCATATCCTATTTTCTGGGCCTGAGTGGGAGGAATTTAACTTTGGGCACGCCAGCTCCCTAAGAAGTTAAGCCCACTAGGGAACATCCCCTATCATTTCCTTGTAACCATATCTACTTTGTTTTGTTTACTGTTTTTTCGTGCATTTCTGTGATTATTTAGTTACTTAATACATGAGGGATTTAAGACAATTGGTGTATAGATGATTCATAGTAAAGACTGTGTTCGTGTAGATAACCAACAATTTACGACGTTCGTAATGAGACTAACGTGAGGTAAAGAATAAGTCATTAATGAGAAGACTAATTGATCAGATATTAAAATATCTATAAAGTTATATTATGAAAATTATAACTTTGTAATCTGAATATTTTCCTTTGTTCCCCAACTTCCTAGTTAATTACATTTACATGATCACGTAATAATTATTACAGAGAATTGATTTGATAAAATAAGTATTCAATTTAATGATGCCAAAGACACGACAGTGGCAATGCATGCCTCCAACTCGATCATCAAGTTTGCAGACGACACAACAGTAGTAGGCTTAATCACCAACAACAACGAGACAGACTATAGGAAGGAGGTGAGGGCACTCGAAGTGTGGTGTCAGGAAAACAACCTCTCACTCAACGTCAACAAAAGAGATAATCGTGGACTTCAGAAAAGAGCAGAGGGAGCACCCCCCTATCCACATCAACGAGACAGCAGTGGAGATGGTGGAAAGTTCCAAGTTCCATAAAACATAAGTTCCTCAGCGTACACATCACCGACAAACTGAAATGGTACACCCACGCAGACAACGTGGTGAAGAAGGCGAAACAGCGCCTATTCAACCTCAGGAGGTGGAAGAAATGTGGCTTGTCAGCTAAAACCCTCACAAACTTCTACAGATGCACATTTGAGAGCATCCTGTCGCGCTGTATCACCGCCTGGTACGGCAACTGCACCGCCCACAACCACAGGGCTCTTCAGATGAATGTGGCCAGGCCTTGAGGAAAACTAACACCATCAGTCACTACACATTCATTGATCGAGCAGTGCGTCATGCTTCCATGCAAGACACGTACAAAGAAAGCTTTCTCTTTCTCTACACGCAAAATCACACAGCATAGGGTGTGTTCCTAATACTGAACCATCCATTCCTCTCATGTCCGCCATGAGCTCCTTATCATTCCCTAGGGCCTACGAAGTGCGCTACTGGGTGTGCACTTCGGAGCCTGCTTTACCGGATCGACATTGAATAAACCCCATCTTGGCTCATCTTGGGTACAACAGGGCCAAAATTCGAATTGCCCAAATCTAATTAAGGAGCGCTGGGGCGCTAGCGACCCGTTCCCGACACTACCCGGTGAAATGTAAGGCACCAAATTCAAAATCCAAAAGTTGAATTATTAAATATTCATCAATATACAAGTGTTGCATAGTCATCAAAAGCTCTGATTATTGTCAATATCACAGCGTTGTCATTTGATTGTTTGAGGATAGCACCTTTTGATTGTTTGAGGATAGACAAACTTCCCGAGTGGCTCCACCTGTCCACCGACAGGCCCATAGAATTCGAGAGAGCTCACCGAGCACTGAGGCCCCCACCAGCAGCCAGACAACCACTGCGCCCAATCACCATACATTTCCTGAGATTCACCAACAAAGAACGAGTCCTACAGGCGGCGAAAATCAACACCATTACAGTGGGAAACGCCAAGTTCACCTTACACCAGGACCTGTCAGCTGGAATACGCCGAAACACTCCATTGACAGAGGCATCTTTAGGGGAAATACCCAAATGAGCTCAGGATTCTTCACCAAGGAGCACTGCGACACTTCAAAACTCCCGAAGAGGCTGAACGTTTTTTGAAGGGCAACCCTGAGCACTGAGAAATGGACCAATGACTAAAAGCGATTTACTGTTATTACTAATGGAGGTAAGACAACATATAGCCGCCATCCAATGACCCACCCGCCCCGATAAATGTCGTTATAGCCGTCTAAGTTATATTTTTCTTTTAGATGAGAGAGGGATGGGCTCCATAGCCCAACCTAGGCCTACTAAAGTTTCAGCCTACTTTAATTTCTCCTTTTTTAACATTCAGGACTTGCCCCAACACTCCTTTGGGGGAGGCATGTGTGGGCTGGGCCGTTGATTTTATTTTATCCCTCTTTTTTCTAATATATTTTTTATGTGGTCTGGACAGAGATTTTGTAACTCATTCAATGCGGAGTGGAGAGGATGGGGCATTTCTTTTGGGGGTGCGCTGCTAACTGCTCTCGGTTTCTTTTCTTTTTCTTGAACACAGAATTGGGACCGAGCGTGGGGGTAATAGATCCAACGGGATATGTCGAGTGGTTTGGGAACTCGGCTGGGGGGTTCAGAGACTGTTCTTTTATGTACACCATTTATTTTTATTTTATGTGATCGCAGCTGTAACTATTATCCACCCTTACACAGAGATGACTTGCACTAGAGTTCGATTACCGTCCGATGACGTTGACTAGTACCTTAAACATATTGACATGGAACTGCCATGGGCTAGGTCATGCAATTAAACGGAAAAAGATACTATGTGCTCTAAAATAAGAAAAAGCAGACATTGCGCTATTACAAGAGACACACCTCTGTGATGCTGAACATGCCAAACTCCGCAGAGCTTGGTTGGGACAGGTGTATTTCTCATCTTTCAAATCAAACAGTAGAGGTACAGCCATACTTATTCATAATTGACAAAAACATATCTGATCCGGAGGGGAGATTTATTCTGATAACTGGGTCACTGTATGGGCAACCAATTACTATCTTAAACATATACGCCCCTAACACAGACACTCCTGCCTTCATGTCAAAAATGGTAACCCTGTTCAATGAGCATTGTGTTTCTTTTGGAGCGCTGGCTGGAGATTTTAATTGTACCCTCAACCCAACCATAGACAAACCATCTCAAGTCCCCACCACAAATACTAGATCTGCAAAGATGTTGAAGTCTCTTACTAAAGAGATGGGACTGATAGATATCTGGAGAGAGACTAATGGCTCGTCTATGGACTATACATACTACTCTAATGTTCATAACACCTACTCCCGTATAGACTACATTTTTATCCCAAAGATTTTGATAAATTCAGCCACGTGTACGATCGGACCTATAGCACTTTCAGATCACGCTTTTGTCCACCTCCGTTTTGACCTCTGCAAAAACATTCCGAGGTCAAAGAACTGGAAATTCAACACCTCCATGTTATCAATCGAAGCGTTCCATGCAGTGGTAACTACATGGATAGACAACGACACACAAGACAACAAAGACTCTCCTGTTTCTCCAGCCACAATGTGGGACGCTGCCAAAGCCACACTGAGAGGTCATCTAATTGCATATGCTTCCTCTAAGAAAAAGCAATGGAAGCACACAGGCTAGAACTTGAGAGGAGCTGGAACGCTGTGAAAAGTACATAAACAATCCCCAGACAGCACCTCCTGGAGTCAACATAAAGCAGCCAAAGCCAAACTGAACTTGGACTATACTCGGGAGATAAAAAAAAAGTTTTCTTTACTAAACAGAAATACCATGAGTATAGCAATAGGCCTAGTAGATTGCTTGCTTACCAATTAAAAAAAGAGCAGTCAGAGCGTACAATCATGGCCATCCGCACAGCAGAAGACGAGGTCACATATGACCCAAAAAATATAAATTTAACTTTTCATGATTTTTACTGCAAACTATATACTTCTGAGAGAAAACATACGGATGCAGAACTTCATTCCTTCCTAGAGGGAATTTCGCTACCTAAACTATCAGAAACTGACCAAGATCTCAACTCCCCCTTCACTCCTGAGGAGGTCCTGGAGGCAATTACCTCCATGACACCTAATAAGTCCCCAGGCCCAGATGGATTCCCCAGAGAGTTCTACAAAGCTTTTTGGCCCCAGCTTAGCCCTATTCTCATGCCAATGCTGGATGATTTTTGCAAAAACGGAGCTCTTCCAGACTCTATGTACACAGCTCGCATTACAGTGTTGGTCAAAAAAGACAAGGACCCTCTATCCTGCTCGTCCTTCCGGCCCATAAGCTTGTTGGATTTCGACTACAAAATAATTACCAAATTGCTCGCTAAAAGACTTAACACTCTTCTCCCCAAAGTAATAAAGGCGGACAAAACTGGATTTATTAGAGACAGGTATTCTTCTGATAACATTCGCCGTCTTTTTGGTATTATTGACCAAGTAAACTCACAGAAGACCCCTGTCTTGCTGGCTTCACTGGATGCTGAGAAGGCGTTCGACAGGATGGAGTGGAGCTTTTTATTCTCAGTCTTAGAAAAGTTCAATATGGGCCGAAACTTTATTAAATGGATTAAGTTCCTATACGCTCATCCAAATGCCATGGTGACTACTAACGGTCTGAACTCTGGCAGATTCCCTTTGGGACGGGGCACAAGACAGGGGTGTCCGCTGTCCCCCCTGCTCTACTTGTTGGGGGCAGAGCCTCTGGCAGAGCTGATAAGGAGCAATCCAAGTAGTATGGGTGTTTCTGCAGGTGGCCTGCAGCACAAGATTTCGCTCTATGCGGATGATGTCTTGCTCTACATATCCAACACTGAGAAATCCCTCCCTACCATTTTAGACACAATTGCTCAGTATGGCAAGTTTTCAGGATATAAGATAAATCTTAACAAATCCACTGTTTGCCCTCTCAATCTTACACTCACCAGCTCTATGAAGACACTCTGCCCGTTCCAATGGAAGACACAGGGATTTCAATACCTTGGGATCTTCGTAACACCAGATCTGAATTGGCTTTTCAAGGAGAATTATCTCCCACTCCTGGATCGAATCAAGAAAACCACTACACTGAAATCCTTTCAAGAGCTCTGCAGTGAATGCAATGTGCCAAGATCATTTTTTTAAAAATATCTCCAAATTAGACACGTCATTTCCTCATTTACTTCCAAGAGGAGGTTTAGAGCTCAGCTGAATGAAGTTGAGACCCTTCTTGCTACAGCACAATCTATTAAAGGCAAAATCTCCTATATCTATAGACTCCTTTCTGAGAAAAGGGGCTCCTCCTTTACTCCAATGAAAATAATCTGGGAAAAGGACCTTTGTCTGACTATCAGTGATGAGTTATGGGTGGAGGTTTGCGACAGGGTATACTGCTCCTCCACTAATGTAAAAATGAAAGAATCTAATTACACATTTTTGTAAAAATTTTATTACACCCCAATGAGACTCCATAGAATGAAAACAGACATTTCTCCTGACTGTAAAAGATGTACCTCTGAAAGGGGAACGTATATGCATGTATTTTGGAGTTGTAATGCCCAGCAGGACTTTGTTCTTGATCCGGACAGAGAACATTTGTTTATGACTATTACATACTTTGCCAAGAAATGTATTCTTCTATTGTGGGCTTCTAATTATTCTCCTACATTTAAAATGTGGATTGACCAGATTGTTGACTTTCTTCCTCTTTTATTTTTTTTATTTTTGTCAGTTATTGTAATTATTATTTTTTTAATTTTTTTTTGTGAACATGGAATGTGTTTTGTTGGTTGAATTGAAAAACAAGAAAACTTAATAAAACTTTAAATTGAAAAAAAAGAAACTTCAGTGTTTCCTATCCAATAGTACTAATTATGTGCATATCCTATTTTCTGAGCCTGAGTGGCAGGCATTTTACTATGGACACGCCAGACTCTCCAAAACCGTCACCTCTGCTGCCGCTCCCTAAGAAGTTAAATAAATAAAAACACAGCCTATTCCAAGGTGACTGCAGTACCCGTCAGTACTTGAAAATGTATCAAATGACCAATTCAGCACATTTGGGCAGACTTGATCCAACATTTTGAACAGTAATGCAATGGTTCATTGGATCAGTATAAAACTTTGTACATACACTGCTGCCATCTATTGGCCAAAATCTAAAGTGATATAATGGTCTTTCTCTTGCATTTCAAAGATGGAGGAAAAATATGTTTTCTTTGTATTATCTTTTACCAGATCTAATGTGTTATATTCTCCTACATTAATTTCACATTTCCACAATCTTCAAAGTGTTTCCTTTCAAATGGTATCAAGAATATGCATATCCTTGCTTCAGGTCCTGAGCTACAGGCAGTTAGATTTGGTATGTCATTTTAGGCAAAAATCCGATCCTTAATTAACAACAAATGTTCCAGGCGGGCTGGGAAAATCCCTCCATGGGAGGTTAAAAACCAAATGGGGAGCGATAGCATCGACTATCACAATGTTTTATAGGTACATAATCACGATAGGACAAAGGTTGACCGCCCAAACCTAGTTGATAATAACCCTCTTGACTGCGACTGAGTGCCAGTAAAGCACGCTGAGTCATGATTCAAGCTGATATTCAGCTTTTCAAATTATTTTTGAGACCATTTATGAGGGGAAAAATATGATATTTCCACTGGCAGTTACATGAGAACCCTTTTCCTATGTGGGGTATTATTCTGTGCCACTTAATCCGGACGTGACATGAATAAGGGGACCTCAGAGATCCCCTGGAATTCCGCTGCTCTCGTTGATTGATAGTCAAATTAAGATGGTTAAATAACCAGGCCACAGACAGCCTGCATGGCCAGCCAGCTATTCATCACAAGGTGTGTGTGTGTGTGTGAGAGCACGTGTGTGCCTGTGTGCATGTGCTGCACACCTACCTAATTTATGACTAAGCAGTTCTCAGGGATGACGTCAGCTGGCATTTAAAGGCCTAAACTTTTCAGAACACCTCTCTCTCTCATTTCAGTCTATCACCGACTGCCATTCCATATCGGCATGGCTTTGCCTAGTGCATCGATAGCGGCACAGGTTGTTGAAATCATCCGTCTCGCTAATCAGGACAGACAGACTCCAGAAACCTCAAGGCTGTTCCCTATTAGAGCCTTTCAACCAGAGCACAGGCCTCAAAGGATGGCAGTGACAACGGTTTGTGGTGACTATGGCAACAATTTAGCGCACTTTGATCCTTAAAGACCCAGTCTTTACCAGTAGTCTGGCGCTACAGATGCACTTCAGCGTGCGGAGGAGGTAAGATGGGTTCAGGAAGGCCCAAGTTATGCTCTTCTTTTTTAGTCCAAAGCAAAAACTTTCAGCAGAACTGAAATGGCAATTAATAAACGCACAATTTACTTTCGGAATCAGTCATCTCTTTTTAGGTGCTGTAGTATTTTCCTTTATCACATCATATTAATAAGGCTATGGGAATTTTGAGCTATTTCCTTGTCAGTTATTATGCCTTTGCGACCACGTTGGCCCCTCTGTTGTTTGCTAGCCACCCTCGAGCAGCAGGGAGATGAAGACATTGGGGTTTAATTCCCATTACTGTCTGTATCATGGCTTGTGTTCCACAACCCCCAGAGTGAATTAATGTCAGTTATCTTTCAGTCAGTGGAAGAATATTGGGATGGGGGGATCAGACATTAAATCTAACACTAATGTCATTATTCCTGGATGTTTGCAAGGGAGGGAGAGGTGGCAAGGTGCGTGTTTTCGTGGTTCCTGTGATGTGTGGTCTCTAATAATGCATTAATGTGTATGTGTCTCCAGAAACAGGTCCTGGAGGGGGTTTAACTTCTTAGGGAGGGCTCCCGAGGTGACTGTTTTGGAGAGTCTGGCGTACCCAAAGTAAAATGCCGCCCACTCAGGCCCAGAAAATAGGATATGCACATAATTAGTACTATTGGATAGGACACACTGAAGCTTCTAAGAGTGTTAAAATATTGTCTGTGAGTATAACAGAACGGATATAGCAGGCAAAAACCCTAGGAATATATGTCCTGGAAAAAGGGTATTTGACACATTGCCTCATTTTGAACCCCTCCCTATTGAAAATGGCCATATATGGGAGTAAGATTGCAGTACCTATTGCTTCCACTGGATGTCAACAGTCTCTAGACAGTGTTTGATGTTTAGTTGCTCTGGATGGTAATAGAAGAAGAATTTTGAAGTGGTCATCGGATGTAAACAGAAGAGGAAGCGCGTTCACGTGCTCGCGCGTGCTGTGGTTTTTTCCTTTCCTATCACCCAGTTTATAATCCAGTTGAAATATTATACTAAATACACATAAAAGTGTTCCTAAGGATACATTATCAATGATGTTTGATTGTTCTTGGACAAGTGTATAGGTATTGGTTGAACGCGTTCTCTTCACGGTTCAATGGGCGAGTGGACACTGTATTTTATGAACATAATGCGCCAACCAAACAGAGATTTATGGATATAATACATTACTTTTTCTAACAAAAGAACCATTGGATGTCTTCGTTGGACACTTGGGAAGCCCTCAGCAGAAGTTCTTCAAAAGGTAAGAGATTTGTTTTCGCAGTGAAATGTGTTTTGTGTGAACCGCGATGGTTTATGAATTTATGCTAAAGGAACATTTTGGAGGTGCTACTCTCAAACAATCAAATGTAGTGCTTTCGCCGTGAAGCCTTTTTGAAATCTGACAACGCTGTGATATTGCCAAGAAGCAGAGCTTTTGATGACTATGCAACACTTGTATATTGATGAATGTTTAACTTCTCTGGGAGCAGTGCATGAGGTGACCGTTTTGGAGAGCCTGGCGTGCCCAAAGTAAAATGCCTCCCATTTAGGCCTAGAAAATAGGATATGCATATATTTAGTACCATTGGATAGGAAACACTCTGAATTTTCCAAAACTGTTAACCATTTGTCTGTGAGTCAATCAGAACGCATAGCAGGCAAAACCCTGAGGAATCTCTGTCCTGGAAAAAAAAAAAAAAAAAGAAGGGATTTTGACACATTGCTCATTTGGGAAACCCTCCCTATTGAAAATGACCATATATAGGCATATGAATGCAGTACACGTCGCTTCCTTATGATGTCATCAACCACGAGACGGTGTTTTCCTCCATTTTGGATGAATTTAGACCATTGAAAAACAGCAAACCATGAGGACCCCTCGTTCTGAAAACTGTTCACATTGCGCATACGAAGTCACGCCGTGTCTTATTTATCGCCTTTAGCGTTCAGTTTATATTCCGGCTGATTTATAATAGTAAATATATGTAAAAGTGTTCCTAAGGATACATTTAAAACTATGTTTGATTGTTTTTGGACAAGTTTATAGGTATAATTTGATCGAGTTGGCGCCGCGTTTCAATGGAGTAGTGGAAGCTGTAGTTTCTGATTATAACGCGCAAACCAAATGGAGGATTTATGGATAAAAGACGTTACTTTTTCTAACAAAAGAACCATGGATTGTCTTCGTTGGACACTTAGGATGACCTCAGCAGAAGTTCTTCAACAGGTAATTGATTTGTTTTCGCTGTGAAATGTGTTATGTGTGTGCCATGATGGCTAATCGATACATGGCTATTGGAAAATATGTGAGGTGCTAGCCTCAAACAAATGAATGTGCTGCTTTCGCCGTAAAGCCTTTTTGAAATCTGACAACGCTGTGATATTGCCAAGAAACAGAGCTTTTGATGAGTATGGAACACTTGTATATTGGTGGATGTTTAATAATTCAACTTTCTGATTTTGAATTTGGCGCTTTACATTGTCGCTGGTAGTGTCGGGATGAGCCCGCTAGCGACCCACTGATCTTGGACAGGGGTGCAAAGATCCCTGTCAGGGGGAGATAGAGGAGAAAGGGAGAAAAAGATAGAGAAAGAGACACACAGAGATATAGAGACAGAGAGAGAGAAAGATAGAGAGAGAGACTGCTAAAAGTAATGATGAGTGCAAAAGGTCAACAAGGACCAAACACCAGATTAGGGCAGCTATTAACACTCATCTCACATGGAGAATAGCAATTGATAGCAAGCCAGTAAAACACCATTGAGCAACTGACTTGTTCAATACGTCCTAATAGTTTTGGATGTGCTTAGGGAGTACGGTCACACACACACACACAGGTTAAACAGCTATAGAGACATCAAACAGGGTCTACTCCTAAAGATAAAAAACAAATGCTTGTTTCATCCTCTCTTTATCTGTCCTAGCGGCAGAGAGTGGAGGAAAGTGATTACCTACATAAGGGACGCGGATGGCATTTGCTGTATGTTTGATGAGAAACTGCATATTGCAAATGTACGCTCCCTTACTAGACGTCCGAAATTGTTTCTAAAATAGGTTTACGCCGTCGGGCCGTGCCCTAGGGCCAAATCTTCCAGGAAGTCATCAAACAAACTTTCTCGGACTTTCGATGTCCGTTTAATAAAATAAATTCATTTTTGTCATTTTTCCGCCCTTCATGTTAATCCCACCAGATGGCGAATGTCTTCTTATTGCAAATGTACAAAACATACACCTAATTCACCTGGCTTTTTCTCCTAAACCGAAAAGACTTCAAGACGAAACTTGGTGGGCATGGGTTTGGCCAAATGGGCAGTTGGCCCGAAACAGGATGGCGTCAGGGACTCACGGTTTTTGAGATAAGGCCCATTTTCTGGGATTAAAGGTGAAAAATGGAAATAGAGCACTAATTTGACAGCTTTACGTCAAAGTACATGAACCTACGGTGTAAGGAAAAAAAGAACCAGACATTTATCTGTTTTAATTTTCGATAAATGTTCAAATGTCCAATTCGTAATGTTGTGAAAAATATATTTTTTTTACCCAAAAAAGTTATGGATCCAGTTGCGGCGTGTTCAGACGAATCCGTTAAAGTGGGTTTCGGAGCTCTACGTGATTTCTGTGATTTTCTGAAGTCACACACACGCACAGTCAATGGGGAATGACACAGTGAGGGGCTTACAGACAGACACTGCCTGCAATAGTTACTTTTGTTCAAACTATTAAAGAACCGTCAGACCTAGAGCTCTGAAACTTTAGAAACCCATTCTAGACCTTTAGTCGATCGTGCACGGTGAGTTACGGGGCTCTAGAAGGTTCTCAGGCCGAGAAACAGCCTCGTACATTTGCAATATTTTCAATTCATTTTTACATCACAAAATGACAAAATATCTAAAAGTCCCAGAGTCACAAGGCTAGGTGCATTAGAACCGCCTCGGCCCATAGAGACGGATCCTAATGTTTCTGTCCGATAGCTCATTCAAGGACCCCGTAGCAACGCCCGGAAATCGTGGATTTTCAGCACCAATTAAGGTCGCTGCTCGGACTCCAAATGACCTATCGAGCCGAAACTCGAGATTCGGGGTCGCCTCAGCTAGGCCGACACATAAAGTCAGAACTGGACCCGCAGCTAGAACGTAACTAGGTGTTTTACATTTTTACTATGATTTAAACAGAAGACGCTGTGAATTTTGAGCCTGCCCTGATATATGTGATAGTTGGCTTCTAAATGAGATGGAAAAAGTGAGTTTGGTGTCAGTTTTTATCAGTTTGGTGTCAGAATGATATCTAATTGACTGATGGACGCTGACTTGCTCGCTGACTTTTGTACATTTGCAATAAGATTGAATAGGGCTGAAACATCACCAAAAGGACAGACTGAAATCAACACTAAAAAGGGCATCACCATAGACTCTAGGCCGTGCCGAGTTCAACGAGGCGCCCCACTTGACTGTAGCTCGCTCTGACCTCATAGGCCGTGCAAAAAAGTAGGCCCAAAATGAAGCCTGGCCCTAAATGTCAGCTGATTTTGGGTGACAGCGGCAGACCCGTTTGGGTTAGAAGCACAATTCAACTTCAGGAATGTTCCTAAGGTCCTCCCGATCTGAGCAAGCCTAACCGTGACTGTGTGGCATTAACCTTTAACAGTAAAAACAGGGTATTTTCATCTAACAGTTTGCTATGACATCTCTCCCCATAAGAATATATTGCCTGCTCGCCTAAATTCAACCTGGTGCCTATGTGGGTTATGAATGCCAAATGAACCTGTCTTTGATGGCAATCCATCAGACCACTATGAGGTCTACCTGTGTTGATTCTAAGCTTCCTGGAGCAACCGGAAGTGGTTAAAATCACCCTAAAGGGTTTTTACAGTACCCAACCTGCTGTTGGTGAAAAACAGACTTTCAAACCTGTGTGAATCAGTCAGTTCTTAACTTACAGACTTAAAACTCAGGATTCTGTTAAAGCCTACCCCAATGAGAATATGTGTCTACCTACAGCTTCCTGTGACAACCGGAAGTGCTTTAAATTGTGGTCATAGGGGCTGTTTCAAAGGGTAAAAAAGGTCACATCGTTCCAAAACTTCACGTGTGATTAGGCAACCCCAATGAACTGTAAATCAGTCATTCCTCCCATCAGAATCCCTTGAAAAACTCACACACGCACACAGTCCATGGGGAGTGACATAGTGTGGGGCTTACAGACACACACTGCCTGCAATAGTTACTTTTGTTAGAACTATTAAAGAACCGTCAGACCTAGAGCTCTGAAACTTTAGAACCCTTTTCTAGAGCTTATGTCGATAGTGCACGGTGAGTTATGGGGCTCTAGAAGGTTCACAGGCCGAGAAACAGCCTTGTACATTTGCAATATTTTCAATTCATTTTTACATCACGAAAATGACAACATTTCTAAAAGTCCCAGAGACACAAGGTTAGGTGCATTAGAACCGCCTTGGCCCATAGAGAAGGACCCTAACGTTTCTGTCCGATAGCTCATTCAAGGACCCCATAGCAACACCCGGAAAATGTGGATTTTCAGCACCAATTAAGGTCGCTGCTCGGGCTCCGAATGACCTATCGAGCCGAAACTCGGGATTTGGGGTCGCCTCAGCTAGACCGACACATAACGTTGGAACTGGACCCGCAACTAGAACGTAACTAGGTGTTTTACGTTTTCATTACTGTGACTTTATGGCAGACTTTTGTCCATTTGCAATAAGTTAAAACCGTCGAGCCCGGCCATCTCGAGTTCAACGGGCAGTCAATTTGGGCATTTCTGCAGTATTTTAGAGCTTGTCAAATTCGTGATGTTAAAAGCCCATTGAAACATATTGCAAATGTACTGTACATTTGCAATATGTTTCAATGGGCTTTTAACATCACGAATATGACACGCTGAAATCAACACCAACGAGCGATGGAGAGGTACCACTATCAATCCTGGCCATCCTGAGATCAACGGGCAGTCAATTGACCATTCCTGCAGGATTTTAGAGCTTGTCATATTCGTGATGTTAACAGCCCATTGAAACATATTGCAAATGTACTGTACATTTGCAATATGTTTCACTGTACATTTGCAATATGTTTCAATGGGCTTTTAACATCACGAATTTGACATGCTAAAATCAACACCAACGAGCGATGGAGAGGTATCACTATCAATCCTGGCCATCCTGAGATCAACGGGCAGTCAATTGGACATTTCTACAGTTTTTTAGAGCTTGTCATATTCGTGATGTTAACTTCTTGGGGATGGGTGCATGAGGTGACCGTTTTGGAGAGCCTGGCGTTTGGTACCATTGGATAGGAAACACTCTGAATTTTCCAAAACTGTTAACCATTTGTCTGTGAGTGAAACAGAACGCATATGGCAGGCAAAACCCCGAGGAATTTCTGTCCTGGAAAAAGTGATTTTGACACATTGCTCATTTGGGAACCCCTCCCTAATGAAAATGACCATATAAGGGCATATGAATGCAGTACCCGTCGCTTCCTTATGATGTCAACAATCTCGAGACAGTGTATTTTTTCCATTTTGGATGATTTAGACCAGAGAAAAAGACCAAACAAGGAAGTCCCCCCTTGATGACAACAGTAGGCTGGGCGCGTTCCCATGAAAGCGCCGCAGTGTCTTTTTACCGTCAAGTATCGATCAGTTTATATTCCGGGTGATTTATAATAGTAAATATACGTAAAGTGTTCCTAAAGATACATTTAAAACTATGTTTGATTGTTCTTGGACAAGTTTATAGGTATAAGATGAACGAGTTCAAGGCCACGTTTCAATGGAGGAGTGGAGGCTGTCGCTTTCTGATTATAACGCAGCAAACCAAATGGAGTATTTATGGATAAAATACGTTACTTTTTCTAACAAAAGAACCATGGATTGTCTTCGTTGGACACTTAGGATGACCTCAGCAGAAGTTCTTCAACAGGTAATTGATTTGTTTTCGCTGTGAAATGTGTTATGTGTGTGCCATGATTGCTAATCGATACATGGCTATTGGAAAAATATGTGAGGTGCTACTCTCAAACAATCAAATGTGCTGCTTTACGCCGTAAAGCCTTTTTTGAAATCTGACAACGCTGTGATATTGCCAAGAAACAGAGCTTTGATGAGTATGGAACACTTGTATATTGGTGGATGTTTAATAATTAAACTTTTGGATTTTGAATTTGGCGCTTTACATTTTACCTGGTAGTGTCGGGAGGAGCCCACTAGCGCCCCACTGATCCTTGAGAAGTTAAAAGCCCATTGAAACATATTGCAAATGTACAGTGAAACATATTGCAAATGTACTGTACAAAGCAATGGAAGAGAGTGTGGACTCTGTAATTTTTTTGAACATTTTTTGAAAACCTCCATAAATGAGCAGGGGCTTCTCCCACTGACTTAGGGCCATAGTGGGATGCTCCCATACGGATCCTGGAGGCACTGCACCCCCCTAAATGCATTTTTGACAAAATAAGCTTTCAGGGAAGGTGGCATTAACATCATCTCAGGAGATGATTCACTCAGCCTTTCAACTTATTTTAAAATTGAAAGAACTCCATAAATGAGCAGGGGTTTCTCCCACTGACTTAGGGCCGTAGTGGGATACTCCCATACGGATCCTGGACCAGGAGCAGCCCCCTACAGTCATTTAAAACCCTTTTGAAAATATTGACCTGGTAACCCGGGAAAAAAAACCACCAGTTGCACGGCCCTTCAAAGCAATGGAGGATAGTGTTTACTCACCACTATCAATCCTGACCATCCTGAGACCAACGGGCAGTCAATTGGGCATTTCTACAGTGTACTGTACATTTGCAATATGTTTCAATGGGCTTTTAACATCACGAATTTGACATGTTGAAATCAACACCAACGAGCGATGGAGAGGAACCATGATCACTTCCGGCCATCCCGAGTTCAATGGGCCAGTCAATTGGGCATTTCTGCAGTATTTGAGCCTGTCAAATTTGTGAGGGTAAATGCCCATTGTAAGACATTGCAAATTGACAACCGTGTACCTGGTAATTGAAACGGGTAACCATGAGCATATTTTAAATATTAATGTCTTTAGGAGGGTGCAAGGTATCCCTCCCAATGGGGGCACCCCTGGTCATTTTGGACGTTTTTCAAAAAATAGACCCTATAGGTTGATTGAGGGCGTAACATAGTGATATATATCATTTTGTCAGTTTAAATGCCATTTGGACATTGCTCACTGACTTTTGGGTTCGGAAGCCGACTTCCTATGACGATATATGTAAATGGCTTTGACATTGACTTTTGACTTCCTATGGTAACATATTGCAAATGGACAAAACATAGGCCTTATGGACAATAAAGTTAATACAACTAAATTAATAAAATTAGACAAAGGTATGTTTATACATATCTTATATACGTGTTATTATCAAAAAAATCGAAAGAATCACGAAAAACGGCCCAGAAAGCACTTTTTTAAGGGGCGTAGGTATTTTGATTTTTTTTTTTTAAATGTCCAAATTTGACCCTTGGGTCTTGACTTCATATACATATGCAATATGATTTGCCCCATTGGAACGCGCTCGCCACCTATAGTAATTTTGAGTTATTACATTTGGCATTTGCCATATGCCGTTTGCCATAAGAAATGATTGAACTGCCGTACATTTGGGCACTCTTTTCCATTGTGTGTATGTTTGTTCCAATGGCAATATGTTGCCATTCATTTTTGTCCATTTCATGGGGGTCTTCCCTTACCTCTTCATTCAGAAATGCACACGCGCGTTGCTGCGCATTAAGGTAAGAGTGTCCCCCTCTATCAAGAACCTGCCACATGTTTTGATCCTTCTAAATGTATAAACACGCTTAAAAGGGAAGAAAATGTATAAAAAAAAAAAATTGAGATCAAAGCACCTGGCCGAATACAGTTTTGATTTCGCTCGCAGTGTGGAGAGAAAATTTATTAATGGCTTATTCTTTCAGGGTCCCCGTCCGACTGGTGTGTGAGTGTGTGTTTAGGAGCCACAACATCTTCAAGTAAAAACACAAAGAAGATTACAAATCCTTCAATTCATCTTGCTGCATTCCTTTTCTATTATTTTTCATACCTACCTTCTCCTTCAGTTGTCTTAAAAAAAATACAAACATACTTGACAGACAAAATATTGTATATACAGTTGAAAGTTAACATACACCTTAGCCAAATACATTTAAACTCTGTTTTCCACAATCCCTGACATTTAATCCTAGTAAAAAGTCCCTGTTTTAGGTCAGTTAGGATCACCACTTTATTTTAATGTGAAATGTCAGAATAATAATAGAGAGAATGATTTATGTCAGCTTTTATTTCTTTGATCACATTTGGTAGCATTCCCTTTAAATTGTTTAACTTGGGTCAATCTTTTCTGGTAGCCTTCCACAAGCTTCCCACAAAAAGTTGGGTAAATCTTGGCCCATTCCTCCTGACAGAGCTAGTGTAACTGAGTCAGGTTTGTAGGCCTCCTTGCTCGCACACGCTTTATCAGTTCTGCCCACAAATGTTCTATATGATTGAGGTCAGGGCTTTGTGATGGCCACTCCAATACCTTGACTTTGTTGTCCTTAAGCCATTTTGCCACAACTTTGGAAGTATGCTTGTGGTCATTGTCCATTTGGAAGACCCATTTGCGACCAACTTCCTGACTGATGTCTTGAGATGTTACTCCAATATATTCACATAATTTTCTTACCTCACGATGCCATCTATTTTGTGAAGTGCACCAGTCCGTCCTGCAGCACAGCACACCCACAACATGATGCAACCAGCCCCGTACTTCACGGTTGGGATGGTGTTCTTTGGCTTGCAAGCCTCCCCCTTTTTCCTCCAAATGATGATGGTCATTATGGCCAAACAGTTCTATTTTTGTTTCATCAGACCAGAGGACATTTCTCCAAAAGTAGGAGCTTTGTCCCCATGTGCAGCTGCAAACTGTAGTCTGGCTTTTTTATGGTGGTTTTGGAGCAGCTGCTTCTTCCTTGCTGAGCGGCCTTTCAGGTTATGTCGATATAGGACTCATTTTACTGTGGATATAGATACTTTTGTACTGGTTCCCTCCAGCATCTTCACAAGGTCCTTTGCTGTTGTTCTGGGATTGATTTGCACTTTTCACACGTTCATCTCTAGGAGACAGAATGCGTCTCCTTCCTGAGCGGTATGATGGCTGCGTGGTCCCATGGTGTTTATACTTGCATACTATTGTTTGTACAGATGAATGTGGTACCTTCAGGCATTTGGAAATTGCTCCCAAGGATGAACCAGGCTTGTGGAGGTCTAAAAAAAAAATCTGAGTTCTTGGCTGATTTATTTTGATTTTCCCATGATGTCAAGAAAAGATGCACTGAGTTTGAAGGCCTTGAAATGCATCCACAGCACAGAGTCGATGTCCTATCCGATATGTCAAAACTATAGTTCGTTAACAAGATTTGTGGAGTGGTTGAAAACAAGTTTTAATGACTCCAGCCTGAGTGTATGTAAACTTCCGACTTCAACTGTATATCCCGGGGCTAGAGTCGTTGGTGTGAACAGCATAATCAACATAATAGTAGCGTGGTCTTTCATAGAGTGCTGTATAGATAAGCTTTACAATCTGCAGAAGGAACAAGCTTCTGTTCTGATTGTCTGACTGACTTGCCACATGAATTTTTGACCATTTACTCAAATGAGAAGACTAAGAAGGCTCCTTTTTTAACAAATTTATGAACAATCAACCAATGACCAATCAACCGGTTTGTGGATTTGAGATGCTTCATTGAGGCTCTGGAACTGGTATCCTACCTTCTGACCAGCAATGAGAGGCATGTCCAAGGGCTTGGGTACCACGTCGGCCGGGCACTGGCCTCTCTCGTTCTGGAGAGGGACAGAAAGAGAGAAGAGAGAGAGAGAGAGAGAGAGAGAGAGAGAGAGAGAGAGAGAGAGAGAGAGAGAGAGAGAGAGAGAGAGATGGGGCAAAAAGAGGGTACAGCGAGAGGGAGAAAGACAGGGAGAGAATAAGGGGGAGAGAGAGAAGCAAAAAAATTAAGGCAGAAAGAGAGTCAACACTTCTGAAGTAGGCTGATTTATCCCCAGCTGACTTATCGAAGCGAATGTCCTTGGTAATAGAGCAAACATTTGCCTCCCAAAAGTTTACAAAAATGTAACTTAATGAAGCTGGTCATTCTATTCAGGTCTGGAGCGCTCAAGTTTGGACATGATTACCACAATTACCAACAAAAACACACCCTATCAGTGGTTACCTGTGCAGTACATTGACACAGGCACACACCCTGGGGGTTCAGTGAAATGGCTTAGCCTCAGAGAACCTCATAACTGTCAGAGAGACATTCAGAGCACTGAGGTGTCAGGGGAGAGAGGAGAGATGGCTTCAGAGGCGTGATAGACGAAGTAATTGGGACCCCACTCACCAACCCCTCTGAGCAGTTCTTTATGAATCGTCAAAGGAGCTCTCAGCGAGGGCCTGCCTTTTGTGCCTTGCTAATGGACACATTGCTGATTGACTTGGGTGTGTGTGATATGAATGTTATGTAAGTAATTTATGATGTTGTTGTACGATACATTTCTTTTGTACACGTGTGTGCGCATGTGCATACACTGCCTTGCAAAAGTATTCATCCCCCTTGGCATTTTTCCAATTTTGTTGCATTACAACCTCTAATTTAAATAGATTTTTATTTCAAAGGACATACACAAAATAGTTGAAATTGGTGAAGTGAAATAAAAATAAAAACTTGTTTCAAAAAATACAAAATAATGAAAAGTGCTGCGTGCATATGTATTCACCCCTTTGAAAAGAAGCCCCTAAATAAGATCTAGTGCAACCAATTACCTTCAGAAGTCACATAATTAGTTAACTAACGTCCACCTGTGTGCAATCTAAGTGTCACATGATCTCAATATATATACACACCTGTTCTGAAAGGCCCCACACACTCTTTGGAAGTATGCTTGAGGGCATGAATCAGATAGGCAACAAAGATAACCCTGAAGGAGCAGCAAAGTTCCACAGCGGAGATTGGAGTATCTGTCCATAGGACCACTTTAGACCGTACACTCCACAGAGCTGGGCTTTACGGAAAAGTGGCCAGAAAAAAGCCATTGCATAAAGGAAGAAGTAAGCAAACACGTTTGATGTTCGCCAAAAGGCATGTAGGAGACTCCCCAAACATATGGAAGAAGGTACTCTGGTCAGATGAGACAACAATTTAGCTTTTGGCTATTAAGGAAAACAATATGACTGGCGCAAACCAAACACCTCTCATCACTCCGAGAATACCATCCACACAGTGATGCATGGAGGTGGCAGCATCAAGCTGTGAGGATATTTTTCATCAGCAGGGGCTGGGAAACTGGTCAGAATTGAAGAAATTATGGATGGCGCTAAATACAGGGAAATTCTTGTGGGAAACTTGTTTCAGTCTTCCAGAGATTTGAGACTCGGATGGAGGTTCACCTTCCAGCAGGACAATGACCCTAAGCATACTGCTAAAGCAACACTCTAGTGGTTTAAGGGGAAACATTAAAATGTATTGGAATGGCCTAGTCAAAGCCCAGACCTCAATCCAACTGAGAATCTGTGGTATGACTTAAAGATTGCTGTACACCAGCGGAACCCATCCAACTTGAAGGAGCTGGAGCAGTTTTGCCTTGAAGAATGGGGGGAAAAATCACAGTGACTAGATATGCCAAGCTTATAGAGACATACTCCAAGAGACTTGCAGCTGTAATTGCTGCAAAAGGTGTCTCTACAACGTATTGACTTAGGGGGGGGTAAATAGTTATGCACACTCAAGTTCTGTTTTTTGTCTTATTTCTTGTTTGTTTCACAATAGAAAATATTTTGCCTCTTAAAAGTGATTGGCATGTTGTGTAAATCAAATGATACAAACCCCCGAAAAATCTATTTTAATTCCAGGTTGTAAGACAACAAAATAGGACAAATGCCAATGGGGTGTGAATATTTTCGTAAGCCACTGTATGGGTGAGCTGGAATGTATTCAAATTCAGGCCATGTGTGTTAATGCTATGCTAATTTATGTGTTAAAACAGGCCTCTTGTTGACCAGGAAGCGATTTTATGGCAGTTGCAATGGGGTGTGTGGGTGGGTGGCAGTTACTCTTTTTCTTCTAATATTTCATTCAATGCCATACTTTCATTCCTACAAAAACCTTGACCCCGCCAGTGCAGTCCTAGTGCTAACAGCTGACCTGGACCAGTTTCAGTCTAATGCTGGCTAGCTAATGCTAATCTGCACTAAATAGCACATCAGAGGGATGGACAAGTACACAGGGCTGTTTTCCATCGATAGATAGAAGGTAATGCACTACTACCATTAGCAGACACATTTTCAATTGCCACTCATGTACAGGAAAACCTGGCGCTTGCCTGTGATTATAGGGAGACGCAGGCCTTTCAAAGTTGGCGTCTCTACTTCGATATAAACCTTGACTGTGAAACGGTCTGACCTTTGACTTTTCTCATTCATGAGAGAGAAGCACTTGGAAACAATTTGCAGATTCTGAAGTGCTTAGTATTTACAGTATATGAGGGGAGAAACATAACTATATTTTGCAACACAAGGACATAACTGAAGATGATAACTTTGAGAAAAGAACACAAACGGAAAGCCCGTTGATTTACTGTATCTGAGAGAGATGTCGAGATTTTTCGTGGCATGGACAATGTGGTCCAAGAAAGCTTCCGAATGATGGATGGCAAAGGCTCGTGCTGATACCAGAAAGTGCTGACGGAGGATGCTGATGTGGAGCCTTTAGATGCCCTTTGACCTTGAGTCTCCATCCAATACCTTACACTATCCTGTACTGTAAATACATTTAGACAACTGCACTTTGTCAAAAGGAGCATTCTGAAATTATTCTTGGAACATCAACTGTAGTAGTCCCTCTTGCAATGATGAAGTGCTACCGAAGTCAACAAACAAACACAACACGCGTAAACACACACACACACACACTGAGCTGACTGATAAGTCATCAGTTTCAATAGCTAGAAAATCTATCTCCAGTTTCTGAACTGGTGGGTCTGTGCCAGTGGAGATATGATGAGGTGCAGATTTAAGAGCAAGCAGTGACCGAGCTATAACTAACACCTTGCAAAATATCCAACCCAGACATTAGACTGGTAGTATGAGCCAACAGTCAATACACCAAAAAACAGAGAAGAGCATATAGAGACAGAGGTTTAAGTGGTAGCATTGCTGACTACACATTACCCCCAGAGGCAGGGTTTCAAACCATACCCTGTCATATGTACAGTTGAAGTCGTGAGTTTACATACACCTTAGCCAAATACATTTAAAATCAGTTTTTCAAAATTGCTGACATATAATCCTAGTAAAAAATTCCCTGTCTTACGTCAGTTAGGATCACCACTTTATTTTAATAATGTGAAATGTCAGAATAATAGTAGAGAATTATTTATTTCAGCTTTTATTTCTTACATCACATTCCCAGTGGGTCAGAAGTTTACAATAACTCAATTAGTATTTAGTAGCATTGCCTTTAAATTGTTTAACTTGGGTCAAACTTTTCGGGTAGCCTTCCACAAGCTTCCCACAATAAGTTGGGTGAATTTTGGCCCATTCCTCCTGACAGAGCTGGTGTAACTGAGTCAGGTTTGTAGGCCTCCTTGCTCACACACGCTTTTTCAGTTCTGCCCACAAATGTTCTATAGGTTTGAGGTCAGGGCTTTGTGATGGCCACTCCAATACCTTGACTTTGTTGTCCTTAAGCCATTTTGCCACAACTTTGGAAGTATGCTTGGGGTCATTGTCCATTTGGAAGACCCATTTGCGACCAAGCTTTAACTTCCTGACTGATGTCTTGAGATGTTGCTTCAATATATCCACATAATTTTCCTTCCTCATGATTCCATCTATTTTGTGAAGTGCACCAGTCCCTCCTCCTGCAGCAAAGCACACCCACAACATGATGCTGCCACTCCCGTGCTTCACGATTGGGATGGCGTTCTTCGGCTTGCAAGCCTCCCCCTATTTCCTCTAAACATAATGATGGTCATTATGGCCAAACAGTTCTATTTTTGTTTCATCAGACCAGAGAACATTTCTCCAAAAAGTATGAACTTTGTCCCCATGTAGAGCTGCAAACTGAAGTCTGGCTTTTTTATGGTGGTTTTGGAGCAGTTGCTTCTTCCTTGCTGAGCGGGCTTTCAGGCTATGACAATATAGGACTCGTTTTTAAAGTGGATATAGATACTTTTGAACCTGTTTCCTCCAGCATCTTCACAAGGTCCTTTGCTGTTATTCTGGGATTGATTTGCACTTTTCACAACAAAGTACGTTCATCTCTAGGAGACAGAACGCGCCTCCTTCCTGAGCGGTATGACGGCTGCGTGGTCCCATGGTGTTTATACTTGCGTACTATTGTTTGTACAGATTAACTTCTTAGGGAGCGTTGGGGCGCTAAACATGCATCAATATACAAGTGTTTCATAGTCATCAAAAGCTCTGCTTCTTGGCAATATCACAGCGTTGTCAGATTTCAAAATGCTTTACGGCTAAAGCACCACATTTGATTGTTTGAGGATAGCACCCCACATATTTTTTCCTTTACCATAAATTCATAAGCCTTCACGGTTCAGCGTAAACAAATCAATTACCTTTTGAAGAACTTCTGCTGAGGGCTTCCCAAGTGTCCAATGAAGACAATCCATGGTTCTTTTGTTAGAAAAAGTAATGTATTATATCCATAAATCTCCGTTTGGTTGGCGCGTTATAATGAGAAAATAGAGCGTCGACTCCTCCATTGAAACGTGAAGAGAACTCGTTCAACTTATACCTATAAACTTGTCCAAGAACATTCAAACATAATTGTAAATATATCCTTAGGAACACTTATGTATAAATAGTATAATATTTCAACCGGAATATAAACTGGGCGATAAGAAAGGAAAAAACCAAAGAGCGCGCCAGCCGTGAACTCGCGTTTTCTTCTACTGACATCTGTGTGGCCACTTCCTTATTTGTCTTCTTCTACAATCTAAAAGCAGCTAAAAATAATCAGAACACTTTCTCGAGACTGTTGACATCCAGAGGAAGCAATAGGTACTGCATTCATATGCCCTTATATGGGCATTTTCATAAGAGAGGGGTTCTAAATGAGGCAATGTGTCAAAGCCACTTTTTCCAGGACAGAAATTCCTCTGGTTTTTGCCTGCCATATCCGTTCTGTTAGAAAATCCAGAGTGTTTCCTATCCAATGGTACTAAATATGTGCATATCCTATTTTCTGGGCCTGAATGGGAGGCATTTTACTTTGGGCACGCCAGGCACTCAAACGGTCACCTCGTGCGCTGCTCCCAAAGAAGTTAACGTGGTACCTTCAGGCATTTGTAAATTGCTCCCAAGGATGAACCAGACTTGTGGAGGTCTACCATGTTTTTTTCTGAGGCCTTGTCGGATTTCTTTTGATTTTCCCATGTTGTTAAGAGGCACTGAGTTTGAAGGTAGGCCATGAAATACATCCATCGGTACATCTCCAGTTGACTCAAATGATGTCAATTAGCCTATCAGAAGCTTCTAAAGCCATGACGTCATTTTCTGCAATTTTACAAGCTGTTTAAAGGCACAGTCAACTTAGTGTATGTAAACTTCTGACCCACTGGAATTGTGATATTATGAATTAAATAATCTGTCTGTAAACAGTTGTTGGAAAAATTACTTGTGTCATGCGCAAAGTAGATGTCCTAACCAACTTGCCAAAACTATAGTTTGTTAATTAACAAGAAATGTGTGGAGTGGTTGAAAAACAAGTTTTATTGACTCCAACCTAAGGGTATGTAAACTTCCGACTTCAACTGTATTTACCTGTTCTGTCTCCCCGTCTCTTTCCTTGCAATCTGAATGAAGTACAGTGCATTCTCAACCAACGTGAGTCAAGGTGCAACCCCAAAAATATATAAATAGTTTTCATGGTGAGCGAGGGTTTTGACTTTTCAATGAAGACTCCTTAAAAAAAAAGGAGCAGACAAAAAATATTATACAATGCATTAGGAAGGTATTCAGACCCCTTCCCCTTTTCCACATTTTGTTACGTTACAGCCTTATTCTAAAATGTATTGCATTTGTTTTTTCCTCATCAATCTACACACAATACCCCATAAGGACAAGACAAAAACTGTTTTTTATGCAAATGTATAAGAAAAACTAAAACAGAAATACCTTACTTACATGAGACCCATTCCTATGAGACTCGAAAAATTTGCTCAGGTGCATCCTGTTTCCATTGATCATCCTTTAGATGTTTCTAAACTGGAGTGGACTGTGGTAAATTCAATTGATTGGACATGATTTGGAAAGGCACACACCTGCCTATATAAAGGTCCCACAGTTGACAGTGCATGTCAGAGCAAAAACCAAGCAAGGAGATCGAAGGAATTGTCAGTAGAGCGCCGAGACAGGATTGTGTCGAGGCACAGATCTGGGGAAGGGTACCAAAAAATGTCTGCAGCATTAAAGATCCCCAAGAACACAGTGGCCTCCATCATTATTAAATGGAAGAAATTTGGAACCACCAAGACTCTTCCTAGAGCTGGCCGCCCGGCCAAACTGAGCAATCGGGGGAGAAGGGCCTTGGTCAGGGAGATGACCAAGAACCCAATGGTCACTCTGATAGTGCTACAGAGTTCCTCTGTAGAGATGGGAGAACCTTCCAGAAGGACAACCATATCTCTGCAGCACACCACAAATTAGGCCTTTATGGTAGATTGGCCAGACAGATGCCACTCCTCAGTAAAAGGCACATGACAGCCCGCTTGGAGATTGCTGAAAAGCCTGATAAAACCAAAATTGAACTCTTTGGCCTGAATGCCAAGCGTCACATCTGGAGGAAACCTGGCACCATCCCTACGGTGAGGCATGGTGGGGGCAGCATCATGCTGTGGTGATGTTTTTCCGCGGCAGGTACTGGGAAACTAGTCAGGATCGAGGCAAAGATGAACGGAGCAAAATACAGAGCGATCCTTGATGAAAACCTGCTCCAGAGCGCTCAGGACCTCAGACTGGGGCAAATGTTCACCTACCAACAGGACAGAGACCCTAAGCACACAGCCAAGACAATGCAGGAGTGGCTTTGGGACAAGACTCTATGTCCTTGAGTGGCCCAGCCAGAGCCCGGACCACATCGCTGGAGAGACCTGATAACAGCTGTGCAGCAACGCTCCCCATCCAACCTTTATTTATTTTTATTCCACTTTCATTTAGCCAGGTAGGCTAGTTGAGAACAAGTTCTCATTTACAACTGCGACCTTTCCTATCGTCCAGTTTATAATCCGGTTGAAATATTATAGTAAATATACATAAAAGTGTTCCTAAGGATACATAATCAATGATGTTTGATTGTTCTTGGACAAGTGTATAGGTTGAGCGCGTGTATAGGTATAGGTTGAGCTTTTTTGAAATCTGACAACGCTGTGATATTGCCAAGAATCAGAGCTTTTGATGAGCATGAAACACTTGTATATTGATGAATGTTTAATAATTCAACTTTTGGATTTTGAATTTGGCGCCTTAAATTTCACCGGGTAGTGTTGGGAGTGCCCCATTGCTCCCTAAGTAGTTAATGGGGGTTGCAACAATTGCGGCGGATAGTTTTGGAAAGAGAGGGTCCAGATTGTCAAGCCCAGCTGATTTGTGCGGGTCCAGGTTTTGCAGCTCTTTCAGAACATCTGCTCTCTGGATTTGGGTGAAGGAGAAGCTGGGGAGGCTCGGGCAAGTAGCTGTGGGGGGGTGGAGCTGTTCGCCGGGGTTGGGGTAGCCAGGAGGAAAGCATGGCCAGCCGTAGAGAAATGCTTATTGACATTTTTGGTTATCATGGATTTATCGGTGGTGAACGTGTTACCTAGCCTCAGTGCATTGGGCAGCTGTGAGGTGCTCTTGTTCCTTTTGGACTTTAGAGTGTCCCAAAACTTTTTGGAGTTAGAGCTACAGGATGCAAATTTCTGTTTGAAAAAGCTAGCCTTTGCTTTCCTGACTGACTGTGTGTATTGGTTTCTGACTTCTCTGAACAATTGCATATCACGGGGGACTATTCAATGCTATTGCAGTCCGCCACAGGATGTTTTTGTGCTGGTAAAGGGCAGTCAGGTCTGGAGTGAACCAAGAGCTACAGTGGGGCAAAAAAGTATTTAGTCAGCCACCAATTGTGCAAGTTCTCCAACTTAAAAAAGATGAGAGGCCTGTAATTTTCATCATAGGTACACTTCAACTATGACAGACGAAATGAGAAAAAGAAATCCAGAAAATCACATTGTAGGATTTTTTATTTATTTATTTGCAAATTATGGTGGAAAATAAGTATTTGGTCAATAACAAAAGTTTATCTCAATACTTTGTTATATACCCTTTGTTGACAATGACAGAGGTCAAACGTTTTCTGTAAGTCTTCACAAGGTTTTCACACACTGTTGCTGGTATTTTGGCCCATTCCTCCATGCAGATCTCCTCTAAAGCAGTGATGTTTTGGGGCTGTCGCTGGGCAACACGGACTTTCAACTCCCTCCAAAGATTTTCTATGGGGTTGAGATCTGGAGACTGGCTAGGCCACTCCAGGACCTTGAAATGCTTCTTACGAAGCCACTCCTTCAAGTTGCCCGGGTGGTGTGTTTGGGATCATTGTCATGCTGAAAGACCCAGCCACGTTTCATCTTCAATGCCCTTGCTGATGGAAGGAGGTTTTCACCAAAATCTCACGATACATGGCCCCATTCATTCTTTCCTTTACACGGATCAGTCGTCCTGGTCCCTTTGCAGAAAAACAGCCCCAAAGCATGATGTTTCCACCCCCATGCTTCACAGTAGGTATGGTGTTCTTTGGATTCAACTCAGCATTCTTTGTCCTCCAAACACGACGAGTTGAGTTTTTACCAAAAAGTTCTATTTTGGTTTCATCTGACCATATGACATTCTCCCAATCCTTATCTGGATCATCCAAATGCTCTCTAGCAAACTTCAGACGGGCCTGAACATGTACTGGTTTAAGCAGGGGGACACTGCAGGATTTGAGTCCCTGGCGGCGTAGTGTGTTACTGATGGTAGGCTTTGTTACTTTGGTCCCAGCTCTCTGCAGGTCATTCACTAGGTCCCCCCGTGTGGTTCTGGGATTTTTGCTCACCGTTCTTGTGATCATTTTGACCCCACGGGGTGAGATCTTGCGTGGAGCCCCAGATCGAGGAAGATTATCAGTGGTCTTGTATGTCTTCCATTTCCTAATAATTGCTCCCACAGTTGATTTCTTCAAACCAAGCTGCTTACCTATTGCAGATTCAGTCTTCCCAACCTGCTGCAGGTCTACAATTTTGTTTCTGGTGTCCTTTGACAGCTCTTTGGTCTTGGCCATAGTGGAGTTTGGAGTGTGACTGTTTGAGGTTGTGGACAGGTGTCTTTATACTGATAACAAGTTCAAACAGGTGCCATTAATACAGGTAACGAGTGGAGGACAGAGGAGCCTCTTAAAGAAGAAGTTACAGGTCTGTGAGAGCCAGAAATCTTGCTTGTTTGTATGTGACCAAATAGTTATTTTCCACCATAATTTGCAAATAAATTCATTAAAAATCCTACAATGTGATTTTCTGGATTTTCTTTCCTCATTTTATCTGTCATAGTTGAAGTGTACCTATGATGAAAATTACAGGCCTCTCTCATCTTTTTAAGTGAGAGAACTTGCACAATTGGTGGCTGACTAAATACTTTTTTGCCCCACTGTATATCTGTTCTTAGTTCTACATGTTTTGAAAGGGGCATGCTTATTTAAGATGGTGAGGAAATTACTTTTAATGAGGGGAAATAAGTATTTGACCCCTCTGCAAAACATGACTTAGTACTTGGTGGCAAAACCCTTGTTGGCAATCACAGAGGTCAGACGTTTCTTGTAGTTGGCCACCAGGTTTGCACACATCTCAGGAGGGTTTTTGTCCCACTCTCTTGCAGATCTTCTCCAAGTCATTAAGGTTTCGAGGCTGACGTTTGGCAACTCAAACCTTCAGCTCCTCCACAGATTTTTCTATGGGATTAAGGTCTGAGACTGGCTAGGCCACCCAGGACCTTAATGTGCTTCTTCTTGAGCCACTCCTTTATTGCTTTGGCCATGTGTTTTGGGTAATTTTTATGCTGGAATACCCATCCACGACCCTTTTTCAATGCCCTGGCTGAGGGAAGGAGGTTCTCACCCAAGACTTGACGGTACATGGCCCCGTCCATTGTCCCTTTGATGCGGTGACATTGTCCTGTCCCCTTAGCAGAAAAACACCCCCAAAGCATAATGTTTCCACCTCCATGTTTGACGGTAAGGATGATGTTCTTGGGGTCATAGGCAGCATACCTCCTCCTCCAAACACGGCGAGTTGAGTTGATGCCAAAGAGCTCCATTTTGGTCTCATCTGACCACAACACTTTCATTCAGATGTTCATTGGCTAACTTCAGACAGGCATGTATGTGCTTTCTTGAGCAGGGGGACCTTGCGGGCGCTGCAGGATTTCAGTCCTTCACTGGGTAGTGTGTTACCAATTATTTTCTTGGTGACTATGGTCCCAGCTGCCTTGAGATCATTGACAAGATCCTCCCGTGGAGTTCTGGGCTGATTCCTCACCGTTCTCATGGTCATTGCAACTCCACGAGGTGAGATCTTGCATGGAGCCCCAGGCCGAGGGAGATTGACAATTCTTTTGTGTTTCTTCCATTTGCGAATAATCGCACCAATTGTTGTCACCTTCTCACCAAGCTGCTTGGCGATGGTCATTCCAGCCTTGTGTAGGTCTACAATCTTGTCCCTGACATCCTTGGAGAGCTCTTTGGTCTTGGCCATGGTGGAGAGTTTGGAATCTGATTGATTGATTGCTTCTGTGGACAGGTGTCTTTTATACAGGTAACAAGCTGAGATTAGGAGCCAGAAATCTTTGATTGAGAGGGGGTCAAATACTTATTTCCCTTATTAAAATGAAATCAATTTATAAAAAATTTCACATGCGTTTTTCTGGATATTTTTGTTGTTATTCTGTCTCTCACTGTTCAAATAAACCTACCATTCAAATTATAGACTGATCATTTCTTTGTCAGTGGGCAAACGTACAAAATCAGCAGGGGATCAAATACTTTTTTCCCTCACTGTAGAGACTGTTGACATCTAGTGGAAGCCATAGGTACTGAAATCTCGGAGCTGCTTGCCTTTGAAATAAATAGGGACTGTCAAACCGAGCCAATGTGACAAAAACACTTTTTCCAGGACAGAAAGTCCTCGGGTTTTTGCTTGCTATATCTGTTCTGTTACACTCACAGACTTTATGTTAACACTTTTAGAAACTTCAGAGTGTTTCCTATCCAATAGTACTAATTATGTGCATATCCTATTTTCTGGGTCTGAATGGAAGGCATTTTACTTTGGGCATGCCAGGCACTCCAAAACCGTCACCTCGTGCGCTGCTCCCAAAGAAGTTAACTTCCTGACTGATGTCTTGAGATGATCCTTCAATATATCCACATACCTTTCCTCCCTCATGATTCCATCTAATTTGTGAAGTGCACCAGTCCCTCTTGCAGCAAAGCACCCCCACAACATGATGCTGCCACCCCTGTGCTTCACGGTTGGGATGGTGTTCTTCGGCTTGCAAGCATCCCCCTTTTTACTCAAAACATAATGATGGTCATTAAGGCCAAACAATTGTATTTTAGTTTCATCAAACCAGAGGACATTTCTCCAAAGACTACGATCTTTGACCCCATGTGCAGTTGCAAACTATAGTCTGGCTTTTTTATGGCAGGTTTTGGAGCAGTGGCTTTCTCCTTGCTGAGCGGCCTTTCAGGTTATGTCAATACAGGACTCGTTTTACTGTGGATATAGATACCTTTGTACCTGTTTCCTCCAGCATCTTCATAAGGTCCATTGCTGTTGTTCTGGGATTGATTTGCACTTTTTGCACCTTGGGCTACAATACATATTTTGCCAGTTGGCCTGGAGCCCTTTTACTGCCGACACGGGGCCCTGCCGTTTCCATCACGACCTGTCTACCGACCTAATCCGCCCGAGGGGTTTCAATAGGCTCCTCCGTCACGACGTCTCCTGAAGGCCCATCCGCTAGCCTGCTAGCAGCGGCCCGCTAGCTGAAGAGGACCATCAGCTAATTTCTTGGGCTACGATGCCTATTTTGCCAATTGGCCTGGACACTTTTACTGCCTACACGGAGCCATGTCGATCCAGCACGACTGGTTTGCCGATGTAAATGTCAGAGGGGGCTACAACAGACGTCTATCGTCGTGACGTTGCCCCTAAGGCCCTTCTGCTAGCCTGCTAGCCCCGGGCCGCTAGCTGTCTGAAACGCTTGTTGTAGACCACCTTCTGCCCCCAGCTGTGCCCTGGACACCATATGTGAATTGATTGCCCCCCATCTATCTTCAGAGCTGGTACTGTTAGGTGAACTAAACTGGGACATGCTTAACACCCCGGCCGTCCTACAATCTAAGCTAGATGCCCTCAATCTCACACAAATTATCAATGAACCTACCAGGTACAACCCCAAATATGTAAACACTGGCACCCTCATAGATCATCCTGACCAACCTGCCCTCTAAATACACCTCTGCCGTCTTCAACCAGGATCTCAGTGATTACTGCCTCATTGCCTGCGTCCGTAATGGGTCTGCGGTCAAACGACCACCCCTCATCACTGTCAAATGCTCTCTAAAACACTTCAGCAAGCAGGCCTTTCTAATCGACCTGGCCCGGGTATCCTGGAAGGATATTAACCTCATTCCGTCAGTAGAGGATGCCTGGTTGTTCTTTAAAAGTGCTTTCCTCACCATCTTAAATAAGCATTAAAAAAATGAAGACCCCAGGAACAGATATAGCCCTTGGTTCACTCCAGAGCTGACTTCCCTTGACCAGCACAAAAACATCCTGTGGCGTACTGCATTAGCATCGAATAGCCCCCGCGATATGTAACTTTTCAGGGAAGTTAGGAACCAATAAATACAGGCAGTTAGGAAAGCAAAGATTTTTCAAACAGAAACAGTTCTGGGTCACTGTAGTCCATGGAGAATAAGAGCACCCCCTCCCAGTTGCCCACTGCACTGAGGCTAGGAAACACTGTCACCACCGATAAATCCACGATAATTGAACATTTCAATAAGCAGTTTTCTACGGCTGGCCATGCTTTCCACCCGGCTACCCCTACACCGGTCATCAGCCCTGCACCCCCAAAGAAACTTACCCAAACCTCCTCCATTTCTCCTTCACCCAAATCCTGATAGCTGATGTTCTGAAAGAGTTGCAAAATCTGGACCCCTACAAATCAGCTGGGCTAGACAATCTGGACCCACTGTTTCTAAAAATATCCACCGCAATTGTTGCAACCCCTATCACCAGCCTGTTCAACCGCTCTTTCGTATCGTCTGAGATCCCCAAAGACTGGAAAGCTGCCGCGGTCATCCCCCCTCTTCAAAGTGGGAGACACTCTAGATCCAAACTGTTACAGACCTATATCTATCCTACCCTTCCTTTCTAAGGTCTTCGGAAGCCAAGTGAACAAACAGATCACCGACCATTTCGAATCCCACCGTACCTTCTCCGCTATGCAATCTGTATACCGAGCTGGTCATGGGTGCACCTCAGCCACGCTCAAGGTCCTAAACAACATCATAACCGCCATCGATAAAAGACAATACTGTGCAGCCGTCTTCATCGACCTGGCAAAGGCTTTCAATTCTGTCAATCACCACATTCTTATCGGCAGACTCAACAGCCTTAGTTTCTCAAATGACTACCTCGCCTGGTTCACCATCTACTTCTCCGATAGAGTTCAGTGTGTCAAATCGGAGAGCGTAATGTCTGGACCTCTGGCAGTCTCTATGGGGTGCCACAGGGTTAAATTCTCGGGCCGACTCTTTTCTCTGTATGCATCAATCATGTCGCTCTTGCTGATGGTGATTCTCTTATCCACCTCTACGCAGATGACACCATTCTGTATACTTCTGGCCCTTCTTTGGGCACTGTGTTAACTACCCTCCAGACGAGCTTCAATGCCATACAACTCTCCTTCCGTGGCCTCCAACTGCTCTTAAATTATAATAAAACTTAATTCATGCTCTTCAACCAATCGCTGCCCGCACCTGCCCGCCCGTCCAGCATCACTACTCTGGACTGTTCTGACTTAGAATATGTGGATAATTACAAATACCTAGGTGTCTGGTTAGACTGTAAACTCTCCTTCCAGACTCACATTAAGCATCTCCAATCCAAAATTAAATCTAGAATCGGCTTCCTATTTCACAACAAAGCATCCTTCACCCATGCTGCCAAACATACCCTCGTAAAACTGATTATCCTACCGATCCTTGACTTCGGCAATGTCATTTATAAAATAGCCTCCAACACTCTACTCAGCAAACTGGATGCAGTCTATCACAGTGCCATCCGTTTTGTCACCAAAGCCCTGTATACTACCCACCACTGTGACCTGTATGCTCTCGTTGGCTGGCCCTCGCTTCATATTTGTTGCTAAACCCACTGGCTCCAGGTCATCTATAAGTCTTTGCTAGGTAAAGCCCAGGCTTATCTCAGCTCACTAGTCACCATAGCAGCACCCACCCGTAGCACTCGCCCCAGCAGGTATATTTCACTGGTCACCCCCAAAGCCTATTCCTCCTTTGGCCGCCTTTCCTTCATGTCTCTCACACTGACTTTAAGCATCAACTGTCAGAGCAGCTCACAGATCATTGCACCTGTACATAGCCCATCTGTAAATAGCCCATCCAACTAACTTATCCCCATATTATTTTTTTGCTCCTTTTCACCCAGTATCTCTACTTGCACATTCATCTTCTGCACATCTATCAATCCAGTGTTTAATTGCTAAATTACTTCCCCACACCGCCTATTTACCTCCTTACCTCCCTAATCTTACATAATTTGCGCACACTTCATATAGATTTTTTTCTAGTGTTATTGACTGTACGTTTGTTTATTCAATGTTGTTGTTTGTGTCGCACTGCTTTGCTTCATCTTGGCCAGGTCGCAGTTGTAAATGAGAACTTGTTCTCAACCGACCTACCTTGTTAAATAAAAGTAAAAAAAAAAAAAACATTTTCATTAGTTGCATTGTTTGTATTATTATTTTTATTAGTTTGTATATCATTGCATTCTAAATTTGTGTGACTGTCCTTGTCAATGTTTTGTGTTTTTTGGGGGGACACCATGAAGAATAGCTGCTGCCTCTGTTTATTTAGATGCCCATTAGCTTTTGCAAACACAAACCCCAATCTCTCGTTGTGTAAGGATCTGAATCACTTTACATATAGTACTCTGCTGCTCTCATGTGGTTGAATGTTGCACATCCACACAAGCAGAATGGGCATCATGGGGAGGCAAATCCACTCGAATGCAAATACTGTATGTACAACTAGGGCTGCAAAGTATAATACTGGAAACTTGAGGTTTACCAGTAAACTACCAGAATGTTGCTATCTTTCAAGGATTTTATGTGATCTATAACAATACATTTAGTGTCCCTTTTGGGTACCTCTATCATGTTCCAGATGCAGACAGTGTCGAAGTAACAAAAGTATATTACTAGAACAGGAGGCAGGCAAAACAAAAGTCAAAGTCACCATTATTAGTCAGTTGTACAACCGAATGCCTTCAACCGAAATGTGTCTTCCGCATTTAACCCAACCCCTCTGAATCAGAGAGGTGCGGGGGGCTGCCTTAATCGACATCCACGGCGCCCGGGGAACAGTGGGTTAACTGCCTTGTTCAGGGGCAGAACGACAGATTTTTTCCTTGTCAGCTCGGGGATTTGAACTTGCAACCCTCCGGTTACAAGTCTAACCACTAGGCCATCTGCCACAGGCAGATGTCAGTAATCCAGCTCAGATTCCATAAGGTACAGAACGGCAGGCAGTCTCGGGTCAGGGCAGGCAGAGATCAATAATCCAGGGTGGTGTGACAAGGTGCAGAATGGCAGGCAGGCTTAGGGTCAGTGCGAATAGTCAAAAAAGGGAAAACTAGAAAACATGCCCACGGAAAAGCCAGGAGCAAGGGGTAACCACTGGTAGGCTTGACAAACAAAACAAAGTGGTAAACGAGAACACAGGTGTAAATACACAGGGGATAATGGTGAACATGGGCGACACCTGGAGGGGGGTGGAGACAAGCACAAAGACAGGTGAAACAGATCAGGGTGTGATAACCTCAGATTATCACAGGTGTCTATAATCATGTTTGGCCCTCTGTGTGTACTTATGTACAATATATTAAATAAGATCATTGTAAAATAAAAAATAGAATGACAAAGCTGTAAAACATTATCCTAAACATAAACCATCAACTCAGTGAATACCATTGGTGTTTAATGAGGGTTTCAACATTGTTTTTACAGACTTTTTTTATTTTACTATGTCAATATGTATTTGTTGTCAATACGTGGCGTCAAAATGTTCCAGTTGTGAAAAAAGTTAATAATTGGAAGAGTTCCACAGTTCATTGTTTGCAGAGTTCATTGCTTTATTTCAATAAGTAGGCTATTTTCCCAACAAACCATATGGTCAATATGAAAATGCCAAGAGTGTGCAAAGCTGTCATCAAGGCAAAGGGTGGCTATGTTGAAGAATGTAAAATATAAAGTATATTTTGATTTCCAAAATATTTTTTTGCTTACTACATGATTCCATATGTGTTATTTCATCGTTTTGATGTCACTATTATTTTACAATGTAGAAAATACTACAAATAAAGAAAAACCCTTGAATGAGCAGGTGTGTCCAAACTTGTGTCTGGTACTGTATTTTGATTTGTTTAAAAAGATTTTGGTTACTACATGATTCCATATGTGTTATTTCATAGTTTTGATGTCTTCACTATTATTTTACAATGTAGAAAATACTACAAATAAAGAAAAACCCTTGAATGAGCAAGTGTGTCCAAACTTGTGTCTGGTACTGTATTTTGATTTGTTTAAAAAGATTTTGGTTACTACATGATTCCATATGTGCTATTTCATAGTTTTGATGTCTTCACTATTATTCTACAATGTACTGTAGAAAATAGTCCAAATATAGAAAAACCCTTCAATGAGTAGGTGTGTCCAAACTTTTGTCTGGTACTGTATATTTAATATTTGAGATTCTTCAAGCCACCCTTTACCTTGATGACAGCTTTGCACAATCTTGGCATTCTCTCAACCAGCTTCATAAGGTAGTCACCTAGAATGCATTTCAATTAACATGTGTGCCTTGTTAAAAGTTATTTTGTGGAATTTATTTTCTTCTTAATCCGTTTGAGCATGTCAGTTGTGTTGTGACAAGGTAAGGGTAGTACACAGAAGATAGCCCTATTTGGTAAAAGACCAAGAACAGCTCAAATAAGCAAAGAGAAATAACAGTCCATAATGACTTGAAGACATGAAGGTCAGTCAATGTGGTACATTTCAAGAACTTTGAAAGTTCGTTCAAGTGCAGTCGCAAAAATCATTAAGCACTATGTTGAAACTGGCTTTCATGAAGACCGCCACAGGAAAGGAAGACAGAGTTAATCGTGAATCAGGCCTTCATGGTCAAATTTCGGCAAAGAAACCACTACTAAAGGACACCAATAAGAAGAAGAGATTTGCTTGGGCCAAGAAACACGAGAAATGGACATTAAACCGGTGGAAATCTGTCCTTTGGTATGATGAACAGATGATCTCTGCATGTGTGGTTCCCACCGTGAAGCATGGAGGAGGTGTAATGGTGTGGGGGTGCTTTGCTGGTGACACTGTCAGTGATTTATCTAGAATAAGGCACACTTCACCAGCATGGCTAGAACAGCATTCTGCAGCGTTACGCCATCCCATCTGGTTTGCGCATAGTGGGACTATCATTTATTTTTCAACAGGACAATGACCCAACACACCTCCAGGCTGTGTAAGGACTATTTGACCAAGGAGAGATATGGAGTGCTGCATCAGATGATCTGGCCACAATCACCCAGACCTCAACCCAATTGATGTGGTTGAGTTGGACCGCAGAGTGAAGAAAAAGCAGCCAACAAGTGCTCAGCATATGTGGGAACTCCTTCAAGACTGTTGGAAAAGCATTCCAGGAGAATTTCAAGAGGTGTGCAAAGCTGTCATCAAGGCAAAGGGTGGCTACTTTGAAGAATCTCAAATACATGTTGATTTGTTTAACATTTTTTTTGGTTACTACATGATTCCATTTGTGTCATTTTCACAGTTTTGATGTCTTCACTATTATTCTACAATGTAGAACATCAGAATAAAGAAGAACCCTTGAATGAGTAGGTGTGTCCAAACTTTTGACTGGTACTGTAAAAAATGTATACTATATATATATATATATTTTTTTTACGTTAAAGTATAATTTACTAAAGTTACAATAGATTACCATAGATTCTGTTAATTACCAAAACTACTGAAGATTCCAGTAACTTTGGTAAATTATTGGTAGCTTTGCAATGCTATGTACTGTACAACACTGCACGAGGGCACATTGTAAATTTCACATGGTGCGAACAACTCACATAGCGTCTATTTAAAGTAAATGTCAGATTTAAATCAGGGAGCCACCACAGCAAAGCTCTCAGCATACACTTTGCAGAGCTACAGAGACCAAAGGCCTTACAGTCAGAGCCTAAATGAGGTCGTTTTTGTCTAAGATGGGAGGGGGCTATTCAAAGCACGTCAAAGACATTGGAATTCCAAACTAATGCCTGTTTAGTGTTCTGAGTCGGAAAAATACCAAATGGTAAATGCGATACATTTCAAACTAGCAACTATTTGGCCTCAGGGATCTTTAGTGACGATGTTCATTAAATATTTATTTGTCCAGTGTTCTGACTATTCCGAGAAGAATCTCTTCAGACACATGAACAGGAACAGTGTTTTGGATTGTGACATTAAACTTTTCTTATACTTTACCATACAGGTGGTATCATGATGGTACGGGCTGGCCATATGAAAGGATGCAATCAATCATTTTCATTTGACCTTGACAAACTGTTTCCACAATATATTGCCTTGAACATTCCCTCAAACCTTTACCTCTACCTTAGAACCAAACAGTGATTATGAGAACCAACTAAAATGTTACAGGAACATATCTCGTTAGCTACAGAATGAGCCACAGAGACTCGGTTTGACCCTTTACTTGTCCCCCCTCTGGGCCTTGCACGCTTAAACAGGTGTCGTAGGTTGTTTGAGACATGGCATGCTTCTTATCAGGGTTAAATAATATCAGTAATTCAAATTCACGCTTGGTTTCTCATCTGTCAGGTTGCCTCACGTGAGCTCTGACGTGTTGCGTTCCTATCTCCTCCTGCTGTGGGGGTGTAAAATGAGTTTAGGAGATGCATTAGCAGAAAAAGGCTCTGAGAGAGAGCTGAATGAGAGGGTGGGGAGGGTAAAGCGAAGCGCGTAGGCAGGATGTGTGACATCTATTGTGGCGAAGAAGAACACGTCTGCTCAATGGGGTCTTTCTGTTACAAGGATTGCACACCCCTGAGCGGTATGATTTCGAAAGCTACGTGGCAAGAGATAAAAAAATTGGGGTAAGTGGGACTGTGATGTGTATATTCATTTACTATGATTACTATGCATGAGTGAAGTAGAAAACATCCATATGTAGACTATTATTATGAATGTGAATGTATGTGTACGTGCACGTCTGTACTTGTGTGTGTGTGTGCGCACGTGTGCTTCACATGCAATTGTTTGTGCGTGTATGGCGACCATGTGTATGTTTGTTTGATGTGTTAAATAAATAATACCTACACTACTTTTAACAGCACATTACTCAACACTAGTGAGACTCATTTCACCTACGGTGGCCTACAGTATATCTCAAAATATTTTTTTAAATGACGTGACTCTCTGCCAAATAATTACATTTAGATTGGAGGATTCTAAATTAATATCTAAGGGGCATTTTCCATTTGGATCTGAGAGAATATCTGAGAATATCTAAGGGGCTTTTATATAATTTTTAATTAATTAATAATAATAATAAACTGCTTTGTTTAAAAAGTAACAATGTTTTTCATTTAACCTAGAGTGAGCAAGAAAAGGAAAGGGGTGAGACATTTATCCAGTTTGTTATTTAGAATTATTTATTTCTGGAGAAACCTTATTTGATTATTTAGCAAACACCACTTGCTTATATTCAGTCAGCACATATCTTAAGAATATCAGTTAATTTTTACTTCTCCATGCTTGTCTCAGAGCAGCGCGAAACGGTGCTGAAATAAACGTCCACAGCGGGAAGGCTATATATAACGTATATAACAATATTTTGGAGATGATTACATAAAAAAAAACAGTGAGCGATTGTAATCTGAATAAAGGCCAAAATAATATTTATAAAGGCCCCAAAATATCCCTGCTAATAGCCATAATGGCACTATACATGACCGTGTGTTTGAAAGAGTATTTTCCAGTAAGCAACAATTTGTTTACCTTCATTAGACAACTTTGTGCCAATATTTCTGTAATTCATTGTAATTTATTGCCATAGTAATTCATTATGGATCCATAACTAAATAAACATCAGCATTTTGAAAGAGTATTTTTATCATTATTTTATTAACGAAAGCATAAAGATGCTGATGAAGACATACAGTACTGTACAGTATATGCTTTTACATTTGGATAATAAAGCATTTAAAGCATTTTGAAGATATAAGCCACCTGCATTTGTTTATTAGGCTACTGTGTAGTCTGACAAGTAAACATAGCCTACAGTACGTACTGTAGTAAACATGGGAAAGTGCCTAATTCCTTCCTTGCTAACCCGCCATGTACTGTATGTTGACTCTACCTGTTGGAGGTGGAGTTCCAGAGCTCACAGGTGTGCATGGCATGGATTGTGACTTCATCTCGTTCCTTGCCCTTTTCAACCGGCATTTTCCACCTGACTCTCCGCCAATGCCGCCTGACTCTCCACAATTACTGCCTGACTCTCCGCTAATGAGGAGTGCCTCTCCGCCAATACGGCCTATGATATAAACAGTAGACCAAATAAGAAGTTTTATAAGAATTGAAAAGTGACTCCAACAGACAAATGCTGCGTACACATTTTAAGAATCTAGTTTAACTAACCGCTTTCTTGGCAACCATGCGTTTTTTCGGTGCGGCCTGTTGTCCAGTCTTTTGTCCACTGATCTCCATGGATCGTTGTCGGCATGGTTGTAAGCTCTGTAAAAACACATTCATGTTTTTAGTACACAATTATCAATTTATTACACAGTATGTCTACACATTGATAGGTTATATAATTTTTTAAATAAAATGCACTGAAACCAAAATACCTTTAGTTTTGGTGATCCTCTCAGCTCTGGCTCATTTTTAAGTCCTCTAGTAGTCAGCACAACATCAACATCGCTCTAATCACAGTCAGAAGACAGTTGAATAAACTTACCTGGACTTATGGAAAGGCTCGGTAAGAAATGTTATATATATATATATATATATATATATATATATATATATATATGCAGTATATATATAATTTTTAAATAATTCTCAGAACATTAACCATGTGTGTTTGCTTGTTTTGTACTGTTCTGTAGTTCGACTCAATGATTTGTCTGACAAACAAAGACCTTCGGGTCCTGCAGGCCCAGGCATGGATTAAAGCTGACGAGACATTCAATGACATCATCTTCACAGACGTATCAACTGTGGCCCTTGAGCAATTTGCTCAAAATTGCTACAGAAAAAAAGGAAGAAGATCAAGCAAGCCGAGTCCCAAGCATCCGCTCAAACTTAATGTGTGGGGGGCAATTTCTCGCCAAGGACCAGGCCCATATTTGATTTTTTATGGTAGGTTTGGCTATTTACAAAGCAAAAACTACATAAAATATTGTAGTCAACACCTCACAGACTGTTATGTGTTCCATAATATTTAACCTTTATTTAACTAGGCAAGTCAGTTACAAACAAATTCTTATTTACAATGACGGCCTAGGAACAGTGGGTTAACTGCCTTGTTCAGGGGCAGAACGACACATTTTTACCTTGTCAGCTCAGTGATTCGATCTAGCAACCTTTCGGTTACTGGCCCAACTCTCTAACCACTAGGTTACCTGCCGCCCCTAATAATTCACTCTTGCCTCATTTTTCAGGTATCATGGCTCGAGATTCCATTGAGGAAGAAATCATCAAGAGAAACACTGGACCCTATGTCAGAGACGTGTTTCTGGGACCACATTGTTTCTTTCCAGGTAGGATTATAGCAATATGTTGTTACGTTTAGGCCTATTTACATGTCCAGTTGAAGTAATTTTTACTCATTTTTCAACCACTCCACTAATTTCTTGTTATCAACTATAGTTTTGGCACGTCGGTTAGGACATCTACTTTGTGCATGACACAAGTAATTTTTCCAACAATTGTTTACAGACAGATTATTTCACATATAGTTAATTATATCACAATCCCAGTTTGTCAGAAGTTTACATACACTAAAGTTGACTGTGCCTTCAAACAGCTTGGAAAATTCCAGAAAATGATGTAATGGCTTTAGAATCTTCTGATAGGCTAATTGACATCATTTGAGTCAATTGGAGGTGTACCTGTGGATGTTGTTTTCAAGGCCTACCTTCAAACTCAGTGCCCCTTTGCTTGACATCATGGGAAAATCAAAAGAAATCAGCCATGACCTCAGAAAAAAAATTGTAGACCTCCACAAGTCTGGTTCATCCTTTGGAGCAATTTCCAAACTCCTGAAGGTACCACGTTCATCTGTACAAACAATAGTACGCAAGTACAAACACCATGGGACCACGCATCCGTCATACCGCTCAGGAAGAAGACTATATGTCTCCTAGAGATGAACGCACTGTGGTGCAAAAAGTGCAAATCAATCCCAGAACAGCAGCAAAGGACCTTGTGAAGATGCTGAAGTTAACAGGTACAAATGTATCTATATCCACAGTAAAACGAGTCCTATATCGACATAACCTGAGAGGCCACTCAGCAAGGAAGAAGCCACTGCTCCAAAACCGCCATCAAAAAAACAGACTACGGTTTGCAACTGCACATGGGGACAAATTTTGTACTTTTTGGAGAAATGTCCTCTGGTCTGATGTAACAAAAATATAACTGTTTGGCCATAATGACCATCATTATGTTTAGAGGAAATCTGAAGAACACCATCCCAACCGTGAAGCACAGGGGTGGCAGCATCATGTTGTGGGGGTGCTTTGCTGCAGGAGGGACTGGTGCACTTATATCGCATCATGAGGAAGGAAAATTACGTGGATATAATGAAGCAAGATCTCAAGACATCAGTCAGGAAGTTAAAGCTTGGTCACAAATGGGTCTTCCAAATGGACAATGACCCCAAGCATACTTCCAAAGTTGTGGAAAAATGGCTTAAGGACAACAAAGTCAAGGTATTGGAGTGGCCATCACAATGCCCTGACCTCAATCCTATACATTTGGTGGGCAGAACTGAAAAAGCGTGTGCGTGCAAGGAGGCCTACAAACCTGACTCAGTTACACCAGCTCTGTCAGGAGGAATGGGCCAAAATTCACCCAACTTATTGTGGGAAGCTTGTGGAAGGCTACCTGAAATGTTTGACCCAAGTTAAACAATTTAAATGCTAGAAAATACTAATTGAGTGTATGTAAACTTCTGACCCACTGGGAATGTGATGAAAGAAATAAAAGCTGAAATAAATAATTCTCTCTACTATTATTCTGACATTTCACATTCTTAAAATAAAGTGGGGATCCTAACTGACTTGAAATAGGGAATTTTTACTAGGATTAAATGTCAGGGAATGTGAAAAACTGAGTTTAAATATATTTGGCTAAGGTCTATGTAAACCTCCGACTTCAACATTAACCTTGTGTAGGTAGATGTGGAAAGCTAGATACAAATGATTTGTTTCAAGTTGGGGGAAGGGGGTTCACACCTTTCTCGTCTATTAGACAATTCTTTAGTAAAGGTTGAATAGTCGATTGTTCAGCTAATAGCCCATCCTGCTACGCTTGTGAAAAATAATAATAATACTTCTTCCCCTTTCCACATGTTAAATATTCCAATTGATAGTGTTTTTGGCCCCAACCCCAATTAATACAATTGGGTACAGTCGATAGCGTGGTGGACTTAGGGCTAGAATGTTGAAGGTTTGAAACCTGCTACCTGCTTGTTTCATTACATTCTTATGCCGGTCTCAGAGCAAATAGCCGGGATTGTTACTCCCATCTCGTTCCTTGCCCTCTTCCACGCATCATTCTCCGCCTGAGTGGCTTGCTTGTGGGCGTGCTGGCAGGATACGGCAGAATCTTCGGTTGTGCATCAAGAATTCAGCATAGCAAGTTTGTATGAAGGTTATTCACAGGCAAATAGTAATATGCTCTAAACCACTCTGGTGACAAACAAACTTTGCTGCCCTGTTTTCAATTGTCCACATGGCTGGGAGAACATCCTCAGATTAATGCAGATGAACAGAGTTAGATATGCATAGGAAATGTAGTGTACAGTTTTTCTTCTGTATATATGAATTACAAATCAGCCTTTACTTAAATCATGTTTCTAGTTTATTGCATAGTTACAATATGTAATCATTGATGTCCCAGGAGAGTATAATTGTAATACATACATGCAGACACAGCATCATTTAAAGAATGGAGTTTGATACACCTAGTATTGGATATGATTATTTTTTGCTAAATAGCGATTTTAAGTAAATTAACTTCAAGCCCAAAAAATATGCAAAATCGTTTGTCTCTACATTAACTAACATATTCCTCTCAGTTGTAAATTTTTTGCTTGACTCGTTATGACGTTATAATTACTTACATTTGCTTCCACCGTAATGTTTTGTCAGCCATCTTTGCTGAAGAAAGTTAACAGGGACGGGTGGCTCGCATCAAATTTGTCATTGGATCCCCTCAATATAATTGGTCATGTAAAAACTTGGGACCCAAATGCATAATGAGTGCTCTAACTCCCCCTTGCGGTGGTCTGAAACAATGAAGCCATGACGCTGGGTACCTCTAAGTCCCGCGGTGTAAGCTTGCAACTTTTAAGGGAGGAACCACTGTACGAAGTAGTGCGTACGGCCCAGTAAATCACTGGAGCCGAGCTCCCTGCCATCCAGGACCTCTATACCAGGCGGTGTCAGCGAAAGGCACCAAAATGGTAAAAGACTCCAGCTACCCAAGTCAGAGATTGTTCTCTCTGCTACCAGACGGCAAGTGTTACCGATGCACCATGTCTGGAACCAACAGGCCACTGAATAGTTTCTACCCACAAGCCATATGACTGCTAAATAGTTAGTCCGGGTAGCTATTGGATAACTATTGACCCTTTTTGCACTAATTCTTTTGACTCCTCACATATGCTTTTTCTACTGTATATCTATCCTGTTACTTAGTTACTTTATCCCTATCTACTGTATATGTACTAACACTACAGTCGTGGCCAAAGGTTTTGAGAATGACACAAGTATACATTTTCTCAAAGTCTGCTGCCTCAGTTTGTATGATGGCAATTTGCATATACTCCAGAATGTCATGAAGAGTGATCAGATGAATTGCAATTAATTGCAAAGTCCCTCTTTGCCATGCAAATGAACTGAATCCCCCCAAAACATTTCCACTGCATTTCAGCCCTGCCACAAAAGGACCAGCTGACATCATGTCAGTGATTCTCTCGTTAACACAGATGTGAGTGTTGACGAGGACAAGGCTGGAGATCGCTCTGTCATGCTGATTGAGTTTGAATAACAGACTGGGAGGTTCAAAAGGTGGTGCTTGGAACCATTGTTCTTCCTCTTTCAACCATGGTTACCTGCAAGGAAACATGTGCCGTCATCATTGCTTTGCACAAAAAGGGCTTCACAGGCAAGGAAATTGCTGCAAGTAAGATTGCACCTTAATCAGATCATCAAGAACTTCAAGGAGAGCGGTTCAATTGTTGTGAATAAGGCTTCAGGGCGCCCAAGAAAGTCCAGCAAGAACCAGGACCGTCTCCTAGTTGACTCAGCTGCGGGATCAGTGCACCACCAGTACAGAGCTTGCTCAGGAATGGCAACAGGCAGGTGTGAGTGCATCTGCACGCACAGTGACGCGAAGACTTTTGGAGGATGGCCTAGTGTCAAGAAGGGCAGCAAAGAAGCCACTTCGCTCCAGGAAAAACATCAGGGACAGACTGTTATTCTGCAAAAGGTACAAGGATTGGACTGCTGAGGACTGGGGTAAAGTCATTTTCTCTGATGAATCCCCTTTCCGATTGTTTGGGGCATACGAAAAAAGCTTGTCCGAAGAAGACAAGGTGAGCGCTACCATCAGTCCCGTGTCATGCCAACAGTAAAGCATCCTGAGACCATTCATGTGTGGGGTTGCTTCTCAGCCAAGGAAGTGGGATCACTCACAATTTTGCCTAAGAACACAGCCATGAATAAAGAATGGTACCAACACATCCTCCGAGAGCAACTTCTCCCAACCATCCAGGAACAGTTTGGTGACAAACAATGCCTTTTCCAGCATGATGGAGCACCTTGCCATAAGGCAAAAGTGATAACTAAGTTGCTTGGGGAACAAAACATTGATATTTTGGGTCCATGGCCAGGAAACTCCCAGACCTTAATCCCATTGGAAACTCAATCCTCAAGAGGCGGGTGGAAAAACAAAAACCCACAAATTCTGACAAACTCCAAGCATTGATTATGCAAGAATGGGCTGCCATTAGTCAGGATGTGGGCCAGAAGTTAATTGACAGTATGCCAGGGCGGATTGCAGAGGTTTTGAAAAAGAAGGGTCAACACTGCAAATATTGACTCTTTGCATCAACTTCATGTAATTGTCAATAAAAGCCTTTGACACTTATGAAATTCTTGTAATTATAGTTCAGTATTCCATAGTAACATCTGACACAAATATTTAAAGACACTAAAGCAGCAAACTTTGTGGAAATTAATATTTGTGTCATTCTCAAAACTTTTGGCTACGACTGTATATATACAAAAGTATGTGGACACCCCTTCAAATTAGTGGATTTGGCTATTTCAGCCACAGTCGTTGCTGACAGGTGTATAAAATGGAGCACACAGCCATGCAATCTCCATAGATAAACATTGGCAGTAGTATGGCCTTACTGAAGAGCTCAGTGACATTCAATGTGGCAACGTCATAGGATGCCACCTTTCCAACAAGTCAGTTCGTATAATTTCTGCCCTGATAGAGCTGCCCCGGTCAACTGTAAGTGCTGTTATTGTGAAATGGAAACGTCTAGGATCAACAACGGCTCAACCGTGAACTGGTAGGCCACACAAGCTCACAGAACGGGACTGACGAGTGTTGAAGTGCGTAAAAATCGTCTGTCCTTGATTGCTACACTCACTACCGAGTTCCAAACTGCCTCTGAAAGCAATGTCTGCACAATAACTGTTCATTGGGAGCTTCATGAAATGGGTTTCCTTGGCCGGGCACCCGCACACAAGCCTAAGATCACCATGTGCAATGCCAAGAGTCGACTGGAGTGGTGTAAATCCCGCAGTCGTTGGACTCTGGAGTAGTGGAAACGCGCTCTCTGGAGTGATGAATCACGCTTCACCATCTGGCAGTTCATCTGATTTATCTGGGTTTGGCGGATGACAGGAGAACGCTACCTGCCCCAAGGCATAGTGCCAACTGTAAAGTTTGGTGGAGTAGGAATAGTTGTCTGGGGCTGTTTTTCATGGTTTGGACTAAGCCCCTTAGCTCCAGTGAAGGGAAATCTTAATGCTACAGCACACAATGACATTCTAGACAATTCTGTGGTTCCAACTTTGTGGCAACAGTGTGGGGAAGGCCCTTTCCTGTTTCAGCATGACGATGCCCCCATGCATTGCTCTTGTGGCTGAATTTTATTTGTATTTATTTTTAGGGGACAATGCACATTAATCAACATCAATATTACAATAATGCAACATCCCATGTAAATGTGCCGGGGTTAGCCAAACACTATCATCAACTTTTGTCTTACATATTAGGAAACACAGATAGGTCATCTGTACAGGTTTGGATAGATTTGAGACATGTTTTCAATTTAAATTAAAAATACAATAATCAGTGCAGCCTCTCAAATCCATGGGCATTGCATTCTAGTAAATTGTAGACCTAACAGAGAAGACTGATTGATTGATTTTACTGTGTCGAAAAGGGACAACTCAGTCGCCTCTAGTTACTGACCTTGTTATCCTGGATGGGCTTTCCTTGAGCATTGTCATTAATTTGATGACTTATGTATCGAATCAAATAACTAGGTTCAATTGTTACTCAATTAAATTAATTATGTAACAACTAACTAATTAGGATTTGGGGCACCACGGAAAAAGTTGTTTAATGAGTTACCATCTCCCAAGAGATCACAATGTCCTACTTAGTTGTCTGTGTTTACTTTCACTCGTTCTGGAAGAGTGGTCTTCTGAGGACAGCTAATAAACCGTGTTGATGATCCCAAGTGGGGTGATGAGAACAGCGTAGTCGACTTGAAGAGAGTAACCGGATGATCCTACTTTAATCTCTTACGGAGCAGTGGGGCGCTAGCGCCTTTTTGACATCTGACAACGCTGTGATATTGCCAAGAGTCAGAGCTTTTGATGGCTATGAAACACTTGTAAATTGATGCATTTTTTATAATTCAACTTTTGGATTTTGAATTTGGCGCTTTACATTTCACCGGGTAGTCGGGAGTGGGGCGCTAGCGCTCCCGGTCTGGTATGTTAATTATTAACTCAATCTTTTATACACTCGGGTAAAAAGGGATGTTACCGCCGTACTGACACGTTCTCTGAGCTCCCTCGGGCATGGCTAGTTACTGGAAAAGTATAATCAAAACTATGATCTCGTTAGAAAACTAAAATCACATTCCTATCTTAAAAGTATTATCTTCATCCTTGATATGTCCTACACATGTAAACCTGACATACAGTGGTTCTTCCTTTAAAAGTTGCGTCATACTGCAGCACAGCATGCGGGCTGCCGCAAAATTCTATTGCACGTTATTTAAGTGTCAGCCATTGTTGCCATTAATGGCAGTTAGTGCTAGTTTGCCCACCAGAGGGCAACTTTGAGAAGCTAAGTTAATAAAATGACATGGAGCTATATGCCTAAGAGTCAAAGGGAGCCTTGAATAGAACCAACTATATGGGGTTGATTTTTAGAAATGTAGCTTAATTAATTTGATGAATATCATGTTTTTTCTATTCCAAGAAAAACTAAAATGCAGTTCTTACTGTAGCCGATGTACTATAGGCCTAAGGGTTTCCCTTAGGAAAATATGGTACTGTACAACGTGTTTCTATTCCAAGAAAAACAGTGAGGGAAAAAAGTATTTGATCCCCTGCTGATTTTGTACGTTTGCCCACTGACAAAGAAATTATCAAATAATTTTAATGGTAGGTTTATTTGAACAGTGAGAGACAGAATAACAAAAGAAAATCCAGAAAAACGCATGTGAAAAATGTTATAAATTGATTTGCATTTTAATGAGGGAAATAAGTATTTGACCCCCTCTCAATCAGAAAGATTTCTGGCTCCCAGGTGTCTTTCATACAGGTAACGAGCTGAGATTAGGAGCACACTCATAAAGGGAGTGCTCCTAATCTCAGCTTGTTACCTGTATAAAAGACAGCTGTCCACAGAAGCAATCAATCAATCAGATTCCAAACTCTCCACCATGGCCAAGACCAAAGAGCTCTCCAAGGATGTCAGGGACAAGATTGTAGACCTACACAAGGCTGGAATGGGCTACAAGACCATCGCCAAGCAGCTTGGTGAGAAGGTGACAAGTTGGTGCGATTATTCGCAAATGGAAGAAACACAACAGAACTGTCAATCTCCCTCGGCCTGGGGCTCCATGCAAGATCTCACCTCGTGGAGTTGCAATGATCATGAGAACAGTGAGGAATCAGCCCAGAACTACACAAGAGGATCTTGTCAATGATCTCAAGGCAGCTGGGACCATAGTCATAATTGGTAACACACTACGCCGTGAAGGACTGAAATCCGGCAGCGCCCGCAAGGTCCCCCTGCTCAAGAAAGCACATACATGCCCGTCTGAAGTTTGCCAATGAACATCTGAATGATTCAGAGGACAACTGGGTGAAAGTGTTTTGGTCAGATGAGACCAAAATGGAGCTCTTTGGCATCAACTCAACTCGACATGTTTGGAGGAAGAGGAATGCTGCCTATGACACCAAGAACACCATCCCCACTGTCAAACATGGAGGTGGAAACATTATGCTTTGGGGGTGTTTTTCTGCTAAGGGGACAGGACAACTTCACCGCATCAAAAGGACGATGGACGGGGCCATGTACCGTCAAATCTTGGGTGAGAACATCCTTCCCTCTGCCAGGGCATTGACAATGGGTCGTGGATGGGTATTCCAGCATGACAATGATCTAAAACACACGGCCAAGGCAACAAAGGAGGGGCTCAAGAAGAAGCACATTAAGGTCCTGGAGTGGCCTAGTCAGTCTCCAGACCTTAATCCCATAGAAAATCTGTGGAGGGAGCTGAAGGTTCGAGTTGCCAAATGTCAGCCTCGAAACCTTAATGACTTGGAGAACATCTGCAAAGAGGAGTGGGACAAAATCCCTCCTGAGATGTGTGCACACCTGGTGGCCAACTACAAGAAACGTCTGACCTCTGTGATTGCCAACAAGGGTTTTGCCACCACGTACTAAGTCATGTTTTGCAGAGGGGTCAAATACTTATTTCCCTCATTAAAATGCAAATCAATTTATAACATTTTTCACATGCGTTTTTATTGATTTTTTTGTTGTTATTCTGTCTCTCACTGTTCAAATAAACCTACCATTTAAATTATAGACTGATCATTTCTTTGTCAGTGGGCAAACATACAAAATCCCTGTACGAAAATGCCTTTGTTACTGTAGCTGTTTTAGCTTAACTTACTTATTGGCATAAAGACATACTTAAATATACAGTGCATCAGTCAATCACTCATTCATTTGTGCATGTCATCACACAGCATACAAGTCATCCATGTCATCACACAGCATACAAGTCATCCATGTCTTTAAAAACAGCCAAGCCTTTTAGTTATAAAATTAAAAAACAAAGGGAGCCTTGATTCATTTTACAATCACGGCTAAAGCGATTTAATTAAGGGTTTCAGTTAGGAAAATATGGCGCTGTACAACGTGACTGGTCAGGAGTAGGCGTAGGCTACTATGTGACTGCGAGTAAAGACCAAAATAATCCTAACATTTCCAAATAGAATTCTGATTGATTTATCAAGACCAGTCCCTATGCACTGTCATTCAGTGATATTTATTCCCATAGTAATTCGATGTGGTTTAGAACAGTGCATTTGATGGGCTATGCAAAAGATATGGGAGAAGTGCCATGCCTCGCAAACATCCATTAATACATTTAAAGTCCCTAAACTCGGCAAGAGTCTATTGTCCAGCTGATAGTTGGAATAAACATCTACATTTTGAAAGAGCCCACATGGCAAATCTGGTCTGTGATATTGAGTTTTGAATATCTAAGTGGCTTTTATATAATTATAATGCAGGGTTAATAATATTTGTATTTTTGTAATTTTTTATTCACCTTTATTTAACCAGGTAGGCCAGTTGAGAACAAGTTCTCATTTACATCTTCGACCTGGCCAAGATAAAGCAAAGCAGTGCGACACAAACAAATGTACAGTCAATAACACAATAGAAAAAGTCTATATACAGTGTGCGTAAATGGCAATACATAGGCCATAGTAGCGAAGTAATTAACACTGAAGTGATAGATGTGCAGATGATTATGGGCAAGTAGAGATACTGGTGTGCAAAAGAGCAAAAAATTGGCTATTTACAGATGGGCTGTGTACAGCTGCAGCGATCGGTAAGCTGCTCAGATAGCTGATGCTTAAAGTTAGTGAGGGAGATATAGGTCTCCAACTTCAGCGATTTGTTCCAGTCATTGGCAGAAGAGAACTGGAAGGAAAGGCGGCCAAATTAGGTGTTGGCTATGGGGATGACCAGTGAGATATACCTGCTGGAGCGCGTGCTACAGGTGGATGTTGTTATGGTGACCAGTGAGCTGAGATAAGGCGGATCTTTACCTAGCAAATACTTATAGAGGACCTGGAGCCAGTGGGTCTGGTGACGAATATGCAGCGAGGGCCAGCCGACGAGGGCATACAGGTCGCAGTGGTGGGTGGTATATGGGCCTTTGGTGACAAAACGGATGGCACTGTGATAGACTGCATCCAGTTTGCTGAATAGAGTGTTGGAAGCTATTTTGTAAATGACATCACCGAAGTCGAGGATCGTAGAATAGTCCGTTTTACAGGGGTACAGTTGAAGTCGGAAGTTTACATACACTTACAGTGGGGCAAAAAAGTATTTAGTCAGCCACCAATTGTGCAAGTTCTCTCACTTAAAAAGATGAGAGAGGCCTGTAATTTTCATCATAGGTACACTTCAACTATGACAGACAAAATGAGGGAAAGAAATCCAGAAAATCACATTGTAGGATTTTTTATGAATTGTTTTGCAAATTATGGTGGAAAATAAGTATTTGGTCACATACAAACAAGCAAGATTTCTGGCTCTCACAGACCTGTAACTTCTTCTTTAAGAGGCTCCTCTGTCCTCCACTCGTTACCTGTATTAATGGCACCTGTTTGAACTTGTTATCAGTATAAAAGACACCTGTCCACAACCTCAAACAGTCACACTCCAAACTCCACTATGGCCAAGACCAAAGAGCTGTCAAAGGACACCAGAAACAAAATTGTAGACCTGCACCAGGTTGGGAAGACTGATTCTGCAATAGGTAAGCAGCTTGGTTTGAAGAAATCAACTGTGGGAGCAAATATTAGGAAATGGAAGACATACAAGACCACTGATAATCTTCCTCGATCTGGGGCTCCACGCAAGATTTGCCCCACTGTATGTCATTAAGTCATTAACTAGTTTTTCAACCACTCCACACATTTCTTGTTAACAAACTAGATTTGGCAAGTCGGTTAGGACATCTACTTTGTCCATGACACAAGTCATTTTTGCAACAATTATTTACAGACCGATTATTTCACTTGGTCAGAAGTTTGCATACACTATGTTGACTGTGCCTTTAAACAGCTTGGAAAGTTCCAGAAAATTATGTCATGGCTTTAGAAGCTTCTGATCGGCTAATTGACATCATTTGAGTCAATTGGAGGTGTACCTGTGGATGTATTTCAAGGCCTACCTTCAAACTCAGTGCGTCTTTGCTTGACATCATGGGAAAATCAGCCAAGAAATCAGCCAAGACCTCAGAAGAAATTGTAGACCTCCACAAGTCTGGTTCATCTTCGGGAGCAATTTCCAAATGCCTGAAGGTACCACGCTCATCTGTACAAACAATAGTACTCATGTATAAACACCATGGGACCACACAGCCGTCATACCGAAATTGCTCCCAAGGATGAACCAGACTTGTGGAGGTCTACAATTTTTTTCCTGAGGTCTTGGCTGATTTCTTTTGACATTTGTTCTGCTAACCAGTAGTTAGATATAGCAGTTACGCTTATTGTTGCTCAACTGTTAGATCCGAAAGAGAGGCTGTGGTGTGAAGACCGAGATGGCTTGACTGACATTAGCCTCCTGCACTATTGCTGCAAGGCGGGGTCTCCCAGCATTGGTTGAGTAGAGGGAAGGGTGTGTTTGTGGAGTGGAAGTGTGTGTGTTTAAGAACATATGAGTGAAAGATTGTTTGAAAGGCTTAAAGTCTGCGCAGACGTTGTGTACAGTAGTGTTCTGGCGGCCACTGACCGTCTGTACGTCTACTTATCCCCTCAGGTGACGCCGACATGGGGGCCAGCTTCGCCTGGCATCTCCTGTCCCTGGAGGCAGAGCTAGGCCTGCGGTCTCTCTGGACCAACATGAGTGCCCTGCACTAGGCCACCTACTTCGATGTGCCCCAGCTCACCCGGGTGGTGCTGCATGCCTCCCAGCCTGAACATGTTATTTAGTCTAGGACTAGCCTGAATCTGTGTCTAGGAAACCAGCCCTAAATCTCTCTTATGTTCATTTACCTGCTGTTTACTAGAAAATGTTTTGTCAAAGGGTACCTTTTACTTCCTGTAACATAATTGGTAGCTACCTGGTACCACCTATCTGACCACCAGGCTGTTCAGATGTTTCTCCTAACACATTTGACCAATGTAAAACACAACTCAAAACCACTTTATTAGGTTTGGTTTCTGTATAAGCACTTTGTGAAAACTGATGATGCAAAAAGGGCTTTATAAATGAAATTGATTGATTTGATTTACTACCATAAACCGATACCCCTTTAAAATGTTGAATTTTGTGATGAATACAGTGCCTTCAGAAAGTATTCACACCCCTTGACTTTCTCTGCAGTTCATTGTTACAGCCTGAATTTAAAATGGATGAAATTGAGACGTGTCACTGGCCCCCAGTACCCCATAATGTCAAAGTGGAATGGTGTTTTTGCTTTTTATCCTGAATACAAAGTGTTATGTTTGGGGCAAATCCAATAAAACATATCACTGAGTACCACTCTCCATATTTTCAACCATAGTGGTGGCTGCATCATGTTATGGGTATTCTTGCAATCATTAAGAACAGGGCAGTTTTTCAGGATAAAACAGAATGGAGCTAAGCACAGGCAAAATCCTAGAGGAAAACCTGGTTGACTGCTTTCCCCCAGACACTGCGAGATGAATTCACCTTTCAGCAGGACAATAACCTAAAACACAAGGCCATGTCTAAACAGGAGTTGCTTACCAAGAAGACAGTGAATGTTCCTGAGTAGCCGAGTTACAGGTTTTACTTACAGTACCAGTAAAAAGTTTTAGAACACCTACTCATTCAAGGGTTTTTATTTATTTTTACTATTTTCTACATTGTAGAAAAAAGCGTGGACATCAAAACTATGAAATAACACATGGAATCATGTAGTTCTTTGTTACCAAGATGGCGTAGCAGTCGGAAGTATATTTTGTCTCGTCCCGTCCTGTCCCGTGTAAATATCGTTTTTTATAATTTTTTTATATATTTTCTTCTTTTCTTCTTATTTATATATGCTTTCTAAAATTCAACTTCTAGTGCTTCTAGTTCTGACCATGCAGTAGTATCTAACAAGTAATCTAACAAATTCACAACAACTATCTTATACACACAAGAGTAAAGGAATGAATACGAGTATGTACATATAAATATATGGATGAGCGATGGCTGACTGGCATAGGCAAGATGCAGTAGGTGGTATGGAGTACAGTATATACATATGAGATGAGTAATGTAGGATATGTAAACATTATATAAATGGCATTGTTTAAAGTGGCTAGTGTTACATTTATTTCATCCAATTATAATTATTAAAGTGGCTAGAGAATTGGGTCGATGGCCGAACGGCATGTTCCTCCGGTGATATAGAGGTTAATCCAGGCCCTACAGTGCCTAGCTCCACTCCTATTCCCCAGGCGCTCTCATTTGTTGACTTCTTCAACCGTAAAAGCCTTGGTTTCATGCATGTTAACATTAGAAGCCTCCTCCCTAAGATTGTTTTATTCACTGCTTTAACACACTCTGACAACCCGGATGTCCTAGCCGTGTCTGAATCCTGGCTTAGGAAGACCACCAAAAACGCTGAAATCTCCATCCCTAACTACAACATTTTCAGACAAGATAGAATGGCCAAAGGGGACGGTGTTGCAATCTACTGCAGAGATAGCCTGCAGAGTTCTGTGTTACTATCCAGGTCTGTACCCAAACAATTTGAACTTAATAATCCACCTTTCTAGAAGCAAGTCTCTCACTGTTGTCGCTTGCTATAGGCCACCCTCTGTCCCCAGCTGTGCTCTGGACACCATATCTGAACTGATTGCCCCTCATCTATCTTCAGAGTTCGTGCTACTAGGTGACCTAAACTGGGACATGCTTAACACCCCGGCCATCCTACAATCTAAGCTCGATGCCCTCAACCTCATACAAATCATCAATGAACCTACTAGGTATAACCCCAAAGCCGTAAACACGGGCACCCTCATAGATGTCATCCTAACTAACTTGTTTTCAACCAAGATCTCAGTGATCACTGCTTCTGCCTGCATCCGTAATTGGGTTTGCAGTCAAACAACCTCCCCTCATTACTGTCAAACTTTCCCTAAAACCCTTCAGCGAGCAGGCCTTTCTAATTGACCTGGCCTGGGTATGCTGGAAGGATATTGACCTCATCCCGTCAGTAGAGGATGCCTGGTTATTCTTTAAAAGTGCCTTCCTCACCATCTTAAATAAGCATTTCCTATTCAAGAAATTTAGAACCAGGAACAGATATAGCCCTTGGTTCTCTCCAGACCTGACTGCCCTTGACTAGCACAAAAACATCCTGTGGCGTTCTGCAATAGCATCGAACAGCCCCGGTGATATGCAACTTTTCAGGGAAGTCAGGAACCAATATACACTGGCAGTTAGGAAAGCCAAGGCTAGCTTTTTCAAGCAGAAATTTGCTTCCTGTAATACAAACTAAAAACAGTTATTGGACACTGTAAAGTCCATGGAGAATAAGAGCACCTCCTCCCAGCTACCCACTGCACTAAGGATAGGAAACACTGTCACCACCGATAAATCCACAATAATTGAGAATTTCAATAAGCATTTTTCTACGGCTGGCCATGCTTTCCACCTGGCTACCCCTACCCCGGTCAACAGCCCTGCACCCCCCTCAGCAACTCACCCAAGCCTCCCCTATTTCTCCTTCTCCCAAATACAGTTAGCTGATGTTCTGAAAGAGCTACAGACCAAACTGCTACAGACCAATATCTATCCTACCCTGTTTTACTAAGGTCTTTGAAATCCAAGTTAACAAACAGATTACCGACCATTTCGAATCCCACCGTACCTTCTCCGCTATGCAATCTGGTTTCAGAGCTGGACATGGGTGCACCTCAGCCACGCTCAAGGTCCTAAACGACATCATAACTGCCATCGATAAGAGACATTACTGTGCAGCCGTTTTCATTGATCTGGCCAAGGCTTTTGACTCTGTCAATCACCACATCCTTATCGGCCTTACTCGACAGCCTTGGTTTCTCAAATAATTTCCTCGCATGGTTCACCAACTACTTCTCCGATAGAGTTCAGGAGGTCAAATCAGAGGGCCTGTTGTCCGGGTCTCTGGCAGTCTCTATGGGGGTGCCACAGGGTTTAATTCTTGGGCCGACTCTCTTCTCTGTATACATCAATGATGTCGCTCTTGCTGCTGGTGAGTCTCTGATCCATCTTTACGCAGACAACACCATTCTGTATACTTCTGGCCCTTCTTTGGACACTGTGTTAGCTACCCTCCAGACGAGCTACAAGGCCATACAACTCTCCTTCCGTGGCCTCCAACTGCTCTTAAACGCAAGTAAAACTAAATGCATGCTCTTCAACCGATCGCTGCCCGCACCCGCCCGCCCGCCCATCCAGCATCACTACTCTGGACGGTTCTGTCTTAGATTATGTGGACAACTACAAATACCTAGGTGTCTGGTTAGACTGTAAACTCTCCTTCCAGACTCACATCAAACATCTCCAATCCAAAATGTAATCTAGAATTGGCTTCCTTGCCAAACATACCCTCGTAAAACTGACTATCCTACCGATCCTTGACTTCGGTGATGTCATTTACAAAATAGCCTCCAATACTATACTCAACAAATTGGATGCAGTCTATCACAGTGCCATCCGTTTTGTCACCAAGGCCCCATTTACCACCCACCACTGGGACCTGTACGCTCTCGTTGGCTGGCCCACGCTTTACACTCGTCGCCATACCCACTGGCTCCAGGTCATCTACAAGTACATGCTAGGTAAAGCCCCGCCTTATCTCAGCTCGCTGGTCACCATAGCAGCACGCACCCGTAGCACGTGCTCCAGCAGGTATATCTCACTGGTCACCCCCAAAGCCAATTCCTCCTTAGGCCGACTTTCCTTCCAGTTCTCTGCTGCCAATGAATGGATTGAACTACAAAAATCTCTGAAACTGGAGAAACTTATCTCCCTCACCAGCTTTAAGCACCAGCTGTCAGAGCAGCTCACAGACCCCTGCACCTGTATATAGCCCATCTGTAAATAGTATACATAAGATAGCCCTATTTGGTAAAATACCAAGTCCATGTTATGGCAAGAACAGCTCAAATAAGCAAAGAGAAACAACAGTCCATCATTAGTTTAAGACATGAAGATCAGTCAATATGGAACATTTCAAGAACTTTGAACGTTTCTTATAATGCAGTCGCAAAACCCATTATGCGCTATGATGAAACTGGCATTCATGAGGACCGCCACAGGAAAGGAAGACCTAGAGTTACCTCTGCTGCAGAAGATAAGTTCATGAGAGTTACCAGCCTCAGAAATTGCAGCCCAAATAAATACTTCACAGAGTTCAAGTAACAGACACATCTCAACATCAACTGTTCAGAGGAGACTGCGTGAATCAGGCCTTCATGGTCGAATTGCTGCAAAGAAACCACTACTAATGGACACCAATAAGAGCAGACGCTTGGGCCAAGAAACACGAGAAATAGACATTAGACCAGTGGAAATCTGTCCTTTGGTCTGAAGAGTCCAAATATTAAATGTTTGGTTCCACCCCCTTTTTAAAACGCAGAGTAGATGAACGGATAATATCTGCGTGTGTGGTTCACACAGTGAAGCATGGAGGAGGAGGTGTAATGGTGTGGGGGTGCTTAGCTGGTGACACTGTCATTGATTCAATTAGAATTGAAGGCACACTTAACCAGCATGGCTACCACAGCATTCTGCAGCGATACGCCATCCATCTGGTTTGTGCTTAGTGGGACTATCATTTGTTTTTCAACAGGCCAATGACCCAACACACCTCCAGGCTGTGTAAGGCCTATTGACCAAGAAGGAGAGTGATCGAGTGCTGCATCAGATGACCTGGCCTCCACAATCACCTGACCTCAACCCAATTGATAATGGTTTGGGATGAGTTGGACCGCAGAGGCAACTCCTTCAAGACTTTTGGAAAAGAATTCCAGGTGAAGCTGGTTGAGAGAATGCCAAGAGTATGCAAAGCTGTCATCAAGGCAAAGGGTAGGTAGAATATTAAATCTAAAATATATTTAAATTTTTTGGTTACTAAACTCAGCAAAAAAATAAACGTCCTCTCACTGTCAACTGTGTTTATTTTCAGCAAACTTAACATGTGTAAATATTTGTATAAACAACAGAGACATAAACTGAACAAGTTGCATAGACATGTGACTAACAGAAATTGAATAATGTTTCCCTGAACAAAGGGGGGGTCAAAATCAAAAGTAACAGTCAGTATCTGGTGTGGCCATCAGCTGCATTAAGTACTGCAGTGCATCTCCTCCTTATGCACTGCACCAGATTTGCCAGTTCTTATTGTGAGATGTTACCCCACTGTTCCACCAAGGCACCTGCAAGTTCCCGGACATTTGTGGGGTAATGGCCCTAGCCCTCACCCTCTGATCCAACAGGTCCCAGACGTGCTCAATGGGATTGAGATCCGGGCTCTTCGCTGGTCATGGCAGAACACTGACGTACCTGTCTTGCAGGAAATCACGCACAGAACGAGCAAGACGGCTGGTGGCATTGTCATGCTGGAGGGTCATGTCAGGATGAGCCTGCAGGAAGGGTACCACGTGAGGGAGGAGGATGTCTTCCCTGTAACGCACAGCGTTGAGATTGCCTGCAATGACAACAAGCTCAGTCCGATGATGCTGTGACACACCGCCCCAGACCATGACGGACCCACCACCTCCAAATCGATCCCGCTCCAGAGTACAGGCCTCAGTGTAACGCTCATTCCTTCGACGATAAACGCGAATCCGACCATCACCCCCGGTGAGACAAAACCGCGACTCGTGAGTGAAGAGCACTTTTTGCCAGTCCTGTCTGGTCCAGCGCCGGTGGGTTTTTGCCCATAGGCGATGTTGTGCCGGTGATGTCGGTGATGTCTGGTGAGGACCTGCCTTACAACAGGCCTACAAGCCCTCAGTCCAGCCTCTCTGAGCACAGATGGAGGGATTGTGCGTTCCTGGTGTAACTCGGTGTGATGTTCGGATGTACCGATCCTGTGCAGGTGTTGTTACACGTGGTCTGCCACTGCGAGGACGATCAGCTGTCCGTCCTGACTCCGTGTAGTGCTGTCTTAGGTGTCTCTCAGTACGGACATTGCAATTTATTGCCATGGCCACATCTGCAGTCCTCATGCCTCCTTGTCTGTAAGCTGTCTGTAAGCTGTTAGTGTCTTAAAACTTCTTAGGGAGCGGCTGCATAGGTGACGGTTTTGGACTTTACCAAACTTTATCGGCATAGTTCTTCCTGTAAATGTGTTTATGTAAACATTGTTAAACATAGTCCTTGTGCATAGAGTTCTATGGTTTGTTCAACTTTGAAATCAATATTTTTTGTTTGGTATGCATTTTAAAGGGAAAAATCTGAGTCAGCCGGAATTCCGTTACATGGACTTGCCCAAGTCTTGATTGACATGAAAAAGCATTCGGAGTGTCCCACATCTATATAATATGTATAGTTAGATCTGTCAACACTGTGCTGAGATGAACGCCATAGAGAAGACAAGGAAGTGGGATGTGACAAAGTAAGGTGACAAACCCAGTGTCAGCTTGATTTGTAGTAGTGGGTTCTATTTAACTTCTTAGGGAGCGGCTCCCGAGGTGACGGTTTTGGAGAGTCTGGCGTGCCCAAAGTAAAATGCATGCCACTCAGGCCCAGAAAATAGGATATGCACATAATTAGTACTATTGGATAGGAAACACTCTGAAGTTTCTAAGAGTGTTAAAATAATGTATGTGAGTATAACAGAATTGATATAGCAGGCGAAAACTTGAGGAAAATGAATCCGGATTTGCAGTTTTTTTGGTAAATGAGCATCTTCTCCATTGTGCTTATTGCATACAACTTTATGTAGGACTGAGACTGCAGTACCTATGGCTTCCACTAGATGTCAAGTCTATACACAAGGTCTGGAAATTCTAGGAGTGACCAGAACAGATAGGAATAGGAAATTGTCAGGCAACCACTTTTGTAAACAAGGTTTGACACGCGCGAGATTGTGAACGTGCACCACTTTATTTTTCTTTCCTATCATTCACGTTATCGTCCGGTTGAAATATTACAGCAAATATACCCAAAAGGATACCTAAGGATACATTCAAAATGATGTTTGATTTGTTTGTAGAAAGTGTATAGGTATAATTTGAATGTGTTCTCTTCACGGTTCAATAGGCGACTCAACGGTGGATTTTATGATCATAACGCGCCAACCAAACGGAGATTTATGGATATAATAAAGGACTTTTTCAAACAAAAGAAGCATGGATTGTCTTCGTTGGACACTTGGGAAGCCCTCAGCAGAAGTTCATCAAAGGTAAGCGATTTTATATTAGCGATTTTATGCATTTTGTGAGACCCATGTTGGGTTATGGATTTATTCTAATGCATAAATATTAGAGGTGCTACCCTCAAACAATCAAATGTGGTGCTTTCGCCGTAAAGCCTTTTTGAAATCTGACAACGCAGTGATATTGCCAAGAATCAGAGCTAGCTAGCACCCCACCACTCCGTAAGTAGTTAAACAGCTTGGGAAATTCAAGAAAATGTCATGGCTTTAGAAGCTTCTGATAGGCTAATTGACATAATTTGAGTCAATTGGAGGTGTACCTGTGGATGTATTTCAAGGCCTACCTTCAAACTCAGTGCCTATTTGCTTGAAATCATGGGAAAATCAAAAGAAATCAGCCATGACCTCAGAAAGAAAATTGTAGACCTCCACAAGTCTGGTTTATCCTAGGGAGCAATTTCCAAATGCCTGAAGGTACCACGTTCATCTGTACAAACAATAGTGCGCAAGTATAAACAGCATGGGACCATGCAGCCATCATACTGCTCAGGAATGGAGACGCATTCTGTCTCCTAGAGATGAACGTACTTTGGTACGAAAAGTGCAAATCAATCCCAGAACAACAGCAAAGGACCTTGTGAAGATGCTGGAGGAAACAGCTACAAAAAATCTATATCCACAGTTAAACAGGTCCTATATCGACATAACCTGAAAGGCCGCTCAGCAAAGAAAGAAGCCACTGCTCCAAAACCGCCATTAAATAAGCCAGACTACGGTTTGCAACTGCACATGGGGACAAAGATCAGACTTTTTGGAGAAATGTCCTCTGGTCTGATGTAACAAAAATATAACTGTTTGGCCATAATGTCCTTTGTTATGTTTGGAGGAAAAGGGGGGAGGCTTGCAATCCAAAGAACACCATTCTAACCATGAAGCACAGGGGTGGCAGCATCATGATGTGGGGGTGCTTTGCTGCAGGAGGGACTGGTGCTCTTCACAAAATAGATGGCATCATGAGACAGGATAATTATGTAGATATATTGAAGCAACATCTCAAGACATCAGTCAGGAAGTTAAAGCTTGGTCGCAAATGGGTCTTCCAAATGGACAATGACCCCAAGCATACTTCCAAAGTTGTGGAAAAATGGCTTAAGGACAACAAAGTCAAGGTATTGGAGTGGCCATCACAATGCCCTGGCCTCAATCCTATAGAAAATGTGTGGGCAGAACTGAATAAGCAGGTGTGAGCAAAGAGGCCTACAAACCTGACTCAGTTACACCAGCTCTGTCAGGAGGAATGGGCCAAAATTCACCCAACTTATTGTGGGAAGCTTGTGGAAGGCTACCCGAAACGTTTGACCCAAGTTAAACAATTTAAAAGCAATGCTACCAAATACTACTTGAGTGTAAGTAAACTTCTGACCCACTGGGAATATGATGATAGAAATAAAAGCTTAAATAAATAATTCTCTCTACTATTATTCTGACATTTCACATTCTTAAAATAAAGTGTTGATCCTAACTGACCTAAGACAGGGAATTTTTACTAGGATTAAATGTCAGGAATTGTGAAAAACTGAGTTTAAATGTATTTGGCTAAGGTGTATGTAAACTTCGGACTTCAACCATTTATCTCCCTCACAAACTTTAAGCGTCAGCTGTCAGAGCAGCTTACCGATTGCTGCAGCTGTGCAGAGCCCATCTGTAAATAGCCCATCCAATCCAACTACCTACCTCATCCTCATATTTGTTTTTGTTTTTCTGCTCTTTTGCACACCAGAATTTCTACTTGCACATCCTCATCTGCACAAATATCACACCAGTGTAAATTGATAAGTTGTAATTACTTCGCCACTATTGGTCTACTTATTGCCTTACCCCCTTACTTCATTTGCACATACTGTATACAGATTTTTCTATTGTGTTATTGACTGTACGTTTTGTTTATCCCATCTGTAACTCTGTATTGTTGTTTTTGTCGCACTGCTTTGCTTTATCTTGGCCAGGTCGCAGCTGAAAATGAGAACTTGTTGTCAACTGGCCTACCTGGTGAAATAATAAAGGTGAAATAAAAAATAAAAAAAGTAAATAGTGACATGTAACAAGGTTATATATTAGGATGCATTGTTAAACTAGATGATGGAGTCCTAGCCTAGCTTATTTAGGTGGTAGTGATTTATACAGTTACATGTAACAAGGTTACATAATAGGATGCATTTTTACACCAGCTGATGGAGTCCTAGCCTAGCTTATTTAGGTGGTAGTGATTTATATAGTTACATGTAACGAGGTTACATAATAGGATGCATTGTTACAACAGCTGATGGAGTCCTAGCCTAGCTTATTTAGGTGGTAGTGACTTATATTGTTACATGTAACGAGGTTACATAATAGGATGCATTGTTACAACAGCTGATGGATTCCTAGCCTAGTTTATTTAGGTGGTAGTGACTTTTATATAGTTACATGTAACGAGGTTACATAATAGGATGCATTGTTACAACAGCTGATGGAGTCCTAGCCTAGCTTATTTAGGTGGTAGTGACTTATATAGTTACATGTAACAAGATTACATAATAGGATGCATTGTTACAACAGCTGATGGAGTCCTAGCCTAGCATATTTAGGTGGTAGTGACATGTAACAAGATTACATAATAGGATGCATTGTTACAACAGCTGACGGAGTCCTAGGCTAGCTTATTTAGGTGGTAGTGACTTATATAGTTACATGTAACAAGATTACATAATAGGATGCATTGTTACAACAGCTGACAGAGTCCTAGCCTAGCTTATTTAGGTGGTAGTGACTTATAAATCAAATCAAATTTTATTTGTCACATACACATGGTTAGCAGATGTTAACGCGAGTGTAGCGAAATGCTTGTGCTTCTAGTTCCGACCATGCAGTAGTATCTAACAAATTCACAACAACTACCTTATACACACAAGAGTAAAGGAATGAATACGAGTATGTACATATAAATATATGGATGAGCGATGGCTGATCGGCATAGGCAACATGCAGTAGATGGTATGGAGTACAGTATATACACATATATATGAGATGAGTAATGTAGGATATGTAAACATTATATAAATGGCATTGTTTAAAGTGGCTAGTGATACATTATTTCATCCAATTATAATTATTAAAGTGGCTAGAGATTTGGGTCGATGGCCGAACGGCATAGGCAAGATACAGTAGATGGTTTAGAGTACAGTGTATACATTTGATATGAGTATGTCGGATACGTAAACATTATATACAAAATTGTTTAAAGTGGCTAGTGATACATTTGTTACATCCAATTCCTATGTTTAAAGTGGCTAGAGATTTAAGTCAGTATGTTGGCAGCAGCCACTCAATGTTAGTGATGGCTGTTTAACAGTCTGATGGCCTTGAGGTAGAAGCTGTTTTTTAGTCTCTCGGTCCCAGCTTTGATGCACCTGTACTGACGTCGCCTTCTGGATGATAGCGGGGTGAACAGGCAGTGGCTCGGGTGGTTGTTGTCCTTGATGATCTTTTTGGCCTTCCTGTGACATCGGGTGGTGTAGGTGTCCTGGAGGGCAGGTAGGTTTCCCCCGGTGATGCGCTGTGCAGTCCTCACTACCCTCTGGAGAGCCTTACGGTTGTGGGCGGAGCAGTTGCCGTACCAGGCGGTGATACAGCCCGACAGGATGCTCTCGATAGTGCATCTGTAAAAGTTTGTGAGTGATTTTGGTGACAAGCCAAATTTCTTCAGCCTCCTGAGGTTGAAAGAGGCGCTGTTGCGCCTTCTTCACCACGCTGTCTGTGTGGGTGGACCAATTCAGTTTGTCCGTGATGTGTACACCGAGGAACTTAAAACTTTCCACCTTCTCCACTACTGTCCCCTCGATGTGGATAGGGGGGTGCTCCCTCTCCTGTTTCCTGAAGTCCACGATCATCTCCTTTGTTTTGCTGACATTGAGTGAGAGGTTATTTTCCTGACACCACACTCCGAGGGCCCTCACCTCCTCTCTGTAGGCCGTCTCGTCGTTGTTGGTAATCAAGCCTACCACTGTAGTGTCGTCAGCAAACGTGATGATTGAGTTGGATGCGTGCTTGGCCACACAGTCATGGGTAAACAGGGAGTACAGGAGAGGGCTGAGAATGCACCCTTGTGGGGCCCCAGTGTTGAGGATCAGCGGAGTGGAGATGTTGTTTCCTACCCTCACCACCTGGGACCGGCCCGTCAGGAAGTCCAGGACCCAGTTGCACAGGGCTGGGTCGAGACCCAGGGTCTCGAGCTTAATGACGAGCTTGGAGGGAACTATGGTGTTAAATGCTGAGCTGTAGTCGATGAACAGCATTCTTACATAAGTATTCCTCTTGTCCAGATGGGTTAGGGCAGTATGCAGTGTGATTGCGATTGCGTCGTCTGTGGACCTATTGGGACGGTAAGCAAATTGGAGTGGGTCCAGGGTGTCTGGCAGGATGGAGGTGATATGATCCTTGACTAATCTCTCAAAGCACTTCATGATGACAGAAGTGAGTGCTACGGGGCAATAGTCATTTAGCTCAGTCACCTTAGCTTTCTTGGGAACAGGAACAATGGTGGCCCTCTTGAAGCATGTGGGAACAGCAGACTGGGATAGGGACTGATTGAATATGTCCGTGAACACACCAGCCAGCTGGTCTGCGCATGCTCTGAGGACACGGCCAGGATGCCATCTGGGCCGGCAGCCTTGCGAGGGTTAACACATTTAAATGTTTTTCTCACATTGGCTGCGGTGAAGGTGAGCCCGCAGGTTTTGGTAGCGGGCCGTGTCGGTGGCACTGTATTGTCCTCAAAGCGAGCAAAGAAGTTGTTTAGTTTGTCTGGGAGCAGGGCGTCATGGTCCGCGACAGGGCTGGTTTTCTTTGTAGTCCGTGATTGACTGTAGACCCTGCCACATTCCTCTTGTGTCTGAGCCTCTACTTTGTCTCTATATTGACGCTAGCTTGTTTGATTGCCTTGCGGAGGGAATAGCTGCACTGTTTGTATTCAGTCATGTTTCGGTAGCCTTACCCTGGTTAAAAGCAGTGGTTCGCGCTTTCCAGTTTTGCGAATGCTGCCATCAATCCACGGTTTCTGGTTGGGGAAGGTTTTAATATTTGCTATGGGTACAACATCACCAATGCACTTGCTAATAAACTCGCTCACCGAATCAGTGTATACATCAATGTTGTTGTCAGATGCTATCCGGAACATATCCCAGTCCACGTGCTCGAAGCAATCTTGAAGCATGGAATCAGATTGTTCGGACCAGCGTTGAACAGACCTGAGAACGGGCGTTTCCTGTTTTAGTTTCTGTTTGTAGGCTGGGAGCAACAAAATGGAGTCATGGTCAGACTTGCCGAAAGGAGGGCGGAGAATAGCCTTGTATGCACCACAAGGTTACATAATAGGATGCATTGTTAAAACAGCTGACGGGGTCATAGCTTAGCTTATTTAGGTGTTAGTTATTTATGTAGTTACATGTAACAAGGTTACATATTAGGATGCATTGTTACAACAGCCGATGGAGTCCTAGCCTAGCTTATTTAGGTGGTAGTAACTTATATAGTTACATGTAACAAGGTTATTTAATAGGATGCATTTTTACAACAGCTGACAAGGTCCTAGCCTAGCTTATTTAGGTAGTAGTGACTTATGTAGTTACATGTAACAAGATTACATAATAGGATGCATTGTTACAACAGCTGATGGAGTCCTAGCCTAGTTTATTTAGGTGGTAGTGACTTATATAGTCACATGTAACAAGGTTACATATTAGGATGTATTGTTACAACAGCTGATGGAGTCCTAGCCTAGATTATTTAGGTGGTAGTGATTTATATAGTTACAAGTAACAATGTTACATATTATGATGAATTTTTACTACACCTGATGGAGTCCTAGCCTGGTTTATTTATGTGTTAGTGACTTATATAGTTACATGTAACAATGTTACATAATAGGATGCATTGTTACAACAGCTGACAGAGTCCTAGCCTAGCTTATTTAGGTGGTAGTGACGTATATAGTTACATGTAACAATGTTACATATTATGATGAATTTTTACTACACCTGATGGAGTCCTAGCCTGGTTTATTTAGGTGGTAGTGACTTATGTAGTTACAAGTAACAAGGTTACATATTATGATGCATTGTTAAACTAGCTGACTGAGTCCTAGCCTAGCTTATTTAGGTGGTAGTGACGTATATAGTTACATGTAACAATGTTACATAATAGGATGCATTGTTACAACAGCTGACGGAGTCCTAGGCTAGCTTATTTAGGTGGTAGTGACTTATATAGTTACATGCAACAAGGTTACATAATAGGATGCATTGTTACAACAGCTGATGGAGTCCTAGCCTAGCTTATTTAGGTGGTAGTGACTTATATAGTTACATTTAAAAGGGTTACATAATAGGATGCATTGTTACAATAGCAGACGGCGTCCTAGCCTAGATTATTTAGGTGGTAGTGACGTATATAGTTACATGTAACAAGGTTACTTATTAGGATGCATTGTTACAACAGCTGATGGAGTCAGAGCCTAGCTTATTTAGGTGATAGTGACTTATGTAGTTACATGTAACAAGGTTACATATAACTTCTTAGGGAGCGGCAGCTGAGGTGTCGGTTTTGGAGAGTCTGGCCTGCCCAAAGTAAAAGGCCTGCCATTAAGGCCCAGAAACTAGTACTATTGGATAGGAAACACTCTGAAGTTTCTAAGGTTGTTAAAATGTTGTCTGTGAGTATAGCAGAACTGATTTAGCAGGCGAAAACCCCAGGAATTTCTGTCCTGGAAAAAGTGTTTTTGACACATTGCCTCATTTTGAACACATCTCTATTGAAAACAGCTTTATATGGGAGTAACATTGCAGTACCTATTGCTTCCACAGGATGTCAACAGTCTCTAGACAGTGTATGATGATGTTAGGTTGCTCTGGATGGTAATAGAAGAAGGATTTCGATCTGGTCATCGGATGTAAACTGAAGAAGATGTGCGTTCACAGGCTTGCGCGCGCGCTGTGGTTTTTTCCTTTCCTATCATCCAGTTTATTATAGTAAATATACATAAAAGTGTTCCTAAGGATACATTATCAATGATGTTTGATTGTTCTTGGACAAGTGTATAGGTATAATGTGAACGCGTTCTCTTCACGGTTCAATGGGTGACTCCGGTTGAAATATTACAGCAAATATACCCAAAAGGATACCTAAGGATACATAAAAAAATGTTTGATTTGTTTGTAGAAAGTGTATAGGTATAATTTGAACGTGTTCTCTTCACGGTTCAATAGGCGACTCAACGGTGGATTTTATGATTATAACGCGCCAACCAAACAGAGATTTATGGATATAATAAATGACTTTTTCAAACAAAAGAAGCATGGATTGTCTTCGTTGGACACTTGGGAAGCCCTCAGCAGAAGTTCATCAAAGGTAAGGGATTTTATATTAGCGATTTTATGTAACAAGACAGAGGCGGATGCAAGCAACGATGGTTTAATGAACACAGTTCACAGGAGCAACAGGACAGACAGACTATACTCAAACGGAATCCGGCGCGAGGACTAGGGCGGACCATCCGATGATGGAGTGAGGAACAGCGTGCTGAGAAATCCAGGGGAGCGTGTCCAGATGGGGAGGAAGGAGCACAGCAGATAATCCACACAAGGAGGGTGAGAGACGAGCACAGAAAACCCGACACCAGGGAAGTAACATCGATCTGACAACATGAAACACCAGTCACTGAACATATAAAGGGAAGGTAAGTCGTTACAGCTGGCGCAGACAATCAGACCGAGATTGGGAACCACGCCCACACACCCACTCAAACATACAAGAGGAGAGAGAGGCAGTGGATTCATGAACCGTGACAATACCCCCTAGGAACGCCTCTTGGCGTTCCCAGGCGAATTTACCTGTCGATTGTAATCATCGATAAGGGAGTGATCCAGAATGTCCCTAGCAGGTACCCAACTTCTCTCCTCCGGGCCGTAACCCTCCCAGTCCACCAGGTACTGGAATCCGTCCTCCTTCTAGAGTCCAAAATACGATTAACAGAATAAGTGGGTTCCCCATCTACGAGTCGCGGCGGTGGGGGAACCGGGACCGGCGGGTTAATGCGTGCCTGAAACACAGGTTTTATTTTAAACACATGAAAGGTAGGATGAATTCTCCTATACGCTGGAGGAAGCTTGAGTCGGACTGCCACCGGACTAATGATCCTGGTGACCGTGAACGGGCCGATAAATTTGGGAGCAAGCTTGTTCGAAACGGATCGGAGTGGAATGTTCTTAGTAGAAAGCCACACTCTTTCACCAACGATGTATACAGGAGGCTTCGACCGGTGGCGATCGGCCGGTTCGCGCCCCCACCCAGAGAAGAGTCTCACGGGCTCTGCTCCATGCGTGACGGCACCTCTGGATGAAAGCGTGAGCGGAGGGAACAGTGACCTCGGACTCCGTACTGGGAAAAATAGGTGGCTGGTAACCTAAACTACACTCAAGCGGAGAGAGGCCCGTGGCTGCCACTGGCAACAGATTGTGGCGTACTCAACCATAGAGAGTTGTTGACTCCAGGAGGAGGGATTCTTAGAAACCAAACATCGCAACACTCTCTCCAAATCTTGGTTGGCCCTCTCTGTTTGACCATTGCTTTGGGGATGAAACCCTGAAGACAGGCTGACACTCGCTCCCAGTAACTTACAAAACTCTTGCCAAAATTTGGACACAAATTGGGGCCCACTGTCAGAAACTACGTCCATCGGCAGACCATGTAAGCGAAAGACGTGATCAACGACAGTTACCGCTGTCTCCTTGGCGAGACGGTAATTTAGGCAAGGAATAAAATGAGCCGCCGAGAACCGGTCCACCACGGTCAAAACGACCGTCTTGCCCTGGGAGGGCGGGAGGACGGTAACAAAATCTAGCGCGATGTGGGACCAGGGTCTCGAAGGGACCGACAGCGGTTGGAGTAACCCATCTGGGGGTCGATTGGAAGTCTTCCCAGTGGCACAAACCGAGCAAGCCAAGACAAAACTGCGAATGTCACGAGCCATAAGTGGCCACCAAAGCGTTGCTTAACCAAAAGCTAGTGCGGCTGACTCCTGGATGACACGCTACGTTGGAGCAATGCCCCCACCGAATAACATCGGACCGATACCCCTCCGGCACAAACAACCGATTAGGTGGGCAACCGGGCGGGGGCATTACCCCTTCTAAGGCCGTCTTGACCCTCGATTCAACTTCCCATGTGAGTGTGGAGACCACTAGGGTCCCGGGTAGGATGCACTCGGGAGTGGACAGGCGTTCGGAATGGTCAAAAATACGAGATAGAGAATCGGGTTTGACATTCTTGGAACCCGAGCGTCTGAGAGGAGAAGTCAAAGCGTCCGAAAAGAGTGCCCACCGCACCTGCCTGGAGTTGAGTCGCTTGGCGGTTCTGATATATTCTAAATTCTTGTGATCGGTCCAAGCGATAAAAGGTACCCCGACCCCTCTAACCAATGGCGCCACTCCTCCAGTGCTAACTTCACTGCCAACAACTCTCTGTTGCCAATGTCATAGTTGCGTTCCGCAGGTGATAACCGATGGGAAAGAAAGCGGCGCAAGGGTGCATCTTGTCGTCTGAAGAGGAACATTGGGAAAGTACGCACCTACCCCACCTCTGGCGCATCCACCTCCACCACGAACTGGCGTGAAGGATCGGGAGCTATGAGGATGGGAGCGAAACAAAGCGGCTCTTGAGTTTGGCGAATACAGCCTCGGCTGTATCGGACCACCTGAACGTCATTCTGGGAGGTCAAGGCGGTCAGAGGAGCGACAGAGGAGCGACAGTTGAGACGATGTAACCTAGGAACGGAACGGACTGTGCATGAAAAATGCATTTCTCCGCCTTGACAAAAAGCCCATTCTCCAACAACCTCTGAAGTGTTCCTGGAGAGAAGACGAAAAAATCAGTATGTCATCCAGGTAAACATATATGAACTGATCAATCATATCTCTCAGCACGTCATTGACGAGTGCCTGGAAAACCGCTGGGGAGTTGGACAGCCCAAAAGGCATGACCAAATATTCAAAGTGCCCTCTGGGGGTGTTAAACGCGGTTTTCCATTCGTCCCCCCTCCTTATGCGAACCAAATGATAGGCATTACGTAAATCCAACTTAGTGAACACGGATGCTCCCTGTAACCTTTCAAAGGCTGAGGACATCAACGGCAAGGGATAGGTATTCTTCACCGTGATGTTGTTCAACCCACGGTAATCAATGCAAGGACGCAGAGATCTGTCCTTCTTCCCCACAAAGAAGAACCCCGGCCCCGCTGGAGAAGAGGAAGGACGAATGAATCCAGATGCCAGAGAATCAGAAATGTAGCTCTCCATAGCCTCCCTCTCAGGAACAGAAAGCGAATATAACTTGCCTTTAGGCGGAGACTCACCTGGCAATAACTCTATTGCACAGTCATAGGGACGATGCGGAGGAAGAGAAGCAGCACGGGACTTACTGAACACCTCCTTCAGGTCGAGGTATTCAACGGGCACGTTAGACAAATCCACTGCCTCCTCTAGAAACACAGAATCAGACACAGACGAACAAGCAGACACTAAACAGGACTCAAGACACTTGTTACTCCACATGGATATGGAATTATGACCCCAGTCAACGCTGGGGTTGTGTTGAGTGAGCCAAGGGTGGCCGAGAACTAATGGTGCAAGAGGTGAGTCCATGAGGAGAAATGATAATGCCTCAGTGTGATTGCCAGAAGTGATGAGTGTGATAGGTTCTGTGGTGTGAGAAATGTTGGGGAGTTCTTGACCATTAAGAGCGTTGACAGATATCTTGTGCGTGAGTGAGGTGATAGGAATCTGGAGTCTGTGGCGAGCTTGAAGTCCATGAAATTACCTTCTGCTCCCGAGTCCAGTAAGGCTTGAGTGTCGCGTGTGGGTGGCCCATCTTAGTCTTACCGGGAGGAGGGTAGATGATGAGGTCTTCTCTGTGGAGACACCACCCGATAGTAGCCTCATACTTACTACCGGGCTTGATCTTTTACCGGGCAGGAGTGGATAAAGTGGCCCGCTCTACCACAGTAGAGACAGAGTCCTTGGGATCGCCACCTCTCCCTCTCTTCCCGGGAAAGTCGAGCTCTTCCCAGCTGCATGGGTTCGTGAGCGAAAGCTGAACTGGCCGTGTTCCCGCCGCTGGCATGCCAGCCCTCCGTGCCGTCATGCGGTCTGTTAGGGCATGCTCGGCGGCCAATCCGACTCAGACGAGCGTCGACCCTCAATGCTAGTTCCACTAGTCCATTTAAACTCCTGGGAAGATCAAGAACATAAATCTCCTTCTGGACCCGGTCCTCCAGCCCATGCAGGAACATGTCCCACTGCGCCTCCTCGTTCCACTGACACTCTGCGGCCAGGGTGCGGAATTGTATGGAATATTCCGACACCGAGCGATCTCCTTGGCGAAGGTCAGCGAGTAGTCTGGCCGCCTCCCTACCCGCCACTTCCCGATCGAAGACCCTTCTCATCTCCTCGGAGAGTGTCTGGAACGAGGTGCAGCATGGGTCCTGGTTCGCCCACACCGCCGTTCCCCAAAGAGCCGCTTTGCCTGATAGCAATGTGAGTACGAATGCTACCTTTGACTGTTCACGGTTGAAGGTCCGTGGCTGCAACAAGAAATGCATGGAACATCTCGTAAGAAAAAGCTCTGCAATAGTCAGGATCACCTGAATAACCCTCTGGTGTCGGTAGCCGTGGCTCTGGCTGGGAATCCGGCTCTGGCGGGCGGGTTGAACTGCCGGTGTAGGTGGCGCAGCGGGACCCCTCAGGTGTTGTAATTGTTGGGTGAGCTGGGACACCTGCGTCGCAAGAGCTTGTACTGCCCGACCTGTGCTGGAGATGCTCTCCTCTTGTTGATCCATTCTCGTGATACTGCGGGAAATGAATTCGGTCAGACTGGTTGAACTCGCTGCATCCATGGTGTGGTCAGATCGTTCTGTAACAAGACAGAGGCGGATGCAAGATGCAATCAACGATGGTTTAATGAACACAGTTCACAGGAGCAACAGGACAGACAGACTATACTCAAACGAATCCGGCGCGGGGACTAGGGCGGACCATCCGATGATGGAGTGAGGAACAGCGTGCTGAGAAATCCAGGGGAGCGTGTCCAGATGGGGAGGAAGGAGCACAGCAGATAATCCACACAAGGAGGGTGAGAGACGAGCACAGAAAACCCGACACGACATCAGGGAAGTAACATCGATCTGACAACATGAAACACCAGTCACTGAACATATAAAGGGAAGGTAAGTGGTTACAGCTGGCGCAGACAATCAGACCAAGATTGGGAACCACGCCCACACACCCACTCAAACATACAAGAGGAGAGAGAGAGAGAGAGAGAGGCAGTGGATTCATGAACCGTGACATTTTATGCGTTTTTTGAGACCCGTGTTGGGTTATGGATTTATGCTAATGCATAAATATTAGAGGTGCTACCCTCAAACATTCAAATGTTGTGCTTTCGTTGTAAAGCCTTTTTGAAATCTGACAACGCTGTGATATTGCCAAGATGGCTATGCAACACTTGTATATTGATGAATGTTTAATAATTCAACTTTTGTATTTAGAATTTGGCGCCTCACATTTCACCGGGTAGTGTCGGGAGTGCCCCACCACCGGGTAGTGCCGCTAGCGCCCCACCACTCCGTAAGTAGTTAACATGGTGCTACACAGGAGACTGCAATAGTGTAATTACAGAACATGTTACTTACATTTGGATCAAGGCATCTTGTTATTACATATACATAAATCCTGAGTAATTACATATGTGGAATAACCTCCAACAAACTGATTTGTAATTACATGTCCTTGTTCCAATTGTGTAATAACCTATACCGCTAAACTTTTATTAGTGTACTTACATAGTAATTACATGTAACTACTATGTTATAAATACATAAATACTATTTAGTTACATATTAATTATTGTACACTTAAGTTACAGCAATCTCCACTTGAGCTTTAATCGTAGTCAAAAACGTCATAGCAGACCGTTTTGTTGCTGTTGTTATAATGGTTTACGTGATTCCGAGGTGACTTATTCAAATAAATTCAAGTATTTGGCAAAAATCATTCATGAATAAGAAAGCACATATACTGGGCTCCCGAGTGGCGCAGCGGTCTAAGGCAGTGCTAGAGGCGTCACTACACAGCCTGGTACAACGGGCCGTGATTGGGAATCCCATAGGGATGCGCACAATTGGCCCAGCGTTGTCCGGTGTAGGCCGTCATTGTAAATAAGAATTTGTTCTTAACTGACTTGCCTAGTTAAATAATAATATATATTTTTAAACACTATAATTGTACTGTTGTACAAGTCTATTGGTGGAGAATCACAAAAAAGAATGTAACATAATAAATGTAATTTTATTTAAAATATGAACGGATAAGGTATACAATAAAATATATTTGTTGTGAAGAGAAAGCATTCTTTAGCTCATCGGAGATGACCACACTGTAACATTTACAGTAACAGCCAACAATGTAAACAGAGGAACAAATACAATGAAAGAGATCACTATCAACCTGTGAAACAATGGGATGTTCTCGCTGTCTGACAGCCAACATGACGTCTGCACTGTTGTTAAACTGTTAACTTGAGTGTCAGTTCCGCTGTGATAATACATGGCAGAGGGGAAAGATTCAACATGATGAGTCTAGTATGAAGCAATATTTCCTGGTTATTATCCTAGCCTGATTTTACAAACATACCCAATTATTGATTGCATGTATACTGTGGAGTACATAAAGATGTGCATGATCAAAGTCTTTGGGTTTGAGTTCAATTGAAAACCCCACCATTTATTCACTTGTAATAGGTGAAATAACAATAAGAATGTAGGAGTTGATTCTGAGCATTCAGTCCATTACTTGGTATTGTATATACGATATCCTTTGGCAGTCCATTGAGTTTGACTGCGGCACTAAATAGAGAGATATTGTTGTGTTCTATAAAAAGCCACCTGAAAGCAGCCCTGATTACCTTAATGAGCTTAAGGTCTTATAAGTGTGTGAGTTTTCCTTTGCTTAACGTGCCATATGTGCATACTGTGGAGTTCACTAAAAGCCTATCTAATCCTTTCAGCTGCTCGTCCTCTACAAGGTACACAGGGATGTTGTTCCATAGGACAAGCTGTGAGATGTTGACGTTATGCAAAGGGAATCAACAGAAAAACATGAAAACAGGTATGCGGATATGTCATTGTAGCCTATCTATGATAGGCGAGAAAATGGGACACTTGAAATGGATTTGTCCATTGGATTTGTGGATTTGTCACTGTTTTGTGTTGGTTGATGTATTTTTTGTAAGGATAAAGAACCTGCCAGACTCAATGACTCTGTCGGGGATTGGAGCCATTTAAAATGACAGCTGCAGCTTGTAGCTAAAGATCTTGGCTATTATTTTCTTTCATTTGTGGAGGTTTCTTTCCTTCCGCCTTTGTGGGAGTTTTGCCAAGATCTTGTTTACTAAGGATATAAACGTAAATTGAGCAGCTGCAATGGGATGTTCCCCATCTAAAGGTAACAATTTTGTGGCTCATGGCACCTTTAGGAGGGGCCAGACACTACTACCAGGGGGAAAAGAGAACACAGGGGAGTCCCAGTCTGATTGTGGAGGGAGTGGAGGCTCCTCTGGAACAGGAGACACTGATGGAGAGACTTGGGAAAGGAGAGATGGGGAAAGGAAACTGGCTGGGCAGACCCAATCTGTTCAGAAGGAAGCACCTTCAACCCCACAGAAAAAGAGACCCTCCCTGACCGAGTTGGTTCCAGAGGGGGTCATCCTGGATAAAAAAGTGGGGACTCAAGAGACTGATAAGACAGGGCAACATGGAAAAGAGAAACAAGGAGACAAGCAAGATATGGCTGACAAAAAGGGTGGACGAAAGCCAAAGAAAAATGGCAAAGGAGTCAAGTCAACTAAAAAGGAAGCGAAGGAGAATAAAGCTCCCCTTGTGGAGCAAAAAGTTGACTTTCCGGAACCTTTAGTGAAAGCCCACCAGGCTGCTTATGCCTTTTTAAACCCAAGTATCAGCAAATATGAGATTCTACTGGGGCTACTGGACCAGGCAACCCAGACCCAGGTGTCTGTGCAGCCAATGGTGACCTTCATGGCTATGCGCTATGAGGAAATCAACCGAGGGCTGGAAGAAATGGCAAACGAGGGTGAAAGGCTTCTGAAGGACAATGGGGAGCATCTCGCCTGGCCAAGCCTAATGAAAAACCCATCCTGTTCTCCCCCTCTCAAATCTGGTTCCATTAATGCTGAGCCTCCACCAGATCTTTTGCAGCAGCTACTTCAGTATACCACTCAAAGGATGCGAAATGTGGGCCAGTCTGTGGGTGGCATTGGGGACTCTGCCTTGGAGGAGGCAGCTGAGTACTTTACCTCTGTCTCTGATATGCTGGAGGATAAATTAAAAGCCAAGCATGCGGCGGAGACAAGACTGATGCAATTGCTGACTCGTATTGAGGCTGCCTCACTTCGTAAGCCCGGACCAGAGGACTCTGCATTGTTCAGTGAGGACAGTGGAATTGGGGCTGAAAGCGAGTCACTAGCTGGGTCTGAAAGACGACTCCGTTGTGAAAGCTGTGAGTCCACTGGGTCCAACCGAACCACTCCTTACAGTCCCATTGGCAATAATGCTAGCCCAGTCCAGCAAGGGGCACCAAGGCAAAAGTTTATTGAGAAAGTGAGCCACAGCAACTCCCTAAACTCCATAGACTCAGTGTGCACCATAATGGATAAAGGATCTGCCTCCTTAGACGATGGTGAGGAGCAGGATGATGATGATGAGAGGGAAGAAGAGGGAGAAGGTGTCAGGAAGCGATCTAACGCCTCACTATCTGATCCTAACCAGCAACCTTGTCACCTGGCACCCAAGCGCATAGAAAACCCTCAAAATGTGGAAATGACCCTGAAAATGAAAGATGCCATGAGTGGTCGGATTCGATTTGTTCCCTCACAATGTGACAGTGCCAAAACTAAACCAACAGACAGCCCCAAGACCAGGTGCCAGTGGACAGAGGGGGTCACCAAAAGGCCTCAACGAGCAGCCTCTGTCACGGAGGGCAATTAAAAAGACCCCTGTTCCTAAAGAGCACCGTTCACAGTCTGCAGAATCCCTTCGCAGCAAAGGTGAAGATCCACCACTGATTGAACTAGAGAGGACACAGAGAGATCTTAGTCAGAGGCTAGAGAGGATTAGCAAAGGCAGGACGGAGGGGAATAACAAGACAGGTCTCACTAAACAGAACCCAGGAGATGCTGCGAAGAGCCCAGCATCCAATCATCTATGCCCCACCCTGCAGAAAAACAACAACACTCTTCCAAACCAGGACAATGCAGGGCTTATGAAGCGTGAATCCGGGGAACAGAGGGCAGGCAAGGACATTGAGGAGGAAAATAAAAAGAAAGACAATAAAAACACCAAGGGGCCATTGAAAGCAACCCTACCTCCTAGCCCTACATTGGGGCCATTGATAGCCACCCCACCTCCTAGCCCTCCATTGTCACATCGTCCATGCTCAGGACTGTACCGAGGAAGGAATTCTGTCAAATGGCTGATTGACACCTTCAGCCAGGGGGTGGAAGAGCCCAAACAAGAGGCATCCAAAGTGTTGGGGCCTCTCAAAGGGGTTCGAAAGTGTGGTGTTCACGTTATGCCTGGAGTAGGTGACATTGAAGCCATAATGAGCAATGGGGTCAGCAGTTGTAGGACATATGATTTGGACCTAGAAAGTCTGCCACCCCCTCCTCTTGAGGTCTTGATGGACAATTCCTTTGAAGCTGCACAGAGCCTCACAGTTAGCAACGTAAATGATGGGGTTGCAAGTAGAGGTCGATCCCCTGTTCCCAAGAGGGCTACGGCATCTCAGAAGATGCGTGCCTCCATGCATTCTGTGTCAGTCCTACCCAGCAGAGGCAACCTGCCCCAGCGCTCTAGCAGCATGTTTCCTGCCCGGACTGTAAGGCGGGATATCTCTGCTAGTTCCAGCGTTAGCAATGATGAGCCTCAGCTGGAGGTAGACCCTGAGACAGAGGAGGCGGCCACTCTCTACAAGCAAGCTAGAAAAATCATCCACTTGCGGCACTCCTCAGAGTCTCCGATTGAGAAAGGTCAGGCTGTGCCCAGAAGGCCCTCTCCCAATCGAGCAGCATCGGGAGGGAGACATGGAGATGACAGTCCCTCTGAGACCGTGCCTCCCACTTCAACCATCAGTAGCAAACCACCTGCCACCCCGCCTGTATCTAGAACCCGAATGCTGCCTTCCACGCCTTCAACCCCTAGCGGCTTGAATCGAAGATTACCCAGTCCCACCACCTTCAGAAAGCAGCCTACGCCCCCATCCTCGAACAGCCCTCCAGCCATTCGCAAACATCCCACCCCACCACCACTTCAGAGAAGACTTCCAAGCCCACCTGCCTCAAGAAAAGTATTGACCCCAAACTCCAGCTCTTCTGACTCCACACATTCTTTCAAGGTACCCTCACCACCAACGTCCCCAAGGGTACAAAGATGGAAACGGGAGAACAGCAGCAAGGACTCCAGCCCAGGGGCTTCAGCTATCTCTCAGTTGATCAGTAACGCTCGCTCTGTTTTCTGCCCGGCCTCGTCCTCATTGTTTGAGGCCCAGCCTTGCCCCGTACCCTTCCCCCAGGCTTGGGCCTCCACCAGTGGTAGTGTTGTCCCGCGTTCCTGGGGAGATCGTGGTAGGCTCCCTATATCTGTGCGAGGGCCCAAGCCTTTCATCCGACGCAGCCACTCAGACAGAAGGCCCAGTCTAAGCCTGCCGTCCAGGGCACCCATCGTCTCATTTGCAGAGACTTGTGGGAGTGAGCCAGCCATCAGCACACAAGGGTGAGTGTCAATGTTTCCCTCTGTCTAAATCTCTCTTTCAAAACGCAAGATAATAATCTTGCAAATGAAAGATGCCCATGATTAAGGATGTTGCAATGTGTATTTGTTTTACAGGGGAAAGCCTCTTGTCACTGTCTTTGTAGTCAACACTCCCTCCCCACTATAGCACAGAATAGGATCACTAAGAGGGAAACGATATGAACCAAGATAATTGACTGTTTTCATAATGTGATTATCATCCTGTTAATAATAATTTGCTTATATTACAAGACACTTGAAAACTACTTCAGGTCACGTAAGTCCTCAACTATTGGAAAATCAAAACATTGTAAAAATAACCCCCAAGTGCAGTGTTTTCTGTAAGGCTTGAAGTAGTAAATAAAAACGTCTGCTTGAAAGACAAAGATAGAGGGTGAGAAGGCAGGGTGAAATAAGGTCAAGGAGAGGAGAGAGGGGAGCTTTGTATTAAAAATGGAAGAGCCGTAAGGAGATTACAGCAGATACAAAACTGATGCTAAATATAAAATAGCATTACAAAATAATTCAAGTACTCTGACCGTGCCATTTTTAATTACAATGTAATATACTGTATTTCTGTCTTTTTTATTCTGATCTTGGAAATCCTAACACTGGATTTTTGTGTGCCGTCTATTTGTCTTCATGTAGAATATAGTGGATAAAACTAGCTAATCATTTATGCATTACCTCTCTATGACTCACGGTAGCTTCTTTTAGCCGGTGCTAACTGGTTGCTGACACACCTGTCCCATTTCTCTAATCCTCAAACCACTTTTTTGCTTTACTCCCATAGGCTGGAGGACGAGCCAAGCAGAAATGACGAGTCGTGGGACAGCAAATCAGATTTCAGAGGGAATGCCCACTATGCTTCGCACCCGGACCTGTGCATCGTGGGTCAGGGCCTTACATTGTGAATAAGGGGGCTGGTTGGTCGAAGACTAAGTCGGATTACGGATAAAACAGAGGATTTAAGATTTTATTTACACTGGGATGAGAGGAAGTGCTAATTCAAGAAAGCTTCTTTACCAGGTGGTACCACTACCCACTCCTCCCTTTTATTTTCTTCTGAGATGTTTTTTCTATTAAGTTATTTTCTTTTCGATGCGGTTTGTTTGTGTGTGCGTACGTGTGTTTGTATGTGTGTGCAAAATAAAAATATACAATTTATATAAACACAAATGCACACAAACACTTTTATGTTTACCAATTTGCTCCACATACAGTACATTTAATAAATATTGTAATAATACAATCATAATGTACAGTACCTTCCAGACATACAGTACAAGGTCACTGAAAGATAAATGTTTTGCCTTTGATACAGATAAAAAAACATGGAATAAGACAATTTAATTTGCACTTAAGGATGGTGTGCATAATTTACATACATTTGTTTGTTATTAACTACAAGTGTGATTATCCAACAAAAGTACAATGAAGGAAATAAGGAATATGAAATATTTGAGATTAATTATTTTCGGATTGGGAAATGTTTTATAAAATCTCTTTTTGACATACATTTACATTATCAAATGTTGATCTCCATGTTTCCTATTTTGGTTTGTCAATGTATTTCTGTTGTTTTTTACCTGTTTACATGTTGCCCAATACAAATGTGCAACTTTGACTTTTGACTCAAATCAAAACCATAGCCTGGAATTCAAACCTGTAATGTAATGCATTTCATTTTCACTGAAAAAATCTAGTTGGTATTGCTTTTCCCGGAACATTTCATTCACATTCACATATTCAGAATACAATTGTTTGGCAGATATCCTACTTAGCTATCATGCAAAATTGAATTGGGACTATTCTTTTTAATCCTAAAAGAAGCCCAACAAAATTAAGCAGAGGTTGTGGATCTGTATATGAAACCATCCTGTCCTGTCCCCCTGGATACCTTTTCCCCAGAGCTGAAGATCCGAATCACGTTTTGTGCATGTGTTTCTATACCTCTACTTTACACACACATTTTTGTGGTCATCCTCCCGTCACATTTCTCACTGTTAATCATGAATGATAATTGTTCAAGTTTTACCGTTGACACGTCCATGCAGCATCTTCATGCCAACCATTTGATCTCAATGAGTTTTATGGGGATATGCATTTATACTGAACAAAAATATAAATGCAACATGTCAAGTGTTGGTCCCATGTTTCATAAGCTGAAATAAAAGATCCCAGAAATGTTCCATACACACAAAAAGCTTATTTCTCTTATTTTGTGCACACATTTGTTCACATCCCTGTTAGTGAACATTTCTCCTTTGAATTCGTCCACCTGACAGGTGTAGCATATCAAAAAGCTGATTCAACAGCATGATCATTACCCAGGTGCACATTGTGCTGGGGCCAATAAAAGGCCACTCTAAAATATGATTTTTTTCACATAACATAATGGCTAAGATGTCTCAAGATTTGAGGGAGCGTGCAATAGGCATGCTCACTGCAGCAATGTCCACCAGAGCTATTGACAGATCATTTTATGTTCATTTCTCTACCATAAGCCTTGTTTTAGAGATTTCGGCAGTACGTCCAACCGGCCTCACAATCGCAAACCACGTGTAACCACGCCAGCCCGGGACCTACATATCTGGCTTCTTCACCTGCGGGATCGTCTGAGACCAGCCACCTGGACAGCTGATGAAAATGTGGGTTTGCACAACCATAGAATTTCTGCACAAACTCTCAAAAAAACGTCTCAGGGAAGCTCATCTGCGTGCTCGTTGTCCTCGCAAGGATCTGTACACAATACCTGGAAGCTGAAAATGTCCCAGTTATTCCATGGCCTGCTTACTCACCAGACATGTCACCTAATGAGCACGTTAGTGATGCCCTGGATCAACGTGTACGCCAGCGTGTTCCATTTCCCACCAATATCCAGCAATTTAACACAGCCATTGAAGAGGAGTGCCTGATCAACAACCTGATCCACTCTTTGCGAAGTAGGATCCGCTTCGGGAAAGTGATATTCCTGGTCGTAGTGCTGGTAAGTTGACGTCGCGCAGATATCCAATAGTTCTTCCTGGCTGTATGTAATAACACTTAAGATTTCCTGGGGTAACAATGTAAGAAATAATACATTAAAAAAACAAAAGTTTCCTAAGGACTAGAAGCGAGGCGACCCTCTCTGTTGGCGCCATCTTGCAGTCATTAAATATGGTCCTGTGTGGCTCAGTTGGTAAGAGTGTGGTGCTAGAAGCCTAAAGGTTTTGGGTTTAATTCCTACAGGAATACATTTTTATTTATTTTACAGTGACGGCCTGACAAGAGGCAAAATGCCTCCTGTGGAGATGGGGGATGGGATAAAGAAAATAAAAAACGATGTAAGACCAAACGGACAGCATAGACAGAAGACACTGGCAACAGCACAAATACAACAGCAAACAAACAGCGGATTTGTGTGTATGAGTGCAGACATGCATGATGTGTGGGTGAAGTAAAACATTATACTTCCTCACATAAGGCAATGCAAACTAGTGACATCGGGTGAGAACTATAAACATCTACATGTCTCAACAACCTGTTCATCTATTTGTCTTTTGAACTCCTCCCGTGACACCAGTTCCGGAAGTTTTAGGATGGCTTGGAGGGAATTCCAAGACCAGGGGACTTAGTAATGAACTGACCTTTTTTCATGCTCGGTTTCAATTTTCATCACTCTTAACATAAGACAAGATTGAGATCTGAGCTTGTACATGTTTCTATTTTGAGCTAGAAGAGAAGATAGATAAAATGGCAGTTTTCCTAAAATGGCATTATAAATAATAATGTACCAGTGTTTGAGCTTGTGTGTTGCTAGTGATGTCCATCCGACAGAACTGTAGAGATCACAATGGTAAGCTAGACATCTATGATTGGTGACAAAACGAAGTTCTGCTTGATACAGAGTCAAGAGCCTTCAGTGTAGAGCTTGAGACTTGCACATAAATAGTATCACCATAGTTCAATACAGTGAGAAAAGTAGAACGAATCAACACATTTCTGGCGTAAAAGGAAAAACAAGCTTTATGACGGTAATAAACGTAGCTTGAGTTTCCAGACAAGGGTGGTGAAGCTCAACTTCTCATCCATGCCCAGATATCTGTACGTTTTGACTTGCTCTATAGAAAGTCCTTCCAAGGTAGTAATTACATGGTTTTCAGAGTGTTTAGTATAAAACCTTTTTGTTTTAGAGGAATTCAGAACAAGCTTCAAATTGTACAGATTATTTTGAATGATCTTAAAAGTTGTTTGAGCTTTTTCAAAAGCCAAAGTCAAACTGCTTCCACTTGAATAGAGAACAGTATCATCTGCATAAAAATGTACATCAGCTGTCTCAATATGTCTCCCAATGTTGTTACCAGATAATAAAAAACAGTGGACCTAAAATTTATCCTTGAGGCATACGGTGCACAACTCGAGTATTTCCGATCTCTTGAATTTTTTCACATTTTCTTATTTTTCCTCATCAATCTACACACTATACCCCATAACGACAAAGCAAAAACCAAAATATCACATTTAAATAAGTATTCAGACCCTTTACTCAGTACTTTGTTGACCTTACAGCCTTCTTCTTGTGTATGACGCTACAAGCTTGGCACACATGTATTTGGGGGTTTCAATTGAATTTACCACTCCAATCAAGTTGTAGAAACATCTCAATGGAAACAAGATGCACCTGAGCTCAATTTCGAGTCTCGTAGCAAATGACCCTAAGCACACAGCCAAGACAATGCAGGAGTGGCTTCGGGACAAGTCTCTGACAAGAACCCGGTCGAACATCTCTGGAGAGGCCTGAAAATAGCTGTGCGGCAACACTCCCCATCCAACCTGACAGAGCTTGAGAGGATCTGCAGAGAAGAATGGGAGAAACTCCCAAAATACAGGTGTGCCAAGCTTGTAGCGTCATACCTAAGAAGACTCAAGGCTGTAATCACTGACAAAGGTGCTTCAACAAAGTCCTGAGAAATGGGCCTGAATACTTATGTAAATGTGTTCATTTTTGTATTTTTTATACGTTTGCAAACATTTCTAAAAAGCTGTTTTTTGCTTTGCCATTATGAGGTATTGTGTAAAGATTGATGAGGGAAAAAAAATATTTAATCCATTTTAGAATAAGGGTGTAATGTGACAAAGTGGAAAAAGTCAAGGGGTTGGAATACTTTCCGAATGCACTGTAATTGGTCACATATTGTACTATTGTTAATGGATCAATGCAATATTTTACTCCTGCACCTATCAAGCAAAATGCAATTTGTGAAACTCTGGTAAGCAAAATAAATGTAATTTTAAGGTCTAATCTACAAATTCCTTTCTCTATAGGACTGGAAATAAATCCTTGGTGCAGTCTGCACATTTTATATTGCTTAACAAGGAATATGATAAAAAAGGACATGATTGACCTGAAGCCTCTTGTAAATGACTTAGACTCATATTTACTGTAACTATTGACAGAACTATTGCACTAGTAAATCATGGTTATACAGGCATGTCGTATCATCCAGATCAACAGTTAACAAAGGCAATAGTCATATGAGGATATAACTCAGGCAGGATTTATGTTGGTTGAGAACTTTGCTAACAACAGTGTGTGTGGCTACCTCCACAGCTGCCCTCAGGGCCCTCTGCGCCCCCTCCCTCAGGAAGTCACTGGCGTCCCCACACGGAGGAGCAGCACCCTGCCCCCAGCTCCCCATCCAAGAACCCTGTCACCTCTTCCCGACTCCACGGAACACAGCCACCAATGTCCACATAGCTGCCCGGCAGACACCTGAATGCAAAGAAAGGACCTGGGAGTGAGTAAGAGACAGTGAGAAAGACAACCAGTCACTCCTTAGTCCTTCAGATTTCTCAGTTCGAAGCAAAATGGTCGAACTCCACTACTACACGGATTACACCTATCTAGACTTGTCAGATTTGCTAACTTCAAAGAGTTAAGACCAGCAGGGAGGAGTAGGTAGTGAATTGGGACATTTATTCCCATTTTATCATGTCATTATAAAACACGGTTAATTTACCATTTCATGACAATGGGGGTAGAGGTTTGAAAGAGCGTACAATTCACATGCAGATTCACCCACACAGAGTAACAATGATGACACACCTCTTGGATGACCATCTCAGTACCTTGGCGGGCATCAAGGTGACAGCTTGCAAGCGCTCGCAGCCTAGACAGACACTGTTGCTTGACCTCTCTGATGGACATAATACAGGACATTTTAGAACATGTATAGTGCCTTCAGAAAGTATTTATACCTCTTGACTTTTTCAACAACCAAAAAAGTGTTACCCCATAATGACCCCATAATGACAAAATGAAAACATGTTTTTAGACATTTTTGGAAATGTATGGAAAATTAAGTACAGAAATATCAAATTTACATAAGTATTCACACCCCTGAGTCAATACTTTGAAGAAGCTGCGAAATCTGGATCCCTACAAATCAGTTGGGCTAGACAATCTGGACCCTCTCCTCTAAAATTATCAGCCGAAAATGTTGCAACCTTTATTACTAGCCTATTCAACCTCTCTTTCGTATCGTCTGAGAACCCTAAAGATTGGAAATCTGCCGCAGTCATCCCCCTCGGCTCCCTTATTTCGCAACAAAGCCTCCTTCACTCACGCTGCCAAACATACCCTCGTAAAACTGACTATCCTACCGGTCCTTGACTTTGGCGATGTCATTTACAAAATAGCCTCCAAAACTCACAGTGCCATCCGTTTTGTAACCAAAGCCCCATATACTACCCACCACTGCGACCTGTATGCTCTCGTTGGCTGGACCTCACTACATATTCGTCGCCAAACCCACTGGCTCCAGGTCATCTATAAGTCTATGCAAGGTAAAGCCCCGCCTTATTTTTTTTTTAATCTTTATTTAACTAGGCAAGTCAGTTAAGAACAAATTCTTATTTTCAATGACAGCCTTGGAACAGTGGGTTAACTTCCTTGTTCAGGGGCAGAACGACAGCTTATCAGCTCGGGGATTCAATCTTGCAACCTTTCGGTTACTAGTCCAACACTCTAACCACTAGGCTACCTGCCGCCGACCAGCTCACTGGTCACCAAAGCAACACCCACCCACAGCACGCGCTCCAGCAGGTATATTTCACTGGTCACCCCCGAAGCCAACACTTCCTTTGGCCGCTTTTCTTTCCAGTTCTCTGCTGCCAATGACTGGAACTAATTGCAAAAATCACTGAAGCTAGAGTCTTATATCTCCCTCTCTAACTTTAAGAATCAGCTGTCAGAGCAGCTTACCGATCACTGTACCTGTACACAGCCCATCTGTAAATAGCACACCCAACTACCGCATCCCCATATTGTTACTTATCCTCTTGCTCTTTTTCACCCCAGTATTTCGACTTGCACATCATCATCTGCACATCTATCACTCCAGTGTTAAGGCTAAATTGTAATAATTTCGCCTCCATGGCCTATTTATTGCCTTACCTCTCTACTCTTCTACATTTTCACAGACTGTACATAGATGTTTCTTATGTGTCATTGACTGTACGTTTGTTTATGTGTAACTCTGTGTTCTTGTTTTTGTCGCACTGCTTTGCTTTATCTTGGCCAGGTCGCAGTTGTAAATGAGAACTTGTTCTCAACTGGCCTACCTGGTTAAAATAAAATAAATACATTTAAAAGAAGCAACTTTGGCAGCGATTACAGCTGTGAGTCTTTCTGAGTAAGTCTCTAAAAGCTTTCCACACCTGGATTGTGCAACACTTGCCCATTTGCAAAATTATTCAAGCTCTGTCAAATTCATTGTTGATCATTGCTAGACAACCATTTTCAGGTAATGCCATAGATTTTCAAGTATATTTAAGTCCAAACTTTAACACGGCCAGTCAGTAACATTCACTGTCTTCTTGCTAAGCAACTCCAATGTAGATTTGGCCTTGTGTTATTGTCTTGCTGAAAGATGAATTCAGTTTCTGGTGGAAAGCAGACTGAACCAGGTTTTCCTATAGGATTTTGCCTGTTCTTAGCTCCGTTTTGTTAATTTTTTTATATTGACAACTCCCCAGTCCTTAACAATTAAAAGCATACCCATAACATGATGCAGTCACCACTATACTTGAAAATATGGAGAGTATTACTCAATACTGTGTAGTATTGGATTTGCCCCGAACATAAGACGTTGTGTTCAGGAAAAAGAGTTATTGCTTTGCCACATTGTTTTGCAGTATTACTTTAGTGCCTTGTTGCAAGCAGAATATTTTTTATTCTGTACAGGCTTCCTTCTTTTCACTCTGTCAGTTGGGTTAGTATTGTGGAGTAAGGGGGGTATGAGGGGTATGAGTTCCACTGTCCAGTGTCTGTGTTCTTTTGCCCATCTTAATATATTTTTTAGCGTTGTACGAGATCTTCCGTTTCTTGGCAATTTCTAGCATTGAATAGCCTTCATTTCTCAGAACAAGTATAGACGGACAAGTTTTAGAAGAAAGTCTTTGTTTCTGGCCATTTTGAGCATGTTATCGAATCCATAAATGCTGATGCTCCAGATACTCAACAAGTCTAAAGAAGGCCAGTTTTATTTCTTCAGCCTCCTGAGGTTGAAGAGGTACTGTTGTGCCTTCTTCACAACACCGTATGTGTGGGTGGACCATTTCAGATTATCAGGGATGTGTTTGCCGAGGCACTTGTCCAGGCACTTGTCATCTCCTGTCTGGACTACTGCAACTCGCTTTTGGCTAGGCTACCCGCTTGTGCCATCAAACCCCTGCAACTTATCCAGAATGCTGCAGCCGCCTGGTGTTCAACCTTCCCAAGTGTTCCCATGTCATCCCGCTCCTCTGCACACTCCACTGACTTCCAGTCGAAGCTCGCATCCATTACAAGACCATGGTTCTTGCCTACGGAGCAGCAAGAAGACCTGCCCCTCTCTACCTTCAGGCTATGCTCAAACCCTACACCCCAACCCATTCTGCCACCTCTGGTCTATTGGCCCCAGACGAGGCTAATGGGAGGAGCTATAGGAGGACAGACTAATTGTAATGGCTGAAATGGAATTAATGGAACACATTCAAACATTTTCCATATGTTTGATGTGTTTGATACCGTTTATTCCATTCCAGCCATTACAATGAGCCCATCCTCCTATAGCTCCTCCTACCAGCCTCCTCTGCTAGGCCTCCCACCTCAGGAGGGCAGGTCCCATTCAGCTCAGTCCAAGCTCTTCTCTGTCCTGGCACCCCAATTGTGGAAGCAGCTTCCCCCTGAAGCTAGGACAGCAGAGTCCCTGCCCGTTTTCCAAAAACATCTGAAACCTTATCTCTTCAAAGAGTCTCTTAAATAATACCACAGCACCCCCCCCCCCTTCGCACCACCTCTTCACCCCAGTCCAAATTAATATTTGTTAAATAAATTGTGAACTAACACTCGCACTTGACTTTTTTCCCCCTTACTAGCTCTGACTTTATAGAGGAAAAATGTACTTACTATGACTGTAATATGTGGTTGTCCCACCTAGCTATCTTAAGATGAATGTCCTAACTGTAAGTTGCTCTGGATAAGAGTGTCTCCTAACTGACTCAAATGCAAATGTAAAAATGTAAATCTGACCAGACATACAGATGGACAGACATGTCTCTGTTGTAGTCCGTTCTTCTGGCAATTGATACAAGTTTGACCAGTTACAAAGGTCAATCGTCTGCAGTCCCACAACAATCACCATCATAGTATACTGTACATCAACATAGGACATTTCATACAGCAGCACTGAGTGCTTTCAGGGCTCATTATCTCTGGTCTCTCCTCTTTGTCACTCTCAGGGTCTTGTTGGCTCTATTTTCACTATTTCCCCCAGAGGGAGCTGCTGTGACTAGGGGTTAGGGTTAGGTTCTATTGTAATTGGGATAAATTAAGTTTAGGGTTGGGATTCGGTCATGGTAGGTCAGTGATCTTTAGCTGTGTCTAGGGTAGGTGCCTCCTGGTTTGGACAGACACTACCCGTACAGTCCCAGTCGTTGCGTAGCTGCTTTCGTTGTTCAGGTGATGAAGCAAATCCAGCAGGAGCTATTCTCGGACATGGGGCGCAGGTCGACAGTTACCGGTGGCTCCACGGGAGTGAAGGCGTATCGTTAGCCGCTAGCCAAGCCCCGCTACCTTTCGGTGAAACTATCCGGCAATATTTTTCAATTTTTATGGAATTCTGATTGCATAGGGCAGCATCACCTTTTTCAGGGTGTCTTATCCCGTGCGTCGTTCGGAGTGGCACTCCACCTCTAACCCCTAGTGGCAGTGGGGGCAAGGTTCGTGTTCCACTGTCTCAAAGATGAGGAGAAGTAAGAGAGGTAGAACGGGAGACCATCTGGCTGTGTCCCACAAGCAGTTGGATTTACCTTCATTACCGTAGTGTGCACCCAGTGTTGGGAGCTCCGGGCAGGCCTAAGTTGCTAGTGGTAGCTCAGTGCACAAACAGCATGACAGAGGGGACCAAGCGAACCAAGGGTTGTAGATGAGTGTCCCTCGACGTGTGTGGTTGGTTAGTTGGTTGGTTGGAGGGCGGACAAAGGGGAGGCGGGCGTGCGTAAGGGTGGATGTGAGGAGGCTGTGTTGTTCCCACGGTGGCTAGAGACGTTAGAGGGCCCATGGTTTCGGCAACCCTTTGCGATGAGTGATAGGTGGATAGGTGGGTGGGATGAGTTGTGTTGCTCCCTTGATTGACGTTGATGGAGAGCCCATGGTTTTGGCAACCCTCAGTCTGTGGCTTGGGTCGGAGACGTCGTGGGGCCCATGTTTTTCGGCAGCCCTTGGTGCCTGGCGTGGGCAGGGAACTATTTCAGGGCCTGGGGTTGCGGCAACCCTGTGTGCCAGCCCCGGCCGGAAACCCCATAGAGCCCATGGTCATGGCAGCCCTGCGTCTCCGGTCAAAGCCTGAGACGCTTGTAAGGCCCATGTTTGTGGCAACCCTGTGTCTCATGCTGTGCCTGAGGGGCGGGTGTTGGTAACGGGACGGGTGGTGTTGTGGTGGTACTGGTGGGGCTCAAGGTTTGATGTGTTGCTGTCGCTTTGGCTGTGGTTAGTTTCACTGCTGGTTTGATATTCTACCCGCCCGAGTTGTGGAGGGGTTGTGATGCCCTTTTGTTGAGTCCATTGGGCGATCCAGTGGCAATCTCTGCTGCATCGTTGTTTGATGGTCCATTTGGGATTGCATTCGAGAGCGGTCATGCGGAGATGTTCGGAATGGTGAATTTTAAGGAAGTTGTGTATGAGGGGTGTGTTGGTGCGGAGGAAGGTAGAGAAGTTGTAGAGGTGTTGGGTGAGGCAGATACGTAGGGAGCCACCGGTTTCCCCAATGTAGGTGGCGTTGCATGTTTTGCAGATGAGGGCGTAGACACAGTTGGTTGTGTGTAGAGTGTGGGTCCCGTGGGGGCTGCATATCTGTATGACGGTGCTGCGTGTCGTGCTGCAGATGCTGTTGAGTTGGTTGAAGTGGGGTTATGTGGGTACCCATCATGGGTTGAGGGGTTGTAGTCTGCTGTGTACCAGTCGGTCATGGAGGTTGGGGTTCCTGCGGTAGGCTTGGATGGGTGTGCGTATAGGTAGAAGGCCTGACTGTAGAAGGTTCTCTTTATGTTGTGTCGCGACGTTGAGGCTGAGTGGGTTGTAGGTGATGAGTGTTAGTGTTTGCTCCCCAAGGGTGTCTGGCCTGGGTGGTAGCTGTGCTGGCCGGTCCGATAACTGTGAACGAGTCAAAGTGTGTGGTTCCAGTCGTTGGCCAGGAGTGGCTTCCGGTTGTCTTACGTAGCATTGGCTGAGGTGTCTACTTGGTGATGGTCTGTGGTACTCCCTTGTCGTGTTGACTGTGAAGGCAGCGTGATGATCGAGTGATTGACCGGGAAAAGCATCCGGTGTCTTTCAGATGCATCAGCTCAAGGAGAAGTGTGATAATCGGGTCGCTGACTGTTCGACAAGAGGAGTGTATGATGTTCCCTCGTAGCGTTTGTTTTATTAGTGCTCCGATCTGGTCGCTGGTGTCGCTGAGGTGGTGGTGATAGTGGTAGAGCCCGTAGAGAGAGGCGTAGAGTGCGTCGTGGTGCCGTTACTCCCTCATAACTTCGTGTCATGTTGGTCTGGAAGGGTCTCCGGTACTTCTTCGTTGTGATGACTGAAGGCAGCGCAATGATTGAGCCGTTGGTCATTGACCGGGAAAAGAGTCCGGTGTCTCTCTGATGCGTCGATCCGTAGAGTAGTGTGACGGTCAGGTCGCTGATCATTCGATGAGAGAGGTGTGTGATGCTCCCATGTATCGTTGTCTCTGTTGGAGTTCCGACGATCTAGTCGCTGGTGTCGCTGAGATGGTGGTGATAGTGGTGAGGTCTGTAGAGAGAGGCGTAGAGTGCGTCGAGGTGGTGGGAGTCCTGCTCTCGGCCGTTGAGTCCCTTGTTGCCACGGTTGAAGGGTGACGTGGTAGCCCAGACGGAAAGTGTCCACTTGGATTCTGCGGCCTTTCTCTGGGCTATGGTCCAGGTAGAAATAGTTTCTAGCCCAGTGATATTCAGGTGTATAATGGGGTGTGTTTGGGAATGTTGGGCTAAATGTGTAGGCAATTTGTTATTACTGATTGTGTATAGGGGTTCTTTGAGGCGTGTTATAATTGCAAACCCGGTTTCACCCACATAGATTTTATTACATAGTGAACAGGTAATTTCATAGACGATGTTGGTGCTGTTTATGTTCATCAGTTGTTTGATTGGACTGGAGTTGAGGGTTAGGGTTAGGATAAATTCTGTTTATTGACGTTTTAGACCTTGATTTGCACTGGCATAGGTACATAATTGGAAATTAACCCAATGGATGAAGGGATTAAGTGCTATGTTAAAGTGTAATATATAATAGAATTCTATACAAAATATAAAAAAACACAAAACCAGATAGATTTTTTATTGAACTTCCTCGTGTCGGTGGCCCCTCCAGCTCTCTTAATTAGGCCCTCACTAACTCCCACTGTCAATGCTTTATTCTACTCTTTACTATTCATACCAAGTGGAGCCATGGTCTTAAGTTTGGATATCCACCTGGATTCAGCTGCTCTTCTCTGGCCTATGGTCCAGGAGGCTTTCATCTCCAGACCGGTAATGTGGAGGGAGGTTGTAGGGTGGTTTTGAAAGTGTTTTACCAGGTGTGTTCGTAATATTTTTATTTTTCAATTGTGTAAAGGTGCTGTTTGAGGCGTGTCAAGACTGTGTGACCGGTTTCTCCTATATAAATGTTGTGGCATAAACAGTGTTGGTGCTCTGAATGGTCATGAGTTGTGGGATAGGACTGGAGGTTTGAATGTGTGGAAGTTGTCTATAATACTGTTGTAGGTTAGGGTTAAGGATGGGGTTAATGTTGGGGGTTTATTTTGTTAGGGAATCCACAATGTCGATCTGAAGCTTTCAACCTAATGCAGAGACCTGGGGGAGGGTTAGGTTTTTGTTTGTTAGGGAATCCACAAGGTCGATCTGATGCCTTCATGCCAATGCAGAAACCGGGGGGGTTGCAGTCCGCTTGCCGAATGGGGGAGTTGAGGGGTTGGGGCACAGGTCCTCCCAGGTTGTAGAACTCTATAGTTGGCCACTTTAGTAGAGTTGGTTTGGGGTGAGTAGGTTTTAGGTGTCTTCATCCTTAGTCTTTCGTCTGTTTTAAGTCCAGGTAGGGGGTAGTGTTAGGGTGGTAGGTAGGTAGGGTTAGAGAAAGAGTGAGGTTAGGGATAGGGTTTCAATAATACACGTTAATACATGTTGTATGTCATACATAAAAAGGCTAGGATCATAAATTAAATGAAGTAGGTTCTAAAATGACTGTTTTTCTGGGTGACTGCAGGATCCGAAATGGTGAGAAATGCATTCAACCAGTGTTGTTTGATGATGTGAATATTAAAGCAACAATGTACATTCAATTGGTTTTATTGTTGTACTCCGTTATAAGAAAGGAAAAGCAAAACTAAACAAAAAAAAACAGAATATAATAAAACCCTGTTATATTCCATCCATTGTCCAGTCTGTTAAAACTACATGCGACCGATTATGATTTTTCAACGCCGATACCGATTATTGGAGGACCAAAAAAAGCTGGTACCGATTAAATCGGCCGAATTTTATATATATTTGTAATAATGACATTTACAACGATACTGAATGAACAATGAACACTTTTATTTTAACTTAATAAAATACATAAATAACATCTATTTAGTCTTAAATAAAAAATGAAACATGTTCAATTTGGTTTAAATAATGCAAAAACACAGTGTTGGAGAAGAAAGTAAAAGTGCAATATGTGCCATGTAAAAAAGCTAACGATTAAGTGACTTTTTAACATGTTTTTCATGTCTTAAAAATATTTTACCTTTGTTAAATCATTTTGTACACATTTTAAAATGGCTTTTACAGAAATTTGACGTTTTACATGAAAAAAGTACTTTTATTATGGTTGTTTTTATTGTTTTTAACATGTACTTTTTAACCAAATTTAAATGTAACATTCAAATGCTGTGTTTTATGCTTTTATGCCGTTTTTATGTGTATATTATGATGTAAAAAATTTACATGTGAGCTGTTTTTAAAGGAAATGTGACAATAAAACTTTTCCGGACCAGGTAGGTTTTGACGGATTCCTCCATCCCCCGGCGAGTTTCTCGCTGGGATCGGACAGAGGGATGCTGTTTTACACCCGCCAACCTTCTTACTGTAAAAAGTGCAGAGAATATGGGCACGTTGCAGCGACCTGCAGTACACAGAAATGCCGTTTTTGCCAATCCGGGGACCACGAGGGTAAAAACTGCACAGCGCCTAAAGAGTGCCATGGCTGTGGAAGTAAGCAACACCTCTTCCGAGAGTGCCCGGGGAGGCAAAGCTCATACGCGGCAGCAACAGCCGGGGGAAGGATGACAGGAGGAAAAAGCATGGAGGCAAAGGGAAAGGCAGGAGAAGGTGGCCCAGGCCAAAGTCGAGAAGAGGAAGAGAAGAGGAGGGTGAGGGGAGAAAAAGAGGAGCCACCCCTGTCCAGGCCAGCACCACAAGTCGTGGGGCAGTCCGAAGTGGAAGAGAGGGCTGCGACGGATATGGGGGTGGTTGAGGGAACAACGGGTGAGCTGGGCTCGTCCCTTGATGGGGTTTTCATAGACGAGGATGCTTTCGGGGCCCTCGTTGGGGAGATGAGGGAGATGGTGGAGGAGCTCCAAGTCTCGCAGACGAGGACGGTGGAATGGGGGTCCATCTCACCCTTACCGGACACCCCAAGACAAAAGAGGGTAGCCTCTACAGCCCAGAGGACCCTGGAGGAAGCAGGTACGCCTTCTGACTCCGGGGAAGCAAGAAGGAAGAAGAAGATCTCCATCGAACTGGGAGAGGGCCAGAGCGAGCGGGGAGGGGAGGAGGTCCCCCCGTCGTCACAGGGCTCATCTATCCCACTCCTCCAGATGGATGTAGACCTGGTGACCTCAGAGCTGGTGAAGCCTGCTGGAGATGGGGTGTCTCAGGACATTTCCGGGACGCCGGGACCCCCCATCCCCAACCCTCTTCCTTTGTCTTGGGTTTCCCAGGAGGGGGAGGGTGTGGGTAGGGAGGCCTTGGAGGGCAGGTTTCAAGAGCCCTTGTACATGAGTGCACGGGTATTAGGGGGGACGAATAGTGACACCGAGGTGTACCCCCTGTCATCGCAGGACTCAGCTCTCCCGCTCATCATCAGGGAGGGGATCCAGTCGTCCCCTGCGCTGTTTCTGCCATCGGGGATGGGGTGTCTCAGGCTAGTTCTGGGACGCCGGGACCCCATCCCCAACCCCTTTCCCGTGTCTTGGGGTTCTCAGGAACGGGGAGTGGGAGAGTTGGGGGGACCACCGAAGCGGCTGGTGTAGAATACCCGTCCGATGAGGACCTGTACCCACTGGACAGAGTAAGTGCATGACCTCTTAACAGGGTTTTTTCTTTTAGTTTGGGTAAATGGCGAACATTAAGATAATGACCATGAATGTTCGTGGTCTAAGGGACCCTATAAAAAGAAGGGCTGTTTTTAGTTGTTTGTCCAATATAGGTTTTACTTTTTGTTTCTTGCAGGAGGTGCATTTGAGGGATGGGGGGGATGTGGAGCGTTTTAAAAAGAGTGGGTTAAAGGGGAGTCTGTGTGGAGTGTGGGGGGAGTCCACTCATCAGGGGTTGGGATTTTGTTTGGCACAAGGGAGGTGAAGGTGGTGAGAACATACGTAGCAATGCACGGAGGGTTTTGGGGGTAGACATAGCATTAGGGGATTTTAGACTTAGGATTATAGGGGTATACGGGCCGCAGACGGTTCCAGAGAGAAGGGAGATGGTGGAGCGTCTGACACCGCTGTGTGCCACAAACAGGGTTTTGGTAGTGGGAGGGGATTTTTATGTAGATTTAGGAGGGGTGTCAGACGGTAGTGTAGGGGCCATCACCGGACTTATGGCAAGCCATGGTCTGGTGGATGGCGGCCTTAACACTACTCCGGCTCTGGCAGGTCCCACGTGGTGCAACTCCCGGGGGGTCATGCGGAGGCTTGACTAAATTTTTCTACCCAAATCCTTGGGGCTTTTGTCTGGGCGCCTGCTGCCTGTGTTTTTCTCAGATCACGACGGGGTTCTCCTTCGGGTCAAGGCGCCTGCCTGCCTCTTCGGTAGGGGGTACTGGAAGCTCGACCGGGACATCCTGGAGGAGCGAGCTTTCGTCAACGCTTTCTCTATATTTTTGGGGGCTTGAGGGTCTCCGACCTATGTGCGGAGGGGTGTTGGAGTGGTGGGAGATAGCCAAAGTCAGGATTAGGGTTTTTGTTAGGGGGTACTGTAACAGGAAGGTGAGAAGAGAGGTGGAGCGTTTTCAACGTTTACTCGAGCTCGAGTACGAGGCTGGCAACCTCGGGAGCTCGATGGACGTTGAGCGTGCTACCAGCCTCAAAGCTCAGCTCAGCGTGCACACTCTGATTTCATAGAGCACAATGAGACCTGCTCTGCAGTATTTTTAAATCAGTTAGGGAAAAGCAGGTAAGACAGGTTTTTTACGGGGTGAGGGATAGGCAGGGTAGGATAGTCAGGGAGCCGGAGCAGATGGTCAGGGTGGCAACTGACCATTTCCGGGTTTTTTCAGGAGAGGGTAGTAGAGGAAAGGCAGGGTACCGTGTTTTTAGGAAACTTGTCCCGGCTTGTGCCGGACGACATTAGAAAGGCGATGGAGGCCCCGATAACACTAGAGGAGGTGGAGAGCGCCCTCAAGAGGATGAGGAAAGGGAAGGTGCTTGGGATGGATGGGCTGCCGGCTGAGTTTTACCTCAAGTTTTGGGGTATGCTTGGACCAGTGGTCCTCGAAGTCCTGACGGCCGTTCTCGAGACTGGAGTCCCGGGCAGGTCAATGGCTGTAGGCGTGCTGTCCCTCCTCTATAAGAAGGGAGACGCCGCCGACCTTAGCAACTGGCGGCCGTTGACCATGCTGTGCGTAGATTATAAGATACTAGCAAAGGTCATGGCAGACCGTTTGCGCACAGCCCTTCCCTACGTTGTCCACGAGGATCAAACGTGTGGGGTGGAAGGCCGTTCCATTAGGTGGAACTGATCAGGGACTCCATCGCCTGGGTTGAGGATAGAAGTCTACCACTGATGGTAGCGGCGCTTGATCAGGCCAAGGCTTTTGATCGCGTCAGCAGGGTTTTCTTTTCAGAGTGTTAGGTAGGTTAGGGTTTAGTGATCGCTTTATAAAGTGGATCAAGATTTTGTATGTGGGAGCGGGGTGCCGGGTGAGCATAAACAACCATTTGGGCAACGTGTTTGGCCTCACCTCAGGGGTCAGGCAGGGATGCCCGCTCTCGGCACTCCTTTTTGTGCTCTATATGGAGCCCCTGGCGGCTGCCATTAGGGCTGACGCAGGGGTAGAGGGCTTGCTCGTCCCTGGGAGCGGCGGTTTGCGTGTTAAGATGACACAGTACGCCGATGACACCACCTTGCTTCTGTGCAAGGACTCGTGCCTGCTTAGGTCTCTGGCAATAATTGGAGACTTTACCCGCGCGTCGGGAGCGGTCCTTAACCTCGCCAAGTCGTCTGTAAAGTATTTCGGCAGATGGCGGGGAAGGACGGACGTGCCCGGGGGACTATCTCTCGGTAATGGGGCCCTGAGGATTCTTGGGGTTCACTTTGAGGCCTCCGGCTCCGCGACACTGAACTGGAACATGAGGGTTGCTGTGGTACAGAGGAAGCTCAGATCCTTGTCTTTCTTGGGCAAGGTCCTGGTCCTAAAGGTGGATGTACTGCCTTCCCTTCTATACTTGGCATACATCTACCCATTGCCAGCAAGCATGAGGAGGGGGCTAGTAAGGCTCGTGTTTCAGTTCATGTGGGGGGGCAGGTATGAGTATGTCGTCAGGGCTCGCATGCTCTCAACCATTGGGGAGGGTGGGAGGGGAGTTCCACATTCACCACTCAAGCTGGACTAAATTTTTGTTTCGTTTTTGCTGACTGAGCTTGCTAATCCAGTGATTCATCCCTCCGGTTATTTCCTGCGGGTGTTTTTCTCGTACCAGGCGAGAAGTGTAATGGTGTGGTCCAACACGGGTCCTCGGGCTGAACAGCTGCCGTGGCACTTCAGTCATGCGGCAAAGTGGTTGCGTGCGCATCCCGAGGTTGAAGTTGCCCGAGTAGGTTTGGACCACAGACACCTGTACGAGGAGGTTAGACTGAGCGTTTGTGCGGCACCTGTGGTGGGTATCCCTGCTGTGGTCTGGGAGAACATACAGGCGCGGGGCCTAGACAATCGTCTGAAGGATCTAAATTGGTTAAGCCTCCACAAGTGCTTGCCGGTACGATCCATCACGTACCGGCATAGCTTGACACGGTCCCCCCAGTGCCCGAGACCAACTTGTGGTGGGGAGGAGACGATACGCCACATGTACTGGGACTGTGCTTTCGCAGGAGTAGTGTGGGCCAGGGCACAGGTTTTACTAGGTAGAATTAAGGGGGATTTTGTTTTAACATGGGCGAGGGTGGAGAGAGGAATAGGGAGAGTAGGAGGGGTAATAGGGACCGTTTTTTGTTCTGGCTGATCATCAGCCTTTTTAAACAAGGGCTGTGGGATGCTAGGCAAGGTTTGGTTAAGTCGTGGGCAAACTGTGGGGTGGAGGGAGATTTGAGAGGGAGGATAAGGAGGGAGGAGAGGAAGTGGGGCCACCATGCCACCTTAGAGAGGTGGAAAGGGGGGCTAGGGCTGTTCAGGTAGTTAAGTCTAAGAAGGTAGGGGTGGTAGGTTTTTGTGGGAAATTGATTTCTTATGTTTATTGATGTGTTGTGGTTTTTGTTAGCTGTGGTCCCCTGCAAAAGAATGGGGCGCAGGTTGACCACCAATACCCTGTGTTTTTGAGCTATAAATATGATTTTTCCATGTATGTAACATATAATTGAGGCTGGGGGAAATGTCAGTAAGTTGGATAGGGTACTTGAACTGCTGATTTTTCAACAGGGAATTAGAATATGGTGTATGTGAAGAGGTGGTGGTACAAAGTTTTGAAAACCAGTGTTTTTTTTGTTTTTTTTTATGTTTTTGTATGACTGTTCATAAATGTGAGAATTGTTAACTGCTTGGATGATTGAAAAGGAAGAATAAAAACGTTTAATCATCTGTTCTTATCAGTTTAATATCTGGGACTACATATTAAATGGATTTTTCGAACAGGGAGTCGGAAATGGGGCTTGCTCCGTCCGCTCCACGCATCGACCCGGTATTGCAGTACCTCTGGGAACGGTGCACCACTTTTCTCCCATTGTCAAGGAAAAAAAAGCACACAAAGGTGTGTGAACAGACAGCTAGCAGAAGAAAAAAGAAGAAACATCCAAACTGAAAGAAGGGCGAAGCGCCCTTAATGGGGTCCCCCGTTTCCCTCCATTTTACTTAAAAAAAAAAGACATCTGCCAGGATAGTGTGTGTGTTTCTCTGTCTGTTTTTGACCCCCCAAAAATAAAAACACTTCACCAGGAAAGTGTCTGTCTGGTCTGTCTGTCTGTGACTTTTTTCCCACCCGCGAGAACCCGGCCCAGAGTGCACAGAGTGCTTCTCGGACCCCGACCTCTGACTTCCATACGACTCTGGTTTCTCTTCATTACGCACAAGCCTTTCGCCTTTTACTAAAGACTTCCGTGGAGAGAAACACTTATGAGTTCATTGTATTTTTGGAGGGGCTTTGCTTCTGGCAGAGCCCGGTATCTTGTTTCAAGAGAAGTGGACAGAGGCGGTGCCTGCCTGACGCCGAGTCTTTTTGCTCAGCATTTTGACTTCAAGCTGGCTGACCGGCGTATTTTTCCACTCAAAGTAAAGAGCTAGTGACTTAAAGACGCATTGGCGACTTTAAAAAAAAAAACACTTGCCTGTCGCCAGGGAAAGTTTGGGTGGGGAGGAGCCAACTTTTGATGAACCGATGAGGTGTGCCGAGCCCCCCGGGCGCCCGGCGGGTGCAGGGGTCAATTTGTGGGTTATCGCTTCTCGGCCTTTTGGCTAAGACCAGGTTGGGTACTGAGGTGCCATAACCCCCTTAGTTGAAGACCGAAGGCCGAGGGAGAATTAAGTTTTTGGGTGTAAAGGATTTTTTCCATTGCGGTTAATTTTTGGTGGCTTCTGCTAAAGAGAGCTCTTTTTCAGTATTGAGGTAGCGTGTCATTTGCCCGGGAGGAGATGGCACGCAACTCATCAAGCAAGGTGTTGCCTGGGATCGGATTGGCGAACACGGTGAGATTCGCTTGGAGGGACAAGGACATGGAGCCGTTTGGGAGGGAGACGTTCGGGAGAAACGTTTTGATTGCAACCCTGAAGTTGGAGGTGAAGGATGTCTTGTGCCTCCAAGAGAATCCTATGGAGAGGGCTTTCGACGTGACCTTTCACAAGGAAGAGAAGCATGAAGCGGTGATGAAGAGGGCGAGAGAGGTGGGAATGGCGAGACCCCTGTGCCATTACGAGGTGACCAGCCTTTGGAAAAACAATTTCAGGGTGGTCACCGTGACCATGTACAATCCACATGTGAAGTATGAGGAGGTGAGGGCCTTTCTGGGGAGGTACGTGGACAACGTCTCCTCAGCAAGGCTCCTCAGGGACTCCCTGGGATTCTGGAACGGGAGGAGAGGGTTTCAGGTGCTTCTCAGGGAGGACCCGAAGGGTATCGGTGGCTACCTCCATCCTCCGGCGATGTTCTCCCTTGGGGCTGACAGGGGGACATTGTTTTATGCCCGTCAGCCTCCATTTTGCAGGCGGTGTATGGCCTACGGTCATATCCTGGCCTCGTGTGACACAAGAAGGTGCAGATTTTGTGGGTCAGGTGAGCACGAGGCTCAGGATTGTGACGAGCCCAAGGCTTGCCATGGGTGTGGCTCGCTAGCACACCTGTGGCGTGATTGCCCGGCTCGTCAACGGTCATACGCGTCTGCAGCCGGAGGGGGAACGGGGATGGGGGAAGAAGAGAAAGAGAGGGTCCGGAAGATTGTAATGGCACAGGGGGAAGGACTGCACAGGAAGAGGAGGGGATGAAGGAAGCTACGAGAGCAGAAGGGAAAGGGACGAGAAGTCCGAAACAGAAGGAGAGGAGGGGAAGGAGGCGGATGGAGGTGAGGGAGTGGAGAAGAAGGAGACGGCGACAGAAGAGAGAGAGAGGAGGTGGAGGAGGAAGCGACAACAGGACAAGAGGGGGAAGCGGAGAGGGGGGATAGTGAGGCATCGAGTGCCCGGGTAGAGGAGATGAGAGGGATGGTGGAGGAGCTGGCGGGGAAGGGGGATAGGATTCCCCCTTGCCGTTTCCTCCTCCAGACAAGAAGATAAGGGTGGGCATGGTTAGCAGGGGAGGAGGGATGGTAGGACGGAGGGGTTGCCAAGGCAGGGGATGAAGAGGGGAGAAGTTGCGGGGCCCTTGTTGGCCCCCTCTTCAACCCCTCTTTTACTCCTGACAGAGATGGACCTCTCGGGTATGGCGGTGGACGGGGGACCATGTTTTTCTGTTTGGGGGCACAGGGTCCTCAGTCAAGAGCCCAACAGAAGGCAAGATGCTAGAGGTGGTGGAGGGTGGGAAGAAACCCAGGGTGTACAGGAAACTCAGGAGGAGGGGTACCCAAGAACCGAAAACTGTTCCTGCATCCTGGGGCAGGGGGAAGGGGGCAGACGGGGGACGTCAGAGGTGGAGAAGATGTCCCCGCTGTGTGGGAAGAAGTAGGGGAGCATAGGGTGTGTTTCCCTTGGAAGTGGCTGGGGGTAAGAGTTGTTTTGGTTTATTATTTGTTTTGAAGTTGTAATTTTTATGGGTAGTGTGTAGGTGAGAATGGGAGAGAAGATGATTCCCTGGTTTGTATCTGGGCTATCAGATTTCGTTTTTCAGTTTGTATTTAGAATGCCTAGATTTGATTTGGTTTAGAATATTGAAGATTTTGGTTTGTAAGAATGGCATTGAAAGTAATAAATATTTTGTAAAAAAAAAATCTGTTCTTATCAGTTTAATATCTGATACGTCCCCCAACGGGGGACTACATATTAAATTGATTTTTCGAACAGGGAGTCAGAAATGGGGCTTGCTCCGTCCGCTCCACGCATCGACCCGGTATTGCAGTACCTCCGGGAACGGTGCACCACTTTTCTCCCATTGTCAAGGAAAGAAAAGCACACAAATGTGTGTAAACAGACAGCTAGCAGAAGAAAAAAGAAGAAACATCCAAACTGAAAGAAGGGCGAAGCGCCCTTAATGAGGTCCCCCGTTTCCCTCCATTTTACTTTAAAAAAAAAAGACATCTGCCAGGATAGTGTGTGTGTGTGTTTCTCTGTCTGTTTTTGACCCCCAAAATAAAAACACTTCACCAGGAAAGTGTGTGTGCCTGCCTGCCTGCCTGTGACTTTTTCCCCGGCCCAGAGTGCACAGAGTGCTTCTCGGGCCCCGACCTCTGACTTCCATACGACTCTGGTTTCTCTTCATTACGCACAAGCCTTTTGCCTTTACTAAAGACTTCCGTGGAGAGGAACACTTACGAATTCAACGTATTTTTCGGAGGGGCTTTGCTTCTGGCAGAGCCCGGTATCTTGTTTCAAGAGAAGTGGACAGAGACTGTGCCTGCCTGACGCCGAGTCTTTTTGCTCAGCCTTTTGACTTCAAGCTGGCTGACCGGCGTATTTTTCCACGCAAATTAAAGAGCTAGTGACTTAAAGACGCATTGGCGACTTAAAAAAAAAAAACACTTGCCTGTCGCCAGGGAAAGTTTGGGTGGGGGAGGAGCCAACTTTTGATGAACCGATGAGGTGTGCTGAGCCTCCCGAGTGCCCGGCGGGTGCAGGGGTCAATTTGTAGGTTATCGCTTCTCGGCCTTCGGGCTAAGACCAGGCTTGGTATTGTGTTGCCCTAAAGCCCGCTTAGCCTGAAGACCGAAGGCCGGAGGGCGATATAAGTTTTTGGTGGATATTGGATTTTCATTTTCTTTTAAATTTTGAGCTTCTTGTGAAGAGAGCTTTTTTTGTGAACAAGATGGCACAGAGCAAACAGGGCCGTTCCATTCCGGGGATGGGCCTGGCAAATACGGTGAGATTTGCTTGGGCGGACAAGGCGATGGAGCCGTGGGGCAGAGAGACGTTTGGGAGGTCCATACTGATGGGAGTCCTGAAATTGCTGGTTAAAGATGTGCTGTGTCTTCAAGGAAACCCGACGGAAAAAGGCTTTTGATGTGACGTTCCATTCAGCGGAGAAGCACGACGACATTATAAAGAAGGTGAGGGCTGTGGAAGGTACAAGTCCTATGTGCTACTATGAGGTGACAAGTCTGGCGAGGAACAACTTTAGGGTGGTGACTGTTAATGTGTACAACCCGCACGTCAAGGAGGAAGAGGTGAGGGCCTTTCTGGGGCGGTATATGGACAGTGTCTCCTCAGGAAGGCTCCTCAAGGACACCCTCCATCCTCCTGCGATGTTCTCCCTGGGGGCTGACAGGGGGACGTTATTTTATGCCCGTCAGCCTCCGTTCTGCAGGCGCTGTATGGCCTATGGACACATTGTCGCCTCGTGCAGCACTAGGAAGTGCAGGTTTTGTGGATCTGGGGAGCAAGAGGCGAGGGACTGTGACGAGCTTAAGGCGTGCGAGTGATGGGCGAGGGAGAAATGTTGGAGTCCTCGTTATTTTCTCCCTCGCCCCACTCCTGGTGGAATTAGAATCCCCAGGTACGGACCAGGGTTGGGCAAAGGGGGTCTAGCTCCTGACTGGGGATATGGGGTCCCCTGTCCTGAGTCTGACAAACTATAGAGTGGAGGATGCAGTGCTCTCAGGAGCCAAACACGATTCCTGCGTCCTGGGTTGGGCAGATGGAAGATGACGGGGGGACGTCAGGAGGACAGGAGAGGACGTCCCTGCCGGAGGAGATGGAGCATCGGGTGAGCCTCCTGTTTATTTTGGTTGTTTTGGATTGGTTTTAGTTATCGGGGACAGTTAGTTTTTTTTGTTTTATTTTTTAATTGTCATGGAGACTAATATTATTTTATTTAGTTTAAATGTGAGGGGTTTAACTTGTTAGGGAGTGGCAGCTGAGGGGTCGGTTTTGGAGAGCCTGGCGTGCCCAAAGTAAAATGCCTCCCATTCAGGCCCAGAAAATAGGATATGCACATATTTGGTACCATTGGATAGGAAACACTCTGAATTTTCCAAAACTGTTAACCATTTGTCTGTGAGTAAAACAGAACGCATATAGCAGGCGAAACCCTGAGGAATTTCTGTCCTGGAAAAAGTGATTTTGACACATTGCCTGGGAACCCCTCCCTCATGAAAATGACCATATAAGGGCATATGAATGCAGTACCCATCGCTTCCATTAGATGTCAACAGTCTCGAGACAGTGTAAAATTTCATTTTGGATGCTTTAGACCAGAGAATAAGAGCAAACCAGGAAGTTACCTTTTCATGTAAACAGTATCCAGCCTTGCGCCCGACAAGGCACGCAGTGTCTTTTTACCGTCTTTATCGATCAGTTTATATTCGGTTGATTTATAATAGTAAATATACGTAAAAGTGTTCCTAAGGATACATTTAAAACTATGTTTGATTGTTCTTGGACAAGTTTATAGGTATAAGATGAACGAGTTCGCGTCACGTTTCAATGGAGGAGTGGAAGCTGTCGTTTCTGATTATAACGCGCGAACCAAATGGAGGATTTATGGATAAAACACATTACTTTTTCCAACAAAAGAACCATGGATTGGCTTCGTTGGACACTTAGGATGACCTCAGCAGAAGTTCTTCAACAGGTAATTGATTTGTTTTCGCTGTGAAATGTGTTATGTGTGTGCCGTGATGGCTAATCGATTCATGGCTATGGGAAAAATATGTGAGGTGCTACCCTCAAACAATCAAATGTGCCGCTTTCGCCGTAAAGCCTTTTTGAAATCTGACAACTCTGTGATATTGCCAAGAAACAGTACAAGAAGGGGGAAGTAACAGACCTCGGCAACTGGCGGCCGTTGACCATGCTGTGTGTAGATTACAAGCTACTTGCAAATGTCCTAGCGGGCCGGTTGCGCACAGCCCTTCCCTACGTCGTCCACGAGGATCAGACGTGCGGGGTAGAGGACCGTTCTATGAGATGGAACCTACAGTTGATCAGGGACTCCATCGCCTGGGTAGAAGATAGAGGTCTTAATTTTATGGTAGCAGCGCTTGATCAGGCGAAAGCCTTTGATAGCGTGAATAGATCTTTCTATTTAGGGTGTTAGGTAGATTAGGATTTGGGGAAAAGTTTGCCCCTGCGGCTGCCATTAGGGCAGACACAGGGGTGGAGGGCTTGCTGATCCCTGGAAGTGGCGGGCTGCGCGTTAACTTGACGCAGTACGTCGACGACACTTCCTTGCTGCTATGCAAGGACTCGTGCCTGACTCGGTCCCTTGCCATATTTGGGGACTTCACCCGAGCGTCGGGAGCAGTGCTTAACCACGCGATGTCTTCCGTTAAGTTTTTCGGAAGATGGAGTGGTAGGACGGATGTGCCCGGGGGGTTCTCTCTCTGTAACGGGGCCCTGAAGATTCTGGGGGTCCATTTTGAGACCGCCGGCTCGGCGACGCTGAACTGGAACATGCGCATTGCAGTGGTACAGAAGAAGCTAGCGATGTGGAGGGCTAGGTCGTTGTCCTTTATAGGCAAGGTTCTGGTCCTCAAGGTGGATGTATTGCCATCTCTTTTATATTTGGCCTACATCTACCCATAGCCCGGCTTGTCTGAGGAGGCCTCTAGTGAGGCTAGTGTTTCAGTTCATGTGGGGTGGCAGGTACGAGTGGGTCGCCAGGGCGCGCATGCTCTGTCCCATCAGGGAGGGAGGTACCACATCTCCCCCTCAGGCTGGACTCAATTTTTGTTTCTTGTTTGTTAACGGAGCTGGCTCATCCAGTGATACACCCGTCCGGTTACCTCCTGCGAGTGGTCTTCTCGTATCAGGCGAGAAGCGTAATGGTGTGGTCTAACGCGGGTCCTCGGGCAGAACAGCTGCCGTGGCACTTTGGCCATGCGGCCAGGTGGCTGCGTGCGCACCCCGAGGTTGAAGTTGCCCGAGTAGGTTTAGACCACAGGCACCTGTACGAGGAGGTCAGACAGGAGTGTGTCCGGCGCCTGTGGTGGGTGTCTCGGCTGTGGTCTGGGAGGGAGTGCAGGCGCGGGGTCTGGACAACAGGCTCAAGGACCTGAATTGGTTGAGCCTCCACAAGTGTTTGCCGGTGCGTTCCATCATGTACCGGCATAGCTTGGCGCGATCCCCTACCTGCCCAAGACCATCTTGTGGCGGGGAGGAGACAGTGCGCCATGCCTTTTGGGACTGTGCCTTTGACGGAGTAGTATGGGCTAGGGCACGGGTGTTGATAGGTAGGGTAAGAGGGGCTTTTGTTGTAACTTGGGCAAGGGTAGAGAGAGGTGTAGGGAGAGTGAGGGGGACGGATAGGGATAGGTTTTTGCTCTGGCTTCTCATAATTCTCTTTAAACAGGGCCTGTGGGAAGCCAGGCAAAACATGGTTAAGACAGGGAGAGATTGGGGGGTGGAAGGGATTGTTAGAAGGGTGGAAGGGGATTTGAGGGGGAGGATGAAGAGGGAGGAGAGGAAGTGAGGAAGTGGGGGCAGCATGCTGCCTGGGAGAGATGGAAGGGGGGTTTAGGACTGGGGTTAATTTCGATGGATTAGGGACGGGGAGATAGAGAAAGGTAGTTTTTAGGTATGATGGGGAGGGAAGATGCTCCCCTGATTTTTGTTTTGGGGTTTTTCGTTTTGTAATTAAAAATGTCTATGTTTGGATTTGTTTGAAATTTAGGGTTTTGTAATGAATGATTGGTATTCGTGGGTAATAAAAAAAAATATAATCTGTTCTTATCAGTTTAATATCTGATACGTCCCCCATCGGGGGACTACATATTACATGGATTTTTCGAACAGAGAGTCGGAAATGTGGCTTGCTCCGTCCGCTCCACGCATCGACCCGGTATTGCAGTACCTCCGGGAACGGTGCACCACTTTTCTCCCATTGTCAAGGGGAAAAAAGCACACAAAGAACAGACAGCTAGCAGAAGAAAAAAGAAACATCCAAACTGAAAGAGGGGCGAAGCGCCCTTAATGGCGTCCCCCGTTTCCCTCCATTTTACTTTAAAAAAAAGACATCTGCCAGGATAGTGTGTGTTTCTCTGTCTGTTTTTGACCCCCCAAAACTAAAAACACTTCACCAGAAAAGTGTCTGTCTGTGACTTTTTCCCCACCCGCGAGAACCCGGCCTAGAGTGCACAGAGTGCTTCTCGGGCCCCGACCTCTGACTTCCATACGACTCTGGTTTCTCTTCATTACGCACAAGCCTTTCGCCTTTTACTAAAGACTTCCGTGGAGAGGAACACTTATGAGTTCATCGTATTTTTGGATGGGCTTAGCTTGTATCTTGTTTCAAGAGAAGTGGACAGAGACGGTGTCTGCCTGACTCCGAGACTTTTTGCTCAGTCTTTTGACTTCAAGCTGGCTGACCGGCGTATTTTTCCACTCAAAGTAAAGAGCTAGTGACTTAAAGACGACTTAAAAGTTTGGGTGGGGAGGAGCCAACTTTTGATGAACCGATGAGGTGTGCCGAGCCCCCCGGGTACCCGGCGGGTGCAGGTGTCAATTTATGGGTTATCGCTTCTCGGCCTTTTGGCTAAGACCAGGTTAGGTACCCAGGTGCCATAACCCCCTTAGCTGGAAGCCGAAGGCCGGAGGGCGATAAGTTTATGGTGGAAATTGTACTTTCCCATCTTCGTTTTTTCTTTCAATTTTGGCTTCTTTGTGGAGAGCTTTTTTTGAATAACATGGCACAAAACAAAACAAGCAGGTCTACGCCGGGGATTGGATTAGCAAATACCATAAGATTTGCATGGACGGACAAGGAGATGGAGCCATGGGAGAGAGAGACGTTTGGGAGGACCATCCTGATGGGAATCCTGAAGCTAATGGTGAAAGATGTGCTATGCCTACAAGGTAACCCGATGGAAAAAGGCCTATGACATGACATTTCACACGGAGGATAAGTACGACGAGATCATAAAGAAGGTGAGGGCAGTGGAAGCAGCAAGACCAATGTGCCATTATGAAGTGACAAGTTTGGCGAAAAACAACTTCAGGGTGGTGACGGTAAATATTTACAACCCGCATGTCAAGGACGAAGAGGTGAGGGCCTTTCTGGGGAGGTATATGGACAGTGTATCCTCAGCGGGGCTCCTCAGGGACACCCTAGGGTTCTGGAATGGGAGGAGAGGTTTCCAGGCCCTCCTCAGGGAGGACCCAAAGGGACAGGGTGGATACCTCCATCCTCCTGCTATGTTCTCCCTGGGGGCTGACAGGGGGACATTGTATTATGCACGTCAGCCTCCGTTTTGCAGGCGTTGTATGGCCTATGGACACATATTAGCCTCGTGCAGCACTAGGAAGTGCAGATTTTGTGGATCTGGGGAGCACGAGGCGAAGGACTGTGACGAGCCAAAGGCTTGCCACGGGTGTGGCTCGTCAGCACACCTGTGGCGGGAATGCCCGGCTCGTCAGAGGTCATACGCGTCTGCAGCTGGGGGAGCAGGAGCGGGGGATGGGGGAAGAAGAGGAGGAGACCAAGCCCAGAGCACAGGCCCAGAGGGAACGGCAACACGACAGGAGGAGAGAAAAGCGGCAGCTGGAGGAGAGGAGAACAAGGAAGGCATGAGTGTGGTGGAACCGGAAGGAGAGGAGGGGAAGGAGGTTGAAGGAGAAAAGGGAGAGGAGGAGCCGGAGACGGTAGCAGCGGAGGGAGAGGAGGTGGAGAAGGAGTCGGGGGAAGGACCTGTAGAAGATGAGGAGGGGGGAGAGGGAGTAAAGAAGTGGGGGGACAGCAGAATGTCGAGCGCCCTTGTGGAAGAGTTGAGGGGAATGGTGGAGGAGCTGGCGGAGAGGGGGGGTGGTGTCTCCCTGTTACCGCCAACGCCAAAGAAGAGAGTGAAGAGGAAAGGGCGCTCGACAGACAGGGCTTGTTGATCCCTGGAAGTGGTGGGCTGCGTGTCAAGATGACGCAGTACGCCGACGACACTTCCTTGCTGTTCTGCAAGGACTCGTGCCTGACAAGGTCCAGTGCCTTTGCCGGAGTAGTATGGGCTAGGGCACGGGTGTTGATAGGTAAGGTAAGAGGGGATTTTGTTTTAACTTGGGCAAGGGTAGAGAGATGTGTAGGGAGAGCGAGGGGGACGGATAGGGATAGGTTTCTGCTCTGGCTTCTCATAAGCCTCTTTAAACGGGGGCTGTGGGAAGCCAGGCAGAACATGGTTAAGACAGGGAGAGATTGGGGGTTGGAAGGGGAGAATGAAGAGGGAGGAGAGGAAGTGGGGGCAGCATGCTGCCCGGGAGAGATGGAAGGGGGGTTTAGGACTGGGGTAATTTTGATAGATTAGGGATGGGGAGATAGGGAAAGGTAGTTTATAGGTAGGGACGATGCTCCCCTGAGTTTTTGTTTAGAGTTTTTTTGTTTGTGTTATTTTTAAAATGACAAAATTTGAGTTTGTTTGGAATTTATTGTATTGTATGAATGGTATTGTGTTTAATAAATTATAAAAATCTGTTCTTATCAGTTTAATATCTGATACGTCCCCCCATCGGGGGACTACATATTAAATGGATTTTTCGAACAGGGAGTCGGAAATGGGGCTTGCTCCACGCATTGACCCGGTATTGCAGTACCTCCGGGAACGGTGCACCACTTTTCTCCCATTTGTCAAGGAAAAAAAGCACACAAATGTGTGTAAACAGACAGCTAGCAGAAGAAAAAAGAAGAAACATACAAACTGAAAGAAGGGCGAAGCGCCCTTAATGGGGTCCCCCGTTTCCCTCCATTTTACTTATAAATTAAAAAAAAGACATTTGCCAGGATAGTGTGTGTGTGTGTGTTTCTGTTTTTAACCCCCCAAAAATAAAAACACTTCACCAGGAAATTTTGTGTGTGTGTGTCTGTGTCTTTCTCTCTGTCTGTGACTTTTTCCCACCGGCGAGAACCCGGCCTAGAGTGCACAGAGTGCTTCTCGGGCCCCGACCTCTGACTTCCATACGACTCTGGTTTCTCTTCATTACGCACAAGCCTTTTTACTAAAGACTTTCGTGGAGAGAAACACTTACGAGTTCAACGTATTTTTGGAGGGGCGACTGATGGATGGATTCAAAATCAAATTGTGTATGGTAATGGCGAGGGACATTTCACCGGCTGAACTGGTGGCGTCCTTCATGAATTTATCCGTGTACATTAGCGATGATGCTATTGTTGCCAAATTGGAAGGATGGGGAGTGTCGTCGGTTTCTGATTAAGAGGAGATTATGGCTGGTAACGGAGATCGCGGATGGCAAAAGATTCTACAAGGTCCTGTTCACAGACGTGGTGCGCTCATTACCATATTCTACAAAATTCGAGATGTTGGAGGGGGCTGAGTACTTCTGTGTGATAAACGGCAGGCAAGTTAAATTGTGCAGAATTTGTATTCAGCCTGGCCACGTAGTCCGGGACTGCCTTGATTTTTTTATGCCGGCGATGCAGAATACAAGGGCATTATGCGAGAGTGCGTTGCATAAGCGGGAAGATCTTGCAGTGGCTGTAGGGAGAGCGGCATCCACTGCACGTGTACTGGGCCGACAGATGGTGAACAAAGAAAAACAGTAGGAGGTGGTAGAAGAAGGGGGACAGGATGGTGAAGGAGAAGGGGGTGGTGAATCTACTGTGGCAGATGGGGATGGAATCGGGTCTAGCATGGACAGAGAGTTCTTGGACGGCGTCGTCGAAGATGGAAAGGAGCCTGAGGGTGGAGGAGGAGTGTCGGCCACGGATCCGTCTGAAGGTGCAGGGGGTGCTGATCACGAGGGTTTTATATCTGACACTAGTCCTGAAAGTATGGAGGTGAAGGGTGAATCCTCCAAGAGGAAGGACTCTGTGGGTGACGTGTCTTCGGATGAGGAAAGAAGCGAAGGAAAGGAGGCAGGTCAAGATCAAGAAGAAGAAAAAGACTGGCTCTTGATGATGGAAACAAACATCATACTCATGGTGTGTTATGTCTGTCAATATTTACTTCTTAGGGAGCAGCTCCCGAGGTGACGGTTTTGGAGAGTCTGGCGTGCCCAAAGTAAATGCCTCCCACTCAGGCCCAGAAAATAGGACATGCACATAATTAGTACTATTGGATAGGAAACACTCTGAAGCTTCTAAGAGTGTTAAAATATTGTCTGTGACTATAACAGAACGGATATAGCAGGCGAAAACTCGAGGAATTTCTGTCCTAGAAAAAGTGTTTTTGACACATTGCCTCATTTTTGAACCCCTCCCTATTGAAAACAGCTATATATAGGAGTAAGATTGCAGTACCTATTGCTTCCACTGGATGTCAACAGTCTCAACAGTGTTTGATGATATTAGAATGCTCTGAATGGTAATAGAAGAAGAATTTCGAACTGGTTACCAAATGTAAACAGAAGAGTATGCGCGTTCACGGGTTCGCGCGCTGTGGTTTTTTCCTTTCCTATCGTCCAGTTTATAATCCTGGTGAAATATTATAGTAAATATACATAAAAATGTTCATAAGGATACATTTACAATTATGTTTGATTGTTCTTGGACAAGTTTATAGGTATAGGTTGAACGAGTTCTCTTCACGGTTCAATGGGCGAGTGGACGCTGTATTTTATGAACATAATGCCCCAACCAAACAGAGATTTATGGATATAATAAATTACTTTCTCTAACAAAAAAACCATTGGATGTTTTCGTTGGACACTTGGGAAGCCCTCAGCAGAAGTTCTTCAAAAGGTAAGGGATTTGTTTTCGCTGTGAAATGTGTTGTGTGAACTGCGATGGTTTATGAATTCATGCTAATGGGAAAATATTGGAGGTGCTACCCTCAAACAATCAAATGTAGTGCTTTCGCCGTCAAGCCTTTTTGAAATCTGACAACGCTGTGATATTGCCAAGAAGCAGAGCATTTGATGACTATGCAACACTTGTATATTGATGAATGTTTAATAATTCAACTTTTGGATTTTGAATTTGGCGCCTTGCATTTCACCGGGTAGTGTCGGGAGTTCAGTTCACCACTCCGTAAGAAGTTAATGGACTAAGACACTTGGAAAAGTCAGACCAGATAGTAAGCCTACTTCAGGCTGATATTTTATGCCTTCAAGAGACACACTGGACTGACAGTATGATGGATGGAGTAAGAAAGCGGTGGATGGATTTGCTTTATTTTTATAATGGTGGGGAGAGGACGTGTGGGGTTGCTATTTTAATTAAGCGGGAGAGTGTGCAGAATATTAGGGAAGTGCACACGGATGAGGGTAGGCTTTTAAAGTGTTACATTTGTTGAATGTTCATGCACCTAATAATGAGATTGACCGAACTGTGCTTTTTCAGTCATTTGAGCAACATTGTGTGGGTAATTGTATATTGTATGTCGGGTGGAGATTATAACAGAACACGGCCAAGATGTTCAAATGTTCATAGATGACCAGCAGGGTCAAATAATAATAATCACAGTGGTTGTAGAGGGTGCAACAGGTCAGCACCTCAGGAGTAAATGTCAGTTGGCTTTTCATAGCCGATCATTCAGAGTATCTCTACCGCTCCTGCTGTCTCTAGAGAGTTGGTAAAAAGCAGGTCTGGGACAGGTAGCACATCCGGTGAACAGGTCAGGGTTCCATAGCCGCAGGCAGAACAGTTGAAACCTGGAGCAGCAGGGGGACGGCAAGGAGTCATCAGGCCAGGTAGTCCTGAGGCACGGTCCTAGGGCTCAGGTCCTCCGAGAGAGAGAAAGGAAGAAGAGAAAGAAAGAGAAAATTAGAGAGAGCATACTTAAATTCACACAGGACACTGGATAAGACAGGGGAAATACTCTAGATATAACAGACTGATCCTAGCCCCCTGACACATAAACCATTGCAGCATAAATACTGGAGGCTGAGACAGGAGGGGTCGGGAGACTCTGTGGCCCCGTCCGACGATATCCCCGCACAAGGCCAAACTGGCAGGATATAACCCCACCCAATTTGCCAAAGCACAGCCCCCACACCACTAGAGGGATATCTTCAACCACCAACTTACCATCTGAGACAAGGCCGAGTATAGCCCACGAAGATCTCACCCATGGCACAACCCAAGTGGGGGCGCCGACCCGGACAGGAAGATCACATCAGTGACTCAACCCACCGAAGTGACGTACCCTTCCTAGGGACGGCATAGAAGAGCATCAGTAAGCAAGTGACTCAGCCCCTGTAATAGGGCTAGAGGCAGAGAATCCCAGTGGAGAGAGGTGAACCGGCCAGGCAGAGACAGCAAGGGCGGTTCGTTGCTCCAGTGCCTTTCCGTTCACTTTCACACTCCTGGGCCAGACTACACTCAATCATAGGACCTACTGAAGAGATGAGTCTTCAATAAAGACTTAAAGGTTGAGACCGAGTCTGCGTCTCTCACATGGATAGGCAGACCATTCGATAAAAATGTAGCTCTATAGGAGAAAGCCCTGCCTCCAGCTGTTTGCTTAGAAATTCTGTGGACAGTAGAGGCCTGCGTCTTGTGACCATAGAGTACGTGTAGGTATGTACGGCAGGACCAAATCAGAAAGATAGATAGGAGCAAGCCCATGTAATGCTTTGTAGGTTAGCAGTAAAACCTTGATATCAGCCCTTGCCTTAACAGGAAGCCAGTGTACAGAGGCTAGCACTGGAGTAATATGATACATTTTTGGGGTTCTAGTCAAGATTCTAGCAGCCGTGTTTAGCACTATCTGAAGTTTATTTAGTGCTATATCCGGGTAGCCAGAAAGTAGAGCATTGCAGTAGTCTAACCTAGAAGTGACAAAAGCAGATACATTTTTCTGCATCAGTTTTGGACAGAAAGTTTCAGATTTTTGCAATGTGTTCGTCAAAAAGAGATATCAGGGTCCAGAGTAACGCCAAGGTTCTTCACAGTTTTATTTGAGACGACTGTACAACCATCAAGATGAATTGTCAGATTCAACAGAAGATCTCTTTGTTTCTTGGGACCTCAAACTAGCATCTCTGTTTTGTCCGAGTTTAAAAGTAAAAAAATGTGCCGCCATTCACTTCCTTATGTCTGAAACATAAGTTTCATTGAATTGTACTGCTGGGTGTCGTCCGCATAGCAGTGAAAGTTAACTTCTTAGGGCTAGGGGGCAGTATTTTGAAGTTCAGATGAAAAATGTGCCCAAAGTAAACTGCATGTTACTCAGGCCCAGAAGCTATGCAGAAGGATATGCATATAATTAGTAGCTTTGGATAGACAACACTCTGAAGTTTCTAAAACTGTTAAAATAATGTCTGTGAGTGTAACAGAACTGATATGGCGAGCAAATTCCATCCGGGATGTCTGAATCAGTCATGTCACACTGTTTTCCATAGGCCAGCTATTCAAAGCCTCATAGTTTAACCCCCAGATTGCAGTTCCTATGGCTTCCACTAGATGTCAAGTCTTTAGAAAAAGGTTGGGAGTAAGACCACTTGTGCGTTAGTTCACGTCAAGTGTACTGTTTTGGATTTTGTGCGTAACAGAGAATGCGCGCTTAGTTCTTTTTCTCTCCTATTCAGCAGGTTATATTCTGTCTGAAATATTATAGTTTATATTCATTTTAGGGTATCTGAGTATTGATTACAAATGCTGTTTGGCTTTTTTCGACAAACTTTACGGGTACTTTTGGGATATCGATTGTCTGCATGGATGAAAGCCTTTGGGCTGGTGGATTACTAAACAAAGCTCTGTTTGGTTGGCGCGTTATATGGATATAAAGAGGAACTTTATCGAACAAAAGGACCTTTATTGTGTAACCTGGACGCTTGGGTATGCCATCAAAGGAAGATCATCAAAGGTAAGTAATTTATTTTATGCTATTTTTGAGTTTTGTGACACCTCTGCTGGTTATGTTATTATACTAATTGAGTTTGAGTGGGGCGCTGTCCTCAGATAATCAAATGTTCTGCTTTCGCCGTAAAGCCTTTTTGAAATCTGACAATGCTGTTAGATTAACAAGAGTCTAAGCTTTTTAAGGGTGTGCAGCATTTGTATTTTCATGAATGTTTGAAATTAGTATTTTTGTAATTTGAATTTGACGCTCTGCATTTCACTGGTTGTTTTCAAAATCGATCCCGTTCACGGGATTGGATCCGTAACAGGTTAACATTATGTTTCCGAATGACATCACCAAGACATCAAATATATAGTGAAAACAATAGTGGTCCTAAAACAGAGCCTTGAGGAACACCGAAATGTACAGTTGATATGTCAGAGGACAAACCATCCACAGAGACAAACTTATATCTTTCCAACAGATAAGATCAAAACCAGGCCAGAACTTTTCCATGTAGACCAATTTGGGTTTCCAATCTCTCCAAAAGAATGTGGTGATCGATGGTTTCAAAAGCATCACTAAGGTCTAGGAGCACAAGGACAGATGCAGAGCCTCGGTCTGATGCCATTAATAGGTAATTTACCACCTTCACAAGTGCAGTCTTAGTGCTATGATGGTGTCTAAAACCAGACTGAAGCGTTTCGTATACATTATTTTTCTTCAGGAAGGCAGTGAGTTGCTGCGCAACAGCTTTTTCTAAAGTTTTTGAGAGGAATGGGAGATTCGTTATAGGCCGATAGTTTTTTATATTTTCTGGGTCAAGGTTTGGCTTTTTCAAGAGAGGCTTTATTACTGCCAATTTAGTGAGTTTGGTAAACATCCGGTGGATTGAGAGCTGTTTATTATGTTCAACATAGGAGGGCCAAGCACAGGAAGCAGCTTTTTCAGTAGTTTAGTTGGAATAAGGTCCAGTATGCAGCATGAAGGTTTAGAGGCCATGATTATTTTCATCAATGTGTCAAGAGATATAGTATTAACTTCTTAGGGAGCAGCGCATGAGGTGACCGTTTTGGAGAGCCTGGCGTGCCCAAAGTAAAATGCCTCCCATTCAGGCCCAGAAAATAGGATATGCACATATTTACCATTGGATAGGAAACACTCTGAATTTTCTAAAAGTGTTAACATTTTGTCTGTGAGTATAAACGAACGGAAAGGGCAGGCAAAAACCAAGGGAATTTCTGTCCAGACAAATTGCCTCATTTGGAACCCCTCCCTTATGAAAATGCCCATATAAGGGCATATGAATGCAGTACCTATCGCTTCCTCTGGATGTCAACAGTCTCGAGAAAGTGTTCTGATTCTTCTTAGCTGCTTTTAGAGCAGAGAAGAAGAGGAATAAGGAAGTGTCCACAGAGAATGTCAATAGGAGTAAATGCGCGTTCACGGCTTGCACGCTCTCTGGTTTTTTCCTTTCTTATCGCCCAGTTTATATTCCGGTTGAAATATTATACTATTTATACATAAAAGTGTTCCTAAGGATACATTTACAATGATGTTTGATTGTTCTTGGACACGTTTATAGGTATAAGTTGAATGAGTTCTCTTCACGTTTCAATGGACGATTGGAGAGAAAATATAACGCGCCAACCAAACAGAGATTTATGGATATAATACATCAACAGGCCAGGCTTGGTCCTGTTTGTGGGTGAGTCCCAGAAAGAGGGCCAATTATCTACAAATTCTATCTTTTGGGAGGTGCAGAAAACGGTTGAGTTGTGAGACTGCTGTAGAGATCATTACTCCCCATAACTGGGAGGGGGCCAGAGACAATTACTCAATGCCGACACATCTTTCTAGCTGATTTACACGCTGAAGCTATGTTGCGCTTGGTGACCTCTGACTGTTTCATCCTAACATCGTTGGTGCCGACGTGGATAACAATATCCCTATACTCTCTACACTCGCCAGTTTTAGCGTTAGCCAGCACCATCTTCAGATTAGCCTTAACGTCAGTAGCCCTGCCCCCAGGTAAACAGTATATGATTGCTGGATGATTCATTTTGCGGGTAATGGAGTCGCCAATGACTAGGGTTTTCAATTTGTCAGAGCAAATGGTGGGAGGCTTCGGCATCTCAGACCCCGTAACGGGAGGAGTTGAGACCAGAGAAGGCCCAGCCTCTGACTCGAACCCGTTGCTTAATGGGGAGAACCGATTGAAAGTTTCCGTCTGCTGAATGAGCGACACGGGTTGAGCATTCCTACAGCATTTCCTTCCAGAAGCCATGAGAAAATTGTCCGGCTGCGGGGATTGTGCGAACGGATTTAAACTACTATCTCTACCTACTGGTGGCACAGACGCTGTTTCATCCTTTCTTACACTTAAATTACCCTTGCCTATAAAAATATAAACGATAATAAAAAGTAAAAACCGTGAAGTTGGCAGGTAGCAAAGTAAGGTCAGCAACAAACCGCACAGAAGCACGTAAACAAGTCGGCATGCCTCTCTTGGGTTCCTGATGGGTCATAGTGTGCCTACTAGAGGGGGTTGTGTATGGTGTTTGAATGACGAGCTACTAAAAGAAGAAAAATATATTGATATGATTGCCGATTGTATTAAACAGAGAAATGTTGAGTGATTTTAAATGCGTTAATATTGAATTGTGGTGGGAGGGTCTAAAAGAGTAGAGGGTTGAGTGTTGACTATGCAATATGGAGGAATTTATTTTTAAGAGGGAGTGGATTGCTTTGAATAAACAACTTGACATTGAGCTGGAAAAAGTTGATACGTTGGAGGGTGATGATGTGGCATGCTTTATGGAAGCTAAGGCTGCTGTACATAACTTTGAAAAGAGTGCATGTATGGGGCAATGGGTAGCGATCAAGGCTGTAGTGAGGAGGTTTTAGGTTTTATTGATGCTAAATTATCCAAAGCTGAACGAAAAATGTATGACAAAGATATAACGGTTAAGGAGATACAGTAATATAAATTAAAGTCTGGGATCAGATGGGCTGACAAGTGAGTTTTATCATCAATTTGTGGATATTTTAGCACCTGTATAGGTACATGGAACAGGCACAGGTAGTTACAGAATATAATAAATGAGGACTAGGCTAATTCTACTTAAATTAATACGGACTGAAAAAATGGCTTTCCGAGACATTGCTTTATTTGAGATTAAGTAGTACCCGACTAGGGAGTTGCAGACTAAGGTTAATAAAGACTAACTAGCTACTCTCTGTGAAGCCCGATTAGAATAATGTTGTGCACTTGGTGCAGACCTGAGGTTGCTTCAAAAACCAGGGCTGGACTCTTAAGAAACATTAACATTGTGTGTGTGGAACTGGAGTAAATCACCCAACCAAACAATGGACAAAGGTAAAAGACAACGTTCAAAGAATTTCAGTGACTTTGAAAGGACCCTTTTGAAGCAAATTGTGTCAAACCACCCAATTATTGAGAACAAACAGCATGATTCAGCAACAGAAAACAAGATAAAGAATGCTTGGACTTCAATTTGCAATGAATTTAACTCGAATGAAAAAGTAAGCAACAGGACACTTCAACAACTTCAGGTAAGCTAGTGCATTATTGTTGGTCTACTTTTACATGTCAGTCACTTTGAAATGTTGCTTAATTTTGATCCAAGTACATTACAAACAGCATCATACAGAATTAAAATGTTTTATATTGTCTCATCTTTCTAAGATCCTGTGGAAAAACATGAAAATAAACTTAAAGAAGACAAATGCTGTTGCACGTAGGGAGCGTTTCAAGACTGGTGGTGGACCCCCAGAAAGACCGGAGACCGATGACCTAGGACACTTGTTGACTTCGATCATTGATAGCCAGCAGCCCCTGGAAGGTATACCTGATGATGATCATTTGGACAGTTCAGATGGGGCCCCGTTCCAATCCTCATTTGGTAGGCCACATTAATTCAATATGTGCCATCCTTAAATATGTATTGTTGTCAGTCATTTCTTGCAGTCATATAACCTTAAATATTTCATGAACTGAACTTCTGAATACATATTGTTCACTAATGCTGCAATATAATACTTTTCAGATGATCACCAGAGCTTGGAGGTCCTGAGACAGGATGAAAGTCAGCCCAATACAGCTGCAGCAGCCTGGAGGGAAGATGGTGTCACTAATTCTGGCCAGATGAGAAGGACCAAGAGGCTGACCATGCACGAGAAACTGGCCATGGAATTCCATGAGCACAAATTAAAGTATTTACAAGATGAACATGAAATGAAGATAAATACTTAATGTTGAGTTAGCCATGAGGGAGGAAGAGAGAAACATGAAGCAGCAGCAGTACCAATGTTCTACTGAAACCAGCACCAGTTCAGGGTCCCGATATCTCAATTTGTGAAATTAAACTTTTGTTCATCATCAATCTGTGGCAATTGTTGTCTTCAATCATCTGAGAGTAACTTTATTGTGAGAAGTGCCGCCAAGCAAAAGCATCTCTGCACGCCAGTCCATACCTGTCATTGTCTGGCTCAACCATGGGAAGATCTGGTTCATCCCTTTGTTCCATTTGAGGATCTGGGCAGCCATGCTGTTTGAGGTAATTGTGAAGCACTGCTGTTGCAATTATGACAATACAGCATCTTCTTGGTTCAAAGCGCAATGTGTTTCTGAGACACTGGAAACGACTCTTCCATACACCAAACATGCGCTCCACTGTACCTCTGGTACGGATATGAGCTTGGTTGTACCGCTGCTGCTCAGGTGTGACTGCATGAAGGTAAGGAGTAAACAAGAAGTTGGTCTGTGCATACCCACTGTCACCAAGTATGATTCCACTATGTTGACCACCTTCAAACTGAGCGTACAGACAGGAGTTCTGGAAAATTCTTGAGTCATGAGTTGCACCTTTCCAACGTGCAACAATGTTGGAGAACTGCATAGTGGGAGTGCACACACTTTGTACATTTATTGAGAACCAGTTTTTACGATTTCTGTACTCCTCAGAATCTGCAGTAGAGGGACACTTTATTGGAATATGACATCCATCAATACAGCCAATGACTCCAGGAAGTTTCCATATTCAAAGAACTCCACCTTGTAGTTGGCTTGGCCAGCAGCATCAGGAAACTTGATGTAGTCGTCCTTCAGTTCACATATAGCTTTGCACACTTTGTGGACTATTTTGCACACAGTTGGTTCACTTACGCCACACAAATCGCCTGTTTCACGATGGAAGGTTCCACATGCCAAAAACCTTAAGGTGATCAGTACTTGTAGTGAAGGAGGGATAGGCATTCCCTAAAAGAATTAGATGAAAGCCTTGTCTCAAGCAGACTAATTATGTCTGCTGCAGTTGCTTTGTACATGCAGCAGTCACGAAAGTTGATTTCATCAAAATCATTCAGTGGGTTGCTCCTGTCCATAATCACCCTTCTGTCTGGTCTAAATGGAGCTCTTTCATCATCATTAAAATAGTCCAGGTAATCCATTTTCCTCTATTGCTAAGATCAATCTGGAGGCCAACATCAATTAATCTGAAGTTAAACCTGCCTCTGGCCAGGTTTAGTTTAAGCCTTTACTTAAATCTAGACTAGTTCTAATCAGACTTCTGGAAATCAGACTTTGTAATTCAGGACTAGGGAAAGTCTGAGACTATTTTAAACCATGTCTGAGAAATTCTATTTCAGTTAGTCCAGCTTAAATCTCCAATTTAGTCTATGATTAGTCTTAATCAGTGTCTGGGAAACCGCCCCCAGGACTTTTTATCTCCTAGTTGATCCCAAACCCAGGTGCAACTTGTCACCTTAACGAACCAATCAGCTCCACCTGTCCCCAATCTGCAAATATAAACACAAACACAGAGAAGGAGGCAGGAAAACTGAGGGGGTTGTAATACCCCATCCCATAAAAATCAGGAACTAACAAGGACCCGAAAACAAAACCCACAACCACACAAATACGCCAATACAACTGATCAAAAAACATAATAAAAGGTTCAGACACAAATACTATACAAATCATTAAGGTAAGAGGCCCACCGGATGCCCATGATACAAACCCAACCAAATCACCTGACCCCATCCAACCTCAGCAACCACGGTACCTGGAAGCAACAACTTAAGAGAAATAAATAGAGACCAAGCGACAGGAGAGCAGAAGCCAGAGCAACAGGAAGGACAAAATTAACCCCGTACAGACCACCAACTAAAATAAAATAAAAAAAACAACGAAGACGTCCGAAGATTGACTAAATCGTTGCACGGGAAAGCGCATCAGCCACCACATCATCCACACTTTTTACATGTCCTACATCCAAATGGAACGCCTGCAGGAACAAAACACCAGCGTATAATCCTGCAATTTGGGCAAAGCAAGGGGGTTCTGGTCAGTGTAAACCACAATAGGGACCAGACATGTACCTCAAAATGCTGCAACGCCCAGATTAAAGCAAGGGCTTCCTCCTTCCCCACTGAATAATTCAACTCATAGCTGTTAAACTTTCGGGAGAAATAACTAACAGGATGTTCAACACCTCCATCTGCTTGAAGCAACACGGCAACTGCCCCTACATTACTGGCATCCACATATAGGCTGAAGGCAGTTCCAATCATGGGGCATTCAACACAAGTTCAGAGCTAAGAAGACATTTTCAAAAGCACTCTGACAGCAGGAAGACCAGATTAAATAAGCCCTCTTCTTCAACAGATCAGTCAGTGCTACAACCATGGAGAAGTTGAAGCAAAACCCCCAATAATACCCAACCATACCTAGGAAGCGCTGCAGCTCCTTCTTGGTGGTGGGCGGTGAAAACCGATCAATAGCGACCACTTTAGCCCGCACCGGGAGAAGTGTCACTATAAAACAACCACATCTAGATAAACAGCACAGCCTTCAAGGCCAGAGATCACCCTATGCATAAGACGCTGAAACGTAGCAGGAGTATTGCGTAGGCCTAAACTCCTGAAGGAATAATAAAAGCAGATATTTCACGAGCTCTTGATGACAAAGGCACCTGCCAGTAACCCTTCAGCAAATCAAACTTGCTTAAAAATTGGGCAGCACCAACCTGGTAAACACAATCTTCCATCCGTGGGAGTGGGTAACAGTCAGGTTGTGTCACACTAAACTTCCGGTAGTCAGTGCAAAATCTAAGAGAACCATCTGGCTTGCTCACCAAGAGACACGGGGAGGCCCAACTGGAGAATGATTGTACAGGGATATCATTAACTAGCATGTACTTAATCTCTGACTGCAAGTGATGTAGCTTCTCCAATGAGACACAATAAAAATGTTTAATAGGGATAGCATCCCCAACATCAATATCGTCCACTGGCAAATGTGTACGAGAAGGTGTGTCAGCAAAACAAGACTGAAAATCAGTGATCAAGTCAGTTAACTGCATGACAATCAGACAGGTGACCCAACAAACTCTCCAAGTTTGCAAGGGACTCTGAATTCAACCTACCCTTCAAAATACCACCATCAGGGCCCGGCACCCCCTCTTCATCACATTGCATGTGAAGGTGAAGTGGCTGACCTCAGGTCAACGGATTCCACCAAAAGAACAGGACTAACTATGTCAGAGTTAGCCAATTCAGAAGACAAACGAGGCGTGACTGAAAATAAGAATGTGTTCTTAATAGTAAAATAAAGCCAAGAAAAAATAATAGGGCTTTAACAAATTGACATGGCAGAGCTGATTCGCCTTTCTGTGCTCAGGGGTAGCAATCAGATCGGACAATTGGCGAACCACAGTTTATGGGCCGCTGAATTTGGCCTGAAAAGGAGAACCGACAATCGGCAGCAGGGCCAGAACCTGGTCCCCTGGACTAAATTGTCGCGGCTCAGCTCGCTGTTCAAACAACCTTTTCATCCTCACCTGAGAGGAAGCTAGTTTTTCCTTTAGCCATTGCACAAGCTACATACAACCGGTGTCAAAACACTAACACATGACAACACATTCTGGGGAGTCTCAACTACCTTCCAATCCTACGTTAATACAGCAAGAAGACCACGCACAGTATGACCAAAAACAAGGTCATTAGGACTGAAACCAGTGCTAACAATATGTGCAATGTATGTTTTGAAAACCCATGTTTTGATTAATCTAAAACAGTTTGAATGAGGTTGTATTTGAGCTAAAGTCCATATTATGCTTTGTGTAAAGTCGATTAAGATAAATCGTTCATGTACGTTTCTGTTAAAATATCGCTTTGCTGTTAAGGGGTACACAGACCACCATAGAATTCTAGAATTCTTCTTCCAAAATGTACAAGATGTGGGGTCAAAGTGCTAATCCCGAACTATCACCTAAACTTCATGCAGTTGTAAAAATCTGAATTTAATTTGTAGTCAGGTGTAAGCTATCTAGTTGTAACTATACCTAAGAAGACAAGGTGGTTATACCCAGAATGCTTACAGATTACAAAATAATGAGCTCTCCACAGATGCTTAAGGAGTAGGGTTTAAGGGGCAATTTGAGATCGAAGTTTGAAGAAAACCTATATTCGAAATGAAGTTGAACACTGTTTCTTTTTGCATATTCCCTTGTATAGAAATAATATTTTTTTGTAAATTATCCCAAGTATATTGAGGTAACTATTTGTATCAGCTTTTTAAGTATAGTTGTGAGTATATATTTGAGTAGTAGGAACCAAATTTAAATACATTTTACTAACCTGAGTACCATAAGTAACTGAGCAAAAAAACATTTGTAGATTAAACAGAATATCAATTACGATACTTAACCAGATCAAACAAAAAAACCTGATAAAATTAAGTTGAATGAAAGGAATTTTCATATATTATACTTAAAAGGCTGATGCAAATAGTTACCTACATTTTTTTAAGGGGCACAATATTTTTTTACAGTGTAGGGGATTGGTGGTGTTTGTGATTTGTTTGTAAATTATTATGACATTCTTCATAATAAAAAGAGAGAAGAAAAATAAGCCCGATCTCGTTGGTTGGGAGACTGCTACTGTAAGCTTTTTTCCTAGTTGGGTATACTCTTCTAAACACAATAATATAATGGCCATTTTAAAATGTAATGGCTATTCCACTTGCTCTACATTTTGAGTTACATAAACTTAATAGTCTGTCCAACTCTTCTTCCATGGCTTACGGCCATACCAGCCTGAATACGCCCCTTTTTGGATTTTCAGGAAGTGGATGAGTGGCTGAGTGTTTGAGGGAGAGGGAGTGGTTCGCCCCAGCCTTTTTTTTTAGGTTTACTTTGATACATAAGTTTGAAAGTTTGTGTGTGTGTAGTTTTCTTATTTCTAAACATTTGCGTTATTATATCCCAACGGCGTGAGCTGTTTGGGGGATCCTGCTTAAAATAACCTGACGAACACCATTGGTTTCGACATCAAGAATACTAACGATGATGAGAAAGGACAACAGAGAAAAACGAATTTCAAATTTAGAACTGAATAGAAGAAAGTATGAGAGAGAACTGACGGTGAACGTGGAAATCATTGGAGAAGACAAAATTACAACGATGGAATTGCTTGGATGTAGAACTTAAGACAGAAATAAGTATGACGTAACAATGTCGCATGTAGATGGCAAGAAAGACTAATGGACGGGTGAAAGATAAAGAACTGTCAAATCATGGCTAAAGAACTGGGGGACAATAAACTTGTGGTGTCCTTTTTGAACTTGCCTCCATATATTATGGATGGTTAAATAGATGAGAAATGTCTTTTTTACCGTCTTTATCGATCAGTTTATATTCGTAAATATACGTAAAAGTGTTCCTAAGGATACATTTAAAACTATGTTTGATTGTTCTTGGACAAGTTTATAGGTATAAGATGAACGAGTTTGCGTCACGTTTCAATGGAGTAGTGGAGGCTGTCGTTTCTGATTATAACGCGCAAACCAAATGGAGGATTTATGGATAAAATACATTACTTTTTCTAACAAAAGAACCATGGATTGTCTTCGTTGGACACTTAGGATGACCTCAGCAGAAGTTCTTCAACAGGTAATTGATTTGTTTTCGCTGTGAAATGTGTTATGTGTGTGCCATGATGGCTAATCGATTCATGGCTATTGGAAAAATATGTGAGGTGCTACCCTCAAACAATCAAATGTGCTGCTTTCGCCGTAAAGCCTTTTTGAAATCTGACAACGCTGTGATATTGCCAAGAAACAGAGCTTTTGATGAGTATGGAACACTTGTATATTGGTGGATGTTTAATAATTCAACTTTGGGATTTTGAATTTGGCGCTTTACATTTCACCTGGTAGTGTCGGGAGCAGCCCGCTAGCGCCCCAGCAATCCCTGAGAGGTTAATGTGTGTAGAATGTGTGACAAACCTAAAGATAGATGTAAATGTAAGAAGGGAAAGGATAACTTTCAATGGATAACTTTCAATGGACCTCACTTCACTTCTGAGGAAGATGAGGGGAGTATGCCTATGGAGAGAGTGGAAGAGAGTGACATGGAGAGGGTGTAGCAAATACAGGTGATTCCAGAGACAGGTGCAGATATGCTTGGAGAGTCTAATGTCTTCTGGCAATACCCGAGACGCAGTTTTAGTGTATTCATATTGGGAGAGATGTCATTGCTAGCGCCCCAATCCCGACACTACCCAGATAAAAGTAAGGCGCCAAATTCAAAATCCAAAAGTTGAATTATAAAACATTCATCAATATACAAATGTTGCATACTCTTCAAAAGCTTAGACTCTTGGCAATCTCACAGCATTGTCAGATTTCAAAAATGCTTTACGGCGAAAGCACAACACCTCACATGTTTTCTGCATTAGCATAATTTCATAACCAGCACGGGTCTCACGAAACACATAAAAGAGCTAAAATAAATCGCTTACCTTTGATGATCTTCTGCTGAGGGCAACCCGAAGTGGCCAAGCAAGACAATCCATGTTTTTTTTGTTAGAAAAAGTAATTGTTTATATCCATAAATCTCCATTTGGTTGGCGCATTATGTTCAGAAAATCCAACGTCTACTCGCCCATTGTACAGGGAAGAGAAAGCGTTCAAATTATACCTATCAACTTTGCCCAAACAAATCGAACATCATTTATAATGTATCCTTAGGTACACTTTTATGTATATTAACTATAATATCTCACACGGATAATATCCTAAACGATAGAAAAGGACAATCCCGAGGAGTGAGCTCACGGTCTCGCGCTCTAAACACAAAAGCCACTTCCTCCATCCACTTACATATTCTTCTTCTGTAAGGTTGTTATTCAAGGTAAACGCATGAAACCTTGTCTAAAGACTGTTGACATCTAGTGGAAGCCATAGGTACTGCAACCTGGGACCTAAGTTACAGCAAATCCCATAGACAGCCATTAGAAAAAAGGTTGCCTGCCATATCAGTTCTGTTATACTAACAGACATTCTTTTAACAGTTTTAGAAACTTCAGAGTGTTTTCTATCCAATAGTACTAATTATGTGCATTTTACTTTGGGCACGCCAGACTCTCCAAACTTCCGAATACCCCGTAGAGGTTAGCCATAAATGGCAGCTTGTTTTGGGTGGAACTGTATAAGGCTTTGCCTTTTTGAGTATGTTTTTGAGTTGTCATGTGTTTTTTTACATCACTAAGTTTGGTGTAGAAATCAGCCTTACAATACAGGCAGTATGCCCGTGTATCATCTCCAATAATTGGCTTCAACCAGCCTTTGAATTCAGGGTTTGATTCCTACTCCTTTCTCTATTTTTGAGTGTACAGTTTAGACTGAGACATGATGAGCTAGCCAGCTAGATGTTTAGCTTATGTCACAGAGAGGCCCACACACAGTGGACAAGGTGAGTAAGTCACTGAGGCTGTGTGAGTCAAATGCAGTGATTTATTTTAGACAAAGAACATTTTACATTTACATCCTGCCCTGAATGTAAGCCAGGATGCTTTCTGCATGCGCGATTCATTTGCAGTCTGGACGCGGATGGGTGAACATCTCCTGCTCTGACTGAAGCTGGGAGGGACTGCTGCGCGAGGACTGGGCCGCCTGTGAGTGCTTTGGGATGGGGGTGGGGCTCACGGCAGCAGCCGCTGCTCGTTGAGAAGAGTAAGAACGATACGTGCTTTCACGTCAGTCTCCAAAAGTCTTCAATAACACCAGAAAAAAATCACTAGATTTGTCGCTAGTCGCTTTTTTGAAAATGTGTCGCTAGAGGGGTATGAATACTCGCTAAATATAGTGACAAAGTCGCTAAGTTGGCAACACTGGGCACACCTAGCCCGCCACCCACAACCAGGAAGACCCGACCTCCAGCTCCTCCGACTACTGGAGCTCTCCTTGACACACAACGATTTCGAGTTCAACAGGAAAACCTACATCCAGGTCAAAGGCGTGGCCATGGGCAAGTGGTTCGCCCCAGCCTACACAGACATCTACCTGGCTGAATGGGAGAACACGGTATACCCCCTCTATACCTTACGCCCGACGTGCTTCTACCGCTACCTCGACGACATATGGGGAAAAATTTATATTTTAAAAGAACGATGGATAATGTGTAGGTTTCTCTGTTAATAAATAGTACTAAAACCAACAGTCTGATTGACTTTAGAGCATGCACTTGTTTATTCATGACCCTCCAGAGGCCTGGGCTACTGCTTTTAAGACTCCCTCAGTACCATATTTGTTTTATTTATGAACCTATGCTGCCATCTATGCATTTGAATGAATTTTATTGAGACATAGGAATAAGCCTGTGCACCTAAAAAAACAAAAACAGTGTATTTTAACCCTACCAAATATAAAACCTAACAGGCTGACTACCCCGCTCGCGTGTGCGAGCGTTGCAAAATACATTTAGAAATCTATATTATTCAATTATTGCCGCCAACGAGAGTCTGTGTTGCCAAGGGCTAAAATAGGAGTCAGTTCTATTTGTGACGCAGATCGCGCTGCAAGTCCTGCCTCTCCCATCTCCTCATTGTTTATAGAAACAGATACCCACGTGCCATCTCCTCATTGGTTATGCCCACGTGGGTGACTGAAAGACGAACGAGGTCAGTGGCGGTAATGCACCTCATTTATGATAGTTGCCAATCGCAATGTAAAGTCAAGAGAAGAAAAGGCCTGAGATGAGTAGAAACGATTCGGTTGACCATTTTATGTATGGATTAATTGTCGGAGTAGAGGACCTTGTGCATTTCAGGTAAAATAACAACTCAATGTTTATATCCCAGGAGAAATTAGCTAGCAACAGCAAGCTAGCTAAATAGGACAATTATCTAGCAAGTGCAAGCTAGCTAGCTAAATTGGCATAAATGTATAATGCTTTTCGACCTGTCCCCAAATTAATGTAATTGGTTCAGAGTTTGTTTTGACATTTTAACCTGCGTGTCGTGATCGCGTTTGGTGTGGGGGGACAAAATAAATGTATGCGCGGTTCTGTGTAACCCTAACCCCCGATCCCAACCCGAAGAGGAATCCAAGATGGCATAGCAGTTCAGACGTCTTTGTCCAGTGTATATATATATATATGTTTTTTTCTTCATAAATATTTAGTTTATATATTTAACTTCAGTTTCAACATACTCTCCTGCAACCCGCCTCACCCAATGTGGTATGGATCTGCTATTTTCAAAAATGTAGAACCCCCAACAGAAAATAGCCAGCTAACTGGCTACTAGCTTGTAGTCAGTTAGCCACTGCAAGCGGTCATCAGCTAACCTTAGCCCGGTCAACTCCTGCCAGTCTGCACATCTCCGGTTTCCTACCTCAAGCTCTGAACCTTCTCACCTGGATCATCGCAGCTATCTAGCTGCTATCCGAGTGGCTACCCCCCTGGCTAACGTCTCTGTCCCGAAGCAAGCACCAGTGAGCCTGGAACTAGCCTCGTGCTAGCCCCATCTCCCGGCTACAATACATATATTGCCAATTGGCCTGGACCCCATTTAATACTGCCTACACGGAGCCCTCCAACACGAATGGTCTGCCGACGTAACCGTCCGAGGGGCTACAAAAGACTTCTTCCGTTGCGACGTCCCCCAAAGGCCCTTCTGCTAGCCCCGGCCCGCTAGCTGTGTGAATCGCCGTGTCTCCAGCTCGCCTAGCTTCCCACTGGTCCCCATGATCACTCGGCTACGCATGCCTCTCCCTAATGTCAATATGTCTTGTCAATTGTTGTTTTGGTTAGTGATTATTATCTTATTTCACTGTAGAGCCTCCAGGCCGGCTCCATATGCCTTAGCTAGCCCTTTTGTTTCACCTCCCACACATGCGGTGACCTCACCTGGTCTAAATGATGTCTCTAGAGACAAAACCTCTCATTGTCACTCAATGCCTAGGTTTACCTCTTCTGTATTCACATCCTACCATACACTTGTCTGTACATTAGAAGAATCTATTCTTCCACGCCCAGAAACCTGCTCCTTTTACTCTCTGTTCCGAACGCACTAGACAACCAGTTCTTAGAGCCTTTAGCCGTACCCTTATCCTACTCCTCCTCTGATTATGTAAAGGTTAATTCCTGCAGCACCTAGCTCCACTCCCATTCCCCAGGCGCTCTCATTTGATGACTTCTGTAACCGTAAAAGCCTTGGTTTCAAGCATGTTAACATTAGAAACCTCCTCCCTAAGTTTGTTCTACTCACTGCTTTAGCGCACTCTGCCAACCTGGATGTCCTAGCCGTGTCTGAACCTGGCTTAGGAAGGCCATCAAAAATCATGACATTTCCATCCATAACTCCGCCAAGATAGAACTGCCAAAGGGGGCGGAGTTGCAATCTACTTGAGAGTTAACCTGCAGAGTTCTGTCATACTATCCATGTCTGTGCCCAAACAATGAGCTTCTACTTCCAAAAATCCACCTTTCCAGAAACAAGTCTCTGACCGCTTGTTATAGACCACCTTCTGCCCCCAGCTGTTCCCTTGACACCATATGTGAACTGATTGCCCCCCATCGATCTTCAGAGCTCGTACTGTTAGGTGACCTAAACTGGGACATGTTTAAGCATCTCCAATCCAAAATGAAATCTAGAATCGACTTCCTATTTCCCAACAAAGCATTCTTCACTCATGCTGCCAAACATACCCTCGTAAAACGGACTATTCTACCGATCCTTGACTTCGGCAATGTCATTTACAAAATAGCCTCCAACACTCTACTCAGCAAATTGGATGCAGTCTATCACAGTGCCATCCGTTTTGTCACCAAAGCCCCATATACTACCCACCACTGTGACCTGTATGCTCTTGTTGGCTGGCCCTCGCTTCATATTCGTCACCAAACACACTGGCTCCAGGTCATCTATAAGTCTTTGCTAGGTAAAGCCCCGTCTTATCTCAGCTCACTGGTCACCATAGCCGCACCCACCCGTAGCACGCGCTCCAGCAGGTATAATTCGCTGATCATCTCCAAAGCCTATTCCTCCTTTGGCCGCCTTTCCTTCCAGTTCTCTGCTGCAAATGACTGGAATGAATTGCAAAAATCACTGAAGCTGGAGACTCCTATCTCCCTCACTAACTTTAAGCATCAGCTGTCAGAGCAATACATAGCCCATCTGTAAATATCCCATCCAACTACCTCATCCCCATAGTTATTTATTTTTGCTCCTTTGCACCCCAGTATCTCTACTTGCACATTCATCTTCTGCATATCTATCACTCCAGTGTTTTAATTGCTAAATTGTAATTACTTCGCCACTACGGCCTATTTATTGCCTTACCTCCCTTGCACACACTGTATAATGTTTTTTTTTTCTATTGTGTTATTGACTGTACGTTTGTTTATTCCATGTGTAACTCTGTGTTTTTGTCGCACTGCTTTGCTTTATCTTGGCCAGGTCGCAGTTGTAAATGAGAACTTGTTCTCAACTGGCCTACCTGGTTAAATAAAGGTTTTTTTTTTTTTTTTTAAACGAACCCCCCATCCCAACCCTAACCCTAACCCCATCCCAACCCTTACCCCATCACAACCTTAATCCTAACCCCAACCCCCATTTCTACCTTAACTTCTTTGGGAGCAGCGCATGAAGTGACCGTTTTGGAGACCCTAGCGTGCCCAAAGTAAAATGCCTCCCATTAAGGCCCAGAAAATTGGATAGGAAACACTATGAATTTTCTAAAAGTGTTAACATTTTGTCTGTGAGTAAAACAGAACGGATATGGCAGGCGAAACCCCGAGGAATTTCTGTCCTGGAAAAAGTGGTTTTGACAGACTGCCTCATTGGGAACCCCTCCCTTATGAAAATGCACATATAAGGGCATATGAATGCAGTACCTATCGCTTCCTCTTGATGTCAACAGTCTCGAGAAAGTGTTCTGATTCATTTTAGATGCTTTTAGAGCAGAGAAGAAGAGGAATCAGGAAGTGTCCCCATAGATGTCCTTTACAAGACAACGCGCGCTCCCGCCAGGCACATTTTTGGTTTTTTTCTTTCTTATCGCCCAGTTTATATTCCGGTTCCAAATTCTTATTCTGAATGACAGTCTAGGAACAGTGGGTTAACTGCCTTGTTCAGGGTAAGAATGACAGATTTTTACCTTGTAAGCTCAGGGATTTGACTTTGCAACCTTCTAGATAACAAGTCCAAAGCTCTAACCACTAAGCTACCTGCCACCCCTAATGTTGTTATTGTTACTTGTTTAACTCCTCTTGACAATTCAAATCTCTCGGAGAAGTAGCCGTTATTTACTATTTTACACCTGGGCTTGCTATTCATTATTTTTTTAACCATTTTATAAGAGAATTACCGAAATTGAATAAATAAAATCTAGTCTTACTTTATCAAATGCCTTTTCAAAATCCGCTATAAATCCACTTATGTTTCATGATGTTCTATTATTTCTAGTAGTTGTCGTATATTATCTCCAATGTGTCGTCCATGTAAAAACCTGTCTGATCAGGATGAACAATACCTGGTAAAACCCTTTTAATTCTGAATGCTATGCATTTTACTAGTATTTTTTGCATCACACATTGAAGTGTAAGGGGCCTCCATTTTTTTAGATAGACTGGGTCTTTATATTTGCCATCTGGATCTTGTTTTTAATAATAGAGAAATCAGACCTTCCTACTGAGTACCTGACAGACTACCATTTCTATAGGAGTAGTTAAAATCTAACAATGGAGCTTTTAGTATATCAAACAATACTTGATATACCTCTACCAGTATGCCATCAAGCCCTGGGGGTTTTCCAGATTGAAAGGATTTAATAGCCTCAAAAAGTTGTTCCTCTGTAATTTGGCCTTTGCACTGATCTTTCTGTACATTTGTTAATGTTCCACTTTTTATATAACTTGGAAAGAATTCCTTACCATAATCTTAATTCAGTGGGAAAGGATGAGACGGAAAGAGGACATCTGCCTAAAATAATTAACTTCCTCTTTTAAAATATCATTCGGAGAATCATAGATGACTCCGTCTTCAGTAACGAGTTTCTGCAAATTCCTTTTGTTAGCGTTCCTGTATTGGAGTTTCAGGGAGAATTTTGTGAATTTTTCTCCATATTCCATCCAGTTTGCTTTATTTTTGTAATAGCTTACATTAGATCGTTCTTGAATAAGTTCCTTAAGTTCTTCCTCTAACTTATTTTGTATCTCTTGTTAGTCTTGTCTCTTTAGCCAGAAACTGCTTTTTTATTATTGATGGATATTGAATTGAATGACCCCTGAAGGTACATTTAAAGGTATCCCAAACAATAAGGGGATTTGCAGAACCTATATTATACTGTAACAATTCTGTTATAAATTATTTTGTCTTAGTTAAAAATAAGTTGTCCTCCAGTAAACTTAAATTTCCAATATCTCCGTCCACGTGGAAAATCTCTAAGAGTTATGTGAATGCCAATTAGATGATGATCCGATCGCATTCTGTCTCCTATTAAAACTTTTTTAACCTTTGATGCAAGAGAGAAAGAGTCAAGACGACTAGCTTGATTAAGTCTCCTCCATGTATATCTCCCCAGGTCGGGGTTTTTTAGTATCCACTATTTCTAATTTCCTTAAGGGCACGGTGATGATAGTTTGCAGAGTGATTGTCTTTACGGTCCATTGAGGTACTTAACACTGTGTTATAGTCTCCTACCATAATGATTAGATCATTTGTTGCCTGCAAGTTCAATAAATTGGTATAAATGTTTCTGAAGAAGTGTGGATCATCCTGATTTGCACCATATAGTTTAATGAGCCAAATCTCTTTTTCGTCCACTTTCATATTCAAAATGATCCACCTTCCTTGCGAATCATTCCTGACTATTTGCACATTCAGATTTTGAGTTCCTTTGTCCATGACAGAAAATTATTTCACCACCCCATTCCTTTTTCCACGCAACTTCATCTAAGTATGTAGAGTGAGTTTCCTGTAAACAGTATATGTTATATTCCATTTCTTTTAGCCATGTTTTAAAGATAAAAGACTGATCTTCTTTTTTTATAATCTGCTAAACCGTTACAATTATAACTGGCTATACTTATTTCACCCCTTACCATAACTAGATACTATTCTCAGTCTAAATTGACCATAATTAGTGCTTGTAAAGTTACTGCCGTCAGAGGTATTATGAAGGTCAAAACTAGAGCTTTCAAATGTCTGATATTTAAAATTCAAGAAATATCACAGATGTTAGAAAATTTAGACAAGATATTATGTGTGTAGCAAATCTGAGTTGGTTGATGTGTATGATATTGGATGTGATATAGTGAGGGTGTGTGTAGCTGGTGAATAAAGTCAGGTGCAGGAGAGCAGAGATAAGTGAACAACGTATTTACACATTACGGCAAAAGGTATCCAAATACAACGTGCCCAGAACACATGGGCAAAAATACCGACAATGAACAAATAAACAATCACGCACACAAACATGGGGGAAACAGAGGGTTAAATACATAACTATGTAATTGGGGAATGAAAACCAGGTGTGTGGAAAACAAAGACAAAACAAATGGAAGAATGAAAAGTGGATCGACGATGGCTAGAAGACCGGCGACGTCGACCGCTGAAAGCCGCCCAAACAAGGAAGAGGGACCGACTTCGGCAGAAGTCGTGACACGATGTCTGTATAAGAGTAAGACTATAATGTTTGATGTCCAAATAAATAATAACTCTGCCAATTTGCATGGTTGAGTGTCTATGTGTGTAACATGTAGTGCGTATAGCCTTAATATTCATGATGATAATTGTAATCCATGTTGCATCATAATTATCTTTAACATAATTGAAAAACACATCCCAGCATTTCCATAGCAATTGACGTTTCACATGATCATGAAAGAGACAAGTCCACACAGACGTCAAAGAGGTCTCTTTTTTGCTACTTCTTCATTAATTTGAGTTTTACACAGCCTTATATATATATATATATATACACGATGATGAAGGATAGTGTTATGTTGTATCACCACCATGTTATACATCCCCACAAGGGGGGAGGAATATGTATATGAACTGTCAACTGCGTTTATTTTTAGCAAACTTAACATGTGTGAATATTTGTATGAACATAAGATTCAAAAACTGAACAAGTTCCTCAGACATGTAACTAACAGAAATTGAATAATATGTTGAGATCGGGTGTATTCAGGATGTAATGACTGTTAGCCATGGAAGAAGAGTTGGACAGACTATTTCAAGTTTATGCATTTAAAAAAACTTTGAGGAAGTACCTGGTATTCCCAAGCTGTCTCCCAAGCAAGTACTAACCAGTCTTGACACTGCTTAGCTTCCGAGATCAGACGAGATTGGGCTAATTCAGGAAAGTAGGACCGTAAGCCATGGAAGAAGAGTTGGATAGACTATTTCAAGTTTACGTAACACAAATAACTTTGACGAAGTGTAATAGCCATTCCATTTAAAAATGGCCATTATACTACTTTTGTGTTGAGAAGAGTGTACTCGACTGGGCAAAAGGCTTACATGTAAGCACCTGGTATTCCCAAGCTGTCTCCCATCCAAGTACTAATCAGGCCTGACCCTGCTTAGATTCCGAGATCAGACGAGATCGGGGGTACTTTAAAAAGTATATATTTTATTATGAAAAACAGACAATAATTACAACATTGATTCAATAATAAATAAGGATGATCAATTCACCCTCTTACATAATCAGAAAAATAAAATAAAAACAATTAAAACCAATTAATAATTAAACACAAGTTTCCCATTAGGCTCTATTTCAATAAAAGTACTCCCCCACACAAACAGTTTTTCAAAATCACATCCACCATATCTATAGGCTATCATTATATCCTTTTCTAAAATCCTCCTAAAAATACCTTCCACACTCACACATTTCCCTACATAATGACCCAAGTTCCTTCTTAATCTTACAGCATATCTAGCATGACTTAAAACATAATTAACCAAATTAAAATTCAAATGAAAAAATCTCCATTCCAAATCTCCATTCCACCCCATTAAAAATCTCCTCCCCCCAATGTTTTACTAAAAAACCCTTTAAAAACTCATGAAAACCTCTTAATTTACTACACTCAAGGAAGAAGTGCATTTGATTTGATGTAAAACCACATTAGTAAAAACCCTATTATGTTTCAATTTAAAATCGTTATCTTCACATTCTATAGAATTCAATTTTACATTAACATTCTTCCATATTGTTTTACATCAAAATCCACAAAAACCTTTGACCACACTTTCTCTGAAGCAGGAATTTGTATCACTTTGGAAATACATTTCCTATAAACCATTTTCACTTTTAAACCAGACAAGTCATTTTTCACTCCATTACTTTCATAAAATAAAACAGGTAAACCCATAGCCCTCTTAACCACCTCTGTATTTATTAAAAACACACACTCCTCAGGAATAAACCCTAAAATGTTCCTATACATATTATCTACAGTAATCTTACTTATTTCAACATCTACCTCAACAACATTATTATAAATAGCCTGTATTGGAAGAAAACCCGGAATTACCTCATTAAATATTTACAAAACAACATTGTATTATTATACTTAATCTTTGGATTCAAAAAGATTGGTTGATTTAAAATATTTTGCAAACTCCCCCAAGCCTCAAATACTTCTCAACATTTACAGTTTTACACATTAATAAAACACTATCCCTGATCCTCCCAACCTCCTCCTGCACCCGTAATCTAATTCCCCATATAAATACTTCCTAACCATTTTCACTCTTATCGCTATTTTCCTCACCCTTAGATCCACTAACTTCAAGCCCCCCTCCTCATAACCTGCAATCAAAGTTTTAAAAGCAATTTTCACCCCCTTCCCATCCAATAAAAAATAAACTAAAATCGTATTTATTTCGGATAAAACACATTCTGGAACATCTAAAACATTAATGACGTGAATAAAAATTGACATCAGTAAATAATTTCTAACAATAACCTTCCCAACTTTATTTATCACGCCACTCCATGTCAAATCCCTAGCTTCCTTTTCTTTTACCCCTAAAAAAACTCCTTGTCCTCTTTAATAGAAAAATGTCCCTCATTATCCTTCCCAATATACATTACAACAGACTTTTCCATATTAACTTCAGCTCCTGATGCTCTTCCATATATTTTAAAACAATTACCCTTTTTACACTATCCTCATCTCTAACTGTTATAGTTGTGTCATCTGCATATTGGTGAATCAAACTTAAACCCCCCTGTGGAGTCTGTACACAATTAATCAAATTATTTTTCCTAAGAAAAGCCGCTAAAGGTTCAACTGATAAAACATACAATAAAGCAGATAAAGGACATCCCTGTCTTACCGATCTCTCAAGAATAAAATAATCAGTTTTTGCCTTTCTATATAACAATTTAATCCACCCTATTATTTAATTACCAAAGCCAAATCTTTCCATACCCTAAACATAAAATCATGTTCTACCCTATCAAAAGCCTTATTTAAATCTATGCTTAAAACAATACCCCCCATCTTATCCCCATTCATTTTGTGTATCACGTCTCTAATTGTATTAATTGTGTTAGGTATATCCCTCCCAGGAACACTATAATTCTGTGTTGGTGCAATAATAGTGTAAAACTCTCTTCATCCTATTCGCAAAACTTTGGCTAAAATCTTATAATCCACATTTAATAAACTAATAGGCCTATAATTTCCAATTTTACCTTACTCTCTTTGCTTTTTATATAAGATAGTTGTCACCATCGATTCTGATACACAATCATTCTCCTCCATATAGTGATAAACCTCCAGTAAAATAGGTGCTAAAAGACTTCCATATATTTTATAAAACTCTGCAATGATACCATCTACTCCAGGGCTCTTATTCACCTGTAAATCCTTTATCGCATCTAAAACTTCATTTACTGTAATCTTCCCATCACATATCAATTTATCCTCTACATTAACTTAGGGAGCAGCTCCCGAGGTGACGGTTTTGGAGAGCCTGGCGTCCCCAAAGTAAAATGCCTCCCATTCAGGCCCAGAAAATTGGATAGGAAACACTGAATTTTCTAAAAGTGTTAACATGTTGTCTGTGAGTATAACAGAACGGATATGGCAGGCGAAAACCCGAGGAATTTCTGTCCTGGAAAAAGTGGTTTTGACACATTGCCTCATTTAGAACCCCTCCCTTATGAAAATGCCCAAATAAGGGCATATGAATGCAGTACCTATTGCTTCCTCTGGATGTCAACAGTCTCGAGACAGTGTTTTGATTCTTTTTAGCTGCTTTAGAGGATAGAAGAAGAAGATTTAGGAAGTGGCCACACAGATGTCAACAAGAGGAAAACGCGCGTTCCCGGCTGGCGTGCTCTGTGATTTTTTTCCTTTCTTATCGCCCAGTTTATATTCCGGTTGAAATATTATACTATATATACATAAGTGTTCCTAAGGATACATTTACAATTATGTTTGATTGTTCTTGGACAAGTTTATAGGTATAAGTTGAACGAGTTCTCTTCACGTTTCAATGGACGAGTCGACGCTGTATTTTCTCATAACGCACCAACCAAACAAAGATTTATGGATATAATACATTACTTTTTCTAACAAAAGAACCATGGATTGTCTTCGTTGGACACTTGGGAAGCCCTCAGCAGAAGTTCTTCAAAAGGTAATTGATTTGTTTTTGCTGTTAAATGTGTTTTCTGTGAACCGTGAAGGCTTATGAATTTATACTAATGCATAAAATATTGGAGGTGCTATCCTCAAACAATAAAATGTTGTGCTTTCGCCGTAAAGCCTTTTTGAAATCTGACAACACTGTGATATTGCCAAGAAGCAGAGCTTTTGATGACTATGAAACACTTGTATATTGATGAATGTTTAATAATGACTTTTTGGATTTTGAATTTGGCGCCTTGCATTTCATCGGGTAGTGTCGGGAGTGGGCGCTAGCGCCCCAATCCCGACACTACCAGGTGAAATGCAAGGCGCCAAATTCAAAATCCAAAAGTTGAATTATTAAACATCCACCAATATACAAGTGTTCCATACTCATCAAAAGCTCTGTTTCTTGGCAATATCACAGCGTTGTCAGATTTCAAAAAGGCTTTACGGCGAAAGCAGCACATTTTATTGTTTGAGGGTAGCACCTCACATATTTTTCCCATAGCCATGAATCGATTAGCCATCATGCCACACACACAACACATTTCACAGCGAAAACAAATCAATTACCTGTTGAAGAACTTCTGCTGAGGTCATCCTAAGTGTCCAACGAAGACACTTTTGTTGGAAAAAGTAATGTATTTTATCCATAAATCCTCTGGTTCGCGCGTTATAATCAGAAACGACAGTCTCCACTAGTCCATTGAAAGGTGACGCAAACTCGTTCATCTTATACCTATAAACTTGTCCAAGAACAATCAAACATAGTTTTAAATGTATCCTTAGGAACACTTTTACGTATATTTACTATTATAAATCAACCGGAATATAAACTGATCGATAACGACGGTAAAAAAGACACTGCGCGACTTCTAGGGAGCACGCGCCGGGTACTGTTGACATAAAAGATACACTTCCTGGTCTGGTCTTATTCATCCAAAATGAAATTTTACACTGTCTCCAGACTTTTGACATCTAAAGGAAGCGATGGGTACTGCATTCATATGCCCTTATATGGTCATTTTCATGAGGGAGGGGTTTCCAAATGAGCAATGTGTCAAAATCACTTTTTCCAGGACAGAAATTCCTCGGGTTTCGCCTGCTATATGCGTTCTGTTTTACTCACAGACAAATGGTTAACAGTTTTGGAAAATTCAGAGTGTTTCCTATCCAATGGTACCAAATATGTGCATATCCTATTTTCTGGGCCTGAATGGGAGGCATTTTACTTTGGGCACACCAGGCTCTCCAAAACCGACCCCTCAGCTGCCACGCCCTAACAAGTTAACCTAAAGACTCAGGATTCTGTGAAGCCTACCCCAATGAGGATATATGCTTACTTTAAGCTTCCTGTACCAACCTGAAGTGCCTAAATTTGGGGTCATAGGGGCTGTTTCAAACGGTTAAAATGGTCACGTCTTTCCAAAACTTCATATGTGTGATTAGGCAACCCTCATGAACTCATTTCTCCCAACAGATGTCAAAGAAAAACTCACACACACAGCTAGGATGGAGTGACATAAACCTAATCTCTAGGCCGTGCCGAGTTCAACGAGATGCCCCACTTGACTAGCTCGCTCTGACCTCATAGACCGTGCAAAAAAGTAGGCCCTAAATTTCAGGTGCCTTTGGGTGACAGCGGCAGACTCTCCAAACACTGCCGACGCTCCCTAACAGGTTAAAATAAAGTGGTGATACTAACTGACCTAAGACAGGGAATTTTTACTAGGATCGAATGTCAGGAATTGTGAAAAACTGAGTTTAAATGTATTTGGCTAAAGTGTATGTAAACTTCCGACTTCAACTGTATATATTCCATCATGTTATGTCCTTTCCTTTTTTCCCTTTCTTTGCGTGCTGGTACGCTCTGTTCTCCCTCCTCCCATCACGGGTCGCATCCACTTCCTCCCCCACCCTCATCAGACCCTCTCCGTTTTCCATTTTCCTCCAGCTCAGGACTCGCCATCCTAAGGACACCCCCTCGACCAGCGGATTCCTTCAGTTCCTCCTCGCCACCACTCTCCTCCTCTATCTCCACATCATCCAGGGTCGACCCTAGTTCCTCCTCTCTCTCGAGGCCTCCTCCACCACAGGTACAGCTCCTCTCCTCTTCGTCGTCTCCTCCATCGCACCGTCCTCGCTGATATGCTCATATGGGGTCTCAGGAACCACTCCCTCCTGGGAACAGGACCATCGCACAGCACTACTCCCACAGCCTGGACAGCTCCGCTTTCTCCTCCAAGCACACTCCCGTGCATAATGCCCCTGCTTGCCACACTTGTGGCATGCAAAGTCTGGACAGTCTCGCAGTACATGCCCTGGCTGAATGCACAGCCTGCATACTGTGGTAAACCGTGGGGTGTTGGGTTGAGTGTGCAGAGATTGACACCGAGACAGGGAGGCTTTAGTCCACAAAACAAATGTAACAAAGAAATCCGGTCTTGCTTCACTCTCTTAACTGGTGTCCGTCTCTCCACCTTCTCTCCCCTGGTCTGCCATCGTGCTCCTTTTATTGAGCCTCCACGGCTGGTTGGCACTTTCCTCTAATTACCTCCACTTAGAGCTGTCTGTGTCGGGGTGCCCAGCTCTCGTATCCCCAGCAGAGGGAGCCAACGTCATCTCACGTATCTCCCCTCTATTACCATCCTCCGGGGATACCACAATACCCTCACCTGCCGATCATGTATAACTAAAATATTCAGTCCCCTCCAGCGTTTCAAATTGGGTTGAATACGGCAATGATTGCACAGTGTCTGTGAACTTCACTTTAGAAATCTCGTTCCATCCGCTACGTCTGTCCCCGGCCAGAAGCGCCTCTTCACTTCAGACATCGCCGACACACCCCATAGTCCGAGTTTCTCTACTATCGCCTGATCCGTGATATATACTGGCCGGTTTAGGAACAAAACCACCATCTCATTCCTCATAATACTGGAGTCTCTTATCTTAAAACGATCCAGTAATCTTTCTTTTGCACTTGCATTCACCATCGTGACTTCATATCTCCTGTCCGCTTTGAACCTACAGACACACTTCCTTTATGCCCCGCAGCAATCTTCTCTACCCCCGCAATTTCCACCGCCACCGTTAACCTCTTAGGCAGAAGCGCACGAGGTGACCGTTTTGGAGAGCCTGGCGTGCCCAAAGTAAAATGCCTCCCATTCAGGCCCAGACAATAGGATATGCACATATTTAGTACCATTGGATAGGAAACACTCAGAATTTTCTAAAAGTGGTAACTATTTGTCTGTGAGTAAAACAAAACGGATATGGCAGGCGAAGCCCCGAGGAATTTGTGGTTTTGACAGAGTGCCTCATTTGGAACCCCTCCCTTATGAAAATGCCCATATAAGGGCATATGAATGCAGTACCTATCGCTTCCTCTAGATGTCAACAGTCTCGAGACAGTGTTCAGTTTTGTTTTGGATGCATTAGAGCAGAGAAGAAGAGAAATCAGGAAGTGTCCCCTTTGAAGTCAACAGAACAGAATGCGCGCTCCCGAGAAGGCACGCTCTGTGTTTTTTTTTCGCTTTATAGCCCAGTTTATATTCCGGTTGGTTTATTATAGTAAATATACGTAAAAGTGTTCCTAAGGATACATTTAAAGTGATTTTTGATTGTTTTTGGACAAGTTTATAGGTTTAAGTTGAACGAGTTCTCGTCACGTTTCAATGGAGGAGTGGAGGCTGTAGTTTCTGATTATAACGCACGAACCAAACGGAGATTTATGGATAAAATACATTACTTTTTCTAACAAAAGAACCATGGATTGTCTTCGTTGGACACTTTGGAAGCCATCAGCAGAAGTTCTTCAACAGGTAATTGATTTGTTTTCGCTGTGAAATGTGTTTTGTGTGAACCGTGAAGGCTAATGAAATCATGGTCATGAGAAAATAGTTAAGGTGCTACCCTCAAACAATTAATTGTGCTGCTTTCTGAAATCTGACAATGCTGTGATATTGCCAAGAAACAGAGCTTTTGATGAGTATGAAACACTTGTATATGGGTTTATGTTTAATAATTCAACTTTGTCGCCTTGCATTTCACCTGGTAGTGTCGGGATTAGGTGCGCTAGCGCCCCTACCACTCCCCAAGAAGTTAAGGTTTTTTCATAACTCGTTTTCTGCTCTTTCGTAGATTCACCGGCCTCCATCGTCATTATACTTGCGTGGGTCGCAGCCATTAGATCCGTCAGTACACAAACTGGGGGAAGTCCCCCTAACAGCACTCGGAACACACACAAAATAAAAACCAAACTTGATCCGAAAACAAAATCACAATTATATGATAAACACCGACGTGAGCAGACAAAATCTCCTCTTACTCAAACACAGATTCTCCTCTCACTCGTGCTAATCACAAGGGGCGTATTCAGGGTGGTATGGCCGTAAGCCATGGAAGAAGAGTTGGACAGACTATTTCAAGTTTATGTAATACCAAAAACGTTGGGGAAGTGGAATAGCCATTCCATTTTAAAATGGCCATAATATTATTAGTGTTGAGAAGAGTATACTCGACTGGGCAAAAAACCTTACAGCACCTGGTATTCCCAAGCTGTATCCCAACCAATTACTAACCAGGCCTGATCCTGCTAAGCTTCCCGAGATCAGACTAAATTTGTCATATTCAGGATGGTATGGCCGTACGCCACGGAAGAAGAGTTGGATAGACTAAGTTTATGTAACTCAAAAAACTTTGAGGAAGAGGAATAGCCGTTCCATTTTATAAATGCCATTATTATTGTTTTGAGAAGAGTATACTCGACTGTGACGCAAAAAGCGTACAACACCTGATATTCCCAAGCGATCTCCCAACCAAGTATTAACCAGGGCTGATCCTGCTTAGCTTCCGAGATCAGTCATATTTTTTTTTCTCTTTACAATATCTATAGAATTAACAATACACAAAACCCTAGACTTAACACAGGCAGGTGAACAATTCAACCCCTATCAACAGAAAAAGACAAAAGCATACATTTCACTCACAAAAAAATAAACAGGTTAACTTTTTAGGGAGCGGCTCCCGAGGTGACGGTTTTGAAGAGTCTGCCGTGCCCAAAGTGAAATGCCTCCCACTCAGGCCCAGAAAATAGGATATGCACATAATTAGTACTATTGGATAGGAAACACTGACGTCTCTAAAAGTGTTAACAGAACGGATATAGCAGGCGAAAACTAGAGGAAAATCCATCCGGAATTACAGTTTTTTGTGTCCTTTGCTCTGTTTGACAGTCTCCCTATTGATTTCAAAGGCAACCAGCTCTGAGATTTTAGTACCTATGGCTTCCACTAGATGTCAACAGTCTCTATACAAAGCCAGGAAACGGTAGCCCTGACCAGAACGGATATTTTCCTTTCTTATCGTTCAGGCTACAATCTGGTTGAAATATTATAGTAAATATACATAAAATGAAACCTAAGGAAACATTAAAAATGTTTGATTTGTTTGGAGAAATATGATAGGTATAATTCGAACGCGTTCAATGGGTGACTTAACGGTGGATTTTATGATCATAACGCGCCAACCAAATGGAGATTTATGGATATAATAAATGACTTTTTCTAACAAAAGAAGCATGGATTGTCTTCGTTGGACACTTGGGAAGCCCTCAGCAGAAGTTCATCAAAGGTAAGCGATTTTATTTGTTTTGTGAGACCCGCGTTGAATTTATGCTAATGGTAAAAATATTGTAGGTGCTATCCTCAAACAATCAAATGTTGTGCTTTCGCCGTAAAGCCTTTTTGAAATCTGACAACGCTGTGATATTGCCAAGAAGCAGAGCTTTTGATGACTATGCAACACTTGTATATTGATGAATGTTTAATAATTCAACTTTTGTATTTTGAATTTGGCTCCTTACATTTCACCGGATAGTGTCGGGAGTGGGGTAGTGCCCCACCACTCCCTAAGTAGTTTTAATATTGAATCCATCAAGCGCTCCTTTACCTTTCCATTGCACATCGTAATCTCATACTTCCTTTCTCCTTTAACTCGACAGCCTACCACATCTCCGCACACTTTTATTCCACATAAGATAACAACGATGGAATTATCTCCACTGCCAACGTTAACTCTTTACCATATTTCTTTGCTCCTTCATCCTCACATCTCTTCCCTTGAGCACTGCCTTTATCCTTGTCCATTCCAATTGTCGTTGCCATGTTGTCCGTCCTTTCAAATAAACCAGAAAAACAAAAAACTCTCCCCCTAGCAACAAAAACTTAATCGATAAACAAAACTGGGATTACACTTCAAAACCCCTGTAAAGAGCACAATAAAATGAAGACTGGTTGAACAAACACTCGCACCTGTCTCACTCTTCTGCACGGGAAGGGCGTATTCAGGCTGGTATGGCCATAAGCCGCAGAAGAAGAGTTGGATAGACGAATTCAAGTTTATGGGACTCAAAAAATGAAGGAAGAGGAATAGCCATTCCATTTTATGATGGCCATTATATTATTATTGTGTTTAGAAGAGTATACTCGACTGGGCAAAAAGCTTACTGCACCTGAACAGGCCTGACCATGCATAGCTTCAGAGACCAGACAAGATTGGGCGTATTAAGGATGTAATGGCCGTAAGCCATGGAAGAATAGTTGGACAGACTATTTCAAGTTTATGTAACTCAAAAAACTTTGAGGAAGTGGAAAAGCCATTCCATTTTAAAATGGCCGTTATATTATTATTGTGTTGAGAAGTGTATACTCGACTGGGCAAAAAGCTTACAGCACCTGGAATTCCCATGCGGTTTCCCAACCAAGCACTAACCAGGCCTGACACTGCTTAGCTGACGAGATCAGGAATATTCGGGATAGTATGGCCGTACACCGTTGACGAAGAGTTTAATAGACTATTTGAAGTTTTTATGTAACTCAAAAAACTTTGAGGAAGTGGAAAAGCCATTCCATTTTAAAATGGCCGTTATATTATTATTGTATTTAGAAAAGTATACTCGACTGGGCAAAAACCCTACAGCACCTGTTACACCCAAGAGGTCTCCCATCCAGGTACTAATCAGGCCTGTCCATCCTTAACATCCGAGATCAGACGATATCGGGTGTTTTCAGGGTGGTAAGGCACGGAAGAAGAGTTGGATAGACTTTTTCAAGTTTATGTAACTCAAAAACTTTGAGGAAGTGGAATAGCCATTCCATTTAAAAATGTCCATTATATTATTATTGTGTATAGAAGAGTATACTCAACTGGACTAAAAGCTTTCAGCACCTGGTATTCCCAAGCGGTCTCTCAACCATGCACTAACCCTGCTTAGCTTCCTAGATCAGACGAGATCGAGTGTGAGCCACGGAAGAAGAGTTGGATAGACGATTTGAGGAAGTGGAATAGCCATTCCATTTAAAAATGGCCATTATATTATTATTGTGTTAAGAAGAGTATACTCGACTGGGCAAAATCTTACAGCAACCACTTTGACACACAAGAGGCCTCCCATGCTTAACATCTGAGATCGGCGTATTTTAGTTAAATTATTTTACAATATTTTCAATTCAATACATACGACACAAGACTAAACATAGGCAGTTGAACAATTCACCCCCTATCAAATCAAAATACCAAAACCAACTTCATACAAACATTGCATACAAGACTAAGACAAATCAAATTCCACAAAAATAGATAGGTCCCCAGTTTCTGTGTTGTGGTTTGTGGATTTGTATGTATTTCAGGAAATGGCTTCCTGGAATCCCCCAAGCAGCTGATTGGTCAACTCCATGGCAAATTGGAGCTGACCCCGCCCTCTCTTCAGAGGACACAGCTGTCTTCAATTACCGACTCCTTCTGAAGCTGTATATAAGCCAGTGTTCCTTTGCTCAGAGAAGGGAGCTGAGCGTGATAGCTTGTGTTGGCTGTTTCTTAGAAAGAGCTTATTGTTATAGCCTGTGTTGGTTGTTTCTTTGAAAGAGAGCTGAGGGTTATGCCCCAGTATTGTTTGTTTTCTCAGATAGAGCTCATGGTAAAGTATTGTATTTTGTAACCGGTCCTGCGTAGGACTGTTTTGATTATTTAAATTGTTGTATTATTCTGTTTTTGTTCCCAGGGGGGAAAGGGAAGGCACCTAGGGAGTGCTTAGGCAAGAGGCCTGTGGGCATACATATATCCGTAGTATGTCTATACACACTAGGTAAGACCTGGGTGGACCATCCCCTGTATGTTGAGTAGTGGGAAGGGGCTTTGACATTTGCTTTCGTCCAGCCCCATATTACCGTGTGAAGGAGTAAAATTCTCTGCCTTTGTCATCCTTACCCGCACCTACAATCCCATACCTCTTTCACTCCACGGGGGAGTTGAATTGTAGCAGGGTGTTTCGTTCCCTCTTCCAAGAGGCGTACGTAACAACCCCTATCAAATCAAGCTAAGAAACAATACTTTCAAAATCATGAATGATACCTCCCCAAAACCCATACACCAAACCCCCGTCCTCCCCCACAGCAATGAATCCACAATCCTTTAAAACACCCTGTCTAGACCTATGCATCAGTCCCACATCCTTCCTGACCAAACCTTCCACACGGTCGCCCTCAAACCTTGCCAAGTTCCTCCTCGAATATACAGCATACCTTGCATGTGACAACATAAAATTCAATAAATCAATGTTCACCCCCCTCACATGCTGATACATTCCGAACAATACCAAACACCTCCAATCAAACCTACCTATCAACTCTACTCCCCTTACCTTTCTAACATGTCCCTCAACCTCACATAGAACCCAGCCACATCAACACACAAACATCATGTGCATCAGATTTTCATCCATAACTCTACATACACGAGACACTGACCTGTCTACCTGATGCAGCACCCGATTGTGCCTCAGCATAAAATCAAAATGTGTACATTCAAGACTGTTGAGCCTCACCCCTCATGTTCTCCCACAACCGCCCTACATCCAACCCTGGAAATACCTGCCTCCACACTTGGAAGGCGCCTTGACCTTCCTTGTAAGAAGAGCCCAGTAGAAGGCCGGTAGAGGATAAGCCTACACAGACTCCCCACATTTCAACTGCATCTCAGGCAAGGTCTCTAAAACACCACTACTCAAGTCATTGTCCAGCAGCCTCACCCACTCCCCTGGAAAACACTCCTTTATCCTCTCATACAATTTCAACATTGTCCCATTCCTGACATCCTCATCTACACCCCAGACAGTATCTAAGATCGCCTGATCAGGCAGGAACCCCGGCACCACATCATACCCGCCCTCATAAGCACCTTACTCTCCAGCATCTTACCCTCCGATTTCAGCAGTGGGTTCAGAAAAAACGGTAGATTCAATGTCACACTCATAACTAACCTGCAGTAAAAACTCTGGCACTTCTGCATACATGCTAGGCTTTAGATGCATTAACAATCCATAGTCTCCGCAACCTATGCCCGGAAAAAAAAGTCCACCCCTGACCCTCCTCCCCATACAAAAACCGTTGCACTCTCCCGCATGGCTTTTAACTTAACCTCCAGATCTATTAATCTCAACCCACCCCTATCATAATCTGCAATCTTCCCACCCCACAGGAAACCAGACACTACATTATTAATTTCCTTCAGAGCCCATAGAGGCATGTCCAGAACCCTTAAAGTATACACACATTTTGACATCAACAGAGCATTCACCACCACCACTTTTCCCCCTCAATTTTAATTTCCTTTGTTTACAGAAATTCATTTTATTAATCAGCCCTGTCCAAGTAAAGTCTCTCGCCTCCCCGCTCATCCACCCCAATATTCACACCCGAAAATCTCACGTTCCGTAACAGTCTTAAAAGGAATGTTACATGTAGACACAACCGTATCAGCAACACACGATTTTTCCACATTCACCTTAGCCCCAGAAGCCCTTCCATACACATCAAAACATTTCATCAGACAGTTCACACTCCCTCCATCCCGCACAGTACAGGTGGTATCATCAGCATAATGATGTAGCACACTGATACCTCCCCCTGGCAGTTTCACTCCATGCACACCTCTATCACGCTTGACAAAAGCAGCCAAATGCTCATCTGAGATGCTGTACAGCAAAGCAGACAGCGGACAGACCTGCCCAGGGGAAAGGAATCAGTCAGCACACCATTACACTTAACGACACTACAAAAGCTTTGCCCAGGTCTCTAACAGGAACCGATGCTCCACCCAAACAAAGGCTTTATTCAGATCCATTTATTCAGCACCACCCCACATGCCTCACTACATCCCGCCCCGGAACCCCATAGGCCTGAGTAGGTGCAACGATGCTACCCATCACCTTATTCAACCGATTGGCCATTACCTTAGCAAGCACCTTATTGTCAGGGTTCAAAAGGGTTATCAGTCTGTAGTTCTCAAGTTTCAGTCGACTCCCCTTCCCTTTATCCATCACAGTCAACATCCCCAAAGCAAAGGATTCAGGGACTACCCTCCTCTCCTCCATGCACGCAAATACACGCAGCATCAGTGGGGCTAGGATGTCACTAAACTCACGGTGACCCTCATAACCTGGGCTCTTATTCAAGGTCAGGCCTGAGGTAGTAGTTTTAACCTCTGCCAATGTAAAATCAGCATCACACATCACCACATCATCAGTTGACACCCTAGCCTCCATTGCATCTAGCACACTCCACATACACCCCTCCCAAAGTAAATAAACCCTTATCCATGATACGACAGTTCCGAATTTTTAAACTATCCATCAGATGTTCTTTTTTCTCAAGACTATTTCAACTTTACTTAAACAGGTAGACCAGTTGAGAACAAGTCCTCATTTACAACTGCGACCTGGCCAAGATAAAGCAAAGCAGTGCGACACAAACAACACAGAGTTACACATGGAAAAAACAAACACACAGTGTGTGCAAATGAAGTAAGATTAGGGAGGTAAGGCAATAAATAAGCCGTAGTGGCGAAATAATTACAATTTAGCAAATAAACACGAGTGATAGACGTGCAGAAGATGAATGTGCAAGTAGAGATACAGGGGTGCAAAAAATAAATAAATAAATAACGGGATGAGGTAGATGGATGGGCTATGTACAGGTGCAATGATCGGTTAGCTGCTCTGATAGCTGATGCTTGAAGTTAGTGAGGGAGATATGAGTCTACAGCTTCAGTGATTTTTGCACTTCGTTCCAGTCATTTGCAGCAGAGAACTGGAAGGAAAGGCGGCCAAAGGGGGAATAGGCTTTGGAGATGATCAGTGAAATATACCTGCTGGAGCGCGTGCTACGGGTGGGTGTGGCTATGGTGACCAGTGAGCTGAGATAAGACGGGGCTTTACCTAGCAAAGACTTATAGATGACCTGGAGCCAGTGGGTTTGGTGACGAATATGAAGTGAGGGCCAGCCAACAAGAGCATACAGGTCACAGTGGTGGGTAGTATATGGGGCTTTGGTGACAAAACGGATGGCACTGTGATAGACTGCATCCAATTTGCTGAGTAGAGTGTTGGAGGCTATTTTGTAAATGACATTGCCGAAGTCAAGGATCAGTAGAATAGTCAGTTTTACGGGGGTGTTTGGCAGCATGAGTGAAGGATTCTTTTTTGGGAAATAGGAACCCGATTCTAGATGCTTAATGTGAGTCATGAAGGAGAGTTTACAGTCTAACCAGACACCTAGGTATTTGTAATTGTCCACACATTCTAAGTCAGAACTGTCCAGAGTAGTGATGCTGGACGGGCGGGCGGGTGTGGGCAGCGATTGGTTGAAGAGCATGCATTTAGTTCTACTTGCATTTATGAGCAATTGGAGGCCACGGAAGGAGGGTTGTATGGCATTGAAGCTCGTCTGGAGGTTAGTTAAAACCTCTTAAGGAGCAGTGGGGCGCTAGCGCACACTGAACTCTCTCTGAGAAGTAGTTGGTGAACCAGGCAAGGCAGTCATATGAGACACCAAGGCTGTTGAGTCTGCTGATAAGAATGTGGTGATTGACAGAGTCGAAAGCCTTGGCCAGGTCGATGAATACGGCTGCACAGTATTGTCTTTTATCGATGGCGGTTAGGATATTGTTTAGGACCTTGAGCGTGGCTGAGGTGCACCAATGACCAGCTCGGAGAAGGTACGGTGGGATTCGAAATGGTTATCTGTTTGTTAACTTGGCTTTCGAAGACCTTAGAAAGGCAGGGTAGGATAGATATTGGTCTAGAGTATCTCATTCGAAGAGGGGGATGACTGCGGCAGCTTTCCAATCTTTGGGGATCTCAGACGATAGAGAGGTTGAACAGGCTAGTAATAGGGGTTGCAACAATTGTGGCGGATAATTTTAGAAAGAGAGGGTCCAGATTGTCTAGCCAAGCTGATTTGTAGGGGTCCAGATTTTGCAACTCTTTCAGAACATCAGCTATCTGGATGAAGGAGAAATGGGGGAGGTTTGGGCAAGTTGCTGTGGGGGTGCAGGCAGGTGGAAAGCATTGCAAGCCATAGAAAAATGCTCATTGAAATTATCGTGGATGACAGTGTTTCCTAGCCACAGTGCAGTGGGCAGCTGGGAGGAGGTGCTCTTATTCTCTATGGACTTTACGGAGTTTGTGCTACAGGATGCCAATTTCTGTTTTAAAAAGCTAGCCTTTGTATATTGGTTCCTAACTTCCCTGAAAAGTTGCATACCGTGGTGGCAGTACGCCACAGGATGTTTTTGTGCTGGTCAAGGGCAGTCAGGTCTGGAGTAAACCAAGGGCTATATCTGTTCCTGGTTCTACATTTTTTTAATGGGGAATGCTTATTTAAGATGATGAGGAAAGTTATTTTAAAGAATAACCAGGCATCCTCTACTGACGGAATGAGGTCAATGTCCTTTCAGGATACCCGGGCCAGGTCGATTAGAAAGGCCTGCTCGCTGAAGTGTTTTAGGGAGCATTTGACGGTGGTCGTTTGACCACAGACCCATTACGGATGCAGGCAATGATCACTGAGATCCTGGTTGAAGACAGCATAGGTGTATTTAGAGAGCAGGTTGGTCAGGATGATATCTATGAGGGTGCCCGTGTTTACAGATTTGGGGATGTACCTGGTAGGTTCGTTGATACTTGTGAGATTGAGGGTGTCTAGCTTAGGATGGCCGGGTTGTTAAGCATGTCCCAGTTTAGGTCACCGAAGATCGATGGGGGGCAATCAATTCACATATGGTGTCAAGGGAACAGCTGGGGGCAGAAGGCGGTCTATAACAAGCGGAAACGATGAGAGACTTGTTTCTGGAAAGGTGGATTTTTGGAAGTAGAAGCTCGAGTTGTTTGGGCACAGACCTGGATAGTATGACAGATCTCTGCAGTAGATTGCAACTCTGCCCCCTTTGGCAGTTCTATCTTGGCGGAGTTATGGATGGAAATGTCATGATTTTTGGTGGCCTTCCTAAGCTAGGTTCAGACACGGCTAGGACATCCGGGTTGGCAGAGTGCGCTAAAGCAGTGAGTAGAACAAACTTAGGGAGGAGGTTTCTAATGTTAACATGCTTGAAACCAAGGCTTTTACGGTTACAAATGAGAGCGCAGCTGCAGGGATTAACCTTTACATCATCAGAGAAACAGAGGAGGAGTAGGATAAGGGTACGGCTAAAGGCTATAAGAACTGGTCGTCTAGTGCGTTCGGAACAGAGAGTAAAAGGAGCAGGTTTCTGGGCGTGGAAGAATAGATTCTTCTAATGTACAGACAAGTGTATGGTAGGATGTGAATACAGAAGAGGTAAACCTAGGTACTGAGTGACAATGAGAGAGGTTTTGTCTCTAGAGACATCATTTAGACCAGGTGAGGTCACCGCATGTGTGGGAGGTGAAACAAAAGGGCTAGCTAAGGCATATGGAGCAGCCCTGGAGGCTCTACAGTGAAATAAGGCAATAATCACTGGACAAGACATATTGACATTAGGGAGAGGCATGCGTAGCCGAGTGATCATGGGGACCAGTGGGAAGCTAGGCGAGCTGGAGACACGGCGATTCACACAGCTAGCGGGCCAGGGCTAGCAGAAGGGCCTTAGGGGGACGTCGCAACGGAAGAAGTCTGTTGTAGCCCCTCGGACGGTTACGTCGGCAGACCATTCGTGTTGGAGGGCTCCGTGTAGGCAGTAAAAGGGGTCCGGGCCAATTGGCAATATATGTATTGTAGCCGGGAGATGGGGCTAGCACGAGGCTAGTTCCAGGCTCACTGTTGCTTGCTTCGGGACAGAGACGTTAGCCAGGGGGTAGCCACTTGGATAGCAGCGATGATCCTGGTGAAAAGGTTCAGAGTTTGCGGTAGGAAACCGGAGATGTGGAGAAAAAGCAGTCCAGGATGCTCTGGGTTGAATCGCGCTGTGCAGACTGGCAGGAGTTGACCGGGCTAAGGTTAGCTGATGACCGCTTGCACTGACTACTAGGTAGTAGCCAGTTAGCTGGCTATTTTCCGTTGGGGGTTCTAAAGTATAGAAAATAGCAGATCCATACCACATTGGGTGAGGTGGGTTGCAGGAGAGTATGTTGAAACTGAAGTTAAAAATATATACTAAATATTTACGAAGAAAAAAATATATATATACACGGGACAAAGACGTCTGAACTGGGATGGGGGTTAGGGTTACACAGAACCACGCATACATTTATTTTGTTCCCCCACACGACACGCAGGTTAAAATGTCAAAACAAACTCTGAACCAGTTACATTAATTTGGGGATAGGTCGAAAAGCATTAAACATTTATGCCAATTTAGCTAGCTAGCTTGCACTTGCTAGCTAATTTCTCCTGGGATATAAACATTGAGTTGTTATTTTACCTGAAATGCACAAGGTCCTCTACTCCGACAATTAATCCATACATAAAACGGTCAACCGAATCGTTTCTAGTCATCTCTCCTCCTTCCAGGCCTTTTCTTCTCTTGACTTCACATTGCGATTGGCAACTATGGATTAATTGGACGAGTAGAGGACCTTGTGCATTTCATGGCACGTGGGTATCTGTTTCTATAAACCAATGAGGAGATGGGAGAGGCGCGATCTGCGTCACAAATAGAACTGACTCCTATTTTAGCCCTTGGCAACGCATGAACTCGTTGGCCTTGCGAGCATTGTGGAGTGCAATAATATAGATTTCTAAATTTATTTTGCAACGCTCGCACACGCAGTCAGCCTGTTAGGTTTTATATTTGGTAGGGTTAAAATAAACTGTTTTTGTCTTTTAGGTGCACAAGCTTATTCCTATGTCTCAATAAAATTCATTCAAATGCATAGATGGCAGCATAGGTTCATAAATAAAACAAATATGGTACTGAGGGAGTCTTAAAAGCAGTAGCCCAGGCTTCTGGAGGGTCATGAATAAACAAGTGCATGCTCTAAAATCAGACTGTTGGTTTTAGTACTATTTATTAACAGAGAAACCTACACATTATCCATCGTTATTTTAAAATATACATTTTTCCCCATATGTCGTCGAGGTAGCGGTAGAAACACGTCGGGCGTTAGGTGTAGAGGGGGTATACCGTGTTCTCCCATTCAGCCAGGTAGATGTCTGCTTAGGCTGGGGCGAACCACTTGCCCATGGCCACGCCTTTGACCTGGAGGTAGGTTTTCCTGTTGAACTCGAAGTCGTTGTGTGTCAAGGAGAGCTCCAGTAGTCGGAGGAGCTGGAGGTCGGGTCTTCCTGGTTGTGGGTGGCGGGCTAGGTGTGCCCAGTGTTGCCTATTTAGCGAGTATTCAGACCCCTCTAGCGTTATTGGAGACTGACGTGAAAGCACGTATCGTTCTTACTCTTCTCAACGAGCAGCGGCTGCTGCCGTGGGCCCCATCCCAAAGCACTCACAGGCGGCCCAGTCCCTCCGCGTCCAGACTGCAAATGAATCGCGCATGCGGAAAGCATCCGCTGGCTGATCCCGTCCTGTCTTACTTTCAGGGCGGGATGTAAAATGTTCTTTGTCTAAAATAAATAACTGCACAAAAATAAAATCAATGAATTCAAAGGCTGGTTGAAGCCAATTATTGGAGATGATACACAGGCATACTGCTTGTATTGTAAGGCTGATTTCTACACCAAACAACTCAAAAAGGCAAAGACTTATACAGTTCCACCCAAAACAAGCTGCCATTTATGGTTAACCTCTAACGGGGGTATTTGGAAGTTTGGAGAGTCTGGCGTGCCCAAAGTAAAATGCCTGCCACTCAGGCCCAGACACTAGGATATGCACATAATTAGTACCATTGGATAGAAAACACTGAAAATAATGTCTGTGAGTATAACAGAACTGATATGGCAGGCAACCTTTTTTTCTAATGGCTGTCTATGGGATTTGCTGTAACTTAGGTCCCAGGTTGCAGTACCTATGGCTTCCACTAGATGTCAACAGTCTTTAGACAAGGTTTCATGCGTTTACCTTGAATAACAACCTTACAGAAGAAGAATATGTAAGTGGATGGAGGAAGTGGCTTTTGTGTTTAGAGCTCGAGACCGTGAGCTCGCTCCTCGGGATTGTCCTTTTCTATCGTTTAGGATATTATAGTTAATATACATTATAAATGATGTTTGATTTGTTTGGGCAAAGTTGATAGGTATAATTTGAACGCTTTCTCTTCCCTGTACAATGGGCGAGTAGACGTTGTATTTTCTGAACATAATGCGCCAACCAAATGGAGATTTTTGGATATAAACAATTACTTTTTCTAACAAAAAAAACATGGATTGTCTTGCTTGGCCACTTCGGATTGCCCTCAGCAGAAGATCATCAAAGGTAAGCGATTTATTTTAGCTCTTTTATGTGTTTCGGAGACCCGTGCTGGTTATGAAATTATGCTAATGCAGAAAATATGTGAGCTGCTGTCCTCAGACAATCAAATGTTGTGCTTTCGCCGTAAAGCCTTTTTGAAATCTGACAATGCTGTGAGATTGCCAAGAGTCTAAGCTTTTGAAGAGTACGCAACATTTGTATAATTCAACTTTTGGATTTTGAATTTGGCGCCTTACATTTCTCCGGGTAGTGTCGAGATTGGGGCGCTAGCAATGACATCTCTCCCAATAGGAATACACTAAAACTGCGTCTCGTGTATTGCCAGAAGACATTAGACTCTCCAAGCATATCTGCACCTGTCTCTGGAATCACCTGTATTTGCTACACCCTCTCCATGGCACTCTCTTCCACTCTCTCCATAGGCATACTCCCCTCATCTTCCTCAGAAGTTATCCTTTCCCTTCTTACATTTACATCTATCTTTAGGTTTGTCACACATTAACGATGTTCAAACATTCCCTGGCATAATGCCCTTGTTCACTACGTTTATGGCATGTGATTTCCAGGCATTCCTTAAGTATGTGCCCTGGCTGAATGCAGTGTCTACATACCTTCACTTGATTGTCATGGATCACACTGAAGTATTCAAATCCCTCGACTGTATTGAATTTTGTTGAATATGGCAAGGATTGCACACTGTCCCGTCTACGTCTGTTCCTGGCCACATCCTCCTCTTGATCGGCGTGGTCACCTTCACTTTCCAGCCTTGTAATTTCTCATCTATTTAACCATCCATAATATATGGAGGGAAGATCAAAAAGGATACCACAAGTTCATTGTCCCCCAGTTCCTTAGCCATGATTTGACAGTTCTTTATCTTTAGCCCATCCATTAGTCTTTCTTTCCATCTACATGCGACATCATACTTATTTCTGTCTTAAGTTCTACATCCAAGCAATTCCATCGTTGTAATTTTGTCTTCTCCAATGATTTCCACGTTCACCGTCAGTTCTCTCTCATACTTTCTTCTATTCAGTTCTAAATTTGAAATTCGTTTTTCTCTGTTTGTCCTTTCTCATCATCGTTAGTATTCTTGATGTCGAAGCCAATGGTGTCCGTCCGGTTATTTTAAGCAGGATCCCCCAAACAGCTCACGCCGTTGGGGGATAATAACGCAAATGTTTAGAAATAAAAAAAACTACACTCACGTATCAAAGTAAACCTAAAAAAAAGGCTGGGGCGAACCTCTCCCTCAAACACTCAGCCACCTGCTGCTCATCCACTTCCTGAAAATCCCAAAAGGGGCGTATTCAGGATGGTATGGCCGTAAGCCATGGAAGAAGAGTTGGATAGACTTTTTTAAATGTATGTAACTCAAAATGTAGAGCAAGTGGAATAGTCATTACATTATTATTGTGTTTAGAAGAGTATACCCGACTGGGCAAAAAGCTTACAGTAGTGGTCTCCCAACCAGGCCTGACCCTTCTTAGCTTCCGAGATTGGGCTTATTTTTTTTCTCTCTTTTTATTATGCAGAATGTCACAATAATTTACAAACAAATCACATAAACACCACCAATCCCCTACACTGTAAAAAATGTAGGTAACTATTTGCATCAGCCTTTTAAGTATATTATACTTCGCTTTTAGTGCATTGTCAACAACTAACAGGATCTCAAAGATTCCTTTCATTCAACTTAATTTTATCAGGTTCAGAGCAGTTAAGTATCGTAATTGATATTCTGTTTAATCTACAAATGTTTTTTGCTCAGTTACTTATGGTACTCAGGTTAGTAAAATGTATTTAAATTTGGTTCCTACTATTTAAATATATACTCTACAACTATACTTAAAAAGCTGATACAAATAGTTACCTCAATATACTTGGAATAATTTCTATACAAGGGAATATGCAAAAAGAAACAGTGTTCAACTTCAAACTTCGATCTCAAATTGCCCCTTAACAGTCTGATGGCCTTGAGGTAGAAGCTGTTTTTCAGTCTCTCGGTCCCAGCTTTGATGCACCTGTACTGACAGCGGGGTGAACAGGCAGTGACTCGGGTGGTTGTTGTCCTTGATGATCTTTTTGGCCTTGACATTGGGTGGTGTAGGTGTCCTGAAGGGCAGGTATTTTACCCTGGGTGATGCGTTGTGCAGTCCTCACTACCCTCTGGAGAGCCTTACAGTTATGGGTGGAGCAGTTGCCGTACCAGGCGGTGATACAGCCCAACAGAAATGCTCTCGATTGTGCATCTGTAGAGGTTTGTGAGTGATGCCAAATTTCTTCAGCCTCCAGAGGTTGAAGAGGCGCTGTTGCGCCTTCTTCACCACGCTGTCTGTGTGGGTGGACCAATTCAGTTTGTCCGTGATGTGTACGCCGAGGAACTTAACTTTCTCCACTACTGTCCCGTTGATGTGGAAAGGGGGGTTCATCATCTCCTTTGTTTTGTTGACATTGAGTGAGAGGTTATTTTCCTGACACCACACTCCGAGGGCCGCCGTCTCACCACTGTAGTGTCGTCAGCAAACTTGATGATTGAGTTGGATGCGTGCTTGGCCACACAGTCATGGGTAAACAGGGAGTACAGGAGAGGGCTGAGAACGCACCCTTGTGGGGCCCCAGTGTTGAGGATCAGCGGGGTGGAGATGTTTCCTACCCTCACCACCTGGGGCCGGCCCGTCAGGAAGTCCAGGACCCAGTCGAGACCTAGGGTCTCGAGCTTAATGACGAGCTTGGAGGGGACAATGGTGTTAAATGCTGAGCTGTAGTCGATGAACAGCATTCTTACATAAGTATTTATCTTGTCCAGATGGGTTAGGGCAGTATGCAGTGTGATTGCGATTGTGTCGTCTGTGGACCTATTGGGACGGTAAGCAAATTGGAGTGGGTCCAGGGTGTCTGGCAGGATGGAGGAGATATGATCCTTGACTAGTCTCTCAAAGCACTTCATGATGACGGAAGTGAGTGCTACGGGGCGATAGTCATTTAGCTATGTTACCTTAGCTTTCTTGGGAACAGGAACAATGGTGGCCCTCTTGAAGCATGTGGGAACAGCAGACTGGGATAGGGACTGGTTGAATATGTCCGTAAACACACCAGCCAGCTGGTCTGCGCATGCTCTGAGGACACGGCCAGGGATGCCATCTGGGCCAGCAGCCTTGCGAGGGTTAACACATTTAAATGTTTTCCTCACGTTGGCTGCGGTGAAGGTGAGCCCGCAGGTTTTGGTAGCGTGCCGTGTCGGTGGCACTGTATTATCCTCAAAGCGAGCAAAGAAGTTGTTTAGTTTGTCTGGGAGCAGGACGTCGTGGTCCGCGACGGGGCTGATTTTCTTTTTGTAGTCCGTGATTGACTGTAGACCCTGCCACATTCCTCTCGTGTCTGAGCCGTTGAATTGTGACTCTACTTTGTCCTATATTGAAGCTTAGCTTGTTTGATTGCCTTGCGGAGGGAATAGCTACACTGTTTGTATTCAGTCATGTTTCCGGTAGCCTTGCAGTGGTTTGCGCTTTCAGTTTTGCGCGAATGCTGCCATCAATCCTTGGTTTCTGGTTGGGGAAGGTTTTAATAGTTGCCACATCACCAATGCACTTGCTAATAAACTCGCTCACCGAATCAGCGTTGTTGTCAGATGCTGTCCGGAACATATCCCAGTCCACGTGCTTGAAGCGATCTTGCAGCATGGAATCAGATTGGTCGGACCAGCGCTGAACAGACCTGAGAACGGGCGTTTCCTGTTTTAGTTTCTGTTTGTAGGCTGGGAGCAACAAAATGGAGTTGTGGTCAGACTTGCCATAAAGGAGGGCGGAGAATAGCCTTGTATGCATCACGGACGTTGGAATAACAATGATCCAGGATTTTACCAGCCCGGGTTGCACATTCGATATGCTGGTAAAATTTCAGGAGCCTTGTTCTCAAATTAGCCTTATTAAAATCCCCAGCCACAATAAATGCAGCCTCAGGATATGTGGTTTCCAATTTACATAGAGCCCAATGAATTTCTTTCAGTGCCGTCGATGTGTCAGCTTGAGGGGGGATGTACACGGCTGTGATTATAATCGAGGAGAATTCTCTTTGTAGATAATGCGGCCGGCATTTGATTGTAAGGTGAACAAAAGGACTAGAGTTCCTGTATGTTGTTATGATCACACCACACACACCCCCGCCCTTCTTCTTACCAGATAGATGTTTGTTTCTGTCGGCGCGATGCGTGGAGAAACCAGGTGGCTGTACCGACTTAGATAACGTGTCGTGAATCGAGGCTGCCATTTCTGTCGGCGCCCGGAAGCGCGTTATGTTCATAAAATACAGCGTCCACTCGCCCATTGAACCGTGAAGACCTATACACTTGTCCAAGAACAATCAAACATCCTTTTTAATGTATCCGTAGGAACACGTTTATGTATATTTACTATAATAATTCAACCGGAATATAAACTGGGCTATAAGAAAGGAAAAAAACACAGAGCGCGCATCCTCTTCTATTGACATCTCTGGGGGCACTTCCTGATTCCTCTTCTTCTCTGCTCTAATAGCAACCAAAAAAATCTGAACAGTGTCTCGAGACTGTTGACATCCAGAGGAAGTGATAGGTACTGCATTCATGTGCCCTTATATCGGCATTTTCATAAGGGAGGGGTTCCAAATGAGGCACTGTGTCAAAACCACTTTTTCCAGGACAGAAATTCCTCGGGGTTTCGCCTGCCATATCCGTTCTGTTTTACTCACAGACAAATGGTTAACACTTTTAGAACATTCAGAGGGTTTCCTATCCAATGGTAATAACATGTGCATATCCTGTTTTCTGGGCCTGAATGGGAGGCATTTTACTTTGGGCACGCCAGGCTCTCCAAAACGGTCACCTCATGCGCTGCTCCCTAAGAAGTTAAACACCAAATCCCACCGCCTCTACCAGACATACCAGGACCCAACATAAATCTTAGTGAGGGCATGATCACTCAAAGAATTAAACTTATACAAAACATCATGTATATATTGTACCGCAGCCAAACAGAAATCAATTCTACTCTGCTTGACCTCATTTAGTACAATCTGCCTTCTGGAGAACTCTCTCCTAAAAGGGTACTGTTCACACATAACGTTTAACAAGACCCTCCTTGAAGAGTCTGAACGAAACTTTGTACTTTTAGAAACATCTAATTTCGTTAGGCTCACATTTAAATCTCCTACCATTTTAAAAAACATAGCTCTATCAGACTCAACATTTGGCGCATAAACATTAATTAATCTATACACCACTTCACAATAACTAAACTCAATGACAATCAGACTTCCATTATAACCTGTGTTAATTTCTCTAACATCATCCACCCTGTCCCTCCTTAGTAAGATAGCCACCCCACATGCAGCTCTTTCCCCATGGCTTACATAAATAGGCTCTCTCCAATATTTACAAACATGACTCATTTTGCTATCAGACCACTTAGTTTCTTGTAGACAAATAATATCTGCATTATTTAAATTCAGCACCTTCTCAAATTTTGACATCACACCCAACCCCTGTGCGTTCAAAGAGATTACACACAGCATAAATATAGGGAACAAGGACCTTACCCACATTACACCTTTCATTTAGGATCAGCATTCCTCATCTTCTTAATACACTTTTTCCGCCCTAATTTAGTGGACAACCGCTTAGAGCGTAAAATCTCTAAATCACCCATCCTTTGACTTGAGGGGGGAGTTTGTGCTAGCCCAGTAACTGATTCACAGTCCACTGCCCATTTCTCTGCCACGAGAGTTCCCCCACTACCAAGGTTTCTCTTGCAAGAATTAAGAGCAGGCTCCGACAGCTGTGAGGCTGTCTGGGCCTTCTCCTCTCCCACAATAGTGTCACTCTCTTTAGGCAACTGGGCCAGGTCTATATCCACATCATCCAGGCTGGGCCCCAAATGAGTCTCACATGCCCCTTCATCAGCACTTGAACGCAGTGTGGCCTCGACTACATCCAGGCTCAATTCTATCTCACTGTCCACCATCTCCTCCTCCACACCTTCTCTCACCCCCTCCTCTTCAGAAGACTTATCGGGCTCGCTGTCATCCACTAAATTAAGGGTACAAATACATGTCTGCTTTCCACACTCTCTACACTTTCTGTCATGCAAGTGACATTCTCATTTCTCTTGCAAGTCCTTGTTCGCCACATCTCCTGCATGTAAACTCCTGGCACTCTCTCAGTACATGTCCAGGCTGAATACACCAGCTGTCTACACACCTTGACCTGTTTGTCATGAATAACTCTAAAGTATTCCGCCCCCTCCGAAGTCTCAAATTTTGTTAAATAAGGCAATGATTGAACAGTGTTCGTAAACTTCACCTTACAAAACCGTGTGCCATCAACTATATCAGTCCCTGGCCAAACTCTCCGCTTGATCTTGGAGACCGCACCCCAGCTGTTCAGCTTCGCATGGATTTCATCATCCGCAATGTACGCTGGCAAGTTCATAAAAGACACCACCAGTTCATCATGATCCTTGAATTTTTTATTTTAAAGCCATCCATTAGTTTTTCTTTTCCCTTCACATGGCTCATCGTTATTTAATATTTCTGGTTTGCTTTAAAGCGGCAGCACACCACAGACCCACACACCTCCTTAATGCCACGTAATAATTCCATCATTGTGATTTTCTCCTCACCCACAATCTCCACCGCCAATGTCAGATGTCTCTCATATCTTTTATCCATTCCAGTAGCCGATACCATGATGTCAATCTAAAAAATCTCTCACTTTAAACACAAACAGAAAAAAGGTTTACCAAAAATCTCTGGAAAAAAAAGTTGTCCACCCACCAGCCAGGCTGATGGGGGAAACCAAGTTAAAGAAAAAGGTTTGAACACACTCACTTTCCTTATCTTAGTCTCTAATCATCAAATAACATCAAAAATCTCTCTACAAACACTCCTCCCTCCAGAACTTTCCAAACTCACACTGAAACACTAACTTCCTGTTTCCACAAGATGGCACTTTCAGGCTGGGATGGCCGTAAGCGAGGGAGCAACTCTTGGTAAACCATATAAAGTCAAAGTATGTCTGATAAACAGACATTGCATTTTCACCAATTGGATAAAGCAGCTCGAATTTTGGGTCACTCAAAAAGTGGACGAAATTACATATACTGTCACCATCACGTTGTAGCACAGATAGTTGGATGAAATACAAACAAACCTTGCTTACATTTCAAAGTGAGGGCACATAGTTCAGCCTTGTAGGAAAAATGGACAAAGGGTTCTAATTCCACCAAGGAAAACATACGGCCATCAGACACCAGTCCAGTTCCACTGACCAGCATTATTTCCTTTGATCATTTGAACAGGGCGAGGGAGCACAAAGCACACACAAGATGCATTCTGTAACAATATTCTTATTTGTATTATAAATAAAAGGCAGTTGCTCCCTAACAACACAAGGAACTTTGATCCTATTAAAAGGCAGGGGAGACTAGCCCATACAAGCTGCATTTAGTCAAATGATTAATGCAAGCGCAAACCCTAGTGGACAAAATGCTTACAGCACCTGGTATTCCCAGGCAGTCTCCCATCCAAGTACTAACCAGGCCCAACCCTGCTTAGCTTCCGAGATTGGGCACATTTAAAAAATATATATATATATTATGAAAAACAGACAATAGTTACGATAATCAGTAAATGAAAAGAAAAGAAAAGAAACAATTAATCACAATCATCCACTAAAATAAATAAATAATTAAATACCAGTTTTCCAATAAAAGTACTACCCCACACAAACATTTTTGCAAAATCCCCTCTTCCATATCTATATCTTCCTCTAAAATCCTCCTAAAAAATCCCTCTCACTATTTTTCCTTCATAATGCCCTAAATTTCTCCGTAATCTTACTGCATGACTTAGCATGTAATTCAACAAATGTATATTTAAAACCTTACTTTTCCCAATTAATCAAAAAAAATAAACTCTTCCACGCCATCTCATTAATAATCTAAAAGCCCCTTTAAAAACTCATGAAAATCTTTTAACCTGCTACATTCAATAAAAAAGTGCATAAAATATTCCACCCCTACACCACAGATATCACATTCTCTTTTAATATTCCTATTTATTTCATGTAAAACCATATTAGTAAAAATCATTATCTTCACACTCTATAGAATTATATTTTACATTCACATCAATATTAACAAACACTTTGATCTCTTTTAAAATACATTTCCTATAAACCATGCTTCTCCCCATTATTTTCGTAATATAAAACCGGTAAACCTCTAGCTCTTTGAACAACCTAATATTTTCTTGTACATATTATCAACAGTTGTTTTGCTTATCTCATCTACTTCTATCACATTATCATAAATTGCATTAAATGGAAGAAACCCCGGAATGACCTCATATCTCCAATCTGCCTCATCCCAGCTCTCACAACATCATTTCATTATACTTTATCTTTGGATTTAAAAATATTGGCTGATTTTAAAATATTTTCTAAAATGGTACATTCACGTAAAAAATTCCCCCAGGCCTCAAACACTTCTCTGTAAAACCAACGTAAATTCCCTAACATTTCCTTTTTAAAACACATCAATAAACCATTGTCCCCCAACCTCCTGCAAATATTCCTTAAAAAACTTTGTCCAACCATAATCTAATTCATCATATAAATATTTTCCTTAATCTTAAATCCACCAACTTCAACCCCCCCTCCTCATAATCTGCAATTAAAGTTTTAAAAGCTATTTTCACCCCCTTCCCATCCCATAAAAAATCTACTAAAATCTTATTCAATTCAGATAAAACCCATTCCGGCATATCTAAAACGTTCATTACATAAATAAAAACTGACAACAATAATGAATTTATTACAATTACCTTTTAATCTCAAAGACCTCACCCTCCACATATTTACCACCTTTCTAACTTTGTTAATAACTCCACTCCATGTCAGATCCCTAGCTTCCTTATCCTTCACTCCTAAAAACACTCCTAACACCTTAAAATAATCCTTTACCTCCTTGATGTATCACTTCTAAAAATAGCTCCTCGTCATGTCCAATCTATCCATTTTAACATTAAAATCCCCAACTACTATACATTTTCCCTCACACCATTTCCCTAAATCTAAAAATAAATCCTTATGTTCTATTTCATCATTAGGCGCATAAATATTTATAATTCTAAAAACCATTCCCATACTAAAATCCTCCCATTATTATCATTATATATATATATATATATAATCTCACATTCCCTCTTCCATTGTTTACAAAAATAAAATCTCTCCATATTTCTTTTACTTCTAAAATACAGGCATTGTCCCAATGTGTCTCTTGTATATACATAAAATGTCACAATTCTTCATTTTTACTATACTTTCAAATTTTTCTATTGTTCTCAAACCATTCGCATTTATAGACATAAAATTAACCATTCCAAAAAATATATTCTCATTTACCTTCTTCACCCCCACTGCCGCTTTCCTCTTGTTCTATGTCGTCTGTATCAGTAATATACTCTAAGTCCATCTCCTCAAACCAATTCATTTTCTTCTGTCCCGTACCTGTTGTATTTCCTGTGTCCATTTCCGTCTCCTGTATCGTCGTCAGCATCCCCTCCACTTCCCCCGATATACCTATTTGAGCCAAGCCTCCCCCCAAAATCCCTGAGTCCCCAGTTGCTCCACCCAGCCCACTCCCCCCGAAAACTCCCTCTTCTTATCTCTGAGTCCATGCTACTCCCGATATCATCCGTCTTCCGCTCCATCTTCTCCCCTCCTCCTCTCCACTCTTCACCACGTCCTCTCCATCTTCTTCCTCTTCTCGCTGCAAAACACCTTCTCCAAACATTTCTTGACTCTCCTCCACATCCACTCATTTGCTCTCATCTGACATCCTGTGCAAACTTCTCTTTCCTTCCTTCCAGTACATTCTCTCGCGTAATGCCCTTGCTGCCCGCACTTAAATTCAGGGCAGTCCTTTACTATATGTCCAGGCTGAATACTAAGCCGACACACCCTGACCTGCTTGTTATGGATTACCCGAAAGTATTCTCCACACTCCAGTGTCTCAAATTTAGTGGAATACGGCAAAGAGTGCACAGTGTCAGTGAATTTCATTTTACAATATCGCGTACCATCTACTATCTCCATCCCTGGCCACAATCTCCTCCTGATATCCGAGACAGCAGCTACACCCCAGCTATTCAGCTTATCCAGTATAGCGCTGTCCTCGATATACACCGGAAGATTCATAAAAGAGACTGAGCTCATTCGTTGTCCTATCTCTCGCCATTATTTTTGTGTCTTTAATCATGAATCCATCCATTAATCGCTCCTTTATTTTTCCATCTCGCATTGTACTTTCATACTTTCTTTCACCTTTCATTCTGCATCCCACCACTTCCCCCGCACACATCATGGTCCCTGAACGCCGTTAACTGATACTCCACCTCTCCGACCAGTTGCTCTACCTCCCGTTTTACCAAACACAAATCTATCCTGGATTGTTTCAATTCACCCATCACCATCTGCCTCCTTGAAAAAACTCTAGCCTCTGGATGCTCCTAGCCTCTGGATGGCAGGTAGCCTAGTGGTTAGAGCGTTGGACTTGTAACCGGAGGGTTGCAAGTTCAAATCCCCAAGCTGACAAGGAAAAAAAAAAAATCTGTCGTTCTGCCCCTGAACAAGGCAGTTAACCCACTGTTCCCCGGGCGCCGAAGACGTGGATGTCGATTTAAGGCAGCCCCCCGCACCTCTCTGATTCAGAGGGGTTGGGTTAAATGCGGAAGACACATTTCGGTTGAAGGCATTTGGTTGTACAACTGACTAATAATGGTGACTTTGACTTTTCCATTTATCTATCATTATTTCCTTCAGTACTTTTCTTGAGGAGTCTGATCTAAAATGCACCCCTCTTGATGCATCTAACCACAAATTATAATCTCCCACCATTATGCAGTTCCCCACACATTTCTGTCTCAATGTTCCAAAAAAGATCGCTCTCTCTCTCTCTCCATATTTGGCGCATATATACAGTATAGAGCGTATTCTGTCCCCTTATGTTCAAATCCTACTCCCACTACCCTTCCCTCATTATCAGTTTTTGGTTACTCACCACTCCTTTCTTTATAAGTATAGCAACCCCACATGAACGTACTGTTCCGTTACTCACATATATGTGTCCATTCCATTTCTGCTTTACGCTGTTGATACATGTCTCAGTCCAATTCGTCTCTTGTAAGCATAATATGTCCACAGGAAATGCTTCAATCACCATCTCCCTCTTTCTCCCACTACGTAGTCCGTTAATATTTACAGAAGTCACTTTCACCATTATAAACATAATTTGAAGAAAATATATGTATTCCATCATCCTCCCGCTCCGGACTCACCATCCTATATACACCTCCTCGACCAGCATTTTCCTTCGTTTCCTCCTCACCACCCCTCTCCTCCTCTATCTCGACATCATCCAGGGTCGACCCTAGTTCATCCTCTCTTGCATCCTTCTCCACCACAGATACAGCTCCCCTCTTCTCTCTGTCCTCCATCTGCTCCTTTATCGCCACTCTCCTCCATCTCACCTTCCTCACTGATATTCTCATATTGAGTCTCAGGAACCACTCCCACCTGGGAACAGGTACATCTCGCTGCACTACTCCCACAGCCTGGACATCTTCGCTCTCTCCTCCATGCACACTCCCTTGCGTAATGCCCCTGCTCTCCACACTTGTGGCATGTAAATTCTGGACAGTCTCTTAGTGCATACCCTCACATATTCCGTCCCCTCCAGCGTCTCAAATTGTGTTGAATATGATAACGAACGCACAGTGTCCGTGAACTTCACTTTTAGAAATCTCGTTCCGTCCGCCACATCTGTCCCTGGCCAGAAGCGCCTCTTCACTTGAGATATCGCTGCCACTCCCCACATTCCAAGTTTCTCCTCTATCGCCTGATCCGTGATATAGACTGGGAGGTTTAGGAATGAAACCACCATCTCATCCCTCAGCATTTCCTTTGCCATTATTCTGGTGTCCCTTATCTTGAATCCATCCAGTAATTTCGCCACCGTTACTTCATATTTCCTGTCCGCTTTAAACCTACATCCACACACTTCCTTTATTCCCCTCAGCATTTCCATCATAGAAATGTTCTCTTCTCCCTCCATTTCCACCGCCACCGTTAATGTTTTTTCATAGCTCCTTTTCTTCTCTTTTGTAGATTCACCAACCCCATTTACTTTTTCCGTCGTCATTTTACTTGCTTGGGTCTCAGCCATTAAATCCGTCCGTATACAAAGTTGGGTGAGTCCCACTAACAGCACTCAGCTGCCAGGGAACTCTCTCTTAATAACAAGCAAAGGTAATCCCCAAAAAATCTCATATACTATAACCGACAATTCTACTCCCAATCTCTCACATCACAATCGGTGCGTTCAGGCTGGGATGGCCGTAGGCGAGGAATATGGTACACCATATTAAGTCAACGTAAGTCTGATAAACAGACATTGCATTTTCACCAATTGGATAAAGCAGCCTGAACTTTGGGTCACTCAAAAAGTGGAAGAAATTACATATACTGTCGCCATCACTTTGTAGCACAGATAGTTAAATACAAACAAACCTTGCTTACATTTCAAAGTGAGGGCACATAGTTCAGCCTTGTAGGAAAAATGGACAAAGGGTTCTAATTCCACCATGGAAAACACACGGCCATCAGACACCAGTCCAGCTGACCAGGGCGAGGGAGAACAAAGCACACACAAGCTGCATTCTGTAACAATATTCTTATTTGTATTATAAATAAAAGGCAGTTGCTCGCTGACAACACAAGGAACTTTGATCCTATTATAACTTCTTAGGGATCAGTGGTGCGCTAGTGCCCCACTCCCGACACTACCAGGTGAAATGCAAGGCGCCAAATTCAAAATTCAAAAGTTGAATTATTAAACATGCACCCATATACAAGTGTTTCATTCTTGGCAATATCACAGCGTTGTCAGATTTCAAAAAGGCTTTACGGCTAAAGCAGCCCATTTGATTGTAGCACCTTCACTATTTTCTCATGACCATGAATTTATTAGCCTTCACGGTTCACACAAAACACATTTCACAGCGAAAACAAATCAATTACCTGTTGAAGAACTTCTGCTGATGGCTTCCAAAGTGTCCAACGAAGACAATCCATGGTTATTTTGTTAGAAAAAGTCATGTATTTTATCCATAAATCTCCGTTTGGTTCGCGCGTTATAATCAGAAACTACAGCCTCCACTCCTCCATTGAAACGTGACGAGAACTCGTTCAACTTAAACCTATAAACTTGTCCAAGAACAATCAAAAATCATTTTAAATGTATCCTTAGGAACACTTTTACGTATATTTACTATAATAATTCAACCGGAATATAAAGTGAACTATAAGAACAGAAAAAAACACAGAGCGTGCCTTCTCGGGAGCGCGCGTTCTCTTCTGTTGACTTCAAAGGGGACACTTCCTCTTCTTCTCTGCTCTAATAGCATCCCAAACAAATCTGAACACTGTCTTGAGACTGTTGACATCCAGAGGAAGCGATAGGTACTGCATTCATATGCCCTTATATGGGCATTTTCATAAGGGAGGGGTTCTAAATGAGGCAATCTGTCAAAACCACTTTTTCCAGGACAGAAATTCCTCGGGTTTTGCCTGCCATATCTGTTATACCCACAGACAAAATGTTACTGAATATGTGCATTTTCTGGGCCTGAATGGGAGGCATTTTACTTTGGGCACGCCAGGCTCTCCAAAACGGTAACCTCGTGCGCTGCTCCCAAAGAAGTTAACCTTTACATTTTCAGAGGAGTAGGATAAGGGTACAAGAACTGGTCGTCTAGTGCGTTCAGAACGGAGAGTAAAAGGAGCAGGTTTCTGGGCATGGAATAATAGATTATTCTAATGTACAGACAAGTGTATGGTAGGATGTGAATACAGAAGAGGTAAACCTAGGCATTGAGTGACAATGAGAGAGGTTTTGTCTCTAGAGACATCATTTAGACCAGGTGAGGTCACCGCATGTGTGGGAGGTGAAACAAAAGGGCTAGCTAAGGCATATGGAGCAGGCCTGGAGGCTCTACAGTGAAATAAGACAATCACTGGACAAGACATATTGACATTAGGGAGAGGCATGCGTAGCTGAGTGATCATGGGGACCAGTGGGAAGCTAGGCGAGCTGGAGACACGGCGATTCACACAGCTAGCGGGCCGGGGCTAGCAGAAGGGCCTTAGGGGGACGTCGCAACGGAAGAAGTCTGTTGTAGCCCCTCGGACGGTTACGTTGGCAGACAATTCGTGTTGGAGGGCTCCGTGTAGGCAGTAAAAGGGTTCAGGCCAATTGGCAAAATAAAAATTGTAGCCCAAGAAATTGGCTGATGGTCCTCTTCAGCTAACAGTCCGGGCCGCGGCTAGCGTATGGGCCTTCAGGGGACGTCCCGACGGAGGAGACGGTTGAAACCCCTCGGGCGGATTACGTTGGTAGACCAGTCGTGATGGAATCGGCGGGGCTCCTTGTCGGCAGTAAAAGGGGTCCAGGCCAATTGGCAAAATATGTATTGTAGCCGGGAGATGGGGCTAGCACGAGGCTAGTTCCAGGCTCACTGGTGCTTGCTTCGGGACAGAGACGTTAGCCAGGGGGTAGCCACTCTGATAGTAGCTAGCTAGCTGCGATGATCCATGTGAAAAGGTTCAGAGCTTGCGGTAGGAAAAAGCAGTCCAGGATGCTCTGGGTTGAATCGCGCTGTGCAGACTGGCAGGAGTTGACCGGGCTAAGGTTAGCTGATGACCGCTTGCACTGACTACTAGCTAGTAGCCAGTTAGCTGGATATTTTCTGTTGGGGGTTCTAAAGTATAGAAAATAGCAGATCCATACCACATCGGGTGAGGCGGGTTGCAGGAGAGTATGTTGAAACTGAAGTTAAAAATATCAAATATATATATACACGGGACAAAGATGTCTGGACTGCTACGCCATCTTGGGTTGGGATCGGGGTTAGGGTTACACAGAACCGCGCATACATTTATTTTGTCCCCCCACACCAAACGCGATCACGACACGCAGGTTAAAATGTCAAAACAAACTCTGAACCAATTACATTAATTTGGGGACAGGTCGAAAAGCATTATACATTTATGCCAATTTAGCTAGCTAGCTTGCACTTGCTAGATAATTGTCCTATTTAGCTAGCTTGCTGTTGCTAGCTAATTTCTCCTGGGATATAAACATTGAGTTGTTATTTTACCTGAAATGCACAAGGTCCGACAATTAATCCATACATAAAACGGTCAACCGAATTGTTTCTAGTCATCTCTCCTCCTTCCAAGCCTTTTCTTCTCTTGACTTTACATTGCGATTGGAAACTATCATAAATGAGGTGCATTACCGCAACTGACTTTGTTCGTCTTTCAGTCACCCACGTGGGTATAACCAATGAGGAGATGGCACGTGGGTATCTGTTTCTGTAAACCAATGAGGAGATGGGAGAGGCAGCGCGATTTGCATCACAAATAGAACTGACTTCTATTTTAGCCCTTGGCAACGCAGACTCTCGTTGGCCCGCGCGAGTGCAATAATTGAATAATATAGATTTCTAAATTTATTTTGCAACGCTCGCACACGCGAGCGGGGTAGTCAGCCTGTAAGGTTTTATATTTGGTAGGGTTAAAATAAACTGTTTTTGTTTTTTTTTAGGTGCACAGGCTTATTCCTGTGTCTCAATAAAATTCATTCAAATGCATAGATGGCAGCATAGGTTCATAAATAAAACATATGGTACTGAAGGAGTCTTAAAAGCAGTAGCCCAGGCCTCTGGAGGGTCATGAATAAACAAGTGCATGCTCTAAAATCAATCAGACTGTTGGTTTTAGTACTATTTATTAACAGAGAAACTTACACATTATCCATCAATCCATCGTTCTTTTAAAATATACATTTTTCCCCATATGTCGTCGAGGTAGCGGTAGAAGCACGTCGGGCATAAGGTTAGAGTGGGTATACCGTGTTCTCCCATTCAGCCAGGTAGATTTCTGCGTAGGCTGGGGCGAACCACTTGCCCATGGCCACGCCTTTGACCTGGAGGTAGGTTTTCCTGTTGAACTCGAAGTCGTTGTGTGTCAAGGAGAGCTCCAGTAGTCGGAGAGGCTGGAGGTCGGGTCTTCCTGGTTGTGGGTGGCGGGCTAGGTGTTCCCAGTGTTGCCTATTTAGCGAGTATTGAGACACCTCTAGCGACACATTGGAGACTTTTGGAGACTGACTTGAAAGCACGTAACGTTCTTACTCTTCTCAACGAGCCATGGGCCCCACCCCATCCCAAAGCACTCACAGGCGGCCCAGTCCTCGCGCAGCAGTCCCTCCCAGCTGCAGTCAGAGCAGGAGATGTTCACCCACCGTGTCCAGACTGCAAATGAATTGCGCATGCGGAAAGCATCCGCTGGCTGATCCCGTCCTGGCTTACATTCAGGGCGGGATGTAAATTGTTCTTTGTCAAAAATAAAATCACTGCATTTGACTCACACAGCCTCAGTGACTTACTCACCTTGTCCACTGTGTGTGGGCCTCTCTGTGACATAAGCTAAACATCTAGCTGGCTAGCTCATCATGTCTCAGTCTAAACTGTACACTCAAAAATAGAATCAAACCCTGAATTCAAAGGCTGGTTGAAGCCAATTATTGGAGATGATACACGGGCACACTGCCTGTATTGTAAGGCTGATTTCTACACCAAACTTAGTGATGTAAAAAAACACATGACAACTCAAACACATACTCAAAAAGGCAAAGCCTTATACAGTTGCACCCAAAACAAGCTGCCATTTATGGTTAACCTCTACGGGGTATTCGGAAGTTTGGAGAGTCTGGTGTGCCCAAAGTAAAATGCCTGCCACTCAGGCCCAGACACTAGGATATGCACATAATTAGGACTATTGGATAGAAAACACTGAGGTTTCTAAAACTGTTAAAATAATGTATGTTAGTATAACAGAACTGATATGGCAGGCAACCTTTTTTCTAATGGCTGCCTATGGGATTTGCTGTAACTTAGGTCCCAGGTTGCAGTACCTATGGCTTCCACGAGATGTCAACAGTCTTTAGACAAGGTTTAATGCGTTTACCTTGAATAACAACCTTACAGAAGAAGAATATGTAAGTGGATGGAGGAAGTGGCTTTTGTGTTTAGAGCGCGAGACCGTGAGCTCGCTCCTCGGGATTGTCCTTTTCTATCGTTTAGGATATTATCCATGTGAATTCTTATAGTTAATATACATAAAAGTGTACCTAAGGATACATTATAAAAGATGTTTGATTTGTTTGGGCAAAGTTGATAGGTATAATTTGAACGCTTTCTCTTCCCTGTACAATGGGCGAGTAGACGTTGGATTTTCTGAACATAATGCGCCAACCAAATGGAGATTTATGGATATAAACAATTACTTTTTCTAACAAAAAAACATGGATTGTCTTGCTTGGACACTTCGGATTGCCCTCAGCAGAAGATCATCAAAGGTAAGCGATTTATTTTAGCTCTTATGTGTTTCGTGAGACCCGTGCTGGTTATGAAATTATGCTAATGCAAAAAACATGTGAGGTGCTGTCCTCAGACAATCAAACGTTGTGCTTACGCCGTAAAGCATTTTTGAAATCTGACAATGCTGTGAGATTGCCAAGAGTCTAAGCATTTGAAGAGTATGCAACATTTGTATATTGATGAATGTTTTATAATTCTACTTTTGGATTTTGAAATTGGCGCCTTACATTTCTCCGGGTAGTGTCGGGATTGGGGCGCTAGCAATGACATCTCTCCCAATAGGAATACACTAAAACTGCGTCTCGTGTATTGCCAGAAGACATTAGACTCTCCAAGCATATCTGCACCTGTCTCTGGAATCACCTGTATTTGCTACACCCTCTCCATAGGCATACTCCCCTCATCTTCCTCAGAAGTGAGGTTCATTGTTTGCAAAAAATAAGTAATCCTTTCCCTTCTTACATTTACATCTATCTTTAGGTTTGTCACACATTCTACACACATTAACGATGTTCAAACATTCTCTGGCATAATGCCCTTGTTCACTACGTTTATGGCATGTGATTTCCGGGCATTCCTTAAGTATGTTTCCCGGCTGAATGCATAGTCTACATACCTTCACTTGATTGTCATGGATCACACTGAAGAATTCAAATCCCTCGACTGTATTGAATTTTGTTGAATATGGCAAGGATTGCACACTGTCCGTAAACTTCACTTGTCCCGTCTACGTCTGTTCCTGGCCACATCCTCCTCTTGATCGGCGTGGTCACCTTCACTTTCTAGCCTTGTAATTTCTCATCTATTTAACCATCCATAATATATGGAGGCAAGATCAAAAAGGACACCACAAGTTCATTGTCCCCCAGTTCCTTAGCCATGATTTGACAGTTCTTTATCTTTAGCCCATCCATTAGTCTTTCTTTCCATCTACATGCGACATTGTTACATCATACTTATTTCGGTCTTAAGTTCTACATCCAAGCAATTCCATTGTTGTAATTTTGTCTTCTCCAATGATTTCCACGTTCACCATCAGTTCTCTCTCATACTTTCTTCTATTCAGTTCTAAATTTGAAATTTGTTTTTCTGTTGTCCTTTCTCATCATCGTTAGTATTCTTTATGTCGAAGCCAATGGTGTCCGTCCGGTTATTTTAAGCAGGATCCCACAAACAGCTCACGCCGTTGGGGGATAATAACGCAAATGTTTAGAAATAAAAACTACACTCACACACAAACTTATGTATCAAAGTAAACCTAAAAAGGCTGGGGCAGAACCACTCCTCTCCCTCAAACACTCAGCGACCTGCTGCTCATCCACTTCCTGAAAATCCCAAAAGGGGCGTATTCAGGATGGTATGGCCGTAAGCCATGGAAGAAGTTGGATAGACTATTTCAAGTTTATGTAACTCAAAATGTAGAGCAAGTGGAATAGCCATTACATTTTAAAATGGCCATTATATTATTATTGCGTTTAGAAGAGTATACCCGACTGGCCAAAAAGCTTACAGTATGGTCTCCCAACCAGCTACTAACCAGGCCTGACCCTTCTTAGCTTCCGAGATCGGGCTTATTTTTTTCCTCTCTTTTTATTATGAAGAATGTCATAATAATTTACAAACAAATCACATAACCACCACCAATCCCCCTACACTGTAAAAAATATTGTGCCCCTTTTACTTAAAAAAATGTAGGTAACTATTTGCATCAGCCTTTTAAGTATAATATACTTCGCTTTTAGTGCATTGCAAACAACTAACAGGATCTCAAATTCCTTTCATTCAACTTAATTTTATCTGGTTCAGAGCAGTTTTTCTTTGTTTGATCTGGTTAAGTATCGTAATTGATATTCTATGTTTAATCTACAAATGTTTTTTGCTCAGTTACTTATGGTACTCAGGTTAGTAAAATGTATTTAAATTTGGTTCCTACTACTCAAATATATACTCACAACTATACTTAAAAAGCTGATACAAATAGTTACCTCAATATACTTGGAATAATTTCTATACAAGGGAATATGCAAAAACAAAGTGTTCAACACCTTTATTTCGAATATAGGTTTTCTTCAAACTTCGATCTCAAATTGCCCCTTAAACCCTACTCCTTAAGCATTTGTGGAGAGCTCATATTTTTGTAATCTGTAAGCATTCTGGGTATAACCACCTTGCCTTCTTAGGTATAGTTACAACCAGATAGCTTACACCTGACTACAAATAAATTCAGATTTTTACAACTGCATGAAGTTTAGGTGATAGTTCGGGATTAGCACTTTGACCCCACATCTTGTACATTTTGGCAAGAATTCTCTGGTGGTCTGTGTACCCCTTAACAGCAAAGCGATATTTTAACAGAAACGTTACATGAACGATATATCTTAATCGACTTTACACAAAGCATAATATGGACTTTAGCTCAAATACAACCTCATTCAAACTGTTTTAGATTAATCAAAACATGGGTTTTCAAAACATACATTGCACATATTGTTAGCACTGGTTTCAGTCCTAATGACCTTGTTTTTGGTCATACTGTGCGTGGTCTTCTTGCTGTATTAACGTAGGATTGGAAGGTAGTTGAGACTCCCCAGAATGTGTTGTCATGTGTTAGTGTTTTGACACCGGTTGTATGTAGCTTGTGCAATGGCTAAAGGAAAAACTAGCTTCCTCTCAGGTGAGGATGAAAAGGTTGTTTGAACAGCGAGCTGAGCCGCGACAATTTAGTCCAGGGGACCAGGTTCTGGCCCTGCTGCCCATTGTCGGTTCTCCTTTTCAGGCCAAATTCATCGGCCCATACACTGTGGTTCGCCAATTGTCCGATCTGATTGCTACCCCAGAGTAGAGAAAGGCGAAACAGCTCTGCCATGTCAATTTGTTAAAGCCCTATTATGTTTTATTAATAATTTTTTTGTTGGCTTTATTTTACTAGGCAAGTCAGCTAAGAACACATTCTTATTTTCAATCACGCCTCGTTTGTCTTCTGAATTGGCTAAATCTGACATGGTTAGTCCTGTTCTTTTGGTGGAATCCGTTGATCTGAGGTCAGCCACTTCACCTTAACATGCAATGTGATGAAGAGGGGGTGCCGGGCCCTGATGGTGGTATTTTGAAGGGTAGGTTGAATTCAGAGTCCCTTGCAAACTTGGAGAGTTTGTTGGGTCACCTGTCTGATTGTCAAGCAGAGTTAACTGACTTGATCACTGATTTTCAGTCTTGTTCTGCTGACACACCTTCTCATACACATTTGGCAGTGGATGATATTGATGTTGGGGATGCTGTCCCTATTAAACATTTTTATGGTGTCTCATTGGAGAAGCTACATCACTTGGACTCAGAGATTTAGTACACGCTAGTTAATGATATCGCTGTACAATCATTCTCCTGTTGGGCCTCCCCGTGTCTCTTGGGTGAGCAAGCCAGATGGTTCTCTTAGATTTTGCACTGACTACCAGAAGTTTAGTGCGACACAACCTGACTGTTACCCACTCCCACAGATATAAGATTGTGTTTACCAGGTTGGTGCTGCCCGGTTTTTCAGCAAGTTTGATTTGCTGAAGGGTTACTGGCAGGTGCCGTTGTCATCAAGAGCTCGTGAAATATCTGCTTTTATTATTCCTTCAGGAGTTTAGGCCTACGCAATGCTCCTGCTACGTTTCAGCGTCTTATGAATAGGGTGATCTCTGGCCTTGAAGGCTGTGCTGTTTATCTAGATGATGTGGTTATATAGTGACACTTGGGATCGCTATCTGGTGCGGATACGGATTCTGTTTGAACGTTTGGCTGAGGCTTGTCTCACTATGAACTTAGCCAAATGTGAGTTTGCCCAGGCAACAGTGACCTACCTCGGCAGAGTGGTCTGGCAGGGTCGTGTTCTCCCGGTGCGGGCTAAAGTGGTCGCTATCGATCGGTTTTCACCGCCCACCACCAAGAAGCAGCTGCAACGCTTCCTAGGTATGTCTGGGTATTATTGTGAGTTATGCTTCAACTTCTCCATGGTTGTAGCACCTCTGACTGATCTGTTTAAGAAGAGGGCTGATTTAACCTCTCTGCGCACGGATCCCGCTAGCGGGGATCGTTTTCAGAGCAAACATAACGCGGGCAAATTCAAAATACAAATTCGTAATATTTAACATCCTTCGATATACAAGTGTTGCATAGCCATCAAAAGCTCTGCTTCTTGGCAATATCACTGCGTTGTCAGATTTTAAAAAGGCTTTACGGCGAAAGCACTACATTTGATTGTTTGAGGCTAGTACCTCACATATTTTCCACATTAGCATAAATTCATATCCAGCTCGGTTCTCAAAATGTCCATATCACAGCTAATATAAATTGCTTACCTTTCAAATAACTTCTGCTGAGGTCTTCCCAAGTGTCCAAACAAGAGAATCCATGGTTCTTTTGTTAGAAAAAGTAATTCATTATATCCATAAATCTCAGTTTTGTTGGCACGTTATGTTCAGCTACTCCACCAAGCATTGTCAGTCTACTCGCCCGTTTTACAGTGAAGGGATCGCGTTCAAGTTATACCTCTCATCTTTTCACAAACAAATCAAATATCATTAATAATGCATCCTTATGTATTCTTTTATGAATAATAGCGATCATATTTTACACGGATGGTAACTGAAACGTTATAAAAGGAAAAGAAAGCTGGGCGCGCTCACGTTCTCGTGAACGTGCACGGTTGTTTACATTTTTCCCTTCCTGTAGTATTTCTTCTTCAAGGATCCCCTCAGGGCTTTTTCCTCCAGACACTTTCCAGAGACTGTTGACATCCAGTGGAAGCCATAGGTGCTGCAACCTGTGTCCTATTCCCCATTGATTTATGTTACCAGGGCTTCAAAGTGTGAGGAGGGCAACAGAAAAAGGAATTCCGGACAGAAATTTCTCGGGTTTTTGCCTGCTATATCTGTTCTGGTATACCCACAGACTATATCTTAATGGTTCTAGAAACTTCAGAGTGTTTCCTATCCAATAGTACTAATTATGTGAATATCCTAGTTTCTGGCCATGAGTGGCAGGCATTTAACTTTGGGCACGTCAGACAGGCGAAAATTCGGGAAAATGGGACCCTAGCTGGAAGAGGTTAATCTGGTCTTCCTGCTGTCAGAGTGCTTTTGAAAATGTGAAACTTCTTCTTAGCTCTGAACTTGTGTTGAATGCCCCATGATTGGAACTGCCTTCAGCCTATATGTGGATGCCAGTAATGTAGGGGCAGGTGCCGTGTTGCTTCAAGCAGATGGAGGTGTTGAACAGTGTTAGCTGTTAAACTTGCTTTAATCTGGGCGTTGCAGCATTTTGAGATATATGTGTGGTCCCTATTGTGGTTTACACTGACCACAACCCCCTTACTTTCCTGCACACCATGCTTTGCCCAATATACGCTGGTGTTTGTTCCTGCAGGCGTTCCATTTGGATGTACGACATGTAAAAAGTGTGGATAATGTGGTGGCTGATGCGCTTTCCCATGCAACGATTTAGTCGATCTTCGGATGTCTTCGTTTTTTTTATTTCATTTTAGCTGGTGGTCTGTACAGGGTTAATTTTGTCCTTCCTGTTGCTCTGGCTTCTGCTCTCCTGTCGCTTGGTCTCTATTTATTTCTCTTAAGTTGTTGCTTCCAGGTACCGTGGTTGCTGAGGTTGGATGGGGTCAGGTGATTTGCTTGGATTGGTATCATGGACATCCGGTGGGCCTCTTACCTTTATGGTTTGTATAGTATTTGTGTCTGAACCTTTATTATGGTTTTTGATCAGTTGTATTGGCGTATTTGTGTGGTTGTGGGTTTTGTTTTCAGGTCCTTGTTAGTTCCTGATTTGTTTTATGGGATGGGGTATTACAACCCCCTCAGTTTCCCTGCCTCCTTCTCTGTGTTTGTGTTTATATTTGCAGATTGGGGACAGGTGGTGCTGATTGGATCATTAAGGTGACAAGTTGCACATGGGTTTGGGATCAACTAGGAGATAAAAGGTCCGGGTGCCCAGTCCTCTCTCTACAAGCACCATTTTGTTTTGTGATCTGGTTGATTGTTTTTGATTAGGTGCACCCTTCAACACTTACAAATGTTTTACCTTCATCCATGCATCTCCCTCACATACCTACTTTCACACTTCACAAGTTAGTTTTCTTGTTCAAATCTAGGCTAAACACTATGCCTCCCTCAACAGTCATATGTCGAACAACATCTCTTATTATACAAGTAATATCCCTCCCCAGAATACTGTACGCCTGAGCTTCCATAAAGCATGCCACATCATCACCCTCCAACGTATTAACTTTTTCCAGCTCAATGTCAAGTTGTTTATTCAAAGCAATCCGCTCCCTCTTAAAAATAAAATCCTCCGTCTTGCATACTCAACCCTCTAATCAACTCTTTTAGACCCTCCCACCACAATTCAATATTAACGCATTTAAAATCACTCAACATTTCTCTGTTTAATACAATCGGCAATCATATCAATATATTTTTCTTCTTTTAGTAGCTCGTCATTCAAACACCATACACCACGACCCAGCAGGAACCCAAGAGAGGCATGCCGACTTGTTTACGTGCTGCTGTGCGGTTTGTTGCTGCCCTTACTTTGCTACCTGCCAACTTCACGGTTTTTACTTTTTATTATCGTTTATATTTTTAGATTTTCCCCTCGCTCTAATTTTTGCATTCAACTTTTTCACCCCGAACGCTTTATCTGGACGTGGTTCGTCAGGACCTCCACCAGCCGAAGCTAAGTAGTAACATTAACGTGATGCCTAATTGCAGTCGCTGTACTCATAATATACAGGAGAACGATCGCTTTATGGCGAGGATAGCTATGCTGCAAGCCCAGCTTCAGACGCAATCATTAGGCAAGGGTAATTTAAGTGTAAGAAAGGATGAAACAGCGTCTGTGCCACCAGTAAGTAGAGAGTGTAGTTTAAATTCGTTCGCACATTCCCCACAGCCGGACAATTTTCTCATGGCTTCTGGAAGGAAATGCTGTAGGAATGCTCGACCCATGTCGCTCATTCAGCCGACAGAAACTTTCAATCGGTTCTCCCCATTAAGCAACGGGTTGGAGTCAGAGGCTGGGCCTTCTCTGGTCTCAACTCCTCCCGTTACGGGGTCTGAGATGCCGAAGCCTCCCACCATTTGCTCTGACAAATTCAAAACCCTAGTCATTGGCGACTCCGTTACCCGCAAAACGAATCATCCAGCAATCATATACTGTTTACCAGGGGGCAGGGCTACTGACGTTAAGGCTAATCTGAAGATGGTGCTGGCTAACGCTAAAACTGGCGAGTGTAGAGAGATAGTTATCCACGTCGGTACCAATGATGTTAGGATGAAACAGTCAGAGGTCACCAAGCGCAACAGAGCTTCAGCGTGTAAATCAGCGTCGGCATTGAGTAATTGTCTCTGGCCCCCTCCCAGTTATGGGGAGTGATGAGCTCTACAGCAGAGTCTCACAACTCAATCGCTGGTTGAAAACCGTTTTCTGCCCCTCCCAAAAGATAGAACTTGTAGATAATTGGCCCTCTTTCTGGGACTCACCCACAAACAGGACCAAGCCTGGCCTTGCTGGAGGGGTGCTCTCATTTTATCTATGAACAGACAGGGCTCTAACTCCCCTAGCTCCACAATGAGATAGCCTGCTGCCTGGCCTGCACCCTGTTATGGAGCCTGCCACTAGCACAGTCAGTGTAGTCAGCTCAGCTATCCCCATTGAGACCGTGTCTGTGCCTCGATCTAGGTTGGGCAAAACTAAACATGGCGGTGTTCACTTTAGCAATCTCACTGGAATAAAGACCTCCATTCCTGCCATTATTGAAGAGATTGTGAAATCTCACATCTCAAAATAGGGCTACATAATGTTAGATCCTCACTTCCAAGGGAGTTATAGTCAATTAACTAATCACTGATCATTATCTTGATGTGATTGGCCTGACTGAAACATTGCTTAATCCTGATGAATTTACTGTGTTAAATGAGGCCTCACCTCCTGGTTATACTAGTGACCATATCCTCTGTGCATCCCGCAAAGGCTGAGGTGTTGCTAACATTTACGATAGAACATTTAAATTTACCAAAAAAAACGACATTTTGTCTTTTGAGCTTCTAGTCATGAAATCTATGCAGCCTACTCAATCACTTTTTATAGCTGCTGTTTACAGGCCTCCTCGGCCATATACAGCGTTCCTCACTGAGTTCCCTGAATTCCTATCGGACCTTGTAGTCATGGGAGATAATATGCACATGGAAAAGTCCACAGACCCACTCCAAAAGGCTTTCGGAGCCATCATCGACTCAGTGGGTTTTGACCTACTCACTGCCACAGTCATACTCTGGACCTAGTTTTGCCTCGTGGAATAAATGATGTGGATCTTAAAACTACTTAGGGAGAAACGGCTCGCTAGCAGGCCGCTCCCGACACTACCCGGCACCAAATTCAATATCCAAGTGTTGCATAGTCATCAAAAGCTCTGATTCTTGGCAATATCACAGCGTTATGAGATTTCAAAAAGGCTTGACGGCGAAAGCACAACATTTGACTGTTTGAGGATAGCACCTCTCCTATTTTCCACATTAGCATAAATTCATATCCAACGCGGGTCACACAAAACCCATATAAGAGCTAAAGTGAAGAACTTCTGCTGAGGGCTTCCCAAGTGTCCAACGAAGACATCCAATGGTTTTTTTGTTAGAGAAAGTCATTTATTTTATCCATAAATCTCTGTTTGGTTGGGGCATTATGTTCATAAAACACAGCGTCCACTCGCCCATTGAACGGTGAAGAGAACTTGTTCAACCTATACCTATAAACTTGTCCAAGAACAATCAAACATAATTGTAAATGTATCCTTAGGAACACTTATGTATATTTACTATAATATTTCACCAGGATTATAAACTGGACGATAGGAAAGGAAAAAACCACAGCGCGCATACTCTTCTGTTTACATCTGGTAACCAGTTCGAAATTCTTCTTCTATTACCATCCAGAGCATTCAAATATCATCAGAGACTGTTGACATCCAGTGGAAGCAATAGGTACTGCAATCTTACTCCTATATATAGCTGTTTTCAATAGGGAGGGGTTCAAAATGAGGCAATGTGTCAAACACTTTCTAGGACAGAAATTCCTTGAGTTTTCGCCTGCTATATCCGTTCTGTTATACTCACAGACAATAACACTCTTAGAAACTTCAGAGTGTTTCCTATCCAATAGTACTAATTATGTGCATATCCTATTTTCTGGGCCTGCGTGGGAGGCATTTACTTTGGGCACGCCAGACTCTCCAAAACCGTCACCTCGGGAGCTGCTCCCTAAGAAGTAAATATTGAAAGACATAACACACCATGAGTATGATGTTTGTTTCCATCATCAAGAGCCAGTCTTTTTCTTCTTCTTGATCTTGACCTGCCTCCTTTCCTTCGCTTCTTTCCTCACCCTTTGGACTTCATCCGAGGACACGTCACCCACAGAGTCCTTCCTCTTGGAGGATTCACCCTTCACCTCCATACTTTCAGGACTAGTGTCAGATATAAAACCTTCGTGATCAGCACCCCCTGCACCTTGACGGATCCGTGGCCGACACTCCTCCTCCACCCTCAGGCTTCTTTCCATCTTCGACGACGCCGTCCAAGAACTCTCCGTCCATGCTAGACCCAATTCCATCCCCATCTGCCACAGTAGATTCACCATCCCGTCCCCCTTCTCTTCTACCACCTCCTACTGTTGTTCTTTGTTATCACCATCTGTCGGCCCAGTACACATGCAGTGGATGCCGCTCTCCCTACAGCCACTGCAAGATCTTCCCGCTTATGCAATGCACTCTCGCATAATGCCCTTGTATTCTGCATCGCCGGCATAAAAACAATCAGGGCAGTCCCGGACTACGTGGCCAGGCTGAATACAAATTCGGCACAATTTAACTTGCCTGCCGTTTATCACACAGAAGTACTCAACCCCCTCCAACATCTCGAATTTTGTAGAATATGGTAGTGAGCGCACCATGTCTGTGAACCGGACCTTGTAGAATCTTGTGCCATCCGCGATCTCCGTTACCAGCCATAATCTACCGACGACACACCCCATCCTTCCAATTTGGCAACAATAGCATCATCGCTAATGTACACGGATAAATTCATGAAGGACGCCACCAGCCACCAGTTAATCCGGTGAAATGTCCCTCGCCAGTACCGTACACAATTTGATTTTGAATCCATCCATCAGTCACCCCTCCAAAAATACTTTGAACTCATAAGTGTTTCTCTCCACGGAAGTCTTTAGTAAAAGGCAAAAGGCTTGTGCGTAATGAAGAGGAACCAGAGTCATATGGAAGTCAGAGGTCGGGCCGAGACACACTGTGCACTCTAGGCCGGTTTCTTGTGGGTGGGGAAAAAGTCACAGACAGACACACACACACACACGGCAAATGTATTATTTAAAAATGGAGGGAATCAGGGGACCCCATTAAGGGTGCTTCGCCCTTGTTTGAGTTTGGATGTTTCTTCTTTTTACTTTCCCTCGCTTCTTCTGCTAGCTGTTTACACACCTTTGTGTGTTTTTTTTCTTGACAATGGGAGAAAAGTGGTGAACCGTTCCCGGAGGTACTGCAATACCGGGTCGATGCGTGGAGCGGCTGGAGCAAGCCCCATTTCCCGACTCCAATTTAATATGTAGGTCCCCTGTGGTCTAAACTTCAACCTCGGGGTGTGCACGCAGCGACTTGGCCGCATGACCAAAGTGCCACGGCAGCTGTTCCGCCCGAGGACCCGTGTTAGACCACACCATTACTCTTCTCGCCTGGTATGAGAAGAACACCCGCCGGAGGTAACCAGACGCTCCCCCACTGAATCTCCTCCTTCCTTTCTCCCTGCCACTACATCAGCATATGACTGCCGACGGGACGGACAGTCCCGGAACAGGTGCAGCCGACTGCCACACCCGTGGCACTCCTTCGGCTCCTTACAGTCCTTTGCCTCATGCTCCCCAGATTTACAAAAACGGCACCTCCCTGTACTGCAGGCGGCCGTAACCTGCCCATACTTCCTGCATTTCTTTCAGAACGGGGGCTGGCGGGTGTAGAAAAGCATCCCCTTATCTGACCCCAGTGAAAAGACCGCCGGGGGATGGAGGAAGCCATCAAAACCTCCCTGATCCGGCCTAAGGAGCACCTGGAATTGACGGCAGCCGTTCCAGAACCCCAAAGAGTCCTTCACATATCTTGCCCCTGATGTTACATCACAGAAACGGACCAGGAATGCCCTTATGGCTATATCCGTAACATGTGGATTGTACATATGTACATTAATAGTCCTGAAATTAGTCTTAGCCAGGCACGTGGCTTTGGCTCTATCCATTATCACATCGCACATACCTTCTGTATGAAATGTCACATCATATGCCTCCTCCATAGCATTTCCCTGCAGACACATCACCTCCGGGACTCCAACTTTCAGGGCCCCCATCAAAACGGTTCTTCCAAAGGAATCTCTTGGCATGCGTGTTTCTTCTTCCATGCGAAACGAACGGTGTTCTTTAGTCCAGTCCTGGGGACCGACCCAGCGCTGCTGATGTTGGCCATCTCCTCACGGAAAAGCAGTAAATCCACGTTCTTCCTGGGGAAAACAAAATTACCTCATACGCCCTTCGGCTTTTGACTCAGCGGGCTTTGAGGCACCACAGTAACAAGCTTGATCTGAGCCAAAAGGCAGAGAAGCGATAACCCACAAATTGACCCCTGCACCAGGGGGGCTCGGCACACCTCATTGGTTCATCAAAAGTTGGCTCCTCCCCACCAAAACTTTCCCTGGCGATAGGCAAGTGTTTTTTTTTTAAGTCGCCACCGCATCTTAAAGTCACTAACTCTTTACTTTGAGTGGAAAAATACGCCGGTCAGCCAGCTTGAAGTCAAAATACTGAGCAAAAATCTCGGCGTCGTCTCTGTCTACTTCTTTTGAAACAAGATACCGGGCTCTGCCAGAAGCAAAGCCCCTCCAAAAATACGATAAAGGCTTGTGCGTAATGAAGAGAAACCAGAGTCGTATGGGAGGTCGGGGCCCGAGAAGCACTCTGTGCACTCTAGGCCGGGTTCTCGCAGGTGGGGAAAAAGTCAGACAGACACACACTTTCCTGGTGAAGTGTTATTATTTTTGGGGGGTCAAAAACAGACAGACGTCTCTTTTTTTTTATAAGTAAAATGGAGGGAAACGGGGGACCCCATTAAGGGCGCTTCGCCCGTCTTTTTTCTTCTGCTAGCTGTCTGTTTACACACATTTATGTGCTTTTTTTCCTTGACAATGGGAGAAAAGTGGTGCACCGTTCCCGGAGGTACTGCAATACCGGGTCGATGCGTGGAGCGGACGAAGCAAGCCCCATTTCCGACTCCCCTGTTCGAAAAATATATTTAATATGTAGTCCCCCGATATTAAACTGATAAGAACAGATTTTTTAAAATAAAAATAATTTATTATTTACAATGCCATTTATTCAATACAAAACAAAACCATACATTTCAATCAAATATAGGAATTTTAAACCCCAAAACAAAAACTCGGGGGAGCATCTTTCCTCCCCGTCATACCTAAAAAATTCCCTTTCCCTATCTTCCCGTCCCTAATCCCCCCTTCCACCTCTCCCGGGCAGCATGCTGCCCCCACTTCCTCTTCATCCTCCCCCTCAAATCTCCTTCCACCCTCCTCACTATCCCTTCACCATGTTCTGCCTGGCTTCCCACAGCCCACGTTTAAAGAGGCTTATGAAAAGCCAGAGCAGAAATCTGTCCCTTACCGCTCTCCCTAAACCTCTCTCTACCCTAGCCCACGTCAAAACAAAATCTCCTTTCACCCTTCCTAACAACACCCGTGCCCCTAGCCCATACTACTCCGGCAAAGGCACAGTCCCAAAAGGCATGGCGCAAGATGGTCTTGGGCAGGTGGGGGATCGCGCCAAGCTATGCCGGTACATGCAAACACTTGAACGTACCGGCAAACACTTGTGGAGGCTCAACCAATTCAGGTCCTTGAGCCTGTTGTCCAGACCCCGCGCCTGCACTCCCTCCCAGACCACTGCCGGGACGCCCACTACAGGCACCAGACACACTCCCTGTCTGACCTCCTCGTTCTGGTGCCTGTGGTCTAAACCTACCTGGGCAACTTCAACCTCGGGGTGCGCACGCAGCCACTTGGCCGCATGACCAAAGTGCCACGGCAGCTGTTCCGCCCGAGGACCAGTGTTAGACCACACCATTACGCTTCTCGCCTGGTATGAGAAGAACACCCGCAGGAGGTAACCGGACGGGTTTATCACCGGATGAGCAAGCTCCGTCAACAAAAATTTAGTCCAGCTTGAGGGGGAGATGTGGTGCCTCCCTCCCCGATGGCGCAAAGCATGCGAGCCCTGGCGACCCACTCGTACCTGCCACCCCACATGAACTGGAACACCAACCTCACTAGAGGCCTCCTCAGACTCGGCGGCAACGGGTAGACGTACGCCAGATACAAAAGGGACGGCAATACATCTACCTTGAGGACCAGGACCTTGCCTATAAAAAACAACGACCTAGCCCTCCACATCGCCAGCTTCCTCCGTACCACTGCAATGCCCATGTTCCAGTTCAGCGTCGCTGAGCCGGAGGTCTCAAAATGGACCCGAGAATCTTCAGGGCCCTGTTACAGAGAGATCACGCCATATTCCCGAAAAACTTAACGGAGGACTTTGCGGGATTAAGATCCGCTCCCGACGCTCGGGTGTAGTCCCCAAATATGGCAAGGGACCTTGTCAAGCACGAGTCCTTGCAAACCAGCAAGGAAGTGTCGTCGGCGTACTGCGTCAACTTAATTAACTTCTTAGGGAGCGGTGGGGCGCTAGCGCCCCAATCCCGACACTACCAGGTGAAATGCAAGGCGCCAAATTCAAAATCCAAAAGTTGAATTAATATACAAGTGTTTCATAGTCATCAAAAGCTCTGCTTCTTGGTAATATCACAGCGTTGTCAGATTTCAAAAAGTCTTTACGGAGATAGCACCCCACATATTTTTCCCATTGCCACAAATTCATAAGCCTTCACGGTTCACAGAAAATAAATCAATTACCTTTTGAAGAACTTCTGCTGTGTCCAACGAAGACAATCCATGGTTCTTTTGTTAGAAAAAGTAATTTATTATATCCATAAATCTCCGTTTGGTTGGCGCGTTATGATGAGAAAATACAGCGTCGACTCGTTAAACTTGTCCAAGAACAATCAAACATAATTGTAAATGTATCCTTAGGAACACATGTATAAATAGTATAATATTTCAACCGGAATATAAACTGGGCGATAAGAAAGGAAAAAAACTAATTACGAGCCAGCCGGGAATGCGCATTTTCTTCTATTGACATCTGTGTGGACACTTCCTTATTCGTCTTCTTCTCTGCTCTAAAAGCACTTTCTCGAGACTGTTGACATGCAGAGGAAGCAATAGGTACTGCATTCATATGCCCTTATATGGGCATTTTCATAAGGGAGGGGTTCTAAATGAGGCAATCTGTCAAAACCACTTTTTCCAGGACAGAAATTCCTCTGGTTTTCGCCTGCCATACTCACAGACAAAATGTTAACGCTTTTAGAAAATTCAGTGTGTTTCCTATCCAATGGTACTAAATATGTGCATATCGCATTTTACTTTGGGCACGCCAAGGTCTCAAACGGTCACCTCGTGCGCTGCTCCCAAAGAAGTTAACCTAAACCCCCCTTGAATCCCACAAAGCTGTCTTCCCCAATGAGATCAGGAGCCAAACTAAAAACGCTCCTGATCCCCAAACCCCGCCCCATCATAACTGCATCAAAAGATCCTCCAAACCCTCTGGGCATAGGTGTGACGGAGCGTCTCCTCGGCTTTACACTTGACAGGCCGTGCCTATAAAGGACCTCCCTAACAGGCAGACGCCGATGCAAACACAACCTGTTACAGAGACCCTCTGCCACACCACCGGCCCCACCCCATAGACACCGACAGAACCCCGCTTAGCCACCAAGGTCCTGTATAAAGCCCTGTGGTCCATGCATAGAAGCCCCTCCAGGCACTCAGTGTGCCTTCTGCTCCACTTCACTGCATGTTGGAAGTGAGCTGGGAGGGTTTCCGCCTTAGGTCGGGAGTTGTCCCAGGCTACCAACCTTCGCAGAGGAAAAGATAGCCAAAACACCATGATTACAAGGGTTAACCAGACTTTTACATAATGAAGAAAAGAAAATAGTGTCCAACTTCAGAGGGAGGTCAGGAACCCTCCCTCCTCCACTGATTGCACCATCCAATCCCTTTTTACATACTCATAGCCCCCCCAAACAAAAGAAAAAATGGTTTGCACTAAATCCCTTCTGTACCAAGGAGGCAGAGGAAAAACATAGGCCAAATAAACCAAGGATGGTAGAATATCTGCCTTAATAACTAGAACCCGTCCACTCATAGAGAGCCGACGAGCTTTCCAAAGGCCCACCCGGGTGCGCACTTTCGCGATCCTCTGCCCCCAGTTGATGCCCTCGCTACCTGTCACTTCAAAATCCACTCCCAGGACTTTTAAAGGCCCCGAGCAGAGCGGGAGGTCACTGAGACCTTCCTCTCTCCCAGCCCACGGCCCAAAAAACTTAACTAGGATTTCCCCAGGTTGACCTTAGCCCCGGAAGCCTGTCCAAACTCCCCCAGGACCTCCAACGCCCTGGCGACACTCCCCTCCGACGTCAGAAACAAGGTCATGTCATCCGCATACTGGGAGATCTTGACCTCCGAAGAGCCACTGCCAGGGGGCCGGAGGCCCATTATACTCGTGTCTGCCCGGAAAGCCGCTGGCAGAGGCTCCATGTACAATACAAAGAGCAGTGGGGACAATGGGCAGCCTTGACGTACCCCCGTCTGCTGAGGAACCACCTGCCCTACATGCCCATTAACTAAAACCTTACTTCCCACTGCAGTATATAGAATTCCCACCCACCTCAAAAACCCAGCCCCAAAGCCCATCCTTTCCAAAACTGAAAAAAAGGAACCCATGGTGCACCTTATCAAAGGCTTTTTCCATGTCTAGGCCCACCAACATGAGGTACAACCCTCTGTCCTGGGCCCAAACTCAAGTTCCAATGAATGGTAGCCTAGTGGTTAGAGTGTTGGACTTGTAACCGGAGGGTTGCAAGTTCGAATCCCTGAGCTGACAAGGTAAAAATCTGTCGTTCTGCCCCTGAACAAGGCAGTTGACCCACTGTTCCCCGGGCGCCGAAGATGTGGATGTCGATTAAAGGCAGCCCCCCGCACCTCTCTGATTCAGAGGGGTTGGGTTAAATGCAGAAGACACATTTCAGTTGAAGGCATTCGGTTGAACAACTGACTAATAATGGTGACTTTGATGTATGACATGGGGCAGAACCTTCCTTAGGCGGCCCGCTAGAACATGAGCTACCACCTTGTAGCCTGCACAGAATAATGTAATGGGCCTGTTATCCCTTTCCCGTTTCTTGAAGAGCAGCGTCAAAACCCCCTCCCTCATTGTTGATCCTAAAAGCCCTGAATCATACTGTAAGAAAATCTCTGCCCAAAATCTCCCAATAAGTAACATAAAACTCCTGAGGAAGCCCATCATAACCTGGCACCTTGTTGCTTGGTAAACCCCGCAAAGCAGCCTCAACCTCTGCAAGCTCAAAAGGGCGGTCGAGATCAGAGGCTGCCTCCAGGGGAACCGTTTTCCTCAAAACCCCCCAAAATACCCGTTCTTTCGAACCGTCTATGTCCTTTTCCCTAAAAGATTCTTCGTAGAAGGAGGACGCTGCTTACCCCCCCTTCTGTTTGCAGCTGAACAAAAACTGCTTTGGCACGGGCAGCTTTAACTTGTTTAAAAAAATATGAACTGCTATCCTCCCCAAACTCAAACTTGTCCCTTTGACACCTAAAGAGAAAGTCCCTGGCCTTCCCCTGGAAATACATCCATCCTCTCCGCATCCCTCCCCTCACCCTTGTTCTCAGCTCCCCCTGGAGCCGCTGAAAAATCTCCCTATCTGCACAGGCCTTAGCGACACAGTGCGAAATGGCCAGGGTGCATACATTTTGCTTTACGCCCTCCCACCATTCGAATAGGGCTTGAGGTCACCCCATATCTCATAATGGGATTTAAAAGCCTCCGTAAAATAAAGATCCCCCAAAATGTTGGAGTTTAATTTCCAAAATCCTCTCCCAAATATCAGCATGTCTACCGAGAACTACCTGGACTTGGCAATGGTCAGAAAACCAGACTGGGGAAACAGTGACTCGCGAGACTGGCACCGATACAGGTAGAACAATTAAATCTATACGACCCCTTGAGTTTCCCCAAGTCATAGCCTCCCCATTGGGGTCGATGACTCTGAAAGAATCCCTAAAAGAAACATTTTGAACCACAGAAACCAAATAGGGTAGGCTAAAATCGCTGGTGCCTTCAAAGGAGACATTGAAATCCCCACCCAAAACCACAGTTCGGTTAGTAATGCAAACATCTGGCAGGGCCAAAAAATTATAATTTCTACCTCGAGGTTCAGCAGGTGCATAAATGTTAATAAAACAAAACTTCTGCATCAACCACTAATAACCTACCACACAAAAGTCTCTATCCCCGAACAAAATCCCCACACCAGAGGAATGCACCCCCCCTATCCCCCATCTGGACTCTCCCTTCGCCCACCTCCTTGTAGAAAACAAACCCGGAAGGAGACACAGGAAAGGTACTGAAACACCCCTTCTCTCTGACCCATATCCCTCAATCCCCTTACATTTACTGTTACCACTGTAAAAAAAAAGCCATACAAAGGAAGAAAAAACTGAACAAGATCACCCAGGAACTCAATACAGTCTGTTTCAGACAGGTGCCTCCCCGTCCTGAAATCACTCACCCCTTTCAGGTAGAGGTCACTGTTCGGCGTGCCCGGGGCCACGAAAGAGTGTTGGTGTCCCTCACCGAGGTGACTGTCCCAGGAAGCGCCGGAAAAATGGTCCTGGGTCTCAGCCCTCACATCTGACCCTTCATCCCCGGTGTCAGGGTTCAGGACAGTAAACCGGTTGGAGATGGACTCCCGGTCAGTGACCCTCTTCTTCCTTTTCCCTTTGTACACCATCCCGGACTGTCCATTGTCCGAGGAGGCCGATCCAGTCGACCCGCCCGCCGGAGACGACCTCACCTTCCGCGAAAGGCCTCGGGTAGACGAGTCGTCTGACATCTCATTCTGCATACTATCCTCCTAGGCTCCCATCAGCTGCTCAATCTCCTCCAAAGTTCCCTTCGGACAGACCTCCTTTACTGCACTTCCCCCTCGGTCTTTTGCCACCTCTGCTGCCACCGCTCGAATTTCCTCAAGAACCTCCTCTATTGGCCGGAGAGGAGAGCCCGCAGCACCTTCCGCCTCCGCATAGGTCCGTTGTCTATTTGGGTAGTCTTTAAACAAATGGCCCTGATTCCCACAACCATTGCAGACTCGGGCCTTCCTGCAGTTGGCTGCCCCGTGACCTGGTTTCCCACAGTTTCTGCACTTCAGCAGGTTTCAACCCGTGGCCAAATGACCTACAAAAACTTGGTTGGCCTGAATAAAACAGGTCGCCCCATCCGCTCCTATGGCAAAATAGGCTGGTGGGTGAACCAACTTATCGACTCCTTCCGGATCCCGGTTCAGTGCTACCCGAAACTGTCTCCTCCCTGACCAAATCCCATACGCATCCCGTAGGGAAAGGTACACTTTCCCAAACCGGCCTAGGAACGCCCCGATGCTGTCATCCCCCACATAAGGATTGTAAACGTGCATGGCGATGATCTTTAAATCCAACAAGCACAAGGGGAAAACCGGAAAATTAGAGAGAGGCTCACTGGCTGCCTTCTCTTTGCAGGTGTCCGTACAAAGCCTGGCTATTTAGAGAGGTCGTATCCCTCCGCTGCTGTGTACCGCTGTAGGCAGTAAACTTGCCCTGGGTCCACCCTTAAACCTTCCACGATCACGATTCCTCTATTCCCAATTTGCTAGCCTTTGTTCTTCCAAGAAAAATGCAAAGTATTGCGCAGTCCAGCCCCTGTGGCTGACTGTTGATCGTGCCATCAGCTTTTGGCTAAGGGGTTATGGCACCGCAGTAGCCAAAAGGCATAACCCGCAAATTGGCTCGGGACACCTCATCAGTTCATCAAACGTTGGCCTGGCGACAGGCAAGGGAAAATGAAACATTTCAAAAAACCAAAAAAACATGGCGAACTATTTACACACTTTCGTTTTACAATATTGTGCTGCTGATGCCATAGCCCAGAGCAGTCTCTTTCTGGTGTAAAGCAGAGGGTCACCAAACAAGGGATTTCCTGTGACAAAGAGCACAGAGACACCTCCCTACTGTGCCCTTTCTGCCAGGAGGTCCACACCTCCCATGTTCTTATTGTAGTCCTTCACAGCAGCTGGAATGGGGGCTTTTTTTGTGGTCCATGCCCCACTAGCGTTCTTCACACGTCTGACGACGTGATCGCCACTGAAGGATTTGAGGAGGGTCATGCACATGACCACCTCTCTGGTGGCCATCTTCACGAATCCATCTCATGGTACCCCGATCAGCCCGCTTAGGCATGAAGTTCACATTTGTTTTCGGAAAGCCCACTCTGTTGGGACGAATGGTGCCACAAGCCCACACATCTAGCTTCCTCAGGTCTGTAAACAGGGTCGGGCTTGTGTAGAAGTTGTCCATAAAGAGTTTGTGGCCCTTCCCCAGCAGTTGTAAATCTAATAACAGAATCATAGCAAAACTGCTTTCCCCACACAGAATCAGCCAAAGCAAACAGTTTGTAACCCCATTTTGTTTGCTTTGGCTGATTCTGTATCTGTTTATTGTAGTTGTTGTTACAGGGATCTTACTAAACTTTTTTTCTTGAGGCCAGGAAAACAAGTTTGGTAAGATCCCTGTAACAACAACTACAGAATCAGCCAAAGCAAACTGTTTGTAACCCCATTTTGTTGGTTTGTTACACATGTATTGTTTGAGGCCAAGAAAAAAGTTCAGTAGGATCCCTGTAATAACTAAAATAAACAGATACATACACACCATGTATAGCCAATGTTTACTTTGCACATTTCATTACTGATTATATTGCAAAAGAAATCAAATAAAATCTCCCAAAAATATCAAATGAATAATATTTTAAAACTTCTTAGGGAGCGGCTCCCGAGGTGACGGTTTTGGAGAGTCTGTCGTGCCCAAAGTAAAATGCCTCCCATTCAGGCCCAGAAAATAGGATATGCACATAATTAGTACTATTGGATAGGAAACACTGAGGTTTCCAAAAGTGTTAACATAATGTCTGTGAGTTTAACAGAACTCATTTGGCAGGCAAAAACCTGAGAAAATTCCATCCGGAAATGTCATTCTGGTGGCTTATGGCTCACTTTGAGACAGTGCCTATTGAAAACTCTTAAAAACAGGACACTGAATGTAGTACCTATTGCTTCCACTGGATGTCAGCAGTGTATATATAAAGTTTCATAGCAATCGGAACTAATGTGTTCAATAGGTAGGGGTTTTGGTGAGAGGAGCTCTTATTTCGGTTGAGCGGTCCACTTTATTTGACTTATATAACGTTTATGTGACCATCCAAGTGAAAGATTATCACTTTTATTCATAAAAAATAAGCTAAGGATGCATTTTAATTGTTTTTTGTTTTGTTGAGGAAAAGTTTATGGGTTTAGTTGAACGCGTTCTCTGCCATAATTACTTATAAAAATGACTGCTGTGCGTAATGCGCGTCGCTGCTTCCAGGTAGATTTTCAATGGCATATTGCTATCTACCAAGCTAGATTTCAAGACGATCAGTGGTCATTGGGCCAAAATATAGTCAATAAACGAAAGACCGCTCATATCATTGGTGTGCAATGGTGTCATTGATAGGTGTCTTCAAATCGGGTTATTTCGGTCAATACGTCCCTCACAAAGAACCATCAAGTATGGTTGTGTTACTAACAACCAGAGGATTGCAAAGTAACCAACCTTGACTGGATAAACGTACTTTTAGTGTGTGTAATTACATCGAATGAGACACAAGCGGTTTACAAAATGTTTCATGTTAGGCTATACAAATTTATTTTATCAAACGAAACAACCATTAATTGCGTAACTGGGACCCCTGGGACTGCAAACAGAGGAAGATCTTCGAAGGTAAGTGATTTATTTTATCACTATTTGTGATTTTGTGAAGCCTGGCCTGGTTTTGAAAAGTGTTTTACTGTGGGGTGCTGTCCTCAGATAATCACATGGTATGCTTTCGCCGTGAAGCCTTTTTGAAATGTGTCTGGTTGGATTAACAAGAAGTTCATATTTTAAACAATGTACGACACTTGCATTTCCATGAATGCTTACTTATTCGACTTTTGTATTTAGCATTATTGCGCTATCCTTTTCACCGGATGTTGTCGCAAACAGGGCGCTAGCGCCCCACTACTCCCTAAGAAGTTAATCAATTTAGATCCTTAAGACTATGGTCTCCCAGACCACAGCAGGGGCGCACAAACAACCTCCTCATACAGGTGTCTGTGGTCCAAACCTACTCGGGCAACTTCAACCTCGGGATGCGCAAGCAGCCACTTCGCCACAGCAGCTGATCAGCCCGAGGACCCGTGTTGGACCAAACCATTATGCTTCTCGCCTGGTAGGAGAAGAACTCCCGCAGGAAATAACCGGGGGGATGAATCACCGGATTAGCGAGCTCAGTCAACGGAAGTCCAGCTTGAAACTCCCCTCCCTCCCTCCCCGATGGTTGAGAGCATGCGAGCCCTGGCGACATACTCATACCTGCCTCCCCACATGAACTGAAACACGAGCCTTACTAGCCCCCTCCTCATGCTTGCTGGCAATGGATAGATGTATGCCAAGTACAGAAGGGAAGGCAGTACATCCACCTTCAGGACCAGGACCTTGCCCAAGAAAGACAAGGATCTGGCCTTCCACATTGCCAGCTTCCTCTGTACCACAGCAACTCTCGTGTTCCAGTTCAGTGTCGCAGAGCCGGAGGTCTCAAAATGGACTCCAAGAATCCTTAGGGCCCCATTACAGAGAGATAGTCCCCCGGGCACGGCCGTCCTGCCCCGTCATCTGCTGAAATACTTTACAGACAACTTGGTGTGGGTAAAGTCTCCAATTATGGCCAGAGACCTTAGCAGGCACGAGTCCTTGCACAAAAGCAAGGTGGTGTCATCGGCATACTGTGTCAACTTAACATGCAAACTGCCGCTCCCAGGGACCAGCAAGCCCTCCACCCCTAATGGCAGCCGCCAGGGGCTCCATATAGAGGACGTAAAGGAGTGCAGAGAGCGGGCACCCCTGCCTGACCCCTGAAGAGAGGCCAAACACGTCACCCAGATGGCTGTTTTATGCTCACCCGGCACCCCGCTCCCACATACAAAATCTTGATCCACTTTAAAAAGCGATCACTAAACCCCAACCTACCTGACGCAATTAAAAGCTTTGGCCTGATCAAGCGCTTCTATCCTCAGGCTATGGAGTCCCTGATCAGTTCCACCTAATGGAACGGCCTTCCACCCCACACGTTTGATCCTCATGGACAACGTAGGGAAGGGCTGTGCGCAAACGGTCTGCCATGACCTTAGCTAGTATCTTATCTACGCTCAGCATGGTCAACGGCTGCCATTTGCAAAGGTTGGCGGCGTCTCCCTTCTTGTAGAGGAGGGACAACAGGGTGCTCTCCACCTCTTCTAGTGTTATCGGGGCCTCGATCGCCTTTCTTTTGTCCTCCGGCACAAGTGTTCTAAGAACACGGTACCCTGCTCTTCTTCTACTAACCTCTCCTGGAAAACCCTCCGGAAATGGTCAGTTGCCACCCTGCCCATCTGCTCCGGCTCCCTAACTACCCTACCCTGCCCGTCCCTCACCCTATAAAAAAACAGTTTTCCCTGTTTTTCCCTAATCGATTTGAAAAACACTTTGGAGCAGGTCTCATTCTGCTCTATGAACTCAGTGTGCACGCTGCAGGAAAGCTCGTGCACCTCCCTGAGCCTTGAGGCTGGTAGCGCACTCAATGTCCATCGATGTACTAAGGTTGCCAGCCTCGTACTCGAGATCGAAGTAAACGTTGGAGCTGCTCCAACTCCATTCTCTCCCCTTCCTCTTACAAAAACCAATAATAAATACCTTAGCTACCTCCCACCATTCCAAAACCCCTCCGCACATAGGCCGGAGACCCTCAAGCCCCTGAAAAAAATGGAGAAAGCGTTGACAAAAGCCCGCTCATCCAGGATGTCCCAGTCGAGCTTCCGGTACCCCCTACCGAAAAGGCAGACAAGAATCTTGACCCGAAGGAGAACCCCGTCATGATCCGAGAAAAACACAGGCAGCAGACAAAAGCCCCAATGATTTGGGTAGAAATACATAGTCTAGCCTCCACACGACCCCCCGGGAGTTACGCCACGTGGGACCTGTCAGCGCTGGAGTAGTGTTAAGGCCTCCATCCACCAGACCATGGCTTGCCATAAGTCCGGTGATGGCCCCAACGCTACTATCCCCCACCCCTCCTAAATCTACATTAAAATCCCCTCCCACCACCAAAACCCTGTTTGTGGCACACAGTGGTAGCAGACGCTCCACCATCTCCCTTCTCTTTGGCACCGTCTGTGGCCTGTATACCCCTATAAGTCTAAAGTCCCCTAACGCTATGTCCACCCCCAAAACCCTCCCCTGCATCGCGACGTGCATGCCCTCCACCCTCACCTCCCTTGTCCCAAACAAAATCCCAACCCCTGACGAGTGGACTCCCCCCACACTCCACACAGACTTCCCTTTTACCCACTCTTTTGTAAACTGCTCTACATCCCCCCCATCCCTTAAATGTACCTCCTGCAAGAAACAAAAAGTAAAACATATGTTGGATAAACAACTAAAGACTGCAGTTCTCTTCACAGTGTCCCTTAGACCCCGAACATTCATAGTCATTATTTGAATGTTTGCCATTTTCAGGAACCAAAATGAACAAAAGTCCAGCCAGGTACAGGGATCAGGTACTTACCCCGTCCGATGGGTAAAGGTCCTCCTCGGACAAGGATGCTGGACCTGCAGCCTCAGATGCCCCCCCTACCTTCCCACTCCCCATTCCCCCTTCCTGAGAAACCCAAGACAAGGGGAAGGGGTTGGGGGTCCCAGCAATAGCCTGAGACATCCCATCCCCAACTGGCAAAAACAGCCCCGGGGTCGACAAGTTCATGTCCATCTGTAAGAGTGGGAGAGACGGACCCCCCAACCCACGGACAAGGGCTCTTGACCCCGCTACCTTTGAGGCCTCCTTACCCACAGGCCTCCTGCTGAGAAGCCCTAGATGTAGGGAAGGGGTTAGGGTTGTGGATGGGGCATCCTAGAAAAAACCTGAGACACCCCATCTCCATAGGGCAAGCACAGCGCAGGGGTCACCAGGTCTATGTCCATCGAGAAGAGTGACGCGGCGACAGGGGAGCCACCTTTGTAGCACTTTCCCCAATCGCTCGCATGCCCTCCCAGCCCACTCTGGCCCTCTTCCGGCTCGAGGGAAAGCCTCTTCTTCTTTTTCTTCATCCGAGTCCAAAAGCAGCCCTGACTCCTGCAGGGCCCTCTGGAGCTCCCCCACGAGGGCCCGGACTGCCTCCTTTATGTATACCTCATCGAGGGATGAGCCCAGCTCGCCCATTGCTCAACCAAACTCTACCTGCGGCTGACTGTTGGATGGCGTACCCATTGTCATCTGGGTCTCCGGAACCGCCTCCTCCAACACGACCTGACCCCCGACTTGTGGAGTTGGCGAGGACAGGGATGTCTTCTCCGGTTTACCACTCACCATCTCTACCAGACTGTGGCCTAGGTCCCCTTCTCCTTCACTCCTTCTCCCAGCAGCTGCTGCCGCGTATGTGTGTTGCCGCGCCGGGCACTCTCTAAACAGGTGTTGTTTGCTGCCACACCCATGGCACTCTTTTGGCTCGGTGCAGTTCTTGGCCCCATGCCTCTATCTGACCCTAAAGAAAAGACAGCAGGGGGATGCAAAAACCCTCAAACCCACCCGGATCTTCCCTTAGGAGCACCTGGAACTGGCGGCGGCCATTCCAGAAGCCCAGCGAGTCCTTCACGTACCTGGCTCCTGATGTTACCTCGCAGTAGCGACCCAAAAAGGCCGCCACCGCCATATCCGTCACGTGTGGATTATACACATGTACATTAATGTTCTGAAGTTCCTTCTTGCCAGGCATATGATGTTAAAAAAGGACAAAGGTCTTTCCCCCGTTGCCTCGTTTACCTTCTCCATTATTCTGTCGCTCTTACTTTCTGTGTAGAAAGTTACATCGTATGCCTCCTCCATTGAGTTCCCCTGTAGGCACATCACATCTGGGACCTTCAGAGATAGCGCCCCCATCAACACGGTCCTCGCAAAGGTGTCCCTCGGCATCTTTACTTCTCCTTCTTGCTTCCATGCAAATCGTATGGTGTTCTTTAGTCCGGCCCTCGGAACCGACCCTATGTTACCACTACCAGCCATATCGGTATGGCTGTAGTTTTATATTTGTTTTGATTTATTAGCGCACCAACTCTCTCACCGCCCTCAGGCCATCGGCTTTTAATGTTGCTTGGGTTCTGACCCGTGTTCCAAGAAGACTTTGTCCTCCACTGATGGTGCTGGTTTAATATGGCACTTAAAACCAGAGAGGATGAGCCTACCGCCCCTTGATGCTAACACACAGGTCTATGGCAGAACAAAGGTCAAGCCTACCATCTTTGGAGGACCAGTTGAGGGACTTCTACACCATCTAGGAACCTCATCAAGGACTCTTTCTAATCCCACAGACTTCGACTCTTACCTCCAACCCGTCCTGGATCGCTCACCCACAGTGGAAACAGCACCCCAAAAGAGAAAGGTCACCGGGCCCAATGCAATTCTCCATTGTAATCAATGGAGCCAACTCTCTACCCCAGACCCCCTGACCTCTAGATGACACGGACATCCCATGCAAGCCACTACAGGTACTGCGATCTGATTGGATGAAACAGCCATGCTCCAATGAGAATCCTTGACACCTGCTGGACCACACCCCTTTTCTCGAAGCACTTCAAGGAGACAACTTCATCCAGATACCAGCAAAGAGCAAGAGGCCCACTGAAGAAGATTCACCACACTATGGCTAGACCTACCTGAGCTACTAGACCCTCGCTTTCACCGACTAGATCTTCCAGACCTCCACCCCCACTAACAATACACCTGCACCACACACATATTTCTCCAGTCCGGAACGGGTAGCTCCCTAGTACCGACTAGGTGCACCATTTTTCACCCTTTTTACTTCCTTTTTCTCCCTGCCACCTGAAGAAGCCCAGCAGGCAGCAATGCGTCGTGGCTGGGACCCTTCTAGATCAGTTGTGCAGCTGTAAGGAAGGCAGGATCCGCAACGGACTTTGAGAGGGCCTCTTTTTGGCTACTTTTTTCTCTCCTTAATTTGAGTTTTACACAGCTCCCCCACACACACTACACAAGACGGCGATGGACGAGACCCAAAGGACTTCCAGCACTCCAGCGACCTCAACATCTAACATGAAGAACAGACACCCCTACACCTACTGCGGACCTCCAGCAACAACTAGAGACCGGACCCGGCCCACAACGATCCTTCCTACCCTCCACATCCTACAAGAGACGACGCACTGAAGGGCCACCCGAAAAACATATTGGGGGGCAACCCCATCTCACCACAGGAACGTCACATCTTCGACGAAGAGAATACTCTTCAAACAGCTCTCCAGGCCGATCTACTCATCACAGAAAGATGGAACCAGCTCCACCACACTCACGGACTATCACTACCAGATCTTTGGACGGCAGGAGCAGAACAAAGGGACTACAGGACACACTCTCCAACCGATCCTCTGAGACCACCTTTACCAGACCCAGCACCCACAGAGTGACCAAGTCTACACCAATTACCCCCTCCGCTCAACACACCATCCAGCAGAACACCACCGCTCTCCACAAGATCGACCCAGCACAGACACCTCCCGTCGGAGACACCACGACTACCACATGGGCCATCGGTCCCCCCTGGTACATGAAGATACCACCAGCAGGCAGACCCACTATACAGGGAGGCAGAGCAGACCAACAGAACAGGACCGATCAGCTCCTGCACCTCTACGTAGCACCTCCAACCAAGAGGACCACCACTCCCTGGGACCTCTTCAAAGCTACACAACGGTATCAAGAAACCCACCTACCTCCAGAGCAACACCTCCCCAACGGCGAACCGATCCACCTCTGACTCTACACCACACCACTACAGTGACACCTCCGGAACAGAGACTACGCCCCACACAGTCAACCGCCACTACTACGGGTACCATGGACTACTCACCAGTCCCCAGCCCTTAGACAAAACACCAGGAGCACCATCACAGAGGACTACACACCAGCAGCACCGAGACCCCTCTTCACGACACCAGAGGACAACTCCTCCTCCTCTTCCCTACCATCATTCCAGTGGCCCATCTCTCCTCTCCACACCCGTAGAACTACGGAACAGCATCCCAGAGAGACACCACCTGGAAGCAACCAGCGAACATCTCTCCGGAGGCCCCCTACCACCTGGCTACCAGACCAAGACAAGGCAACTGATAGCCATCTTCACCCCATCTAGAGCATCAAACGACACCCTCGACGAACTAACCATCGCCACGGCTCAGAAGGACACTACAGGAACGGAACAGAATACACCCATCACATCCTCTCCGACTGCACCTACTGGACAGAGGCCTGGTACCTCGGCAGCAGATGGGCAGAAGAACTCCTTCAAAGACCCCATTACTACCTCTTCTGGAGAGCCTGCAGAACTCCTGGCCCACCAGAGACTAGGGTCAATTCATCCCCCCACTCACCCACGCAAAGCAGAGGATGACTCACCACTCCAGACCTCTCTACACATCACCCCAACTGAGAATAGACCTCCAGCGCCACGCCATGGCCTGAAACGGCCCCTCTCCACAGAAAAAGATCAGACAGGACCGAACTTCCACCCTCCGGACAAAGCCACTACCTCCAACACCACGGAAGAACCCGACAAGACACACACAGACCCATAAGAGCAACAGGTCCCCTACACCTCTTCCGGATAAGGACAGAACCAACCACCAACAGATCAAGACCACACCCGACCCACCGCCAACAGCCCAGCACGGACCCCACCAAGACCAGGGAGACCGCACCTGACGAAACCAAGGCTCTACCTACTGCCTCTGAGCCCACAACACTCCACCCCACCCTGGACAGAGACCAGGACCAACTACCTACAAAAAGACCAAGCCCCCTCAACCCTCTAACCTATTCACCGGCATTGCAGAGACAAACAACCAACTCGCCGCACTAGAAGAGGGGCTCCCCACTCCATCGGACTACCATCTCCACTGGCTCCAGAGGAACAAGATACCCTAGACGACGCTCTCCTCATGCATGCTGTGACAGAACTCTCCCAGCAGGCTAGAAGAGAGAACACCACAGCCACCCGACCCCTCTCCAACAATCAACAACTACCTGCTAGACCTACACCCCGGAAACCACTTCCACATGACGGGACTTGAACACAACCAACGATGGACCACACAACACTGGATAACCAGACTGGGCACAGATATCCCACCTCTCGGACTCAACACAAGACTCCATCCCATCTAGACGAGCCCCACCACACCTTCAACAAAGACAAAACACCACCATCATCCCTTTCCTCACCTCATCCGCCTCCTCACCATCCAAACCTCTGCCATTGCGGACCAGCCCAACACCTACACCTACCACATCATAGAAAACGACACAACAGACTCCAATCAACAAGCTATAAAGCCATGGGAGGAACCAGCAATGGGCCCCCAAGGCACTAGCCATCGAGGGAGCAACAAAAACATACGGAGGCAACAGCCCTCCTGTGTTTCAACACACTTCAACCCCTACGACAGAGAGGAACTAAACACTCCTCCAACCTTCGGTCCCTTTCCCGCCTGTGCGCTGAGCATCCCTAGCAAATCAGGCCCGTCACGAAAACTAAGGTAACCATCCAAACACGCCTGTGGGACTGGACGGAGTGTCTTCCCCTCTTCAAATCTACCCTTCAACCACATCTTTAACTTATCAGGGATCACTGGGGCGCTAGCGGGCTGGTCCCGACACTACCAGGTAAAATGTAAGGCGCCAAATTCAAAAGTTGAATTATTAAACATCCACCAATATACAAGTGTTCCATACTCATCAAAAGCTCTGTTTCTTAGCAATATCACAGCGTTGTCAGATTTCAAAAAGGCTTTACGGCGAAAGCAGCACATTTGGTTGTTTGAGAGTAGCACCTCACATATTTTTCCCATAGCCATGTATCGATTAGCCATCATGGCACACACACAACACATTTCACAGCAAAAACAAATCAATTACCTGTTGAAGAACTTCTGCTGAGGTCATCCTAAGTGTCCAACGAAGACAATCCATGGTTCTTTTGTTAGAAAAAGTAATGTATTTTATCCATAAATCCTCCATTTGGTTCGTGCGTTATAATCAGAAACGACAGCTTCCACTACTCCATTAAAACGTGATGCGAACTCGTTCATCTTATACCTATAAACTTGTCCAAGAACAATCAAACATAGTTTTAAATGTATCCTTAGGAACACTTTTACGTATATTTACTATTATAAATCAACCGAATATAAACTGATCGATAACGACGGTAAAAAAAAAGACACTCTGCGCGTTTTGTCGGGAGCGCGCGCTGGGTACTTCCTTGTTTGCTCTTCTTCAACCAAAATGAAAAAAATACTGTCTCGAGACTGTTGACATCTAAAGGAAGCGATGGGTACTGCATTCATATGCCCTTATATGGTCATTTTCATGAGGGAGGGGTGCCCAAATGAGCAATGTTTCAAATTCACTTTTTCCAGGACAGAAATTCCTCTGGGTTTCGCCTGCTATATGTGTTCTGTTTTACTCACAGACAAATGGTTAACAGTTTTGGAAAATTCAGAGTGTTTCCTATCCAATGGTACCGCATATCCTGGGCCTGAATGGGAGGCATTTTACTTTTGGCACGCCAGGCTCTCCAAAACCGACCCCTCAGCTGCCACGCGACCCTCGCCCCCCGAAGGGCTCAGAGTTGGAGTGCACCTTGGATTCATGCCCGGGATAAGACGCTCTAACAAGGCGATGCTACCCTACGCATATACGTTCCATATCTTTATTTAAAAAAAAACGCCAGACACTCTCACCGAAGAGTATGCGGGGCTTGATTAGCGGTCAACAACACACCTTCACTCCCGGCAGAGCTACCCTGTAAGTCACCGGCTTGCTGATTCAGTACTTTGACAGAGTGAGTCGGGAAGTTTCAGTCATACGCCGGCTGGTGGCCCTCGATGTCTCCAATGGAGTGTTGGTGAAATGGGCCTGGGATCGCTCGGAGCGCCGGTAAGAAGGGTGGGGGTGTGATCATAACAACATACAGGAACTCAAGTCCTTTTGTTCACCTGACATAGAATTCCTTACAATCAAATGCTGACCGCATTATCTACCAAGAGAATTCTCCTCGATTATAATCACGGCCGTGTACATCCCCCCTCAAGCTGACACATCGACGACACTGAAAGAAATTCATTTCACTCTAGGTAAATTGGAAACCACATATCCTGATGCTGCATTTATTGTGGCTGGGGATTTGAAAACAAGGCTCCTGAAATTTTACCAGCATATCGAATATGCCACCCGGGCTGGTAAAATCCTGGATCATTGTTATTCCATCTTCCGTGATGCATACAAGGCTATTCTCCGCCCTCCTTTCGGCAAGTCTGACCATGACTCCATTTTGTTGCTCCCAGCCTACAAACAGAGACTAAAACAGGAAACGCCCGTTCTCAGGTCTGTTCAACGCTGGTCCGACCAATCCGATTCCATGCTGCAAGATTGCTTCGAGCACGTGGACTGGGATATGTTCCGGATAGCATCTGACAACAACATTGATGTATACGCTGATTTGGTGAGCGAGTTTATTAGCAAGTGCATTGGTGATGTGGTACCCATAGCAACTATTAAAACCTTCCCCAACCAGAAACGGTGGATTGATGGCAGCATTCGCGCAAAACTGAAAGCGCGAACCACTGCTTTTAACCAGGGTAAGGCGACCGGAAACATGACTGAATACAAACAGTGTAGCTATTCCCTCCGCAAGGCAATCAAACAAGCTAAGCGTCAATACAGAGAGAAAGTAGAGTCGCAATTCAACGGCACAGACACAAGAGGAATGTGGCAGGGTCTACAGTCAATCACGGACTACAAAAAGAAAATCAGCCCCGTCGCGGACCACGACGTCCTGCTCCCAGACAAACTAAACAACTTCTTTGCTCGCTATGAGGATAATACAGTGCCACTGACACGGCCCGCTACCAAAACCTGCGGGCTCACATTCACCGCAGCCAACGTGAGGAAAACATTTAAATGTGTTAACGTTCTCAAGGCTGCTGGCCCAGATGGCATCCCTGGCCGTGTCCTCAGAGCATGCGCAGACCAGCTGGCTAGTGTCTTTACGGACATATTCAACCAGTCCCTATCCCAGTCTGCTGTTCCCACATGCTTCAAGAGGGCCACCATTGTTCCTGTTCCCAAGAAAGCTAAGGTGACTGACTATCGCCCCGTAGCACTCACTTCCGTCATCATGAAGTGCTTTGAGAGACTAGTCAAGGATCATATCACCTCCATCTTGCCAGACACCCTGGACCCACTCCAATTTGCTTACCGTCCCAATAGGTCCACAGACGACGCAATCACACTGCATACTGCCCTAACCCATCTGGACAAGAGGAATACGTATGTAAGAATGCTGTTCATCGACTACAGCTCAGCATTTAACACCATAGTTCCCTCCAAGCTCGTCATTAAGCTTGAGACCCTAGATCTCGACCCAGCCCTGTGCAATTGGGTCCTGGACTTCCTGACGGGCCGGCCCCAGGTGGTGAGGGTAGGAAACAACATCTCCATCCCGCTGATCCTCAACACTGGGGCCCCACATGGTTGCGTTCTCAGCCCTCTCCTGTACTCCCTGGCCAAGCACGCATCCAACTCAATCATCAAGTTTGCTGACGACACTAAAGTGGTAAGCTTGATTACCTACAGGGAGGAGGTGAGGGCCCTCGGAGTGTGGTGTCAGGAAAATAACCTCTCACTCAATGTCAACAAAACAAAGGAGATAATCGTGGACTTCAGGAAACAGGAGAAGGAGCACCCCCCTATCCACATCGACGGGACAGTAGTGGAGAAGGTGGAAAGTTAAGTTCCTTGGCCTACACATCACGGAGAAACTGAATTGGACCATAAGGCTCTCCAGAGGGTAGTGAGGTCTGCACAACGCATCACCGGGGGTAAACTACCTGCCCTTCAGGACACCTACACCACCCGATGTCACAGGAAGGCCAAAAAGATCATCAAGGACAACAACCACCCGAGCCACTGCCTGTTCACCCCGCTATCATCCAGAAGGCGAGGTCAGTACAGGTGCATCAAAGCTGGGACCGAGAAACCGCTTCTACCTCAAGGCCATCAGACTGTTAAACAGCCATCACTAACATTGAGTGGCTGCTGCCAACATACTGACTTAAATCTCTAGCCACTTTAAAAATAGGAATTGGATGTAATAAATGTATCACTAGCCACTTTAAACAATTTTGTATATAATGTTTACATATCCGACGTATACACTATACTCTGAATCTTGCCTATGCCGTTCGGCCATCGACTCAAATCTCTAGCCACTTTAATAATTGGATGAAATAAATGTATCACTAGCCACTTTAAACGATGCATTTATATCATGTTTACATATCCTACATTACTCATCTCATATGTACAGTGGGGAAAAAAAGTATTTAGTCAGCCACCAATTGTGCAAGTTCTCTCACTTAAAAAGATGCGAGAGCCCTGTAATTTTCATCATAGGTACACTTCAACTATGACAGACAAAATGAGGAAACCCTTTGTTGGCAATGACAGAGGTCAAACGTTTTCTGTAAGTCTTCACAAGGTTTTCACACACTGTTGCTGGTATTTTGGCCCATTCCTCCATGCAGATCTCCTCTAGAGCAGTGATGTTTTGGGGCTGTCGCTGGGCAACACGGACTTTCAAAGATTTTCTATGGGGTTGAGATCTGGAGACTGGCTAGGCCACTCCAGGACCTTGAAATGCTTCTTACTGAAGCCACTCCTTAGTTGCCAGGCGGTGTGTTTGGGATCATTGTCATGCTGAAAGACCCAGCCACGTTTCATCTTCAATGCCCTTGCTGATGGAAGGAGGTTTTCACTCAAAATATCACGATACATGGCCCCATTCATTCTTTCCTTTACACGGATCAGTCGTCCTGGTCCCTTTGCAGAAAAAACAGCCCCAAAGCATGATGTTTCCACCCCCATGCTTCACAGTAGGTATGGTGTTCTTTGGATGCAACTCAGCATTCTTTGTCCTCCAAACACGACGAGTTGAGTTTTTACCAAAAACTTCTATTTTGGTTTCATCTGACATTCTCCCAATCCTCATCTGGATCATCCAAATGCTCTCTAGCAAACTTTAGATGGGCCTGAACATGTACTGGCTTAAGCAGGGGGACACGTCTGGCACTGCAGGATTTGAGTCCCTGGCGGCGTAGTGTGTTACTGATGGTAGGCTTTGTTACTTTGGTCCCAGCTCTCTGCAGGTCATTCACTAGGTCCCCTGTGGGGTTCTGGGATTTTGCTCACCGTTCTTGTGATCATTTTGACCCACGGGGTGAGATCTTGCGTGGAGCCCCAGATCGAGGAAGATTATCAGTGGTCTTGTATGTCTTCCATTTCCTAATAATTGCTCCCACAGTTGATTTCTTCAAACCAAGCTGCTTACCTATTGCAGATTCAGTCTTCCCAACCTGGTGCAGGTCTACAATTTTGTTTCTGGTGTCCTTTGACAGCTCTTTGGTCTTAGCCATAGTGGAGTTTGGAGTGTGACTGTTTGAGGTTGTGGACAGGTGTCTTTATACTGATAACAAGTTCAAACAGGTGCCATTAATACAGGTAATGAGTGGAGGACAGAGGAGCCTCTTAAAGTAGAAGTTACAGGTCTGTGAGAGCCAGAAATCTTGCTTGTTTGTATGTGACCAAATACTTATTTTCCACCATAATTTGCAAATAAATTCATTAAAAATCCTACAATGTGATTTTCTGGATTTTTTTCCTCATTTTGTCTGTCATAGTTGAAGTGTACCTATGATGAAAATTACAGGCCTCTCTCATCTTTTTAAGTGAGAGAACTTGCACAATTGGTGGCTGACTAAATACTTTTTTTCCCCACTGTATATACTGTACTCCATACCATCTACTTGTGTGTATAAGGTAGTTGTTGTGAATTTGTTACATTACTTGTTAGATACTACTGCATGGTCGGAACTAGAAGCATTTCGCTACACTCGCATTAACATCTGCTAACCATGTGACAAATAACATTTGATTTGATCTGCAATAAACCAAACACACCATAGAAACCAGACTCAAACAACACCTGTATGACATTAAAAGGGCACACCTACAAACGGCACTTATAACCCACTTCCAGGAGCACCCCATCACTCATTTTACAATATCAGGGCTACAGGCACATTTAGGCTGGACAGGTGGGCAGTGAAAGAGGGTAGAACGGGAGTGGATCCAGCGCCTGAAGACAATAACACCAAATGGCCTGAACCAGAAGTTTTAGGAAAATGGATGGAGTAGAACTTGGCTTTTCCATTTTTTTAACAGGATAAAACAACAAACCAACCGAATGCACAATGTTGCTTTTATGTTCATATTTAACAACAGTATGGATCCTGCACTGTCACCCAGAAAAAGTCATTTTAGAACTTACTTCAGTTTATTTATGATCTTAGGAGGACACCTACGGGCCTTTTTAAAGTACTACATGTAACTTAACACATCAAGAGGGGGGATAAACAGGAGATAGGCCTGTGCAACTGAAAACAAACAAGCTAATACACAACTTTATCCAAAACCTAGCCCGTGCCATCCCTGTGTTATCCCTCTACAAGTGTAGTGCTGCCTTTGGGTGCTGGTTTCTGCTCCTTGTGTGGTGTGTTGCTCTTCCGCTGTCCACAGGTCATCCACGTCCGGACCCACCGAGAGAGCAATAGCGCTTTTGAATTACAGCAATATATAACATTGGATCAACCTTCTTTCCCCCAACACTGTTTTTATTTTTATTTCTTTGATTTGTCTCATTGTGCCAGAGGGATTGCATAGTACCCATATACAGAACCACACACAACAACTAAGGAATAAAAATGTACAGAATAGTAGAACAACAATATAGGGCTGGGAAAGACAGTATCAGAGAGGGAAATACTGGGACAAATATGAGATTTGGTGGGGATATTGCTAGATTCATTTATGACAAGCAAACAGAAGAGAGGAGTTTAACATACAAGCCCTTGAAATTTTCCCGCCTTTTGAGTAGCTCCCCCTGGTAAATTGGACCAATAGGGTAACAGAAAGATAGAAACGCCCACTTTAGGAGCAGTGGGTGGGTCTCTCCCTACTAATTGCTCCCATTTTAAAGGGCACGGGGTGTTCTCAGTCGAGGAAAAGATCCCTCTGAAGAAGCAGGAAACGTCAGGGTTTGTAAACAGGACTTCAGTGGATTTTAACATTGTATGGCTTTTAATCACCTTTTGATTTTAACCAATAGCATTAAAAGTTACGTTTTAGATTCAAGATGTGGAGGGGTAAGGGGGAGCTCATTGCCTAAAGTGCATAGACACTGAAAAACCATCGGGATTTTAACCTCTGGAACCAGATCTTTTAACAGGATTGGACTCTCAGAAAGAACAACAGATCACAGGTCCAGCCCTGGAACACCAAGAAACAACTGGTAGCCTCATCTCCACCTCCATATTTTAATAACTCGGCATACAAAGAACAAGGCGGTAAGGACTAGCCCTGAGCAGCACAAAAAGTCTCGTGCAGTTCAGGCCTTCACATCTTTTTTTCTAAATATAGTATTGCCTTTTTGAATTACACTGTCCGGTCCTCCTTGACTGAGAACACCCTGGTTGTATTGCTTTAACTAGGAAGTATAGGACTTAGTTATTTTAGCCTCATGGTTTAGTAACCATGCAGTCATTGATGAATTTGACAATCAAGTCACATGGCAGGATATCACAACCCCCAACACATACAGACAGCCTGGCCTATACGAACCCCCAGATGAGGAGACAAGGCAAACTGCCAAACTGTACTTTAAATTAATACAGGCAACCCACCACATGGAAGTGGTGAAGGCACTTAAAAACCATGCATTCCCTACTGGTATGACGAGACAGGTGCATCGGGTCACCAACTTTATCACAGAACACACACCAGTGGATGCAAAACAACATGCACAAACTCCAGACTCATTACCCACACCATTACACAACAAATAAACGCACTGACCATAGCAATGGGCTGGGCACATAAGAGGTACAAGCATAAACTGACACCCACCACCTTGAAATGTCCTCAGGTCACCCCCTCTTCTCAACAAACAACTATACAGACCCACACAATACCAGATCAACCACATACACCTGAAGCAATAGAAAACTCCCCGACCAACGATACCAACCCCAGTGCCCCCTCTCTCCTCAGCAGAGGAATTTCCACCTTTGTCAAAACCTCGTCCCCTGCCAATAAGACAATTATTGTACATACAGACTCTATCACTGGGAAAACAACCGACCCTGAGTGAAACCTATAACCCTCGCATACAGACTCCCTCCAAAACACATCTCCACTCTCAACATCCACTTTCACTGCTTCTCCCCTCTCCAATCAAAAAGGAGAGGAAACAATAGTAACTCCTACAACTGAAGAGAAGAAATGGAAAAGTCCAGTGGGTCCCCCTACTCCACCAGGCAGCCACTTCTATCATAGCCCAGGTTCACCACACAGTCATACCGAAACTTGTACACCCATCAAACAAAACACTGGCCACAAAAGACTACAGGGTAATGTATCAATAATACTAAGAGACATAATTACATCTGCTCCTCTTTCACCCACAGGAGGCGCAAGGCCAGGGGTACAGACAAGGACAGGGCAACTCAAGGGGCAGATGATTAACGGGCAACACCCCAAAGCTCCCAAATCCGAACCCCCACAAAAACACTATCATTGTGCCTCTGCCTGTCCAGGACCCCTGTACAACTGACGCCTCAAATTACCCACTATCATCCCCACCACAACCACAGCCCACACACACCTTCCAAAAACCTTTCTATCACAAGGCCAGGCCGAATTACAAGGTGGCAGATTGGAACATCAAGGGACACACACCAACACTCATCATAGGTGACTCAAACCTCAATCGGATCCCACCATTCAATAACCCCACCATCCAACATTCTATCATCTCACAAAGGTACTGGAGAAAACCCCCATACATACAGACACGGCGACTGTTGTTCTCTTGGTGGACTTGAACAACAAGAATCACGACCCGTTCCAAACATCACTAGAACAATTGTCAGTTATGCACAAAGAGGCAAAGAAAACATTCCCAAACGCAACAATATACATTCCTGTCATCAGCCATTCACCTCTTCTTACTCCACAGCAGGAGAGAAACCTTAAGATCATCAACGGTTACATTACCACTAACTTTCCAACCCTATTAGAGATTCCACAAGACACATTTCACACAACAGCAGACCTCATCTTTCAACACTGGTGCAGACAGCTAAATTTACATTAACCACAAGCCACAGTCTGGATAGAAATAGTATTTCCCTCAATCTCCTTCCCTCCCCAGTAACCGGTGCAGATCCTCCACCAAGGGGAGCAGTCAACATCTAATATCATGAAATCTTCCAAATCTTTCATCCCCACAGCAGCACAGGCACAGCTCCTGGAGAGAGGGTTGACATGCATCCCTCGCCCAAACAAATTTGACTGGGAGGAACTTCAAAAGGGACACTCACAAATATCATAGACGACTCAAATTGTTGGACTACTTTGACTACAACAACCACCAACCATTTACTTTACCATCTACCTGGGAACCTAAAACCTCCCAGATAGATGGTAGAATTAGGAGAATCAGAACAGACAAGAACACACTTCACAACCATCAGATTCACACGGACAGGGAGGATAACCTCACACACGCAGAAAGACAGGCAATACAACAACTTAAAAATAACCCACACATAATCATCAAACCAGCAGACAAAGGTTCAAAAATAGTAATATTAGATAAAACATCAATACATGTATGAAGCCAATAGACAGTTATCCAATAGAAAACCGTATACAACCACAGACACAGTTAAGGACAATAATAAAAAGACTATGACCAACGGGACTTTCTCTACGGTACAGACACCCCACGACCCAGACTATTTTTACTGTTAACTTCTTAGGGAGCAGCTCCCGAGGTGACGGTTTTGGAGAGCCTGGCGTGCCCAAAGTAAAATGCCTCCCACTCAGGCCCAGAAAATAGGATATGCACATGTTTTGTAATTGGATAGGAAAAACTCTAAGTGTTAAAATTGTGTCTGAGTATAACAGAACGGATATGGCAGGCGAAAAAGTGATTGACACGTTGCCTCATTTGAACCCCTCCCTTATGAAAATGCCCATATAAGGGGAGAATGAATGCAGTACCTATTGCTTCCTCTGGATGTCAACAGTCTCGAGACACTGTTTTGATTCGCTTTAGATGGCAGAAGAATTAGGAAGTGGCCACACAGAAGTAAACGCGCGTTCCCGGCTTGCGCGCTGCTTTTTTCCTTTCCTATCGCCCGGTTGAAATATTATACTGAATATACATTATCAATGATGTTTGATTGTTCTCGAACGAGTTCTCTTCACTTCCAATGGGCGAGTGGCCGCTGTATTTTCTTATCATAACGTGCCAACCAAACTGAGATTTATGGATATAATACATGACTTTTTCTAACAAAAGAACCATGGATTGTCTTCGTTGGACACTTGGGAAGCCCTCTTCAAAAGGTAATTGATTTGTTTTCGCTGTGAAATGTGTTTTGTGTGAACCGTGAAGGCTTATGAATTTATGGTAATGGGAAAAATATTGGTGGTGCTACCCTCAAACAATCAAATGTAGTGCTTTCGCCGTAAAGCCTTTTTGAAATCTGACAACGCTGTGATACGGCCAAGAAGCAGAGCTTTTGATGAATGTTTAATAATTCAACTTTTGGCGCCTTTCATTTCACCGGGTAGTGTCGCTAGCGCACCACCACTCCTTAAAAGTATACAAGGAACCGGCGACATGGACAATTCCCTTTGAAGTTCCTCCTGGCAGACCGATTGTATCAGACTGCAATAGTGAATCCTATAACATTTCACAATATATAGATCACCATATTAACCCTCTCTCCACCAGGCACCCCAGCTTTCTCAGGGACACGTACCACTTTATGGACAGGATTGGACCCATAGTTGTTCCCTCCCACATATTCTCAATAGATATTGATAGCCTATATACTAATATAAATACAGCAACAGGAGTACAGCAATTAGAAATATCTTTAAGAGATACCCAGGCAACACTAGACCGGACAAAGAAATATTACAACTATTAGAAATCAGCCTGACTAGCAATTACTTTTTATTGAATGACCACTGTTACCTTCAGGTGGAGGGAACAGCTATGGGTAAAACAATTGCACCTGCTTACGCAATATATACATGGCTAAATGGGAGAGAGGCACTGGCCAAGTGTCATATCAACCCACCTTTTATTACCGTTTTTTAGACAACATAATAGGAGCCTGGCCTCACGACATTCAATTATTCACAGACTTTATAAACATTCTCAACAGCCATCATTCATCCATTAAGGTTAAAAACACAATTAATCCGCAAGAAGTCAACTTCTTAGACACAAGTTTTTTGCAGTAATAACAACCAATCACAGAAAACACTCCACACCAGTCTACTTCAAACCAAAAGACACACACGCTTTATTTCATAAACACAGCTACCACCCTAAACATACATTAAAGGGAATAATAAAATCACAAATCATACGGTTCTACAGGATATCATCTTGCAAACGAGACCTGGGTTATGCAATAAATACATGATTCAACACACTCAGACGAAGAACCATTAAAAACCTCACATTGGCCGCCCTCCCTCCCATTCCCCCAACACTCAGACCACATTAAATCATCCACCTCTCCCCAAACACCACTCCCAACCTTGACATTCACCATTACCCTAATCCTGACTCCCCTATGGGGAGTGATCTGCACCAATCACCAAACCGCAACACTTCCTCTCTATTCTCCTTTGTCATCAATACTCAATCAGCAGACAATTATCATCCCCCTAGTAACCACATTTCACATAGAATCAGACCCCTACATCAAACACAACTTCTCTACAGTTCCGCACACTTACATACCACTCAAACAATACAGAATAATTTCAGCATTCAGAAAAAACTTAAAGGACCTCCTCACCAAAGCAAGATTTAGTAGTAAGACACCACAATTCCCATAAATAAAGTTTATTACACAGCCACACATCAGCACCAGTACAAGTTTCCTATTCATTGAACACACATAATGAAATGTATATCATTACATGCACACTCTGCAATAAACAGTACATTGGAGAAACCAGACTCAAACAACACCTGTATAACATTAAAAGGGCACACCTACAAACGGCACTTATAACCCACTTCCAGGAGCACCCCATCACTCATCTTACAATATCAGGGCTACAGGCACACTTGGGCTGGACCTGTGGGCAGCGGAGGAGGGTAGAACGCGAGTGGATCCTGCGCCTGAAGACAATAACACCAAATGGCCTGAACGAGAAGTTTTAGAAAATGGATGGAGTAGAACATTGTTTTATTCGTTTTAGTTTGGCTTTTCCTTTCTTTTAACAGAATAAACCAACCAAATGCACAATGTTGCTTTTATGTTCATATTTAACAACACTATGGTTGAATGCATCTCTCACCACATTGGATCCTGCACTGTCAGCCAGAAAAACTGTCATTTTAGAACTTACTTCAGTTTATTTATGATCTTAGGAGGACACCTACAGGCAACTTAACACATCAAGAGGGGGATGAACAAAACAAACGAGCTGATACAAAACACAACTTATCCTAACCCTAGACCCCTAATCCTGACCCTGACCTGAACCATCCCAACCCTAGCTCTAATCTTATCCCCAAGCTTAATACTTGGTTGGGAGATCGCTTGGGAATATCAGGTGTTGTACGCTTTTTGCGTCACAGTCGAGTATACTCTTATCAAAACAATAATAAGTTTTTTGAGTTACATAAACTTAGTCTATCCTACTCTTCTTCCGTGGCGTACGGCCATATCAAATCAAATGTATCTATAAAGCCCTTCTTACATCAGCTGATGTCACAGAGTGCTGTACAGAAACCCAGCCTAAAACCCCAAACAGCAAGCAATGCAGGTGTAAAAGCACGGAAAAACTAGGAAAAACTCCCTAGGAAGAAACCTAGAGAGGAACCAGGCTGTGAGGGGTGGCCAGTCCTCTTCTGGCTGTGCCGGGTGCAGATTATAGCAGAACATGGACAAGATTTTAAAATGTTCATAAAACAGGCAGAACAGTTGAAACTGGAGAAGCAGCACGGCCAGGTGGACTCGGGACATCAAGGAGTCATCAGGCCAAAACTTAAATTCACACAGGACACCAGATGAGAGAAGAAATACTCCAGATATAACAGACGGACCCTAGCCCCCCGACACAAACTACTGCAGCATAAATACTGAGGGCTGAGACAGGAGGGGTCGGGAGACACTGTGGCCCTGTCCGACGATACCCCCGGACAGGGCCAAACAGGCAGGATATAACCCCACCCACTCTGCCGAAGCACAGCCCCGACACCACTAGAGGGATATCTTCAACCGCCGAGTATAGCCCACAAGATCCCCGCCACGGCACCAGTAAGCCAGTGACTCAGCCCCTGTAATAGGGGTAGAGGCAGAGAATCCCAGTGGAGGGGAACCGGCCAGGCAGAAACAGCAAGGGTGGTTCGTTGTGTTAGGTTTGAGAATATGTTTCTTTGCTACACAGGAATATGTTTGAGCTAAGGCTGATAAATTGTGGAACAATACAGTGGATTGTGAAAACACCTGGTGTCTGACTGGCTAAAGGGCTGTGTTTAACCTTGGGAAATAACAGTATGTTGACCTAGGAACACATGAATAGAAAGATGTTGAGACACAAACAGGACTGAGCCTGTGGCCTCAGTAACCCCGGACAACAAGCGCCAAGAGGTTGGGACCAGCCTGTGCGCCTACGATAGGCTGAGCAAGTCTAAAACCACGCCCAGTCTCTACCCTGACAGGCCAGCTCATGAAGCAGGAACTAACACTGTTAGGGTATTTAACAAGAACCTTTTAGGGTGTTGGCCAGTTCTCTGTTAACCCTGCGTGGTATTACATTGAACCCGTATATACGAAAATTGTTTATCGTATAATGATTATCGTATGTGATTTTGAATCAAGTTTGGTTTTTATTTTGTGTGTGTTCCCCAGCAGCCGAGTGCTGTTAGGGGGACTTCCCCCAGTTTTTGTACTGACGGATCTAATGGCTGCGACCCACGCAAGTATAATGACGACGGTGAATCTACGAAAGAGCAGAAAACGAGTTATGAAAAAACCTTAACGGTGGTCGGGGGAAGAGAAGATTACCATGATGGAAATGCTGTGGGGCATAAAGGAAGTGTGTGGCTGTAGGTTCTAAGCGGACAGGAGATATGAAGTCACAATGGCAAGTGCAAAAGAAAGATTACTGGATTGTTTTAAGATAAGAGACTCCAGTATTATGAGGAATGAGATGGTGGTTTTGTTCCTAAACCGGCCAGTATATATTACGGATCAGGCGATAGTGGAGAAACTCTGAGTATGGGGTGTGTCGGCGATGTCTCAAGTGAAGAGGCGCCTCTGGCCGGGGACAGACGTAGCGGGATTTCTCAAAGTGAAGTTCACAGACACTGTGCATTCATTGCCGTATTCAACCCAATTTGAGACGCTGGAGGGGACTGAATATTTTAGTTATACATGATCGGCAGGTGAGGGTATTGTGGTATCCCCGGAGGTCTACCCCGGGGGATGGTAAGAGAGATGACGTTGGCTCCCTCTGCTGGGGATACGGGAGCTGGGCACCCCTAAGTGGAGGTAATTAGAGGAAAGTGCCAACCAGCCGTGGAGGCTCAATAAAAGGAGCACGATGGCAGACCGGGGGAGAGAAGGTGGAGAGACGGACACCAGTTAACTTCTTTGGGAGCAGGGCACGAGGTGACTGTTTTGGAGAGCATGCCCAAAGTAAAATGCCTCCCATTCAGGCCCATAAAATAGGATGTGCACATATTTAGTACCATTGGATAGGAAACACTGAACTTTCTGAGTAAAACAGAATGGATATGGCAGGCGAAAAAAACAGAGGAATTTCTGTCCTGGAAAAAGTGGTTTTGACACATTTAGAACCCCTCCCTTATGAATGCAGTGCCTATTGCTTCCTCTGGATGTCAACAGTCTCGAGAAAGTGTTCTGATTCTTTTTAGATGCTTTTAGAGCAGAGAAGAAGACGAATAAGGAAGTGTCCACACAGATGTCAAAAGAAGTAAATGCGCACCGTCGGCTGGCGCGTTCTTTGGTTTTTTCCTTTCTTATTCACAGCAGGTAGCCTAGTGGTTAGAGCGTTGGACTTGTAACCGGAGGGTTGCAAGTTCGAATCCCCGAGCTGACAAGGTAAAAATCTGTCGTTCTGCCCCTGAACAAGGCAGTTAACCCACTGTTCCCCGGGCGCCGAAGACGTGGATGTCGATTAAGGCAACCCCCCGCACCTCTTTGATTCAGAGGGGTTGGGTTAAATGCGGAAGACACATTTCAGTTGAAGGCATTCGGTTGTACAACTGACGACTAATGGTGACTTTGTTTATATTCCGGTTGAAATATTATACTATTTATACATAAAAGTGTCATGAAGGATACATTTAAAATTGTTCTTGGACAAGTTTATAGGTATAAGTTGGAGGAGTCGACGCTATATTTTCTCATTATAACGTGCCAACCAAACTGAGATTTATGGATAAAATACATTACTTTTTCTAACAAAAGAACCATGGATTGTCTTCGTTGGACACTTGGGAAGCCCTCAGCAGAAGTTCTTCAAAAGGCAATTGATTTGTCTTCGCTGTGAAATGTGTTTTCTGTGAACCTTGGAGGCTTATGAATTTATGGTAATGGGAAAAATGTGTTAGGTGCTACCGCCGTAAAGCCTTTTTGAAATCTGACAGCGCTGTGATATTGCCAAGAAGCAGAGATTTGATGACTGAAACACTTGTATATTGATGCATGTTTAATAATTCAACTTTTGAATTTGGCGCCTTGCATTTCACCGGGTAGTATCCGGAGTGGGCGCCCCACCACTCCGTAAGAAGTTAAGAGAGAGAAGCAAGACCGAGCGATTTCTTTGTTACATTTATTTTGTGGACTAAAGCCTCCCTGTCTCGGTGTCAATCTCTGCACGCTCAACCCAACACCCCACGGTTACCACATATGGTGGAGAATGCGGGCAACCCAGTAACTTTGGGTGCCGTGGTGTCGAGTTTGCAGAGATTACCATGGAGGATCTGGTGGCTCAGTTCATCCTCAGCCAGCAGAAGCAACAGGCTCTCCAGGAGCAAGCACTGGAGGAGCAGCACCAACAAAACCGCAGACTGGTAGCGGAGGTAGCTCAGTTGAAGGTTGTGCGGGCTCAGGAGTCTGGCCCCGAATCAGTTCCTGGTTCGGTTAACGGAGGAAGACGACGTGGAGTCGTATCTGCGCACCTTTGAGAGGACGGCACAGAGGGAAGGATGGCCCCAGCCCCTTGGAACCCTACCTCTTTGGGAAGGCCCAGAAGGCCTACTTCGATTTGAGCCCTGACCAGGCCGCGAATTATGAGGGACTCAAACGGGAGATACTAAGCTGTTATGGGTTCAATCTCGCACGCCGTGCACAACTGGGCCTTTGACCCCACCCTGTCCTCAGATGAGCGACCTGGTGCGGCTGACCAAGGGCTGGCTACTGACGGAAGTACCGTCCCTCCCGATGCTCGACAAGCTTGTCCTGGATAAATACCTTCGGGCCCTGCCCTACGAGATGAAGAAAACGGTGAGCATGCATAACCCCCAGATCCTGGAGGAGTTGCTGACAGCGGTGGAAATACACCAGAACACCCAGAACCTGCTGAGAGGGGCCCGAGCGGGGAGAGGAGATACGGCGAGGGGGACGACCAACACAATGAGAGGCGAGGAGCTGAAGGGGCCCCGGACGGAACCAGACGAGGTTGTGAAGCGGGAGGGTGATCCAAACCGTCGACGGCTGCTGGACCCCGATCAGAGACGCTGCTATGAGTGCGGTGAGCCGGGAGGAGGCCATGCCCTCCGCACCCTCTAGCTCTGGGATAACCCGGATGGTGAGTTACGTCACCTCCTGTTGGGCGCACACTGAGACAGCCTCGACACCAGCGCTTTGCTGGACTCCGGCAGCATGGTGACCCTGGCCCACCCACAGTGGCTCACACGAGAGGGGAAGGAGGAACCAGGTGATGAGGAGGTGACAGTATCCTGTGTACACGGGGAGGTACCCAACAGTGCCCGTGAGGATAACCACCCAAAAGGGGGAGTGCCAGATGCGCGTGGGAGCTGTTCCTAACCTGCCCGTGTCCCCTCTCTTCCAGGCACTGTGGAGGAGGGACCTGGGTAGGCGAGCACGGGAGGTAGGAAGGAAAGGAAAAAAGTTAAAAGGTAAAATAATTGTAGTAAATGCATTGGTATTATCTAAATTTGTGTATTTTTTCGAGTTCTAGACATGCCAGAGTGGGTTTTAAATTAATTTAATAATGTGGTGTCTAATGTTATATGGGATGGTAAAGGTGTTAGAATAGGGCAGAAAACATTGATAGCAGACTATAATGATGGAGGTTTAGAACGTGTAGATTATGGATGGAAACATTTCTTAAGTCTATTTAGATGAGTGTGGTGGACGTGAAGATAATGGTTTGTTGATGGGTCTTAAAAGGACAATGTTTGAAAAGGTACCAGTATTTTATAAAGAAGTGCTAAATGCATGGGCAGAGTTGTTGCCTAACGTCTATTATGAGTGTGGGCATATTGACCTAATTATGAATCAAACTTTTTTTATGAGAAAATTAAGGTCTTAGACAAATAAAAGATTACACAAGGTAATTCCAGTTTTTTTTTTTACATTAGCCATGAATGGGATGTAGAGGTGGGTAGGGGAACAGTGAAGAATATGTATGACAAGATAAAAAACAGTATACCAAGCACATGGGTGGATTTAATAAATAGTGAAGTTGTTAGGGAAGATTTATTTGTAACAGTAAGAAGAAAGCTCATTTATCTAGTATCCCGGTGAAAATGTTCTATAAAATAATGGTAGAAATAAATGTTAAAAGGCCAGCAGCGGAGGAATTTTTTCGACTTGAGGTAAAAAAGATATGGACAACTTTAAAAGTACGGAATGTGAAAGTAATTATTTTAAATTAAGGCATAATCGTATATTTACATCAAATTAATAGGGAAATAAAAAGAATGTGATGGGTCAAAGGAAACTTAAGTGCATTTGTTTGTGGAATGTGAGTAGTTAAAATATTTATTTTGTAAAGTAAAGGGAATGATTTGTAAAAACGGCGAGGGGGATTTTTTTTTTTAAAGTATGTTTCGGATGAATTGATGTTATTTGGGGTGTCTGGTAAATGTCAGGGTGTTAATGTATGTTTGTTGAATGTCGTTTTGAGTTTGGTGATGTATGCTATTTTTGACGGGATAAGGGTGTGGGGTATTTTTGTAGCATTGTTTAAGATATAATTATGCATTATTGTTATGGAAGGGAACATTTTGATGAGGAGAGAGGGTTAATTGCAAGGATGGATGGTGGAGGAATCACTTGTAATTTTTGAAAGCATTTTTTTGGTGTTGATAGGGGGTTGCTTTTAACCTGACTTTTTTGTCTATTTCTTTGATAGGGGGTAAATTGTTCACCTGCCTATGTTAGTCTAGGGGTTTATGTATTGTTCATTCTATAGATATCGTAATTGAATAATTTTTTATATACACCCAATCTGATCTCGGAAGCTATGTAGAGTAAGGCCTGGTTACACAATAATGATATAATGGAATGGCTATCCCACTTCCTCAAAGTTTTTTGAGTTACGTGAACTTGAAATAGTCTATCCAACTCTTCTTCCAAGGCTTACTGACGTACCATTCTGAGTACGTCTGATCTCGGAAGCTAAGCAGGGTCAGGCCTGATTAGTACTTGGTTGAGAGACCGCTTGGGAATACCAGGTGCTGTAAGATTTTTGCCCCATCGAGTTTACTCTTCTCAACACAATAATAATATAATGGCCATTTTTAAATGGAATGGCTATTTCCACTTCCTGAAAGGTTTTTGAGTTACATAAACTTGAAATAGTATATCCAACTCTTCTTCCATGGTCTACGGCCATACCATCCTGATTACTCCCGACCTCGTCTGATCTCAGAAGCTAAGCAGGGTTGGGCATGGTTAGTACTTTGTTGGGAGACTGTGTGGGAATACCAGGTGCTGTAAGCTTTTTCCCCAGTCGAGGATACTTTTCTCAACTCAATAGTTGTATAATCGCCATTTTAAAATGGAATGGCTATTCCACTTACTGAAAAACAATTATGTTACGTAAACTTGAAATAGTCTATCCAACTCTTCTTCCATGGCTTACGGCCAACCCAGCCAGAACACGCCCTCTTGCAAAGGAGAGTGAGACAGGTGCTGTTCATTAGCTGTGAGTGAGTGTTTGTTTGAGAGTGTGTGCTTGAGAGCTTTTTTAATTTTGTTTTTTTGGTTGGTTTTTCCCCCCCGGGGGAGTGTTTTTTTATTTTCAATGACGGATAACATGGCAACGACAAACAAAATGATCAAAGGAAGGTGGAACGAAATACGGCAAAGAATTAACGGTGGCAGTGGAGTTGATAACAACGATTGAATTATTAAGATCAATAAAGGATGTGTGCGGAGAGGTGGTGGGGTGCAGAATTAAAGGCGACAGAAGATATGAAGTCACAATGCGGGATGGAAAAGGAAAAGAGCATCTAATGGATGGTTTCACGATTAAGGGTGAGAGACATGATGACAAAAGAACTCAGTCTCGTTTATGAATTTCCCAGTTCATACCGAGGACGGCGCTATCCTGGGAAAGCTGTATAGCTGGGGTGTAGAGGCCGTCTCGGTTATCAGAAGGAGAGTATGACCGAGGACGGAGTTGGCGGATGGGACGAGATATTGTAAGGTGAAGTTCACTGACACCGTGCAGTCCTTGCCGTGTTCCACAAAGTTTGAGACACTGGAGGGTGGTGAATATTTCAGGGTATGTCGCTTATGTATTCAACCTGGACATATTTTAAAGGAATGCCCTGACTTTAGGCGTTTTAAGTGTGGAATTCAAGGACACTATGTGAAGGAATGTGTCGGAGTGAGGGTTAGGGCAGTTTGAGGTGGATGCCATTTAACTTCTTAGGGAGCGGCAGGTGAGGTGACGGTTTTGGACAGTCTGGCGTGCCCTAAAGCAAAATGCCTGCCACTCAGGCTCAGAAAATAGGATATGTACTATTGGATAGGAAACACTGAGGTTTCTAAAAGTGTTAACATAAAATAACTCATTTAGCAGGCGAAAACCAGAGAACAATCCATCCGGAAATCAGTTTCTGGTGACCTTTTGCTCTGTTGGACACACTCCCCATTGAATCCAATTGTAACCAGGACTGAGACTGCAGTACCTATGGCTTCCACTAGATGTCAACAGTCTATATACAAAGACTCAGAGAGATTGGAGTAAACGGTCAAGTTTTCTCGGGCGTGAGTCTGGCTGCTCGCTCCACTTTATTTTACTTATATAATGTTTAGGTGACCATCCGAGTGAAATATTATCGCTAATATTCATTAAAGGATAGCTAAGGATGCATTTTAACTGGTATTTGATTTGTTTATGGGTATAAGTCGAATGCGTTCTCTTCACGTTTCAATGGCCTGTTCGACGTTGGATTTTCTAACATAACGCGCCAACCAAACTGAGATTTATGGATATAATAAATGAATTTTTCTAACAAAAGAACCATTGGATGTCTTCGTTGGACACTTGGGAAGCCTTCAGCAGAAGTTCGTCAAAAAGGTAAGGGATTTGTTTTCGCTGTGAAATGTGTTTTGTGTGAACCGCGATGGTTTATGAATTTATGCTAATGGTTAAAATATTGGAGGTGCTACCCTCAAACAATCAAATGTTGTGCTTTCGCCGTAAAGCCTTTTTGAAATCTGACAACGCCGTGATATTGCCAAGAAGCAGGGCTTTTGATGACTATGAAACACTTGTATATTGATGAATGTTTAATAATTCAACTTTTGGATTTTGAATCTGGCGCCTTACATTTCACCGTGTAGTGTCGGGACTGCTCTCTAAGTAGTTTTAAGAGCAGAAGAGTGCAACTGTGAAGAGGTTTTGGCTGTGGAGAGAAGTCAAGAACTGATTGCTGAAGCAACTGTATCACCGCATGGAGAAGAGGACGTGATGGAGAGCAGAGAGAGGAAGACATTGGGAGTAGTATGGATTCGGAGATGAGAAGAGGGTTTTCAGGAAGAGAGACAGGTTGGGCTGGGTGGGCACACTGGGGACTGACAGGCTTTGGGGGAAAGCTCAGCCCTTGTGAGTACCTCGGGGGGTGAAGATGTGGAGGGGAGTTTGATTCAGATGACAATACCAGAGAAGACAGATGGACACGGGGAGCACAACGGAAGTGGGAGTAAAGAAATGTAGTTGGTTAGGCGATATCTGATATGGGGAAAACATAGAAAGAACAAGGGGAAGATACAGGAACACTGGGGGGTGAAGATATGGAGGGGAGTTTGATTTCAATGACAATACCAGAGACAGTGATGGATACGGGGAGCACAACGGAAGGAGGAGTAAAGAAATTGAATTGGAGGAGATATCTGAAACAGACGATAGGGGGAGGATACAGGAAGAGGAAAGCGGTTGCGGTGGAAAAAAAGAATGGAAGAGGAAAGAAACATGAAAACAGGTCGAGGACAATGAAGATACAAATAAAAAATACCATTTCAATAAATAATATATGTCCTTAAATGTAAATGGTTTGAGGACAAATGGATACATTTCAAAATATAATTCAAATGAAGAAAACTGATATCTTATGTCTACAAGAGACGCATTGGGACAATAATTGTGTATTGAAAGTAAAAAAAAAAAAATATGGAGGGATTTTATTTTTGTGAATAATGGTAGGGGGAATTCTAGTGGGGTTGCTATTTTATTGAGGAAGGTGGTGGTGGACAAAGTGGTACATGATGATAATAATGGGAGGATTTTAGTTTTAGATTTTGAGTATATGGATATGATTTTTAGAATTATAAATGTTTATGCGCCAAATAATGAAATAGAGCGTAAGGTTTTATTTATTGAAGTGGGACGATGGTGTGTGGGAAATTGCATTGTTGTGGGGGATTTTAATGGGAAAATGGATATAACAAGGGGAGCTATTTTTAGAAATGATGCATCTAGGTTTTTTTTAAAGAAGATGATGTTTGAGAAAAAACGTATTAACATATGGAGAGATGACAATCCCAATAAACGGGAATTTTCTAGAAGGCAGGTGGTTTTAGGGGGAATTAAAACAAACTAGAATAGACTTGGTTTTATTTAAAAAAGGTTTAAGGGATTTTATGAAAGATGTTTTTACAACTTAGTGATCATGCATGTTTAATTTTCTCGGGTTTAGACAAGGAAAGAACAAGGGGTGGAACGTGGTGTATGAGGATTATTGTAAACAACTTAAATCTTTGATAACATGTGAAAGGGAATGATAAGTGTTTATGGTGGGACAAGGGGGGTAGGAAGAAAAGAAAATGAGCTGAGAGCTAAATTGGATGAAGAAATGAGGAAGTGTGACAGTGAACCTAATTATAATATAGAAACGTTTTTAGAGTTGAAAGAAAAATGGAGTAAATATGACATAGATAAGTGTAAGGGGGCTATTATAAGAAGCGAGGGGGATAAATTCACTTTTCTTGGGATTAGAGAAGAGTACTCAAAGAAGAACATATCTTAGACAGATTGAAAATGTAAAGGGTGAAGTAGAGATTTTAGAGACAGTGCAGGATTTTTTGGACTTATTTAAGAAAGGGAAGTGGATGAGGGGTGTGTACAGGAGATTTTACGTAGTGTGGAGGTGAAAATGAATGTAGAGGATAAATTGATGTGTGATGGGAAGATTACAGTAAATGAAGTTATAGATGCGATAAAGGATTTACAGGTGAATAAGAGCCCTGGAGTAGATGGTATCTTTTTTTATTCTTTTTTATTTATTCGTTTGTCAGGGACAATGCAGCGCACATTATTACATACATAATTATCACAGTCAGCCATAATAATATGTGTAGATGTGTTGCATAAAAGGTTTCTAGCCAATAGGCTAAATGGCAACCCCAGTTCCTGGTCAGGCCTTTCTAAACAGGTAATCCAAATATATAATTTTTAAAAGGACCACATAGTGTGAATTACACAATCATGCAGCAAATACATTGTATACAAACATCAACATTTCACAGTCGAGACCACATTACACAAAACAGCACATCACGTAACAACACAAGCCCCAAGCACCCAGCCGCTCACACCTGCTCACCTATACCTAACCCCAATAGTGAGGGCCTGGGCCGCTACATGACTATCTCCCATAACCAGACCCCACATGTGGGCTGATCCTTGGCAGCATGCGCAACAACCAGGCATCCAGTACAGACAATACATAACAACAAAACTGACTCAGTGGCCACATATTTGGTTTTCTTTCAGCCAGTATTTGACCTTTCTATTAAATGTTTTCAGTTCGGTTTGTGTTTTTATTTCGGTTGGTAAATCATTCCAAAATGGGTCCCTATCACTGAAAAACATGACTGGCCGAAAGTGGTTTTGCGCCCTCTGCTATGCAGTTGCCACCCACTGCTCTCCTAGTGGCCACTCTCCTTGTGTTTATTTTTGTCACAAAAGACAGAGTACGGCTGGAGCTAGATTATTTGCACATTTAAAAGTCAATTTGAGAAAAGAGAACTTAATAAAGCTATCAAAATTTAAAAGGTTGTATTTCTGTACAATCAAACAGTGGTGCCACATGATTGGTTTCTGATCCATTATTTTCAGTGCCCGTTTGTATAATGATATAATGGGTTTGACTGTTGTCTGGGAAGCTTGGCCCCATACAGTAACACAATAAGATAAGTGAGAGAGTATCATGGCATGAAAAACAGTAAAGCTGGCTTGACAGGTATATGATACCTTATCATTCTGAAACAGTTCAGGTTTGTCCGGACAGTCTTACAGAGTTTATTAATGTGTTTATTGAATTTGAGTTGGGAATCCAGAATAATACCTAGGAATTTAAATTCCTCAACTTCCTCTATGGCTTCTTGATCTATTTTGATAGTACACTTAGCTTTCCCTCTGATAGAGAAGCACATAGATACAGTTTTTTTTACGTTAAGCGTCAGATGGTTGTCTTTAAGCCACTGGGATATACCCCCCATTTCCTTGGTCAGGGTCTCTACTACCACAATTGGTGTCCTAGCTGATGCATAAATTACTGTGTCGTCAGCGTACATTTGACAGTTGGCTGACTGAAAGAATGTTGGTAAATCGTTTATATATAAACTAAAAAGCAGAGGCCCCAAAATGGAGCCCTGTGGGATACCCATTGTGGATTGTAGTGGTGTTGAGAGTTCAGTGTTTATTTTAACACGTTGCTCTCTATGCTCCAGATATGATGCAAACCAGCCAATAGCATGTTCAGAGAAGTTAAAGGTGGTACGTTTATTCAAGAGTATATTGTGGTTCACAGTGTCAAAGGCCTTTTTTAGGTCTATAAACACAGCTCCCACAACATTACCCTTGTCCAGCCTACTCTTAATGTTCTCATAAGGTAGCAGTTAGCCATTTCTGTAGAGTACCCTGCTCTGAATCCAAACTGTTTAGAATTGATAAGTTTGTTACCCTCAAGATGCTCTACTAGCTGTTCTATAATAATCTTCTCTAAAATTTTAGATAGAGCAGGCAGTATTGAGATTGGCCTATAGTTGCTTGCTTGGTCCTTTGCGCCAGCCTTGAAAATTGGTGTAATGATGGCTTGTTTCCAAATATGTGGGAATTTACCCACTCTGATGGAAAGATTTACCAGGTGGGTTACAGGTTTAGCCAGGGCAGAGCAATAAGTTCTAATGAAGGCAGTGTCCAACCCAAACACATCCTTTGCCTTAGACTTTTTTAATTTATTAATCATTTTATGTACTTTTTCCTGACTGACCTCTTTAATTTGGAAAAGCTTTGATGGCTCAGACTTTGTGGTCCGTGATAGGGTTGCTGGTTCAAAAGTCTCAGCTCCACGGACTGAATAAAAAAGTTATTAAATTCATTTGCAATAGCTAAATTGTTAGTGCTGATAACTCCATTCACTTCCAATTCTGTTGTTGTTTTTTGTTGACTAGGCTTGAGTTTAGTAAGGCTGTTGAGGTACTTCCAAAGGGATGCACTATTTCCTTCAGATTCCTCAATCAGTTGCATAAAATAGGCTGTCTTTGCTTTACGAAGTTGTCTGACTACTGCATTTCTCAATCCTTTAAAGATGAGGAGATCGGTATTTGTTTTGGAGAGCAGCAATTTTTTCAATGCATAGTCTCTTTTTTTCATTAGCTGACGAGTGTCATTATTCAGCCATGGTAAGGAGACTTTTCGTTGCTTACTTTTGAATGTCTTAGTATATTTACCAATCAGGTCTGTTAGCTTTTTCATCAGGGAGTTACAACAATTGTCTAACTCATTTGATTGTAGAATGTTCTTCCAGTCTAAATTATCTAGATCATTTTCAACTTGTGTCAGCTTATTTTTGGGGATACCCAAGTTCCCTGGTTTACTTTCGTTCGCAAATTTTGGAAAACGCTGTTTAGTGAGTTTCCGGACAGCCATGGTCATATTATGATCAGAGAGCCCCGTTAGTAAATTATACGTTCTGATGATTCGCTGGGGTCTGTTAGTGACTATCAGGTCTATCATAGTTTTACTCGTTCGCATAATCCTTGTTGGACCCTTCATCATCTGCTGAAGACTGTGTTTTGACAACAGCCTCTCTACGTTTTTTCTACAGCTTTTCTCTAGCCAGTTGATATTAAAATCACCAAAGAAAATAGATTCAAAGTGCGAATATTTACATATTTCAAAAGTTTGTCTAAGTTATCATAAAAGGAAACATCATGGGATGGTGGGTTATACAGCACTACAATGTTAAAATTCATCTTAGGGGATAATACAACATTCAAAGCCAAACACTCTAATGGTGTATCCAGTTTGATTTCATTACATTTCAGAGTGTCTCTAACATAGAATAGTACCCCCCCTACCCCCACCTTTGTCAGATGTTCTATCCTTTCTATGACAAATGTAACCAGGGACATCAATCATGCTAGTCGAGATGTTGCTGTGCAGCCAAGTTTCACTCAATGCTAAAAAATCTAAATTAGAGTCAGTTAACAGATGTTGAATCTGATCACATTTTGGCAATATACTCCGAATGTTCAAATGTCCACCCAGAATGCCCTTAGGTTTAGACATAGGCTCCCATATTACCCGTGCGTGATTTACAGTCTGAAAAAATCTGAATTCTCGTTGTTTCCTTACTGATTGAATACCGCTGTCACTGCATGGAACTCCTGCCACCTCGGGGAAGACGTCCGTCCCCCCGAAGCTCAACCGCCACACGCGCAGTCCACCTGCCGGTGCACCCTCCGGGGAAAGGCCAGTAAATGGGCCTGGATTTAAATGCACGTCCCCAGACAGTAAAATCAGAGTCAAGAGAACACTGAAACCATGCCAATTGCGTCCTCTCTGGTTGTCCTGCTTTCTCTGCGTGCCGCGACGGGTGAGCTCAAATTGTTTGGTCTTCGAGCAGATGGCAATGCTGTTTTGTTTGCTCAGCGTGCCGCGACAAGGGTAATCAGATTGTTTGATGATCGAGTAGATGGCAAGGTATCCATGTCCGAAAAAGTTCAATCTCGGTATTCCAATCATATTTACTGACTGGTCATTGTCAGCCTGGGACATCTGTTTGTTTGCGCTTAGGTGTTGTCCAAGTGGCAACAGCAGAAGCCAACAGCAAAGCAGAAATACGCAAACATTTCCTTCATCTCTATGATTGTTATTTAACTGGTTTCTTTGTTTTGTTCTTAAACCAGAAACCATCCGATTAAAAACAAGGGCTATTCTGCCAATTAGTAGTAGAAAAAATGAATTATAAAGGATTAGAGTGGAGCCTGACAAAGATATGCTGTAATCATTGAGTTTTATAAAATGTATAGAAGTCTATCACTATATGGAGGAGAATGATTGTGTATCAGAATCGATGGTGACAACTATCTTATATAAAAACAAAGAGAGTAAGGTAAAATTGGAAATTATAGGTCTATTAGTTTATTAAATGTGGATTATAAGATTTTAGCCAAAACTTTAGCGAATAGGATGAAGAGAGTTTTACACTATATTATTGCACCAACACAGAATTATAGTGTTCCTGGGAGGGATATACCTGACACAATTAATACAATTATAGACGTGGTACACAAAATGAATGGGGATAAGATGGGGGGTATTGTTTTAAGCATAGATTTAAATAAGGCTTTTGATAGGTTAGAACATGATTTTATGTTTAGGGTATGGAAAGATTTGGCTTTGGTAATAAAATAATAGGATGGATTAAATTGTTATATAGAAAGGCAAAAAGTAGGGTGAAATGCAATGGGGTTTTAACTGATTCTTGATAGATCGGTATGACAGGGATGTCCTTTATCTGCTTTATTGTATGTTTTATCAGTTGAACCTTTAGCGGCTTTTCTTAGGAAAAATAATTTGATTGATTGTGTACAGACTCCACAGATTTTTTTTTGTTTGATTCACCAATATGCAGATGACACAACTATAACAGTTAGAGATGAGGATAGTGTAAAAAGGGTACTAGAGTGTTTTAAAATATATGGAAGAGCATCAGGAGCTAAAGTTAATATGGAAAAGTCTGTTGTAATGTATATTGGGAAGGTTCATGAGGGAAATGTTTCTATTAAAGAGGACAAAGATTATTTTAAGGCGTAAGGAGTTTTTTTAGGGGTAAAAGAAAAGGAAGCTAGGGATTTGACATTGAGTGTCGTGATAAATAAAGTTAGGAAGGTTGTAAATATGTGGAAGGGAAGGTGTTAGAAATTATTTACTGATGTCAATTTTTATTCACGTCATGAATGGGTTTTATCTGAAATAAATACGATTTTAGTTTATTTTTTTATTGGATGGGAAGGGGGTGAAAATTGCTTTTAAAACTTTGATTGCAGGTTATGAGGAGGGGGGCTTGAAGTTAGTGGATCTAAGGGTGAGGAAAATAGCGATAAGAGTGAAAAGGGTTAGGAAGTATTTATATGGGGAATTAAATTACGGGTGGAAAACGTTTTTGCAGGAGGTTGAGAGGATCAGGGATAGTGGTTTATTAATGTGTGTAAAACTGGAAATGTTGGAGTTTTTTCCCAAACATATCTTATGACTAACACTTTGGAAAATATTTTTGAATCCAAAGATTAAGTATAATAATACAATGTTTTGTAAATATTTTATGAGGGCTGGGATGAGACAGATTGGTGATATTTTATATGAGGTCATTCCGGGGTTTCTTCCAATACAGGCTATTTATGATAATGTTGTTGAGGTAGATGCTGAAATAAGTAAGATTACTGTAGATAATATGTATAGGAACATTTTAGGGTGTATTCCTGAGGAGTGGTGTTTTTAATTAATACAGAGGTGGTTAAGAGAGCTAGGGGTTTACCTGTTTTATTTTATGAAAGTAATGGAGTGAAAAATGACAATCGTTTATAGTAAATGTATTTCCAAAGTGATACAAATTCCTGCTTCAGAGAAAGTGTTTGTGGATTTTGATGTAAAATTGAATTCTATCAAATGTGAAGATAACGATTTTAAATTGAAACATAATAGGGTTTTTAATAGGGAATGTGACATTTGTCGTATAGGGGTGGAACATTTTATGCACTTCTTCCTTGAGTGTAGTAAATTAAGAGGTTTTCATGAGTTTTTTTTTTTTTTTTTTGTAAAACATTGGAGGGAGGAGATGTTTTCTTTTTGGAATTAATGGGAAAAGTTTTAATTTGGTTAATTATGTTTTAAGTCATGCTAGATATGCTGTAAGATTAAGAAGGAACTTGGGTCATTATGAAGGGAAATGTGTGAGTGTGGAAGGTATTTTTAGGAGGATTTTAGAAAAGGATATAGTGATAGCCTATAGATATGGTGGATGTGATTTCGAAAAACTGTTTGTGTGGGGGAGTACTTTTATTGAAATAGAGCCTAATGGGAAATTTTTGTTTAATTGGTTTTAGTGGATGAACGTGATTTTAATTGTTTTATTTTTCTGATTATGTAAGAGGGTAATAGATCATCCTTATTTATTATTGAATCAATGCTGTAATTATTGTCTGTACCTCTGATCTCGGGAATCTAAGCAGGGTCAGACCTGATTAGTACTTGGATGGGAGACAGCTTGGGAATACCAGGTGCTTACATGTAAGCCTTTTGCCCAGTCGAGTACACTCTTCTCAACACAAAAGTAGTATAATGGCCATTTTTAAATGGAATGGCTATTACACTTCGTCAAAGTTATTTGTGTTACGTAAACTTGAAATAGTCTATCCAACTCTTCTTCCATGGCTTACGGTCCTACTTTCCTGAATTAGCCCAATCTCGTCTGATCTCGAAAGCTAAGCAGTGTCAAGACTGGTTAGTACTTGCTTGGGAGACAGCTTGGGAATACCAGGTACTTCCTCAAAGTTTTTTGAGTTGCATAAACTTGAAATAGTCTGTCCAACTCTTCTTCCATGGCTTATGGCCATTACATCCTGAATACACCCGATCTCAACACATTATTCAATTTCTGTTAGTTTATGAATCTGGTTATGTTCATACAAATATTCACACATGTTAAGTTTGTTAAAAATAAACGCAGTTGACAGTACGTTTCTTTTTTTGCTGAGTTCATATACATATCCCTCCCCCCCTTGTGGGGATGTATAACATGGTGGTGATACAACATAACACTATCCTTCAAAACGTCGGTACTAGGGGCTAACAGTTCTCGACCTTAACAGTGTGTGTATATACAGTGGGGCAAAAAAGTATTTAGTCAGCCACCGATTGTGCAAGTTCTCCAACTTAAAAAGATGAGAGAGGCCTGATAATTTTCATCATAGGTACACTTCAACTATGACAGACGAAATGAGAAAAAGAAATCCAGAAAATCACATTGTAGGATTTTTTATTTATTTATTTGCAAATTATGGTGGAAAATAAGTATTTGGTCAATAACAAAAGGTTATCTCAATACTTTGTTATATACCCTTTGTTGGCAATGACAGAGGTCAAACGTTTTCTGTAAGTCTTCACAAGGTTTTCACACACTGTTGCTGGTATTTTGGCCCATTCCTCCATGCATATCTCCTCTAGAGCAGTGATGTTTTGGGGCTGTCGCTGGGCAACACGGACTTTCAAAGATTTTCTATGGGGTTGAGATCTGGAGACTGGCTAGGCCACTCCAGGACCTTGAAATGCTTCTTCTGAAGCCACTCCTTCGTTGCCGGGCGGTGTGTTTGGGATCATTGTCATGCTGAAAGACCCAGCCACGTTTCATCTTCAATGCCCTTGCTGATGGAAGGAGGTTTTCACTCAAAATCTCACGATACATGGCCCCATTCATTCTTTCCTTTACACGGATCAGTCGTCCTGGTCCCTTTGCAGAAAAAACAGCCCCAAAGCATGATGTTTCCACCCCCATGCTTCACAGTAGGTATGGTGTTCTTTGGATGCAACTCAGCATTCTTTGTCCTCCAAACACGACGAGTTGAGTTTTTACCAAAAACTTCTATTTTGGTTTCATCTGACATTCTCCCAATCCTCATCTGGATCATCCAAATGCTCTCTAGCAAACTTCAGACGGGCCTGAACATGTACTGGCTTAAGCAGGGGACACGTCTGGCACTGCAGGATTTGAGTCCTGGCGGCGTAGTGTGTTACTGATGGTAGGCTTTGTTACTTTGGTCCCAGCTCTCTGCAGGTCATTCACTAGGTCCCCACGTGTGGTTCTGGGATTTTTGCTCACCGTTCTTGTGATCATTTTGACCCCACGGGGTGAGATCTTGCGTGGAACCCCAGATCGAGGAAGATTATCAGTGGTCTTGTATGTCTTCCATTTCCTAATATTTGCTCCCACAGTTGATTTCTTCAAACCAAGCTGCTTACCTATTGCAGAATCAGTCTTCCCAACCTGGTGCAGGTCTACAATTTTGTTTCTGGTGTCCTTTGATAGCTCTTTGGTCTTGGCCATAGTGGAGTTTGGAGTGTGACTGTTTGAGGTTGTGGACAGGTGTCTTTTATACTGATAACAAGTTCAAACAGGTGCCATTAATACAGGTAACGAGTGGAGGACAGAGGAGCCTCTTAAAGAAGAAGTTACAGGTCTGTGAGAGCCAGAAATCTTGCTTGTTTGTATGTGACAAAATACTTATTTTCCACCATAATTTGCAAATAAATTCATAAAAAATCCTACAATGTAACATTTTCTTGATTTCTTTCCCTCATTTTGTCTGTCATAGTTGAAGTGTACCTATGATGAAAATTACAGGCCTCTTTCATCTTTTTAAGTGAGAGAACTTGCACAATTGGTGGCTGACTAAATACTTTTTTGCCCCACTGTATCTATATGTAGGATGGTTTGTTTTGCGTTGTGTACTGCAACAACTGGAAGACTGCTTGTTGGATTTTTATTTGCCCTGTTGTGTGAGGAGGTAGCAGGGCTGAGGGGGAGTTTGGAGTTCAGCCAGAGTGAAATTCTCACGCTCCAAAGGGAAAACAAGACACTCACAGCCAAGGTAAAAATCCACGATTCCAACATGGATTGTCTACTCAGGGAAAACAGGGTGATGAAGGAGTCGCTACTAGACATACAAAGTCGTAGCATGCGTGAACATCACATTTTTTCGGGGATTCCTGAGGACGCATCCAATAATCCAGAGGGCGCGATCAGACAATTCATGCAATCCGCCTTGAAACTTTCTATAGAGACTGAAAACAAGGTGGCTTTCCACCGAGTACACAGACTTGGAGCTCGGAGCGACAAGACCAAGGGTCCCCGATCGATCATCGCAAAATTTAAACACTACCAACAAAAGGAGCTGATCAAAAGCAGGGGAAGGGACCAATTTCCAAGGGAGATAAACGAACGTCGTAAGAGACTGTATCCGGTACAAAGACAACAAAGGAAGGATGGTAGGCAAACCTGGCGTGCCCGAAGTAAAATGCCTCCCATTCAGGCCCAGAAAATAGGATATGCACATATTTGGTACCATTGGATAGGAAACACTCTGAATTTTCCAAAACTGTTAACCATTTGTCTGAGTAAAACAGAACGGATATGGCAGGCAAAACCCCGAGGAATTTCTGTCCTGGAAAAAGTGGTTTTGACACATTTAGAACCCCTCCCTTATGTACATGCCCATATAAGGGCATATGAATGCAGTACCTATTGCTTCCTCTGGATGTCAACAGTCTCGAGAAAGCGTTCTGATTCTTTTTAGATGCTTTTAGAGCATAGAAGAAGACATAAGGAAGTGGCCACACAGATGTCAATAGAAGTAAATGCGCGTTCACGGCTGGCGCGCTCTTTGGTTTTTTCCTTTCTTATCGCCCAGTTTATATTCCGGTTGAAATATTATACATAAGTGTTCCTAAGGATACATTTAAAATTATGTTTGATTGTTCTTGGACAAGTTTATAGGTATAAGTTGAACGAGTTCTCTTCACGTTTCAATGGGGGAGTCGACGCTATATTTTCTCATTATAATGCGCCAACCAAACAGAGATTTATGGATATAATACATTACTTTTTCTAACAAAAGAGCCATGCATTGTCTTCGTTGGACACTTGGGAAGTCCTCAGCAGAAGTTCTTCAAAAGGTAGTTGATTTGTTTTCGCTGTGAAATGTGTTTTCTGTTAACCGTGGAGGCTTATGAATGTGTGGTAATGGGAAAAATATGTTAGGTGCTACCCTCAAACAATCAAATGTGGTGCTTTCGCCGTAAAGCCTTTTTGAAATATGACAACGCTGTGATATTGCCAAGAAGCAGAGCTTTTGAGGACTATGAAACACTTGTATATTGATGCATGTTTAATAATTCAACTTTTGGATTTTGAATTTGGAGCCTTGCATTTCACCGGGTAGTGTCGGGAGTAGGGCGCTAGCTCCCCACCACTTCGTAAGAAGTTAAAGGTAATTATGATGCAACTATGATGGTGATACGATATGGATTACAATTATCATCTTGAATATTAAGGCTATACGCACTACATGTTACACACAGACACTCAACCATGCAAATTGGCAGTTATTATTTATTTGGACATCAAACATTATAGTCTTACTCTTATACAGACATCGTGTCACGACTTCCGCCGAAGTCGGTCCCTCTCCTTGTTCGGGCGGCTTTCAGCGGTCGACGTCGCCGGTCTTCTAGCCATCGTCGATCCACTTTTCATTCTTCCGTCTTTGTTTTCATTCCCCAATTACATATTCATGTGTTTACCCTATGTTTGTGTGCGTGATTGTTTATTGTCGGTATTTTTGCCCGTGTGTTCTGGGCACGTTGTATTTGGATACCTTTTGCCATAATGAGTAAATACAGTGGGGCAAAAAAGTATTTAGTCAGCCACCAATTGTGCAAGTTCTCTCACTTAAAAAGATGAGAGAGGCCTGTAATTTTCATCATAGGTACACTTCAACTATGACAGACAAAATGAGGAAAATAAATCCAGAAAATCACATTGTAGGATTTTTAATGAATTTATTTGCAAATTATGGTGGAAAATAAGTATTTGGTCACATACAAACAAGCAAGATTTCTGGCTCTCACAGACCTGTAACTTCTTCTTTAAGAGGCTCCTCTGTCCTCCACTCGTTACTTGTATTAATGGCACCTGTTTGAACTTGTTATCAGTATAAAAGGCACCTGTCCACAACCTCAAACAGTCACACTCCAAACTCCACTATGGCCAAGACCAAAGATCTGTCAAAGGACACCAGAAACAAAATTGTAGACCTGCACCAGGTTGGGAAGACTGCATCTGCAATAGGTAAGCAGCTTGGTTTGAAGAAATCAACTGTGGGAGCAATTATTAGGAAATGGAAGACATACAAGACCACTGATAATCTTCCTCCATCTGGGGCTCCACGCAAGATCTCACCCCGTGGGGTCAAAATGATCACAAGAACGGTGAGCAAAAATCCCAGAACCACACGGGGGGACCTAGTGAATGACCTGCAGAGAGCTGGGACCAAAGTAACAAAGCCTACCATCAGTAACACACTCGCCGCCAGGGACTCAAATCCTGCAGTGCCAGACGTGTCCCCCTGCTTAAGCCAGTACATGTTCAGGCCCGTCTGAAGTTTGCTAGAGAGCATTTGGATGATCCAGATGAGGATTGGGAGAATGTCATATGGTCAGATGAAACCAAAATAGAACTTTTTGGTAAAAACTCAACTCGTCGTGTTTGGAGGACAAAGAATGCTGAGTTGCATCCAAAGAACACCATACCTACTATGAAGCATGGGGGTGGAAACATCATGCTTTGGGGCTGTTTTTCTGCAAAGGGACCAGGACGACTGATCCGTGTAAAGGAAAGAATGAATGGGGCCATGTATCGTGAGATTTTGAGTGAAAACCTCCTTCCATCAGCAAGGGCATTGAAGATGAAACGTGGCTGGGTCTTTCAGCATGACAATGATCCCAAACACACCGCCCGGGCAACGAAGGAGTGGCTTTGTAAGAAGCATTTCAAGGTCCTGGAGTGGCCTAGCCAGTCTCCAGATCTCAACCCCATAGAAAATCTTTGGAGGGAGTTGAAAGTCCGTGTTGCCCAGCGACAGCCCCAAAACATCACTGCTCTAGAGGAGATCTGCATGGAGGAATGGGCCAAAATACCAGCAACAGTGTGTGAAAACCTTGTGAAGACTTACAGAAAACGTTTGACCTCTGTCATTGCCAACAAAGGGTATATAACAAAGTATTGAGATAAACTTTTGTTATTGACCAAATACTTATTTTCCACCATAATTTGCAAATAAATAAATAAAAAATCCTACAATGTGATTTTTCTGGATTTCTTTTTCTCATTTCGTCTGTCATAGTTGAAGTGTACCTATGATGAAAATTACAGGCCTCTCTCATCTTTTTAAGTTGGAGAACTTGCACAATTGGTGGCTGACTAAATACTTTTTTGCCCCACTGTACGTTGTTCACTTATCTCTGCTCTCCTGCACCTGACTTTATGCACCAGCTACACACACCGACCTGACACATCGTACACACTCACTATATCACATCCAATATCATACACATCAACCTACTCAGATTTGCTACACACATAATATCTTGTCTAAATTTTCTAACATCTGTGATATTTCTTGAATTTTAAATATCAGACATTTGAAAGCTCTAGTTTTGACCTTCATAATACCTCTGATGGCAGTAACTTTACAAGCACTAATTATGGTCAATTGAGACTGAGAATAGTATCTAGTTATGGTAAGGGGTGAAATAAGTATAGCCAGTTATAATTGTAACGGTTTAGCAGATTATAAAAAAAGAAGATCAGTCTTTACATCTTTAAAACATGGCTAAAAGAAATGGAATATAACATATACTGTTTACAGGAAACTCACTCTACATCCTTAGATGAAGTTGCGTGGAAAAAGGAATGGGGTGGTGATAATTTTCTGTCATGGACAAAGGAACTCAAAAGGGTGTGATGATATTAAGTAACAAAAATGTCAATCTGAATGTGCAAATAGTCAGGAATGATTGGCAAGGAAGGTGGATCCTTTTGAATATGAAAGTGGACGAAAAAAAGATTTGGCTCATTAATCTATATAGTTCAAATCAGGATGATCCACACTTCTTCAGAAACATTTATACCAATTTATTGAACTTGCAGGCAACAAACGATCTAATCATTATGGTAGGAGACTATAACACAGTGTTAAGTACCTCAATGGACCGTAAAGGCAATCACTCTGCAAACTATCATCACCGTGCCCTTAAGTTCCCTCTCTGTAGTATCGTTTTTTATTGCTATATACCTGTGCCATTAGTTCATGGATTTCCCTTGTTAGTCTTGTCTCTTTAGCCAGAAACTGCTTTTTTATTATTGATGGATATTGAATTGAATGACCCCTGAAGGTACATTTAAAGGTATCCCAAACAATAAGGGGATTTGCAGAACCTATATTATACTGTAACAATTCTGTTATAAATTATTTTGTCTTAGCTAAAAATAAGTCGTCCTCCAGTAAACATAAATTTCCAATATCTCCGTCCACGTGGAAAATCTCTAAGAGTTAAGTGAATGCCAATTAGATGATGATCCGATCGCATTCTGTCTCCTATTAAAACTTTTTTAACCTTTGATGCAAGAGAGAAAGACGACTAGCTTGATTAAGTCTCCTCTATGTATATTTCCCCAGGTCGTTTTTTTTTAGTATCCACTATTTCTAATTTCCTTAATAGGGCTACTTAATATTAGATCCTCACTTCCAAGGGAGTTATAGTCAATTAACTAATCACTGATCATTATCTTGATGTGATTGGCCTGACTGAAACATTGCTTAAGCCTGATGAATTTACTGTGTTAAATGAGGCCTCACCTCCTGGGTACACTAGTGACCATATCCTCTGCGCATCCCGCAAAGGCTGAGGTGTTGCTAACATTTACGAAAGAACATTTAAATTTACAAAAAAAAAAAGAATTGTCTTTTGAGCTTCTAGTCATGAAATCTATGCAGCCTACTCAATCACTTTTTATAGCTGCTGTTTACAGGCCTCCTGGGCCATATACAGCGTTCCTCACTGAGTTCCTATCGGACCTTGTAGTCATGGGAGATAATATGCACATTTTTGGTGACTTTAATATTCACATGGAAAAGTCCACAGACCCACTCCAAAAGGCTTTCGGAGCCATCATCGACTCAGTGGGTTTTGTCCAACATGTCTCCGGACCTACTCACTGCCACAGTCATACTCTGGACCTAGTTTTGCCTCGTGGAATAAATGATGTGGATCTTGAAACGGCGCTGTCACGATGATCTTCAGAGGGGACAGACCAAGACGCAGCGATGTAGCCAGAATACATGTTTAATGACGAGACGGAACGAACAAAACAATAAACGAAGAAACAAGACGTGAGCCCTAACGCGCCCAAAAGTCTGTGGGGGGGTCTTTGGGTGGGTCCCTTTGTCCCAGGTGGGGGCTCCGGTGCGGGCCGTGCTGGTCTGATGTCACGCACCGGAGGCCCTGGACCCCTTCTTGGAACTCTGGTGCGTGGAGCAGGAACTGGCAGTACCGGACTCGTGATGCTCACTGGAACTCTGGTGCGTGGAGCAGGAACTGGCAGTACCGGGCTCGTGATGCTCACTGGAACTCTGGTGCGTGGAGCAGGAACTGGCAGTACTGGACTCTTTGAGCGCACGGGGAGCTGGGTGCGCGGAGCCGGAACAGGACGTGCTGGACTCTGAGCGCACGGGGAGCTGGGTGCGCGGAGCCGAACAGGACGTGCTGGACTCTGAGCGCCGCGGGAGCTGGGTGCGCGGAGCCGAACAGGGACGTGCTGGACTCTCTGAGCGCACGGGAGCTGGGTGCGCGGAGCCGAACAGGACGTGCTGGACTCTCGGAGCGCACGGGAGCTTGGTGCGCGAGCCGAACAGGGACGTGCTGGACTCTCGAACGCACGGGAGCTTGGTGCGCCGGAGCCGGAACAGGACGCGTGCTGGACTCTCGGAGCGTACGTGGAGCTGGGTGCGTGGAGCCGGAGCAGGACGTGCTGGACTCTCTGAGCGCACGGGGAGCTGGGTGCGCGGAGCCGGAACAGGACGTGCTGGACTCTCTGAGCGCACGGGGAGCTGGGTGCGCGGAGCAGGGACTGGACGTGTAGAAACCACTACACGGACTGGGATCTTGGAACACGGAACTGGAATCTTGGAACGTGGAACGGGGATCTTGGAACGTGGAACGGGGATCTTGGAACGTGGAACAAGGGTCTCGGAGCGTGGAACAAGGGTCTCGGAGCGTGGAACAAGGGTCTCGGAGCGTGGAACAGGGGTCTCGGAGCGTGGAACAGGGACTGGACGTGTAGAAACCTCCACCCGGACCGGAGAGCCGACATCATATCTCCAGCTAGCTCACTAACCCTGGCCTCACGGGTGAGTGGAGCTGGGATCTCTTGGACTGGGCTGTGGATTCGTACCGGAGATTCTGCCCGTAGGACCACAGGATATCTAGGTCCCAACAGGTGCACTGGAGACCTTGCACGCAGAGCTGGCACCACTCTACCCGGTAGTACACTGACCTCGGCCCGACCAATGAGTGGCGCTGGGATCTCTCGCACTGGGCTGTGGACACGTACCGGAGACACCGCACGCAGAACTGGAGCAGGATATCCGGGTCCCAGGAGGCGCACTGGAGACTTAGCGCGCAGAGATGGCACCACTCTTACTGGCTGAACACTTAGTTTCGCCCGACTGATGAGTGGAGCGAATCTCTCGCACCGGCCTCTGAACTCCAGATAGGGAAACCGTGGCGCAACACTGCATAGCACGGGTCCCTTTGGTGCGACGCCTCCCAACGCTCTCCACAAAGCACGAGGAGTTGGCTCAGGAGTCCCTCCTGAACCGGCCAACCCCCTCGTGTGCCCCCCAAAGTTTCTTGGGGCTTCCGTGCCAGGCGAGTTCCAATTAACTTTTCTCTCTCCGGGGTCCATACGCCATATAAATCCTCATAGCTCCCACGCTCAGTCCTCGCACACCTGCGCTGCTCCTTTTTCGCCGCCTTTTCCTCCCTGGGGTGACGATAATCCTCTGTCTTCCCCCAAGGTCCCTTCCCAGCTAATATTTCCTCCCAAGTCCAGGACTCCCGGGTCTCTCGCTGCTTGGTCCTTTTATGGTGGGTTATTCTGTCACGATGATCTTCAGAGGGGACAGACCAAGACGCAGCGATGTAGCCAGAATACATGTTTAATGACGAGACGGAACGAACAAAACAATAAACGAAGAAACAAGACGTGAGCCCTAACGCTAAACTAGTAAACTGTACACAGAGAACTAAACCTAACCACGACGGAAGAAACCTAACTAAACACGAAAGACAAGAACCTGATTTCACACGATAACCATGACATGAACATAAACAATAACCCACCCAACAAAAGTGCAACTCCCAAATATAAATATGGTTCCCAATTAGAGACAACGAGACTCAGCTGCCTCTAATTGGGAACCATTATCCCAACATAGAAATATACACCCTAGAACACACAAACCCTACACCAAAATGAAACCAAAACGCTCCAGCCTGTAATCTCGGGCCTGGGCGTTACAGGCGCGCTAGCGGGCCGCTCCCGACGTTACCCGGTGAAATGTAAGGCGCCAAATTCAAAATCCAAAAGTTGAATTATTAAACATTCATCAAAACATATGATTCATGGCAGTTGTCAGATTTCAAAAAGGCTTTATGGCGAAAGCACAACATTTGATTGTTTGAGGATATATTTTTTTCATTAGCATAAATTCATATCCAGCGCGGGTCACGCAAAACCCATATAAGCGCTAAAATAAATCTCTTACCTTTCGAAGAACTTCTGCTGAGGGCTTCCCAAGTGTCCAACGAAGACATCCAAATGGTTCTTTTGTTATAAAAAGTCATTTATTATATCCAGAAAATCCACCGTCGAGTCACCCGTTGTACAGTGAAGAGAACGCGTTCAAATTATACCTATCAACTTTGCCCAAACAAATCAAACATCATTTATAATGCATCCTTAGGTATCCTTTTATGAATAATAACAATAATATTTTACACGGTTGATAACCCAAACGTTATAAAAGGAAAATAAAGTGGAGCGCGCTCACGTTCTCGTGCCCGGAAAATGTTGACATTTCTGCTTCCTTCAGTAATTCTTCTTCTGTATGGTTCTGTTCAGTGCTAAAGCCTCCAAACACTGTCCAGAGACTGTTGATATATAGTGGAAGCCATGGTACTGCAATATATTAGCTAAAATCCATGTATTTCATTAGGAAGCCAATGGAAAAGAGGAAATTTCACAAAAACAAAAGAATTCTGGACAGAAATTCCTTGGGTTTTCTCCTGCTATATCAGTTCTGTTATACACAAACATTATTTTAACAGTTTTAGAAACTGCAGAGTGTTTCCTATCCAATTGTACTAATTTTGTGCATATCCTATTTTCCGGGCCTGAGTGGCAGGCATTTTACTTTGGGCACGCGAGACTCTCCAAAACCGCCGCTCCCTAAGAAGATAATGTTTTTCCTCATAATCCTGAACTATCGGACCACCATTTTATTACGTTTCCTATCGCAACAAATAATATGCTCAGAACCCAACCAAGGATCATCAAAGGCTGTGCTATAAATTCTTGGACAACCCAAAGATTCCTAGATGCCCTTCCAGACTCCTTCCACCTACCAAAGGACGTCAGAGTACAAAAATCAGTTAAACACCTAACTGAAGAACTCAATTTAACCTTGCGCAATACCCTAGATGTAGTCGCACCCCTAAAAATAAGAAACTAGCTCCCTGGTATATAGAAAATACCCGAGCTCTGAAGCAAACTTACAGAAAGTTGGAAAGGAAATGGCGCTACACCAAACTGGAAGTCTTCCGACTAGCTTGGAAAGACAGTACTGTGCAGTATCGAAGAGCCCTCACTGCTGCTCGATCATCCTATTTTCCAACTTAATTGAGGAAAATAAGAACAATCCAACATTTATTTTTGATAGTGTCGCAAAGCTAACTAAAAAGCAGCATTCCCCAAGAGAGGATGGCTTTCACTTCAGCAGTGATATAAATTCATAAACTTCTTTGAGGAAAAGATCATGATCACTAGAAAGCAAATTACGTTGTCCTGAGTCTGCACAACTCTGCCAGAACCTAGGATTAAGGGAGACACTCAATTCTTTTAATACTATATCTCTTGAATCATGGCCTCTAAACCTTCATGCTGGACCTTATTCCAACTAAACTACTGAAAGAGCTGCTTCCTGTGCTTTGCCCTCCTATGTTGAACATAATAAATCCACCGGATGTTTACCAAACTCACTAAAAGTGGCAGTAATAAAGCCTCTCTTGAAAAATCCAAACCTTGACCCAGAAAATATTAAAAACTATCGGCCTATAACGAATCTCCCATTCCTCTCAAAAACTTTAGAAAAAGCTTTTGCGCAGCAACTCAATGCCTTCCTGAAGACAAATAATGTATACGAAACGCTTCAGTCTGGTTTTAGACACCATCATAGCACTAAGACTGCACTTGTGAAGGTGGTAAATTACCTTTTAATGGCATCAGACCAAGGCTCTGCATCTCTCCTCGTGCTCCTAGACCTTAGTGATGCTTTTGAAACCATCGATCACCACATTCTTTTGGAGAGATTGGAAACCCAAATTGGTCTACACGGAAAAGTTCTGGCCTGGTTTAGATCTTATCTGTTGGAAAGGTGGATGGTTTGTCCTCTGACAAATCAACTGGACATTTCGGTGTTCCTCAACGCTCTGTTTTAGGACAACTATTGTTTTCACTATATATTTGATCTCTTGGTGATGTCATTCGGAAACATAATGTTAACCTGTTACGGATCCAATCCCGTGAACGGGATCGATTTTGACAACGTCCGGTGAAATGCAGAGCGTCAAATTCAAACTACAAACATTCATGAAAATACAAATGCTGCACACCCTTCTTAATCTAACAGCGTTGTCAGATTTCAAAAAGGCTTTACGGCGAAAGCAGAACATTTGATTGTCTGAGGACAGCGCCCCACTCAAACTCAATTAGTATAATAACATAACCAGCAGAGGTGTCACAAAACTCAAATAGCATAAAATAAATCACTTACCTTTGATCTTCCTCTGATGGCATACCCAAGCGTCCAGGTTGTTCGATAAAGTTCCTCTTTATATCCATATAACGCGCCAACCAAACAGAGCTTTGTTTAGTAATCCACCAGCCCAAAGGCTTTCATCCATGCAGACAAACGATATCCCAAAAGTACCCGTAAAGTCTGTCGAAAAAAGCCAAACAGCATTTGTAATCAATACTCTCAGATACCCTGAAATGAATATAAACTATAATATTTCAGACAGAATATAACCTGCTGAATAGGAGAGAAAAAGAACTGAGCGCGCATTCCCTGTTACACGCAAAATCCAAAACAATACACTTGACGTGAACCCAAGCACAAGTGGTCTTACTCCCTTGATTTTCATGATTGAAGCTTCCAACCTTTTTCTAAAGACTGTTGACATCTAGTGGAAGCCATAGGAACTGCAATCTGGGGGGTTAAACTATGAGGCTTTGAATAGCTGGCCTATGGAAAACAGTGTGACATGACTGATTCAGACATCCCGGATGGATTTTGCTCTGGTTTTTGCCTGCCATATCAGTTCTGTTACACTCACAGACATTATTTTAACAGTTTTAGAAACTTCAGAGTGTTGTCTATCCAAAGCTACTAATTATATGCATATGCTTCTGGACCTGAGTAACATGCAGTTTACTTTGGGCACATTTTTCATCTGAACTTCAAAATACTGCCCCCTAGCCCTAAGAAGTTAACTTTCACTGCTATGCGGACGACACACAGCTGTACAATTCAATGAAACATGGTGAAGCCCCCAAATTGCCCTCCCTGGAAGCCTGTGTTTCAGACATAAGGAAGTGGATGGCGGCAAATTTTCTACTTTTAAACTCAGACAAAACAGAGATGCTAGTTCTAGGTCCCAAGAAACAAAGTGAGATTCTGTTGAATCTGAAAATTCATCTTGATGGTTGTACAGCTTTCTCCTATAGAGCTAAATTTTTATGGAATGGTGTCGTGGAAAAAATGATCTTCAAAATATGACACTCATACAAGAAACTTGTGAATTCAATAAGACCTTTAATTCAGAGTAATCAAAGGCCGAGCCGACCAGGGTCACAGCTAACACCATCAATAACACAATTCTGATTTATACCCTTACAGCATATGAGTACAGCCCATATGTAAATGCAGTCACTCTTTCTTTCTCTCATGCCACCTATCATCTTTTGATCTGAGGTCTTGCTTGTTCACGCCCAGTAACGCCCCTATCTGTTCCAAGTTTAGATTTATATGGTGGCAGCCCCTTCAATGTTATAACAATAATACATTTGTGTACATATATTACTTGTGTTGGCCATTCTGCTGTCATCTTTTAGACCTTAATGGATTAAATTAGTATTGTATCTCATGGTTCCAGTTGCATTGATCTATGAAAATAGCTTGTCTTTAACTCTCCTCACCACATTCTCTCTGTCTTAACAATTGCTTGCTGTCACCCACACCTGACAGCTGCTTGGGCTCTGTCTAATTTTACAAACCCTGTAATCTATGTCTGACTCTTAACATATGTATCTATGGGTCTCAGCTTTGCAGCCTTGTCACTAGCCGAGACAACCTTTGAACTATGTTCTGCTCACAAGTGGCAAAATAGACTAAGTGGCATTCTGAGAAATACGCTTGGTGTCCTCTGTCTCTGCTCAGCATAAGATCACTCCTTGTATGTTCATAAACTACTTCCCATTGGCCCTATGGTTATTTCAGTTCTTGATTGGTGTTATCTTGCATACTTGGTTTTAGCACTTAAGCCTCCTCCAATATTAGAAATGCAATCTAAGTTATGTCAATCATGTTGTCTGCTATAACATAGTACATTAATTAATGTGTCTTAGCCAAATTTTTTACTACCACAATGGTCTGCCTGTCCATGTGAGAGACGCAGACTCGGTCTCAACCTTTAAGTCTTTATTGAAGACTCATCTCTTCAGTAGGTCCTATGATTGAGTGTAGTCTGGTCCAGGAGTGTGAAAGGGAACGGAAAGGCACTGGAGCAACGAACCGCCCTTGCTGTCTCTGCCTGGCCGGTTCCCCTCTCTGCCTCTAGCCCTATTACAGGGGCTGAGTCACTTGCTTACTGGTGCTCTTCTATGCCGTCCCTAGGAAGGGTGCGTCACTTCGGTGGGTTGAGTCACTGATGTGATCTTCCTGTCCGGGTTGGCCCCCCCTTGGGTTGTGCCGTGGGTGAGATCTTCGTGGGCTATACTCGGCCTTGTCTCAGATGGTAAGTTGGTGGTTGAAGATATCCCTCTAGTGGTGTGGGGGCTGTGCTTTGGCAAAGTGGGTGGGGTTATATCCTGCCTTTTTGGCCTTGTGCGGTGTTATCGTCGGACGGGGCCACAGAGTCTTCCGATCCCTCCTGTCTCAGCCTCCAGTATTTATGTGTCAGGGGGCTAGGATGAGTCTGTTATATCTAGAGTATTTCTCCTGTCTTATCCAGTGTCCTGTGTGAATTTAAGTATTCTCTCTCGGAGGACCTGAGCCCTAGGACCGTGCCTCAGGACTACCGGGCCTGATGACTCCTTGCCGTCCCCTGCTGCTCCAGGTTTCAACTGTTCTGCCTGCGGCTATGGAACCCTGACCTGTTCACCGGATGTGCTACCTGTCCCAGACCTGCTTTTTACCAACTCTCTAGAGCCAGCAGGAGCGGTAGAGATACTCTGAATGATCGGCTATGAAAAGCCAACTAACATTTACTCCTGAGGTGCTGACCTGTTGCACCCTCTACAACCACTGTGATTATTATTATTTGACCCTGCTGGTCATCTATGAACATTTGAACATCTTGGTCGTGATCTGTTATAATCTCCACCCGACATACAATTACCCGGTCAATCTCCTTATTAGGTGCATGAACATTCAACAAATGTACACTTTAAAAGCCTACCCTCATCCGTGTGCACTTCCCTAATATTCTGCACACTCTCCCGCTTAATTAAAATTGCCTCCCCACAATTATTAAAACAAAGCAAATCCATCCACCGCTTTCTTACTCCATCCATCATACTGTCAGTCCAGTGTGTCTCATAAAATATCAGCCTGAAGTAGGCTTACTGTCTGGTCTAACTTTCCCATATGTCTTAGTCCATTAAAAGGGAAAGGTTAGATTTCTTTAAGCATTTACCTAATGTTCTGTGCACAAACCGCATAGTGATAATGGGTGGGGATTTCAACACATACTTAGAGGGGGAATATGATTTCACTGCACAATATTTAAAAAATGTTTTGGGTGACTACAACTTGGCAGACATATAGGGGGCATACATGGAGAAACTCAAGAGGAGCAAGCAAAAGATTATATTATCTGTTTGTATCCATGAACATCCAAAGCTTCAGCTTCTTCATATATCCAAACTGGTTTTCAGAGCATGACACAATTGAGGCTTCTTGTGAAATTAAAGGGGTGGAGATAGGAAGAGGAGTTTGGAAGTTGGAATGTGTGGAATTTAGAGCCGAGATTACAACCTTTTGTAATTCATGGAGGGATATGAAATGGGCATTTAAAAATACAGCTGAATGGTGGGAGGCAGTAAAAATCAAAATAAGGTATTTGTCAGATTTATAGCAAAAGGAAGAGAGGCATCTTGAGAAAGAACTGCAAGATGAATTAGAGGCTATACATTCTAAAATAAATGAGGGTAAGCAGGTGTGTGGGGAGGAATACAGGAACATCCACAAGAAAATAGAACACAACATTGAAACAAAGGTCAAGAACTTTAAATTTTTGGCAAAAAGAAGAGAAAAAGAACAAGAAGAAAAACAAAGAAAGTGTGTAATTTCCGAATTAGAAACAGGTAGGGGGAAAGTTACCAAAAAAGAAGATATAATGACGCATGCTCAAGCATTGTTTAAGAAGAGAGAAATGGATAAAGCAAGAATGGAGGAATTATTAAATAGTATAAGCAAAAAGCTAAAAAATGAAGAAAGGGAGGTATCCAAAAAGGAAATAGAGGAGGCATTGAAATCTCTGAAAGCAGATAAAACACCTGGGAGTGATGGACTACCAAAATAATTGATTGTTGTTTTTGTGGAATCCTAGGTGAGGATTTACTGGAGGTGTATAAAGAGATCTTGGTCGATGGGATGATGCCAGAATCTATGAGGTCTGGCATAGTAAGCTTAATATACAAGAAGGGAGAAAAGGAGCTTTTAAAAAAATTGGAGGCCCACTACTTTGCTAAATGTGGACAGTAATAACAAATAGACTGGTTAATGAAGACCAGACATGCGTGGTTATGAATAGGTCCGCAACATACAATCTACAGTTAACCAGGGATGTGATCGTTTGGGCCAAAGACAGAAACTTAAGTTGTGAATGTTGATCAGGAGAAGGCTTTCGACAGGGTCAGTCATGACTTCCTGTTCTCAATTCTAGAAAGAGAGGAGGGCTTCACCTGGACCAGTGGTGATGGCATCAGAGCCTCTCGCATTGACTATCTGTTTACCAGGGACTGCCCCCCAACTGATGCTAGAATAACCCCTGCTTTCTTCTCAGATCACGTAATGCTGACGTGCACCCTTTCACTAACCTCGGGTGTGACTGTGGGAAGAGGGCCCTGGAAACTGAACTGCTCCCTTTTAGAAGATGATTGAGTAGTCAGTCAGTACAGGGAGCAGTTCAGCCAGTGGCAGACGCTACAGGACTTCTTTGACACACGAGCACAGTGGTGGGAAATGGTGAAGGGTAGGACGAGGACCTTCTTTAGAGAGATAGGTAAGAAGAAAAAGAGAGACTCATGGTGGGACTGCAAAGATATTTTAATCTAGGCCAACAGGGCTTTGATTTTAACCATGAAATTAAAGATGTAAAAAAGGAAATGGCATTTTTAGCAGAACAAAAAAGTAAGGGGGGTTATTTTAAGAAGCAAGGAAAGGGAACTAGAAGAAGAGGAAAAGTGTACAAGGTACTTTTTAAGAAAATTGTTAGCAAAGGTAGAATAATGACAAGTTTTAAAGACAAATACAGAAGGAATCAAGGATTTTTATGGGGAACTGTTTGGAGTAAAGGATGTGTGCGAGGAAACCATGGGGGAAGTTTTAACATACACCGACGACCTAATAAAAGGACTGAAGCATTTTAAGAGGGGTAAGTCACCGGGGGAGGACGGCCTGACCTTTTGGGATGTTTTAGCTGACGAACTTCGAACAACTACCTGACAGTTTTAGAGTAGGGATCATGACTCTTTTACACAAAAAAATGACAGGACTGACCTTAAGAACTGGAGACTGATTACCCTTTTAAATTTTGATTGTAAACTTTTTACCAAGGTTTTAACACTCAGAATGTCTTCTGTTTTAGGGGAGGTGATCCACCCGGACGGAAGATCACGGACAGCTTGGTACTGATCCGAGATGCCATCTGTTATGTGAGAGACAGAAACATGCGGCTTGTAGTCATAAATTCCGATTTTGAAAAAGCTTTTGATCGGGTCTTGCACCAATACCTTTTCAAGGTACTGCAAAAAAATGGGCTTCCCGGACAGGTTTTTAGCTTGGGTGGGACTGCTGTACGGGGACATCACCAGCAAAATCCTTGTAAATGGGCATTTGTCAAAAGCAGTGGGATGACACTGCGGCGTCCGTTATCTCCTTTTCTGTTTGTGGCCTGCATCGAACCACTGGCACAGGTCCCGGCAGCCACGGCCTTACAGCGCTGCGGCGCCTAGGGGAGGGATCTCCTCTTGGCCCCGAAGGATGGGACGGTGAGTGATTCAGAGGAGCAGGAGGAGGCGAGTTTGATAAGGACTCACCCCGCTCCTGTACAACAATAAAACTTTTCCAAAAGAAAAGAATCTGATACGTCACCCATCAGCGGACTACATATTAAATGGATTTTTCCATTTTTGCTCCGTCCGCTCCACGCATCGACCCAGTATTGCAGTACCTCCGGGAACGGTGCGCCACTTTTCTCCCATTGTCAAGGAAAAAAAGCACACAAATATGTGTAACACACAGTACTGCAGCATATCAAATGTTCTTGTATTTGTAACCAATTTAGTACTCAGTGCAGCAATATCTAACATGTAATTTAACAATTCCGCAACAACTGCCTAATACACACAAATAAAGTAAAGGGATGGAATACAATATTTACATATAAATATATGGTTGAGTAATGACCGAGCAGCATTGGCAAGATGCCATATATGGTATTACATACACATGGTTAGCAGATGTTATTATGGCGAACGCTTGTGCATCTAGATCTGACAGTTCAGCAGTATCTAACAGGTAAAACTAACAATTCCACAACAATAGCTAATACACACAATGTAGTAAAGGAATGGGATAAGAACATATACATGAGAAGTATCAGATAGTGTAGAATTGATAATATAGGACATCAGGAACGTTCCTAAGGTTCGCCCGATCTGTGCAAGCCTAACCTTGACCGTGTGGCATTAACCCTTAACAGTGAAAACAGGGTGTTTACATCAAACAGTTTGCAATGACTTCTCTCTCTCTCCCTAGGAATACATTGCCTGCAGCCCTAAATTCAACCTGATGTCTATGTGGGTTATGATTGCCATATCAAGCTGTCTTAAATGACAATCCATCAGGCCATGATGAGGATTACCTGTGTTGAGTTTAAGCTTCCTGGAGCAAGCGGAAGTGGTTAAACTACCCTAAAAGTGGTTTTGTTATACCCAGCCGGCAGTTAGGGAAAAACACTGAATTCAACCCTCTGTAAATCAGTCAGTTCTTAACGTAACTCAGGATTCTGTAAAAGCCTACTCCAATGACGACATGTGTTTACTTTCAGCTTCCTGTGACATACTGGGGTCATAGGGGCTATTTCGAAAGGTTAAAAAGGTCACATCTTTCCAAAACTGTGATTAGGCAACCTTCATGAACCGGTACATATTAGAAAACCAGGTTTTTCTTACTTATTTTTGGAACGCTTACAAATTCTATCTAACTAAGGGTATTCGTACATTTCTAGTCTTTCAATCTATTCACAGCTTAAACATGTCTATGGCGATGAGGGGAGATGTGAGTCTCGAGCTAATCGGACCATGGATATAAGAAGGCTTGCCCCCTGGACACTTGTAACTTAACTGGATGGCAACGACGTGGCACTCCCGACATCATACTTCAGTATTGAGCCAATAGCAGCATCTATATATTAGAAATTGCCTTAGGCCCCATAAAGTTCATAAACGGCCACCCAACCTTCATACTTGAGTCTTTAGCCAACCACTATATATATATATATATATACATACACAGTACCAGTCAAATGTTTGGACACACATACTCAAGGTTATTTATTTTTATTTTTTTACATTGTAGAATAATATTGAAGACATCAAAAATATGAAATAACACATATGGAATCACGTACTAACCAAAAAAGTGTTAAACACATCAAAATATATTTGAGATTCTCCTAAGTAAACACCCCTTGCCTTGATGACAGCTTTGCACACTCTTGGCACTCTCTCAGCCAGCTTCATGAGGTAGTCACCTGGAATGCATTTCAACAGGTGTGCCTTGTTAAAAGTACATTTGTGGAATTTCTTTCTTTTTTAATGCGTTTGAGCCAATCAGTTGTGTTGTGACAAGGTAGGGAGACTATACAGAGACTGCGTGGCCTTCATGGTCGAATTGTTGTAAAGAAACCACTACTAAAGGACACCAATAATAAGAAGAGACTTGCTTGGGACAAGAAACACGAGCAATGGACATTAGACCGGTGGAATGGTCTGATGAGTCCAAATTTGAAATTTTTTGGTTCCAACTGTGTCTTTGTGAGACACAGAGTAGGTGAACGGATGATCTCCACATGTGTGGTTCCCACCATGAAGCATGGAGGAGGAGGTGTGGTGGTGCTTTGCTGGTGACACTGTCAGTGATTTATTTATAATTCAAGGCACACTTAACCAGCATGGCTACCACAGCATTCTGCAGCGATACACCATCCCATCTTGTTTGCGCTTAGTGGGACTATCATTTGTTTTTCAACAGGACAATGACCCATAACACACCTCCAGGCTGTGTAAGGGCTATTTGACCAAGAAGGATAATGATGGAGTGCTGCATCAGATGACCTGGCCTCCACAATCACCCAACCTCAAACCAAGTGAGATGGTTTGGGATGAGTTGGAATGCAGAGTGAAGGAAAAGCAACCAACAAATGCTCAGCATATGTGGGAACTCCTTCAAGACTGTTGGAAAAGCATTCCAGGTGAAGCTGAGTGAGAGAATGCCAAGAGTGTGCAAAGCTGTCAAGGCAAAGGGTGGCTACTTTGAAGAATCTCAAATATAACACTTTTTTGGTTACAACATGATTCCATATGTGTTATTCTACAATGTAGAAAATAATGAAAAACCCTTGAAAAAGTAGGTGTCCAAATGTTTGACTGGTACTGTATATTAGAGTTGGCCTTAGGCACTTATAAAGTCACAGATCTAGGATCAGTTGACCTCCACATAATGTTAACATCGGCCACTAATATCTTACTTCAGTATTGTCTATAGCAGTTTCTTAAATAAGACATATTTGGCCTTAAAACATGATTTGGTTGGGGGGAGCATAGAGAGGGATGGGAGGCTGCAGTGTAGGGTGTCATACAATGTATCAAAATTCCAACTGCTAGCTGAAATTCTCACTCAACTGTACCACCAATATGAAGATGTTCCACAGACTCTTGTAGACTACTATGCACTGAAAAACATTTAATGTTACAAATCAAAGCTTAACATTAAAATGTGAGTTCAATTCAGATAGAGCGCACATAACAGGCCTAACACAAACATGAAATGTGTTGTTGTTTTGTTTGAAAGTCAGATATAGAGTCAAGTAACAGGGTCTGTATAATCAGACAGGCGAACAGTGGACTTAGGAAAGACAGAAACTATAAGTTAAAGGTCAAGTGCTTGCAGGACTAATAATATAGCCCAACCAAATGTCAAGTGTGAGTGACAGCAAGCAAGTGTGAAGACAAAGAATGTGGTGAAGAGAGGCAAGGACAAGCTATTTTTCCATATGCAGAGAACAGGGCATTGAGATCATAGACGTATGAGGGAAAGATATAATGCTGATTTAATACATTAAGGTCTAGAAGATGACAACAGAATAGCCAACACAGGAAATATATGTTCACGATAAATGTATTATTTTTTGTATTACATTAAGGGCCTTGCCACTAATCTAATCTAAACTTGGAACAGAGGTGGGCGTTACTAGGCGTAAACAAGCAAGAGCTCGGATTGGAGGATAATAGTGGCAAGGAGAAATCCTATTCATATATGGGAATGTACCCGTGTACTACAAAAGGTATATAAACAGAGCCCTGTGATGAGTAGAGTCAGTCGTTTCATGAGGCGGCTCAAGACTTTGTTACATGTATTAAAGTATTTTTGAATTCACAAGTTCTTGTAAGAGTTTCATATTTTTGAGGAACCATTTGCCACGACAGTTTCTGTAGACCTTTTAACAGATCTAGGAGCAGTTGACCTCCACAAACATCTGACATCAGTATAGTTTATAAAAAAGTGTATCTGTCTGTCTTTCAGTTTCTGTTTAGACTACATCAAAGATAGAGAAGCAGTGCAGCCACACCATGGTCAATCATGTTACCTAATTAACTAGCTATCAATCTGGTTACTTGTAGCATATAAATATTTGTTGGCACAGAAAGAAAGGGCATATTAAAAAAGATTGATCAAATTCCTCCTGACACTATCTGACTGGGTTAATACCTTAATATTAATATTAAGTTAATATGGACCCATTGTATTAGACTTGAACACTGGGACTCTGATTTCAGCCATAGGGACTTGTGACTCGACTCTTGACTCAAACATTGGTGACTTTGACTCAACTCAGAGTTAGCCATAGGGTCTTGTGAATTGACGTATGCTTTAGTGACTGGATTACATGGCTACTACTACAACTACCAATTCTAGCAATGGGTACCCCAGCTTGGATAGACTTTTCTGCTGCTCCCTCAAAAGCATTAAGCAGACATTGTGATTATACCTCCCAACCCATAACTCCCTGTTGGGGTGAGTTTATCTACAAACAAACACAGCAAGAGGACTACAACAGCTAACACAGGAAGCTGAAATCCTGGGGTCCACCTTATGTTCCCTCAGTTCTACCCCATTTTGAAAAGGTGCTTTTCATCCATGACCAGGCCATACTTTGGCCATGTTGCCGCATGAGCCAAGACAATTGCAGACCTTCTCCAATCCGGCAAAGAAATAGGCCTATAGTGTACAGTGTCGGCGTATAATTACATTTTATAACGAGGCCTACCATTTGTAAAACATGCAGTTGCATTGGCTTTATTAACCCAGTCCTGATTCCTGACAAAAGCTTATAGGGACTTGTCTTTTAAGATATGAACATCAGCTACCCAAGTTTATTATGAGTTTTCTTGCAAAGAGATCAATGCTGATGTAAAGTCTTCACAGCAGTATAAACCTGAAATCACTTATCATGACATTTTATTCCACCTAGTAAAACCAGGGGTCTAGTGGAGGGTAAATACAAATAGGATTAAAAAAGGCCTGTTGTTAGAGTAGCTGAGTGCCTATAGTGAGAGATGGCTGTTAATATCACTAGGCTGTTTGGTCTGTGGGCAGGTAATGAACCTGATTGCTGAGCTAGAATCTTAACCTGCCATAAGCTACTTTTGTGTCAGCAAGTCTCCCCAGTGAAAAATGTCCATATCTCAAGTACAGACCTTTCAAGTAGCTGCACCTAACACCTCACTGATACTAATTGTGTAAGCTACAAACCCAAATTGCCTAAGGAAATGTAGCTAACAGTAATAACATTGCACACATTTTCAGAAATCTGGGCTGATGGAATCATTGTTATGCATGTCTACTGTCCATCATTTTCACTTGATGTCCTGCCCCTGCCCCACTGCAGAGTGCACAAAAGTACCAAACTACCAAAAGTTTCACAGGTCAACACAGTTCCCCCCCTTCCCCATTTTGCAGCATAAATCTCTGCCCAGGGTTGCCATGTATACAATTTTGTGGTTTATTTCTGTACTTTGAAAACTTTGCCACATGTGAAAGGTTTTGATCGCTAAGTTGAAGTTAGCGATCTTCTATATTGCAACGTTACCAACATGGCATTTTAAAAAATGCATTAATTTCCCTGTATTCTGCTAAAATTGTGCTAGGGAAGGCGGGTTTTAAATGCAGGTTTTGATCAGACTTCCTAGGAATTTGAAATTGACCTGGCAAGCCTGTTCCTGCTCGAGCATGATTGCCACTAAAATGTACCTGTGCAACACGTTTTTTAAGGAAGAGGAGGATGGTTGCAGATGGTTGCAGATGGTTGCACTCCCACATACCACCCCTCAGCTTCCCTCAGTCCCTCAATTTTAGATCAATGCTATGCTATGCATTTTCAGCCATTCCTGATCCTGAGACCAGAAACAGGCTACCTGAGGGCAATACCAAAATAAATGGTCTATTCTATTCTGTATCCTCACAACAAAATCTGCAGAGCTTTGATGATGTTATGCCCCAAATATTCAACATTTTGTTGGTGGCAAGAATTCCATATAATAATGTTTGCTGAAAAGCACGAAGTCTTGAATCTTGCGTTGTTTTATATATCAACTCATACACCTTGTACCATGGAAAAAAATACATCAAAAATCTCTTCCCAACTATTTTGCAATCTGTATGGCACAGTTGTCAACATCCTGGTCCTCAAATGAAACTGGTATACCTTCCTATTTATGCTATTTTTATTCCTCCGCCAGTTTTGACCCTTTATATTGGGCAGACAGACCGGTTCCCTACCTCCTCTCGCTGCCACCCACCTTCTCCATTTTGGGGGAAATGCTGTAATCAATTGGTTGTACTCTTGGATTGAGCAGACCTTTCCGTACAATTCTGATAACTCCAGGATGGACATAACTCTACCATTCCAATATCATTTAAGAACAACATTTTCAAACATCTTTCCCATAAAAACAGATATTTTGTCAACCGGCACATTTGAGTACAGTCATAATATTTGTTGTAATATTTGTTCCATCTTTTCAGGGGGATGAAATTGAAATTGTAGCCAGCTCTGCAATGCTTGTTTGAAAAAGAGAGATACTTTGTAACATCCAGGCCTGGTTTAGCAGGCTGGTCTTTAGTTAGAGTTTTGGGTAATAGGGTTTTGTGTTCTAGGTGTGATATTTCTATGTTGTGTTAATGGTTCCCAATTAGAGGCAGCTGATTGTCGTTACCTCTAATTGGGAACCATATATATGTTTATGCTTTTCACTGGGGTTTTGTGGGTCATTGTTTGATTGATAGAGGGTTAGCTGCGCGTGCATGTTTAGCCACACTGGAATTACGATCTTCATTTGTTTGTTATTTTGCCATTTTACGTTAAAATAAAGTATGTATACTGGAAGCATTGCTGCGTCTTGGTCCGTCCATACTGAAGAAGATCGTGACATACTTTGGAAAAATATCATTTTCAATTAATTGAAAATGAGACATGGCAATCTGCACAAAGACAAAGGCAAGATTTAAACAATGGATTAACTTTTCTTAGTAATCTACTTGAAAACCATTTAAGGTTCAAAAAAGCTTTTAGAGAGAGGCTTAGTGCTTTTATATTTAATCATCTTAACTCATACAATTCATATTCATTATATAGATAGGCACGTTTTATTTTGTCTGGTTTAGCGTCCCAGATAAAGCAACATTTTTTGGCTCATATGATTTGAAAAACGAATCATCAGGAGTAGTCAATGCCATAAGTGAGTAAACTGAGATATGACTAAGGAGTTAATCAGGGGATTTTTCCATAAATAGACAGGTATTTACCTCTCCATGGTTGCAGGATCTTGTCTATTTTTACAAGTTTTCTATTGAAATTCATTGTGGAGTTTATTTATATATTTTGTGATATGAATAGTGAAGTAGACATACTCTATCAGCCCATTGTATAGGTAAACTGCAGGGTAATGTAAAAGTTGTATTTTTTAAGAATCCAATACGTAATATTGTACACTTATCAAAGTTAGGTTTTAGTCCAGAGAGTACAGAAAAGTTATCTTTAATGAGACATTGCAGGGATCTAGCTTGCGAACTTAATATAAAACTTGAGTCATTGGCATACATGGACACCTTTTGTTTTTAATCCTTGGATTTCTAATCCTCTCTTTTATTTAACTAGGCAAGTCAGTTAAGAACAAAAACTTGATTTGAATGATGGCCTAGAAACAGTGCGTTAACTGCCTTGTTCAGGGGAAGAACGACAGATTTTTACCTTGTCAGCTCAGGGATTTGACTTTTCAACCTTCCGGTAACAAGTCCAAAGCTCTAACCACTAGGCTACTTGCCACCCCTAATGTTGTTATTGGATCTGATTTTATTAGCTAGCATTTCAATGGCCATAGTGAATAGATATGGTGACCGCGGACACCCTTGTTTAACTCCTCTTGACAATTCAAACTCTCTGAGAAGTAGCCGTTATTTACTATTTTACACCTGGGGTTGCTATTCATTATTTTTACCCATTTTATAAGAGAATTACCGAAATTGAACAAATCCAGGCATTTATAAATATAATCTAGTCATACTTTATCAAATTCCTTTTCAAAATCTGCTTTAAATACCATTCCTGGCTTCTTATGTTTCATGATGTTCTATTATTTCTAGTAGTTGTCGTATATTATCTCCAATGTATCGATAGTCCATGTAAAAACCTGTCTGATCAGGATGAGCAGTACCTGGTAAAACGCTTTTAATTCTGAGTGCTATGCATTTTGCATCACAACATTGAAGTGTAAGGGGCCTCCAGTTTTTTTAGATAGACTGGGTCTTTATATTTGCCATCTGGGTCTTGTTTTAATAATAGAGAAATCAGTCCTTCCTGCTGAGTACCTGACAGACTACCATTTCTATAGGAGTAGTTAAAACAATCTAGCAATGGAGCTTTTAGTATATCAAAAAATACTTGATATACCTCTACTGGTATGCCATCAAGCCCTGGGGTTTTTCCAGACTGAAAGGATTTAATAGCCTCAAAAAGTTGTTCCTCTGTAATTTGACCTTTGCACTGATCTTTCTGTACATTTGTTAATTTTCCATTTATATTATTATTCCTTAATATAATCTTAATTCAGTGGGATAGGATGAGACGGAAAAGAGAACATCTGCCTAAAATAATTAGCTTTCCCTTTTAAAATATAATTAGGAGAATCATTGATGACTCTGTCTTCAGTAACGAGTTTCTGCAAATTCTTTTTGTTAGCGTTCCTGTATTGGAGATTCAGGAAGATTTTTTTCTCCATATTCCATCCAGTTTGCTTTATTTTTGTAATAGATTACATTAGATCGTTCTTGAATAAGTTCCTCAAGTTCTTTTTGTTTTTCCTCTAACTTATTTTGTATCTCTGTAGTATTGTTTTTATTGCTATCTACCTGTACTATTAGTTCAAGGATTTCCCTTCTTAGTCTTGTCTCTTTAGACAGAAACTGCTTTTTTATTATTGATGAATATTGAATTGAATGACCTCTGAAGGTAAATTTAAAGGTATCCCAAACAATAAGGAGATTTGCAGAACCTATATTATACTGGAAAAATTCAGTTATAAATTATTTTGTCTTAGATAAAAATAAGTTGTCCTCCAGTAAACTTTGATTAAATTTCCAATGTCCACGTGGAAAATCTATAAGAGTTATGTGAATGCCAGTTAGATGGGGATCCGATCGCATTCTGTTAACATTTTTAACCTTTGATGCAAGAGAGAAAGAGACAAGAAAGTAGTCAAGACGACTAGCTTGGTTATGTCTCCTCCATGTATATCTCACTATGTCTGTGTTTTTTAGTCTCCAATATCCACTATTTCTAATATGTCCATAATATTTGTGATTTCCTTAACTTCTTGGGGACCAGTGGGGCGCTAGCGGGCTCCTCCCGACACTACCAGGTAAAATGTAAAGCGCCAAATTCAAAATCCAAAAGTTGAATTATTAAACATCCACCAATATACAAGTGTTCCATACTCATCAAAAGCTCTGTTTCTTGGCAATATCACAGCGTTGTCAGATTTCAAAAAGACTTTACACATTTCATTGTTTGAGGGTAGCACCTCACATATTTTCCAATAGCCATGTATCGATTAGCCATCATGGCACACACAACACATTTCACAGCAAAAACAAATCAATTACCTGTTGAAGAACTTCTGCTGAGGTCATCCTAAGTGTCCAACGAAGACAATCCATGGTTCTTTTGTTAGAAAAAGTAACGTCTTTTATCCATAAATCCTCCATTTGGTTCGCGCGTTATAATCAGAAACGACAGCCTCCACTAGTCCATTGAAACGTGACGCGAACTTGTTCATCTTATACCTATAAACTTGTCCAATAACAATCAAACATAGTTTTAAATGTATCCTTAGGAACACTTTTACGTATATTTACTATTATAAATCAACCGGAATATAAACTGATCGATAACGACGGTAAAAAAGACACTGCGTGACTTCTCGGGCGCGCGCTGGGTACTGTTGTCATCAAGGGGGGACTTCCTTGTTTGTTTTTTTTCTCTGGTGTTGTTCATCCAAAATGAAAAAAATACACTGTCTCGAGGCTGTTGACATCATAAGGAAGCGACGAGTACTGCATTCATATGCCCTTATATGGTCATTTTCATTAGGGAGGGGTTCCCAAATGAGCAATGTGTCAAAATCACTTTTTCCAGGACAGAAATTCCTCGGTTTCGCCTGCTATATGCGTTCTGTTTTACTCACAGACAAATGGTTAACAGTTTTGGAAAATTCATGCATATCCTATTTTCGGGGCCTGAATGGGAGGCATTTTACTTTGGGCACGCCAGGCTCTCCAAAACCGACCCCCTCAGCTGCCTCTCCCTAACAAGTTAAGGGCACGGTGATGATAGTTGGCAGAGTGATTTCCTTTACGGTCCATTGAGGTACTTAACACTATTATAGTCTCCTACCATAATGTTTAGATCATTTGTTGCCTGTAAGTTCAAAAAATGTGTATAAATGTTGCTGAAAAAGTGTGGATCATCCTGAATTGCACCATATAGATTAATGAGCCAAATCTCTTTCATATTCAAAAGGATCCACCTTCCTTGCGAATCATTCCTGACTATTTGCACATTCAGATTGACATTTTTGTTAATTAATATCATCACATCCTTTGAGTTCCTTCATCTAAGGATGTTCATATTTGTATGAACATTGAGTACGTGTGTGTTCATATCCACTTCATAATGTTCAGATATTTGTACAGTTCCCATACCTTCTTTTTTTTCGTAACCTGAAAGTCCTTGTAGAATTTAGTACAGCCACGGTGTTATGGAGCTGTCTATCTATAAAGAGTTTGTCCACAATGATAAAGGCTCGCCTACCATCCTTCCTTTGTTGTCTTTGTACCGGATACAGTCTTACAACGTTCGTTTATCTCCCTTGGAAATTGGTCATTAAGACTTGGTGGAAAGCCACCTTGTTTACAGTCTCTATAGAAAGTTTCAAGGCGGATTGCATGAATTGTCTGATCGCGAAAAAATTAGATCACCCTGTTTTCCCTGAGTAGACAATCCATGTTGGAATCGTGGATTTTTACCTTGCCTGTGAGTGTCTTGTTTTCGCTTTGGAGCGTGAGAATTCCACTCTGGCTTAACTCCCCCTCAGCCCTGCTACCTCCTCACACAACAGGGCAAATAAAAATCCAACAAGCAGTCTGCTGCATCACCACATTCGTAAAATTTGTTTTATTTTAAAATGATTATCCTCACATTCCACTGTACTATATTTTACATTTACAATCATGCATATTGATTTTACATCCATATTTACAAAAACTTCGGACAATTCCTGCTCCGATGCAGGTTCTTTTATCTCCCTGGTAATGCATTTGTTATATACCATTTTGACAGTTATGCTTGACAAATTATGCTTTTCCCCATTCCTATCAAAATATAAAACTTGTAAACCCCTTTTTAATCAAATTCATTTTTAAAGCCCTTCTTACATCAGCTGATATCACAAAGTGCTGTACAGAAACCCAGCCAAAAACCCCAAACTCAAGCAATGCAGGTGTAGAAGCACTGTGGCTAGGAAGAACTCCCTAGAAAGGCCAGAACCCAGGATGAAACCTAGATAGGAACCAGGCTATGATGGGTGGCCAGTCCTCTTCTGGCTGTGCCGGGTGGAGATTATAACAGAACATGGCCAAGATGTTAAAATGTTCATAGATGACCAGCAGGGTCAAATAATAATAATCCCAGTGGTTGTCGAGGGTGCAACAGGTCAGCACCTCAGGAGTAAATGTCAGTTGGCTTTTCATAGTCGATCATTCATAGTATCTCTACCGCTCCCGCTGTCTCTAGAGAGATGAAAACAGCAGGTCTGGGACAGGAAGCACGTCCGGTGAACATGTCAATGTTGCATAGCCGCAGGCAGAACCGTTGAAATGGGAGCAGCAGCACGACCAGGTGGACTGGGGCCAGCAAGGAGTCATCAGGCCAGGTAGTCCTGAGGCATGGTCCTAGGGTTCAGGTCCTCCGAGAGAGAAAGCGTGAGAATTAGAGAGAGCATACTTAAATTCACACAACACACCGGATAAGACAGGAGAAATACTCCAGATATAACAGACTGACCCTAGCCCCCCGACACATAGCCTCCAGTATTTATGCTGCAGTAGTTTGAGACAGGAGGGGTCGGGAGACACTGTGGCCCTGTCCGACGATACCGCCGGACAGGGCCAAACAGGCAGGATATAACCCCACCCACTTTGCCAAAGCACAGCCCCCTCACCACTAGAGGGATATCTTCAACCACCAACTTACCATCCTAAAACAAGGCCGAGTATAGCCCACAAAGATCTCCGCCATGGCACAAACCATGGGGGAGCGCCAACCTGGACAGGAAGATCACGTCAGTGATTCAACCCACTCAAGCGACGCACCCCTCCTAGGGACGGCATGGAAGAGCACCAGTAAGCCAGTGACTCAGCTCCTGTAATAGGGTTAGAGGCAGAGAATCCCAGTGGAGGGGAACTGGCCAGGCAGAAACAGCAAGGGTGGTTCGTTGTGTTAGGTTTGAGAATATGTTTCTTTGCTACACAGGAATATGTTTGAGCTAAGGCTGATAAATTGTGGAACAATACAGTGGATTGTGAAAACACCTGGTGTCTGACTGGCTAAAGGGCTGTGTTTAACCTTGGGAAATAACAGTATGTTGACCTAGGAACACATGAATAGAAAGATGTTGAGACACAAACAGGACTGAGCCTGTGGCCTCAGTAACCCCGGACAACAAGCGCCAAGAGGTTGGGACCAGCCTGTGCGCCTACGATAGGCTGAGCAAGTCTAAAACCACGCCCAGTCTCTACCCTGACAGGCCAGCTCATGAAGCAGGAACTAACACTGTTAGGGTATTTAACAAGAACCTTTTAGGGTGTTGGCCAGTTCTCTGTTAACCCTGCGTGGTATTACATTGAACCCGTATATACGAAAATTGCATTTACCATTTACTGCTTGAGTGAATAAAAAGACTTAGAACTTACTTGGTGACTCTGTGTCACCTTTTGTCCTGATACCAGATTTGATTTTCGCAACTCTAACAGTTGCTCCAGTGCCTTTCCGTTCACCTTCACACTCCTAGGCCAGACTACACTCAATCATAGGACCTACTGAAGAGATGAGTCTTCAATAAAGACTTAAAGGTTGAGACCGAGTCTGCGTCTCTCACATGGATAGGCAGACCATTCCATAAAAATTTAGCTCTATAGGAGAAAGCCCTGCCTCCAGCTGTTTGCTTAGAAATTCTGTGGACAGTAGAGGCCTGCGTCTTGTGACCGTAGCGTACATGTAGGTATGTGCGGCAGGACCAAATCAGAAAGATAGGTAGGAGCAAGCCCATGTAATACTTTGTAGGTTAGCAGTAAAACCTTGATATCAGCCCTTGCCTTAACAGGAAGCCAGTGTAGAGAGGCTAGCACTGGAGTAATATGATAATTTTTTGGGGGTTCTAGTCAAGATTCTAGCAGCCGTGTTTAGCACTATCTGAAGTTTATTTAGTGCTTTATCCGGGTAGCCGGAAAGTAAAGCATTGCAGTAGTCTAACCTGTGACAAAAGTGACAAAAGCACGGATTAATTTTTCTGCATCATTTTTGGACAGGTTTCTGATTTTTGCAATGTTACGTTTTTGCAATGTGTTCGTCAAAAGAGATATCAGGGTCTTCACAGTTTTATTTGAGACGACTGTACAACCATCAAGATGAATTGTCAGATTCAACAGAATCTCTCTTTTGTTTCTTGGGACCTAGAACTAGCATCTCTGTTTTGTCCGAGTTTAAAAGTAAAAAATGTGCCGCCATCCACTTCCTTATGTCTGAAACCCAGGCTTTCAGGGAGGGCAATTTTGGGCTTCACCATGTTTCATTGAATTGTACAGCTGTGTGTCATCCGCATAGCAGTGAAAGTTAACTTCTTAGGGCTAGGGGGCAGTATTTTGAAGTTCGGATGAAAAATGTGCCCAAAGTAAACTGCATGTTACTCAGGCCCAGAAGCTATGCATATAATTAGTAGCTTTGGATAGAAAACACTCAGAAGTTTCTAAAACTGTTAAAATAATGTCTGTGATTGTAACAGAACTGATATGGCAGGCAAAAACCCGAGCAAAATCCATCCGGGATGTCTGAATTAATCATGTCACACTGTTTTCCATAGGCCAGCTATTCAAAGCCTCATAGTTTAACCCCCAGATTGCAGTTCCTATGGCTTCCACTAGATGTCAACAGTGTTAGAGTTGCGAAAATCAAATCTGGTATCAGGACAAAAGGTGACACAGAGTCACCAAGTAAGTTCTAAGTCTTTTTATTCACTCAAGCAATAAATGGCAAATGCAATCTTCGTATATACGGGTTCACTGTAACACCACGCAGGGTAAACAGAGAACTGACCAGCGCCTTACAATTTCTTCTTTTAATACTCTGATAGAAGTAGTTCCCGCTTCTGAGCTGACCTGTCAGAGTAGACTGGGCCTGGTTTAGACTTGCCCAGCCTACCGTTGGCGCACAGGCTGGTCCCAGCCCCCAGGCGCTTCAGCTTTCAGGCGTTGTCGATGTGCAGATTATCTATGCGCTCACCCTCCAGATACTGAGGCCAAAAGTTCAGCTTTCTATTCATGTGTTCCTAGCTCAACATACTGTTATCTCCCAAGGTTAACCATAGCCCCTTAGCCAGACACCAGGTGTTTGCACAATCCACTGTTGTGCCACAATTTATCAGCCTTAGCTCAAACACACTCCTGTGTAGCAAAGAAACATATTCTCAAACCTAACAACAGTCTTTAGTAAAAGGTTGGAAGCTTCAATCATGAAAATCAAGGGAGTAAGACCACTTGTGCATGAGTTCACGTCAAGTGTACTGTTTTGGATTTTGCGTGTAACAGGGAATGCGCGCTCAGTTCTTTTTCTCTCCTATTCAGCAGGTTATATTCTGTCTGAAATATTTTAGTTTATATTCATTTTAGGGTATCTGAGAGTATTGATTACAAATGCTGTTTGACTTTTTTTGACCAACTTTACGGGTACTTTTGGGATATCGTTTGTCTGCATGGATGAAAGCCTTTGGGCTGGTGGATTACTAAACAAAGCTCTGTTTGGTTGGCGCGTTATATGGATATAAAGAGGAACTTTATCGAACAAAAGGACCTTTTATTGTGTAACCTGGACGCTTGGCTATGCCATCAGAGGAAGATCATCAAAGGTAAGTGATTTATTTTATGCTATTTCTTATGCTGGTTATGTTATTATACTAATTGAGTTTGAGTGGGGCGCTGTCCTCAGATAATCAAATGTTCTGCTTTCGCCGTAAAGCCTTTTTGAAATCTGACAATGCTGTTAGATTAACCTCTTCCAGCTAGGGTCCCATTTTCCGAATTTTCGCCTGTCTGACGTGCCCAAAGTTAAATGCCTACCACTCATGGCCAGAAACTAGGATATTTACATATTTAGTACTATTGGATAGGAAACACTCTGAAGTTTATAAAACCATTAAGATATAGTCTGTGGCTATTCCAGAACAGATTTAGCAGGCAAAAACCAGAGAAATTTCTGTCCGGAATTTATTTTTCTTTGGCTCTCCTCTCATTTTGAAGCCCATGTAATATTTTCTATGGGGGAATAGGACCGAGGTTGCAGTACTTATGGCTTCCACTAGATGTCAACAGTCTCTGGAAAGGGTATGGAGGAAAAAGCTCTGACCAGATCCTTAGAGAGAGAGAATTACTACGGGTAGGGAAAATAGGTAAACAGACGTGCACGTTCACGAGAGCGTGAAACGCGCCCAGCGCGACCAACTTTCTTTTCGTCTTTTAACGTTTCACTTACCGTTCTTGTAAAATATGATCGCTATTATTCATAAAAGAATACATAAGGATGCATTATTAATGATATTTGATTTGTTTGTGAAAAGATGAGAGGTATAATTTGAACGCGATCCCTTCACTGTAAAAGCGAGGCGAGTAGACTGACAATGCTTGGTGGAGTAGCTGAACGTAACGTGCCAAAAACAACGGATATTTATGGATATAATTATTTACTTTTTCTAACAAAAGAACCATGGATTATCTTGTTTGGACACTTGGGAAGACCTCAGAAGAAGTTATTTGAAAGGTAAGCGATTTATATTAGCTGTGATATGGATATTTTGAGAACCGAGCTGGATATGAATTTATGCTAATGTGGAAAATATGTGAGGTACTAGCCTCAAACAATCAAATGTAGTGCTTTCGCCGTAAAGCCTTTTAAAATCTGACAACGCAGTGATATTGCCAAGAAGCAGAGCTTTTGATGGCTATGCAACACTATGCAACACTTGTATATCGAAGTTAAATATTACGAATATGTATTACGAATATGTATTTTGAATTTGGCGCGTTATGTTTGCTCTGAAAACGATCCCGCTAAAGGGATCGGCGCGCTAAGAGGTTAACAAGAGTCTAAGCTTTTGAAGGGTTTGCAGCATTTGTATTTTCATGAATGTTTGTAGTTTGAATTAGACGCTCTGCATTTCACCGGACGTTGTCAAAATCGATCCCGTTCACGGGATTGGATCCGTAACAGGTTAACATTATGTTTCCGAATGACATCACCAAGAGATCAAATATATAGTGAAAACAATAGTGGTCCTAAAACAGAGCGTTGAGGAACACCGAAATGTCCAGTTGATTTGTCAGAGGACAAACCATCCACAGAGACAAACTTATATCTTTCCAACAGATAAGATCTAAACCAGGCCAGAACTTTGCTGTGTAGACCAATTTGGGTTTCCAATCTCTCCAAAAGAATGTGGTGATCGATGGTTTCAAAAGCATCACTAAGGTCTAGGAGCACGAGGAGAGATGCAGAGCCTCGGTCTGATGCCATTAAAAGGTAATTTACCACCTTCACAAGTGCAGTCTTAGTGCTATGATGGTGTCTAAAACCAGACTGAAGCGTTTCGTATACAATATTTTTCTTCAGGAAGGCATTGAGTTGCTGCGCAAAAGCTTTTTCTAAAGTTTTTGAGAGGAATGGGAGATTCGTTATAGGCCGATAGTTTTTAATATTTTCTGGGTCAAGGTTTGGCTTTTTCAAGAGAGGCTTTATTACTGCCACTTTTAGTGAGTTTGGTAAACATCCGGTGGATAGAGAGCTGTTTATTATGTTCAACATAGGAGGGCAAAGCACAGGAAGCAGCTCTTTCAGTAGTTTAGTTGGAATAAGGTCCAGTATGCAGCATGAAGGTTTAGATGCCATGATTATTTTCATCAATGTGTCAAGAGATATAGTATTAAAAGAATTGAGTGTCTCCCTTAATTCCAGGTTCTGGCAGAGTTGTGCAGACTCAGGACAACTGAGCTTTGGAGGAATACCCAGATTTAAAGAGGAGTCTGTAATTTGCTTTCTAGTGATCATGATCTTTTCCTCAAAGGTTTATGAATTTATCACTGCTGAAGTGAAAGCCATCCTCTCTTGGGGAATGCTGCTTTTTAGTTAGCTTTGCGACACTATCAAAAATTAATGTTGGATTGTTCTTATTTTCCTCAATTAAGTTGGAAAAATAGGATGATCGAGCAGCAGTGAGGGCTCTTCTATACTGCACAGTACTGTCTTTCCAAGCTAGTCGTAAGACTTCCAGTTTGGTGTAGCGCCATTTCCTTTCCAACTTTCTGTAAGCTTGCTTCAGAGCTCGGGTATTTTCTATATACCAGGGGTGCGACTACATCTAGGGTATTGCGCAAGGTTAAATTGAGTTCCTCAGTTAGGTGTTTAACTGATTTTTGTACTCTGACGTCCTTGGGTAGGTGGAAGGAGTCTGGAAGGGCATCTAGGAATCTTTGGGTTGTCCAATAATTTATAGCACAACCTTTGATGATCCTTGGTTGGGTTCTGAGCATATTATTTGTTGCGATAGGAAACGTAATAGAATGGTGGTCCGATAGTTCAGGATTATGAGGAAAAACATTAACTTCTTAGGGAGCGGCAGCAGAAGTGACAGTTTTGGAGAGTCTGGCGTGCCCAAAGTAAAATGCATGCCACTCAGGCCCAGAAAATAGAATATGCACATAATTAGTACTTTTGGATAGGAAACACTCTGCAGTTTCTAAATCTGTTAAAATAATGTCTGAGTCTGAGACGCCGAAGCCGCCCACCATTTGCTCTGACAAATTGAAAACCATAGTCATTTGCGACTCTCTTACCCGCAGTATTAGACTTAAAACAAATCATCCAGCGATCATACACGTAAAGGCTAATCTGAAGATGGTGTTGGCTAAAGCTAAAACTGGCGAGTGTAGAGAGTATAGGGATATTGTTATCCACGTCGGCACCAACGATGTTAGGATGAAACAGTCAGAGGTCACCAAGCGCAACATAGCTTCAGCGTGTAAATCAGCTACAAAGATGTCGGCATCGAGTAATTGTCTCTGGCCCCTTCCCAGTTAGGGGGAGTGAAGAGCTCTACAGCAGAGTCTCACAACTCAATCGCTGGTTGAAAACTTTTTTCTGCCCCTCCCAAAAGATAGAATTTGTAGATAATTGGCCCTCTTTCTGGGACTCACCAACAAACAGGACCAAGCCTGGCCTGTTGAGTGATGGACTCCATCCTAGCTGGAGGGTTGCTCTCATCTTATCTACGAACATAGACAGGGCTCTAACTCCCCTAGCTCCACAATGAGATAGGGTGCAGGCCAGCTTAGTGGAGCCTGCCAATAGCACAGTCAGCTCAGCTATCCCCATTGAGACCGTGTCTGTGCCTCGATCTAGGTTGGGCAAAACTAAACATGGCGGTGTTCGCCTTAGCTATCTCACTGGAATAAAGACCTCCTCCATTCCTGCCGTTATTGAAAGAGATTGTGATATCTCACATCTCAAAACAGGGCTACTTAAGTCAATGAACTAATCACTGATTATAATCTTGATGTGATTGGCCTGACTGAAACATGGCTTAAGCCTGATGAATTTACTGTGTTATGAGGCCTCAACTCCTGGTTACATTAGTGACCATATTCCCTGCGCATCCCGCAAAGGCGGAGGTGTTGCTAACATTTACGATTGTCTTTTGAGCTTCTAGTCTTGAAATCTATGCAGCCTACTCAATCACTTTTTATAGCTGCTGTTCAAATCAAATGTTATTTGTTACATGCAGATGTTAATGCGAGTGTAGCGAAATGCTTGTGCTTCTAGTTCCGACCGCGAAGTAGTATCTAACAAGTAATCTAACAACTACCTTACACATACATATATGGATGAGCGATGGCTGACCGGCATAGGCAAGATGCAGTAGATGGTATAGCGTACAGTATATACATATGAGATGAGTAATGTAGGATATGTAAACATTATATAAATGGCATTGTTTAAAGTGGCTAGTGATACATTTATTACATCCAATTTATAATTATTAAAGTGGCTAGAGATTTGAGTCGATGGCCGAACAGCATAGGCAAGATTCAGTAGATGGTATAGAGTACAGTGTATACATTTGATATGAGTAATGTTGGATATGCAAACATTATATACAGAATTGTTTAAAGTGGCTAGTGATACATTTGTTACATCCGATTTTCTATTATTTAAAGCGGTGGCTGTTTAACAGTCTGATGGCCTTGAAATAGAAGCTGTCTCTCGGTCCCAGCTTTGATGCACCTGTACTGTGGGAGATTAACTGACTTGCCTAGTAAAATAAAGGTAAAACAAAAATCCTCCCGTACAGTATCGGGAATTGCCTGCTCCCTTAAAAAAACAGGTATCACCTCGTAAACAAAATATTTTACCAATAATAACCCAGCCTTCATAAACAATTTGTTGTAGAGCACTTTCCCACCCCTCTCTATTTTCGGATTTAAAAACACAGGCTGATTAATAATTCAACTTTTGGATTTTGAATTTGGCGCCTTACATTTCACCGGGTAGTGTCAGGAGCGGTCCGCTAGCGCGCCGCTACTCCCTAAGTAGTTAATTATACAATAGGAAACAGAAGCCACTGAAATCTACAGCAAGAAGTCGACCTTCATAAGCCGTTCTCACTATTCGTACATTTTCCACTACCCCGCATGCACCCACTACGCAATGACTAACAAAACATAGATCTGTCCATACTCTACTCACAAAATCCATAGACAAAGGAGACCATTTGGTCTCCTGTAGACATATATCGGCATCCGTAAATGCCAATAACATATTCAGCTTGTCAGACCCACTCAACCCACAAGCATTTAAAGAAAACATCTTTATACTGTGGTAAACCGTGGGGTGTTGGGTTGAGCATGCAGAGATTGACACAGAGACAGGGAGGCTTTAGTCCAAAAAATTACTTTTACTAAGACAGAAAATAAACATAAAAGATATTCACTTAGGTTTAGCTCGGTCCTTCTTCTCTACTGGTACTTGGCGTTGGTCTTTCCCCCTTCTCCCTTGCGGTGTGCCATCGTGCTCCTTTTATTTAGCCTCCACGGCTGGTTGGCACTTTCCTCTAATTACCTCCACTTAGAGCTGTCCGTGTTGGGGTGCCCAGCTCCCGAATTCCCAGCAGAGGGAGCTAACGTCGCCTCATGTACCTCCCCTCTATTACCATCCCCCTTGGTAAACCTCCTGGGATACACCCCTCCCCCCCCAGCCCTGACTTGGAGGGAGGCATGCTCAGGGCTAGGTGTGTGTCCCTCCTTGATAGGGCGTCCGCATTACAGTGCTGGGCCCCCGACCTGTGGATGACAGAGAAGGAGAATCGCTGTAAGGACAGGAACCAGCGGGTGACACGATCATTCGTGTCCTCACCTCTTTCCATCCACACAAGGAGGGCATGGTCAGTGATCAGGGTGAACTTCCTCCCGAGGAGGTAATTGAGGGTGTCGAGAGCCCACTTCATGGCGAGGCACTCCTTCTCGACAATCGAGTATTTATTCTCCCTCAGGAGGAGCTTCCTGCTGACATACATGATGGGGTGCTCCTCGCCTTCCTGTGCTTGGGACAAAACGGCCCCTACCCCTGTCAGACGCGTCTGTCTGGACCAGGAGGTTTTTTTAAAAGTCCGGGTTGACAAGTACTGGGTGCGAACATAGCGCATCCCTCAGGGCCTGGAACGCCGCCTCTGTGTCCTCCGTCCATTGCACCGTCTGGGGTAGTCGTGAGGGGAGAAGCTATTGCGGCTAAGTTAGGTTCAAATCTACTGTAGTACCCTGTTAACCCCAGGATTGACTTCACCTGCCTCTTGGTTCGGGGGACCGGCCATCCCCTAATGGCAGTGATTGTTTTATGGGGTTTCACATTTCCCCTCCCAATCTGATATCCCAGGTACTCCACTTCAGCGTAGCCCAGCTTGCACTTGTGGGGGTTCACGGTCAGACCTGCATCCCTACCACGGCCTGTAACTTACAAAGATGTGACTCCCAACTGTCACTGTGCACAATTATGTCATCCAGATAAGCCGCTGTGTACTCTATGTGGCCGCAGGACGCGGTCCATGAGTCGCTGTAAGGTCGCTGGTGCCCCGTGGAGCCCGAAAGGCAGAACCCGGTAGTTGTATAGCCCCCCCGGGGTGGAGAAGGCAGTCTTCTCCAAGGAGGCCGCTGCCAGTGGCACCTGCCAGTATCCCTTCGTCAGGTCCAAGGTGCTGACGTATCTCGCCATTCCCAAGCGGTCGATGAGTTCGTCCACCCGGGGAATGGGGTAGGCATCAAACTTACTGATCTCGTTCAGGCCCCGGAAGTCATTACAGAAGCGGACGGTTCCGTCCGGTTTCAGAACCAGCACTATGGGGCTAGTCCACTCACTGTGTGACTCCTCAGTACCCCCATTTCTAGCATTGTCGTCACTTCCCGCTGGACTGCCACCCTCCGGGCTTCTGGTATCCGGTATGGCCGTTTACGCACTTTTTCTCCCGGACGGGTGTGGATCTGATGTTCCACGAGATCCGTGCGCCCCGGCACCTCGGAGAACACGGCCGTATTCGGTTGGACCAACTCTCTGAGCTCTTGTCCCCCATTGCAACTTCAACCGAGGGCTGGCCCTGCTGGGGCCCCATTCACGTTACACACAGCGCCTCAGGTGCGTGCCATTCAGTAAATTCACATGGTAAAGCTGGAGGGGTTTTCTCCGCCCTTGGCGGACCTTATACTTGACGTCGCCTACCCGCTCAACGATTTCGTAGGGCCCATGCCATGTAGCCAGGAATTTACTCTCCGTTGTAGGGATCAGCACCAAGACTAGGTTGGAACTCTCGTGGTTGGGCATCCCGGTTGTAGACATGCTCCTGGGCACATTGCGCCTGGGCCATGTGCTCTCTCACCACTGGCCAAATCGCCGTCATCCTCTCCCTCATGTTCTACTACGCTGCGAAGGGGGGTCGGCTGCTCTTCCCAGACCTCCTTGGCTAGGTCCAGCAGCCCGCGGGGCCGACGGCCATACAGGAGCTCAAAGGGGGAGAACCCCGTGGATGCTTGGGGTACCTCACACACTGAAAACATCAGGTGGGGTAGCAGCTGGTCCCAGTTCCTCCCGTCTGTCTCGATGACCTTCTTCAGCATCTGTTTTAGGGTCTTATTGAAGAGTTCCACCAGTCCGTGTGTTTGTGGATGGTACACACTGGTCCTCACCGGTTTGATTTGTAACAGATTGCAGACATCTTTCATCGCACGAGACATTGAATGCTGTACCCTGGTCCGTCAGGATTTCCTGCGGAATACCCACCCGGCTAAATAAATGAAAGAGCTCCCATGCGATACCTTATGCTGCCGCCGTGCGTAGCGGGATTGCCTCAGGATACCGGGTGGCGTAATCCACAATGTATTGGTGTCCCCTCGCGGTCTTTACCAACGGATCCACCAAATCCATTGCCACCTGCTTGAATGGCCCTCCTATAACCTGTTACGGATCCAATCCTGTGAACGGGATCAATTTTGACAACATCCGGTGAAATGCAGAGCACCAAATTCAAATGACAAAAATACTAATTTCAAACATTCATGAAAATACAAATACTGCACACCCTTCAAAAGCTTAGACTCTTGTTAATCTAACAGCATTGTCAGATTTCAAAAAGGCTTTACAGCGAAAGCAGAACATTTGATTGTCTGAGGACAGCACCCCCACTCAAAAACTAAATTAGCTTAATAACATAACCAGCAGAGGTGTCCCAAAATTAAAAAATATCATAAAATAAATTGCTTACCTTTGATCTTCCTCTGATGGCATATCAAACCATCCAGGTTACACAATAAAAGGTCCTTTTGCTTAATAAAGTTCCTCTTAATATCCATATAGCTCCGTTTGGTTGGCGCGTTTTGTTCAGTAATCCACCTGCCCAAAGGATTTCATCCATGCAGACAAACGATATCCCAAAAGCACCCGTAAAGTTTGTCGAAAAAAGTGAAACGACATTTGTAATCAATACTCAGATACCCTAAAATTAATACTATTTCAGATGGAATATAACACGCTGAATAGAAGAGAAAAAGAACTGAGCGCTCATTCTCTGTTACGCGCAAAATCCAAAACAGTACACTTGACATGAACTCAGGAACAAGCGGTCTTACTGCATTGATTTTAATGATTGAATATTCAAACCTTTGTCTAAAGACTGTTGACATCTAGTGGAAGCCATAGGAACTGCAATCTGGGAGCTAAAATACCCTGCTTTGAATACCATGCTAATTGAAAAGTGTGACATAACTGATTCAGACATCCCGGATGGATTTTGCTCGGGTTTTTGCCTGCCATATCAGTTCTGTTATACTCACAGACATTATTTTAACAGTTTTAGAAACTTCTGAGTGTTTTCTATCCAAAGCTACTAATTAATAATATGCATATCCTAACTTCTGGGCCTGAGTAAGAGGCAGTTTACTTTGGGCATGTTTTTAATCCGAACTTCAAAATACTGCCCCCCTAGCCCTAAGAAGATGATGGGCAAGGGAACCAAAGGGTTTCGATAATGCACCCTCGGAGCTGTGATCTTTCACTCCGGGCAACTACGGCAGTAGTCCTCCACGGCGCTCTTGACTCCGGACTAGTGGAACCGGTTCCAGATCCGCTCCCTGGTTTTCTCCATCCCCAGGTGTGCCCCAAGCAGGTGGCTGTGGACAAGATACAACAAAGTCCTAACATACTGGCTGGGTATGAGTAACAAGTCTTTTGTCTCCCCATTATGCTTTACTACCTGATACAATAAATTGTTCAAGGGGCGGCAGGTAGCCTAGTGGTTAGAGCGTTGGACTTGTAACCGGAGGGTTGCAAGTTCGAATCCCCGAGCTGACAAGGTAAAAATCTGTCGTTCTGCCCCTGAACAAGGCAGTTAACCCACTGTTCCCCGGGCGCCGAAGACGTGGATGTCGATTAAGGCAGCCCCCCGCACCTCTCTGATTCAGAGGGGTTGGGTTAAATGCGGAAGACACATTTCAGTTGAAGGCATTTGGTTGTACAACTGACTAATAATGGTGACTTTGACTTTACCTCCTGCGATACCACAATACCCAACATTAGTAAAACAAGCAGATGCCATAGAGTGCAACTCATTCCTTAGATATTTGAGTTTTTTACTGTCCATACTGGATCCCAGCTCCATCACCCCCATCTTTGCATACTTTCTAGGACTTCTCACCCCTTCATGCATCCCACTGACCCCCTCCATATCACTTTCCTCCACACACCCTTCTATAGACACCGAGTCTCTCTCATTCACAATCTCAAGCCCTTCACCAACACTTGCCCCACATATATAGTTAAATAAGTCACATTTCTCACGTCTCCTTCTTATCTCAGGACACTCCCGTGCATAATGCCCCTGCTCTTTACATTTAGAACATCTAAATTCAGGCTAATCACGCACTACATGACCAGGCTGAATACAAAGCCTACACACTTTCACCTGCCTGTCATGTAAAAGTATTCAGTCCCCTCAAGTCTCAAATTTCGTTTTTTGTGAATCGTACCTTACAGAAGAAATGCGTACCATCCGCAATTTCCATTCCAGGCCACATTCTCCTCTTGATTGTAGACACTGCCGTGACTCCCCATCCAGTCAATTTATTTATAATATCCACATCCGTGATATACGTCGGTAGATTCAGAAAGGACATCACCAGTTCATCATGTGACAAATCCTTCGCCATTACACACAAGTAATTGATTTTAAATCCGTCCATAAGTCTCTCCTTCCCTTTCGCATGACTCATTGTTATCTTATATTTATTCTTCATCTTAAAATGACACACCCACCACCAAACCACATACCTCCTTGATCCCACGTAGAAGCTCCATCATAGTTATCTTGTCCTCCCCAATAATCTCCACCACCACTGTCAAACTTCTTTCAAACACCCGGGGAACAGCCCGCTCCACAGCAATCTTCTCTCCTACCGCACCTCTGCCAGTCACCACTCACATTCTTTCCAGTAGTCAAAACCATATCGTCCACTCTTCGGATCAAATCAGCATCCAATCTCCTATTCACATCCATGCTCATTTTCAAGTCTGTCCGGTCCGTCAAACTTCACTTAAGGAAACTGATACCTTTCCCCCAACAGCGCAAGCTGCTAGTGGAAAAACAACTCAGCAAATAGATCAAACAAAAGACCTTTACAAAAATGACCAAACAAAAAGATATGAACCAAAAAGCTGAAAAATCTAATCTTTCTCCTACTCAACAACCAACATGCCTCCAAACACTTCCTCAATCGCAAAAGGGGTGTGTTGAAGCTGGTTTGGACATAAGCGAGGGAGCAACTCTTGGTACACCATATAAAGTCAAAGTAAGTCTGATAAACAGACATTGCATTTTCACCAATTAGATGAAGCAGCTTGAACTTTGGGTCACTCAAAAAGTGGAAGAAATTACATATACTGTCGCCATCACTTAGCACAGATAGTTGGATAAAATACAAACAAACCTTGCTTACATTTCTAAGCGAGGGCACATAGTTCAGCCTTGGGGGACAAAGGGTTCTAATTCAAAGCACACACAAGCTGCATTCAGTAACAATATTCTTATTTGTCTTGTAAATAAAAGGCAGTTGCTCCCTGAAAACACAAGGAACATTGATCCTATTAACAGTGGGGCGCTGCACTACCCGGTGAAATGCAAGGCGCCAAATTCTAAATCCAAAAGTTGAATTATTAAACATTCATCAATATACAAGTGTTGCATAGTCATCAAAAGCTCTGCTTCTTGGCAATATCACAGTGTTGTCAGATTTCAAAAAGGCTTTACGGCAAGAGCACAACATTTGATTGTTTGAGGGTAGCACCTCCAATATTTCTGCATTAGCATAAATTCATATACCATCGCGGTTCACACAACACATTTCACAGCGAAAACAAATCCCTTACCTTTTGAAGAACTTCTGCTGAGGGCTTCACAAGTGTCCAACGAAGACATCCAATGGTTATTTTGTTAGAAAAAGTCATTTATTATATCCATAAATCTCAGTTTGGTTCGCGCGTTATGATCATAAAATCCACTGTTGAGTCGCCCATTGAACCGTGAAGGGAACACGTTCAAATATACACTTTCTACAAACAAATCAAACATCATTTTTAATGTATCCTTAGGTATCCTTTTGTGTATTTTTGCTGTAATATTTCAACTGGACGATAACGTGAATGAAAGGAAAGAAAAATAAAGTGGTGCGCGTACACAATCTCGCTCACATCAAACCTTCTTTACAAAAGTGGTCCTCTGACTTCTTCCTTTTCCTATCCGTTCTGGTTAGTCCAAGAATTCCCAGTCTTTGACTGTTGACTGTTGACATCTATTGGAAGCCATAGGTACTGCAGGCTCAGTCCTACATAACATTGTATGCAATAGGCACAGTGGAGAAGATGGTCATTTACAAAAAAAACTGCAAATCCGCATTCCTCGGGTTTTTCGCCTGCTATATCAGTTCTGTTATACTCACATACATACATTTTTTTTAACACTCTTAGAAACTTCAGAGTGTTTCCTATCCAATAGTACTAATTATGTACATATCCTATTTTCTGGGCCTGAGTGGCAGGCATTTTACTTTGGGCACGCCAGACTCTCCAAAACCGTCACCTATGCAGCCGCTCCCTAAGAATTTAAACACGTGCTGTCCCTTTCAATGGATCCTATCTGGCTGGTTAAAAACGCTCATTCAGACCGCTGGGTGTAATTGTTTGTAGGTCTCTTATCCACCTACGTTCCTGTGACGGAGAAGTTCGTCACTGGCCGCGGGCAGCATTTGGTACACTAACACACACACGTTCATCGCGCCTCCCTGCTCCCTTTTTATCTACGTTAGCAATGTGGGTCGACACAAGTTAACGTCTATATTAGTACATACATTTCACAGTTACCTCCCGTCACTAACAGGTTAGGGTATAAAGAATACAGACAAGTGTTCATGTTTATTTAAGCAACGTTTATTATACTTATCAATGTTACGCGTTGTTTGGTTCTGTTTCTCTCTCTCTCCATCTCTATAGCTTCCAGGATGCTGGATAAGGACCCGAGCTAAGCAATCGGGCTGACTTTGTAGTGCCTGACCCGAATGGCTCATTAATGTCAATTGGCATATTGAAAAGACCATGTCAGTAGTGATGTGATTTTGTAAATGTTAGATTAGTATATGGTATCTTGAAAAACATGTCTCAATGTATGTAATTCAGTATGTTTAGCTGAATGTAGGCTTTGATAAAGGTAATTGCTTAATGAAGATAATAGCTTAATTAATTAGTGTTGGCTATGTTCTGAGGGGAGGGGCTTCCCCTACAAAAGGAGCCTCTCTTTCAGTTCAATGGGGAGGCCATTTTGTATTGAGCTCTGGATGGGGCATCATGGTTTTAAGCTGTCCCCGTAAGGTATACTTTTGATGGCAGTACTGTTGTTTTTTCGCAAATTACTTTGTAAATAAACACCCTTGCACAGAAGAACTGTTGCGGCTCCGCCAACTTTTTGTTTTGATGGAGGTTAGGTTTTTCAGTTTGGCCTTCTGGCCTACTCTGACATGTGGGATGGCGCACCGCAAGTCAGTGAATTCCAAAAAGAGATGTAAGGGAACGTGTACAGGATTGCATTCTCAGCAGCAGCATCAACTGTCAGAAAAGGTACATACATTTGAAACGGGGTGGAATACCATGGAATCGTCTGGTGAAGAGGTAAATTATGAAAAACTAGGAGCCCGACCAAGGGGCCAAACACAACCAGAACTGCTTGAGCCACCGGTTGAACCGGCAGATACAGCCATAAAAGACCAGCTGACTGAAGGAGCAGTTGGGGGACCAGAACCACACCCAGCCATGGTAGCCCTTTTCCAGCAACTTTCACCTGCCTGGAGAGGAGGGACGAATACGTCAAGCAGGAGTTCCGGGGCCTCCAATCTATCCTGACAGCTCCTCACCAGGCAGAACTCGTAAGTGAGAGCCCAAGATTGGGTCTGCCAACACCAGGACGACAAAGGCTCGACGCAGCAGGGACTTCAACTCCACAGCAGGATCCCCAAGCAGTGATGAGGCCAGCCCCAGCATCAGACCAGTCCAGCAGTGTTAACTTCTCAGTATCCAGTGGGTCCCTAGCGGGCTCATCCCGTCACTACCAGGTAAAAAGGTAAAGCGCGAAATTCAAATATCTAAATTTGAATTATTAGACATCCACCAATATACAAGTGTTCCATACTCATCAAAAGCTCTGTTTCTTGGCAATATCACAGCGTTGTCAGATTTCAGAAAGGCTTTACGGCGAAAGCAGCACATTCATTTGTTTGAGGCTATCACCTCACATATTTTCCAATAGCCATGTATCGATTAGCCATCATGGCACACACAACACATTTCACAGCAAAAACAAATCAATTACCTGTTGAAGAACTTCTGCTGAGGTCATCCTAAGTGTCCAACGAAGACAATCCATGGTTCTTTTGTTAGAAAAAGTAACGTCTTTTATCCATAAATCCTCCATTTGGTTCGCGCGTTATAATCAGAAACGACAGCCTCCACTAGTCCATGAAACGCGGGGCGCCAACTCGTTCAAATTATACCTATAAACTTGTCCAAAAACAATCAAACATAGTTTTAAATGTTTCCTTAGGAACACTTACGTATATTTACTATTATAAATCAGCCGGAATATAAACTGATCAATAACGACGATAAAACAGACGCTCCGTGACTTCTCGTGCGAAGTCGTGAAGAGTTCCCATAAAGGACCCCATGAGGGGTCCTCGTGGTTTCGTGGTTTTCTCTGGAATGACTCACCCAAAATGGAGGAAAACACCATCCAGAGGCTGGTGACATCACAAGGAAACTTCCTGCATTCCAAACATATGCCTATATATGGTCATTTTCAATAGGGAGGGGTTCCAAAATGAGCAATGTGTCAAAATGACTTTTTCCAGGACAGAAATTCCTCAGGGTTTTGCCTGCCCTATGCGTTCTGATTGACTCACAGACAAATGGATGACAGGTTTGGAAAATTCAGAGTGTTTCCTATCCAATGGTACTAAATATATGCATATCCGATTTTCTGAGCCTGAATGGGAGGCATTTTACTTTGGGCATGCCAGGCTCTCCAAAACAGTCACCTTTGCTGCCGGAGCTTGAGAGGTTTTAAGGTCTAGAAGATGACAACAGAATGGCCAACACAGGAAATATATGTTCACGATAAATGTATTCTTTCTTGTATTACATTAAGGGCCTTGCCACTATTCTAATCTAAACTTGGAACAGAGGTGGGCGTTACTGGGCGTAAACAAGCAAGAGCTCGAATTGGAGGATAATAGTGGCAAGGAGAAATCCTATTCATATATGGGAATGTACCCGTGTGCTACAAAGGTATATAAACAGAGCCCTGTGATGGGTAGAGTCAGTCGTTCCATGGATCGGCTCAAGACTTTGTTACGTGTATTAAAGTCTTTTTGAATTCACAAGTTCTTGTAAGAGTTTCATATTTTTGAGGAACCATTTTCCATGACTACTTAAACATTGAGTTGTTATTTTACCTGAAATGCACAAGGTCCTCTACTCCGACAATTAATCCATACATAAAACGGTCAACCGAATTGTTTCTAGTCATCTCTCCTCCTTCCAAGCCTTTTCTTCTCTTGACTTTACATTGCGATTGGCAACTATCATAAATTAGGTGCTTTACCGCCACTGACTTCGTTCATCTTTCAGTCACCCACGTGGGTATAACCAAATGAGGAGATGGCACGTGGGTATCTGTTTCTATAAACCAATGAGGAGATGGGAGAGGCAGGACTTGCAGCGCGATCTGCGTCACAAATAGAACTGACTTCTATTTTAGCCCTTGGCAACGCAGACTCGTTGGTCCGCGCGAGCATTGTGGGTGCAATAATTTAATAATATAGATTTCTAAATTTATTTTGCAACGCTCGCACATGCGAGCGGGGTAGTCAGCCTGTTAGGTTTTATATTTGGTAGGGTTAAAATAAACTGTTTTTTTAGGTGCACAGGCTTATTCCTGTGTCTCAATAAAATTCATTCAAATGCATAGATGGCAGCATAGGTTCACAAATAAAACAAATATGGTACTGAGGGAGTCTTAAATGCAGTAGCCCAGGCCTCTGGAGGGTCATGAATAAACAAGTGCATGCTCTAAAATCAATCAGACTGTTGGTTTTAGTACTATTTATTAACAGAGAAACCTACACATTATCCATCAATCCATCGTTCTTTTAAAATATACATTTTTCCCCATATGTCGTCGAGGTAGCGGTAGAAGCACGTCGGGCGTAAGGTGTAGAGGGGGTATACCGTGTTCTCCCATTCAGCCAGGTAGATTTCTGCGTAGGCTGGGGTGAACCACTTGCCCATGGACACGCTTTGAACTGGAGGTAGGTTTTCCTGTTGAACTCGAAGTCGTTATGTGTCAAGGAGAGCTCCAGTAGTCGGAGGAGCTGGAGGTCTGGTCTTCCTGGTTGTGGGTGGCAGGCTAGGTGTGCCCAGTGTTGCCAACTTAGCGACTTTGTCAATATATTTAGCGAGTATTCAGACACCTCTAGCGACACATTTTCAAAAAAGCGACTAGATACAAATCTAGTGACTTTTTCTGGTGTTATTGGAGACTTTTGGAGACTGACGTGAAAGCACGTATCGTTCTTACTCTTCTCAACGAGCAGCGGCTGCTGCCGTGGGCCCCACCCCATCCCAAAGCACTCACAGGCGGCCCAGTCCTCGCGCAGCAGTCCCTCCCAGCTGCAGTCAGAGCAGATGTTCACCCACCGCGTCCAGACTGCAAATGAATTGCGCATGCGGAAAGCATCCGCTGGCTGATCCCGTCCTGGCTTACATTCAGGGCGGGATGTAAATGTAAAATGTTCTTTGTCTAAAATAAATAACTGCACAAAAATAAAATCACTGCATTTGACTCACACAGCCTCAGTGACTTACCTTGTCCACTGTGTGTGGGCCTCTCTGTGACATAGGCTAAACATCTAGCTGGCTAGCTCATCATGTCTCAGTCTAAACTGTACACTCAAAAATAAAGAAAGGAGTAGGAATCAAACCCTGAATTCAAAGGCTGGTTGAAGCCAATTATTGGAGATGATACATGGGCATACTGCCTGTATTGTGATGTAAAAATCACTTAGTGATGTAAAAAAACACATGACAACTCAAAAACATACTCAAAAAGGCAAAGCCTTATACAGTTCCACCCAAAACAAGCTGCCGTTTATGGTTAACTTCTCACGGAGTGGTGGGTCGCTAACGGGCTCATCCCGACACTACCAGGTGAAATGCAAGACAAAATTCCAAAATTGAATTATTAAAAATGCACCAATATACAAGTGTTCCATACTCATCAAAAGCTCTGCTTCTTGGCAATATCATAGCGTTGTCGGATTTCAAAAAGGCTTTACGGCGAAAGCACTACATTTGATTGCGTGAGGCTAGAACCTCACATATTTTCCATAACCATACCAGTGCGGTCGATAGAAAATGCATTTCACAGGGAAAACCTGTGCCTTACCTTTTGTAGAACGTCTGCAGAGGGCTTCCTAAGTGTCCAACGAAGACAATCCATGGGTATTTGGTTAGAAAAAGTAATTTATTATATCCTTAAATCTCCTTTTGGTTGGCGCCTTGTGTTCAGAAAATCCAATGTGACGAGAACGCGTTCAACTATACCTATAAACATTCCCTCAACAAAAAAAAACGATTTAAATGCTTCCTTAGCTTATCTTTTATGAATAAAAGTGATAATCTTTCACTTGGATGGTCACCTAAACGTTATAGAAGTCAAATAAAGTGGACCGCTCAGCCAAACGTGCGTTCAAAAACGTGCAACTGAGAAAGAGGTCCTCCGGGTAAAACTTCTCTCAATAGAACCCATTAGGTCCGATTTCCATTAAACTTTGCCTATACACTGCTGACATCCAGTGGAAGCAGAAGGTACTACATTCAGGGTCCTGGTATGAAAACGTTTTAATAGGCAGTGATTCAAAGTGAGCTAAAAGGCAAAAGGTATGAGATTTCCGGATAGAAAAATCTGTTTTTTGCCTGCCAAATGACTTCTCTTACAGTCACAGACAAAATGATAACCCTTTTGGAAACCTCAGAGTGTTTCCTATCCAATAGTACTAATTATGTCCATATCTTAGTTTCTGAGCCTGGGTGGCAATCATTTTACTTTGGGCACGCCAGACTCTCCAAAACCGACCCCTCAGCTGCTGCTCCCGGAGAAGTTAACCTCTACGGGGTATTCGGAAGTTTGGAGAGTCTAGCGTGCCCAAAGTAAAATGCCTCCCACTCAGGCCCAGAAAATAGGATATGCACATAATTAGTACTATTGGATAGGAAACACTCTGAAGTTTCTAAGAGTGTTAAAAGTAGAAGATTTTCTGGATCCACTTCCTTATGTCTGAAACACAGGCTTCCAGGGAGGGCAATTGAGGCTTCACCATGTTTCATCGAAATGTACAGCTGTGTGTCATCCGCAAAGCAGTGAAAGTTAACATTATGTTTCCGAATGACATCACCAAGTGGTAAAATATATAGTGAAAACAATAGTGGTCCCAAAACAGAGCCTTGAGGAACATCGAAGTTTACAGTTGATTTGTCAGAGGACAAACCGATATCTTTCCGACAGATAAGATCTTAACCAGGCCAGAACTTGTCCATGTAGACCAATATGGGTATCTAATCTCTCCAAAAGAATGTGGTGATCGATGATATCAAAAGCAGCACTAAGGTCTAGGAGCTCGAGGACAGTTGCAAAGCCTCAGTCTGATTCCATTAAAAGGTCATTTACCACGTTCACAAGTGCAGTCTCAGTGCTATGATGGGGTCTAAAACCAGACTGAAGCGTTTCATATACATTGTTTGTCTTCAGGAAGGCAGTGAGTTGCTGCGCAAAAGCTTTTGCAAAAATGTTGGAGAGGAATGGAAGATTCGATTTAGGCCGATAGTTTTTTATATTGGATAAAGCAACTTGAACTTTGGGTCAATCAAAAAGTGGAAGAAATTACATATACTGTCGCCATCACTTTGTAGCACAGATAGTTGGATGAAATACAAACAAACCTTGCATACATTTCAAAGTGAGGGCACATAGTTCAGCCTTGTAGGAAAAATTGACAATAATAATTCCACCATGGAAAACACACAGCTATCAGACACCAGTCCAGTTCCACTGACCAGCATTATTTCCTTTGATCATTTGAACAGGGCGAGGGAGCACAAAGCACACACAAGCTGCATTCTGTAACAATATTCTGATTTGTATTATAAATAGAAGGCAGTTGGTCCTTGACAACACAAGGAACTTTGATCCGATTAAAAGGCAGGGGAGACTAGCCCATACAAGCTGCATTTAGTCAAATAAACATTCAGCATCAAATGATTACTACAAGGCAGTTTCGCTGATGAAATAATGCAAGTGCAAACCCTAGTGGACAAATTACTTACAGCACCTGGTATTCCCAGGCAGTCTCCCATCCAAGTACTAACCAGGCCCAACCCTGCTAAGCTTCCGAGATCTGACAAGATCGGGCGCATTCAGGCTGGTATGGCCGTAAGCGAGTGAGCAACACTTGGTACAGCATATAAAGTCAAATTAAGTCTTTTGGGGGAAACACCAGGCAAATGTCAAAAAGTTGGCAAAACAGCAGAAAAAGTGATCCTCCTTTGAAACAATGACCTAAGGATTGTTACAATGTCAAGTACACTCCGCCGCTCTACCAACTGTCTTATCGAAGGTCAACAAGTGAAGAATTTGGTGCCCTCAGGGAAAGATAATCTGTTAGTCAAGCACAAGTCAAAGTGCAGTGCTGTTAAAAAGGTTCCGCAACCCACAAGAAAATATACACCCTTTCGAACCTGCGACCTAAGGATTGCTGCAATTTCACCTACAATCCTCCACTCTTCCAAATGAGCTATCATTTGATGATAGAGAAAAACTGAGCCGAGAGTAAAGAATGCTGTTTAGCCCCCACACTGCAAAATGTCTCAGCTCTCTCCCTGGTGGTCTAGTGGTTAGGATTGCGCTCTCACCGCCATGACCGGGTCCGATTCCCGGGCAGGGAATGCTTTTTTAAGGGAAAACCTAGGCAAACGTCAAAAAGTCGGCACAACAGCAGAAAAAGTGATGCTCCTTTGAGCCAATGACCTAAGGATTGTTACAATTTCAAGTACACTCCGCCGCTCTACCAACTGTCTTATCGAAGGTCAACAAGTGAAGAATTTGGCGCTCTCAGGGAAAGATAATTTGCTAGTCAAGCACAAGTCAAAGTGCACTGTTGTCAAAAAGTTGGCACAAGCCACAAGAAAATATGTACTCCTTCAAGACAGATTTCAACTAGCAACCTAAGGATTGCTTAAATTTCACTTACAGTCCTCCATTGTTCTCCTGAGCTACATCCCCTCAGAATGCCAGTAGTTGCATTTGATGATAGAGAAAAACTGAGCCGAGGGTAAAGAATGCTGTTTAGCCTCCTCACTGCTAAAGGTTTTAGCCCTCTCGTGGTGGTCTAGTGGTTAGGATTTGGCGCTCTCACCGTCCCGGGTCCGATTCCCACTTAGGGAAATATTATTTTTGGGGAAAACACCAGGCAAACGTCAAAAAGTCGGCACAACAGCAGAAAAAGTGATCCTCCTTTGAGCCAATGACCTAAGGATTGTTACAATTTCAAGTACACTCCGCCGCTCTACCAACTGTCTTATCGAAGGTCAACAAGTGAAGAATTTATTGCCCTCAGGGAAAGATAATCTGTTAGTCAAGCACAAGTCAAAGTGCAGTGCTGTTAAAGAGTTTGCGCAAGTTACAAGAAATGACACAATATTTCAAGCCGGATTTGAACCAGTGCCATAAGGATTTCTGCAATTTTGTCCTACAGTCTTCTGCTCTTCCAACTGAGCTATCGAAGGTCGACGAGTGAACACTAAAGCAATTACCTAGATGGTCTGTTGAAGCGTATCTTCCCTGTAAAAAGTTAATCTGCTGAGTTTGAAGGTTTCATGCAGATACCAGAGATTGAACCCGGGTCAAAAGTCAAAGTCACCATTATTAGTCAGTTGTACAACCGAATGCCTTCAACCGAAATGTGTCTTCCGCATTTAACCCAACCCCTCTGAATCAGAGAGGTGCGGGGGGCTGCCTTAATCAACATCCACGTCTTCGGCGCCCTGGGAACAGTGGGTTAACTGCCTTGTTCAGGGGCAGAACGACAGATATTTTTCCTTGTCAGCTCAGGGATTCGAACTTGCAACCCTCCGGTTACAAGTCCGACGCTCTAACCACTAGGCTACCTGCCGCCGGTCCTCATACATGCAAAGAATGCGCTCTTCCGCTGAGCTACATCCCCTCAGAATGCCAGTAGTTACATTTGATGATAGAGAAAAACTGAGCCTAATGTAAAGAATGCTGTTTAGCGCCCTCACTGCTAAAGGTTTTACCCCTCTCGTGTTGGACTAGTGGTTAGCATTCGGCGCTCTCACCGTCCCGGGTCCGATTCCCACATGGGGAAATACTTTTTTGGGGGAAACACCGGGCAAATGTCAACAAGTCGGCACAACAGCAGAAAAAGTGATCCTCCTTTGAGCCAATGACCTAAGGATTGTTACAATTTCACATACACTCTGCCGCTCTACCAACTGTCCAATCAAAGGTCAACAAGTGAAGAACTTGGCGCTCTCAGGGAAAGATAATATGTTGGTCAAGCACAAGTCAAAAGTTAATCTGCTGAGTTTGAAGGATTCATGGAGATACCGGAGATTGAACCCGGGTCCTCATACATGCAAAGAATGCACTCTTCCGCTGAGCTACATCCCCTCAGAATGCCACTAGTTACATTTGATGATAGAGAAAAACTGAGCCTAATGTAAAGAATGCTGTTTAGCGCCCTCACTGCTAAAGGTTTTACCCCTCTCGTGTTGGACTAGTGGTTAGCATTCGGCGCTCTCACCGTCCCGGGTCCGATTCCCACATGGGGAAATACTTTTTTGGGGGAAACACCGGGCAAATGTCAACAAGTCGGCACAACAGCAGAAAAAGTGATCCTCCTTTGAGCCAATGACCTAAGGATTGTTACAATTTCACATACACTCTGCCGCTCTACCAACTGTCCAATCAAAGGTCAACAAGTGAAGAACTTGGCGCTCTCAGGGAAAGATAATATGTTGGTCAAGCACAAGTCAAAAGTTAATCTGCTGAGTTTGAAGGATTCATGGAGATACCGGAGATTGAACCCGGGTCCTCATACATGCAAAGAATGCACTCTTCCGCTGAGCTACATCCCCTCAGAATGCCACTAGTTACACTTGATGATAGAGAAAAACTGGGCCGAGTGTAAAGAATGCTGTTTAGGGCCCTCACTGCTAAAGGTTTTAGCCCTCTCGTGGTGGTCTAGTGGTTAGGATTCAGCGATGTCACCGTCCTGGGTCTGATTCCCACTTAGGGAAATACTTTTTTGGGGGAAACACCAGGCAAACGTCAAAAAGTCGGCACAACAGCAGAAAAATTGATCTTCCTTTGAGTTAGCGACCTAAGGATTACTCCAATTTCAAGTACACTCCACAGCTCTACCAGCCGAGCTATCGAAGTTCGACGAGTGAACACTAAAGCCATCACCTAGATGGTCTGTTGAAGCGTATGTTCCCTATAATAAGTTAAATTGCTGAGTTTGTGGGATTCATGCAGATGCCGCAGATTGAACCCAGGTCCTCATACTGTTGTAGATATTGTAATACCATTATTTTGCATTTTCTCATTTCTGAACAGAATGCATAGCACACCTTTTAAGTAGAAACATATGTTATGGGTTGCCTCAGCTGAAAAACTGCACGTACCACACGTTTCACTTTTAAGTGAAAACACATGTCTGAGGCTGCCTATAGGAATACTATAAAGGCTGTGCTCTGGGACACAGAGTCAGCTGATTCCTAGGGCAGCTCCCTTTAATTGTGCTTAATTAAAGGTATTATTGAATTCACAAGTTACTTGTATGAATGTAATAATTTGAAGATCATTTTCTCCACGACATATTTGGCGAGCTTCAGCCAAGAGTAGAAGGGATCGCAAGACAACGGCGCTTTGGGACCGACGGTGGGTCTTCTGGGAAAATTGTGCAAACAGGGTGATCACCCAGCTATTTAAAAGGTAAGCATAAGTTCTTACAAATAGTTGGAAGTTTGTGTGATTTGCCACGGGAGATCTGTCTCGGTAACAAGGTATCACGTCAATCTCTAAAAACTTCTATAAAAAACCTAGTAATATTAAGAACTTTTGAATTCAATAAACTGCATGCATGCGTAATGCTTTGGGGGGATATTTAATAGATCTATTTGTGAGACGGGGTGTGTGGTGTGCTGCGTACCTTGCTGGGGTCGGGTGACCAGTGGAGGGGGGCCTTGCATGTGCTCTGTTTCGTTGGACTGCCTGCTTGGCGTTGTGCATTGGCTACCTGGACATATGGTCAACGCAAATGGAGAGTAGAAAATCCTGTGATACCGTTTTTTATAATTAGATAAAGTCTGGACAGGTTGCTTATTTTATGTAGAGGTCTACATAGGATGAGTATTTAGAGTATTTGCGCCGTGATACCGCTTTAAGAAAGGTCTGCACTGGACGGGCAAATAGGGAATGATGGGACTTTAAACCTGAGTTTGGAAAAACTCCCATCATACCAAAAAATCCTATAGAGAATAAATGTTTACCTGTGTATCGGAGGTGTAATCAGGATAACATTACAACTGTAGGTCGCTTTAGGTAAAGCGTATTGTGTATAGAAAATCCTGTGATACCCTCTCCATATGTTAATGGCGAGTCTGCCTGGACAGGTTGCTTATTTTATGTAGAGGGCTACATAGGAATGAGTATTTAGAAACACTTCGCGATACCGCCCGTAGGAAAAAAGGGGTCTGCCTGGGTGAAGTGTGTAGAATAGATAAGTTAGAAAATCCTGTGATACCATTTTTTATAATTAGATAAAAAAGTCTGCCTGGACAGGTTGCTTATTTTATGTAGAGGGCTACATAGGATGAGTATTTAGAACACTTTACGATAACGCTCTCAGGAGGAGAGGTCTGTCTGGGTAAAGTGTACAGATGTGATGAGACGTTGACTTGGTTTGTCGGGCTCTCATCATGTCACAAACCCTATTTTTATGTCGATTATAAAATAGGTCGTTTTAGGTAAAAACGTAAATGTGTGTGAATGAAACGCGTGTATAAATGTCAAAAGCCTGAATAGGTGTATGTTATCCTGTGTAAAGAAATATAGAGGTTCAGGAAAAGCATATTGTGTTGTCTATTACAAGTAAAGAGACTGTAACTTTTAATGAGACGCTGACTAAGTGTAGTCAGGCGGGCGGGGTGCGAGAAAATGTAACACTGGTAAGAGATAGAAAAAATACAGCAGCGTGGCTGTAGTATGCGTTTGAATGAATTGGAACAAAAACATAGAATAAGAAGCTAAGTAAGTGTATTGAACTTTAGTGTGTCTATTAGCGTTATTACGCTGATAGGACTATTCTGAGAATGGATAGTGTAAATTGGGATACCTGGTAAGTCGCTCAGGTTATTTTGGTTGGGGTAAAGAAACACTAGATTGGGTGTACCAGAGTGCAGATAACTGAGAAGTTGACGAAAGTTTTTCTGGTCTGAATATTGTTGCTGTAGGTTAATTTAAGATAAATAACATAATTTGAAGTATTGCAAGCAGCATAGTTAGTCACCAGCGTGTTTAAAGAGCAAGTAAAGAGCCTAACTGAATTTGAGAGGTGAGTAGTTTGAAGATATATTTTCTTGTGTCTGGGAATAACGTTAGCTAAATGAGTTAGCCACGATTAGCTTGGGTATTTGAATACTGCTATGTGGAAAATAGTAGGAATATGATTTAGAAAGGTTTGGGTTAACTTTTGAGGTTGAATTATCCTTGTCAGAAACGGGCACAGGGGATAATAGGTGAACATTAACGTCTAAGTGGAGTTTTGTGGAATATAACGTATGTCGACACGTCCAGCCCATCGCTAAAAGGTTCGATTTGAGGTTCACTGTTGATAAAATAGGTATACTATGTGGTAGAGCAGAAACACGAGGGGTTATTGGTTATTGTTTGATTATTTTGGGTATTATATTCACTTAATGAAACATCAGATGTGGTTTGAGTGGAATTATTTATTCTGGGACTAATGGAAGTCACCTAAAGTATGTGAGTTTAAGGAGACATAGGAGAACATGTCTCAAACAACAATTTTATTAAAACGCCTGGGAATAAATATCACTGATTCCTTACGTTGAGGAATTTCCTACATTTGCGAAAGTAAATTGTTACATGTTTGTTGGACACTGATCTATTTACAATACCAGGATAATGGTATTTAAGGGTAGCGCATGCTAAATTAAGTACATATAAACGTTGAGGTAGATTAACACTAATGATTAATGATTTGAGGGAGTACTGTGGACTTATTATCATTATTATTATTATTATCATCGTGTTTGGTTTGTAGTTTAAACTTTTGGGTCGCTGAATCAGTGTAGTATAATGAATGCTAATGAAGTGTTTTATGTTTTATAGGAAATGTGGGGATTTCATTGCCGCTCTTTGAAATGTTTTCTGGGGCTATAATCTTTGGGAGAGTCCGTAAATTGCCAAATGAAATAAAGTTTGGCAATTGTTTGTTGTTTTGCCTTAAGGGTTACAAATACCCGCACATAACACATTTGTCATGACTATTTGTTGGTGTTTAACATGTGTGGTCCTTTTCTTTGTGTTTGGTGAGTTTTTCAGTTTGTCTGAGTGCGTAAGATATCTTAAAGGGGTAATGCACACATATGGCGTAGTTTTTATTTTCTGAGTTTTAATAAAAAATGATGGAATTCTTTTGACAAAGGAATGTACTGGAAACCTGGGATTACAACATGTATGAAATGTTTGACTTTTTCATTAATTTGTCTAAAAAAGTAAAACACTTCTTTGAAGGGTTTGTAATGACCTCTGACGTGACTTTCCATTGTGGTTTGATCACCCGCATTGGAAAGCCATTTGGATAATGAATTTAGGGTAATTTGTAAAATTGATTATTATGATGGAGTTGCTAGTTCTTAACCAAATTTGTGAATTGGACCAATGTGAAGAAGGAGAGGGCATTGCCTATGACTGCCTTAAGTTTAAATTATTATGGCCATATGGGTAAAATATTTTTCTTTGTGGAATTCTTAAGAGTAGTGATTTTAATTTGATGTTATTTGAAATGTTGTATTTTTTTTACCAGTAGTAGTGTTATTTCTTTTACACATTACTCCCATGGAGAGTTGTGTGTTAAAAATGGGGGAGGGTACAGTCCTTTGAGGTTTTGGATTGAAGATTACACAACTGAGTGCTGTGTAGGAGTGTATGGAGTTGTAGGTGAAGGAGTGTGATGTTTGTTCTATTCCTGATGGATTATAGGTCTAACTTTCTGATGCTGTGGCTCTGTGATGGAGTGTGATGGGGGAGTATTAGTAGCCAATTTGAATGATTAGTTTTAATAGAATGCGTTGTTATTCTCTCTATTCTGACATATGTTTAAACAATTGAATTAAGAATGATTGGTGAAAGTAATCATTTACTATAGAGTTAATGAACTAAACTGAAATGTTGTTCTGATCTGTTATCATGAAAAGTAACATACAGATGAGTATAAGCTGTACTAAATTCAGGATAGAATAATACATCTAGGTTATCTTAGAAGAAATAAGGGTAAAATAGACCATAGTAACAGTTTCTAAAAACATTAAAATACTATAGAAACGTTAGGAGGGCTGGAGAGGAGCAGGAATCTCTGTACCAGCAGAATCCCTGGAGAGCTATTGCATAAGGGGGGGTCAGAAGTATCATGTTACAGCGAGCAGCAGGAATAAGTGACTATAAACAGCCTCAGGATAGGATAAAGTAAGACAAAGAACAGATGAAGAAGAGTTAGGAGCCAAATGACAATTGAATAATAAAATATGTATATAAAACAGATAAGGAAGTGCAAAGAGTAAAACAGTCAGCTAGAACTAAAAAGTGTTAAGATATAATTGGAATACCAAATAAAGTAGGAAAAATGAATAGAACACCAGTAGAGATCTTAGGGACTAGACACCCCCTAAGTAAAAAGGTAATAATAAAAACCTCTATGAAATGGGAAAAGCGTACAAATAAACTAAACACCAAATGGCCAGCAGCAGGGACATTGGATGTTGCTGTATGTGAGGAAAGGAGACTAAAAACTAAAAGGATGAAAGACTTTAAGAGTTTGGTTAGGTTGGTTATTCTTCCAACTCAGTGGTATGTTTAAATATTTTTACTGGTAGAAGACACTTAACTAACTACGTGCAGTAATACATTTTATGACTGTTGTGTTAGGGACCGCAGTTTGGCAATCATTATGTGTAAAGGTAGCAGGAGAAGGGGTGGTTGAGATAGAATGTTTACATAGGGATGTTAGTTAAATATTACGAATTAGTGATCTTGACATAAGAAGAGAGTCTGTTGTCAGGAAATGACCCATGTTGGAGTGTGTATATCCTCAGGTGTAAGCAGCACATAAGGAGCCAGAGATGGACTGAATTCCGGAGATTGAGTGAACATCCAGATACACCTGGAGGGGATGTTGGGATAGATTTGGTCTGGTCCACACATACGGTACTCCTTACAACACCTGCAGTGGTAAAGATTGATATGTCTCTCTTTGGTGGGTGCATCATTCTCACAAGAAGTAAGGTCCACCATGTAAAAAATGAGCTTGAAAACACCATAACAGAAGAAGAGTTAAAGAAAGAGATTAGATTTCACTGTGGATATACATGCAGATGGGTTAAGTTAGGAGTTAATTGCTTTATAGGTTAATGCATCGTCAAGGTTGTTATGGTTTCTTTTGCTTTCCAAGTATTCTGCTATCACTCTCTTAGGAACCAGAAGGAGAGAGGGTTCGCCAGCTTCAGCTGGAGTGTCAGTGTGTTGTGTGATGAGTGATGGACATAAGAGGGTGTATGGTGTAATCATAGAACAGAGGCCGTAAGTCTCTAAGTGTGAATGCTTCACAGAAAGAAGGGAGATAATCTGCACCAGGACCAGAGGTTCCACTTCCGGTGATCTGAGGGGACCAGGTCTGAGTGTTCTGGAAGAATGGAATGAGCCAAAGAGGAAAGGACCCTACGAGGTGGCTGCAGCAACGCCAACTGCTGTCCAGGTGAAAGGGAGCAAGACGTGGAAACATCCAAACCATTGCTCCAGAGTCCGTCAGAGAGGAGGAGACAACCATTGAGACATGAGAACGCAGAGAATGCTAATCCACCAGGCAGGAGCTCGGAGGGAACGGGAGCAGAGAGAAGATCGAGGCACCAGGAAGGTGGCAGGATGTCAGTAGACGAAGTGGAAGCCAGGATGCGACTAATCCACCGAGAGGAAGGTGGAAGAAAGAAGATGCAGAAGCCAAAAACCTGCGAGGAACAACTTTTCTCTCCTGGAGGATCTGAGAGTCCAGGGGTTGGGGAAAGTGGCATGCCTGATGCTCATAATGAGATATCTATTCTGGAAGATTTCCCTGACAGAAGCCTGTTACAATGGGACTCCGAAATACCAACTGAAGAGTGGGAACCACATTTCCCTGAAATCAATGCATTCCCTGAAGGGGGCCACTCAGACTGGAAGGATGGCTTCCACCAGGTGAATAGGAAGGACTATGTCAACAGGTTGAGAGAGTGAACCTTCACAAGGGGCAGGACGAGGTGAACTTCTACAGGTTGAAGAAGAGGGGGATTTCCCCACAATTGACTTTTCTGCCCTTGAAGACTTCTAATGGCAATCAATGGAATCTGAAACAACAGAAGAACAAGGACATTGAAATGATAGTAGCTCCAGTAAATCTAAGTGAAGTGACTGTTAACCTGCCTCATTGTGTTACATATAGGCAAGAAGAAAAGTGCCTATTTGAACCTCATGGGGAGGATGTCAGTTAGTATTCCTATTTCGACTCAGCTGATAACAGAAAACGGAGAACAGAAGTCCATCTCAATCGAGAGGATAAAACCTCTGCCAGAGACAGCCTTCTGTGGATGGACACGTCATCAGATGAAGGAAGAAGTCATCTGGGACCAAAATGATGTGACCTGACATTAACCAAAGAAGAAGTTTGAACATGTGGAAGGAGAATAGTTCATTGTTGAAATAGCAAGTACTAGAGTTGCTGATGGACACAGTTTGACAATCATCAGACTGGGACGAGCACTGACACCTGAACAGGATGAGCCTGTGATGAATACAGGAATGACAACATCAGTGGTTGCCTTGAACACTATAGCAGTTACTACATTGACTATATATGCTGCTACTAAGTAACAGTCTACAGCAATCACAAAGGACTTCAACTGATATTTCAATCCCTGGGCCATATAAGGATGCAGTTCTGGGGGACATAGTAAAGAATTAATGGTATAAATGGGCTCAATATACAGACTTACACTTAAACTTGACATATTGCTTATTATGTGCACCCTCTCCACTGAAAGAATTAGTGGTGATACCTAATCCTTATGATTATAGGGGTTGTGCTGAATTTAATAAAAACTTTTGTTATTTGAGTAAGATCAGAAAGGGCTTACTGTCCTGCTGAATGTTTGTTGTGTTTGGGTTGTCCATATTATCAAAGATATTACAACCAAAGTGTCTAGGGTAAGTGGTGTCAAGAATTGGATGTACGTCTGGAAGAAGAGAAGGTAGAGGCACCATATGGGTATTGAATAAATTATATGCCATCATTTGAATGTCTAAATGACACGAGGAGTGAATGAGATGGGGAAGTTTGAGAGCAGATGTGTGACTAGAGGGCACTTAACTAAAGAATGCAGGCACTCCAGGAAGGGCTACTTATTGAGCAGCTGGAAGTTGGGGGATGATGGATTTTTGTTTAGGTTGGCTGTCGAAGTTAAACTCTAGCACTCCCATTTATTGCACCATATGAAGATCAGACTGTGGTAGTAGCTGATTTCTTCTGGTTATGTGGAGGGCAAAGATTAAGGGTAAGTATTACCAGAAGGATAGACAGGCCTTTGTGAGGGGGTTCGGTTAATTCAACAGTTAACTGTCACTGTATGGAATCCTAGTGATAGTAAGCAGTTGTTTGCTTAATATAAAGTAAGGAGAGTTTGACAATAAGGTCTATATAAGATACAATTGGACTATCTGGAGGTGTCCCTAATGAATTTAAAGCTAGAGATGAGATTAAATCAGGTTTTGAATCTATATTCCTGTGTATGACGGGTTCTTGGTTGTGTTGACTTTGTTTGTTCATGTGCATGAATCTTGTCATGGGAGAGGAAGTTTCAAGTGGTGCTCTAGGTCTCACAGTGATGGACATATGCTTTATGATGATCTGTGGTTTGTGAAGTGTGTCAGAGGGGGGTTTGTTCTCTATGTAAGGATGAAGAATGTGTTTAAAGGGTATATGGATGTTTGTTATTATGCCATCGTTTCATCCTCTTCTTTTCTTAATTTGTTTAAATTGTTGATGTTTAGGTCTTCTGAAACGCTGATTATTGAATACATGTTAGGTAACATAGGGTGTTCCGGTTGTAAGTGGTTACGGACTGTGTTTTTAATCTTCTGATGGGTTGTGTTACCTGTTAGGAGTGATATCTGCGAGGGTGGATCTTGTTTGAATTTGGTGTTTTAGTATGTGCTTATTCTGTGCTGTTTAGTTTTTGTTTGGTGTGTTTTGTTTATGTTTTTAGTTTACATATTATTCTTTTTATATTCTACATTACTGAGATGACCTCAGGCAAGGCTTTACACTACATGCTCAGTGCTTTTACATTATCTGTTTGGTTCTTTTGTAGGTATTTGATGTTTTGTTGATTGTTTTGTTGTGTTTGTTGTTTGTTTTTTCTTTGGATTGAGTGGATCTTTTACTCCTTTCCTGTATTATGTGTTTGGAGATGTTTGGTCCTCTCTTTCTTTGTTTTCATGGATCTTTTACTCCCGTCTAGATAATTGAGATTGGAGATGTTTGGTCCGTTCCTGTATATGTGTGTGGGTGGAGCATTGTTTGTTAAATTTGGTTGGAGGAGGTTTCCTCTATAGTGTTTCAGGAGGTGCTCCCCTTCTCATCTATACTGGAATTCTCTTTGTGTGAAACTCTATAAGTTTCAGAGGGGGGTATGTTGTAGATATTTTAATACCATTATGTTGCATTTTCTCATTTCTGAACAGAATGCATAGCACACCTTTTAAGTAGAAACACATGTTAAGGGTTGCCTCAGCTGAAAAACTGCACGTACCACACGTTTCACTTTTAAGTGAAAACACATGTCTGAGGCTGCCTATAGGAATACTATAAAGGCTGTGCTCTGGGACACAGAGTCAGCTGATTCCTAGGGCAGCTCCCTTTAATTGTGCTTAATTAAAGGTATTATTGAATTCACAAGTTACTTGTATGAATGTCATAATTTGAAGATCATTTTCTGCACGACAATACATGCAAAGAATGCACTCTTCCGCTGAGCTACATCCCCTCAGAATGCCAGTAGTTGCATTTGATGATAGAGAAAAACTGAGCCGAGAGTAAAGAATGCTGTTTAGCCCCCACACTGCAAAATGTCTCAGCTCTCTCCCTGGTGGTCTAGTGGTTAGGATTCGGCGCTCTCACCGCCGCGGCCCGGGTCCGATTCCCGGGCAGGGAATGCTTTTTTAGGGGAAAACCTAGGCAAACGCCAAGAAGTCGGCACAACAGCAGAAAAAGTGATCCTCCTTTGAGCCAATGACCTAAGTACTGTTACAATTTCAAGTACACTCCACCGCTCTACAACTTGTATTATCGAAGATCAACAAGTGAAGAATTTGGCGCTCTCAGGGAAAGATAATTTGCTAGTCAAGCACAAGTCAAAGTGCACTGTTGTCAAAAAGTTGGCACAAGCCACAAGAAAATATGTACTCCTTCAAGACAGATTTCAACCAGCAACCTAAGGATTGCTTAAATTTCACTTACAGTCCTCCATTGTTCTCCTGAGCTACATCACCTCAGAATGCCAGTAGTTGCATTTGATGATAGAGAAAAACTGAGCCGAGGGTAAAGAATGCTGTTTAGCCCCCTCACTGCTAAAGGTTTTAGCCCTCTCGTGGTGGTCTAGTGGTTAGGATTTGGCGCTCTAACCGTCCCGGGTCCGATTCCCACTTAGGAAAATACTTTTTTGGGGGAAAACACCAGGCAAACGTCAAAAAGTCGGTACAACAGCAGAAAAAGTGATCCTCCTTTGAGCCAATGACCTAAGGATTGTTACAATTTCAAGTACACTCCGCCGCTCTACCAACTGTCTTATGGAAGGTCAACAAGTGAAGAATTTGGTGCCCTCAGGGAAAGATAATCTGTTAGTCAAGCACAAGTCAAAGTGCAGTGCTGTTAAAGAGTTGGCGCAAGCTACAAGAAATAAAACAGTCCTTCGAGCCGGAATTGAACCAGCGACCTAAGGATTTCTGCAATTTCTCCTACAGTCCTCCGCTCTTCCAACTGAGCTATCGAAGGTCGACGAGTGAACACTAAAGCCATCACCTAGATGGTCTGTTGAAGCGTATGTTCGGTATAATAAGCTAAATTGCTGAGTTTGTGGGATTCATGCAGATACCGGAGATTGAACCCAGGTCCTCATACATGCAAAGAATGCGCTCTTCCGCTGAGCTAGATCCCCTCAGAATGCCAGTAGTTGCATTTGATGATAGAGAGAATCTGAGCCGAGCGTAAAGAATGCTGTTTAGCCCCCACACTGCAAAATGTCTCAGCTCTCTCCCTGGTGGTCTAGTGGTTAGGATTTGGTGCTCTCAACGCCGCAGCCCGGGTCTGCGGCCCGGGTCTGATTCCCGGTAAGGGAATGCTTTTTTAGGGGAAAACCTAGGCAAACGTCAAGAAGTCGGCACAACAGCAGAAAAAGTGATCCTCCTTTGAGCCAATGACCTAAGTACTGTTACAATTTCAAGTACACTCCGCCGCTCTACCAACTGTCTTATCGAAGGTCAACAAGTGAAGAATTTGGTGCCCTCAGGGAAAGATAATTTGTTAGTCAAGCACAAGTCAAAGTGCAGTGCTGTTAAAGAGTTGGCTCCACCCACAAGAAATCATACACTCATTCGAGCCGGATTTGAACCAGCGACCTAAGGATTGCTGCAATTTAACACTTCCCTGTAGAATTCCAGCCCCCCCTCATACATTCCTGGTTTTAAACACATCAACAATCCATAATCCCCACACCACCCACACTTATGCATCCACTTCCTAAAATATTCTTTCCATCCATGGCCTTCCTTCCCATACAGGAACCTTTGCACTGTTCTCACTCTCATTGCCCTCATCTTCACTTCCAAATATACCAGCCTCAGCCCTCCTTTCTCATAATCCGCTATAAACACATAGCGCACAATCTTTACCCCTTTCCGCCCCACACAAAATCTGACACCAATGCCTTAGTTTCCTTCAACACCCACTCTGGTAGTTTCAATACACTTAGCACATATACATACTTTGACATTAGCAATGCATTCACTTACAACTTTCCCCCTCAGTTTCAATACCCTTTGCTTCCAATAATTCAATGTTGTTTTTATTTTATTCAACACTCCCGTCCATGTATAATCTCTTGCCTCTCTTTCTTCCTCTCCAAAATATATCCCTAACACCATCACCTTCCCCTTCCCCTTTACTACTTTTAATGGAAAGTCACATTTTCCTGTGTTCCCTTATCCATGTTTAGCCTGGCCATAAACACTGAAGCATTCCATTATTTTATTCACACTTTTTACATCTCTTACTGTGCATGTTGTGTCATCTGCATAATGTTGAATTACACTTACTGCTCCCCCCGGCATGCTTATACCCCTGATTTTGCTTCTCCTTCTTAATATATGCTGCCAACGGCTCTACAGACATACTATACAATAATGCTGACAGTGGACATCCCTGCCTTATCGATCTGCCTAGTGGGAAAGTGTCTGTGAGCAGACCATTGCATTTTACCATACTTACTGCATTCTCTTACAACAATTTCACCCAACTCCTCATTCTTTCCCCAACTCCTAACCTCTCAATTGTTTTTAGCAAGAATACATGCTCCACCCTGTCAAATGCCTTATTTAAATCCAGACAGAGCACCACTCCTCCTCCCTCCCTCATATCCTTCACTACATCCCTTATTGTACACAATGTATCAGTCACATCCCTCCCCGGGACCCCATATGCCTGGGTGGGCTCTATAATGCTTGCCATTATCTTGTTCATTCTATTTGCCAGAGCTTTCGCTAGAATCTTATAATAACAATTTAACAGTGTCAACGCTCTGTAGTTCTTTAAACTATTTTTGTCACCTTTAACCTTATACAATAGAGTTGGCACCCCCAATCCCATATAGTCCGGCACTACCTTTCTTCTCTCCATACTCTCATACACTCTACCCAGTATAGGGGCCAGCATATCCACAAAAGCTCTATACAGTTCAACCGTCAATCCATCAGACCCTGGACTTTTATTTAGATTTAGCCCCCTTATTGCTGCCTTAATCTCCTCCACTGTCAAGCCTGAATCCCACTTCATCCCTTCTTCTGTTATCTCTCTTTCCTCCACCGCCCCTAACACTTGATTCATACACTCCTCATTCACTCCCACAGAAGTATACAGATCTGTATAAAATGCTTGCACAGTTTCCATTATTCCTACCAAATCTGTCACTTTTTCCCCATTCTCATTAAAATATTTTCCCGAGACCTAAGAAATAGGCTGTGCTCCTTTCTCCCTCTATCACATATTGTGCTTTACTCCTCACTACAGCCCCTTCACATTTCCATCTTTCTACTTCCTTCAGCTCCTCCCTCACCCTCAGATACTCTGTTAAATTATACTCTGGAATCCCATCCACCCTCTCCTGTTCTACTCCCAACTTTCTCTGTAACTCCCTCTGCTCCCTTTTCCTCTCCCTCCCTACCCGTTTTGCTTACAGCACCTGGTATTCCCAGGTAGCCTCCCATCCAAGTACTAACCAGGCCCGACCCTGCTTAGCTTCCGAGATCTGACGAGATCGGGCGCATTCAGGCAGGTATGGCCGTAAGCGAGAGAGCAAATCTTGGTACACCATATAAAGTCAAAGTTAGTCTGATAAACAGACATTGCATTTTAACCAATTGGATAAAGCAGCTTGACTTTTGGGTCACTCAAAAAGTGTAAGAAATCACATATACTGTCACCATTACTTTGTAGCACAGATAGTTGGATGAAATACAAACAAACCTTGCTTACATTTCAAAGTGAGGGCACATAGTTCAGCCTTGCGGAAAAAATGGTCAAAGGGTTCTAATTCCACCTTGGAAAACACAGGGCCATTTGACACCAGTCCAGTTCCACTGACCAGCATTATTTCCTTTGATCATTTGAACAGGGCGAGGGAGCACAAAGCACACACAAGCTGCATTCTGTAACAATATTCTTATTTGTATTATAAATAAAAGGCAGTTGCTCCCTGACAAGCCAAGGAACTTTGATCCTATTAAAAGGCAGGGGAGACTAGCCCATACAAGCTGCATTTAGTCAAATAAACATTCAGCATCAAATGATTACTACAAAGCAGTGTTGCTGATGAAATAATTCAAGCGCAAACCCTAGTGGACAAAATACTTACAGCACCTGGTATTCCCAGGCAGTCTCCCATCCAAGTACTAACCAGGCCCGACCCTGGTTAGCTTCCGAAACCTGACAAGACCGGGCGCATTCAGGGTGGTACGGCAGTAAGCGAGAGAGCTATTCTTGGTACACCATATAAAGTCAAAGTTAGTCTGATAAACAGACATTGCATTTTCACCAATTGGATAAAGCAGCTTGACTTTTGGGTCACTAAAAAGTGGAAGAAATCACATATACTGTCGGCATTACTTTGTAGCACAGATAGTTGGATGAAATACAAACAAACCTTGCTTACATTTCAAAGTGAGGGCACATAGTTCAGCCTTGTGGGAAAAATGGACAAAGAGTTCTAATTCCACCATGGAAAACACACGGCCATCAGACACCAGTCCAGTTCCACTGACCAGCATTATGTCCTTTGATCATTTGAACAGGGCGAGGGAGCACAAAGCACACACAAGCTGCATTCTGTAACAATATTCTTATTTGTATTATAAATAAAAGGCAGTTGCTCCCTGACAACCCAAGGAACTTTGATCCTATTAAAAGGCAGGGGAGACTAGCCCATACAAGCTGCATTTAGTCAAATAAACATTCAGCATCATATGATTACTACAAGGCAGTGTTGCTGATGAAATAATGCAAGCGCAAATAGTAGAGGACAAAATGCTTACAGCACCTGGTATTCCCAGGTAGTCTCCCATCCAAGTACTAACCAGGCCCGAAAATGGTTAGCTTCTGAGATCTGACAAGATCGGGCGCATTCAGGCTAGTTTGGCCGTAGGCGAGAGAGCAATTCTTGGTACACCATATAAAGTCAAAGTTAGTCTGATAAACAGACATTGCATTTTAACCAATTGGATAAAGCAGCTTGACTTTTGGGTCACTCAAAAAGTGGAAGAAATCACATATACTGTCACCATTACTTTGTAGCACAGATAGTTGGATGAAATACAAACAAACCTTGCTTACATTTCAAAGTGAGGGCACATAGTTCAGCCTTGTGGGAAAATGGACAAAGGGTTCTAATTCCACCATGGAAAACACAGGGCCATCAGACACCAGTCCAGTTCCACTGACCAGCATTATTTCCTTTGATCATTTGAACAGGGCGAGGGAGCACAAAGCACACACAAGCTGCATTCTGTAACAATATTCTTATTTGTATTATAAATAAAAGGCAGTTGCTCCCTGACAAGCCAAGGAACTTTGATCCTATTAAAAGGCAGGGGAGACTAGCCCATACAAGCTGCATTTAGTCAAATAAACATTCAGCATCAAATGATTACTACAAGGCAGTGTTGCTGACAAAATAATGCAAGCGTAAACCCTAGTGGACAAAATGCTTACAGCACCTGTTATTCCCAGGCAGTCTCCCATCCAAGTACTAACCAGGCCCGAACATGGTTAGCTTCCGAGATCTGACAAGATAAGGAGGATTCAGGATGGTATGGCCGTAAGCAAGAGAGCAATTCTTGGTACACCATATAAAGTCAAAGTTAGTCTGATAAACAGACATTGCATTTTAACCAATTGGATAAAGCAGCTTGACTTTTGGGTCACTCAAAAAGTGGAAGAAATCACATATACTGTCACCATTACTTTGTAGCACAGATAGTTGGATGAAATACAAACAAACCTTGCTTACATTTCAAAGTGAGGGCACATAGTTCAGCCTTGTGGGAAAAATGGACAAAGGGTTCTAATTCCACCATGGAAAACACACGGCCATCAGACAGCTGTCCATTCCCACTGACCAGCATTATTTCCTTTGATCATTTGAACAGGGCGAGGGAGCACAAAGCACACACAAGCTGCATTCTGTAACAATATTCTTATTTGTATTATAAATAAAAGGCAGTTGCTCCCTGACAACCCAAGGAACTTTGATCCTATTAAAAGGCAGGGGAGACTAGCCCATACAAGCTGCATTTAGTCAAATAAACATTCAGCATCAAATGATTACTACAAGGCAGTGTTGCTGATGAAATAATGCAAGCGCAAACCCTAGTGGACAAAATGCTTACAGCACCTGGTATTCCCAGGTAGTCTCCCATCCAAGTACAAACCAGGACCAACCCTGATTAGCTTCCGAGATCTGACGAGATCAGGCACAATCAAGCTGGTATGGCCATAAGCAAGAGAGAAATTCTTGGTACACCATATAAAGTCAAAGTTAGTCTGATAAACAGACATTGCATTTTCACCAATTGGATAAAGCAGCTTGACTTTTGGGTCACTCAAAAAGTGGAAGAAATCACATATACTGTCGCCATTACTTTGTAGCACAGATAGTTGGATGAAATACAAACACACCTTGCTTACATTTCAAAGTGAGGGCACATAGTTCAGCCTTGTGGAAAAATGGACAAAGGGTTCTAATTCCACCATGGAAAACACACGCCATTAGACACCAGTCCAGTTCCACTGACCTACACAAAGAAAAGAGAACTCTCCCGGGGCTCCCGCCAGCTTCTCCCGGGATCGGTCGGCGTTACGCGCACTGGGCGCCTCGCGGCGCCCGTCTCCGCCACTCCGGTTAGGGATCTGAACCCGACTCCTTTGATCGGCGAAGCGGCGGAGGCCATCGCCCCTCCCTTCCGAGCGGCGTTCGCCCATCTCTTGACCGGACCGACTGACCCATGTTCAACTGCTGTTCACATGGAACCCTTCTCCCTTTGACCTTCAAAGTTCTCGTTTGAATATTTGCTACTACCAAGATCTGCACCAGCGCGGGCTCCACCGGGCCCGGCGCTGAGCTTCCGTGCTCACAGCAGCGGCCTCCTACTCATCGTGGCGTAGCCCCTCGAAAGCTCTCATGGCGGCGGCCGGAGTATGGGCTTGGCGCTCCAGCGCCATCCATTTTCAGGGCTAGTTGATTCGGCAGGTGATTGTTACACACTCCTTAGCCCAGTTCCGACTTCCATGGCCACCGTCCTGCTGTCTATATCGACCAACACCTTTTCTGGGGTCTGATGGCGTCGGCATCGACGCCTATAACCCGGCGTTCGGTTCATCACTCGCGCCAGTTCTGCTTACAAAAGTAGCCCACTGGGCGGCTCGCATTCACGCCCGGCTCCAAGCCAGCGAGCCAGGACTTCTTACCCATTTAAAGTTTGAGAATAGGTTGAGATCGTTTGACCCCAAGACCTCTAATCATTCGCTTTACCAGATAAAACTGCGAGACTTGACGCCAGCTATCCTGAGGAAACCAGGAGGAACCAGCTACTAGATGGTTCGATTAGTCTTCGCCCCTATACCCGGGTCGGACGACCGATTTGCCGCGTCAGGACGCTCACGGACCTCCACCAGAGTTTCCTCTGGCTTACGCCCTGCCCAGGCATGGTTCACCATCTTTCCGGGTCCTACGTCGCACGCGCTCACGCTCCACCTCCCCGACAGGCGGGGCGAGCGGGCGGTGGATGCGCCCGGCTTGAAGGGCGAGGATCCCACCTCAGCCGGCCGCGCGTCGGCCCCTCACTTTCATTGCGCCCGGGGTGTGTTCGGAGAAAACCCTCCTGACTTTGCGGCGTGCGTTAGACTCCTTGGTCCGTGTTTCAAGGCGGGTCGGGTGGGTTGCCCGACATCGCCGCTGACCCCTGGCGCCAGTTTACATGAGCGATCCCCGCCCTGGCGGCGGCGCGGTTGGAGTGCGCACTGAGGACAGTCGACCAGGTTGACAGTCCTTTGCGCCCAGGGGGCAGGGCCCGTGCCTCCCGCAGGAGACATGGCATAGCGGGTACTAAGTCCTCCGGCCCCGAAGCGGCGGATCTCACGGAGGCAGGGGCGCTGTAAAGCTCACGCGGCGAAACCGGTAGCCACCTTCGCGCATAAGCCCTTCCAAGCCCGACCCGGGCGGTCGCGGCGCTCTGCACCGGCGGAGGAAATCGCCCGGCGGGCGAAACGACCAGGTCAGTCTCACGAGGAGATCAGTCACCCGGCCGCGACCCTGCCCCGCGAGTTGAATCCTCCGGGCAGACTGCGCGGACCCCACCCGTTTACCTCTCAGCGGTTTCCAGCCCTCTTGAACTCTCTCTTCAAAGTTCTTTTCAACTTTCCCTTCACGGTACTTATCGACTATCCGGTCTCATGCGTATGTTGCCCTAGATAGATGGGTTACCACCCGCTTTGGGCTGCATTCTGGCTCAACCCGACTCCGAAGGCCGAACCGGCGGCGGGGGCGTTACCACGACCTCACACGTCCACGGGCTGAGCCTCGATCGAAGGACTCAGGCCCGATCGACACCGAAGCCAGCGGTCTTCTATCGCCACATTTCCCACGCCCGCGTTCCGGACGGTCGGCGGATTTAGCGCTGGGCTCTTCCCTCGCTACCGCCGCTACTGAGGAATCCTGGTTCAGTTTCTTTTCCTCCGCTTAGTATATGCTTAAATTCAGCGGGTTGTCTCGTCTGATCTGGTCGTAGTCAAAGTGAATAGTGTGGCGGACGCCGGGCTCACCTCCTCAATCCTGTTCAGGTCGGTGATTAGAGACTCCATGGCCCCAAGCCTAACCCGGCGCTACCCGAGCCCGCATGCGCGTAACGTGCGTAACGCGGGCAGCGCGGAGAAACAGAGTCCACGGCAGCGGCCGCATACGCGTATAGGCGGGGAGCGTGGCGCCCTCCGCTTGAAGCGGGAAAGGAAAGGAAAGAGGCGCCGCGGGGGACCAGGAGAGGGCGAGCCTCCTCAACAATCCCACCGAGCCGTCCTGGTCTGCACTTAGGGGGCGAAGGCGCCGCGGGCGACCTCGTGACTGCCCCCAGCCCTTGGCCGAAACCGGGGGTTCGATTGATAACGGCGACCCTCAGACAGGCGTAGCCCAGGAAGGAACCTGGGGCGCAGGGTCGTTCAGTGTCGATGATCAATGTGTCCTGCAATTCCACATTAGTTCTACTCGCGGCTGTGCTGCGTTCTTCATCATCGACGCGCGGGCGAGTGATCCACCGCTAAAGTTGTACTCTTTTCTTTGTTTCATGCCAGAGAGCTGAGTGGCAAGGCGGTCAGGGAGAAGTCGCCCTCCTTTCACCGCCGCCCTTTCGCGCCAGGCGAGAGGCCATAGTTCTCCGGAGCAAACAGGTTCGAGGTTGAGCGAAAAGCATCCGGTGCTCCCCAAACAGGTCGCCCGGCGATGGTAGAGAAACTTTAAGCCCCACGCCTGCGCCGGGGCGCATAAGTGGTTAGCTGGGCTCCCGAACGTCTGCGAGGATCCTGGCGAGACCCAAGCGGCCTTAAGTATGGAGACCGGCGGGAGACCCGGTTCACGGCAACCCGATCCCGCGCTTCCGGACTAGCGGCCGACTCACCTGCCCACAGGTGCGCCATGCGACGTGCCTGACTTGAGAAAGGGGATGGAGCGATGGCGGCGCAAGCAGGCTACATGCGGGGAACCAGGCTCCGAGGTGGTGGCGAAGCCGCCCTCGACCTAGAACCCCAGAAGGCAGAAGGCGGGCGTGAGCTACCCTACCTACGAACCACAGCAGAGTTTTCGTTTTTGGAGCACAGCCCGTGCGGCGATGGCAACCACGTTAATGATCCTTCCGCGGGTTCACCTCTGGAAACCTTGTTCGACTTTTACTTCCTCTAGATAGTCAGTTTGATGCGTCTTCTCGGCGCTCCGCCGAACGTGACCGACCTCGGCGGAGGCGATCCGAGGACCTCACTAAACCATCCAATCGGTAGTAGCGACGGGCGGTGTGTACAAAGGGCAGGAGACTTAATCGCGAGCTTATGACCCGCTTACTGGGAATTCTCGTTCATGGGAAATAATTGCAATCCCCAATCCCAATCACGGGTGGGGTTCAGCGGGTTACCGCCTCTCTGGCTGAAAGAAGTGAACACGCGCTGATCGCTCGAAGTGTGGCCAGCGTGCAGCCCGGACATCTAAGAGCATCCACAGACCTGTGTGCTCCAATCTCGTGTGGGCTGAAACGCCACTTGTCCCTCTAAGAAGTTGGGCGCCCGACAGCTGGGGCGCGCATAACTAGATTAGCATGCGGAGTCTGGTTAGTTCGCTAGGAATTAACCAGACAAATCGCTCCACCAACTAGAAAGCGACCATTGCACCACCACCCACAGAATCGAAAGAGCTATCAATCTGTCCAATCGCTTTTCCCATGTCCGGGCGGTGAGGTTTCCGTGTTGAGTCAAAATTAAACGCGAGCTCCTCTGGTGGTGCCCTTCGTCAATTCCTTTAAGTTTCAGCTTTGCAACCATCTCCCCGGAACCCAAAGGGACTTTGGTTTCCCGGGCGCTGCCAGCGGTCATGGGAATAACGCCGCCCGGATAAGCTGAAGTTGGCATCGTTTATGGTGAACTACTGGCGGTATCTGATCGTCTTGAACCTCCGACTTTCGTTCTTGATTAATGAAAACATTCTTGGCAAATGCTTTAAACTTTCGTCCGTCTTGCGCGGTCAAAATTTCACCTCTAATGACACAACTGTCACGAATGCCCCGGCCGATCCTCTTAATCATGGCCCCAGTTCAGGAGAAAACCCACAAAATAGGGCAGTCCTATTCCATTATTCCTAGCTGCGGTATTCAGGCGACCGGGCCTGCTGAACACTCTAATTTTTCCAAAGTGGCGGCCCGGACCCAGAGGACACTCCAGTTAAAGCATCGGCGCCGAGAAGGCGAGGGGCTGGGACGAGAGGCGGTAGCTTCGCCTCAGCGGCGGACGCCAGCTCGATCCAGATGATCAACTACGAGCTTTTTAACTGCAGCAACTTTAAAGATCGCTATTGGAGCTGGAATTACGCGGCTGCTGGCACCAGACTTGCCCTCAATGGATCCTCGTTAAAGTTTAAAGTGTACTCATTCAATTACAGGGCCTCGAAAGAGTCCTGTATTGTTATTTTCGTCACTACCTCCCGAGTCGGAGTGATGGGTAATTCTTGCGCCTGCCCTGCCTTCGCGGATGTGGTAGCTCGTTTCTCAGGCTCCCTCCCGAGAATCGAACCCTGATTCCCGTTACCCGTGGTCACCATGGTGGTAGGCACAGAAAGTACCATCCCAGTTGATAGGGCAGACATTGAATGAGGCCGTCACCGCCACAAAGAGGCGTGATCGGCTCGAGGATTATCTAGAGTCACCAAAGCGGCCGGGGCACCGAGGCACCCGCATGGGTTTTGGGTCTGATAAATGCCACGCATCCCAGTCAGCGCTTCGTTTGCATGTAATTAGCTCTAGAATTGCCACAGTTATCCAGAAAGTAAGCGTTGGGGCGATCGAGGAACCATAACTGATTTAATGAGCCATTACGCCCAGTTTCACTGTACCGGCGTGTGTAGTGCGGGCAGCACTTGCATGGCTTAATCTTTGAGACAAGCATATGCTACTGGCAGGATCAACCAGGTAGCCCCTCACAAGCGTAGATGTTGTACCTGGGCACACTAAGCAGAGAACCTCCGGGGCATCCTTACCGTGAGGGCGCTGATGCAAACCGCCCGTCATGGCGGAGGCCCTGAACCTGCCGTGGCGAGCCCGCGAGTGCCGAGAGCACCGCTCGAGAGGTCTTTATCTGGCTGGAGGTATTGTAGGAACCGCACTTTGCTTGAGCCAACATCAGGGTTTGAGAAATCGGGTCTCTGGCGCCGATGCGTAGCGCGGGGTGGCAACCACCTCATGCATCGCTGCCTGGGTGAGACACTCCCGCGCCACCGGGAACACCAATGTGAGACCACTTGGACGAGGCGGGGCGGCTGGGTCTCATCGGACGGGACTCGGCTGGGCGTATTGAAGAACCGGGCTTAACCGTCTCCAAAGGGGCTCCCCCGATAGAGAGGCAAATCCCACTTGGGGCAGGAGGAACCATCCGTCAGAACACGCGACCAAAGGCCCGGCCGACAGAGGCCCTCCCAGGTGGAATATGAGTACCAATCGGTCAGAAATGTTGAAACTGGTTGTGAAACAGTGAGAACCATGGTCACAAAGCAAACTGGGTAATGGGATCAAGAGGCCCTAACCGGGGTTAAACAGACACATATAGCCTTTAGAAGGGACAAGAACCTTCATTGACTTAGAACCATGGTCAAAATCGGCCCAGGCATGCCCAAAAACATGCACCATTTCGGGGTTAAATGGACACCTTAATCGGCATAAAAACCATGGTTCTGAGGGCACCACAACCCTCAAAGTGTCCGTTTCCCAATATCTGCGGGCCGAGAAGTTTGCCACTACCCCGTCTCTCTAGGACATGGATCACTTTTCACTGAAAACCAGGTTTCTAATATCATGCGCCCAGGTGGCTGTCTAGTCGACCTGGAAACGAGTGTGTATACATGCGGGCATTCGGAAGCGGTGTGTATACATCGGGGCAGTCGGGAGTCCAAAAAAAAAAATGTAATCGTTAATAAATCAAAAACTAAACGTCCAATCTGGATGGGGTTTTTTTTGCACGAAAGGGCTCATATAGACCTACATTTCCATCAAATAAAAACCGTTTTTCCATAGATTTTTCTAATAGTAAATCGTGTTTGAAGTTGGTGTCAAAACCTATATACTTGAATCGCATAGACTTCCTATTGGTTCTAATTTTTAAAAACCGAGGGTAATTGTACCCCATCCCCAGGGTGTGCAACACACAAAGTTTGGGACCTCTAGCCCCTCGGGAAGTATTTTTAATCATTTGTTGAAAATCTGAGAAAATCGGTCAAAAAATGACAAAGTGCCCAGGCCATGCAAGCGGTGTGACCTGGTAACCCGAAAGTAAAAAG